>JAUALY010000004.1:5000-2405000 GCA_030819805.1 Penstemon newberryi var. newberryi
TACGAGCAGAAAAGTAAATCTAACTACGAAAGCAAGTAAATGGGGAAGTTAATTATGCGGTAAGGAGGATTCATAAGCAATCAATTAAAGCGGATGAACCATGCGGTTGTTAGGTTAGCTATGCAAACAATCCTAGGTTTAGTTGTTGTTTGTGAGTTCTAAATTAGTTAAGTCTCCTTGTCGGTTTCACTTAACTCTACCAATCTACCCAAACTCTCCATCTCCGGATCAATCACGAACATCGTTGTCTTTCGATGCTCCTAGGAAAGTCCAAATCCACTAGAGGACTCTAAGGCGTACCGTTGTCACCCGGGACCTAAGACTAACCCAAATCCCCGAATAAAGAGAATCTAAGTTATTTGATGCATTCACGAACGAACCCATTATACAAATGTTGCGGAATTTACACACGCAAATAAACGCAAGTGCACGTATCGAACAAGTAATAAAGAGTAAGTATAAGAGTATCGTCTCCACAGGGACTTGACTAAATATCTACCAATTTCAATTCCTAATTTACTTTTAATATGGTTCCAAATTCAAATATGTTTTTGGGTTTAAATTAGCTAGATTAACTAAATGAATTAACTAATCTAAGTACTTGGATTGAGTTCGATTAGTGAGAAGAGATACCTAGGGTTATAATCCACTATGTTATCTATTGATTGCTTAATTGAGATTTCCGTAATATTTTGGTGACAAGAGTGCTACCCGAGGATTCAAGTATCTTTCTACGTATCTTCCGAATTACGTAAGAACTAATGTATTATCCAAATCAACTATATCCCTAGGTGATTCGTAAATAAAACAAAGCATTAAACACAAACCTCATGTAACGGGTATAAACGCCTTAAGTATATTCTTATCCTAAGGATCGTTTACTATTCAAGTTCTATCTAATCCCAATCTCCCTTTTACAAGTTCAAAAAGAATATTAAATCTAACAACTAGGTGATCAATCAAGTTGCAAGCATAGAGAACAAAATTGAATCAAACACAAGAATTGCCCCTAACTACGAATAATCCAATAAAAATAATCAAAGTAACATAGTTTCAGAAAAACCCCTAGATCCTAAAGAATTAGTTCATGATAAATATATGAAGAAAAATAATAAAGAAAAACAAATCTGAGTTCATGTGGTTTTATAGACAAAACGATGAATCCGAGATGAAGATCTTCAATATTGCGTTCTTCTTGCTTGGGTGATCCTCATGACTTCTCTCTTTTCTTCTTCAATCTTTCTCCAAGTAGATCTTTGATGTTCTAGGTGTATTCTATGAGAAAAGTAAGTTGAAAGCTGATCAAAGATATGTAATTTCGTGACCTAGAAGTCCTTAAATAGATCTACCAAGTTGAGTCCTAGTAGGAGACTTTGGGCCCAAGTTTTCTCTTAAAATCCCGCTGAAAATCGCGTCAGCTTTGCGCAACAGTTTTGCAAGTGGCATAACTTTCAGCTCCGAACTCCAAATCAAGATCTGTAAAGTCTGTGTTGTAGCTAACTCTTTCCTCTGCAATATAGTCGAATTTCAGATCAATTGGAACTTCCTTGAAAGAGTTATGGTCCTCGGAGTGCACAATAACACTTCTGGCAGCTTTTTCCTTTTTCGTTGTTGCACTACTTGACTTCGTTGGATCTTTAATTCGTTGTTCTTCACTTCCAATCATGTCCTTAGATCCACATTAGCTTAGGCCTACAAATTGAACACAATAAATTAGAAAATATCTCAATTCATGCACAAAACAATCAAACCAATGACTCGAGCAAACAAAACACAAAACTAACTAAAATTGCCTAAGATTCTATCGAAACTCTAATAAAAGTAATCGAATGAGTAAAGGAAAAAGACTTGATAACACTGTTTTCACAGAGTTATCACACCCCCAAACTTAAACTATTACTCGTCCTCGAGTAATGACAAAAACTCAGACAACGACACGAACATTTACAATCATGCATCCCAAGTCAAACTACTAACCATCAATTTCAAAACGTTATGCATTCTATCAAGTAGTTCCTGCGTGTGTGTGTGTGTATGCATAAAACGAGAATGTCGGAATCACCTAGATCACTATAGTTTTGAAATCACTGAGCCTAATTGCATGAATTCCTAATTTGCCAAACAAATTCTCTATTTTCTTAGGTTATCGTACCAATTACTAAGTTCTAGCAAAGCTTTCAGTCGAAGTTATGGAATCCTTTAAGTTTGAACTTTCACTTAGCATTTCTTTCTTTGTTTAGCACAACTTAAGTATGTTTAGCACCACTCACACTCATAACTCGTTCTAAAGAGGCGGTCAATATAGAGGAGTGCAGAATAATTAAGTCGATGCACCCATATATCGTTCAACTTATTGCAGTCAAGTTAGAGGAGTGCAAGTATAAATCTCAAGCGATGAGGTCTTTCAGGTCTCATACAAGTGAGGTTATTTTCTTTGAATTAACTTATGGTTTTTCAATTATTTGCTTCATTTGGTTCTTGTTAAATTTATCCTTCCCCCCAAACTTAGGCAAAACTATCACTTAGACCCTTAGCATTTTAACCCTCGAATCTAGAGATCAAGTAGGCAAGAAATGATTTCTTAAGCTCTATTCTGGACTATAATTCTCTAACGTCATCCTAAATACTCGATTATGCATTCGTGCTTAGAATATTGCAGGAAAAACTGTCAAAAATACATAAAATTTCAAAAAAAATTAGTCGGGGTTGACTTAGCATGCACAACGTAAATGGGACCTCACCCCCAAACTTAAACTAAGCAGTGTCCCCACTGCGACCCAAAGAGGTACAAAGAGGTCGACAGGACAAACAAACAAAAACAGAATACATCAATGTAATGGTGAGTTGGAAAAAGAATACTTCCCTGACATTAGAGTGCGCCCATTGCTCGTTTCTCCATCTCGTTTGTGGGTTCGCACGGGTCCTGGTGGCGGCGGTGTGGTGATGGCGGGCTGCGTGGTAGTGGCGGCTAGGGTTTCGGTGGATGGTTGTGTTTGGGTAATAGGAAAATAGAAGAAAGTGTTTGGAGAGGAGAGGTATGTGGCATTTTATGAACTTAGGGTTTGAGACTGTTGCTGGGGCGGAGTAATTTTGTGCTGGGGCGAAGTGAGTTCTGAAAATTAGCTATAATTCCAGAGGTAACCTTGCGGGGGCGGAGTATTTTTGCGCTGGGGCGAAGTGAGTTCTGAAAATTAGCTCCATATTCAGGCTAATCAATTTTACGCTGGGGCGAAAAATTCTTTCCGCGGGGGCGGATCATGCTCTGTCCATCAATTTTTTATTTTTTTTATTTTTATTTTTATTTTTTTTTTTTTTGAAAATGAGGCCATGGCTTGAATCCATTTGAGTCATGGCCTGAAGCTGCTGGAAATTTCCATTTTTTTTTTTCAAGAAATTAGGCCATGGCTTGAATCCGTTTGAGCCATGGCCTGAAGCTGCTGGAAATTTTCCATTCGTGTTACCCTCCACCATGATGTGCCATTCTCTTCGTCAGATTTTTAATATTCTCCAGAATATCGATGTATCTGTACACAAAACAGACACCAAAAAACTAAACACGCAACAAGACACAAAACACAAACAAAACAAAACAAAAAAATTGAAAACTTGGGTTGCCTCCCAAGAAGCGCTTAGTTTTAAGTCATTAGCTCGACTTTGATACTTCCTTTTTAAGGTGGCCAATAATCGAATAGGACCCCGTCCGGATCAAGTATGAGTCCGGGCCTTTTTGCTTTCTTTGTTGTCCCGAAATTTGGTCTTTTCCTTGTAAGCTCAATTGGGACAGATTTGAACCTCGTATCGAATCGACAAGCTCTATCCCCAGGTTCAAATCTCTTGTAATCTTTACCAACTCTTATCCAAGTCACGCTTTGAGGATGGGTATGCATATTGTAGTTCGTTTTATCATCAACCCTTCCTTTTTGCGTATATCTCATTAATATCTCATCCATACCAAAATAAGATCCATCCTCTTTTGACTCATAAATTGGAGGTATAACAAACTCAATTGTATCCTCCTCTATCTCCATTACTTTGATCAAGTCTATCAACGTCAATGAATTGTCGAGTTTCATGTCTCCCTTGATTTCTTCGTCCTCCGGAATGGTTATGATATTTTCCTCCACATCCGGGATCTCCTCGTTATGACTAACATCGAAACTTGTCAATTTATTGCTATGTGGCTGCTCTATTTCGCTCTCAACAATAAGAGAATTTGTCTCGCTCGACTTAGTATCTGATAATATCGAATTATCCTCTACATTCGAGAGTGAGTCTTGAGGTGGATTACCCATTCTTGCATCTTTGCTTGATGCTTCTAGACACGAAGATAGCTTCTCAATTTTAGTTGCGATCTTTTCCATCTCTTGGCGATGTATGTCCATAAATTCCATATAATCGTTGAATGCCTCCATAAGTGCGGGACTTGGTTCTGTTGGTGGTGGCTGAGAATATTCTTGATAGCTTGGAGGTATGAATGAGTTGGTCATCATGAAGTTTGTGTATTGATCACTACCTAGATCATCGCTCCATGGAACATTTGGGTTAGTCCCCCACCCTGAATTGTAGTTGTTGGGGTAAAGATTCTGACCATACTGATTACCCTGAAATTGATCCACGTATAACCATGAATTGGGATTCAGTGGGCACAAATCGTACGAGTGTCCACCTGCACAATACACACAAGTCGTTCCTTCATTAAGCCAATGATAACTGATATGATTCATACCAAATGAAGAGAACGAGAAAAAGATAGTGTAACAAGGAACCAAAAAGAAAAATCAAAAATAAAAATTGGCAAATAAATGTTGCAAGTCCCCGGCAACGGCGCCAAAAACTTGTTGCGGATTTTACACACGCAAATAAACGCAAGTGCACGTATCGCAAAAGTAATAAAGAGTAAGTATAAGAGTATCGTCTCCACAGGGACTTGACTAAATATCTACCAATTTCAATTCCTAATTTACTTTTAATATGGTTCCAAATTCAAATATGTTTTTGGGTTTAAATTAGCTAGATTAACTAAATGAATTAACTAATCTAAGTACTTGGATTGAGTTCGATTAGTGAGAAGAGATACCTAGGGTTATAATCCACTATGTTATCTATTGATTGCTTAATTGAGATTTCCGTAATATTTTGGTGACAAGAGTGCTACCCGAGGATTCAAGTATCTTTCTACGTATCTTCCGAATTACGTAAGAACTAATGTATTATCCAAATCAACTATATCCCTAGGTGATTCGTAAATAAAACAAAGCATTAAACACAAACCTCATGTAACGGGTATAAACGCCTTAAGTATATTCTTATCCTAAGGATCGTTTACTATTCAAGTTCTATCTAATCCCAATCTCCCTTTTACAAGTTCAAAAAGAATATTAAATCTAACAACTAGGTGATCAATCAAGTTGCAAGCATAGAGAACAAAATTGAATCAAACACAAGAATTGCCCCTAACTACGAATAATCCAATAAAAATAATCAAAGTAACATAGTTTCAGAAAAACCCCTAGATCCTAAAGAATTAGTTCATGATAAATATATGAAGAAAAATAATAAAGAAAAACAAATCTGAGTTCATGTGGTTTTATAGACAAAACGATGAATCCGAGATGAAGATCTTCAATATTGCGTTCTTCTTGCTTGGGTGATCCTCATGACTTCTCTCTTTTCTTCTTCAATCTTTCTCCAAGTAGATCTTTGATGTTCTAGGTGTATTCTATGAGAAAAGTAAGTTGAAAGCTGATCAAAGATATGTAATTTCGTGACCTAGAAGTCCTTAAATAGATCTACCAAGTTGAGTCCTAGTAGGAGACTTTGGGCCCAAGTTTTCTCTTAAAATCCCGCTGAAAATCGCGTCAGCTTTGCGCAACAGTTTTGCAAGTGGCATAACTTTCAGCTCCGAACTCCAAATCAAGATCTGTAAAGTCTGTGTTGTAGCTAACTCTTTCCTCTGCAATATAGTCGAATTTCAGATCAATTGGAACTTCCTTGAAAGAGTTATGGTCCTCGGAGTGCACAATAACACTTCTGGCAGCTTTTTCCTTTTTCGTTGTTGCACTACTTGACTTCGTTGGATCTTTAATTCGTTGTTCTTCACTTCCAATCATGTCCTTAGATCCACATTAGCTTAGGCCTACAAATTGAACACAATAAATTAGAAAATATCTCAATTCATGCACAAAACAATCAAACCAATGACTCGAGCAAACAAAACACAAAACTAACTAAAATTGCCTAAGATTCTATCGAAACTCTAATAAAAGTAATCGAATGAGTAAAGGAAAAAGACTTGATAACACTGTTTTCACAGAGTTATCAACAAACACGGACCACACTAGGTATATGTCTATCCTAGGTCGAAATCCACAAATCGTCACTTGTCTAACCTTCAAAGTCCTATATCTAGGATGCATTCAAGGTAGAATTAAGCCCGATTACATGATTACGGCAAATCAAAGTACTTAAACAATAATCCACTACAATCATTGGCCAATAGTGCGATAAAACAATAAACCCAGCAAATCAAACATAACCCAACACGTAATTAATCAAACAATAACATAAATACATATAATTCCGGAGAATACAAATCCACAATCAATATTCCAAAAAGAAAATAACAACATTCATGTCCTAATCATAGACAACTAGGAAATAGAAATGATATCACCTAATCGAAATTATCCCGAGAGATGGATTCTCCTCCCATTCATCACCACCTAATCACTCCCCAAGGGTGGTGATTAACTCACCCCCTTGGTGGAGCCTTCAAAACAAAAGCAAAAAAGGAAAAGTAAAGAGAGAGGTTGAGGGAGGCTAGAGAGAAAAAGAGAGAAAGAAAGAGGGCCAAAGTTGCTCAAAGTTGTTGTCTCATCTTGCCCTAATGGCCCCCTCATGAGAAAACCCGAAAATGCCCCTTAAAAACGCTGAGTTTTTGCTGATATTTTTGTTGGTATAAATTAGAGAAGGTTTTGAAGATGACAAAAAGGCCATAATGGTTTTAAAGATCAAAAGGTTAAGTCATCAACTAAGAACAGCTTAGTGAAACCTATCTCATGGTCTGGAAGCCATGTGACCGAATCAGCCAAGTGGGATATCAGATTGGTTATCATCAGCCGAGTCAAGATAGATGTGTTCATTCTTGAATCAGCAGAGTAGCCATCAGCGAAGTGGTCATCAGTAGAGTGATCATCAGCAGAGTGATCCCATCAGCAGAGTGAAGACGGTCAGGAAGCTCACCAACGGTAACATGCTGAGTGCATTAAATGCGACTGACATAAAGAAAACATCCGTACAGCAGAGTGTACAGAGTAACAGTTGCAGAGAGCCGTTCCAGAAATTAAGGACCAGTACTCGAGGACTGTAGAGTTCTGTCAACCTTCAACGGGCAGAAATTCAAAATCCGAGAGTATAAATTGAAGACAAATTGAAGATCGAAGAGAGACTTGCAAAATCCAAGATCACATCTATAGAGCAAGATCCATCAGTTGAGTCGTCTGATCACAAGCCCAGTCATTTGTTGACGAAACTTTTTGTTGAAGAACAGAGAACATACGTTGTCTGTCTGAGTGACTTTCAACTGAGAAAAGAGAGGAGAGTATATCCATCTGTGTGAAGTGATATAGCTTCTTAGTGTAGGATTTCTTTGTGACCTCCTATACTGAAAATAGCGTGAGGAGTGTAGATCCGTCTAAGTGAGTGATCTAGCTTCGGAGTGTAGGATTTCCTTGTGATTTCTTACTGCGCACTTGTGGCTTTTCATTTGTTGAATTGCGCAAGCATTGTATACTGTTAACTTAGTGTTTTCTAGTATAACCCAAGATCTGTGTGACTTGGAAGAGTGGATTAAAGGATTTTTATCCATATAACCACTATAAAAATTCCTTGTGTTTGATTACTTATTTTATCTTGCATATTTTCATAAGTAAACAAAATGTTTTGAAAGAACAATCTTAAATTGAAGAATTTATAAAACAGGGGTTAAACTTTGAAAGATAAACTTGTTTGAAAAACATACTTGATAAATCCGCTGCATACAAGTTTTGAAACTCTGATCTGATTTGAAACAGACGAGTAAAATCAGACTAGTGGTCAACTCTGCTGTTCAAGCTTTGTGCGCGATCAGTTTAGTAGTTTCACAAGTTCGATCAGCTTAGTCTGCTGATTTGAATAGTTAGAGAAAAAGTTTTAAAGTTTTCAGAGGTCTATTCACCCCCCCCCCCCCCCCCTTCTAGACCTCATTGACCACTTTTGGGACCAACAATTTCGCACCAGCAGGACCTCGCCGCGGCGAGGTTTGGGCAGAGAGTTTTCTGCTCTGCCACACTTCCTTCCGAGCGGCATATATTTTGATTCCGAACTCCGATTGTGGATCCGTAAAGTCCGTAGCGTAGCTAACTCACTCATATATAACATATACAAAATTCAGCTCATTTGGATCATCCATGAAATATTTGTGCATGTTTTAGTGAGCAGCTATCTACATTCTTGTACAATTTGCTTAGAGTTCTCTTTCCTTTGAAGCTCTTTTTGACACGAATTGCATCTAGGGCCGCCGAGTCTTGATTTGATGGAATTGCACTAAATCATATCCTCTCGGACTTCTCTTTAGCCTTGCAAAATCCTCAAACCTACAAACAGAACAACAACACGACACAAACGACGAAAAACAAAAGAAAACACACAAAAACCTAAAGCAAGGCCAAAAGACAAAAACAAGCAAAAAGCACACAAAACTCGGATCAAAGCAAGTATTTTGGGCTTAAGAAAGCACGTAATAACGATGTTTTCACGGCGTTATCAGTCAACAATGTTGATTTTAATCAATAATCCACCTAAGTATCAATCTAATTTCAATTAATAGTGGTATATAACAATATAATCTATTAACCTTAATAATAAAGTATTAAATCAAACAACATATACTTTTTTTCATTAAATTAATACCCTAGAAGTCCCCCACCGCATAAAAAATAGTGAATAAATTGTTACAATTTTTTTTGAAATTTTAATTCTTACAAAGTAGAATAAATTAATATGTAAAGAAAAATAGTTATAAATAGATATGAATATGATATAGCACCTGAAATTTTTCTTTTTGGATAGACTAAGTTGTTTTTATAGAATATTTTAATTGAAGCAAATTTTTAAACACTCTTGAATCTTGTTCGATAACCACTAGAATAATTTACATTTTTGTATTGTGTTAACTAATAATTATTTAGGGAACACAATTTTAAAATATGTTGTAGCTATACATTTAATTAATCCAGCAAAACACAAACAATTTATTTAATTAAATATAGTATTAAAGTATAAGCATAAAAATGATAAACACTATTTGAAAACTTCAGTTTATCAAAATATCTACGAAACTCGAATTTATGGAGTATTTTTTAGAATATAATTGGGTTAAATAAAATTATTGTTATATTGTAAATGATTTTGGATAAATATAAGTCTTACCCATATATTTTATTATCTCAAATAACACTGGACTAGTTTGTCTTCATGTATGTGGACATGACCAATATATTGTCTTCATTTATAAGACATGGCCCATATAAAAGACTGAGGGGTTATTATGGATATTTACTATTTCATAAAGCTAAAGAAACGTATTATGGGACACGTGTCGCGCTCCCAACGGCTGTCCGCATGAAAGGGCAAGTTATCATGCCCGTATCCTAGAAGCCCCGTGGAGATAGATATATTATCTATTGTGTTTTGATGAGAGTCAATGAGTGTAGGAGGCTTCTACAGTACGGTCTACCTGAAATTCCCTTATGTGCGAGAATACCTTGAAAATGTTACACATGTCCCATGTAACAATTTAAAAGTTTCTTATTGTTACATCATTTAAAAGTTTCTTATTGTTACATGTTAATTTAATTTAATTCGTGTGTTCAAATGTTTACGTAAGCAGTGATATTGATATTAATATATCAAAAGTAATTCACATAGTTAGAGGATGACATGCTCAAATAAGATTATGAATGAACTTTTAACTGATATCTTATTAAATTGATGATAAAATCTTATTTATGTTAGTTGACTTTATAAAGCATCGTGTATAATATATAAATATCTTATTTATTGTCGACTAAAGATATTAATCAATTCAACATAAACCCATATTCACTCCTCATATTTTAGATTACAATTTTTTGTAATCAGATCCACCGAGTTTACAACCGAACAAAATTTCTAATAAATCGAGTCAATTTCGGATTGTGAATCCGTCCATTGATTGCCCTAAAACAATATAAGTTATTTTTAAAACCTTTAATTATAGTTGGCCCATATATAATAGGCCCAAAGCATCCCGTTATCAAAACATCCGGAACTGCAATAGAACATTAAGTTTCTTTTTTGTTAATAATGTTGTTGTTTTATTAAATATTAATAAGGATAATTTGGACATTTAAAGAAATCCCAAAAGTCAACATGGTAAGCAGCAGCCTTTTTCCATTTTACGGTTGGGATAAGAATGGTATAAAATGGACGGATGGATCACATTCCCGCATGTGAGGGCATATGTCACACACCCGCATGCTAGAAAACGCGATGAGTGTACAATTGTTGTTGTCTTGTAGTGGATAGAGTAGGCAATATGCTGAGTAGGGCTGAGCACAGTCCGGTGGATCGATCGGATCGAACCGAAATTGAAGGTTCAGTCCGGACCGTTTACCAAACCAAAATTTCGTTTCGGTAAACGGTTCCTATCCGAGAACCGAATGTCCCAAATGTCGGTTCTCGGTACAACCGAACCGAACCGAACCGATTGGACCGAAACTTTTTTTTTTTTTAAATTTTTTTTATGTTTTTCAATTACACTTTGGAGATTTATAACTTTTATATTTGAATGATTTGTATAAACTTAAGATTGTTTTTCAAAAATACTTTATATCTTTGTATTTAATTAAGATTATTTTATGTTTGAATGATTTGTATGAAATTTGGTGATAAATTGAATGTTGTGCAATAAATAGAAGAGTTTTTTTTTTTTTTTTTTTATATTGGTTAGTATGTTGTAAGAACTTTTTTTTTATATTTTGTGTAATAAATTGATTTTTTGGTTTTTATAAAAAAAAATAGGTTCGGTTTTTTTGTGGATCGAACCGAACCGTTCGGTTTTATATCGAACCGGACCAAAATTTTCGGTCCTATAAACGGTCAACGAATTTCCAGAACCGAACCGATCAGGAACCGAACTTCGGTTCTGTTCGGACCGTCTGCTCACCCTACTGTTGAGTGTTGAATGATGAGAGACTAAGTTGGATTACGTGTTAAATTGCTTTGTAAGCAAATTGCTATTAAGTTTTCATATACTGTGGTAATATTATTATTTCCAATTAAAACTATGGGATGTGAAATTTATTAGCCTTTTTTTTTATTGTAGGAGGTAAATTGCCTTGTAAACGTATTAGGAAATTTTGCTAATTTTTTTTTTTTTTTTGTAAAACCAATTAATGCTGTAATTTTCATAATTTTGCTAAATATTATTTATTTAAAATTTCAATATATTTTGGAATTTTGAATATACTCAATCAAAATATATTACAAAATTATGATATCACAAAATTTTAATTTGGAGATAAGTCTGACAAAAGAAAAAAATTTCCTACACAAAGAAGTTCATGCCAAAGACATTAAAATAGCATAATTATCGAATAATTTTCCTATGTTTGATGCAAAAATCTTTAATGAAAATTTATTTGACTTTTTGTGAATAAGAAATATTAATGGGCTTGTATGGAAGTTTCTGAAATGTCCAGGACAGAGATTCTTGTTTTCATATTGATAAATAATAATGCTTGATTGTAGTTTAGCTAAGTAGGGGTAGAATAGAGAATAAGAAGATATCAAGAGGGGTAGAATATAATCTTTTGAAATATTTACTTAAGTGAAATTTCGGTAATTTCATCAAAATTAGTGGATGTTACTGAAATTTCAATCCAATTAAAAAAAAAAAAAAAAAGGAAGCCGGTCTATAAAAAAAAATTATTTATTGGCAAGAGGTAAAGGAATTTAGATGGTTAGTTTTTATTTTCCTTTTTTAATTTTTATAACTAATGAAATGGAAAAAGCCAATCTTACAGAGATGTGCACTTACAATTACAGCTCTATTTTAGTGGCTTACGGGTTGGGTGCTCTACCGGTAACTTGTTCAACAGGTTTGTGTTTAATTTTTCTAAAATCTATTTCTTCACCCACACATTTTATTAGAGTTAATGGCAATTTACCTCCCTCTGATATACATAATATTCTATTTATCCCTTTTCAATGTGAAAAAGAGCACTTACCCCCCTATAATTGACAAAACTACATCTCTTATATGTAGTACTTTACCTTATGTGTTATGTTAAATGTGATACTTTATCAATCTGTGTAATAATAAATATGACATTTTATCACTCTGTATAATAATAAATATGGCACATTACTCCCTATGTTACAATATCTTCTTCTTCTCTTTTTTCTTTTATTTTTCACTAATCCCAGTAGAGTGCGTGTACTGATTCTTGATTTTGGTTTTCATTCCAGAATTCAAAGTTTCAATCTCCGAGTCAAGAAATTTCATTAGCGGAATCGTACGTTCAAATTCTCCCTCACTGACAAGTGACATTCCACTGGTAAATTTTTTCTTTTTCTTTCTTTTTATTTTTAAAATTTATTTTTAAAATCTCGTGATTTTGACTTTTTCACAACTAGTGGAGTTAGTTGAACGATAAATACTCATCCTTTTCCCAAGTAAAAGTTCGAGACAAGAAATGGCTCGAATAATTTATTTTTAAAATCTTGCAACTTTTACGTGATTTTGATTTTTTCACAACTACAATAATTAGTTGAAGGATAAGTACTTAGGTTTATTCAACTAATCATGAATTCATGATGCATATGTTGGTTATGTTTGTACTCGCATATGGAAATGTATGTCTTCCAATTGTTGCTATATTTCAGTTTGTATAAAAGTTTAAGAAGGATATAGTTTTGCCAAGTCTTATGATATGAAGAACTCTCAGGTATATCATTCTCCCCATTCCCATTACGTAACTACTATAAGAATATTCATTAAATGCAGTCATCACATTTTTTTTATTCCATCTTTCCAGTGATGGGTAACACAACCACAGGTGAAATAATAATAAGCACTCATAACACGAAAAGCTTTCTACTGGGGTCGTTCCATCAAGAAAATCAACCACTCATCATAGCATGGGGAAAAGGCATTTTCGTCCAATGGGATTGAATCGACGGTACTTTTGATCCAACACTTAATAAATCATAATAGACAATACCTTGATCAAACACTAGCTTATATTTTCCTAAAATAACATAGTTATCCGAACTAATCTACAAAACCATACATAAATAAATATATTAATGTTAATATTTTAGCTGCCTTTCTAATAAGCATATCCCTCCCTGTAAAGAAAGTGCATTTGAAACACTAATTAATCTCCCTTCATAGAAAGTGCACCTGAAACACTCAACCCTTGTAAATTTTTGGTTAGCTTTACTATACTTGCCATACCTTTTCTTGCAGGTGCTCTATGGTTTGGCACCATTTTACGGTCAAGTGGCCCATAAGCATCATAAGGTTCAATGCCTGCCTTTTTACTTGCATACTCTTTGCCCGTATACGACCACCCGGTCCTCTTTTGATCATCTTTCATTGAGCTTGTTCGAATACTTCCAGATTTACTTCTTACATCTACATCACTGTCTCGTTCAGATCTCCAATCGGTCTTTTCATACTTCTTACCATCTTCATGAATAATTAAACGCAGCCCTTCAGAGTCTATGTCTAGTTCTTCATCTGAACCAGATTTATTATCGAGTAAATTGAGGGGCTCGTCGTCTAACTGGTCATATGCTTTTTCTTGCAAGCTCTGTGCTGCTTTGCGGCTTCTCTTTGTTCTGGTCATGTCATAGTGGTTGTGTTAGTTTTAAACATAGAGATACGAATATGAAAAGAAAAAGAAGCATATGAAAAGTTTACTGTGGTATTGCAGTGTAATGCATGTCCTGCCAAGTAGGAATACTTCTTTGATACAAAAATTCACCTCCACAAATACTACTCATTTCATCATCAAAATCAGAAAATATTCTTGTATGATTCCATCTGCTCTTCCTGTAAACAGAACAGATTAATCAATAGACCAAAAGTGAATAACTCCTGATCTGTTCTGATGCGAAATTATACTTAAAAAAATTCAGTTTCTTTAACACTATGGACTCCATTTCCAAAAACTCGAGGAGAAGTATTAATGTGAATATTAAAAGAATACCTGGATGTAGTGGCTTCCCATTGAATGGACTTGGTTTCAACAAATGTAGCAGCCTGGTTCTTCTCCTTTCGCATCTTGAGCTGCATTAGAAGAAATCATCAAGTGGAAGAGAATTACTTTTTAATTTTTGAAAAAAAGTATGAAAATAATCATCTAGGTCAAAAGTTACTACAAACCTTTCTTAAGTTAGTTAGGAGTTTCATGTGGTCTTCAGGCATGACTGACTTTACAGCATCTAGACCACATTTCTCCACAAGCATTTCAAGGAGCAGTTTAACCTACAGAAATACATACATAAAAATCTTCAAAACTGAAACTTCAGTCAATTGGAAGCCATAAAGCATTTCTTGGCTTTGTTAACCCACGAGGAATTCAAATCACAAGAAACAAGGGTTACATGCAAATTAAACCATGTATTGGTTCTAATTGGCAAACACACCACTAAACTCAGCACATGTTAAATTTAAATGAAACAATTAATCCATCTATAATTATTAAATACCTTATTTCATTCAATATTTCATAAAATTGAGTTAGGAAAGAACAATTAGACCAAACCTGCCCAAGGAAAAATAATTTATGAATCTAAAGTTTATTTGTGAAGAATGATTCCTTCTCAAGTTATCATCTCTTATCTCTTCCCTCGAGTGGCGAGTTGAGTGATTTCCTGAACGACCTATTCTTTTCTTTGGTGGATCTGTTGAGTTGGCGAATTTATAATCATTTAGATGTTCTCTTGTTCTATTGTTACCTCTTTCAATTCTTCCCTATTACGAGAAAAACTAATGATAATCTATTTTTCAGTGTTAAATAAAAACACTAAAAAGACAAGATTATTATGCACTGACATCATAATGTTTATATTAAATATTAATGGTTATTTTATGAGAAAAAAATGTATCACGTTGCCACATTTTTACGAACGTAACGGGTTATTTGCTAATAAGACAAATAAAGGGATGAATTTTGCAAATTAGAGCTAACGCAGGGATGTAATGTGCATAAAAACCCATGAAACAACAATATAGAAACAAATTACTTTTGCCTTGAAATGTTTTCTGGTGCTATCTTGCCAACTAAGCAAACCTTCTACCATGATTCGCAAATGTGTTTGCAGTCCTTCCGCTTGAGACTTGGCCACCAATATCTTCAGCAAACCTAAATTAGCCTGCAGCAAATATAAAATCAAATTACAATAAAAAGCTGGTTCTCACTAATTCATTTTGCATCAAAATTTCAAAGGAGTGAAGTGGACCTTAATTATTTCTTTGTTTTTTCTTTTCATGAGGAGAAAGGTGGATGGCAGAATATCTTTAGCAGCAGAAACAAGGTCAGAAAACTCATAGGTCAAACGAGCTAGGCCTGTCATTGTAGCGCTAACCATGTGAGGGTTTTCACTGGCCAGCCCACCAGCAACCTACAAATGGGCAATTAAACCACCATAATTAAAACAATGGAGATAACAGATCAGGTAAGTCTCTACAAGTCATGTCACAGCTCAGTACCATATTAAAAAACTGGTGTAATTTCTCCTTTTTGCCACCTTTCTCTTCATCTCCAAATGCATGACCAATCTGGACGAGAATATCATATGCTCTATTTCTTGTTTTCTTGTTAGCCTAGAAGGAAGATAAGATATCAAGGCATCTGAACCATTCCACAAATTGGAAAGCAAACATGAAATAAAATGAACACAAGAAAAAAAATGGATCAATGTAAAGAACAGTCACTTGGTTCACCACCAAAATAGATATGGTATCAGCAACACATTAATTATCTCAAAACTTTCTTTCTTTTTTTTTGAAACAAAACACCACTTGTATTAATAAGGACAAAATAGAAGGGAAAAGTGCAGATGTTGCACTAAGACGAAAGTATCACAAACAAAACAGACCAAGATATTATCTCAAAACTTTATTAAACGACGCTTTAAATGTAGCAAGCTGCAATTAAAGACGCCATAGAAAAGCACTGTCAGTCAAATCAATCATTGATAGAGATTAACACATAACTGTGCTGGGGAATAAATGGACAGGGTGATTCTAATTATTTCTACGTAATCTTTGAACCATCTTAAGAATAAGATAAATTATCTTTTGAGGAAAATTACAAGCGAATTTAATGAATAATTGGAGCATATTTACATATATGTGTGTGTGTGTGATCGAATTAACTTCCCAGAATTTGGCACAATCATAGGATCATCTTCAGGATAAAAAGAAATTCGTTTTTGAAGGCAAATACAAGAGAATCCAATTAGTATGAGATATGTTGTCTTCAAGCTTAGGTTAAGATGCCAAACATAACAAAGAATAATTTCTCAAGACCCAAAAAAATAATAAGGATGCCACTGGGATAGTTGCTAATGTATTACAGATTAGTTTTAATGAACGAAAATAAATAACTTCACAAGCCATATTTGCAGTTGATTGTTTACATGTAACTTCAGAGTTGAAGCATAAAACCAAGATTGGCGCATAGAGGGTAGAGAAACTTGATCCAGGAACAAATCTCATATGTTTGAGTTAGGAGCTCCGTCATGTGAATTCAAGTAATTGTGACAAACCAAGAAATTAGTTAGTTACAGAAACAAATTAGAGGGTGAAGTAATGATGAGGTGTACCTCCTTTAGTGCTAGTATAATTTCAGTAAGGAAAGACTTGCTGATTTCATGCCTCCCCTGTTCCGATACTTCCTGCAGGCGGATACATGCAAACTAAACAAACTACTCCAAGCATGAAATTCTTTTGAGATAGTGCATTTATTTATCCACGCAAGCTGAGAGAGCACTTGTTACCTTAGAAACATGGATGAATAAGAAGTATATGCAGTCAAGTCTGTGACGTTTAGCCAAAAAATGACAAGAGGGCTGCACTTCAATCATCAAAAGACACACTTCTTCAATGTTTTTTGAAATAAAGTCATCCGAGAACTGTCCATCAAAGTTCAAATGTCATCAGCACAAATATGCAGAAAAATATTAAATTTAATATAATAATGAGAACAATAAATAAATAAGGATTACCTGAAATATCAAAGAGAGTACGATGTAAGCCTTTGTCTGGATGAATCCATCAGCCTCCTGGAAAACAGCAAAGAACACTCGTATCATCTAAAGACGTATGTACCTTTCTTCACATAGACCAAGATTGGTAGTAACAAGAATATTGAGGACGTACCTTCAGTACAGGTTGTATAGCACGAAATAGGATGTTAATTTCATCGGAGCCTAAGCCAGGTAAAAGTGAAGCAGCAACGTCAAATAACTGTGCCCTGTATACAAAAAGACTCCGTAAAACCAGAACATTGTAAGATATAATTGTGAAGTTTCTTAGCAGATGCATATAAGCTGCAGGCAGAAGAAAGGAAAACAATTACCACAGGGATAGACATCAAACAATTCACCTTTTCATTGATGGCGAACCTTCATGGGATAAGTTGTGAACCTGCAGGCACTTGGAATTTTTCAACTTTCTTGTAGCACCAGCCTCCTCAGTAACTTCTTCAAGCTTCTTCACGATTCCCAGAAAACACTGCTTAATGAAATTTTTGTCCGATATCGAAGCAAGCTCGCCAATTGTATTCTGCTAGAAATAAGCAAGTTGTGAAAACTAACCAAGACTTAGTATGATATAATCTATAATTCTAGGGTCAATTTCGTTCTAATATGTCAGAACAATAATCCAAAAAGAGACATAAGCATATAATGAGAATTTAAAAGCCCGTATGGGGACAAAAGGGTCAGTGTCTTGCACCGCAACTGGAGTTATCATGCACCAAGCCAGAAGTGATCATGTGTCATGGTTGGTTGCATGGTGCAACTATGCAACTGGTAGTAAAGGTATTTTAATCAAAAAATGATATGATACACTAAATAATATTTGTGGGTGGGTAGTTTGAAGACACTTGATTTACATAGGGGGGTGGGAAATATTCCAATTTTGATACAAGATGACTAAAATTTAGATTTTGAGCATATCAAGTTTTTTTCTGAATCAAAAGGCTGAAAAATTATTGAAATACCTGAAAAACGTCATGAACATCTTTGGAAGATTTAAAATAGACTTGTATAAGAACATCCATCAACTCGGGAGAAGTGAAAGAGGATTTCAACACACTCAAATTAGCGCCTGCAACATGTGAAGTATGAAGAGCAATAGCCCGTTCTTCTGGAATGCTTATTTCCATATTCATACTATTTTCTTTTCCTTTAAGAATGTTCTTATTTTGCTGAATGAGAATCTGCAAGCTGTAGCATATTATACCACAGATATCGTAATCTTCTTGAAGAGAAGCACATAATGCTTTCTCCAGACACTTGAAACTTTCAGCAGTATCAACAGGGTAGTTGCAAAATGGTGGTAGCAGTGACCACAAAGAGTACACAACTCCATTAAGTCTCTTTGCTACATTCAACTTCCCTTCTTGCTCAAGCTGAATTGAGAACTGTTTATTTAGTACACACAACAAAATCAATGTATGTAAAAATACACCATGGGTAAAGAGAATTTATACCATTGCAGACTTCCGTTTCATGGTTCCAATCATGGGTAAAATGGAATCCGTAAAGAATTTCAAGTGAGCTCCAACAATATACTTCTTCAGAATTGGGAAAAGCCAAATATTGGCCTCAGACTCCAAGTCTGATACTTCCCGATTAAGAAGACTCAAAAACTTCTCAGGTCCCATTGCGCCAATAGCTGATCCCATGCACTCGTGAAACTGACAAATCCAAGTATAAAACCATCTATAACCACATACTGACCATAAAAGGGAAGGACTTTTTCCTGCCCCATCAATTGATAAAATCGTATTATATATAAAAAAAATTCCTAACTTAACAGTAGTGACTTTCTTAAAATAATCCCCAATTTCCATAGTTCCTCAAAACAAAAATAAAATCTTCAACAATAAATCTCAAACATGTGCATTAAATTCAAGTTATATTCCTTATGATTTACCTGTTCCCTGAAATTGAATTCTCCATCTGGAGAATTCTGCATATCTGCTAAACTATTGAGTGTTTTTTCCATCAAGTAAAAGGAATATTTTCCTGCAATGCCAAGAGCAAGACCAATCATTCAAATTACACCAGTTCCTCTGTCTATAGACATCACAAGCATGAATTTAAAAGAAAAAATGAGATAAAGCTTTGGAAGAATTCGGATTTGCTATCAAGAAAATAATCATGCTTTGTAAGATACGCAATATATGAACATATATGTATATGTAAAGCATTAGAAATATGGCATCTTTATTCTTTGCACAAACATTTAAATGCCATAACATTTAACAAGCAAATAGTCTAGTTTGACTACCTAATTTTTCAAACATGGTTGAAACAATCTGAAATGACATATCCCAAACAGCTTCATAGCGATAATCAAGGAGGATTTCAATAGTAGTACAAACTTTTTCAATGATAGTTGGACTAGATATCCTTGTGGTCATATTGTCATTGACTGTAACCTGATCAACACCTTGTTTGATCAAGGTCTCGTCAATGCATGAACCTATTAAGCTCTTATATGTTGTCATCGCTGCTACTGAAGCCTCCTTATGTCCAGAAACCAAAACATCTGACAAAGTCTCAATAGTAAGAATTTCAGTAAACGGAATTTAAGTATGCATATCAATAGTTTAATTTGAACCCATAAGATAAAAATGATAAAAGGGAAGGGGAAGGGGAAAAGAATTAGACAAGTATAGTAAGTACTTTTGGATCATGTTTTAAGACTTATGATATCATCAAAAAGAGTAAAAGAATTGATCAAGAAACAATGAACCGTTTAGCGCGTTGAAGACAACAGGAAGCTTGACCACACAAATTTGCCGATTGAGCGAGTAAACGTTTTTCATCCCAGTGTCTAGCAAGCGAGCAGTGAATGTCATGCTATCAGACGATTCATTCAAAGATGATAATGAGATAGCTATTGAGCATAACAGATCAAGCAAGACATCTTCTGCAAAATCTTCTCTAACGGAATGGAGAAATATAGCATTCAGAGCATCTGTTATGCGTCTAGTAATAACGGGTTGTCTTACTTCCACTAGGGATTTGAAACGCTTCAATATGTTCGTTGATGACTTTGACGACATATAAGGAAGACATATTTTAAAACTGTCCAGAATATAAAGGATGTCCTGTGCTATTTTGGGCCTTTCTGATGCATTTTCATTATTTGATCCTCCAGCAAGAAAAAGAAGCCTCTCAAAGAAATGTTTAATATCTTCACTCGCAGGTGCCAACAATGATTCAAGCACTGGCACCCTCTGAAAACATTTCAGGACTTCATGCAGGCATGAATGTGACTGTTTTCTTACCTATGTTTCAATACTCAAAATGATAGTCAATATTCATAGATATTAACTTATTATCCAATCTCAATGGCACTAAATCAATCTTTTGCTGTCAAAATCAAAATACAACATCATCATTTCTGAGCATTATGTTATACTGTTTTCTAACCCATGTTTCAACATTCAAACGGGTAGTCAATATTTATAGTTATTATCCAATCTTGATGGCACTATATCATTTTCTCTTGGTCAAACTCAAAATACAACATCATCATTTCTTAGCATTATGTACTAGTATCACAAACCAATGTTTACTGTGTTAATTTCATAATATTGTGATTATCAATATTATGGAATTTATCCACGGATAGAAATTAATAAATTCAGGAGTTCAACAATTCTATCATTTATTTGCATACAAAAATTAATTACATGTAATTTAGTTCTTTCAATTAGTGTAATATCATTCAGTTATGACTAACTAGGTAATATGGGAGGATTGAAGTCGTAGAAACTTAATGACATACAAACTTAAAACTCAAACAACAGAAAATCAAACCCAAATCAGCAATAAGCAAGGAACCAAACACAATTAAGATCTCCAGATTTTTGTTTATTACCTTCATTTTCAACAACAAACAACATACACTATCTTTACCCAATGATCATTAATTAATGTCAGCTATTGGAAAAAATAACATCAGCAACAACTATTTTTCATACCTTGGAGCGTTCATCAGTAATATAAGTGATGAGAAATCCATACAGTTGCGACACGTCAGCAGCCCAACCAACCTTCTTCGCCCTCGCTATCACCAATCGTGAAGCACAATTCAACCACGGCACTATGCCGTCAACTCCTATGGAATTAATTTGGATAATCCGCATCAGAAGGTCTAATAAATAAGAATATTTGCTGTTTAGGACAGCAGGGGAAATTTTGTCCATGGCGAGGGCCATAATGGTAATTAGGGCATCAAGGAGGTGGGGGGGCGGATCATCGATGGAGAGATGGGCGAGGTTGGAACATGTGACGCCGAAGTAGGCGATGGGTTTGAGAGGTAATTTTCTATTTTTCAAATCCTGTGATATGGCGGCAATGGCGAAGTATATGTGTTGGTGCTGGTGCTTATTGCTGCTGGTTTTGCTGAATCGGGAGATCACGGCAGAGAAGAACTCATCTTTGGAGTCGTGCGCCGCTTCTATCTCCTCCGCCATGGTTGTTTGATAGGGTTTAGCCGGGCAAAGGAATGATTGGTATATTATATGTTTGTTTGGTAATATTATACAGAGTTGGGGTTTATTGGCCCAATAGATTATGTAGGGCTGTTTGTTTGGTGTTTCATATAGCAGTTTGTGAATAATCTCGATTAGCATAATATTGTTTATTTGAATTTTGAGAAAATGGTTTGAGAAAAAATGTAGATGTAGTTTTTTTTTTTAAAAACAATTAGATTATAGATGTAAAATGTGTAATAATTTATGTCAAGTCATGTTTATTATGTGAGATAAATTGTGTAAGAAATATGTTACTTTATGTCAAATTATAGTAGAGTTTGTATTGTTTGATGCTGGTCTTGAGAGCACAACTCTCAGGCCTTCATTTCCTGACACGTGTCCCATTGATTCTCTCTCCTATTTTCTACCCTTTTAATTTTTGAACTCCACCAGATAACAACACGTGTCAAACCCTGAAACTTTTACTCTTCATCTAGTTAACCTTGGTTAACCAAGGTTAGAAATTTAATTTCCTTTTTCTTTTGTACTGAAACCCAATTGCATATATGCGCAGCAGAGGGAAACAAATTCATATTCAAATTTTGAAATTCAAAAAATACAGTTATTAGATTAGCTTAGAATTAAATTTAATCATTTAATCTATCATTTCTTCCTCTCTTTCTCGCTCTCTCAAACCGCTCGACCGCCGCCGCGTGCTCTTTGCTATTGAGCTTATTTGCAACAGTCCGCCCCTTCGCTCTGTCTTGCTGCTGTCACAGTTAGCTTTTAATTTTGCCGTGCTCTTCTGCTCAGTTTTCGACGACCAGATGGTGTGAGCTGACCATTTTTGTTGTTTAAATGATGAATCCTTTTCCAATATTTGACATTATGCGTTAATCTTTTCACTCATATCTATTATTAGCAAACTCTTAGTCATCAATATGCTCTTTAGTCTTTACCATACATCTTCAAATTTAATTTACAATGTCATTTATAGAACTATTTGTATGATATACCTCAATAGTGTGTTTATAACAAGGGTAGTTGTAAGACATTATAATTAGGATGACAATACTGTAGTGTCCCCTGAGAATTTTAAATATAAAAGTCAGTTATAAATTGAAAGGTTAATTTGTTTATTGAATTCTTTCAAAACATGGGACGCATTGCCCACTATCTCTATCTCTTAAGTGGGGATTAGCTCCCCACAAAGAAGAGGATAAAGGCTGCAACTGTTACCCCATTTTCTACACTTAAGAGGACTTCTCCTTTTGGCTGAAAATGAAGCCATTTTGCTTCTCTGTTTTTGATGAAACCAATAATAGAAATGGAATCTCCTTCCAACATTTTTATGATCATAACTACATGAGAATGGATATCATATACATGTGATAGTTGCAACCCCTTTAGCAAAACATACATCATTTTGATTTGAGCATTTGGATTGTGAATTTTGATTCAACCTCGATAATCGTTCGAAGCAAAGAAGTGGGTAACTCGTTCCGATTAATCGGTAAGATTACAACTCAGTTCATGATTTGCACCAACAAGTTCAGAACAATATGGATATTCAATTTATTACTTAAGGTATTTTTTGTAGGTACATAATAAGATCAACTGAAGGCCACCTAATTTCACTGAATTCCCATGTGGATGAATAGTATTGTTTAATGTGTAATTATGTTATGTTATTGATTTCTTGAATCTGTAGTAATTTTAGCTGAGTTGGTTTATGATATTCATATTAGTATTACTAGTTTTAAGTAAATATATGCATCTTTTTGTATTTGTATTTTGAACTTCTTGTAATATTGGACACATGAATATGATATAGATGTATTTGCTTTCATTTCTTAGCAATGGCAACCAATTTTACTACTATTAGATTACAAGCATGGTGAAATGTGGCAGTAAGAGTTGGACCTGTGCCTTTAGCCATTGTCATAAGCTGCCATACCCAAGATAAACTTCAAGAATATTGTACAACTTTCTTGTTGTAACTGTGCATCCGAGGCTTTAAACATTTAGACGATATCTTCATATATAATTCTTGAAGGTTGTTTATGAACTCCTGTCATTGTTAATCCTAGTGTATTAGCTGTTCGATGAGTGCGTAAATGGAGATGTCGAATTATATTAGTATATTGGCATAAAAAGTTCCTCTCTCCATAAGAGAGGGATATGATACGTTTGAATCAAGTTTTGCTTTCTAAGAAGTTCAAGCTCCAACTAAAATAATTGGTGGGTTAAATCCACCTTGGGTCTACAGAGGTGAGAATTGCTCAAAATCATATAAGAATCATTTTGATATCTAATCAATGTAGGATGTTTATTATCATCAATATACATTTCTAAAGATATTATTGTTTTTTTTTCTTAAAACATGTAAACAAGCCAAACTTGAGTAACATGTTGATATTTATCCAGTTTAAGATAATTTTTGTAATTGTTGATTTTTTAATATAATGATAAAAAATAATTTTGAATTTGATCAAATATGAGCAGATTACATAATCATTTTTAGCTTACATAATCAAATTCAATTGAGTACAAAATATAATATTTCAAATTCAGTTAGATATGTATAATGAGCAAAACCCAAACAAGTTTTATTTGATCAAACCTGAAAAAAAATCTCATCTCTCGGCACCCCCATATTTTAAATGTTGGCACTGCCACTCTTCAAATGCAAGTACACAAGAAAACTTATTAACATATTAAACCATGAATAAAGAGAAGTTTATAAAGCATTACAAATTGCACTATGATACACTATACAGCACAAATTCTTTATCTGCTTTTGTATCCTCCTCATATATGAATGGAGTGACATTAGTTTCTTCAGTTCTTGTAATTCATCTGAAGTCATGGTTGAGCTCGATCATCCTCTTTTGGATCATTTGTTTTATAATATGAGAGACTATGCTGACTGCAAGTGAAGATCATCCATGAGTAAACAAAAGCCAAAGCACCCACTTACATTTTTGTTAAGCTGGGAAGATAAATCAAATGCCGTATAACTAACAATATAAATACTTGTATTGTCTTTTAAGTTGATCTAAGAAATTAAAAAAAAAAATACAAGGAACTTACTGCTTGCCTGAATGGCAAAATATCCAACAAAACAACATTGTTATAACACTTTGCATATACATATAAAGATGTGCAGACGTTCGCTTCTCCAAAATATTAATTATTATCATTAATCAAATTAAAAGTGAGAGTTTAACATGACGAGTGAAGACATCAACATTTGGTTAAATTCGGTTCTTTAGCCGAAAAAATATAATGAATAAACACGGTGAAACGAAAAGCTGAGAATCTTAATGACTGTGACAGTGGAGCAACGAGGTGAAAGAGCAGACAAGACGAAAGGGCGTACCGTCGCTAAGAAGCTCAGAAGAGCTCAACCGGAGGAGGCGTTCCGGCGGTAAGGGAGCTCATGAAATGTAACTGCTCATTCTTTTCTTAACTCTATTAAACACCAGAATCCAGAGAGAGAGAGAGAGAGAGAAAGTGAGGGATATAGAGAGAGAAATGATAAATCCAACCTAATTTAAGTTTTAAAATTTGAAATTCAAATTTGAATCTGAATTTTTTTCCCTCTGCTGCGCATATAAGAAATTGAGTTTCTGTACAAAAGAAAAAGGAAATGGAGTTTCTAACCTTGGTTAACCAAAGGTTGACTAGATGAAGAGTAAAGTACACGTGTTGTTATCTGGTGGAGTTAAAAATTAAAAGAGTAGAAAATAGGGGGAGAGAATTAATTAATGGGACACGTGTCAGGAACTGAAGGCTTGAGAGTTGTGCTCTCAAGACCAGCATCAAACAAACCATATTTTGTTTAGAGATAAGAAAATTATTGTTTGTTTTAGCCTTTGATAGAGTAGTTTGTGAAAATTGAGAGATAAAATTTTATTTCAAAGAGTAAAAAATATGTTTGTTTGATATTTTCCAAACACGAAATAATTTTGGAAAACCGCAAACAAACGGGCCCATAGATTCTGGGTTGATTGGCCCAATCACACATTTTTAGAGTTATCAAACACATGAGTTTGGCCTCTATCGAAATACCCCTTGATAGATCGACGTGTTACTTGCACTTACAACTCTTTGAGTTATTGTTATTTGGCAGTCACCGTCAAAATCTTTTATTTTTTTGGCAGTTACACCCTTATGTTTAAGCATTTGTCAACTCCACTATGTAAAAATAACAAAATCCCAAATTATCCTCCCTTAATGGCTAGTTGAATTGGTTCTGATTAATAATATGAATTTTGAAGCGTTATATATTATGTTATTTGTACTGCAATTTTTTCTTGAAAAATCAACACGGATTTTATGTTTTTCAATAATTTATATCCAATATGTTAAGAATTTTTAGGCAAAATTGCAACATAAATTACGCAATATTTAATGTTTCAAAGTTCATTTCCCAAAAAAAAAAGTTCATTTCTCTTGACTAGAACCAAGGGGAAGATAATTTGGACATTTTGTTATTTTTCATGGTGGAGTGGGCAAATGCTAGCTTAACATAAGAGGTGTGACGTGCTAAAAAGAAAAGATTTTGTGATAATTGACAAATAGCAATAATTCAGGAGGTGTAAGTGCAAATAACTCATAGATCGACATATGTCTCATTCCTCCATTAATTTTAATTATTAACTAGTATACGCCAGTAATATGCACGAAATCATATTAAATACTCCTTGATAGACCGACATGTACTGTCCCATTTCTCATTTAATTTTAAAATTATGAAGTAGTATACATTCGTAATATGCACAAAATCGTATTAAATTATCTTGTACAATAATCAACAAAAAAATATGATGAAGTATTAAAATTATCAAAACGAAGATAGTTATATTAACTTTATGTAGTTATATGAAACAAAACACAACACTGAAATATTTACTTACATGAAAAAAATAATAAAACTTTGATGTCGATAATTAGAAAATTGTTATGAGTTTAGTATTCGCAAAACTAATGAGTTAATTAGATTAGGCAATTAGGTACTATAAGAAATTACAATGTTATTCGTGAAGTGATATTGCTCATACTATAGGATTTATAAGGCCATCTTCAGTGATCTCCCTCCACCCTTTTCCCTTAGAATTTTCTTTCCGGCTTTTCCTCTCCAGACCTCTTTTCATAGTCATCTTCGGTGACTCAACCTCTCATTTCAATTAATTCCACTTTTCATATTTCATAATAATAATAACAATAATATTATTACTAATAAAAATTATAATAAATTTAACACTGTAATTAATAATAAGAAATTTATTCGGGTACATAATACTACAACAATTAACACAAATCCATAAATCGTATTTAATTTCGATGTATTTAAATTCCATAAATCGTTTTTTATTACGTTATTCTAAATTAACACAAATTCGCAAAATTTAAAATAATAGACAATGAAAGTTATTAGTAATAAATTAATGTTAAGTTTATTAAATAAAAGTTACAATTATAAAATTAATGTTAAGTTTTTCTTTTTAAAAAAAATTAATAATAATTTTTAATTAATTAATTAAATAACAAAAAAATCAAAAAAAAGATTCGGATGAAATACGCTCCATTGACAGGCCTCGCCTCAGTTAGACTTTATTTTGAAGCTTTAAGTAAGGGTGTATGTGGATGGGTTTTGGCCCGGTCTCGCGGGTTTCGCGAGACCGAGCCAAAACCCTTTCAAATGAGTTTTCGTCAAACCCATAAAACCATCAAAAACCCATTCAGAAACTCACACTCAAACTTTTCAAACCTATAAACATTGATTTGACACCTACCACCTACATTTTCCCTCAAATCTCATTAAAAAAGACATTGATTTGACACATACTACCTACTTTTTTCCCTAAACCCCAACATCCAAACCCAATCCAAGTGGGGTTTCAACTTATTCAAACCACAAAACCCAACGGCCAAAACCCATCCAAATGAGGTCTCAAATGTTTCATCGAAACCACCCAAACCAATTTTTTTAAACCGAGACCCACGAAACCGAGCCAAAACCCATCCAAATAGACCCTAAAAGATTGAGAGTGCTGAATGTACAATAAAAAACAAATTACTATAAAAGCAATTTTATAAACCCAAATCTCAAGTCCAATTATAGGGTGACTAGGCCAGATGAATAAAACCCTGTACTCTCACATATATAATCATGAAACTGAAATGGAAAATATTCACCAGGGCTTGTGTGCAGACAAAGGTGTGGTGGAAACAAAAATCACCAGAAAGGGTACAATATGCAGCCATGCAGGAAGAATTGAAGGACAAAAATACTGAAGAACCCACGTACATCAAGCTCACATACCGCCCCACCCACCGCACCACACCTCCCTCCTCGGTGAAGACCATTCAAAAACCCCTATCTCTCTACCGACTCCTCCTCCCCCGAGTCGGTGGAGATGGCCTAAGTTATTTTGACTCGATTTCACATGACTTTGGTTTAAACAAATATGATCTGTATAAGTTTGATGAACCATTTAAATTTTAGATATTTACTATTAAGTTTGGTGGGTTTTCAAAAAATGAGATATATGTTTGGTTAGTTTTTAGATTAAGTTTGGCATGGACTGAATCCAAAAGGTTGTGGGCCAAGCATTTTCTTAAGAAAAATTAAATCATAGGAGTACAATTTTAAAGGGATTACATTCACAATTTAGCTGCAATATCTCAACTAAAAATCAATTAATATCTACGTCTAAGCCAATATCTATCAATCTCATCTATGCCACAATAATCTCATAAATGATGAAAAAATAATACTCCTCATACGCTATACCAGCAAATTCGTATCCGGTTCATTGAATTGATCTTTAATAAAAAAAAATATAAATAATAAGATAAATAAAGATCCAAACTTAGGGTCTTTTCTATATAATTTAAGAGTCTTTAAACACAGTCATTAACCTCTAATTACATTTAACAAGATGAAATTCGGGTCCATCCATGTCACGTGGTTCTTGATTTCTATAGTGGAACCAGACCATGGAATAAATTATGTCCAGAACATGCAATTTTATGTTTACCTTTTTTCCAGTACTCGGACCTTTTTTTGAACAATTACCTCCATGGAGCAAGACAGATTCGAAGTAAGAACTTAATGAAAACAAATATCCACTCTTGTTTTAAGGGTCTACGTAGAGAGCTCTTACATGCAGTTCAGAAAAGTAATGTCGTTCATCATACATTCATAAGAAAAAGAAGTGTTGATTTTCGCACTTTATATCTTCCATCAGCAGTCCGTTTCATTGGAGTGCAAGAGGGCAGATGTAGAGCACATAAATCATAGCGGAATCCTTTCATGCCATTCCTTCTTCATCTCTATTAATAATCTAAGCAGGACTTGTTCTATCTTTTTGAACTCTGGACGCGTCGTATCTCTAGCTTCAAATATATGGGTGCAGTGACCTATCTGTATCCAACTCTATCCAGGTTTTTTCTGCAGACCTTTCTCCTTCACTAAAACTCTAACCCTTGATGCATCTTTCCATTTCTTTGCCGATGCATACATATTAGACAAGAGGATATGATATCCAGAATCGCGTACCTTATCTTGGAAAATTTCTTAAGCAAGAAGAACAGCAGGCTCCATCTTGTTGTGAACTTGACAAGCAGCAAGCAAACATCCCAAAACATTAACATTTGGTTCCTCAGACATCATTCTAATAAAGTTTCATGCATCATCAATGCGCCCTGCTCTACCAAGCAAGTCTACCATGCACGAGTAATGTTCCATGGTAGGCTTTAAGCCATAATAATTAATCATGGAATTATAGATAGACCAACCCTCATCAACTTGTCCAGCATGACTACAGGCAGACAGGAGTCCGACAAAAGTCACTTTGCTCGGCTCAATCTCTAATGATTTCATTTAATTAAAGACGACCAGCGCTTGCTTTCCATACCCATGGAACCCATATGCAGAAATGATTGTATTGTAAGAAACAATATCCTTTTTCATCATGTGATCAAAGACATCGAGTCCAAGCTCTAGGTATCCACATTTACAGTACATATTGATGATTGAATTGCTGAGTGAGACAGACATTTTAAAAATGGTTTTAATCGCATAGCCATGAACCTCCATTCCCTGTTTAAGTGCCCCCATTTTGGTACATATTGGAAGAACGCTGACCAAGGTGATGGAATTTGGTTTAATTTCAGATTCCCATATCTTCCAAAAGATACTGAGAGCCATGTAACGACCCGAACCATTTTTGGACTTAATATTTTGAACTAATTAAAACTTGATAAAATAAAACGAAAATTTATCAAAACGGTTTCAAAATCCATCTCTTAAATCACAAGGGACATTTACGTAAAAGTAAAAATAAAATTTTCTTTCGAGAAAAGTCTTTTGGAAGCTTTTAGACAAAAAGGTGACACCAACTGCGACAAGCAATAATCCACGACATCAATCAAATGAAAATATTTGTATATTACGAATAAATTTCTCAAGTACGAAAATATATTAGAATTAGATATTTCCAGGAAATTACAAAACAAACAACTTTACGATACGTTACTTATTTCGACCAACCAAAAACATGGGACTTCACTTCGAGAACCTATGACCGAGCTGAACCAGAAAGACAGTCCGATGTACGATCTTCTATGACCTGAATACTGAAAAATAGTAAACACGGAACGTATAAGTTGATTGATCAACTTAGTGAGGCTATGGTGCCCAAGGCCAAATGAAGTGCGGTGCAAGCAAGCTCAATCATACATACATAAAACAAAATCAACATAACTCAGGATAAGGAAAGAATCAGACATCATAGTAAATATTTCAAAAAGTTTACAAAATCAGGGAAAACAACTGACCGCGAAAGACAATTGAATTAGGATTTTAATATAATTAACCGAGCAATTCTCTTAAGATTTATGAATAAGGTTGACTAGAGAAACTACATTGGACATATTCTTAGAGCTAACAGAGATAACAAGAATAAGGTTAAATTAGGCGTGTCAATAAGGATAATAGAAATTAAATCAGGAGTTCTGACAATAGTAATCGAAGCGTTGAAGTATTTTCGATCATATAAAAATTAAGATAAGATAAGTTTAATAACGAGATCCAAGAAAAATGATCCTATTCGAGAAGCTAACCACGCCGAAATATCAACATGTTTAGAAAGAACAAGATAATGGTGTGGAGTTCAAAAGAAAGTCGATGACTGACTAAAAATATTGCATGGTCAATGAAGTCAAAAAGTATGGGAAAATGTGAAATTAAAGGGACGATTCAGAAACGACCATAAATTAATAAAGGGGTTTAGTAAGATACCAAGCAATACTGAAACAATAAGTTTCTATAAGGATCACAAATGACAATTGAATCAGAAAATTTGCCCTAGAAATGAAGCAATTAAGCTCACAGACTCAACAAAAACAACTTGGAGATAGAGTAATGAGGACCTCAAAAGTCGGCCGAGTCAAGGAATGTTCAAATAATATCACCAAAAAGTGGTTGAGGATTTTCAATGAACGTGACAAGGCACATTCGAATAAGAGTCCTAAAAAGAATTATGAAAATGAATGAGAAAAGTGAGTTATAATGATAACAAAAGACATTCAAATAAGAAGCTCAAATTTAGCAATGTAATCAAAGAACAAGTATTGGTAAGTGTGTCATAAGACTATCACATTAGAAGTCTCAATAGAGATAACAAGAAAGTTGAATATAGCATATCAATAAAGACAAATGAAAATCGAACCAAAGGTTCTGGTATTAATAACCAGAGCTTTAAAGTGTCTTTGAACATCTGAAAATCAAGTTAAGACAAAATGCACCATTCAAAGGTTCATATTTCGACTACTGTTTGTTACTTCTATTGACATTTCCCCAGTTTGACGTACGCCAAAATCCTCACTCTTATACTATCTTATTACTGCAAATTAGCTTGTGAATTTGATTGCCTTGTTATTTTTTAGCAAGACTTCTGATTCAATAGCTCTTAGCCTCACTAAGTTGATCAATCAACTTATACGTTCCGTGTTTACTATTTTTCAGTATTCAGGTCATAGAAGATCGTACATCGGACTGTCTTTCTGGTTCAGCTCGGTCATAGGTTCTCGAAGTGAAGTCCCATGTTTTTGGTTGGTCGAAATAAGTAACGTATCGTAAAGTTGTTTGTTTTGTAATTTCCTGGAAATATCTAATTCTAATATATTTTCGTACTTGAGAAATTTATTCGTAATATACAAATATTTTCATTTGATTGATGTCGTGGATTACTGCTTGTCGCAGTTGGTGTCACCTTTTTGTCTAAAAGCTTCCAAAAGACTTTTCTCGAAAGAAAATTTTATTTTTACTTTTACGTAAATGTCCCTTGTGATTTAAGAGATGGATTTTGAAACCGTTTTGATAAATTTTCGTTTTATTTTATCAAGTTTTAATTAGTTCAAAATATTAAGTCCAAAAATGGTTCGGGTCGTTACAGATGGTATCAGAGCTTCGGCTTAAAAGTCAGGATAAGATCTTCGGATTAGTACTTTGAGATTTGTAAATGGGACTCACTTTCGAGATTAGGGGTGTTGTTGGGGCATATCTGTATACATGTATAGCATACCTTATGTGTTAAATCATTGTGAGCTTGCGCGAAAGTCTTAAGGTCAACTCAATTCGAATAATTCACTTTGTGGAATAAGGCTGCAATCAAAATTATACGCGTATGTTTGATCTCAATGGAGGTTTGATTTCTTGGTATCACTGTTTCGTTACCAAATGACTAGAATGACCTTAAATATTTAACCCTCATTATCGTTTGACTGCGATTAATTCGGAGAAAGCTCTTTCTTTCTCTATCTTACTCTCGTATTTAGATCTTGGAATCAAGTTTCTTTTCTTGGGACACTAGTAAGTTAACTAAAGTAGTCATGGGCGCTCTTAAGATTCCTTTCATTGTGCTTAATTCATTCAAAACTCGTTCTCCTGATTTCAAACATTACTCTTTCGTAATGATCCATCGAATCTGAATGTATTTGAATTCTCCTTGAGCTCCGTTCTTTGGTTTTAACTCATTCCCGAATCCATCGTGTTTTTGAGCTTTGTGTATGGGTTATTCTGATAGTATGAAATCGATACACGTTTCTTTGAATCTTGGTGATTTACTATAAATTTCATTCCTCACATACAATTCTTAAAAATCATAGTTCATTTGAACCTTCAGATCGATTTACTCATTGTTATAATGACTTCATTTACTATTTTTATGCTCATACCTAATTATGATTCATCTCGCTAGTTTGTGCTCCATGGAATTCTTTCTTATTCATTGTTAGTTTGATTGATAATGACTATTTTGTACCTATTACTTCAAATGTGTCTCATTCTTCAACTATCCATGGTTCTACTTTTCCTCGAGGTTGAAATATACTCTTATCTGAACTTACATTTGTAGGTACTTCCTAAATACGAAGTGTTAATTATTTGATCTCGATTAATATGAACTGCCACTCTTGATTCTGGCATACTCTTTGTATGTTGACCAAATATATGACCCCTATTTGTTATATACGCGTCTTGACAATGTATTATATAAGTTCTTGGGAAAGGTAATTAATGTAGTGTGGCGACAACCAAATAGTCTTTAACATCAAGACTTGCTATCGAGGATTCAGAAAGAATGAAAGATAAGGGTCGTTACAAGCCATATCAAAATTTCCATCAGAAGCATGCCCGGAAATGGCGGAATTACAAATCATGACATCCCAATCTAACCAGATGCTGAAAAGAGTCTCCATTTCTCCTATTAAGCCACAATTTGTGTACATATCCATCAGTGCACTTCCAACAACAACATCAAAGTCGAAACCTTGTTTGAGGATGTAGCCATGCATCACTTCCCCCTGTATTGCTATGTCAAGTTTGCCAAGTGCAGGAAGAATACTTGCAACAGCAATTGCACTAGGTTTCACACCCAGATTTATCATCTCTGAATACAGCTCAAGGCTCTTTTCGTACTGACAATTTTGTGAAGCTATTAAGGTGCTCCAAGAGACGACATCTTTACACAGCATTCTGCAGAATATATTGTAGGCTTGATGGGTATCCCCGAATTTACTGTACATATCCATGACAACATTGGAAACAAACAAATCACGGTTAAAACCACTCCTCACGGCAAACGCTTTCAGAGCCATTCCGGTTTGTCTGGCCTCTAATCTACCGCAGGCGGGTATGATAGCAGCCACAACAACTGAATCAGGGGAAGTGCCTTGGACCCTCACCATTTTGAATAAAGTGAGTGCTTGGAGGCTGTTCCCATGGTGTATGGTGCCGCATATCAATGTAGTCCATGAAGAGAGGTCTCTTTCTTGATGGTACATATCATCGAACACCATCCGAGCTTCATCTAAGCTTCCACATTTGGCAAACATGTCAATTAGGGCGCATTTAGTGTAAACATTGGGCTTAAAAAATCCTGACGAACGCCGGATCAAGTCATGCACCTTTCTCCCCTCCTCAAGAGAACATAATCCGGAACAAGCCTTCAAGATAAGCGGGCAAGTATGGTTATCGGGCACAAATCCTAGTTTTGATATCAAATGATTGAAGAAGTAAATTGCTAGAGAAAAGTGAGCAGAGTTTACATAGTCCCGCAGAATGGTATTGCTGAGGCGGTGGTGATTTCTTGACAAGATAGTATATGGTAATGGGTTCATTCATCAAACTCTGAACCAACACGAGCTCTTCTTTGTATATGAATATTGCGGCTTGTCAAATTTCTAGGGAGTCAACACCTCTCCTCTGAGGTCCGGAGGCCAAGTCATGATAGGAGCTAAAAAATCTGTAATATCAAAGCTTCAAAATAATAATTGCACATCACCCCATAAAAAAAAAAAATTTCCTGTTTCTCTTCCCCAAATTATAAAAATGTGACCTTATATTAACGGAATTAGATGAAGAGCTTACCTCAAGCTTGAATTCAACGATGGAGGTTTGCAGCAAAGTTGGAGAAGAGTCTGTGACCTAATTTACCTATTTAATTTGGAGATGGTTTAAAGCGTGGTTTTCCCTATTTCCTTTACTTTAACGCCTTACAATTATAGTATTATAGCTTGGTTTTCCCTTCTTACTCTTCATTCGTTCTCTGTATTCACGCGTATCTCCATTTTTGTTCTTGCGGCAAAATACATGGGAAACTCAATAAGTGTTGGATAATAACTTGAGGCATTTTATTAAGAGATTTTATTGGTCTTGGTATAATTGAGATATCCTTAATAAATTGACATGTTTCTTATTTTTTATTTATTTTAAATATTTAATTTTAGAAAGACCCCGATATCCTCTTTATCTATTAAATTTTGAGTCATTTGCATATATGACCTTATGGAAAGTTTAATTTGTAAAACTAGCTTTTTCATTTTTTTTATTTGTAAAACTAACCTTACTTAGATTAGGTTATTAATTAACTTTAAAGTAAATAAAAAATTACAAAAAAAACCCGAAAATGTCGCCGTGTCACTTGGAATGTCCAAGTGACCCGACGGCATTGTTGCCGCTTGTCACTGAGCAAAGTGACTTTTGTCGGACTCCTGTCTGCCTGTAGTCATGTTTCTTTTTTATTTTATTTTTTTTGTTTTTTTATTTATGTTAATTAGATTATAAAAAATGTATTATTTTTTTTAAAATTTTAACATTAGTTTAATTTTATTAACTGTATAATTAGTACTTTTATAACTTGTAATATTATAATTTTATGTACAATGTTTACTAATTGTTATTATTGTTTAGCTCTATTGTCATTAATTTTATGAATGAATAGTGGAAATATATGAGAATTAGAATTTTGTGGAATAAATGGTAATAAAGTTAACATTAATTTAATTTTATCTCTTGTAATATTATAACTTTTATGTAATAAACTCATCGTTAATTTAATTTATTGTTTGAAATTTAATCACATTGTAAAAATAATAATTTATGAAAATTAAATACATTGAAATTAAATACGACTAGTGTATTAAAAATAGAATATTGGTTACATAATTTAAATAAGATAAATTAAATTAGAAATGACATAACCCTATCAAATATATATTGGAATTATTACACATGACCACCATTTGGACCGTGTGTTAACCATGCATGTTCGACTAAGTCGGTTTGAAGTTGGCGATTGACTTCTACTGATCGTATCTAGTGACGACGGAACATATATTCTTCTAGGGATATGGGACTTGTTCTTGGATTCAAATCCAAAGTAGTGCCTCTTTCTTGGTGATAAATGGTGGCAACGGCGATGAAAATCCATATATGGATTTTTTTTTTATCCATTAGATGTGTATATACAGCTCGGACCGAAGAGTGCAAAAGGTATATGTCCTCCCCAGTGTGGTGTCTCCAGTAGGATTCGAACTTGAGTCTCGCCTCTGGGGGTTGCAAGTCACTACCACTTGACCCAACCACCTTGGGTATATATGGATTATTAATTATAGTATTGTTATTGTAATATTATTATTAAATGCTTTTTATTAATGTCAATGCTAAATTAGTTATTATTAATGCCAATGTTAAATTACTTATTATTAATGCCAATGTTTAATTTACTATTGACTTAATTTTTTTAATTATTATTATTATTATTATTATTATTATTATTATTATTGTTATTATTATTATTATTATTATCATTTTATTAAGAGAGAGTGGGGAAGTATGAGAATTGAAATTAAATAGAATGAGAAGAATGAATCATTGAAGATGACTATAAAAAGAGGAGTCTGAAGGGGAAGGGGAAGGGGAGTCTGAGGGGAATGAAAGTCTGAGGAGAAGGGGAGTCTGGAGTCACTGAAGATGGCCTTAGAGCAAAGGTCAGTTGGAGAATGACAAAAGGAGAGAGTAGTTTATAGGGATGACCTTCAGTAGGAAATTGTTAAAATATTTCTCAAAATTCGTCTGTTTGTTATTTTAGATTATATTGACCAAGTATATTTAAAGTGGTCCTCAACGGGGTCTATAACATCCTGGGACAAACACGCTACACAACCAATTTGCACATTGGTGGGACAAATATTGTCTTGAAGAGAGCGTAGTATCTGAGCGACTCGGAGGAAATCATTTTTTGGCTTTATTGGAAAGCTTTCGGATTAATCTGATGTATTCAATTGCTGCTATTCTGGTCACTGCATTTTGGTAAGAAGAAATTGTTAAAGGATTCTGATTTGGACGAAATCAGTGAAGTAATTTGCAGCCAATCATTTGCTCAAATTAGTTACTGTACTAAACATTTTGAAGCATCATAAGGTTGATAATTGAAAAGAAGTGAATTTTGGATTGCTGCCTTTTGGTGAAATCTCCAGTGTAGCCCCCATCTGGTTATTATTTTTAACAGAATATTTGAAACAATATCTTCTCAACTACAAAATTAAAGTTAATGACTCTTAGGTTTGAAAATGTGTAGTTAGAAGCTTCAAAGCAGAGTATTACGTGGAAAATAGGAGACGGGAAATTCCCTTTCTCTGGCTCGATAGATGAGCGAGTAACGAACCCTTCTGTAAGAGGGATCAATCGAGGAGGAAGAATAGGCTGGAAGGTTGCCAATATTATGGACAGTAATGGAGGCTGGATTACATTCACAATACCCCACAGCCGCTGTTCTCTGGGTAGGAAGACTCAATGGTCAATAGTATGAAGTGGCACATCTAATGGTATTTTCTCATGCAAGTCATGTCATATTAATGCCTATACTGGACATGAAACCCCCTCCCCCCCGCGATTGGGACTGTTTGTGGTAGTTCAATTGCGGTAAAAAACTGAAGTACTTATTTTGTTTATGCTTGCTTGAAAGTATTCAACGAATTCAGTGAGATATGGAAGGAATGGATACAAATTTATGCCCACAATTTATTGTTTGTAAACAGAAACACTAGTAGTATATTTCATGATTCAAATATTTCTAGCAGATTTGTCCATTCACAGCAAAGAATACTCCACATCCATGATATTTTTTGAGGAATTCAAGGCTATTACAACATTTCTTTGTCAAGGTCAGGCACATAACTCAGACACCATGTAAATTGATGTACATTTCAATTATCTTGACACAACTGCTAAAACCATCCATAATATACAAACTTTGTACGTACTCGATTGGCAGACAATCGATTCTACAAATAACGACACAGCATTAATATTATGCCCGATTCAAAATTTTGGAATCATATATAAATCAATTACTCACTTCACTTGCTTGCTGATGAAGAAGAGGGCACGGTAGCAGTAAGTGGATCAGGATGATTATAATCACTGGCAGTGGCACTACCAGTATCAGGATGATTATAATCACTGGCAGTGGCACTACCAGTACCCTTTCCATTGTTGTCAAGCTTGGCTTGTTTCTCACGCTTTCCACTATTTTGCTCCTTCACCAATACAGGTTTGAACTGACAGAAGTGAAGAAATATAATTACTTAGGCACATATGGACAGACAGTGGAAGAATTGATACTAAATTAATTTAACAATATATACCTGGTAAATGGAATATATAACATTCCTTCCTATCCGTGCCATCATCTCTATGAAAAGATTATAACCCTCAAGTTTGTACTCAATGAGTGGATCCCTCTGTGCATATCCCCGTAAACCAACAGCTTGCTGAACAAATTCAAGAGCTTGCAAGTGTTCCTTCCATAAACGATCAAGGTTGGTCAATACAAGAAACTTTTCTGCTTCTTTCATCAAACCTGGAGCCTCTTTCTCCACTATTTCCCGTTTCTGGAGGTATGCCTCATGCCCACGAAAGTGAAGGTAACCTCTTAATTCTTCATAATTGGTGGATTTACTTTCCAACAAATCAGGGGTCATATCATTCAAAAGATAGCAATACCTATAAGAAGACCAAGTTAGAGATTTACTTTGTCTTAATGAAGGACAATTCTGTCTTAGTAAAATCTCAATACCATGTATTCAATTTAAATTTTAGTTTGGTTTATGGATTTCGGTGAGTAAAATGATAAGTTAAATCCAAATGAACAAGAAATGAAGCTCAACTTTGCGTCATTGGATGCAAGAGAAAACATTTTTCTTAGCGTTTTACTCACTCAAATCCAAGAATCAAACATAGCCTTATATAACTGCACGAGGAAAAGGTGAAACTAACTGTTGAATTTTAGCTAGAAGTTTCTCAAAATCCCAGCTTTCTCTGGGAGCATCAGAACCAATATTTGCCTGTTAAATTATTGAGAAGAGCAGACGTCAAAGAAGGTGTTGCATATAGCCGTATATATAGTCAGAAAAGAGTCAAACAGATGTTCACCTCTAGTATATCATCCATTGTTAATTCAGCATACTCAATAAGGAGAGATTGGAGATCATCAGATTCTAGTGCTCGCCTTCTCTCTGTGTATACCCTATCTCTTTGGCTGTTCAAAACCTCGTCATATTCAAACAATTGCTTTCTAATGTCGAAAAAGTAATTCTCCACTTTTCTCTGAGCTTCATCTAGTGCTTTTGTCAGCATCTTGGATTCAATTGGTAAATCTTCAACTCTAAAAGCTCTCATCATACCCTAAATGTTACAACAGTATTAAAACTTAACTGAATCCTGGCTAACTAGAAAAATTGAGAGAACCTGAATTCGATCTCCACCAAATATGTGAAAAATGTTGTCTTCAAGACTAAGAAAGAACCGAGAACTTCCAGGGTCTCCTTGTCTGCCACTACGACCACGCAGCTGCACACGGAAAACAACATAAAATAGAGGGCAGATAAAGTTCTAAAATGATGTAATTTATCACCATTCTTGAATTCAAGGTAGATATTAAAGCCACACCTGATTGTCAATTCGGAGAGATTCATGGCGTTCTATACCCACCACATGAAGTCCACCAGCCGATACAACCTTTTATGACCAAATTAAAAAAAAAAAAAAAACTTCTTAATAAGACTATTAAATGAAAGGAAAAAACTTTCCCAAATTCCATGGGTTTTATATCCACTTTTTTTTTTTTCAGGGTCTGCAGAGAGAGTGCTTACAAGCAGTTCAAAAAAGTAATTCCGTTCATCAAACACTCATAACAAAAAGAAGTCTTAATTTTTGCACTATATACTTCCATCCCGAGATTCGTTTCATTGGAGTGCAAGAGAGCAGATGTAGCACACATAAATCATAACTTAGAAAATAATTAAAATGAATAAAACATGAAAAGGATTAAGCATGAATTGAATTAGTGGAGAGTAATCAACGCTACTGTCACTTCTGGATGCCTAACAACCAACTGTCCCGTTGATACCCCTAACTCCTAAGTGGTGAAAATGCTACGTTTCAACTTTCAAAAGAGGGCTCCAGGTGCATAAATGAAGTAAGGAAAAGAGGAAAAGAATGGAGACAGAAGTTGAATTCTGTTTACTTTCTGTTATTTTTTTCCCTTCTTTCTTTCTTAATTGTTCCCGTCTCCTGTTATAAACAAGACATGTACACAAGAGATAGCACATATGATTCATATGGATCTACTTATTTAAATTATGGTGTAGAGTAAGCTTGCATTCACAGATAAAAATAAGTTCAGTGGATATTCCATGGATTCCGTGCAGCCAAGAAATTAAAAGGCCAAGGTGGTCCCTAAGAAAATCAATGATACAAACAACGTTGTGTGGACAAAAATGATATCATTCTGAGTAAAAACGTAAGGATACGTTTGGAGCTTGGATTTTAGTGAGTAAAATGACAAGGAAAGTAAATGAACAAAAATTAAAGCCCCATGTTCCATCGTGCAAGAAAAAGAATTCCTTAATGTTTTACTCGCTAAATTCAAGAATCAAACAAAGAATAAATCTATGTAAGGAATGAATACTAGGTACAAATTACCTTCTCTCTCTCTGCCTCTGTGTAGACCTTATATTCTTTAGCAATTTTAAGAAATGCACTACGCAGCCTTGAAATAACTTCATCTTGGACAGGACCCTGGACATTCAAGTATTGGAGTCATTAGTTAGGATATGTTTTATAAGCATGTGCACAAGTTTTGCCAAATCCATTGTCCATTTAAAGTGAAATATGTTGAAGCTGACATGAATTTTACCTTTTCACAAGAATAAGACAGTCGCTCTTCTGCTTCAAGCTCAGTCAATGACCACTGACCCCATGTTTTGGAAGCCAACTGTACAGCTTCCTCAGCCAATTTTGAATTCTCTTTGGATAGAGCGCAGGGAAATAGGCCCTCATTCACCTGTACACGCGATGCAGTGATATAAGGTTATGAAGATGCATAGAAAAACAGGTTACAAAGAGGTTGAAATCAATTCATGATGTATCTATAATTCTCGATTTGGGTCTAAAGTTAAGATTACAATAAGTGGTTGGCATATCCAGGAAAGTAGTTACAGATATTAGTGTGTTTTCAAGAATGTATTGCAATTCTTGAATATTTGTTATTGATGCATCTAAAAAAATTCCAACATGGCATCATAGCCTTAACTGATCTTGAAAATGGTGAGAGACGAAAGAATGCCACCAATGAGCATATTGATATGGGTCGAAGCAAGAAAAAGAGCTCTAGGGCATAAAGCAGAAAAGAAAATGAAAAGTGACCAAAGAATCAAAGAGGGGAAAAAAGAGCAGAGGTCATGAAAGGTAGGGGAAAAAGGAAAGAAAAGCGGGCCTCAGTAGGTGCAAAAGAATCAAGAAAAAACATGATGTCAGTAGCCAAAGGCAAATGTAAGAAGAGAGTGAAGCAATACATGCACCACCAAATATAAAACTGAAATTCCAAAGAGCATAAGCTAGAAGCTAGCATATAACATGTCAATAAATGAATATTTCAATTATGAGGTTTTAATGATGAATTAGAATTCTCTATTAGGCTCAAAAGTAAAATTTAGAATTAAAGTAGTTAGCATTTTCGAGAAAGATTATTTGGTCAAAATATAGTACAAAAGGGTAACTTAAGGATTTTAAATCCTCACAAAATCAAAATTATCCAAACAAGTGAGATGGATTTGATATATGGAATCCAACCTTCCAGGTCTTCTTTGGAGGAGATTTCTTTACCGAAACAAAACTCCTTCAGCTGACTTAACAACTCTGCACCAGTTTTATCCTTTATCAACAACATAAACCATAAAAATAACATTTCAATATCTTGCACATGCTTAGAAATTATGCTCACTAAAGCCATCATAATATTACACCTGAGTGCGGATGGGCCAGAATATCTCATTTCTCATGGGACATGAATTTCCAAGACTAAATTTGCAAAAAAGTTATTGTTGAGTATTAAATGTCTCTCCTCTCTAACAGCTTAAAATTTTAGATGAGTTGGACATTCAATATAGTACAGAGTCAGGGCCCAAAAGAAGTCTTCTGTTCGAATCTTTGCGCCACCCAATTCTAAATTGCTTGAGTAAAATTTATATCGCCTACACGCGAGGGGGCGTGTTAAAACTAAATATTAAATGTCTTTCATCTCTAACAACTTAAACTTTTAGATGAGTTGGACATTAAATAGGTGTTTCAATCATCTAAACTGAGGATGAAAACAGAAAGCATACTCCATTTTATAAAAAATTTGATATATTCTTTGTATTTTGAGAAGCCTTTTATAGATACACAAAGTATATGTATGTCTTGAATGTATTCATAGTATAAATTCAAATGCCATTACTTGTAACTATAATATAATGATCTACAGTACCTGCCCTCCCTCCCTCCTCGCATCACTAACAGAAACCCAGCCTATGCATTTGGGTATTGCATTAAGTTGAGACAGATAACATACCTTGGCATCAACATTTCACGTAATTTCAATCTTGCCATAAAATCTGCATTACCACCAAGTATTATGTCAGTCCCACGACCAGCCATGTTAGTTGCAATTGTAACTGCCTGAAGACGACCACTCTGAGCAACAATCTCAGCTTCTCTTTCCACATTTTCTGGTTTTGCATTCAGAACCTTTAAAGACATTACATCAAATAAGATAGTCCCTAGGAAAATCGAAAAAGAACACATAGTGGTCGTCTAGATTTATTGTTAACATGATCTATTATTTTGGTGTTTGGTGAGTGTTTTTGTGATTCTCTTGTTTTCATAAGTAACATTTGAAACTTGGTTTATAATGAATCTAAAGAATTTACAGAATTAATAAATATCATAAAAAAATATATTAGTGGGATTTGAAAAATTGAAATGGTGGTTGACTTGAATTTAAAAGTTGGGGTTGTTTGGTGAAAAGTAGGTTCATATGTATCAAATCATGTTTTATATGTACGTTATATTAATATTTTATTATGTATTTGTTGGAATGTGTTTGTGGATATATATTGTATAAACTACATAATTTTTTTCAAATTGAACCATTTGGGTCACTTAGATTAGATGCAAAACAAATAATGTATTAAATTTGATACTACGAAGGTATCTAAATGATGCCTTATAGTCTTGCAACTTCACCGTTTGACAATAGGTAGAAAAAATCAAATTATCACATATTTATAATAACCTCGTGGGGAATTCCAGCTTCACCGAGCTGTGCAGATAATGCATCACTCTGCTCAACACTAGTTGTGCCAACAAGCACTGGTCGACCTGTTTTGTTCATCCGAGATATCTCTACTACAACTGCCCGCCATTTTCCTGTAGTTGCCCTGAACACTACATCTGATTCATCCTTTTGGGGAGTGGGATCATGCCAAAGAATGAAGTTAGTAGGAGCTTTTAGTGTTTTAGACAATAAGTTAAAAAAGAAAATAAACCCTCAAACTTTTGGAAAAATTTAACTATCATAAATTTCAATTGAACTTCAGAGTTCCTGGTAGAAAGATACTTTGCAATTATTTTTCACTTCTAATGTTAAAAAAATGGCAAGAAATATCAATTTCTAGAGGAGACAACAATCATAAAAATGAACCTTTCTTATCATTGACTTGTTTGTGGGAACAATTGTAACTTTGAGCTTGTATATGCTTTCAAATTCTGCGCTCTCAGTAGCAGCAGTGCCAGTCATGCCACAAAGTTTTGGAAACTACATCAAACATTGCAGCCAAACATTAAAAGATATCCAGTAGAACGTGTACCCCACCATAGCCATATATATCACGAAGCATGTCCGGTCATATTACTCGAGAGGAAACACTAACCTGGAGAAAGAAGTTCTGGTAGCTGATTGAAGCCAAGGTCACAGTTTCATTTTGTATCGGCAGTCCTTCTTTTGCTTCAACAGCTTGGTGAAGTCCATCACTCCAACGTCTCCCTGTGAGCAATGTAATCAACTTTATATTTGATGACCATAATTATTAAAAAATTAAAAATAAATAGGATACTTTCGTTTATAATCCATTAAAATAATTTAAGGAAATATAAAGAACCTTCAGTGACTATTTATTGAATGACAACATTATCTAAAAGCTCAAAATGCTAAACATCAGAGAAATTCAATATTCTATTGTCCCTAACAAATACAAAGTAGATAACTAGTGATAAAGCAACAAAACGAGCAATAATAAAACATGACAATGTGCTCATACAAATCTGATGTAAGAGCAATTGCACTAGATGATTAGAATCATATCAATGATCTGTGGCATTCTATATATATGTTGCATGCCAAGTTTGACCTTTGCATTCTACAGAGTATATATTTTGAAATAAGAAACTCTTTTGATTTATTAACTACGAGGCAATCGTAAATTTATCAATAAAGTTAAAAAGAAAGATGATAAAGCAATGTCACCTTTTGTGGTTCATATTTCGCCAATAAGTAAAATACTGAATTCTAAAAATTTAAAATTTTAAAGCAGTTGCACAATTGTCATACATATATAAATGTGCCATGCATGCAAGCCATATAAAGGAGCAAGGGAGAATGGCGAAACACAGTGAGAGGCACAAACACACAAACATGTAAACATATAGATAATGGGGGAGAGAGGGTGAAGGAAAAGAAAGAGAGATGGATGGAATGAACTTCTCCCTGACTAAATTGTCCCACATGGATTGGATAACAAAAGTAAGTCCACCTTATAAGGTCTTGGGCAATCCTCAACTCACAAGTTAGCTTTTGAGATGAGTTAGGCCCAAGCCATGTAAGTGGACTTGGCCCAATCCATGTGGTGAAATCTAATTATTCGTATGTTGGGGCCCACATGTCGTAATTCGCAAGGTTGGGTTTTAATATGTCACGTGTTGGGCTTGTTTCACCCACACATTCAGCTCACTCACACGTGAAGGGGAGTATTGAGACTAAACTGTCCCACATGGATTGGATAACAAAAGTAAGTCCACCTTATAAGGTCTTGGGGCAATCCTCAACTCACAAGCTAGCTTTTGAGATGAGTTAGGCCCAAGCCATGTAAGTGGACTTGGTCCAATCCATGTGGTGAAATCTAACACTTATAAAGAATAGCAATTCGTATCAGAGATAGGGACAAAATTGTGTTCTTTGTCTACGGTACTCAAAATTTAGGTAGATGGTCACCTGCATTACTCGGCTAGTAAACTCATCCACTATAAGAACCTCCTTGCCTCTGATTATATAATTCACATCTTTAAGAAAAAGTTCCTTAGCTTTTATTGCATTTAGTATGTAAGATGCCCACTGTTCTCTGGGATCATATAAATCTTTAACATCCAGAATTTCCTACGCATCTGCGTAACCTTGTTCTGTAAGTAAAACCGATTTTTGTTTCTCATCAACCTGTGCACGAGTTACAATCATTTAGTGAAAAAAATCTATTGTTCCAACCAAAAACTGAAACCGAGCACTATACCTAGTATGCATTCAGACCTTACGGAATGAGAAAACCAACATACATAAATAATCTGTAAAAAAGGTTTCTTGTCCTTGAAATATTTGGTTTTACATTACATAAAGGGTTCCATTATAGTTGGAGTAGTACACTTAAAGAAACCCAAAATACTTCATTTCCTCATGCTATATGTAATAACAAACTGATTACAAGAAGAAATGACCCAGGACTTGTTTTTCTATAAATGAAATAATTAGCGGAACCAATTAGTCCAATTAATTGAATTTCTTACAGTGTAATGTATTTCACGCTCGAAAGTGGTGGCTATCTTAGCAGCTTTGTAGTAACGATCACTTGGTTTTTCAGCAGGTCCAGATATGATAAGTGGAGTCCTTGCTTCACCAATGAGAATGGAATCAACCTCATCAATCACACAATAACTGAAACCTCTCACAACAAGTTCATCAACACTCTGTAAGATCAAAGGCAATTTCAGATACCCAAGGTGGTTGGGTCAAGTGGTAGTGACTTGCGACCCCCAGAGGCGTAACTCAAGTTCGAATCCTACTGGAGACACCACACTGGGGAGGACCTATACCCTTTGCACTCTTCGGTCCGAGCTGTAAATATACAGTCCAATAGATCAAAAAAAAAAAAAAAAGGCAATTTCATATTGACATGCATCATAAATACTTTCAGTACTACTATGCAACATGATTATACAAAAAAAATTATAATTTAAAAGAATTACGTTCCGTTGCAAGATTATCTCTCAAGAAATCAAAGCCCAGCTCGCTATTCGTAACATATGTGATGTCACATAGGTAGTTTTCCCTCCTTTGTTCACTTGTCATATCCTCTGGCATCATAAACTGATTGTCAGAAAGTTGAAATATAATTCTTCATTCAGAAAATAAAGAAATAAATAAATCAAACTTCTACATCAGAGATCAAGTCAAATGGCATGAATCACAAAGAGGAGAAGGTTGGAACATGAACTTCAAAAAGGCATTTCGAAAGCAAGATAAAGCCACTGCTTCATGCCATTGTTTGAATTATGACAAATAATTCCCATCTCCACCCCTAGCCCTGCCTCGCTAGATAAAACCAGGAGGAGGAGACGTAGAAGGAAAACGAAGAGGAATACTAAAGAGTGCAAAAGGAGAAGAAAGAGAACAGTTTCGTGATAGTGCAGACTAAAATATGATGACCTAGGCTAAAAGTAGAAATCACTGCATACAGACAAGAATCATCAGGCTGACCATTGTATGGTAAGCAGTTGCAATTTAACATTAACTGGCTCACGATAAGGCCACAACCAGTTACCACTTTTACTAAGTTGGTTTTCAATTAATATAGGAACAAAGAACGTCTTTATTATAGCTAAAGCCAGAACAATTATTAGCATTTTTGCAGGATTTTCAGAGTTTAAGAACTAATTATCCTTAACAAATAGAGAATAACGTTCATATTCAAATATTCCTAACATCCTTTATTCACGTAAAGTACACATATAGTTGCACTCCAGTTTCGGGTAAGTGAGTGTTTCATAAAAATTGAAGAGTTATGTTAGATGCTGTAGCTATGGATTTTGCCCTGGTGAGTAACTATATACAACAAGGAAATAAAAAAGAGCGGGTTAGGTCTAAGGAACACGAAAGAATTAAGAGTGCATCACAAAAGAACTATCCCCAAAGTTTCTATATGTGAGATTTATTGGAGTTTAAAGTAGAATGTTTGATTGAAGCCAGATTAAGGTGCGAAAGTATAAGCTCCCCGTCAAGTAGTGGGAATAACAAGTGATAAGCAAGACGTACGTTGAATCAAGCCAACCTTCATTCCAAGAAAACGTGGAACTTGACCAACCCATTCACAATCTCGTCTAGCTAAATAGTCATTAAGTAGTATTCAATAGAATAGAATAATTGAAAAGTTGCTTATACAATTACCTTTTCTCATATATGATTCTCTCTGCATCTTCTTTGTTTTTACATGAACCCTTTGCTGAAATCTTCGAGGTGATTCCTAATTTTGGAGGAAATAATTTTATTTTCAGATGGCATGCAGTTTTGTTTATATGCTTATTCTTTTATCCCTGTATTTCCAGATATATCACATACATCGAAATTGGGCAGGTATGAGTAGTGAAAAATAGGGATACTGGTGAAAGCAAGGGATTTGCGTTTGTAGCCTTCTAAACAAAAGATATCGGCTGTACAAGAAGTTGTACCTTGTTTCGTAATTTTGGTAGTGTTGTACCTTGTTCTTGGTTCTTGATGAAGTTATATGGGAGTTGAGGTGTGTTGGTAGTTATTATACCATGTCTTAGTTCTTGGTAAACTACGGGGCTATATATGATATGGCGTTAATCAACTGTTGATTTCATTTTCCGTAGTATAGTATTTTTGTTAGATGTACCTGTTGGGGTTGAAGTTGAACATTCATGTTAACTTATGAACAATTTGATTAAGAAGATAAAAGATCACATGCAAAGCCCAATGTACGTAGGTTTTGACTTTTTTACGTTAGCACATGAACATTAATTTGTGATTAGGCCAGCCAGAGCCAGGGATGATGTTGCGCGCACATTGATTTTAATTTATGGCTTTGGCGTTAAAGAGCAACCCTGGGATGATGTTGCGCGCACATTGATTTTAATTTATGGCTTTGGCGTTAAAGAGCAACCCTGAAACGTCCATCAGTAAGAAAACACCTCCTAGCCAGGTGAAAACAAAGTCAAGGAGTCCAAAAAATTGGATCTTTTTACAAGTTAATGAATATCACAATTCATTTTTCCCTAAATGGTTCTCTCCTATATATATACTGTTTTTGGGCTAAAAAAGAAAGCAAACGATCGATGGCATGGAATACTTGAATAGCACAGTGAAATCATTTAAGTTCTGTCAAAGAAAAAACAAAAACGTCAATGAGGTATAAAAATGTCTTAACTTACAACATCTTGATAACATAGACTAGTTCACCTTGTTTTTCTGCATTTGTTTCAGACGTCCATACAATATCTTTTAACCCCGATGAAAAGGTTTTGTAGAACTGCCATATAAATCACAAAAATAAATTAGTTGACCTCCAGTGTGCTTAGCCCTTGAAATAAACAAATACTTATTAAAAGTATGTCTAAAAGTTAAAAAACTTTGGCATGCCTTGTGAAACTCCAGTGTATCACCACCAGTTTTTCTTAGCTCTACCATGTGCAAAGAAGGAGCCACCTCAAAAACCTGTAGCAAACAATAGCCAGGTGACAAACTATTCGATAATATATACCATGCAAATTGATCGAGGTCAAAATTACTATAATAGAGGAAAAAGCAAATATTTTATGAGGGAAAAACACTTTTGATACCAAGCTTTTTGAAAAAAACACATTTCATACCATGATTCACACAATCTTGACACACTTAGTTTTGCCGTCAATTTTCGGACGAAATTCAGCACGTGTCGCTCATGTGCCCGTTAAATTGACAATGGGAGAGAAAACATGCACGGGTTTTAAAGACCCACAATTGACGGCACGTGCTGAATTCCGTCCGAAAATTGACGGCAAAAGTAAATGTGTCAAGATTGTGTGAATCATGGTATGAAATGTGTTTTTCAAAAAGTTTGGTGTCAAATGTGTTTTTTGGACTAAAGTTTGGAATCAAAAGTGTTTTTCCCTCAATATTGTATACACTTGTTTCATTCTTTTCCCCCTTTTACTAATGTCTAGTTGTTCAAGTTCATATTTTCAGTGCTTCACAATTATGACGCACTATTCTAACCAATGGAAAAAAAAAATGAACATGAAATGCAAATTCATAATGCTCATATCATCCTTACCTGATTACTACCATAAAATTAAATCAATAAGCTTTGAATTAGTGTCCTTGAGATTTTTGGCCAGTGTGTTTGGCAAAGACAAAAATTTCACATCATTTTGACTGCTTATCGTTATTATTGTGTGACCATAGTTTCATATTAGTACTAAATGCAAACTAAGTAACAATTAATACCTCTGTAGCTACAGCAAGATGGCCTTTTCGTCCTGTCTTGTCACCTTGTAACTTCATCTGCAATAGTCGAAGTTGAGTCAATATTAGTAAGAAAGAGTCCCAAAATATATTTCTGATATTTCTTTTTTTCGGGTACAGAAAATCTGAGAAGGCACAATGCATCGATTGCATTGGTATATACCTTATAATTTCTTTTGTGAACATTAAAACCCAAAGGTTTAGCAGCTTCCTCAATTTTTGACATTATTTCATTAGCAGGACATTTGGATGTAAAGCTAGTTTCTCTCTTCACTAGGCCCTAAAGAGAGTTAATCAAAGAAAAAGTTCAAAAAAAGCAATTTGGTCACACTATTTTCGATCGAAGATGTATGCAAAGAAGACCCTCATCAACCATTACCAAACTGATGAAGAAACAAGAAGATTTGAAATTAATTACATACCATCTGCTTATCAAATAGATTTTCAAGACTGAAACCTTGAGACCTAGAAATAAGCTCAAAGGCGTTCATGGATACTGGTTTCTCTTTCCTTTCTGTAACAAGATGTTCCTGAAAATCTAGGTGTAAGTAAGCGTAGTCTAACTAGACAAAACTCCATGTCAATGAATATTATACCTCAAAATCATTGAAGACGGCATCAATATCATCAAGATTTACATCCTCTTCCTGCTCAAAATTGGGTGGTTCATAATTTTTCTTGAACCAATCATTTTCTAGGATTTCAGGAATAGTCATTCGCTGCAAACATAAAAGAGTAAAGTTACAATAATATAAAGAAAGAAATTATAAGGAAATACTAAAATCCAGGAACTAAACATAATAAGCTCAAATGAATAGTGATGAAGAAGATGAATAGTGTTTAGGAGCTAACGGTGAGTGGATTAGGATCAAGAATACGCTTAATCAGATTTCTTGCACTGGACGAAAACCATGACGGAATCGAAAAATCAGCCCTGTGAATCTGAAAAATAATAAGGCATAGGGCATCTCCCAGTATAACAAAGCAAGTAAGACGAAGTCTCTTGAAACTTACTCTCCTATACAAAGCCGTGATGTTGGGCTCATCGAAAGGCAAGTATCCAGCCATCAAAACAAAGAGAATAACTCCACAAGACCATACATCTGATGCTGTACCATCATAGCCTTTACTAGTAAGCACCTGATGAAAGAAAGACATGTCAAATGTCAGAAACCGAAAAAGAGAACTACAGCTAAGCTTAGGCTTCATAAATTACCTCGGGTGCTACATAATTTGGTGTACCACAGGCGGTGTGAAGGAGCCCATCTTCCTACAGTAAGAAAACCATTATGAGAAATTCCTTGTTCACTTGTGGTGCCCCCACAAAAGGGCAAATTTCTTACATATATATATATATATGTATGAATGTATTGCATATGTATGTATATGTATGATGCAAGAAAAATACTTACAAAAATAATAACTGAAATAGATAAGATCATAGGTTTTCCTTTTTTTTTTTATCTATTACATAATACTAGAATAGTATAAAGATCTTGAAAGTTGCCAAAACCAAATATTAAATTTGGCCAAAATATGCAATGAGAAATTTCCAACAGATATCAAATTTAAATCAAGATTTTGTAAATGGGATTCAACAAGTGAAAATAAAGGCAGATAGATCGAAAGCGAAAAGTCTCTTATTGAGGAATATATGCAAACAGCAAAACCTCCTAGAATCAAACTATAAAACAGGCCAAAAGAACATTTTTTTACATCCTAAACACACAGATTACAAACAACCTACCCTGACTTGCTTTGAAAATGCGCTCAATCCAAAGTCTGAAACTTTAAGAACGCCAAATGCGTCCAGCAATAGATTCTCGGGCTGCAAAGTTTAGAGATTGAGTGAGATGAAAAAGGCCTTATAAGTAAACTACATAGATTTTAGACTATCGAAATCAGCATAAAGTATACTCAGGGAAAGTTGATATGCTCAACCTTCAAATCTCTATGGTACACGCCTCTGCTATGGCAGTAATCCACAGCATTAATGAGCTGTTGGAAGTATCTTCTAGCTAGATCTTCTTTAAGTCTTCCGTATTTAGCCTATAGATAATAGGGAGTGAAGAAATGGCTTTCTTCATCAATTGCACGAGTTGTTTGTGCGAAGGCCAAATTAGAATTTGATAAATATAGAAAGACTTACTATTTTGTCAAAAAGTTCGCCACCATCAACGTATTCAAGAACAATGTAGATCTTTTTTCTGCTAGCCATAACCTATTATATATTTGCACACAATTACAACAAACAAATAAAACTGAATATGCTAAAGCTTATCTTACATCTTTAAAAAGATAAATGGTCCAATCAACCTTTTAAAGAGAAACAAGATGATGAAAAATAAAAAGAGCCAATATTTTTTGCATATCCTCTATCAGAAAACATAGCATATTTTCATATCAGAATGGGTAATCTAGAGTACTAAGAAATAACGGACCAGCAAGCACTTCAACAAACAACATACAAAGCTTAAGATTTTAAGAATATTTACTTTGAATCAGTGTCACCATGTTCAGCATGCATGTTGTATGCTCAGGCAACTTCTACCTAAATTAGGCAACTAGCTATACTTTATTCAATACAAATAATTCTCAAAAGGAAAAAATACAGTACCAGAAGGATATTAATGGAATGGCAAACTACATTCGTACCTCAAATAAATTTAAGACATTTGGGTGTTTGATCATCTTCATCGTTGAAATCTCCCTTTTAATCTGCAAAACACACAGCATAACTTGAAAATTAAGGAAAGAAGAACAAGTGTTGATTAGGAAGATAGTTTTTTAATTAACACTTCTTGTTCTGTAAGAAAACCAACCTAAATGAAGCCTAAACATCAAATCAAGTACTAGCTAGTTAATTAGCTTATCCCATTAGTGAAGTGAACTGGACCCATTGACCATTAGTTAAACTGATGGGAATAATGGGCCGCACCATCTGGACCCGAGACGTAGCGGGCGGCAGGCCAAACCCAATCCACGATATCTAGAGTAGGAGTATTTACATTCAGTAGTCTCTACTGTTAGTTAGGTAGTTTATTGTTTTAGAAGTCTTTTTTCTTTCCTTTATTTCTTTTGCTAGAAAGTTTCCTTTGAGTAGAGTCCTTTATTGAGATAAGGTCTTAGAGATATATAAAAACCATAGTTGAAGATGTTTAGGGATTATTACGCATAAATCATAATTATTGAATTATTACTACTCCTGTGAGAGTTTTACAATTGGGTATCCAAGTGATTTCCATCATAAACAAATTATTTATTATTCCTAACCCAAATTAAAAGATAGGAGTATACTGTATATATTAACAACTAGTGCAAGGAAGAATAAAAGAAGCATTAATTAATTAAAGAAAATGAAATGAATTGACAACTAACTAACTAATTAAAGAGCATGGCCATGGTATGTATGTGATAAAATAGATTGTAAAGTGATAATGGTATGGTATATATATGTATACTTGTTCAACCATTTGGTGATGAAGGACTCGATCTCGGTCGATTATTTTAATGGCTACGCAGTCACCGGTTTGGGTGTCCCTCGCAAACTTGACCTTGGCAAAACTCCCTTCTCCCAGGGTCTTCCCAACCTCATACTTCCCCACGCGCGTCCGGCTTCCTTCAACCCACGCGCCGCTCATGATACCAATAATTTTCTACAGCAATTTATCTCTTACCAAGGCAACCTATATATATATATAAAATACAACAAATTAACCAGATGATGATAATAATTAAAAAAACAAAAAAAGAAAGAAAAAACCACATTCATTTATTAATTAGGATGGATATGGGAGTACTACTCTTGAAGGAATTTGATCTGGGGCCGACATAAGATGACGTCCAATATAATTTTTAGCAACTTGCTCAATTATTATTGTTTGAAATTGATATCCAATTTAAATACATATTCACAATGAATATAATATTTCTGAATATCCCAGAGGATGCAAATTTATATCCCCAAGCGACTCTTCATTGCATATTTAATCCGCCAACAATGGAACAATTTTGTGGTTATTAAGATTTCTACGTTTTTTATGCAAATTTTTGACAAAAAGTTTGTTCTGAAGTTAGGCTTCCGAGCCTGTTCTGTTGTGGGCTCAATTGTTCGTTTAGGGCCTTTAGGCTATTTCTGGCCCAATAACACTACATCAATTGTTAGCCATACGTTCCATGCTTGCCCAATACGACCATATTTGTTAGGGTATGTGGATGTCTGAATTGAAATGTATTGGAGAATTAAATGATCAAATTTTTCTATACGAGGGTAAAATTGAAGTGTAATGAAAGTTGAAGAGCTTAATATGTGTCTTAAGTTGTTACATGATTATTTTTTATAGGACTCAAAGTTACAAGATTGTTTCTACAATTTCACCGAATACGTTTACTAGCTTGCTAGTTCAAATTAAATTGGCTCAACTCTTTTTCAAAGTGTCTTCCTTCAATTTTATAATTAAACTCATAATATTAATTAGCTAGATTATGCCCGTATAATTTTAATCTTATTAATACAGACAAAAACAGTATGGATTTGTTTCTTGATGTTTGGGAAAGTAGTTTGGGAGAGTAGATAAGGTTTGTGAAATAATCTCGATTTTTTTAATGTTGTTTGTTTGAGTTTTGAGAGAGTGGTTTGATAAATAAAGGAGGTGTAAGTTTTTTTGGAAGAATTATGTTTTAGGTATAAGATGTGTAAGATCAAATCATGTTTGTTATGTGAGATAAATTGTGTAAGATAGAAGTTACTTTATGTCAAATCATAGTAGAGTCTGTATAAATTTTGTTTATCAATAAGAAATTGTTGTTTGTTTGGCTTTTGAGAGAGTAGTTTGAGAAAATTGAGAGATGAAAAATTTATTTCAGAAAGTAAAAACATATTTGTTTGACATTTTCCAAACACAAAATAATTTTGAAAAACGCCAAACTAACAGGCCCTATCTATTGGAATAAAAAGACCACAGTACTAGAGACTTATATTTTCGGCATCTTCAAGATGATAATCGATATTCACATAGATTATAACAAGTAGGAGTAATATATCTTCATTAATATACATACTTCAAACATAATTAAAAAAAATAATATTGATTCTTTTTTAATGACAACTTCATGACAACAACTAGATTTAGTGACATATGTTGGTTGTCACTTTTTGTGTGACACTAAAATGCCAATAGAGATTACCTTTTTGAGAATTAATGCCACTAATGTGTTATTGAAAATCATTTTAGTAATAATATACCCCATAAATTAGTGTCGTTTTTTTTTTTTTTTTTTTTATCTACTAAACTGTGTATAGTGTCGCTTAATATAATGTAAAAGAACAACAAATTAATATTGTAACTTAATATTTTGTTACTAAAAATCAAATTTCTTGTAGTGTAGCCTAAAATCAAAACGGCACTAAGACTTTTTAAGCTGGACCCAAGATATTTAATTTGTAGCATTCAAAAAAGAAAAGAAAAAAGTAAGCTTGATTTAATTCATATATGAGAGAATTGGAAATGGAAGAGTAAACAAATTAATTATGGATATACATGCATGTGGTAATTTCACTAAATTAAGAAAGCAGAATTAGCCATACATCACGTGGCGAAAATTCTTAGGTTGTCCGGCCGCGAAAAGCTAATAATGTTTCCTTTGATAGTTTAAAAAAGCTAATTATGTTAATTAATGTGAAGTGGGCCAGGTATTAAAAATTGATGTGGCATTATTTAAATTTAAATTCAGATCTCTTCTATATTTAGAAGAAGCTAGCTAGCTGCTTTCATCCAGTAAACTCTTCCATATTTTAGCATTTTTAATTTAATTACAATAAGCCGGGACAATCGAATCGATCTAAAGATGAACTCCTCCTCAGAGTTAGATCCAGAACAACACCACCAGTACCGCCACCGGAACCACCAGAAAAGACTGGTGGCTCTTGCCGAAAAAACGTTCACCAAACCCAGAGCATATTTTATCCTCCTCCTCATCTTATCCTTCATTCTAGGCTACCTCACTCATTCACAACCACTCATTTCTCAATCCGCTGACGATTTGTACGAACACAACACCTTCCCAAACCAGTGCTCCGACCCGATCCCCTCAAACAAGATCCGCCAAAAGATCCTTGACCGGGTCTTCAACGGAACCTCTCCCTTCGAAAGCTTCCCCCCGGAACAAGTTAGCCCCCTTCTTTTCAAAGAATGGACCAAAGGGTGGGGATCCCAGTCCGCGGTGTTCGAACACCTGATCCAGCAGGTATTTTAATTAATTAGCTAGTGTTGGAACTTAATTACTAGTAGTATATAATTGGAATTTATTTATTTCTTTTCTTCAATCGTCCACTATATATATATATATATTGATTATGTTTTATTAGCTAGTTATTTTGATAATCCGTCTTTAAATTAGACAAGTATATGTGTTATGTATCATGAATTAATATTTCAATCATTAATTAATTAATATTTGAATCATTAGGTTAGGCCCAAGACCATCATCGAGGTTGGGACGTTCCTGGGGGCGTCGGCTACACACATGGCCCGTTTGACAGAAGGACTCGGGCTGAGTTCCCAAATAATATGCATCGACGATTTCAGGGGGTGGCCCGGATACTACGACGAGGAAAAGAGCTTGAAGATGGTCAACGGAGACTCTTTGTTGTTGTACCAGTTCATGCAGAATGTGGTCAACGCAAACGCGACGGAGTCAATTGTGTTTCTGCCGTTCTCGGCGGGGACGGCGTTGGATGGGTTGTGCGACTGGGGGGTGTACGGGGACTTGGTGGAGATAGATGCGGCTCATGATTTTCACTCGGCGTGGACGGATATTAACAACGCCTATAAGGTATTGAAGAAGCCTGGTGGTGTCATGTTTGGGCACGACTATGTGTGGGAAGGTGTCAGAAAAGCTGTTCATTCTTTTGCTCGACTCAACGGCTTCCGGGTCAGGATTGACGGAGAGCATTGGGTCCTGTATTAATTATTTTTTGGTAATATTAATTAATACTTTTATTTTAATAATTTTAACGGCTTCCGGGTCAGGATTGACGGAGAGCAGCACTGGGTCCTGTTTTAATTATTTTTTGGTAATATTAATTAATACTTTTATTTTAATTTTAATACACTAGCTATGATAATAACACTCACATACACATTGGACATTTATATAATATGACGATGATTGGATACCATACCGTTGGTGATCCACCCAGTCCGGGTATTTTCTCAGAATTGATCATGCATGTGATCTCCTGCCTTTCTATTCTTGTTTTCATTAATTTTCAAATTACATTAACATAGTACCGTATAGTATATCCTTTTTATTCCGTTCAGTTTGACTGAGATCAAACCGGGTACACAGCCTAAACTGCTCATGGTTTGCATCACATGGATCGATTTGTGCTGCTTTTTCTCTTTGGCAGTTGTAAGAATGAATCCGATATACATAGCAGTAAACATATTATGATATAAGTGGACGGAATTATAACTACTGATAAATTTAAATTATTATTAACATAATAACAATATATTTAATTATCTAATAATGAATATGATATGTATTATTCACAATATATTATTAGTATTATGGAGTGTTATGCACATGCCTTTACACCTTTACAGTACTATTTTAATTGTATGATAAATCAAAAATTAAATGTATAATTTTCTTCTCACTAACTATAATATGGATTTATTATTTTTTGTAAGAGAGAATTGTACTTGTAGTACCAAATTATATATACCGATTTTTATTTGTGGTACCATAAAAATCGAGGCCGACACACATTTTGTACTATAATTCAAGAAATCAATCACTTTTGGTAACACCGTTAATAATGGACGTTAACTGATGACGTGACAGTTAAGTTTTATTGCAAAATTGATACCATTACTTATATTGACTGACAATTATACCCCTAACTTTTCAGGTTGTCAAAATAACCCCACATCTTCAAATTTACTGATAATTTTAGTCCACATTGTTGCCCAATTTCAAAATTGGCTCGAATAAGACACGTGCGGACCAATTTAGAGATTTTACTTATTATATTTACATGTTTATTTAACTAATTTAATTTTATAAATAATATTAATAGACCAAATAATACTTTAACATAAATCCGACAAAATATTAATTAAATCTAAAATTTATATAATAATATTAATATATTTAATATTTATTAAAAAATAAAGTTAGCGGCCTGGGATTTGGGTGGGGGGGGATGGGGTTGGGGGTAAGGATGGTTTTTTTTTGAAAAAAATTATAATTATTTTATTAATAATATATAACTTTATTTTTTAATAAATATTAAATATAATATTATTATATAAATTTTAGATTTAATTAATATTTTGTCGAATTTATATTAAAGTATTATTTGGTCTGTTAATATTATTTATAAAATTAAATTAATTAAATAAATATGTACATATAATAACTAAAATCTCTAAATTGGTCCGCACGTGTCTTATTCGAGCCAATTTTGAAATTGGGCAACAATGTGGACTAAAATTGTCAGTAAATTTGAAGATGTGGGGTTATTTTGACAACCTGAAAAGTTAGGGGTAGAATTGTCAGTCAACATAAGTAATGGTATTAATTTTGTAATAAAGCTTAACTGCCACGTCATCAGTTAACGTCCATTTTTAACGGTGGTACTAAAAGTGATTGATTTCTTAAATTGTGGTACCAAATGTGTCGGTCTCGATTTTTATGGTACCATAAGCGAGAATCTATATATAGTTTGGTACCACAAGTGCAGTTCTCTCTTTTTTATAATTTATTTTTTATGATAAGTATCTATTAGAATTTACTTCAACATTATTTTCTTTCGAAACTGTGCTCTATATTGTAAAATGTTTTCTCAATTCTTCAATTTCTTGAAGCATTTTTGGCAGAGAAAATTAGATGGAATTTATTAAAAAGTTACTTATACAATTCAAAAATTACGGTTATTTTATTTTTTCTCAATATTTCACCATCAAATTCATTTAACTTTTGTCTTTTTATAGGGGATCATTAATCCATGTTTCTCATTAACTTGTCGTCTATGCAACTCCAAGTTCCTCAACCTACAGTAGATATAATTTTGTGTTGAATTATGAGATTAAAATTATACTATAATTTGAGAAGTAGGAAATATAAGTTTATCTTATATTAAACATATTAGTGACACATTCGATTTTTACATGTTTTGCTTTAGAAACATTTGTTTGTTTTCTACCCAACAGGTTTGCTTCTTGAAGATGTTCTAATGAGTGTTTGAAACTCCATACTCTTAAAAATAAAATTGTTAAGTGTTTTTTTCACCTTTTGTTTGATGAAATTATGTATAATATAAATTACTCATAATTTAATTCTTATCATTTTATCAAAACATTGAGTTTATTATGAAAAAGTTTTGGACCTTCCAACATAAATGGTCCAGTTCCGCTCCTGTATACACAAGGAAAAATTAAATAGGGCATACATACATTCTGAAGGAAGAAACATCACATATTCATTGGGATTATTGCATTTTTTGTACCACAATTTAAGCTTGCTGACATTTTTATCTCACATCTTCTCTTGCTAGCATATTTGGTGTCACAACTTCAATTTTGGTGGCAATTTTGATCCACATTGAGGCCTAATTTTAAAATTGGCCCGAATCAACCCATGTTCGGGCCACGTGACTTGTAATTTGGGAATTTCGGTACCACAACTTAAGCTCACTTGCGTTTCTACCCCACATCTTATCCACCCGGCACATTTGGTGCCAAAACTTCCATTTCAATTGTAATTTTGGTCCATATTGAGGCCCAATTTTAAAATTGGCTGGAATTAAACCACATGCGGGCCATATGACTTGTAATTTGAGATTTTTTACTGAATTAATGAAATTTTGAAAAAATAATCAAAAAACATTTTCCAAATACAAACCTACCTCCATCTCCCTCGAATTCTTCCACCGCTCTTTCAAAAACTTCACCTCAATCGCGGCCCGCCGCCTTCCTACGTAACTACCCCACATCTTAATTTAACATTTTCAACCACCCTACTAAAACCAACATCTTTCACAAATGTGGAGGTAGTATATATGGAGGGCGAGGAATGGGGGCTAATTACACTCAAATTGAGGGGTTGGATGGGCCCATTAGTGGGATTTGCAAAGTGTCGACAACATGGACGTACGCATCAATCCGCCCCTCAATTCGAGTTCCGTCAACTCCCATTCCTCCCCTCTATAACTACGTACCCACATCTTTCACATTTATGGAAGATGAAGTCTTTAGTGGGATAGTTACGGAGGAAGGCGACGGGGCCGCTGTTGAAGTCAAGTTTTTGGAAGAGTTCGAGGGAGACGGAGATAGGTTTGAGTTATAATAATAAATTTCGAATTTATTTTTCAAAATTTCATTGTACTCGGTAGAAATCCCCAAATTACACATATGGCTCGCAATTAGCTAGCAGCAGGCGGGTTCAATAACTTATAATCTTTTTTGGTCAACTATCATTAGGGGTGGGATCGGTACAGGTTTTTCGGGTTTCGGAAAATTCGGGAACGGGATTACGGGATTCGGGATTCCAATTTTACTTCCCGAAACCCGTCCCGTGTTACTTGCTTCCCGGTGATTCGGGTTCCCGAAATATATCAGGAATTCGGGAAATGGGTTCGGGAAATCCCACTTTCTACTTTTTTAAGAACTTAAACCCCGTTCAAGCCCTTTCAATATCTGTAATGAATATTTTCCAGCCCTCTTTGATTTTTCTGCTTTTATTTGTAATAAAGAGATTCCATCAACTTCAAGGTGCATTGTGTGTTTGAATTCACTTCATGATTTGGAAAGGGGGCAAGTTTGCTGGAAATAAGGTTGAAAAGAGAAAGAAAAAAATATTTGATTCTTTTTATTGATTAATTATGATAAAATAATGGAAGCTTTGATTTTTGAATAAGAGCTACTACTTCCTATTACCTACACCAAAAAAATGAAGATAAAAATATCGAGTGATTATTGCTGTTATTTGTATATTTTTTTACATATATGAAAAACATATGCAATTAAATTAATAATTGATGAATCGAGGTTCTAAATAATAATAATTTAAACGAAAAGAAGAGATGGGATTTTGGATGTTGGGTTCCATTTTCTAACAGTCTACATGTGTAAATTTATTTTAGCTTCTTTCTTATTTTACAAATAAGACATGTAATTTTGAAGAATACAACATTACATTTTAGAACTAGACATATATATACGGGTTCCCGTTCGGGAAGGGACTACTACCCGAATCCCGTACCAATTTATATTTTTCGGGAATCGGTTTTTCCCGAAACTCGAAAAACCCGATATTTTTTCTCCTATCTGGTAAAATCCCGTTCGGTATGGGACGGGTTCCCGAAATCACGTGCCAAATTCCCAGCCCTAACTGTCATTAATCAAACTAATTAATTATTACTACTCCAGTATATAATTATGACAATGTATCATGTCCACCCTATATCGCTAAGGATTCTCTGTCCCAATATTGTGTATCACTTGGTGTCCTATTCATAGATAAGTGACATTTGGCAATTACATTTAACCCGCATAACACATGATTATTTCATTTACACTGATTGTTTTCTACATTCTCATCTTTAGATCTATTTTAACAATCCATTTTCCATTGAATCCTCATGTCATTCTTCCATTCAAGGGCATAGGTTAGAGATAAATTTTTACAAATAAGTATCTTGGATTTGCAGATATAAAACGACAAAAGACAAATAGATGACTGGTATTGTAATGGTTATTAAAAAATCGATCGAATACATGAATATTTAACGGAAGAACGTGGATATAAGGACCCAAAAATCAATTCAACCTTTTGAGTTGGTATATTTTCCTGATTTTTTATTGATCAATGACCCACAGAGAAATATATTAATTTTTGCCATTGCTATTTCAATTTAGGTAAAGAATTGATTAAATTTTGTAATAAAAATACAGACCATTCCATGAAACAACTAAGAAGCACATGGATGGGGGTCACATATTTGAAATAGCAACATTGATAACATGATTCGAAGTAGCAGCAGTGATGGCGGTCGTATCTCTTTAATGTTCAGATCCAGAAACCTGTTTGTAATGATTGATCCATCTCCAAAATGCTTTTAATATGATGCAATGGCAGAGTGATTTTTAGCTTCTAAGTCTTACAATTTCAATCACAGATCGGCTGTGTTAAGAGATGGTGAAGAATGATCATGTGTGTTGTTGCATAATCAATGTAATTGACAAGTGACAGTTTATTCAAAATGTGACACAAAGTGGTACACAATTAGTGGGACAGGAGATCCTCTACGACCCTATCTATCTATATATATATTGGCTTTTGGTTCAAGCCCTAATTATCATTCATATATGTTGATCAGCTAAAAGAAAAGCAAGCTTGTGTACATTTAACTTGGATTTACTTCTTCTAGGACATGTATAGATGGAGCATGTTGATCAATTAAGTAGTAAAATGCAAGTGATGACACCAAATTAATTAAGATCTAGCTAGCTTGTTTTCCTTAATGCTTTATATGCAATGATATATACTCCTACATATTAACATGCATGATGCACTTCCTTAATTATATATTAGAGGAAAAAACACTTTTGATATCAAACTTTAGTTCAAAAAATATATTTGGTACCAAGCTTTTTGAAAAATACATTTCATACCATGATTCACACAATCTTGACACATTTAGTTTTGCTGTCAATTTTCAGACGAAATTCAACACGTGGTACCAAATGTGTCGAGGGCATTTAAAATGTGGTACCAAATATGTATGTTTTTAAAATTATGATACTGTGACCTTAAAGTAGGGTTACTTGTGGTACCAAAAGTGAAATTCTCTCGATCTGAATTAGTATATGATATATCCTTACAGAAACAGCCAGCAGATCTATACTAACTACTCCCATCATCATGATCAGCAAAACAATAATATAAGCATGTATATATGTCAGTCAGTACACACGAACGAACGAATGAATGAATGTTTTTAATCCAAGAACAAAATTAAAGCAAATCGATCATCTGACACCCAAAAAAACACCATCATAACCTGTAAGAAAAAAAGCACCAGAAAAATGAAGAGAAAAAAAAAAGGTGTAATGATGATAACCTTTTGAATCTCTAAAAGTTCAAGTCAAGATCCCTTAATCAATCATTGCACCAATGATCTGCTACCTACCTACCTTGCACATTAGTATAATCCAACAAAATAATTAAGACCAGTATATATATAGATCTCCAAAATCCCAATTTTAACCAACAAACAAATTAACTAACAAATTAAAAAGAGTCAAAATCGATCGACAATTAAAAGACCTCACCTTTTTCTCTTAGATCAAGCCGAAGATGGATGGATCCAAATTAATCCGCTACTGGGAGCAAAAATTGGGGGGAATGAAGCCTGGTCCGAGGACTTTGACAGTTAATAGCTAGATCTGTCTATACTAAAAAGAATTAATAAATATTGGATCAAAGCAATTAGTTAATTAATTAATAGTCCTCGAGCCAGACAACATTCCCCTCAAAAGATAAACTCCCCTTCTTCTTCATCCATCTATCTCCATATGTATATATACTACTATAACTCTTCAGTTCTACATGACTTATATTTATATATATATATATATATGTGCCTGTATGTAAGTCGTCCTTGTCTCACTTTGTGGCCTCTCATCAATTTATCCCCCAAAACTTTCGCCTTCTTTTAAGGGATAGAGAGAGAGAGGGGGTAAGAGAGAGAGATGAATTGAAGAGAATGATATTTGTTAGATTAGATATAGCAGGTTTATAAAATGGGAATTAAGGGGAGAAATTAAAGCCAATGTAAAAAGACAAAACGCTGACCCAGCCAGCTGTGTAATTGACCCCCATTTCATGCACACATGACTCACACACACTCCTTTTCTCTCCAATGACTGAATATTTATATAGCAACTACGATATATTTATTTTGTGGTTTTATAAAACTAAATTTACAAGAGTGATTAACCACGTAACAAATGTTAATTTTCTTTGTAATTGTATGAGTTTAACTAAATTTGTATTAAATTTTTTGGTATATAATGTACCTTTGTTATGAATAAATGTTTAAAATTCATTTCTATATATGTAAATTGTTACATATATATATGGTACTTAAATTATTTATGATCTATTAAGGCGTATCTTGGAATTTGATGTAGTGGAGTCTAAACTTCTAAGATAAACTTGATAAATAAAATAAAATAAAATAAAATAAAAAAATTCCAATCAAACAGTCGAACTTTAAATTATATTTCATTCATGAGAAAATATACGAGGAGATACAAAAAAACGGAGGTGAAGTTTGACAAAAATAACCCCCACAAGTTACTTTAATTACATATAGGAAAAATTGCAAAAATAGTCCTGTAATTAATGCTCGCTGATAAAAAAAAAGTCCCTAACTTTTCAGTCTAACAAAAAAGTCCTATAACAAAAATAATTTGGCAATTATTCTTATTTCGGCCCGAATTGGGGTTTTTCTGCCCCAAATGACGTGGAAAATTGACACCTCGCTGATGTGAAAAAATTGCAAAAATGATCTTGTAATTAATGTTCACTGTCAAAAAAGTTGTATAACTTTTCGGATTGGCAAGTAATTCCTGTAACTAAAATAATTTGACTATCTAGTCCTATTTCAGCACAAATAGAGATATTTTTTCAACTGTGTCCGCCAAATCCCACTTTTTCAAAGAGAAAAAATTATACATACTTGATGTACCTCTAATTTAGATTCACTATAATTTTTGAAGGTATTTAAATTAGTACCAAAATTATTATCAGCTTAATATTGAAAACCAAACTATTCAGATAGAATGAACTCTAATGATGCTTTTAGTCGAATCCCTCGACTTATCCCACCAATTTATCGTACCATATTTCCCAAAATTGCAAAACGCCTCATGGAGGAATTTTTTTTTAATCTTCAACGATAGAGATTTTCTCAAATTATCAAATAACGGGGTAAATGCAAAATACTCCCCTGTGTTATGCTAAAACTACAAGAAACTACCTTGTGAAATTTTTATTGCGCCAAACTTCCTTGTGCTTTCAAAAACCCTGTAAAAAACACACAATTTGTAAAAAATAGGTCGTTTTGGATCGACATATTTCAAGAAACCATTTTAAAATACTTCAAGTTGGTCCCTACAATTTCACGTGATATATTTTTAAAATTATTTCTTGAAATATGTCGATCCAAAACGATCTATTTTTTACAAATTGGGTGTTTTTTGTAGGATTTTTGAAAGTACAAGGAAGTTTGACGCAATAATAAATTCAATGGATTTTTTCCAAATTTAACATAACATAGAGGAGTATCTTGCATATTCCCCTCAAATAACAGTAATAAAAACAGTTGCAATTAAGCTCAATATAAAATTGTAAACCTTAAAAGTAGCTCAACAATAACTTTTATAGTTGCACATGTACATAAGCTTGCAATTAAGTTGGGCCTGCGGGTACTAAATTATCCTAGCTAATTGCAGGTAATTTCAGTTTGGACTTATGTTTCGGACCGAATTGATTGTTGTTTGAGTTCAATTATATAATTGAGAGCTTTGGGCTTATAATACTTGAATTAGTTGAATTATTTTATACATAATAATACTACTATAATGAAAAATGAAAAAAAAAAGTTGAGTGGGTCTGGGATCAGTCCCTAGCTAAATCCGCCATCGTAACAGCAACATTTTTTAAAGGAGGGAATTGCATTTTTCATACCAAACTTTTGTTACCTTTATACATTTCATATCATACCTTTCAAAATGACACATTTGATACCAAAATTGACCAACATTTTTCACATTTGGTTTGGCCGTTAATTTGTGGATGGAAAATATCACGTGCGTGGCACATGCCCGTTAAGTGAAAAAAGAGGTGAGAAATGCAGTTATTAAAAATTAGGCAGGGTTTTTTTGCAATTTTGCCTTCTTCTTCATCCTCCAATACAATCGCCGGCTTCCGGTGGCTATTGGTCGAAATTGGTTGAGGGTTATTGTTCCTCTTGTCGTGGGAAACGTTTCCCATGGGGTAATTGCAGCGGCCGTCGACGGTGGAGCTCCGGGGAGGCGCATTTTTTCGCGAAAATTAGGGTTTAGGCCGAAAACCTTGGGCGGAGCTCAACCGTAGACGGAAGCTACAATAAACCCATGGAAAATGATGCCCATGGTCATGGAAAACTATTGCAACAATAATCACGAATTTTGGTTGAGAATCGAAGGAGAAATCACGATTTGAAATTTCTAAAATTTTGACCTACGAAATTCGAAAATTAGAACCCGAAATTCGAATAGATTACTCAACGGATTGAAAAGATCTTTATATGTAGGAGTTCTCCACGACAAGATGAACAAAATCCCTCAACCAATTTCGACCAACAGCCACCGGAAGCCGGCGATTGTATTGGAGGATGAAGAAGAAGGCGAAATTGCAAAAAACCCCTGCCCAATTTTTAATAACTGCATTTCTCACCTCTTTTTTCACTTAACGGGCATGTGCCACGCACGTGATATTTTCCATCCACGAATTAACGGCCAAACAAAATGTGAAAAAGGTTGGTCAATTTTGGTATCAAATGTGTCATTTTGAAAGGTATGGTATTAAATGTATAAAGGTACCAAAAGTTTGGTATGAAAAATACAACTCCCTCTTTTTTAAAGCAACAGTAGAAAAATGAAGAGAAAAAGTATAATGTACATCTTACTGCAGCTATGCAACAGTTAGGCTATGTTTGGTTTATGGATTTGAATGAGTAAAATGATAAGTATAATGTAAATGAACAAGAAATTAAGCTCAACGTTGCATCATTGAATGCATGAGAAAATATTTTTCTTAACGTTTTACTCATTGAAATCCAAGAATCAAACATAGCCTTAAAGTTAATACTTCCCCAGAAAAAAGAAGGATGCAATTAATTCTTAGCCAAAAAAGAAGAATGATGCAATTAATTAATTATTAATTAGAATTCTTGTCTTATAATTAATTAATGATGATTGACTGTGTCATGGATCACCCTAAGCAAAACCCTAAATCACATAAACATAAACTGAAACTGGGGGAAATTTATATACATGGATTAGGGTGTGTTTGCAAATTCTAGTAAATAAGTTGAAGTTGAAGATTGTGAGTTAAATTCAGTATAATCAGAAGTACATGAAGAGATTCTTACAACTTTCTAGCTTACTATAGCTTATATTGAAGAAGTTGAAGCTGAAATAATTTCTCAAACACCAAATTTCTTCGTTCTAGGTTAAAAAATCTCATAAGTTGTTTACAAAAGAGTTTGTAAACACCCGCTTAATTAGTAGTGCTGTAAAATTAGGAGATGATGAGACTGTACTGTGTTATGACTCGTGCATGTGAGTACTGATAAGTGAATAAATTTTCACATTCAGAGAATATATTTTTTCAAGGAAAAGAAGATAAAAGAAAGGGCCTGGAATAAAATTTTAAGTATCAGGAAATGTTAAATTAATGACGACATACAAATGAGTTAGATACGTATCTATCTCGGGCAAAAGACAAAAACATCCCCTATGCTTTGTCTAATTCCCAAAAAAAAATTCTGTGTTATTTTAACTCCCAAAAAACCCCATGTTTGGTTTTAAATACCACACTCAACCCATGTATAATTTTATTTTTGACTTTTGGTCGAATGACAAAATTACCCCTATGTGTTTTTTTTTTAAATTTATTTATTCTTTATGAAAAATTAAGTATATACTACTTGGGTCGAGTGTGGTATTTAAAACCAAACACAGAGGGATTTTGGGGATTTAAAATGACACATGGGGGGTTTTTTGGGAGTTAGACAAAGTATATAGGGTATTTTTGTCTTTCGATGTCAAGGGTAAAACTGTCATATCAAAAGCAAAATGTTAACAAATAGTTGTAATTTTGGCGTTTGAAACACACTCTCTTTTTTTGGGGTGTATTTGACACTTACTTGAGATCACAGGGGGGTTTTTGGGAGTTAAAATAATACAGGGGGTTTTTTGGGAGTTAGACAAAGCATAGGGGGTGTTTTTGTCTTTCGCTCATCTATCTCTTATACAACTTATCTCACATAATAGACATGATTTGATATAATCTTACACATCTACACCTACATGCAACTTTGACAATTCCAAAAAAACTACATCTACTTTATTTTTCAAACCACTCTTTCAAAACTCAAACAACAATATTAAACAAATCGAGATTATTTTATAAATTCCCATTATTTTATAGTAAAAGTAGGTGTGCTTTTCGTAAATGGTGATTTACACTCAGACCTCCTCAGGTTTGGGCACATAGCATGAAACCCCCCGCTGTTTAAAAATTTACAAGGCCCACCCCCTCTGATATGGCCTATTTAAAAAAAAAATCCTTACGGCGTTAAAAACTAACGGGATTTGATGACGTCATAAATTATTTTATTAATTTTTCAAATTTACCTCTGGTCGAATATGCCCACAAGGGTGTCTATGTAATAGTATTATATCACATGATGTGTTTATATAATAATATTATACCACAGGGGGGTATTTAAGAGATTACAATAACTTCAGGAGGTTAAATGTAACCAACGATCATATTTTAAAAAATCGTGTAAATAAAACATTCTAGGTCTAAACATATATAAACAAAAAACAATACATGATAGAATTATAATGTAATCTTACGATAAAAATATTCAAACGATTCTTTAATCATCGACTTGGTCATCCAAAGAAACAGTTGGTGATCGAGGAGGTGTCAATCGAAGTTCTAGGTTTGACTCATCGTCATCTTCAATCCAAAAATAATATCCCAATATGTCTAGTATCTAAGTTTACCATCATCTTTCTTTAAAGCATCTTCATTTTTTAAAACACGATCGTTGGCTACAAATAACCCCCTGAAGTTATTGTAATATTCCAAATACACCTTTTGTAGTATATATTATTATACAGACACCCTATATGGTATAATATTATTACATAGACATCCCATGTGGGTATATTAAACCAGGTGTAAATTTGGAAAATCAGTAAAACGCGTCATCAAATTCCGTTAGTTTTTAACGCCGTAAGGGCTTTTTTATAAATAGATCATACCAGAGGGGATGTCCCTGTAATTTTTTAAACAGCGGGGGATTTCTTGTTATATGCCCAAACCTGAGAAAGTCTGAGTGTAAATCACCCATTCGTAAAATTAAGGTTTGTCCTTCAATGGATCCGTCTAATTATAATGAAAACCTTAGCGTTAATCAAAGTATAAAATTGAAAGTTACTTTCACTCATTTATAAGGTGTATTATTAATTTTTTTACTATTTTAATAAATAAAGTATAGGACAAAATCGCTATTATAATTTTATATAGGGCTGTCAATGGGGCGGATTTTAATCCGAATCCGATGGAGTTTCGTCCGATTTATTAGGATTATCTGATTATAAGTTCGATGGACCTGATCCGATTAAGAAGATCCGTAATTTGAAATATATGGAGCGAATATGAATTTAGCTTGATCCGACCAGTTAAGAATTTGAACTCAATTATCTATATATTTTGTACTTAATCAAATGAAAAAACAAACATTTGTGATCAATTTAAGAATACAATTTTTATTATATAATCAACTGTTTCTTTGGAATTAAAAATTATATAAATCCCAAATTATCGAAATTAAAAATACAATTAGTTGATTAAATATGACTTAATGGGCCATAGCTCATATGATAATGCAATCTCTTCACAAAGGTGAATCATGAAAAAGGAAAAAGAATAAAAAACAGGAAAAAGGTAAATCCCCTAAGCTACCTCCGCTATTTTCTTTCCCTCTACTCTCTCTGTCTCCATTTTCCCCTGATTTGCATCTTATTCTTTTTGTGCCATTGTCTCATCTTTATCGGCTCCATTTTATATTTGTTAAATCATAAATGTGTTTTTATGCCTTACAAATTCATTTACGGTACAATAGTTAATATTCCACAATTTTCAATATCAGTTCAGTCGAAATTATAAGACAAGTATGTGGGTGAATGGTGAGAATAAGGTGTGGTGGAGGTGATGACAGTGAAAATTTTGGTATTTTGCAATGAAGTTCGGATCCGGATTTTTTCGTCGGATCTCGGATATTCAGCGAACAGGATCCGATTCCAATTTTGAAGAATCCGCTCGGATCCGGAGCGAATTCTGACCGAACAAATGGTTAATGGACTCGAATCCGAATCGACCCTGATCCAGTCGGAATCCGACCCATTAACAGGCCTAATTTTATATATATGTGTGAAATTTAAGAAAGTCAAATTACAAAATAGACTTATGTTTATTTATTACAAAATAGACTTGAACTCAAAGTCCCACATATTATTTTCTTTTACTATTTGAATTGCCAAAAAAACCAATCGCAATTTTAGAGTTGAGAGAAAAAATTTAAATATCAAGAATCACTCAAGTTTCACACCAACCTCTTTCTTAGATCTCCATAGGGGTGTAAAGGAGCCGAGTAGTATCGAACGACACGTTGTTCAAGCTTGGTTTGAATTTTATCGAGCTTGAAATTTTGTGTTTGAACTTGGTTTGATTTCTTAACGAACCGAGCTCAACGAGCTTTTATCGAACGAGCTCAAGACGAGTATCGAGTAGCTTGGTATTTTACACGTGTATTTGACAGGGGCGGAGAGACATGGGGTCCGGGTGGGGGCACCCGCACCCCCCAGCCCATTACTTATTTTCTAGTCTAAGTGTATTAATTACCTGGTTCTAGTCTTTTTTAATTGGTCTTCTAATCCTAGCCAATATCCAAGTCTCCAAAGTGATTAATACTCGGGTCATTGAAAATAGAGCCTACAATATAATATTTATTCTTCACTTACTATAGTAAACTTCTACAATTATTTTAGTTGGTTAAAAAAAATTCCTATAAATAAACGTAATTTCCTTATTAAACTTGTAGTTAGATAGTTATTCTTTCCTTTTTTTTCACAAAGTAGGTAGATTAATCATCAAAATATTATTAAAAAAGGTGTTATTCTAAAACTTTAAATCATGAATATTTAAATTTATTCTTAGTTTTATTACTTAGGAGAAAATTTTATTTCTACAATTTTATATTATGTTTGATAACTTGGTTGATCTATTTTTTTATTTCTTGACAAACTATATGGGTAAAATCATCTGATTTCATGAAAGAGCGTAGACACAATTTAGGATGTCTAAGTAAATTAAATTTTAGTTGTTGATATTCAATTTTCGTCAAATTACTTTATATTTTCCTTACGTCTAATGACTGCTTATCTCATAATATGAAAATGTCTAATGATTTTTTTATACAAATTATTATAAAATTATAGACGTATTGAAAACAATGTCACATGAAAATTGCAACTTAATTATTCCTTAAATAGATTTTCACTTTAATCTCGCCCCCCTCGATTTAAATTCCTGGCTCCGCCCTTGGGCGGAGGGAAAACCTGCAACTAAGGAATTATAATTTTGAATATAAACTGTAATTGCAGAGAGAACGAGAGAGAATTGATTTTTTGTAATAAGGTAATAGAACCCGTAATTGCATGTCAAAATTTTGATTTTGTGGTTTGACTGGGTAATAGTAGGGAAAAGAACTCGTAATCAATAATGAATTTCTTAGTTGCGTATTGGGGTAAGAATTTAAAAAGAATCAAGAAGAAAAATGAGTTGTCTGGGAAAGATAATAAGATTACTTAAATTAATAAAGTTTTGATCATGGAAGGGTATGATAGAATTTGTAAAAGTTTGCTACAACAACAATTGTTGCTCTTGCAATCAGGGGCGGAGCCAGAAATTTAAATCGAGGGGTGCGGGATTAACATGAAAAATTATTTATATTTATCTGGACCAAGTGGTAGCGGCTCCCGAACCCCAAGTTCGAATCTTGCCGAAGTCATACACCGAAGATGACATGTACCTTAATGCACTATCTTGTATGGGATGTGATTTATAATTTAATGGACCAAAAAAAGATTGTTTAAATATAACCGTCATTTTTTTTAAATTTGTTGATAATTCCGTGGCAATTAATATAAATGATATTTATAATCAAGTGAGATAACTGTGTATATATCACTAAATATATAACCAGTTCTATATTATGATATAAATAATCAATAATCCTAAAAAAAATGAAGTAACTTCAAAAGAGATTTGGACATACAAATAATGGAGAATAACAGTAATTACAAATCGTTTACCTATACATCCTAATTCATGCACGTTTGAATTAAAATTACAACTTTGAGCAATTTTCTTTTTAATTTATTTTATGATTAAAATAAATTCATTTAGAACACTTGAAAAAAGATTTTATGAAATAAAATACAGTATTAATGATTTAGCTAACCAAAAATTTAAATCAAAAATTACTTTTCCTAGCAGAAATGATCATTTCTTTATTCAATGTCTACTTGAACAGGTAAGTAAATATTATTGGGTCTTATTTCCAATTAGCCGATTGTTCCATAAGTATCAAAGAGTACAGAGGGTTGGAATTGGGCTAGAAGACTTAATAATAAAAAAGTAAAAGTATTGAATTGAGGTGATTATGATGTAATTAGTATAAGTATATATTGCAAGTAGAATTGGCTTGGGGGTGCGGGTGCCTCCACCCGCACCCCATTTCCCTCCGCCTCTGCCTCCGCCAGGACTAAGCTGGAGAAATTGTCAGCCATTTTTCAAATTTAGTTTTCATTTACAAATTAAAGTCAAAATTCACATTAAGAAAACAATTTCTTGCTTTGGCTCACTGCATGGAAAAGAAAAGAACTGGAAACTTATTACACTATAAGAAGGAAAATTCTAACCTAATTCGGGTTTGATTGAACCCATCCAACCATAATGTACTTATTTTGTGATTGGTTAAGTGTTATTCAATTTTAAACAAATACAACACATTTACTATTTGAATTTCATGGATTCGGCAAAATCTGATTCGGGCATGAATTACCCATAAAAGAGATGCAAATTTACCAGTAATTTCTATTGAGCAAGAAGCATCAGTGTTGTTAAATAATACCTCATATTGGTTTAGGAAGCTGAACTATTATCGACAATATTTGGTAAAAGTTATAGTCATTCCTCTTTTAATGTCATAAGAGATGAGCGAATCAGATACAATTTTTAATGCTCAATGTAAGTACTTGGGAGAAGAAGAAGAGAAAAATATTTTCTTAAACTAAACAACTCAATTAATGAGTTTTGACCATTTAAGAGCATAATAAGAACTTTATAAAATTTGCTCTGACAGCAACCATTGTTGTTTAGTATATACTTGTTGGGATTCAGTAAGATAAACAGCCCTTTACGCAGCGGAAATTAAAATTTTTTAGGGTCTCTTACGGAATCTTGCCAGGATACTAAACTGGATGTATATATATGAATATTAGGCGACCATAATAACTAAGATCCAAGTTATACATGTCTCCTTGCAAATCCCTGTTGTTAGCAAAGTCGTTGTGTTTCTCCCTTCGGTTGGCTCGATCCCAAGCTTGATGGAGCGCCCCACGTGTTGCGCCTCTACGGGTTGATACACCACAATATCACGAAATTTGATAAATCCTAATCGGCTAGAACATAAGATTTATCAAGATCTACGGTTAGAGAACAAGATGGGAGCAAAAATCGAAAAACGAAAAACTCTTCTAAATGGGAAGAGGGTTCGGCCGGTTTTGAGGAGAGGGAGGGAGAGAGTGTTTTGCTAGACTTAGGTTTTTTTTTTGCTTCTTGAGTTGTGTGTGTTAAGATATGACATAGTCTCCTATATATATATAAGTATCTCATCATCCTAATCCCCCTAGAACTAAGACTGTAAGTCTTCCAACTCTCCTACATGGGCCATGGCCCTTTTAATTAGAAGACTAAGTCATCTAATTAATTCATGGCCCATTCTTAATTTAATTAATTGGGGCTTTATTTAATTTCTCAATTAAATGGCCCAATTAATTAATTACTCTCTCATTTAATTAAATTAGACTCCAAGCCTATTTAATTAAATATTTCCATAATTAATTAAATCCAATTTAATTAATTAACTTACAAATTAAATTCCAATATAATTTCGATCCAACTCCAATCGGATTTTTCTTGCTCCAATTGGGTCGACCCAGTTGTTCTCCATTTTCTCGCTTTCGCTTCATGTGTATTGTGTATGCCCCCGTAGGTTCACCACATAATTGACCGTGGGTTATAATTAAATATTTATTTAATTACTCGAGTATTAAATACTATAAATCAATCAAACACTCTGTCGACTGATCATTCCAAAATTAGCACCCCTGCCAATTTGGGAATTCTCCCACACTCCACGGTCGATGTCTGGCCACAAGCCCATGGAGCCCAATCACTAGTGAATTAATTCAGTGAACCTTTTAATCATTTACGATTTCCATATACGACATAATCTCTCCATCGATCGATCTCCCAGTCAAGACTTAAAGGCATGGACTTTTCATCGGTTCCCTTTTCTTCGTCTTGACCTTATGCATTCAGATCTCGAAATAATTCTCTTTGACTTAATCTTTATGAGCTACTTTCATAAATTCGTCAGATACCTTGGCCAAGGATTTTACCAGAATTAATTTCTCACAGAAATCCATAGGAGAAATTCCTAACCTATCAAGTCGGGTCAATGGATCATTTGTTGATGATATGAACCTGCATACGAGTCCCTCTATACCCAACATGAATCCACAGAGACTTTCTGGTAATCTCCAGTCGGTCGGAACTAACATCTAAGTATAGACGTTCTCGCACTAGATAAACCCTATCACCTCAAGTATTAGGGATCATTCCTCGTATACTATTGTAAATTGGAATAACTTCAACCCCGATATGCGACTACTGCTTCCATGGTGAGTTATTTCCTAATTGGGGTATTCAGTGCACTTGCTATCCCAGCAAGTCACCCATTTATGTGTATCGACTATCCCAGTCACGCTCGTGGACCCCAGCGTTCTCCAATTCATCGGAGTATACACATTAGTGAGAGTCTAACCGAATCCAATGATGTCCTATCTCGATTGGATTCTACGACTCTTGAATATGTTCTAGATCACGGCCTTGGAGATCAGTCCACGGGTTGTCCCATAGTCCTGTGATCTAAGGACTTCTATCCTTATGCGTAGATAATTATTACATAAGATAAAGTTGACCATATAATAAAATGCATTTATTAATCTAAATTGAATAGTTCCTTCATTTAATGCAATAAATGACAGCCATACAGTTGGCTTGCCGGACACTATTTCTATCAATCTCCCACTTGTTCTAAAGCCAACTTCCTATGTTCTTGAGTCCCATCTTTAGCAGATGTTTCTCGAATGCCTTTTGAGGCAGTGGCTTTGTTAGCGGGTCCGCGGTATTATCTTCCGAGTCGACACGTTCCATCTTTATGTCTCCTCTACCAATGATATCCATTATCAAATGGTATCGTCTGAGTACGTGTTGCGTTCCAAATACTAATACGCAAACTACGCAAGTATACGGTCGTTACAAGTAATATAAAACGATAAGTACATACCGAGTATCGAATCCCCACGAATGGGTAAAAGGTGGGAATAAACGAATCAATCGACGGCTTATTTCATCTAAGAACGCTTGATACAAAAGGATCAAACCCAAATATATGATAAGTGTGATTTTATTTAACTACGAGCGGTAAAGTAAATCTAACTACGAAAGCAAGTAAATTGAGGAGTTAATTATGTGGTAAGGAGGATTCATAAGCAATCAATTAAAGCGGATAAATCATGCGGTTGTTAGGTTAGCTATGCAAACAATTATAGGTGTAGTTGTTGTTTGTGAGTTCTAATTTAGTTAAGTCTCCCTGTCGGTTTCACTTAACTCTACCAATCTACCCAAACTCTCCATCTCCGGATCAATCACAAACATCGTTGTCATTCGATGCTCTCAGAGGGCTCAAAGGCGTACCGTTGTCACCCGGGACCTAAGATTAACCCAAATCCCCGAATAAAGAGAATCTAAGTTATTTGATGCATTCACGAACGAACCCATTATACAAACACGGACCACACTAGGTATATGTCTATCCTAGGTCGAAATCCACAAATCGTCACTCGCCTAACCTTCAAAGTCCTATGTCTAGGATGCATTCAAGGTAGAAGTAAGCCCGATTACATGATTACGGCAAATCAAAGTACTTAAACAATAATCTACTACAATCATTGGCCAAAAGTGCGATAAAATAATAAACCCAACAAATCAAATATAACCCAACATCAAAACATAACTAATCAAACGATAACAATGACTCGACAATTAATATATTATGCTCGTGTTGCTACTCAAGGATTCAAGGACGTTCGTATGTATCTTTCGAGTTGCATACAAACCTATCGAGTTAAACTAATCCAATTTATGTCTAAATGGAGTAAAATCTAATTGATGCATTAAACTCAAACCTTAAACGAATATGAAACGACATAGGTATATATCTATCCTAAAATCGAATCACAATCCAAATTCATAATCAAATCCTCAAAATCACTATGTCTAGCAATCAAGAATCAATAACTCTCATCTCAAAGGTTGTCAAACCATAAGATGAACGATAAGCACGGAATCGGATTAACGAACACATATAAGCATACTATCAATCATAAACTCATAATTAATCAAACAATAACATAAATACATATAAATCCGGAGAATTCAAATCCACAAACATTGTTCCAAAAAGAAAATAACAACATTCATCTCCTAATCATAGACAACTAGAAAATAGAAAGATATCACCTAATCGGAATGAGATCGAGAGATGGATTCTCCTCCCCTTAATCACCACCTAATCACTCCCCAAGGGTGGTGATTAACTCACCCCCTTGGTGAAGTCTTCAATACAAGAAAAATAAGAAAAACTAAAGAGAGAGTTTATGGAGGCTTTTTGAGGAAAAGGGAGGCAAGGTATGATGGAAAGAATATCTTCTCTTAACTTGTGTCTCCTCTTGACCCTCTTAACCTAGGGAAACAAGACCAAAAAGTCCCCAAAAGGGTTATGAAATACAAGTGGGGAAAAAGTGGGAAGATACAAAAAACCCCTCCAATCCGCGCAGAAATTAAAACACAGAATTTGCAAATTCAAATATATACAAAACCAGATTTGGCTCTGATACCACTGTTGGGATTCAGTAAGATAAACATCCATTTACGCAGCGGAAATTAAAATTTTTTAGGGCCTCTTACGGAATCTTGCCAGGATACTAAACTGGATGTATATATATGAATATTAAAACGACCATAATAACTAAGATCCAAGTTATACCTGTCTCCTTGCAAATCCCTGTTGTTAGCAAAGTCGTTGTATTTCTCCCTTTGGTTGGCTCGATCCCAAGCTTGATGGAGCGCCCCACGTGTTGCGCCTCTACAAGTTGATACACCACAATATCACGATATTTGATAAATCCTAATCGGCTAGAACATAAGATTTATCAAGATCTACGGTTAGAGAACAAGATGGGAGCAAAAATCGAAAAACGAAAACTCTTCTAAATGGGAAGAGGGTTCGGCCGATTTTGAGGAGAGAGAGGGAGAGAGTGTTTTGCTAGATTAGGTTTTTTTTTGCTTCTTGAGTTCTGTGTGTTAAGATATGACATATAGTCTCCTATATATAAGTATCTCATCATCCTAATCATCCTAGGACTAGGACTCTAAGTCTTCCAACTCTCCTACATGGACCATGGCCCTTTTAATTAGAAGACTAAGTCATCTAATTAATTCATGGCCCATTCCTAATTTAATTAGTTGGGGCTTTATTTAATTTCTCAATTAAATGGCCCAATTAATTAATTACTCTCTCATTTAATTAAATTAGACTCCAAGCCTATTTAATTAAATATTCACATAATTAACTTACAAATTAAATTCCAATATAATTTCGATCCAACTCCAATCGGATGTTTCTTGCTCCAATTAGGTCGACCCAGTTGTTCTCCATTTTCTCGCTTTCGTTTCATGTGTATTGTGTATGCCCCCCCGTAGGTTCACCACATAATTGGCCGTGGGTTATAATTAAATATTTATTTAATTACTCGAGTATTAAATACTCTAAATCAATCAAACACTCTGTCGACTGATCATTCCAAAATTAGCACCCCTGCCAATTTGGGAATTCTCCCACACTCCACGGTCGATGTCTGGCCACAATCCCATGGAGCCCAATCAATGGTGAATTAATTCAGTGAACCTTTTAATCATTTACAATTTCCATATACGACATAATCTCTCCATCGATCTATCTCCCAGTCAAGACTTAAAGGCATGGACTTTTCATCGGTTCCCTTTTCTTCGTCTTGACCTTATGCATTCTGATCTCGAAATAATTCTCTTTGACTTAATCTTTATGAGCTACTTTCATAAAGTCGTCAGATACCTTGGCCAAGGATTTTACCAGAATTAATTTCTCACAGAAATCCATAGGAGAAATTCCCAACCTATCAAGTCGGGTCAATGGATCATTTGTTGATGATATGAACCTGCATACGAGTCCCTCTATACCCAACGTGAATCCACAGAGACTTTCTGGTAATCTCCAGTCGGTCGGAACTCACATCTAAGTATAGACGTTCTCGCACCAGATAAACCCTATCACCTCAAGTATTAGGGATCATTCCTCGTATACTATTGTAAATTGGAATAACTTCAACCCCGATATGCGACTACCGCTTCCATGGTGAGTTATTTCCTGATTGGGGTATTCAGTGCACTTGCCATCCCAGCAAGTCACCCACTTATGTGTATCGACTATCCCAGTCACGCTCGTGGACCCCAGCGTTCTCCAGTTCATCGGAGTATACACATTACTGAGAGTCTAACCGAATCCAACGATGTCCTATCTCGATTGGATTCTACGACTCTTGAATATGTTCTAGATCATGGCCTTGGAGATCAGTCCACGGGTTGTCCCATAGCCCTGTGAGCTAAGGACTTCTATCCTTATGCGTAGATTATTACATAAGATAAAGTTGACCATATAATAAAATGCATTTATTAATCTATATTGAATAGTTCCTTCATTTAATGCAATAAATGACAGCCATACAGTTGGCTTGCCGGTCACTATTTCTATCAATACTAAATGATTAAATGGAAATGAAAAAATAGAATTCATTGAAGTTAACAATTTAGATAATTATGATCAATATAAAGTAGCTAGAATTCTCAGATTAATGCCCCACCCATTTGGGATTAATTGTTCAAGCAGTCGAGAAGGAAACCGCGACCCATAACAAAACGGGAAAAAAAGACAGATTATTTTTTGAGTTCGATTAACAATATTCTCAATTATAGTTATAAAAAGGAAAAATTAACTTTGCCCCCTAATATTTTAACGTTTTCCATTTTTCTTCATAACCTTTGCGAGTTCTCACTTAACCCCCTCGGCTATTTAATATAGGTTATATTACGGGTTCCCCCTGAGTTAAGACCTAATTACAAAAAAACTTCTCAAGTATTGGGTATTACAAAAATTTCTCTCAGTTTTGTCACCTTCTTACAATTAACCCCTTGCCCCTAATATTTCAATTTTACCCTTGGGAGTTATTTATAAATTATAATGTTTATAATATCTTACAAATTTTAAATTTTGGGTGCTAGTAGTTATATCTTATAAATTATAAAAATGATCATCAGATATTTACAACCAAAATAATTGATATAATTTATAATTGCCCATAAATTTCAATAATTGCAATTTTTTTGCATATTAATAATTTAATTTCTTTAATAACAAATTAAATAAAATTTTAATAATAAAATTTATAAATATAAAATTATATTTACACTAATAAAATAAATAATATTTTCATTGCATTAATAAAGATTGAATTTACAATACAATAAAAACTTTATTAAATTAAAATATTTGATTTATAATACAATATAATTTATTAAATTTACTAATATAAAAATAAATTATTTTAACTAAATGTGTAAACAAGTTGTTTATATTTATAAAATATTTATTAAAATTCAATTTGATTTATTTTTATACAATTTAAATTGTTAATAAATATGTAAATAAGTTTTATTTTTCAATATTTATTGACTCTTATGGGAAATTATAAATTTTATCAATTATTTTAGTAATAAATATATAATTATCACTTTTATAATCTATATGATATAACAATTAGCACCCAAGTTTTAACATTTATAAGATATTACAAACATTAGAAATAACACGCAGGGGCAACGGGTTAATTTTAAGAAGGTGACAAACCTTAGTGGGGATTTTGTAATATCCAATACGTGAAAGAGATTTTTGTAATTAGGCCTTACCTCAGGGGGTATCCATAATTTACCCTTAAATATATCTCAGACAGCCCCCTAAGATGCAAAAAGTTAGAATCTAACATAATATTCCGTCCAGCATGATGTGGTCGTTTTTCCATTTTGTTACCCAACATTTTAAAGTTTTCTCACTTTGCCGGCCAATTTTTAAATATTTTCGTACTTTATAACCAAACCTTTGAACAAATTACCCAGGCTAACTAGCAAATGTAGTGATCTGAGATATTTTTTTTATAATAGTTGAGGGGGTTAAATGAAAACTCACAAAGGTTAAGGGATAAAGTTAAAAAATGTTCAAAGATAGGGGGCAAAGTGAAATTTTCCATTATGAAAATAGACGGCTCAGTTTATAAAGACCATATGACTTCCTTTTTCATATAGACTAGAACTAAACTATAAGAAACATTTACTGCTTGCTTGAAACATAATTGACAGTTTGGCCGAGTGGTCTAAGGCGCCAGATTTAGGCTCTGGTCCGAAAGGGCGTGGGTTCAAATCCCACAGCTGCCATTTTATAACTACTTTTTGTGTTGATTATAACAAAAATGGAAATTTTGTTTTTTTGGTACAATAGGATATACTAATTTGCACTTTTGATATTATTGGATGCGAAAATGATGATTTGATACCATAGGATAAATTTCATTACAACTTTGGTACCAAACCCAATTTTTCTACAAAGTTAATGGAAATTTACCCCCTATAAAATGCATAATGTTCAATTTATCCCTCTATAATTTGGAAAAAAATCAACTTACCTCCTGTAAAAATTTTAATGAAGCAATTTACCCCCTTTAGCCGGAGAGTGTAATTCACTTGCTTAAATTGAGAGTAGGCATACAAACTATTTTATAATATAGGGGGATAAATTGCCACATTTAGCATAATAAAAGTGCATAAAGTGCCGCTTACAAAAATATCAGGGAGGCGACGTGAAACTTTTACAAGGGGGTAGATTGAACATTATGCATTTCATAGGGGTTAAATTATCATTAACTTTGGGGAAAAATTGGGTTTGGTAGCAAAGTTGCAATGAAAACCTACCAAATTTGCATTTTTGTATCCAATGGTACCAAGTAGGTCTATCCTATGGTACCAAAAAAGCAATTTTCCCTATCAAGAATTTATTCATAGATTTTATTTAATGCTATGTGATTTTTTATGAAGGATTTTTTCGACGTGCTTTCAACAATATGAAGCCCTTGGTTTGTGGTGAGATCGATTCGGACTCCATTTTAAAAGAATCTGACCTGCACTCAAAGAAACTCGTTAGGACTCGTCGGGGTTGAAATTGAAATTAATTGAAGGGTAAGCCCTTCGTTGGAGACGAGTAGACAGGGACAGAGACAAGGCTAAGGACTCTCAAGCTCATTGATTGGAGATGGCCTTCGGACATGTATTCTTGTTACTGATTATAAGTCGGATGAACCACTGATTTTGATTTATTTATTTAAGCATTCTACTCACAAAAAAATTCATGACCACAAAAAAAGAGCACATTTTGTGGAACTTCGATGATTGATTACTGATTTCAAATCTAAGACAAGCATTCATCTTCTTAACCTTGCATTATTAGTTGATTACCAAAAATATATTTTAACTAATGCAGAACATCACCCTATTGAAAACAATGTCATTTTCTTTTTTTTAGAATGAAATCAATGTCATTTTTTTACTTTATACGAATGTAAAACTATATAAATGGCACAAGACAGTTCCATGTTCCGCCCAAATATTAAAATACAGGAATTTCTGTTTAATATTTGTGTGGATATCAATTGCTTAGGCTGAGCACGAGTTTGATCACATAGTTAATAGTCTAAAACACAAATCACAAGTCAAATTAAAGCAACCAAATATCTGTTTGAATATATCAAAGGTACTACATAGACAGACAACTGGTCTAATAAGGCAGTTCACAAGGCTTTAATGTGAAAAATCACTTGACAACTGCTCGAAACCAGAAACCGTAAAAGCCATTGTCTACTTGATCTTCTTCTTTGGCCTCAACTGCAAAAGGAAAAGGAATTAATGAGCCATGCTTCAATATTTGTTCTGATTAATAAATTGATACATGAATGAATCAAAATTTACCTGGTTGCTGTGTCCACACTTCTTCTTTCTACAGTTAACAGCACGAGGGTGCAGACGTGCGTAGCATCTGAAATAAATGAATTAAAATTTGTGTTAAAGCTTTTCAAAAACGCCTTTTTTTCTTAAGTTTCATGAATATCATCTGAAAAGGGGAACTTGGACAAATGCTTGTTTTGAATTGAATCCACCATCCAAGCCGTTGTAGGAAAGTAAGTATAGATAATACAGAGTTTGGATGTAGAGTATTAATTTGGTACGATTTAATAAGGTTGGGATGAAACCTCAATCTGTTAGTAATTTGGTATGTAGGAATAATATTTCACAGGATTAGTGACCAGGCTAGATGCATCAAATTAAGTAGAATATACAAGATCACCAAAAAAGTAAACATTTCCATGTTGAACAGTAGGTTAGTTTAAGATTAGATAATCATAAGTGAAATCTATTGCAAGGGTTTCAGTATTGAGAAGTCATTAGGAAATTTGCATAATTATGCTAGGTGAAACTTACAGACAGGCAGAGTACATCAAAATATGATAAAAGTTGAAACTTGAACAGCTTTGGAAAATTAGTCAGGGACCCTCTCGCAAATACATTGTATTTGCATGCACAATAATCTGTCTTAACAACTTTGTCAGGTTTACCAAAGTTTAAAAAGATAAAAGTACATATGTTGAACCTATGATGCTTTAAATTGACCGTCTCATCGAAGCTTCTAATCTACAGAAAGTTGAGAAAGCTTACTTGCGGCAGATCATCTTGTCCTGGTTGTACTTCCTAGCCAATGCCATCAAAGAAGGCTCAATAATCCCTCCGCGAAGCCTCAACACCAAATGCAAAGTCGACTCTGCACATTCATTTTAATAATCAAGCAAAGTACAAACATGAATGAAAACACATAGTCCAATCCAAAGAATGGAACAAAGAAGATCTCGTATACCTTTCTGAATATTGTAGTCCGCGAGTGTGCGTCCATCTTCCAACTGCTTTCCAGCAAAGATCAAACGCTGCTGATCCGGTGGAATTCCTAATAAACAATCATTCACATATCAATTACAAAAAGGGTTGTAATTCTGAAAAGAAAAAAAATAATAGTACCTTCTTTGTCTTGAATTTTTGCCTTGACATTATCAATAGTGTCGCTCGATTCAACCTCGAGCGTTATGGTTTTCCCGGTTAGGGTTTTGACGAAGATCTGCATTTTCTATCACTCACTCACACTACACGCGCAGCTGATATAGAAAGATAGATAGATGATGGTGGCTCTCTATATTGTGAATGTGAGATTAGGGTTTTACTCTTCAGTTTGGGCTCAGAATATTAACTGAGTGGTGTTCTATTGGGCTTCAAACTGGTTTTCTTAATTGTGGGCACTGGGCCCATGTACTCTCAACTCTCAAGCTGGGCAAGTTGTACATTTCATTTAAATCGAACTTTTCCATTGTAATTTTCCTATCCTTCTATGGTTTGGAAATACGATTCATGATGGTGAGGTGTATAGATTGGATATATATGTCACTGGTTGGACTTAGGACTTAAATATAGTACTAAGGACAACTAAAATTTAAATATTTTGTTTTCATAAATAGTTGATGAATATGAAGATAGTTTATATAACCATGTATCCTAGAGATCTAGAATATTGCACCTAGGATAATAACTATTTGGTTTCACTATTTCTACTATTGCTACTCAACATAAAAGTAACCGGAAGCAGTTTTTTGAGAAGCATATAAGACCCTACTTTTGATGGTGTTGGAATATTTGTAATAAATTTGAAGTTATTTATGGGTAATTTAATCACTGTAATTGAATTAAATTTCAAGTTACCATCCCCTTTTGTCTTATTATTATTTTATTATTAAGTTAAAATTAATTGTAATACGTATAAAATTATTTAATGTACATCAATTTATTAATATTATAAAGAATCGATTAATAACATAAAATAAAATTATTAGGCTTTATGACGATTCAAAATACACAAATCATAACAACTTGACCTGTTTTAAAGGTTAAACAATAATTATAAATTAATATATATCAAGTTACTCGAGTTCGACACATGTTTAGTTTGATTAAAGCTCGATTAGTCTAACAAAAAAAAAAAAAACTTGAACGATAAGTTGTTCTATTATACTAGACTAGTTTATATATCTGATCATATATTGTATAAAAGAATAATAAATTAATATCTATCTAGATGTTATTCTAAAAGAAAGACCATACAATAATTAAATCATCCAAACATCAATTCAAATTGTAAAATATTTAAATAATGTTATAATATAATTAAAGTTACTAATTATCTTATAGTCCTTATTCATCAATATTTTTTTTTTTTTTACTAATTATGTGATCTAAAATAATAGTATGTGTGAATTTAACAACACATTCAGAAAATAAGCAAAAACATTATTGCAAATATCTTCATACATGTTAAAGCAGCTTTTAACTATACAAATCAAACATCCACTGCTTTTAGGAGAAACTATTTTTTTTGAACTTTCAGTAAAAACTACTTCTGGTTTTCCGAATGCATCTGCAAACACCCTATAAGAATAAGGCAAGGGTACTTTTTTTTTAATTGCATTTTACTCTTCACATAATAGTAGAACCATGTACTGCAACCAAAAAAAGTAAAATAGAACCTTGTACGAAAACATATCATGCACAAACTCTGATGAATCATAAAAGATGAAAATCTTAAAGTAATATCTATGACTTCATATTCCCAATGGCATAAAGAGATTTGATTCGCTCGATCGAGCTCAATAATATTTCAGAATGTCGACTTACATCTGCAAATTGCTTCATAAAGTTCTTTGACATATAAGTATATCACCTTTTTTTCATATCAATTATATTCTCTATATTTATATGAAATATATGCTGGGGGTTTTCTGTTATGACGTTATTTAATGTCAAGTTGTTATTCCCTAACAAATGCACTTTACTATAATATGACTTTTCACTTGTCAAATCCAATCAATAACTATAATATAGGAATATACTATCAGTACTCTTATAACAATATTGTTACAAAATGAATCTTGCACACGAATCAATCATAATTAACAAGTAAATTTACTTGGTTTATGGCTATGAATTATATCAAACTACTTGTTTACAACTCTATGATATATTTTTTGGCTTGATTCTTTATATGAAGTATAACAAACCAAGGTCAAGAATACCGATCGTGAATTGTGATAGCTGTTTTATCCGATTTCAACTCATAAATTTGTTAGCTGATAAGATTTAACATAAAGTTAAAAATGCCATTTGTAAAGTTTGGCTACACATACAATGCCTTGTCATCCAATAAATCATAAACAAAATTATTTATGTTTTTACAGGTCTCTTGGTCGGGTATCAAAATCCATCAAATCGTGGAAAGAATACAAATCTGTATCTTTCTCCGGCAGTCAAAAATGGATTACGATTTTAGATTTGATTTTAGAATGACTTATGACAAATAATTGCGTTCTATTGGTGTTTGACTGCTAGTAAATTTGTTCTCCCATCAATTTTCTTAAAAGTTGCTTTTCAATTTGAATTAATGTCATGATGAGACATAGCCACCATAATAATTGGTTTACTACTAGTCGTACTATTTTTTATTTTCTTCTCAAAAAGGAAAGTGGAATAGTTTTTTTTAGTGTTTGCAATTGCTTCTTAAAAGTACTTTTCAGTTTGTTTGAATTTATGCTTATGTTATTGCTTCTCAAAATAAAAGCAGTCAGAAACAGTTTTTGAAGAAACATGTAAGATCATGTTTTTGTTGGTATTGGTATATTTTTGTAGTAAAACTGAAATTATTTCTGAACATTTTTATCCCTATAAATAACTATGAAATTAATTGTAATATGTATAAAAATATTTATTAATATATTAATATTATTAGGAGTTACAATTATTAGGCATCATAATTGGTGATTTAAAGTAAATAGATCTTAACAACTAAACCGAAATTTAATTAGCCTTAAATAATATTTATGAAGCCTCAAGTTCGAGTCGTATTTGGTCTGGTAATTAAAGCTCTATTAGTCTAACAAAAATTAAATCTAAGCATAATTTTAAGCTAGATATAAAAAATCCAAGTAAGCTTGAACAACAAGTTGTTTAATTCTACTCGACTAGTTTACATCTTTGATCATTTATTGCATAAAACAATAGTAAATTAATCACTAAGCCATCCAATTTAATTTAAATTCATAATTAACTTTATATTATTATAAAAAATGACTATACCCCAATTAAATCGTCCCAACAACAGATAATTTAATTTAAATATAAAATATTTATAAAACATTGTTTTATAATTAAAGTTACTAAAATAAGTTATTAATAGTATATGTGATATAGATAACTGGTATATGTGAATTTAACAACATATTTATTCAGAAAATAAGCATAAACTTTTGAATTGCAAACACCTTCAGTTATGTTTTAGGTAGTTTTTTCCTATAAAAATCAAATACCCACTGCTTTTAGGATAAATAACTTTTTTTTAGCATTTAGTAAAAGCAATTGCTTCTGATTTTCTAAAAGCATGTGCTTAATTGGCGAATAATCGTCTTCATTATTTTTGTTAACAAAAAAGCCCTATGTTAATATTTTTTCATTAGGAAAAATTATATGTTATCATTTTATTAGCTCACTGCACTCATTCAAAATTAAGAATTGACCTCATGATAGTTATTGTCATTTTTTTTAAGTTTGTAGGGGGTTATAGCAAAAAAAATTTAAGTAAGCAATCGTGTTTTCACATTTTATTCTAAATAAGAAATAACATTTATATGTATATTTGTCACTTCCACTACAAATTAATCATGAAGAATATTTACACTTACAGGGAGCAAAATACAATGAGGTATCAGAAAATGGATAAATATTTTTGATTTATTCATAAAATAACGCATTGGGGTTCTGTCAATTAGAAATAACACATTAAATGTTTTTGCATTTTACTATTATATAAAGTACCATTATTTGGTTTCTTGGTCATGGATTCAATTCCCATTAATGAGGGTATTTCTCTAGTTTAATATTAGTATTTGTAATTAATTAATATTTATACTTTGATACCAATATAATAGATTCAAACAGATTTCTTGATCTAGTGATTGATGTATTCACAGTCTAAAAAATAATAAAAATTCAATAGACGATAAATAATTGTGTTAAGTTAGATAATTAAATGGGTATGCTAACATATTAAATTAATTGTGACGCATCGTGCCTAGAGTTCTAGGCACTAACAGGTTCTTTACTATATATCCAAGCCAGATCACGAAGTGAGCAATATTTTATATTTATGAGAACTAAATAAATGAAGTAATTATTATGGGCTATTTATGGAGATTTGAATCTAACAATTTCCCAAATAGGAAAGATTTAGATGGTAATGTCCATCGCCTATAGCTACTAGCTAGGACCCAATTGATTTGTTTAGTTTAATTCTAATTTCTAAAGAAAGAAGTACTATTTTAGTCAAAGAATAAAGCTGGGTCCGTCCATCCAATAACACCCACTGCAAGCCCAAAAGAACCTAATTTCTTTGCAAAGGACCACGGAACTGGAACCTGCACATATTCTTAAAACAAAATCTATTCATTCAAAGATCCAAATTTTCAAAAAGAAAGAAAAAATTTACGAGTTAAGAATCTTTAGACTCATCACGCACCCAACCCAAAAGATCAGCAATAAAGAGATTTTTCTTAGATTATGGCATCGAATCCAATCAATCCCAATAGTTTACTTTTTTCCTAGATTACAACAAGTGGGTTAGGTAACAACTTGCCCACATCAAATTGAAATTTGCTTCATGTCCAAATTGACATCACTAGATTAAGGTAATCCATCCCATTGTCTAGTCAATGTTTCCCTTTAATTTCTATAATATTGTGCAAGTGCTCAACTTGTTTGTACTCCTCCAATACTAGAAAATGGTTTAATGCACATGATTCAGTTGTCCAATTGACCTTCTACTTGTTAAACAAGTGGTAAAGTGACCCTCCCTGATTATGTGGCGATCAAGAATAACATTTAAAACAATTTTACGTACGTAAGCTAGTGTCTCTAGTTTAATACCAGCATTTGTTTAGTTTTCCTTTGTTATTTGTTATTAATGTAATAGATTCGGTATTGTGATTGATGTAACAATGTAATTACAGTTTCAAAAAAAACATATCTGAAAATTGGAAACATATTATGACAATTAGTACATAATTGCTTAGTGATAAATAAGCTAAACATGTACCCGTTCAAATCTCGAGCATTATCTAAAGTGTAGACCATTAATCAGGGCATGATCATATCTTAATGTAATTGGCAACTGTAAGAGATAAAATAAAATTTACTTGCTTACCTCGCTAGTTAGTAAACTTGTCATGGATTTAATTGGTAGAACTTTAGTCATCATTTGGAAGTAATATTAATCCAGATTTTACGGAAGATAAGTTTATATTGTAAGTATTATCCGGAGAAAATGCAAGATATTCCCCTGTGTTATGCTAAACTTGTAAGAAACTATCGTATGAAAATTTTATTGCGCCAAACTTTTTTGTGTTTTTAAAAACTCTGCAAAAAATACCCAATTTGTAAAAAATAGGTCGTTTTGGATCGACATATTTCAAGAACCCAATTTTACATTTACCCCGTATTATCCCATTATTTCAATTGTGGCCCGCCACACAGTATTTCCTTGTTTAACTTATAAAATGATGCGCGTGCAACCTATTTTTTTTTTCTTTTAGTAAAAATGATATACATTTTCCACCATTTAAGTATGGGATAGTAGTACAAGTCAACGCTCTAATGAACACATGCGGCATTTAGTCAACCACTGAAAAAGTTGCATTTTTAGAAAACAAATCCTAAATTATCAAAAGTACCCCTACAAGATCAATATATTTACATAATCATTCTGCCCCTTAAAAGTAAAGGTTTTAGATGACTTTGCCCCTACTTATATTTAGTTAAAATATTTTAACTAAACATATTTATTTAATTATATAAACTATATAAGTAGTATGTCAATTATTTGACTAATTGAATCACATATCTCAAAAATATAAAATAATAAAAAAATTATAATAGGGTGTAATATTCTAGAATGAGAAATTCAGTTAGTGAGAATTGAGAAATACTTGTGCTTCTCATTTAATTATACTAAAGAAACTTATGTTCATGTTGGTATAGAAAGTAGGAAGAAATATAACCTGCAATTACCATTATTGATCTAGTATACACTATGTAAAAAAAACTTGCATAAAATCACTTTTCCATAAATTTAATTGTGTTATTTAGTGGATTAACTCCTTCAATTTTTAACCAAAGTACTATTTTACCCTTAATATATAAAAAATTAAAGTTTCAATGAGATTGCTATATATATTCTTACAAGAAGCGTACGTAACTAAGCATATGGGGTCAAATTTGGTTGGGGGACATATAAACTAGCAATGATGATTTGAAATAACTGTTGGTGGTACGGATAATTAATTGGTCAGCTGATAATCAGAAGGTTTAAAAGTCCACGAAATGACATTAAAAAGGATTATACAATTTACATGCCTCTATCATGAACCCAATAATTAACAAAATAAACTTTCTTTAGTACTAATTTGTGGATAAGTTATCCTGTTTCCAATTCTGGGCCGCTAGCACAATCTTTTTTTAGTCATAGTAAGTGTCAACTGTTTATTACTAACGTGGCATAGTTTTAGTGGCTAAACCTCGAACCTCAATATTTATTTAACGTTTTAAAGTCCATTTTTTTTTATGCTTTTTTTATTTTTTTTTATTATAATTGCTAGAATAGTTGTTGTATTTAGTTATTTTTGAGGCAATAGCCCGTTGGAGGTCCTGAATCTAATTTTTATTAATGTATATTTTCTTCTAATTTAATACTAATGTTTAGTGATTGATTTTATTTGTAATTTGATTGTAATTCAATATTTTTATAATGATATAATAACATTTAATGTGATGATCATTTTTCTGAAAAAAATATCACAAATAATTAAATACACGCACATTTCAGTAAAAAGGAAAGAATGAACAATTTTTAATTGATAAATTTGCATTTTTAGAATACTGTGAATTTAAAAATTATGGTCTGAAAGTATTGGTCCTAATATGTCGAAATATTGCAATACATCCAATTGCTCCTTTTCTATTCAATTTTCATTATAAAATTAAAAGCGTAAGGGCCTATTTGGATGAGTTCTGGCCCGATTTCAAGGGTATCGGTTTTTAAAAAATGGTTTAGGTAGTTTAGGTGAAATCTTTGAAATCCCACTTGAATTGATTTTGGATGTTAGGGTATGGGGAAAAAATAGGTGGTAGGTGTCAAATCAATATCTTTTTTAGAGAGTTTGGGGGCACGCGCGCGAGGGGTGTGGGGGGGGGGGGGGGGTGTTTGTCGGAAATAGATGGTAGGTGTCAAATCAATGTTTTATAGGTTTCAAAAGTTTATAGTTTGTATATATATATATTTGTGAATATGTTTGTGTTGAGTTTCATGGGTCTGACGAAAATTCATTTAGAATGATTTTGACCTGGTCTCACGAAATCCGCGTGACTGGGCCAAAACCCATCCACATAGTGTCTAAAAGATAGACTATTTTGTGGGACCAAAATCGCAAAATATAAATTATTTTGTGGAACCAAACGTACAAAGTTAGATGGACATGGGACAATATGATAGACCTAAACTGCAAAGCGTTCTTAAAAATTGGGACGTGTTGATGATTCAATCTTGTGGGGCTGAAAATACATTTTTATCTTGTATTACATATATGTTTTTGATAAATATATGGCTTGGTAGAGCATCAATTGTTGCCGCGAGAGCAAACTTTTCTAATTTCCTAATATGCCCTTTAATTTAAATTTCAATATCAACGTCATTTACGGATGCTTTGTTAATTAAGGAAAATCCCTATTCCTGTCTTTTTTCTTCTTCTTTTCACAGGAAAGCTCAGGGACGCCATCCTTATTCCTCTCTTTTGCTTCCATTTTTGTTTTCTAGTTTTTCTGTTTCATTTCTTTTACAAAAACTGAAAGCACATTGTTAATGACCCATACAGTACAGATTACAGAGCATAATTAGTGTCATTTCATTTTCATTTTCATTTTTTTTTATGCTTCCTGTTTCATAGTTTTCTAATTTAAAATCTTTTACAACAATTGAACATTATAGTTTTGATTTGTAATGTCCAATTTTTTTCTTAACCATCTCCCTTTGGTGTTGCTATTGTGGATGGTGCTTTTGGATCATCTTATAATTTCAAATTCTCACTAATCTAATTTTAATGTTCTTAGAATTTAGAGTAATTATATACTGATGATTTCCTTCCGTCATAGACGATAATTGTAGCATAAAATTAACAGGTTCTTCATAATGAAAGTTATCTCAAATTTCTTCAATTTACTGAGCAGAGATGAACAACAAAATAAAAGAGATTTTTGTTGGAAAGGAACTAGCCAAAGTAAGTAATATCACCGATAGGCAAAAAAACAATACTAAATCTCAAGATGTTAAAGGTTCAAGGATGAAATCACTACGTCGGAAACTGAAAAGGAAAGATTGAAGAAAGAATTTAAGGTGAGAGAGGATAGATGTTCACTGTTATGACTTGAGGTTATATTGGGAAATTTAATTATTTTGTTTTGGAAGCAACACTTTATGCTCTCGCAATATCGCTAGCCTTATATAATTCAACCTTATAAATGAAGGACTACCTGTGAAATGGATTAGAAGAAAAGCTAACATTATATTAATTGGAATCCAGATGGGAAAAAAAGCATCATAAGCCCTCTGTTTTGGGAAATCTACATAGAGCCCCCTTGTTTTATTACTTTATTTTTTTTTTCTTTTGCAAAGAATCTCGTTGTGTTTAACAAATATCGCATACTCTCCCTTATATTAACTCCACCAGTTTTTGTGGGATAAATACAATTTAACCTCCATAATCAATCTATTTACAAATATATCAAGTTATTTAGATTTTATATATTATATGAAACACATAATTTAATATTTTGATAAAATATCTGAAAAAAGAAATCAAATATTCTTTGTTAAATAAGCTAAAATTTATTTGTTAAACCTATTAAAATAATTAATTTTTATTTATTAATAATACAATTATTAGTAATTTAAAAAAAAAAATTAAAAAATTCCTTTGCCCCCAGCCCCAATTGAACCCGCCGCTGGCAGTAACACTCTACGTTCCCAGAAGTTAAACGACAACTGTAGATGTGAGATTTAGAAAATAAAGAAAGAAAGAGATGGAGTAAATAAATTTATTCAGTTTAAATTGACTACATATTATCGTGAAGCCAACAAACTAGTGAATCGTTCAGTTAGTAATTTATGGGATTTGTTTAATACTTTGATTCTCATAGGTACTGACAATCAAACGCAACCCAGGCCGTGGTGGCCTGGGTTCTTCGATCCCAATTCCCAAGCCGCCGCCGGCCTGGGTTCAATTGCGGGTTGACGTGGATGGGTGGGGTGGGGGTACGCGAAGGAGGAGGTAATTTTTTTTTCAATTGAGGGTATTTTGGTAATATTTAAATTTAAATTGCTGAAAATTAATTTCCACTCTCTCATAAACTCCGTTGCTTTGGATGAAAAATGAATTAAATGCAACATTCTGTAAAACACAAGAGAATTCCTTGTAAAAAAAATAATACAATTAGGAGGATTTTGTGCAGATTTTCCAAAACACGGGTGAGTATAATGATATTTCCCAAATCCAGATCCAAAGTAAAGTTGTTAATAAAGATTTTCTTTAATTATTTTAATAAATTGAAGAATTCAACTAGCTAGTAGAATAAACTACTGGTATATATATATATGACTTGAAATAATTTTGGGATCACTTGTGTCTTGGAGTACTGTACTGATTATAGGAATCAAAAATAATATTCTTTCAGCTTACTTTAACTATTAGACTTTTAAAATTCTTAATTACCACATAATCACGCCACTATGAACACATATTCCTAAAATGTTCTTCCCAATGGCTTCATCCTGAAGAAATATTCTTCGACTTTTGACTCCTATTTATTTACAAATCAGTGACATATATAGATGTTGAATACAATAAGATGCCATCCAATTAACAACAACATCTAAATTTTACCAAAACATCCAAACCTATTTTTCAGCATTTATATATACATGTTTTGAAACATTTAGCTAAATTTTTAGATGTTGGCCACATAGACATATATATCTAGATGTTTTCAGCATTTGTTCTCTTCTTAATAAATTTGATATAAAAATATTCTTTAACTTAGAATGTTATTTTAGTTTATGTTCATTGTAATTTTAAATATTAATGATTTTGATATTTAATTAACTCTTGAAAATATGTCCGTTTGAATTTAGCCGTTTTTCACATATAAAAGAAGATATTAATTAATTAGTATTTATTAAATTTAAACAGAATTGTTAAAATCCATTTACATTATATATTTTAGTATATGAAGTACTAATAAAATATTATCTAGCTATAATATATTTTAAAATTTAAAATTTGAAGAAGAATAAAATATAATAGTTATCTAAATTTTGGATGTTGAATGGAGTAACTTATGTTAGGCATAGTGCTCTTAAAGCATGTATTTGACATTCTTTAGTTGAGATAAATAAATAAATTTAAAATTTATTTTTCATATAATCATTTCGATTATGCATTTAATGCATAATATAAACATCAGGAAATTCCAAGTCTATTAAAGAGACTATGACTTAAGTATATATGTTATACTGGAGGTTTAAGTTATAGCTAATAGACTAAAAAGTCCGTAGTGAGTTAAAGTTGGGATCTTGAACTAAAAACTACTAGTATGGTCCACAAAATATTTATAATGTAGTAATTTTGATCTGAATTACTGATGTAGAGACATCGCAAGTGGAGGAACTTTGTATAATTCGATTACATAGGACTGGACCAGACATGATCTAGAATCATAAATAAGATACTGTTGATATTATGGTTCTAGAACATGTCAACTGATGATTATATGTGAATTGATCTAAATCCCGAGTAGGAATAAACTACTATTTATGTTAACGAATTCTTTTGACTCATAGGTAACACTACAACAAAAATGATCTTTGGTGGCATCAAGCTTGATGGCATTTTGAAGAAAATGTGAGAAAAAATGAATACAGTTACATTTTTTAAAAATGTCAGGAATTATAAATGTTAATCATACTGTTTAGTGACATTTTTATATTATTATGGCATTTTATAATGTTACCTCTTGTTATGATAGTAACATTTAACTTTTAGCCACACCGCTACAAGTGGCAGTTTGAAAAATGTCGTTACATATAAAATGTCACTAGCAAAGTGCCACCTGTAGCGGTGTGGCTAAATGTATCAATGTCACAATTGTAGTTAAAAATAACATTATAAAATATCACTATAGTATAAAAATGTCACTAATCAGTACAATTAACATTTATAGTTTATGACATTTTTCTAAAATATGACTATATTAATATTTTGTGACAATTTCTTTAAAATGCCATCAAGCATGGTGCCACCATAGATCATATTTGTTGAGATAAATGGCCCGTAACTATGTCGGGCCTAAAACTTATGTCTTGAAGATCCGTTGAGATAAATGACTGGGAATGTGTTCTACAGATATGGAATCAACCTTTCTTGCGAGAAGCTGAAATATTGATTCCCTTATGTATTGTTTGGTTGTCGGGAAAGTGAGGGAAAGTGAAGGAAAGTCAGTTTTTTTTTCTTCCACTTGTTGTTTGGATAGCAGGAAAGGAAGTTATTATTTTCCTTCAACTTTCCTGCAGGAAAATTTTGTGAAGAAAAAATTTCCCCACCAATTTGATGGGGAAATCCTAGGAAAATCCTGGGAAAATTTTACAGTAAATTGCAAAACACCCCTTGTACTTTTCTAACTATCAAAATCCCCCATTTATGAGTTTTTCTTACCAAAAACCCATTTATGCTTATTTATTATTAGCAAAAAAATACCCTCTCAAGTCTCAAGACATAATAACAATTATACCCCAACAAAATGATGCAAAAGCACCCCATTTTACCTAAAAAATTATCACTAACCCCCTGTTAACTTTAAAAATTGACAATAATCCCTTGTTAACTTTGAAAATTGATATAAATTCGATGACTAAAACGTATACAATATGATCGATCATGGGGTAATTAACTTAAATTTCAAATGAATTAAGTTGTTATTCATTTCATTATTGTTAGCTTTTATTTGATTCAATAACTCAATTTGACTTTATATTTTTTAGAGATTAATTTGATAATTTTTATTTTGCAATCACTTTTAATATATTTTACAATTTTGAAAGTATCATAATCAAACATTGAATTAATCAAAAATATTATATTCCTAAATTTTCTTGACAACCAAACAATTGCAAGAAAATAATTTTCCTGACAACCAAACATGTAGAGGAAAATGACTTTCTTTTCCATTTCCTTTCCTTTCCTTTCCTTTTCCTTTTCCTACAATTTTCCCTTACTTTCTTGACAACCAAACAAGCTATTAAGTGTTAGTTTTGGAACTAAACAGTATAACGCTCTGATTTATGAATAAGTTCATAAATCAAACTGTTGACTAGTGAACTAATGGAACTTAAGGATAAAGAAGTAATTAGAGGGGCAAAACGGTAATTACGCCTAGCTCTAGTTACGAATCAATTATTGGAGAATCAATTATTTTACAATATATCAATGGACTGTCTTGATCTTTCGTGTAAAATAAATTGTAATAACAAAAGTGCAATTCCAAGTCTTTAGTGGAGTCAATTGGAATTAATAGATCGAATTAATTATATTAAAGAATTTGTATACGGTGACTCCACTAAAGACTACGATCTATTAATTATTTGAACTTTAATATAATTTGATCTTTAGTGCATAATTATTCGATTTATTGGAGCTTGAAATTACATGTCCATTGATCATCAACCACGGCTCCTGATAATCTACATTTGAACTTAAGAAATTAGAAAGAATTCATTCACGTTGCATTTTGGAAATAATTTTCCATAATAGAAACTCCGAATTAATTAGATGATATTTAATTAATTAATTCAGAATTAGTTAATTAGAAAATATCATGATTACTTGTATTAGATTTCCTTCTTAGCATAATTAAAATAATTATCGTTTATGGGATCCTCGTATTTATGTAAGTTATTTTTAAAATATACTGGGAACATAAAACTCACCAAATTCCACAATTAGGTTGAATTAGTTCGATCATGTTTACTCGTCGGATCGAATCGTTCGGATCCGATTGGGTAAAACTCCAACCGCTTAAACAGAGTATTTAAAACATTGTTCACTATCTAAAATTTGAATTTAAATATTGGTTTTATTTTATATGTTATTGTGGGAGATGATGTAATTAATTAATGTTGGTATTGAATTGAATGGAGATTCTTTAATTCCTTAACTATGACTACGAGGGTGGGTGGTGGACGCGTGTGAAAATATATAATTATTAGTGCGATGGAATTAAACAGCATGGGGTGATTGGGGGTGCAGGAGTAGTCGCCGTCATGTCTACGATCATTGTATACGGTGGCTACTTAATTATGCGTGGAGGTGGAAATGACGAGTCGACCATTCGAATTGTATTGATCGATCACGTACGTACACCATATGTATGTATGTATGTATATACATATAACTGGATAGCTAGATAGATAACCTGCAGCAGGGGGGAAGGACAAGGAGCTAGCTGCTTAATTCAATTCCTGTGACTCATGTTCATGTCTAATAACATTGTATTCTGCATGGGCGTCATGTGCCATCTCTCCCTCAGCCACCGACCGCTTCAATCCAAAATACTTTACTCGTGTCAATTTTATTTACTTTATTTATTTACCTATATATAGCTAGCTAGTTTCAAATTCATATTGTAGATATATGCCTAACTCTCTCTATCATCTTTAATTGTCTCTAATATTGCCAAACAAATATGAATAATATACTTATTATTATTATTATTATTATTATAATTGAGTAATTATCAATGATTAATTGAAACAGAAGAACTCTGGCTCATTATGACCAGAATTATTTTTTGTTGAATGGTATGGACGTATAATTGTTGTAAGTCGAAAGTAACAACATTTTGATCATATATAGTATAATTAAGAATTATGGCTATATGTGGATGAGTTTTGGCCAAGTGTCGCGGGTTTTTTGAGATCGCTTAAAACCCTTTCAAATAAATTTTCGATCCATAAAACTCATCACAAATCTACATCCAAACTCTTGAAACTTATAAAACATTAATTTGACATCAACCATCATATATATAATTAAGAATAAAATACTATATATTGAACTTCTCTTATGGCAAAGGACTTCTTCGTCACAATAAATTAAACACTGGAGAAAACCACTCCTTAACTAGAACCTGTTGTGGTGTTCACGTGTGATGAATGAATGACATCTGAAACTAAAATTTAGGATGAAATTCCCCATCTTAATTAATTAGTTAAGATAACCAAATATATATATTCACAATTATAGGTAAATTAGAATTTTAGAACAAAAATAACCCATGAGCTAGCCTAGGCTGCTGCCACCGCCGGCTTTGAGTTTTCAGGCCGATGTTGTAGCGGTTTCGGTTATTCAGACCCATGTTGCCGCCACCTAAGTGTTATTCTTATATGAACGAAAAATCAAAAAGTATGAATATCCATAAGAGGATGCATTTTTCTCTATGGGAGAAGAGTATTTTGTACATTGTGATGTCATATGATATGGAGATAACATATTATTCTCTCGCTAAAAACTTACTTAATTTTCAAAATTTTCTATTGATAATAAGTTTTTATTTTTTATATTTTATATGAAAGGTGGTGAGGATAACCACGATTTATTTAAGCCCTCTAAAAAGAAAAAAAGCAGGGTCCAAAATATCCCAGAAAAATGGGGCAAAAACAAAAAAAGAAAAAGACAACAAAGTAAATTCTAATGATAATAAGTTGTTGAATTAGTAGGTATTAAAGTCATAATTTGCCTCAAATTCTTGTGGGGATCGGATAGAATAAACTTAAATCCTATTTATTTGGTATAGATTTTAATTGTAAAAAATAGTAAGACAGGGACCTAATCATTCTTTTCTTCCTAACAATGTGTAACATATTATACACAGATAGAAACATATGTTGAAACTTCCAGCTAACTCCCATGATATCCCTTTATAGACCTAGCTAATTATTGATCCTTAAATATATCCACTAGGTTTGGGACACTAAATCAATACTCAAATTAATCTTAAACTAGTGGGATTAGTCTTTGTAATAACTTTCAACATGCCAATAAAATTTGCCGATGAGGCCTTAGCAAAATGGTTAAGGATGAGACTCCATGATTAGAAGGTCATGGGTTCAACTCCCACGAATGTGGGTATTTTCTTTAATTTCATACTAGTCTTTCTCTAATTTAATACTAGTAATTAGTTTATTTTGATATCATTTTAATAGTTTCGATTCGATATAGTATTTGATATAACAATGTATTCAACATCTCAACAAAAAAAAAATACCAATAAAATTTCCCGCGTTGAAATCCACTTGTATTTAATTAGACCCATGATTTGTCGATTAATCGTAGCTAGTGAGTTATATAATCTTTAATTTTAAAGATTTTCGATTGGGACTCTATCCTCTATTAATTATATATGTCTCCAAACTTAAATTAAAATTACGAAAGGATAAAACTTGAAAATATAAATGGAGTCGAATGAGAGCAATTTAGTACCAAAGACGATTGCTTAATGACAAACAGTGCCGACACTTAAAAAGTGACCTCACAGATTTTGACCACTAAAAGAACTGTACCCAGTCTGTCCTCGATCTGGGCCCGACACTATTAACATAAAAACGGAGTAGTAGTAGTAATAATGTTTTTAATCCTGTCCAACCATATAACCCGCACGCAATCAACTGCCATTGGAGCGTGTACTCACGCTCTCTCATGTCCTAAGTCCCGTTGAACTTCTTTCTAATTTTGTCATTCACTCGTGGCGGCGCCCTTCACAATTCCGGTAAAACTTTACTTAACTAACTATAATAAGTAGTTAGTAAAACATAAATTTACGTGCGTACCCAAGCTAGAAGATGGAATGTGTGTGTTTGTTATTTATTTAATCATTCGAACTCTTATTTTTATTAATCGTATTTTTGACATGGAGATATATGTAAATGTTAAAAAAAATAAAAGTTTCAATTTATTTTTACAGTTGTTTATCGAGAAACAGTTGTTGAGAATTCGTGATATTAAATTTATATGAGAAGATCACATAATTATGAGAGTTTTTTCAATGATATATATTAATGAGTACTTTAATCTAGCTAGTATTTCGCTTGGAAATGTCATTTTGCCTTATTCATCCTAACACATATTAACTAATTAATCCGCTAATGGATGGATTATAATCCAATAGTATAGTGAATAACACATACGGTACTTGAGCCATGTTTAAGATTCCTACCCCCCACCCCACCCCACCCCACCCCACCCCAATAGAAAATCCTATCATTACTATTATTATTATTTTTAAAAGAAATAGGAAATACTACTGCTACTACTACCTTTTCTCGGTGTCTTGCTCCCTATATAAATGAGGATAATTGTTTGAAGAACCTCAAAAGCAAGCTACCTTTCCTCAAAATTTCTATATTTGCCTTTTCCTTTTTTGCATTTATAACGTAAAAGAAGTCTATAATAAAATGATCGGAACAGAAGTGGAAAGCCTGTGGCTCTTTGCTCTTGCTTCCAAATGCAAATCACTGACTCCACTCAACACAATAATCTTGGCATTTCTCTTCATCCTTTCATGGATCGTACTCAACCTAATCTTCTGGGCTTATCCAGGCGGCCCAGCCTGGGGTAAACACAAATGGATCAAATCAACGACTCGGCCCATTCCAGGCCCAAGCGGAATCCCAATCGTAGGAAGCATGAACCTCATGTCCGGTTTAGCCCACCACAAACTAGCCGCTGCAGCCGAAGCCAGCCGAGCCAAACGGCTCATGGCTTTCAGTCTAGGACAAACTCGTGCCGTCGTCACGTGCGACCCCGAAGTCGCAAAAGATATTCTAAACAGCTCGAATTTCGCCGATCGTCCGGCCAAAGAGTCGGCTTACAATATGATGTTCAATCGCTCCATCGGCTTCGCCCCTTACGGCGTTTACTGGACGGCGCTGAGGAAAATCGCCGCCGCACACCTCTTCTGCCCTAAACAAATCAAAGCTTCGGAGAATCAACGCCTGGAAATAGCAAATCAGGTCGTGGCGATAATTGCTTCAAATCAACGCAACGAATTTCGTATCAGGGAAGTTTTAAAGCTGGCGTCGCTCAACAATATGATGTGCTCTGTTTTTGGACGCAGGTACGACGTCGCTTCGGTTAACTCGGAAACAGAGGAGTTGAAGGATTTGGTTGACCAGGGGTATGATTTACTGAGTGAAGTGAACTGGTCTGATCATCTTTCTTTCTTAGCCGATTTCGACATACAAAAAATCCGGTTCAGATGCTCCCGGCTTGTGCCCAGGGTGAATCGATTCGTCGGCCGGATAATCGCCCAACACAAAAAGGAAACCGAAGACGGCCGGTTGAACCGTGATTTTGTTGATGTTTTGCTTTCTCTTCAGGGAGCTGATAGATTGTCTGATTCAGACATGATCGCTGTTCTTTGGGTAAGAATTAATAATTTAAATGTCATATTCCCATCCAGCATTTCTGGCTAAAAAAGAAATATTCTTCATGTCAATTTTGGGATAAAACGAAGCATTTTCATAGGTATATATATATATTTATTGATGTTCTGTTACTAAACATTACTGATCGATCAGCAGCAGAATTAATTAATGAAGTAACTCAAAATTGAAGGAGTAACTATATATTATTCCTTGGAGTTATCACCACCCAAAAAAAAAAAAAAAAATTTATTCCTTGGAGTAATTAATTATTTTCTTATTAAAATTTAATGCAGGAAATGATATTTAGGGGCACTGACACAGTGGCGGTTTTAATAGAATGGATATTGGCAAGATTGGTGTTGCACCCTGATGTTCAGTCAAAGGTTCATGCTGAGCTGGACAACGTTGTTGGGAGGTCACGTGCGGTGATGGAATCAGATCTAACGGAGTTAGTGTACTTAACGGCGGTTGTGAAGGAAGTGTTACGGATGCATCCACCTGGTCCGCTTCTGTCATGGTCTCGTCTATCAATAAGAGATTCCACGGTTGATGGGTATCACGTCCCAGCAGGAACCACAGCAATGGTGAATATGTGGGCCATCATGAGGGATCCAGAAGTTTGGGCCGATCCAATGAAATTTAATCCGGAAAGATTTCTGGGTTCGAATACTGAATTCTCGGTGTTAGGGTCAGATATGAGGCTCGCACCGTTTGGGTCGGGTAGGAGGTCTTGCCCCGGGAAAACGTTGGGCATGACCACGGTCAACTTTTGGGTGGCAACACTATTGCATGAATTTGATTTTGTTTCTTCAAGTCACGGTGTTGACTTGTCTGAAATGTTGAGGTTGTCTTGTGAAATGATTGACCCACTCTCAGTGAGGATCCGACCCAGACGTTCAAGTTTATGAATGTTTTCTTTGGTCCTCTTTTTACCAAAATACCCTTGCCTGTAATATTAACAATTCACAGTCCGACCGAAGAATATGTCTCATTTTATTCGACTTATTATGTACATATATAATAATTTGAAAGTATAATTAATAGTACAAGTTATATAATTTCAGTTTATTTATTTGACACATGTACGTTATGTGATGATTCCTTCCTTAAACTACTAAAGTAAATAAATTGTGGTTTGTTTAGTGACCAATTATTGGAAGGCGTGTAGTACAGTACGTGTATTAATGTATGTCATCATCATATCTTTAATTATAACTAACAACTAATCAACAATGTGAGATTTTCATTGGGCAAGCTAATCGATCTTGATATAAGCAGATCTTCTATACCACAAGAGTGTACCACATTAGTGTACCACCAATGTAAAATTGACACATGTCAATTCCAAATAGTAAACACCACATGGGATTATTTTCTCCAAGCCTTATCTCCTTCTCCTTCTCCTCCTCATCTCCATTTTTAAAGTTTTAACATCTCTGTCTCAAATAATAATACCAACAATATTCATATCTAATACAGGAAAGGAAAACCAAATGACATTAGCAAAACTAACAACTCATAAATCTGAATTGATCTTTTCGTATGAAAAAATCTGAATTGATTTTTGGATCCAAGGAATCGCTGTATATCAATTTAATAATTTTGTTGGGTTATCCTATTTTCATAAATTTAGATCTCATCCATTTGAAACTAAAAATTCTTTGAATCCGTGTAATTTGATTAACGGGTACCTAATTCAATTTAAATATCTGTAAAAAGTCTCATCCAATTTAGATCTCATTAAAAGGTCTGATGGGCACCTAATTCAACAAATGTCTTACTATACCATTTTAATTCTTATTATTTTGACAACGATCTACGTTATTCATCTTCATCAGTGATTGAAACATTAATTTTTGTTTCGAAGCATTTTTTCCTTAAATCTTTCATGTCTCCGGATGCAAACCTTACTGCTAAATTTGAATAAATTCTTCTTCTGATCTAAAGTAATAATTTGAAATGGTGCAATGATGGAATAATCTTGGTATCTCTCTATAGAGTTTTGTAGTATGGGATCTGTAATAGAGACGAAGAAGACTATGTTGTGGAAATAATCATGTGTGGTGTATGCTTATTAAAATTGGCACATGTCAATTTTACATTGATGGTACACTAATGTGGTACACTCTTGTGGTATAGAAGATCTGCAGCCCCAACACACATCATCTTTTATTTTATTTTGAAGACGATTATTGTTTGATTTCCAAATGAATTTCTATTCAGAACCACGTGCTGGGCTTCTAAATTTGACGTCAATTATGATAATTACTATTAATTAAATTACAATTATCTTTGTAGGCTAGCTAGGTGACATGTAAGATTTGGCCAATCAGCATCAAGCAAACCATTACTAAAGACGTATAGATCAAATATTAATTTAATTTCTTTCTTTCTTTCTTTTGAGTAATATTATTATAGTAATAATTAAGGAGCTGGGATAGGGATGATGATGATAAAATCACATCTTGGTGGTTGTTTTGGACCAAAATTAGAAGCGTGGGCCTTTGATTATATAGTAGAATAATATAATATTAATGAATTTATAACATCATGATGAAATCAAGTGCATCACCTTCCAAACTTTTGGGGTTAAACAGTAGAATTAATTTAATTGAGAGGGACATATACATATATATATATATAATTTGGAGGCAAGGCCCTCCCTTACGGCCGCTGCCCAACAGAAAAAAAAAAAAAGAGGACCATTGATTTCAATTACATCTCATAGGAATAAGAAATTTACAAGAACTAATACGTACGATTTCAAACCCAATCATAATCTTAAGTTGCTATACAATAACTAATTTTAGTCATTATATATATATATATATATCTTAGAAAATATTTAATATTTTCAAACTTTTAATATGAATTTTCTTTAAAAAAAATTGATATGAATTATATAGTGCATGCAACAGCGAATACATCTTTGCTAAACTTGAATGAGGGGGATCCGACACAATTCCTACAATACTTGAGATAATTTAGTATGATTTGAGAGCAAAACTAAGAAAAAATGATTATTGATGACTGAGAGTTATATGTACCTAATTTATTGGAATGTATTATTGTCATATATTTTGAAGTGGCATCTGACTCCCTGGCATGGAGAAAATGCACAATATTATCTTGTGTCATGTGAAACGTGCACCAAACTACGTACCTTGTGAAATCTATCCCGACTACCTAATCGTTAATATTGTGGGTTTCCTAAGTGGTCAAAACATTGTATAATATTCCAAAACTTTATTATCAGAACATTGAGTTTGTCATTGCAATATCACTTTTGATTTCTTGAATTGAAACTTTCTGCTTTAATGATCAAATTAATAGTCAAAATTAAACTGATCACCATGAATAAGTAGAACAATTTCTGCGGTCGTCATTGATGATTGTATATAAATAAGAGTAGTGTTAATTAGTACTAGTATTGTTAATTAATGTTTTAATTATTGCATCTAGCCCAATTTCCGTGTCTGTTCATTACCTGCAGGGGTTTAGAATTGGCTGGCATTGCGCTAGCTGACTTCCGTTTATAGTAATATAATGTTTGTGGTGTAAATTTAAAAAGTCCTTTAAATCTTAGTATGAGTTATGATTAAAGTTCATATTAATTGATTTAGTTTTTATATATGAACGAGTACTTGACTCCGACTTTGTCCCATAACGATACCACTCTAGATCCACTGAAAAAACAAGAATATGTGATTCTAACCTGAATTTGAATTTGAATTTGTACATACAATTTGCTCCCCTCTACTCCCTCTGTTCCAAATTATCTGTCGGTTTACATGTTTTCACACATATTAAGGTAACTAATTAATAATCTTAATTTTAGGAAAAAAATAAATTATATACCTAAAAATACCCTTATTATCTATTTGTCTCAACATTAACTATTTACACATTATTCAAGTTTTACACACTCTCTCTTAAGGGCAAAATAGAAAAATATATAATTAAATGTATCAAAATCCTAAAGAGACAAATAATTTGGAAAAAAAAATTTCTCTGAAAGGACATATAATTTGGGACATATGAAGTATTAAATATGGACTCTTAGATATTAATTGGTACTAACTTCATTTTATTCTTAGATTCTAATCATTTTGATCAGTTGGGGATGTCCCGACTCCCTTATCCTATTGTCGTTGATCACTTTTATTTTCTTAACTTTTTTCTTAAATTTGATGGATGATTGTCTTCTTCGATTGAATTCATGTTTGACGACACATATTAGACTATGTTAGCGGAGTTTCTGACTATACCACTTTGATCCTTAAGATCATATATTAGTATGTATTAAATGGTAAAACCCGAGAGAGTATATATCTTGAATTTATTTTTAAAAAATTGAAAAAAGAAGTAACACCAAATCATGTGTATGTATACCTTCGTGAGAGATTAAACCTTGTATGACCTTGGTAGATCGACCTATGAGTTGTTTATATTATTTGGGGCCCATGCTACCAGGAACTATGGGTACGCAAGCAATCCCTTGAAATTGTTCTTTATGTTTGTGATGTTCTTTAATAAGTGATAACTTTTTAAAAACCTTTCAAAGAAAATTTAATAATTTCAGGATTCTAAAAAAAAAAAAAAAAAACAGTTTAGGATATTTACATTTTATGTTGATGGAAAATGAAGGTGAATACGGGTCAGCACGTTACAATTTTTTTAAAGGCAAATAAAAAGTTTAAAGTCCCCAACCTGAATATCAAATTCCATATCATCCTGCCTTGAGCATAATAAAGAAGATTAATTGCCTCCCGGGGCACAGCTCAGTTGGTAAAGGAGGTGAACTCCGGGGCTCACTCCCCCAGGGTGGGGAGTTCGAATCCTGGGAGGAGCAGCCAAGTGTTGTAAAATCTTTAAGGGAGGATGGAGCAGCTTGGTGTTGTAAGTTCCATGGTAGTAGGCTCCCTTGGGGGCCAGGAGTATAAAGAGTGAACAAACCCTGACCAACTCAGGCACATCCCGCGATTTACTTCCGCACATTGCTGAGAGGCCAGTGATGAGTGGTCCAGGACTCAACCTGGGTTAACAAAAAAAAAAATAAAGAAGATTAATTACTCCTGACGAATAGATCGATACTGTTCAAGAGCTAGATTGAACTTAATTTTGCCAATTGAAAAATGACCGTTTTTTGTCTATCAGGTGAAATGGTTAGCATATCCCAAGAATCTCGCAGGAGGTACTGTACTGATTGCAGATGAGAAAATGACTTGTCAAGAGTAGTACAACTGCATTAATCAATCAATAATAAATCGTCAATATTGATGAATTAATATAATTCTCTGGGAATTATTTAAATTACTAGTATAATCGGTGACTTTTCCACTCACTCAGGGGACGCATTTCATTTTCTCTGATTTACATTTTAGAAAGTTAACTAATACTATAAAATAAAACTAGTTTATTCCCGTGCTATGCACAAACCCAATAATTTATATCAATTTATTTTAATTTACATAAATAAGTTACAACGTATTATGATCACTACAGTTTCATGTTTGTGAAAATTACAACTTGAATATTTATTTACCGTGTTAAAAATATTTTTAAAAGTCTGATTTAATCAAAATGATTGCTTCAAATATATTTTTTATTCATGAAATATGGACTATATGATTTAATCAAAATGATTGCTTCAAATATATTTTTTATTCATGAAATATGGACTATATGATGATTGACAATGCTTAAACTCAATAATACCAATAGAGGATTGCTAAAACTATTCCTCAAATTTTGTGTAAATTCATTGGCCACCTTTTAAGTTTGAGAAATTACTTAAAATACCCCATATGTATTCGATTCATTATATTTATCATCTTACGGTGCTAATTCGTAACGTTACATGTTGATGGCATCATAAAAGTAATTTTTATTCAAGAATACCCTTTCTTTTTATTTTAAACTTTCTCAAGATATCCCTCAAGTTTAGTATAATTATGCGATCACCCTCAAATTTTGAGAAATTCCTTAATCAACCTCGGAGGTATTGTATTCACGACAAATATCCTTAATATAATTTTTCTATATTTTTTTAAATATAAACATAATCCACCCCCTTCAATTTCCATGCGATAATATATTGTGATCAAATCTATCGTGGCGAGTTGTTGGCGCACGGAAGGCGAACATGGGAGAGGAGGGAAAGGGATGGGGTGGGTTATTTACGGGTGTTGGGGAAGGGTTGGGACGACCGCGATAGGTTTTTCAATTTTTTTAAAAAATAAATAATTTTTCATGTAGAAAAATAAATTTTAATAGGTTTTTTTATTATAATTTTAAATTAGGTATATTTATTTAGTTAATTGTCAAAATAAATATATTATTTAATTGAAAATTCTATATGTGTGTATTCATATTATTTTATTGAATTGTTTTGAATATTATGAATAATTAAACTAAAAATATTAAATATAAATATTTAAAATAAAAGCAACAAAAATTCAAATAATGGTAAAAACATATTTTAAATAAATAAAATAAAAATACTCAGTTAGAAGTTTCAATAAAATAAAAATACCCATTTAGAAGTTATAATAAATAAAATAAATATACCTAATTTAATATTATAATAAATAAAGTAATAAAAAAATCTACCTAATTGATATGCATATTTAAATGAATAAATAAAGAACAAATTTTTTTTTTCATATTTTTAAATAATTGAACTATTAAATATTCAGATTATAGTAAGAAGCAAAGTTCAAATATTACTATGAATGGTAGAAGCAATATTTAGATTTTATTGGTCGAATTACTCAAACTAACCCTTAGATTTAATGTAAATATTAAGACCAATACTCACGAGGTATGTGATTTCTTACAGGTAATTTACATAATATAAAGAGAGGCCTTTTGATACTTTTAGCAATTTCGTTAATTTTTTTGGATGAACTTCAACCTCCAATACTATAGTTTGTGTAATTTCCAAACTTGAAGGGTGATCTATATAATTCTCCCAAATCTTATGTATAATTTGTGTTTTATCTCTAGTATCAATAAATTTTATGCTCAACTAAAAAGCATGTTTAATTAAATTTGTAGACGTAATCAACGATATTTAAAGAAAATTAACATTACACTTAGTATAAACATAAAAAATAAAATTATCTCTCTTGAAGTAATTTATTATAAACTCTATGTCATGAATGAAATAATCTATAATCTAGACATAAACATTGTAATGTTTTTTTTTTTTTTTAAATCAACATTGTTATGTCAAGTCATAGAAAAAATATAAATCAATTCGAATCAAAAGTAATAGAAGAGATAAAAAAAAAAATTATACAATAATACATTCGAAAAGAACATCCTTCAACCCCGTCTTTAACAATTTGTTGCAACCAAATTCTTACAAAGTACTATAATGATAATGACACTGCGAAGTCTCTATCCAAACTATTTCCACTTATGATGGTATTTATACCCAAATCAAAAGTGACCCAAGACTTAAAACTAAAATTTTACAGTATTACATTTAAAAAGAACGACCCCCAACACCGTCTTTAACCTGTTGCAACCAAATTTTTACGAAGTAGGTTAGTAATAATGATAGCAAAGTTTCTACTCTACATTTAAAAAGACGACCTCCAGCACCGTCTTTAACCTGTTGCAACCAATTTTTCACGAAGTAGGTTAGTAATAATGATAACAAAGTCTCTACTCTACATTTAAAAAGAACGACCTCCAGCACCGTCTTTAACCTGTTGCAACCAAATTTTTACGAAGTAGGTTAGTAATAATGATAGCAAAGTCTCTACTCTCTAGCCAAAACATTTCTAATTGTAGAAAAAATTGTGAAAGAAGAAACTTTATATAAAATACATGATGAATTACATCGACTATTTTTTACCTTCAATAAAAAATATGATACGATTTGGGAGGAATGTGAGTCTTTAGTAATAGATCTTTCCTGATATTAGAATAAGAAAACAATATTGTGAATATTCAAAACTTACATAAAGACAATTAATAAGAATGTACAAAATGTAATACAAAATAAAAACATGCTTAATTGTAAATATAAATGTTCATGGAAAATACAAAACAATGAGAATGAGCAAAGATGTTTATGATGAATATGATTGATATATATGTATATATATATAGCCTGACATGAATAATGAAATATCATTAAAATTTCCTAATTAATGTGTCGCAAAAATTTTAGGAAACGGATGCAATTGTGCACATGTTTAATTTGAATAATGATAGACTTCTATATGATTAGTTTTTCTTTCCTAACATTAAGCCTACAATTTAGGGAAACTGATTTTTTTCCTTGAACTTACAACAATAGCATAGATTTAGGTAATTAAAACTTCATAAACTCAATAATTTTGTGAATTTGAATTTACCAATCATAAATATTACAAGAATAAAAATAATTCAAAATTCTAGAAAATTAGAATTTGGTCCAATTGGAGTCAAAGACCATTCTCCTATATATATATATATATATATATAAGATATGGTAGAGGTGAGCGGTAAATTAAATAACACTGTACAATCAGGTTTTATGAGCATGCGGTGTTTCTGATGAATGATTTAAGTTCAAATACCATCAGACTTTATGATCGTAACCTCAAACGTAGTTCATATAATATGATGAAGGGCAGTTCAAACTAAATTCTTCCAAAGAATATGTATTGTCTATCAAGAATATGAAAGTCAAGTCAATTTATAAAGGATAAATTACAAATATCCCCACATATAAGTTATAATTACAAAAATTCACTTCACGTATTGAGTATTACGAAATATATATACCCCATCAGGTATGTCACCATCTTATAATTAGCCAATTACCCATGAAAGTTTCAATTTTGCCCCAAGGGACCAATTATTTGTGATATCTTAAAAAATATCAAAAATTGGGTGCTAAATGTAATATCGCACCAATTAAAAAATTGATAATAAATTATATAATTACTACAAAAAACTTGATAAAATTGTATAATTGTCCACAAGTTTAGAAAATTATCAAAATAAATTTTATTTTTACATATTTATTAACAACTTAATTTTTATAATAGTAATAAACAAAATTTCATTAATAATATTTTATAAATATAAGAAATTTATTGTCACATTTACTCCACTATATGAATTCTGCTTGGGATGGCAAGACATGGATGGCACATTTTTCATGGGGAGAAGTGGTTTGAGGATTGAAGGTTAATTTGAGGTTGAAGAAGATTTAAAAACATATTAATAATTTGGTGATACAATACGTACAGTGCTGGAAAATAACAAATTCAAAGTTGCTGATTGTGGAGTTGAAGAATCTACCTTGGAAGGAGTTTTAAAAATACGTTCGATCTAAAAGCATATTATTGTAAACAGGGCTCTACAAAATTTCTTGTAAATAGCTGCAGTAGATGAGGTTAAGGTTTTTTCGGGAGATGGACTTGTAAGAACTATCCGTACCTTTATTTTTTGAAGTAATAAAAAATCTCCACATTAACACATTTAATTAAATTAATAATTTTTTATATTTTACTTAAAAATAAATTGTATTAGCAAATTTTACTATAAAATTTTTATATTAAGGGGCTAATTGTAAGATGGTGATAAATCCGAGCGAGTATTTTACAATACTCAATACATGAGGGAGATTTGCTATTAGACCTTACCTCAGAGATATTCGTAATTATCCATTTATAATTTTTACTCTTATGAATATGTAAAATACTTCCGGATAATTCTTAAATGTATAAACATAAGAAAGGTATTTCAAATAGAAATACATATTATAGTATAATATTTATATATGACATTATTCAATAAGCATGTTTGCAAGTTGGTCTTAATTAGGGTTGAGCCTAGTTAAACTCACATTTTGCTCAATTAAATAGACCTAAAAATAAAGCTCTGCACAAATAAAATCGGACTGAATCATCGACCTCGAGCTTGTCCTAAGCAAACACCCTATAACTTAATTAATAGTTTCAAATTTTTAGGTCATTTACATACCATAATAATGAATTATTTAATTATTGAAGTTATATAAGAAGTTAAAGTGACTCATTAAATTCGTCTAGGCGTGTGAAAGTTGACTCCAAAAAAGAAACACTATGATTTCAATTAGGGTTGTTAATGGGTCGAATTCTGGTCGGATCAGATTCGTCCAGATCCGGTTCCATTTATATCGGATCGAATTCTGTCGGATTCGGATTGTGCTCGGAACTAGATTTTTTGAATTCAATGGATCTTGGTTGGATCGGACCAGATATCGAATCTTTTTCGGATCTAATAAAATTTTCATTTAAAAAATTAGATTAATATTTTTTCCTAAAACAAGTTGATTAACTTTACAATTTTATTTAATTTTAGCTCACATATTCAAACATCCTTTACTAATACTCATACTTTTAGATGAAAATATTGATTTAAATAAATTGATAAACGAGTTATAAATTACTATCTTCTTGAATTGACAGTGAAATATTATTAATGGTACTTACTTTTATAAAATATTATATATATATATATATATATATATATATCATTCTTTTATTTTTTATCGGATACTGATCTCTAACAAATCGGATCGACCTAAATCCATATTCGCTCCATGTGTTTCAGATTACGGATCTTTATAATCGGATCAGATCCATCGAATCTCTAATTGGACAATTATCCTAATAAATCGGATCGAATTCAGACGGATCCGGATTGAAATCCGCCCCATTGACATACCTAATTTCAGTATATTTGTAATTTATCATCCTATATCAAGAACAAAAACATAATAAATTAAATAATATACAAGGAAAAATAGTTTTTTGCTTTTGGCACATGCAATTTATGACATGCAAGAAAAACCATTTTGAATGATAGCTTAGTTCATTGAATGCCGCGATTTTTAATTTATTGAAGGCCGCGATTTTGGAGATGAAAAGAATAATGGGGCATGTTGCCCAAATAGCAAATTAAATTTAATGCAAATTTTGTAGCCCGCTACTAATGCAAAGTGGGTGGGCCGAATCTTCTAGTTGGACTGGAACGTCATTGAGCATATATATTGGCCACAAAAATGTCTTTGTAACTTGGATTTGGGAACAATATTTTTCAGAACAACAAAAGCTTTGGGTATTATCCCTTCAAAAAAAAAAAGAAAAAAGAAAGCTTTGGGTATTATATTACTACAAAGCAAATTTGAAAACCACACTAAAAAGAAAAGAGTACATCTATTAATTATATTGCTGATTCACTTCTATTACAGAGATAGTAAATTAAAAGCATCCGACAAAAGAATTGTTTTCAGCGAAAATCTTAAAGCTTATGGAAACAAGCCCATTACTACATGATCTAGAAGAATTTGTGTTCTTTTGAAACCTATTCATTTTTAATTAGTGTATAAATGGATTAGAAATGCATGCTGGAGTACTAGCTAGTGCGGGAGTATTGTTTTTTCCAGTGGAAGAGATCAATTTACCCAATGTAAAATTATTCTTTCATTTTTGAGAAAATGCCTAGTTGCTATGGTAAATAACATCAAAAATCACACGAGATAAATTGAAGATTTTGCATTTTACAGGTGATAAATTAGCATTAGCTTTCCAAATATATATATATAATCTTGTTATAACAAAAACATATATATGTAGTAGTAGTACAATTTCTAATTAAAACATTAAACCAATTCATTGTGCGATCCATGTGCACTACAAAGAAATTAAATTTTATTGATAAAATATTATGTGACAATGTTAAAGTTGTCATTTTTTATATATATTAAGTGAGAAGAACTCAAATATTGTCACTAAAATGGTGTTCACAAACATACTAGTAACAAGAATTGTAAAAAAGTTATCACTATTGACATTTAGCGATACCCCAAAAGTGACAACCAAAAAGTTGTCACTATACACTTAAGTTAATAGTGACAACTATTAGTGTTAATTTAAAATATATTTTGTCACTAAAAGGGTGTCGCTAATTGTCAATAGTGACAACTTAAGTTACCATATATTTGTCATTAATAGCTATTAGTGTTAATTTAAAATATATTTTGTCACTATTACACTTGTCACCATTATTATTATGACAAAATTAATATTTTTATCAGTAAATGCATACAAAGAGTGACAATTTCAACATTATCACTTAATAAATTTTTGTCCCTAAAGCTCAATTTTCTTGTAGTGGTGGTTGAGTTTTATGTAATAAAATTAGAAAGAAAGCAAGAAAGAAAGGGTGACTATAATCAGCCAGCTAGCAGTCGTCTTTAAAACGGTTTGGCTTTGTACCTCCTCAAAACTTTTAAATTATTTATTATCTTCAAGCTAGCTAGCAACTTTAAAACCAGACAATTAACAACAAAAAGAGGAGAATTATATTTAATTTCCCAATATATATATAAATAAATAGTGAGTGAATGGTTTTATAGTACAAAATGATCACATGAAAGTTCATTAGTACGTAGTACGTACTATCAATTGCTGTCATGACTTAGGCCGATTGATTGCCGACCCAACTACGTACGGTCTATGACCATTATTTTTTTAAATTATTTGAATTAAACAATGACATTTTGATTTACCAGCTTAAGTATTGTATTATGTTTGCATATAATCTGATTTAATATATCCAGACCAAAAAAAGAAGAAGGGTTTTTGGATTTTTAGTATAAATAAATTCAGGTTTTACGTTTGGGTTTAATCTATCCAGATAAATAAACGGTTTTACGTTTGGAGCACAAGAAAAATATCAATTTGGTAAAAGAAATACTTTAATAAGCAAGTGCATTTCAACATAGAAATTAAAAAAAAAAAAGGTAGTCCAGATTAATGCAATGTACTTATCATGTTTGTTTGGCGTTTCCCAGAATTTTTTCGTGTTTGGAAAATGCTAAACAAACATGTTTTCTATTTTTCGAAATAAATTTTTCATCCATTAATTTTCTCAAACTACTCTCTCAAAAGCCAAACAAACAACAATTTTATTATCTCTAAACAAAATCTATACAAACTCTACTTTGATTTGACATAAAGTAACCTATCTCTTACACAATTTATCTCACATAACAAACATGATTTGACATAAAGTTTTACACATCTTACACCTACAACCCAACTCTTCCAAAAAAACCTACACCTACTTTATTTCTCAAACCACTCTCTTAAAACTCAAACAAACAACATTAGGCAAATCGAGATTATTTCACAAACCTCCACTACTCTCCCAAACTACTTTCCCAAATGCCAAAACAAACAGACCGATATACTTCTCTGAGAGTACGTACTAATTGATCAGTCAGGCCGGCCAGGTTCAAAACTATAGATCAAGGGTTCAGTATATCTAGGATCGATGTGTTGAAGATTATGTTTGGTTAAAGAATTTGTTGTTGCCAATGATTAGCTAAAAAGCAAATTAATGCACGAGAAGTTAATTAAAACATGCCCAATCAAAACCTTAAATCACACAATCAATCAAAATGTTAATTAGTACATGATAAAAATGTATTACAATAACACAATTGACACCACCTAATTTAAGTACAATGCAATCCCATAATTGAAAATGAAAAACAAAGAAACAATTATTTCATATCACATGAAGGAGGAATGGACTCCATTGATGTTTCGAACGTAGAAAGTTATTACTCATTGAGTATCATATGCCAACATCTGCAAATAGAAGAGAAGAGAAAAGAGTAACATAAATTCTATAAAATTTTATGAATGATCTCTTTGAAGATTAAACCTTTTATTTTGATCATAATTGAGCCTAATGGTAATTAAGTAAGCTCAAAACTCTTGTATTAGATAAGTTGTGGGATAAGTTACGGGTAAATTAAATTAGGTGACTTACTTTTAGTAATAACAGAAGAAAAGTATATAAAAAATGATCGAAACGCTAAACAAAAAAATATATATGATTGAATTAGTGTTCCTTTTTAACCGAAACAACTTTAGACAAGTTTTAGACTTTGTCTTAGAGTTATAATTAAATAATATGGACAAACAAAAGAAAATGTGAACCATCTGGTTTGTGTCCTCCTCTAGGCCATCTCCGCTAAGTAGATACTATTATATATACAATTGAAATGTAACTTAATCATATATATATATATATATATATGATTAATAATGCTAAAACTTAATCTCGACCAACAAAAAATATATTAGTGTTTCAAATGCAAAATACGAAAAACCCAAACAAAAAATTGACTTGTAATATTTTAAATATATATTTTTATTAGTTTGTTATTTAAACAACAATGGAATGGACCTCTTTTTATTTGGAATCATCCAATGCATATTATTCCAAGGGCCCCGCTAATGTTATTTGTTATTCTGGTAAATAGGGACCCATTAATCTTAATACAAGGAAAGTACATGCATGGCATTCCATAATTGGAAGATGAAGAGATTAAAGGGTCATATGCGATGTTCACAAAATAAGAGGCAAGGAAACTTTATGAAATTGACATGATCATAATTTAAATCTAGTTTCCCTAGCTAGAAACTTTTGCCCTCATAGAGTCATAATGCTAGTATGTACATAACAATATTAGCATTTTTGTACGAATAAATTACTTAAGTAAAACTCAACTTAATTGCAGATTTAAGTTTCTTTATTCTTCTTTATATTTGTGTGCGTATAGATCGATAGATATGTTGATTATTTATATTCATTTTTTTTTTATATAGTTATTTTTTCAAATTAACATAAATACGAGCATATCGAGAAAGAGCAAAATAGACAGCGTACCTTGAATTGGAAGGAGTGAAGCAGATTCGTTGATTTCACGCTTTATTTCCCAAACTTTAGAATCGCTCGAATTATATTTGTTTAGACCAAGGTCTGGGTGGATCTTTCTTTTCAACATTCTCCTCATTAACTGAATGTGCACAACAAACAATATTGTTTTGATGATTACAATTTTCCAAAACAGATGGAGCTAATAAGAAAAGGAGACTAAAAAAGTTAATTAGTTATGCCTGGGGTATATATATGGTCCACAAATAAATAATAATTACATGCTATATATTTTCTATGTTTTTCGATTGTCATGGTAGCGCAAACACATGACAAACGACCATCTTAAATCCTAAACTTTAGAAGCACAAGATCTATATGCAAATTGATTCCAATATGATGTATCAATCATATATACTTGAAATTAAAATCCATCTATAAATCAAGTTGTTAATATATGAAAGAATATTGAAAGGTAGTGACACGTATACATGCGTGCGTGCGTGCATGATTAATTAAGAAAAGGAATCATGTATTTATAAAAAAAAATATGCAAGAAAAGAAAGAAATATAGATAGAAGTAGCTAGCTAGTATTTTGAAAACTCACTCGGTTCAATTTGTGCATAGGCCTCCCCTGATCCCCTCCAATAAGTTTCTTGGGAAATGAAAAACTAGTTTTATTATTATTATTATTATTATTCTCTTTGACTAGTTGTTTTTCTTTGTTTGTGGGCTCCTCTGATGAATCAGCAATAAACAAATCCGCTAATGTAGTCCTCTCCTTCTTTGCATCATTAATCTTCTTGATGACATGATCAAACTCGAACTCACAGTAGTCGTCGTGTTTTAAAGAAACACGATTTTCATCCATTTTCATTTCCAATAACCCCTCCTCATGATAAGCGTGTGCATTTATATTATAAACCAAAGGGTTGGCTTCTTCATTTTCGTTTTTGTGAGTGTTTTCTGATTCTTCTTGGAGGGTAGGCCAGCTGTCATAATTCTCATCCTTTAACAGTGGATGGTATCCAAAGGTCCCAATTGTCAAAATCCCTCCGTTCCAGCCATCAAGTACATCATCAAATGCATTGCGTACAACCACAAACTGCTCATCATCATCCTTTTCAATACCAACATCACCAATATTATTAATGCCAGCAATAACATCTTTCTTCTCATAATTTTGTGTTAAACCATCTGCCAAATATAAATTATTTATTCTTTTGAAAAGATTGGACATCGATCGATCAACAATGAATTAAAATAAACATGAAATCAATTGCGACCACATATATATATATATATATATATATATATATATATATATATAATTGTGTCGTAGTGATGACGTGTTTATGTCGTTAGTAATGCTCTGCATTTTCTTTTACCTTTATGATTAAACCTGCGGTGAACCCAGTTGAAGATCTATATATAGAGAAACAAGAACATGATCAAGAATTAATATTGTAAATATATAAACATTAATTATTAATTAAGAAATATATATATAATTAATATTGTTATTTTCGTATTTATATTAAATAAAATAAAGTAATGTATATATAATATGATCAACGTGCATGGAACAAGGAACAGGAATTAATGACAAATCATCATCATCATCATATATATATATATATAATGCTTATAGTAGCTAGTGAATTGAATTTAAGTACTTGCCTTCATTTTGTTTAAGCAAAGCAAAGTTGATTGAAGTTGAAATGTGAGAGAGATATCAGCTGGATCTAGGAGGGAGGGAGGGGGGCTCCGATTTAGTAGAAGAAAAGAGAAGGTGGTGTGGTAGGGGGGGGGGGGCAATATGCAGAAGAATCCGGTCTAATTGCTTTAACAAGTAAGTGTCAACTGCTTATGGGCCCCACTAGCTTAGGCTTGTTTGGGAACCTCTTGTTGCCTGCTCTTATTGGATTCTTCCTTGCCTCCAAAATGGCTTCAATAACATATAGGGTACCCTATTAATTACCAAGCCAGTCGATCGCCCCGGTGCACATGCTACAGCGACACCTAATATAAATATATTATTCGAGCCCAAATGTGGGATCGGTCAATCGAATATATAAGGTGGACAATTAGCTATTGTTTTCAACCAATGTGCATGGGACATTTCAGAGGCGGAGCTATATGGGGTGCGGGTGGGGGCACCTGCACCCCCAAGCCTCTGAGATTTGTTTTACCACCCATCCTTGCTATTGAACCAATTATTAGTGAATTAATCAATTTCCATGCTCCCTGGCCCAACAATTTTTTCTCTTCTTTTTCATTTTACCTATTTCTAGTGATAAGTTCCTTGGCCCCACTTGGAAAACACACCGGACTATGCATTTGTAATACTTAATTAACAACCAAAATCCTTATATAATCTGTTAGACTGTTACCCATGTGAATGTTGCAAATTGAATAATAAAATCTTGCTTACAACTCATTTATATTCACTGACTTCAACTTTCTTTAATTTTTTATCAAAATTTTATCCATTTTTTTTTCTAAATCTTCATTCACAATGTAAGGTGGATAAATCAACTAACAAAATATTGTAAAATAAGTAATACACTAAAAATTTAAATCATAAACATTTAAATTTATTCCAAACTTTATTGTTTGGTGAGATGAATTCATTCGTATAATTTTCAGTTATATTTGCTAACTTGTTTTATATTGATCTGTTTGAAATTTCTTAACAAATATATGGGCGATTCTATTAATTAGTTTTAGAAACAATTGGGAACATAAATGATCATGATTTTTTGACCATGTTTATATTTACAATGTATTCTAAAACTGTTTCAATTTATTAAGTACAAGCAAGTTCACTATGAGCAAGAAAAGAATTCATAAAATGAGATCATCGACTAGTTATCCTAATCTTGAAAATTTTGCAAGTAATTTCTTAAAGTGTCATCTCCAAGAATATCAAATTGTATATCCTGATTATCTAAAAATAGATAAAGATCTAAAACATTATATTACAAAAAATAGACTAATGATATAGAATGACCTAGTGGGAAAGAGAGGTGAAATTTATTGAACTAGTTTATATACTTCGCGATAGATATGTTTCTTTCTCTTGATTTTTTTTATATTATTTACATTCTTCATAACAAAATTAAGGATATAATAAAGATTGTTCTTGAGAATAGTTATTTGAAAAGATTTTTGCTAATATTTATGTTGTAAATTTTAATAATTGTTCCATTTATATCTCGCCCCCCTCAACTAAAATTCCTGGCTCCGCCCCTGGGACATTTAGTCTCAGTAATTTAGGGTTATTTGGCACTTTTTTTTAATTATTGTATAAGAAGCTAGCAAATTTTAATTATCATGTCTCTGCTCTTTTCATATACTTTCTTGAAAGATTTCGTCCAGTTTAATGTTTAATCAAATCAAAGAATGTTTTAAATTAATATTGATCGATTAACGTGCTTGCAGCTAGAAATGAATGTATATACATGATCAATCTATAGCTAGCGGACTAGAATTGAATAAGATGGCGATCGAAAATTATGATGAATAGAGTTTGACATGTAGTGAAATGTCTGGTAGCTTGAAATGATAAAACCAAATGAGATGAGGATGAACGGAATAATACATATACATATATATATATATATATATATATATATATATATATATATATGAGTTTTCACGGGTCTTATATATATATTTTGATGTTCTAAAGCAAAAATAAGTAATAACACGTTCGTTATGTATATATATATCATTGACCTGACTCGATCAGTATATTGTATATAGTAGCTATATAGGTTGCGTATTGGATTCTTCCAATATAGCCAATAGCTGAATTGAAGCGCGCATATATAGGAAGAATTTTCTCTACATTAATTTATATAAAGTGCAAATATGAAATCACTAGCTAGCTATAAGCAAATTTCTTGAATAAGTGGATCTAAATTAAATTAATCTGACTGGCAAAGGACCTTATGGAAAAGTATATCAAATTAACCAAAAATGAAAAATGTTTTGGTTGAAACGGACCATTAATTAATTAATCGAATTTGATCTCTAATATATATATATATATACGATTATGAATGACCCAAATGTCTTAATTTATTAACCGTCACATGGTCAATCAAGAGAACAATCATACTACGTTTTTAGTTTGTGGGATCAATTTTTGGTCGATCACAAGGGAATTAACTATGAGAAGCATGCATAATTTTACAGTTATCATACACGTTATAAGGCAATTTGGATATCAAGTTACAATTTTTTTCAAACTTCATGTAAACAAGTTAATTAATACTCCCTCTGTCCCAAATTATCTGTCATTTTAGAGAAAAAAATTTTGTCCTAAATTATTTGTCATTTTAGAATTTCAATACAATATTAATTACATATTTTCCTATTTTGCCCTTAAGAGAGAGAGTGTGTAAAACTTGAATAATGTGTAAATAGTTAATGCTGAGATAAATAGATAATAAGGGTATTTTAGGTATATAATTTGTTTTTTCCTAAAATTGAAGCTCTTTATTAGTTACCTTAATATGTGTGAAAACATGTAAAATGACGGATAATTTGGAACAGAGAGAGTATCAAGTTACAATTTCCTATACAACTTCTAGACGATCGACAAAGTAGTATTTATTATTTATTATTATATATATATGTTCCCTCAATTTTTTTTTATTTGTCGTTTTGACAAAAAAAAAAAGTTGTTCCCTTTTATGTGTCGTTTTAGGAGTTCAATGTAAAATTAATTCTTTTCTATCAATTTTACCTTATCTTGTTAATGCTTGTAATTAATGCTAATTATTGATGTGATTATTTGATTAAAGGGTATTTTGGGATTTTTGCTTGAAAAAAGTGATTATTTATTGTATTTCTTAATCCATGTGTAATCCTCCAAAAGGACAAATAAAAAAAACGGAAAAAATACATGATAGTATATATATAGCTTAATTGGTAAAAAAGAAAATTTAATTTAATTTAAACGTGGAGATAAGTGGAATTATATATTAGCGTTTTAGCTCCAGCAATGTTTGAACGAATCACTATCTCCCAATTGCCTATGCCTCTTGTGTTGTGGTATTTTAATTTATAATAATCTTCTTTTAGGTACATACTATGCCAACCATTATTTGTTTTGATATATTGGTAATTAATAAGATCATCTAATTGGGCATTCCTCACATGAGACATGACCATCTTAATTTTGACTATGAGCTAGCTAGATAAAAAAATGATTATCTTTATCATTTTCTTGCTCACCTAATAATCTTTAATTATTTTGTTTCAAAAAAATTGCTCTCTCGAACTTTGATCGAAATTGATCACTACACAAAATAAAAAAAATAGATTATTAATTAACAACACGGAAATTGTCAAATGTATTTGAATGCATTTAGTTAGAAGTTTTAGTTTTGTCACAATAATATTTATGACAAACACAAGAATGATAAGAAGAAAAAAAATTACATTGTAATCTAATTAGTACATGTGAAAAGTCTTAAGTAATAAAATCACAATAATTTAGGGACAATTACTTATAATAACAATTCTTGCATTCCTGTCACCGATATATTTATGAAATAACTTGAGTGTCTTATTAATTCAACAATATTCTCAATAGATGTTTTTATCAGTAAACACTTAGGTGGTGTTTTCAACCACTTTTAAAAAGTGATTTTCTGTTTTTTTTTTTAAAATAAGCTGAAAGTGAATGTTTTCAACCACTTTTAAAATCACTTATGCTCAAAATTCTCTTCAAAAAAGTACAAAAAGTAGAAGCTGGTTGGATGCAGCTTCTAGCTTCTACAAAAAGCTAAACTAGTAATTTATTGAAAACACCACTTTAATGTTGTAGTAAATTCAGATTAAATAAATTGAACTTTTTTTTTTTTTGATAATTATAATAAATTGAAACTTTAGATATGCTATATATATATATATATTCTGATATTCATCCTTGGACAACGAGACTATAATAATTTCCTCCTGCATGGCATGCAGCTGGATCAATTAGCTAGGTGAAGCAGTCAAAGCACCTTTTTCTAATTAATCTCTTTCATGTTTCACGTATATACTGTTGTACTGTATATATTACATCAGCTGGATCAGGTGGGTCACTTGTGTTGTCAAAAGTGTTGTTTGTGCATGAGATGTACAGAGATCATGATTATACTATATCTTTAGATATTGCACAATTCTTAAAGTCCCATATATATATAACATAAGCATATTAATTAATTATATGGATGGTTGATATTTTTTTCTTTTTCTTTTTCTTATCTTTTTTCTTTTTTCAGAAAGAAAAGTCCTATATGTTTATTAATTCTTTTTTTCAGAAAGAAAACCAACATATATACCAAATAATTCACTATTCAATGTATGTTGTGGTACTCAAGTCCAAAGATATATTAGAAGTGTTAGGAAAATTTATTTCCTAATCCTAATTGGACTATTTAAACAATTATGGTAGCTATTCTAAAGATATTGGACTAATATTATGTGATCTAATAAGGTAATGACTCCAATAAGAATGTGGACTAATATAGTAACTCCTATACGAATGTGGACTAAATAATGGGTAGATACCTATTTAGGATAGTTCTAGGGAATTATGGGAACCCTAATTATCTTCCTATATAAAGAACGCAAGGGTTATGGTCCCCAACACACCAAATCAATATAATGTTCTCTTCTCCCCATCAAGAAGACGATCTTAAGAAAATAAGGCGATTTGGTTGAGGAAGACTTCGTACCCGATCGATCCGATTCATACTAGTGATCGATTCCACATATTCCGCATCAGACTAATCGCTCACTATGGATACTGGTAGGGCTGAGCACGGTTCGGTAAACCGACCGAACCGAACCGGAACCGAAATTTCGGTCCGGACCGTTTACCGAACCGAAATTTCGGTTCGGTAAACGGTTCTTGGCTGAGAACCGATCCTTGGGAGTGGTCGGTTCTCGGTAAAACCGGTCGGTTTACCGAACCGAACCGATTGGACCGAAATTTTTTTTTTTTTTTTTTAATTAGTGTTTTTCAATTAAAATTTTGGAGATTTATAACTTTTATGTTTGAATGGTTTGTATAAACTTAATATTATTTTTCAAAAACTATTTACCTCTTTGTATTTGATTAAGATTATTTTATGTTTGAGACTTTTATGTTTGAATGGTTTGTATGAATTTTGATGTTATATTGAATGTTGTGGAATAAATAGAAGGGGGGGCTTTTTTGTATGGTTTGTGTGTTGTAAGTTTTTTTTTTTTTTTGTATATTGTGCAATAAATTGAATTTTTGATTTTTTAAAAATAAATAAAAATTAAACATTCGGTTTTTTTGGACCGAACCGGAACCGAACCGGACCGTTCGGTTTTTTACCGAACCGAACCGAAATTTTCGGTTCGGCAAACGATCCGCGGTCTGAAAATTACCGAACCGAAAAAATACCGAAGTTCGGTCCGGTTCGGTTCGTTTTTACCGAATGCTCAGCCCTAGATACTGGTACGTATTTAATTTAGTACATATATAACTCTTAATGATTTAGTATGAGATAGATCTTTGGAGATAAATTCCAACAAGAAGTACTCGGAAAGCTAAGAAAGGAGCAAACCCTCCTTAATTAACTTAACTGAAAGGCGAATCCCGAGGACCAAGACATTATAGAATTACAAGGAGGACCAAGACATTTGTACCTTGAGGATAGATGGAAAACCCAGCAATTAAAGTCGAACATGCATGCATTTATTAAAGACATAGGGATATCTAGATCTTGAGTTTTTTTTTTTTTTTTTTTTAAATTTTGGGAAAACAATGTAAATTGATATCAATATCCATGATTAATAGTAAAAAAAAAAAAATCTAAAAGGAAGAAAACTTTGATTCAAAATAATGTGGAAGCGAACTAGTATTAAACTAGATAAAATTGGAACATACTAGTCTTGAAATATCACCTTTGCCCTTAGACAAGATTTTGTTGATACACGTATTGCTTTTTTTTCTGTTTTTTCTTTTTCATAGAATGTATAGTTTATGTATCAAATATATATATTATACAAATTCACTTAATGGGAGTTATTGTCATTTATTGGGCTAGAGATGAAGAACTTAACTCATTGGGCGAATCCGGCTCAAATTTGTTTGGGCTGATGGGGCCCTGAACCCAAGTTTTATTGGGCTGATTTTGCCTAGGGTTTTAAACGAACATGTGACTTGTAAAATGTTTTGAATTCCTAAAATTTCCCAGAATTTTCTCCAAGGTTAACATGGAAGGTTGATCTTTTATCAGATAGATGAAGGTGAATTAGCAAGAAATGCGGTCGATGTAATCTTTTATCCATCATGCTGATGCATCCTCGTCTTTTGTTGTTTCGAATGAATTGTATGGAATCGCTTCATGTAGGTGAATCGTTTCATATCAAACAATTATTTACATGTCTTAGTAGAGGAACAAGTAATTTTAATCTAAGTGCTGGTGATTCATGTTTTTTTTTTTAATATCAATTATTTTTTTTTGCTTAGTATTCTGTTGAAAGTAACATTGGCTATATCTGGAATTACATGGAGAATTCACTTGATCAATAAAAATATATATTGAATATTTATGAATAATGAACAAACATTGATTAAACATTCTAGTAAATTACTGCTCAAAACATAGTGATAATTTTATTAATTCCCAGATCAGGAACGTATATATATATATATATGTATCTCTCACTGAGGACATTATTATGTATGCCCTGTAGCTGCCTTCCACTAGGAACCGGAATTCAAATTGGAGAGAGAATCAGAATCCATGCCATTTTAGTTACCTTTAATCCACCAGGCACATGATTGATCACCATTTAATTAAGATTTTTATTCCATGGCATACTACTGCAGGTACACCAAAGAGTATGTGACAAATGAAACACACAATTAGAAAAAGTTTTGATAGCTTTAATTGTAGATTGTTGATGGATGAATGGTGGGTTTAGTCCTTGTTTGTCTTTCTATTGAGAACGAGGTGTACGCCTGGGTCATTGTGTTTAAATGCAGTGTTGTAGAGAACGGAGTTGTTTACTCCCTGAACATTGCTATTCAAGTATGCATTCATTGGTGGAGAGTACTGCATTGTGGACATTCCCCTATTATTAGTTTTTTTTGCCTCATTTTTGGGTTTACCTTCTTCAGTGCCATTCTTAGTATTATTGTTGTTGTTCAGGTTGCCCACCGTGGAGTAATTACTTTTGTTTTGGGAAGGACTAATGAAATCCATAACAGCGCCTTTGTTTTCTCCTGCAAGTGTGATCACCCTCATTCCCGAATGAGAATTGGAAATTAGTTTCTTGTCTTCTTGCCTTGTTAGTTGATCTCTCTTTCCAGCAGCAACAACATTATTACTGTTCTTATGGGGACTAGGCATTTTCATGGGCTTGTCAATGGTATGTTGCACGAGCACAGTTTTCTGCTCAATCTTTGGCTCCACCTCCTTCTCGGCATCTGCATCATTATTAATCTGAGCAGGAGGTAGTGTAAAGGGGGATGGAGGGTGGGATATTAATTTGGGGGCAACAGCAGGGGTTGTTTGACTAGAGGGTGCAACAGTTGAAACGTGTTTTGGGATGGGAGAATTTGGCATTGAGGACGACAATAATTGAGGAGCTTGTGCCGCTTTTGTTATAGGAGATGTTGGCACTGAAGGATAATTTGTAGAATTTTTCAAGGTAGTAGCTATTGGGGGTGGTGGAGATGCACCCTTTAAAGATGGTGAAGGTGGTGGAGTTGCATCCTTAATTCCAGGTGGTGATCTTGGTGCTGGAGCTGCATCCTTATTTCCAGGTGGTGATCTTGGTGCTGGAGCTGCATCCTTATTTCCGGGTGGTGATCTTGGTGCTGGAGCTGCAGGTGGTGAAGTAGTAGTTGCATTTGGAGACCTTAGTGGAGTTTCAGCAGGTGCAGGTGGTGACCTTGGTGGTGGTGGAACTGGTGATCTTGGTGGAGCTGCAGTTGTTGCAACTGGAGGAGACCTTGGTGTCGGTGGAACTGGTGATCTTGGTGGAGCTGCAGTTGTTGCAACAGGAGGAGACCTTGGTGGTGGTGGAGCTGCAGTTGTTGCAACCGGAGGAGACCTTGGTGGTGGTGGAACTGGTGATCTTGGTGGAGCTGCAGTTGTTGCAACCGGAGGAGACCTTGGTGGAGGCGCAGAGGCAGGAGGAGGAGGTGGCACAGCTGGTGAGGGTGGTGGAGGGGCTGGCTCCTGAGTTTGAGTTTGAGTTGTTGGTGGTGGTGGTGGCAAAGGTGGCCTAATTGGAATTGAAGGTCGGACTATAGGAGCTGCTGCTGCTGCTGTTGGGGGCCGTTGTGCAACCGGGGGTGGGGCAGGAGCTGGTGCAGACGCACGCATAGTATTCATCGATGACAATCGAAACCATGCTGGACGTTGGCTTGCCATATCGGGTAAAGACTGCCCCCAATATAAATCAAAATATTTATATATATATATATATGTTATAGAACTAAAAAATCAATGTGTAATGAAATTGACAAGGATGGAAACGTCTTATTTATATACTTGAGCATAAGCATGAAACACGACCATACTATATACTAGTACATAAAGGAGAAAGTAAAGAAAGATTGTAAGAAGAAAAGTATCAGATTCACCAAAACAAAAGAAAAACACAATCACAACTCAGGTAACAAAAAATGTGTTGGTTAAGGTTGGTATCACCTCTTTGCGGGGTCATTCACTCATAAAAAAGTTTAATGTTCTCACATTGGCCCCGGTTCATAAAACTCTATTCTTCTTCTTCACATAAAATCCCAGTTTTACATTTTTCAAAACTATCAAAAACAAATTTAACCGATGAAATTTAATCCTTTCATTGTCTAATTGTCAACCCACTCTTGATACATGTCTCTTTCTTTGTACTGTGATCAAATGTTCGAATTGCGGCTGTTGATGTTGTTGCTATTAGTAATGTCGGCGTCTAGCTTCTAGACAATAGATTTTATTCCTAGAGCAATTTAATTAAAGCGGTAAACTGAATAAATTGTTGCCCTTGGAATATTTAAGAGAAATGTTATTAAATCATCGCCTTTTTACTAGGGCTAATGCCGGTTTACCCTTTGATATGCATAATGTTCAATTTATTCCTTGGTTTTAATGACATGAGAATAAATTGAACATTATGCATATCAAAGGGAGAAAGTGGCACTAGCCCTAGTAAAAAAGCGATGATTTAATAACATTTCTCTTAAATATTCCAAGGGCAACGAATATTTTCCTTGTTTATTTATTTTTTTCTTTTGCCACTTTTTGTTAATGTCGCATGCTATTAGCGTGAGAAAGAAATTAATTGAGACAAAATCTGTATCCCTTTGTTTTCATAGCTTGAGATATTCGACTACTGTTGTGTGGACTTTGCTTGTTGGTGACATTGATTCTGTATGTTGTCTGTTCCTTCACAGTTTTGGCTTCGATGGGGTTCCAAGTCCAGGCTGCTCATCCGTTCAAAGTTGCCCACTTAAAAACTTTACAGAGTCGACAAAAGAAAATGTGTGCATCTTCTACTACTCTTTTTCAGTGATCATATATATAAATAGAGTCTTCACCGTCTAATAATAGTATTTTTTTTTTAATTTGAAATTAAAAATTTATGTACACCCGTAATTCCAATTAGTTAATCCATCTTAACACTAGGGGAGGGTGCAATAAATAACCTAATCCCAGTAAATTGCACTTGAACACAACTTCTCGCTCTACGTACTTGATTATGTACCCAGCTATGTTTCTTTAAAAAAAAAAAAAAATAGAATTTAAATGTAAAGAGTATTAAGGAAGTTTAGAGGGGATTTATTCTTAATGAAAATCAATAATTAATAAGGGCCTTGTCTGTCTAAAGTTTATTCTTGTTAACCAATCTCCACTCTACTTTTCTTTTTTAAATCTAAATTGGGTCGATCCAATTTATTAGGATATTTATTCGATGAATGTGACCCGATTAAGAAGCTCCTTCATCCAAATGCATGGAGTGTATAAATCTAGATCGATTTTACCCATTAAAGATCCAAGTCATATAATATATGTATATATAAAGTATAAAATTCCCTCATTAGACATAGGGCAGAAATAGGGGTGTAACTGAGCCAAGTAGTGTCGGACGACACATTATTCAAGCTTGAAATTTTGTGTTTGAGTTTGACTTGATTGTTAAACAAGTTGAGCTATCGAACAAGCTCGAGGCGAATATTGTTTATTTTGGCATTTTACATGTATTTTTATCAATTTTTAGCTTATCAATTCGAGCTTTAAAGGTTATCGAACAAAAAATGATGTTCAAAATGTTTGAGGAACCGAGCTCGAGTCGGGTATATTTTCAGTACTAATTAAGCAATGCTAGAGACACGATTTTGTTAGTATAAAATAATGATTCTTGATTACATAACATTGATCTTCTACATGGATCCAAAGCAGTTGATGATCAAATTAACTTGAGCTTTCATTTATAAGAGAACTCGATCGGAAATACTATTATAATTCAGTCAAATATAATTATAAAAATAAAGGTATGAACAACGTAACTCTGGTGCAAAATTAAATTCAAGGCCATTTAGTGAACTCAAAAACTTTGAAGACAATGTCAATTCCAGTAGGGATCTGCCAAATGAAGAGAACAACATTCAAAGCATTCAAAGCAATGTGAAGATTTCTGGCTGTTTGATTTCCCTTCTGCATTGGGGGTACTAATGCTGCTGCTGCTGCCCATAGAACTGTTATGGCTGTTTTTTTTTGTACCAAATTATTAATAATTAGCTCTTTAATATTTACTATGTAAAAAAAAAAAAAAAAAAAAAGGATGATTTAATTAATTAATTTACCTGCGCCAGCATATAAGTGAGGTCCAGGGAATAGCTTTCCTGTCCTGAACCATGTGTTGAGCCCTCCAAATACTGATTCAAACACTCCAAATCCTAGCAATATGGAACCAGCATTGAAGTGCTTATCTCTATATGATCCTTTGATTAACTCCTTTCTTTCCTGAATTTATTTAATTTGTGTTATTGCATCTCTATATATATTACTAGGACAAGTAAAGATCGAAGCTGCAGGTAGATAGTAGTAATACTAATACCTGAGTGAGTTGGTGAATCTTGGCTTCAAGAGGGGATGATTGGTCGGAAGGAGGTGGGGTGCCATCTGCCATAACAGGCTGAGGCTGCTTCACTTGCTTTTTTTTCAGTTCATTAATCTCGTCTTGTATTGTTCGAACTCTCCTCCATTGCCAACCAAGATACCCAGCATACAATGTGTACAAAAAAAGACCACTCATTACAATTGGATGTATCAAAGCAAATGATCTCCCTTCAAGTATCCCAAACTCACCTCCAACAGCAAATGCATCCTGTCAAAAGAAATTCACAATAAAACTTTGAAAAAGAAAAAAAAAAATATATATATATATATATACTGTAATCTAGTATGCATACCTCGGGGTGAAGAAAGTAAGGCAATGTGATTGCTGCGAGAGGGAGAGAAGCTGATTTTAGGTTGAGAATTGTTTGGAGGTCGACGTCATTTGAATGTAATTTGGTAGAATAATGGGTTTGTTGTTTAAGTTTTGAATTGATTTGGGGCTGTTTTGAAATGGGAAGTTGGAGACTGAGCGTGCCTGCCAATGCCATACTTACTAGCAGCTACCTGGCCGGCCGGCTGGCTTGTATTTTCTTCTTTTTCTGTTTTGAGAGAGAGATAGAGAGAAGAAGAAAAAAAGATAAGGATAGAAGATATGTGATGGAGGTCCAACAGAGGCGGATGTAGATATTTTGTCATAAAAAAGAAAAATACTACACCTTTAGAAGTATTAGTAATTAAAAATTAACTAAAGTTGCAAAGTAACTAACTAAAGTTTCTACTAGACTGTCCGTAAACTTATTTCTTTGATCAAGGCCCAACAAATATAATCTCAATCCAACTATTTCTTTTCTTTCTTATGACTAACAGTTAATCCCTAATCCTTATTCTACTTGGTCTCTTTTATTTAATAATAAAACCTATAAATTCATCTCTGTAATTTAATTGAAGAAATTGTGTAAACAACATTCTTGATAATTTGTCTATATCTCCTTCTCAAAACATCGAATTTCATTGATTCTTGAGAAACTTTAATATTAACTGTGAATCGATTCGATTTTGTGTCTTTGATTATAAGGTATGTTAATCTATACATTTATATTTACTTTGATTCATATAATAATATGTATTCTAGTTTATTTATAATTTTTTTACTTGTTATATAATAGGAGATAAATTATTGATTGAAACTTAAATATGGGAAAATCGTCCACAACTGATGTATTTTTCAAAAGAAAGAATGTTGAAAATCCTGAACCATAAATTGCAACATCAAATATTAAAGCACCAATTAGTCCACCTATATCTATTTCTCAGGGTCAACTAACCATCTTCGCACTTTTCAAGAGTCTTGGTTTGATAAATTTTCTAGTTGGCTTGAGTACTTAAAGGCTAAGGACGCTGTATTTTGTTTACCGTGTTATGTGTTCAGTAATTTATCAAGCTTTCGTACTGGAACAAATGCATTCATAGAAGTTGGCTTTCGAAACTGGAAAAAAGTTAATGATGGAAAAAATTGTGCATTTTTGAAACATATTGGTACAAATCCTAGTTCACCACATAATATTTGTGTTAGAACATGTGATGAATTGATGACTCGATCTCAACATATAGAAAAAGTTATGCAAAGAAAAACTTCTAAAATGATTCTTGAAAATCGTTTGCGGTTGAAAACTTCGATTGATGCTATTCGATGGCTCACATTTCAAGGATGTGCCTTTAGAGGTCATGATGAAACTATTGACTCGTTGAATCGAGGTAATTTCATTGAGTTGGTCAAACTTCTTGCATCATACAATTCAAACATGAAAAATGTGGTGCTAGAAAATGCTCCTGGTAATGCTCAATATATATCTCCCACTGTTCAAAAAGGCATTCTACATACTTTTGCAAGAAAGGTTCGAGCCATAATATGCGAAGAAATTGGTGATGCAAACTATTGTATTATTATTGATGAAGCTCGGGATGAATCCAAGCGAGAACAAATTTCAGTCTTTAGTGCTAGGAAATTTTAATTATCGCTGGAAATAATCAATTTATGTCTTATTTGACATAAAAAATTATTTTTTTTTGGCCAAAAATCATTAATTTATGTCATAGTTGTCCAAAAAAAATAATTTTCACCAAAATTATTATGTGTCGAATTATACATAAGTATATGGAAATTTCAGATTCTGACTCCAAAATTTACAAGTCCAAGTTACGTAGGTCGGTAACTTTAAATTTTGATGAAAAAATAGTTAGAGTTCCCCCAGAAATCGAAGATACCTATTTTTTTATATATAAATAAATAAATATGTCAAATTCAATATCACATTTGCCTCAAATTTTCTCTATACATCCAAATTATATTTGAATTGTACATTGAAATTTGTATTGCTAAATCCATATAATTTGGATGTATAGAGAAAATTTAAAGCAAACATGATTGTGAATTTGACATATTTATTTCTTTGTAAATAAAAATAATTATATTTGATTATGTGGGAACTTCATTCGTTTTTCATCAAATTTTGAAGTTATAAACCTATCACGTGACTTGCAAATTTAGGGGGCAACATCTGAAATCCCCTATTATTAAGTGTCACTCGACATATAATATTTCTGGCAAAAAATGAATTTTCCGGTCAAATAGGACATAATTTGATGATTTTCTGCTAAAAAAAAATCCGATCAAATAAGACATAAATTGATTATTTCCGGCGATAATTAAAATAAATCGACGATAATTAAAATAATATGTTTGGGGAAATTATGAGTTTAAGCATATATTAATATATTTTCAGAGATTTAAGAAGAATTTATGATATTTAATGATATGTTATAATAGGTAATATATAAATTTGAGGTTATAAGTGACATTTCATCGAATCAATATTCACTCGGATTAACTAATCCACCCATGTCTGGGTGGATTATAATCTAGTCTTAATACCGGGTCATACGGATTTAATCCATTTGACCCGGTATTAGAGCAATGCCACCAAACATTGTATTATCCCATATTGACACATATAATATGGTCTAATACCCCCTATTAGGTCCTACCAAACGGCCCCAATGTATATTGTTAAGGTACCACAATAAAACAAATTTTTGAAATACAGTCACTTTAGAGGATCAAAAATAAAATTTTGCTAAAAAAATGATGTTGACGTATAGTTTATTTATTTGGTAGGGTATATACCATTACTAAAGGTTTCAAATTAAAGGTCCACGAGCATAAAAGTATCAAACCTACAAGAATCTTATTCACCAATCAATTTATTGGAAAATTAAGTAATGGAGTACCATAAGGATGAGGTAATGGGTTCAACTCTTATTAGCATGACTATTTTTTCTAGTTTAATACTAGTATTTATTTGATATCAATGTAATAAATTTGATATTATAATAAATAATTGATGTAATGATATCAATGTAATAAATTCGATAGCGTAAAGATTGTTACTAGTTTTCTTTTTATTATAATGAAAATGGCTTAATCCCATTTTGTACCCTATAAAAATAATTATCCCACTTTGCACTCTACAAACCATAATTTTACTTCAAATTGCACCCTCAAGTAATATCAGGCCATTTTAGTAGCCGGGGTAAGGGCAAATTCGTCCAATCACATTAATAATCATCCCAAATTATTGTGTAATGTTGCCCTTACACCGGCGAACTGATTAAAACGAGTGGATTTTAAAAATGCCCTTTTCAAAAAGCTTAATTTGAAAAATGCCATTCAAGGGTTTTTTTACTGTAGGGATGATATTTGCATTAGTATCCTTTATTTCTTTAATTTGCATTTTAGTATCCTGAGTTTTGATATCAATGGTTTTTCCAATTGCAGGCATAATTTTTCTTACTTGTCTATTTGTACCCATAGAGTATATTAAAGATTTCTCTGAATTCGTTAATTTTGAGTGTTATGAAGTATGATATGTCTTCACTATTTCTTCGTTTCGACTTTCTTTTTAGGTGATCTATTTCTCGTGATAAGGTATCTAACATTCTGGACCTATTTTTTGACATAGGCATATATTTGCAGTATTGTCTAACAGCTTCTAATATTTCTAAATATAGGAAAGTATCTTGTTCAGTAGTATAAGTTTTATATCTACGTTTTTTCTTAGGTGATTCACTGCTCTCTCCTATTTCTAATATATTTTCTAATTGTTTACTAAAATCCTTAAGAGGACTAGTTATGTCGATATCGGAGAAATCGAAGTCTAAAAGACTTTGATAGTTTTCAGTGCAAACTAAGTTGTATATATTTAAATCGTCTGTATTTAAATCGTCACCGTGCTCTGATACCAGAGCCAACAGAGCGTTTTCTGATGCGTTTTCTGGTGCGGAAGCACAGTCACTATTTGGACTGGTATAATTATATTTATATTCATCGGAGGATAATTCAAATCCTGTCATTTATGCAGCTCGTATTATTCTTAATTGATTTCGTTTTTTGAGATAGTAATCTCGTGTATTTTCAAAGAATGTTTTTTCATACGTTCCATTTATAAGAGTTTTGCATAATTCTTTATAAAAAATATACTGGGAGTCTATCCATTCATAATATGAATTATTTTTATAAAGAAGTATTTTTCTAGGTGGCATTTATAGAATGATATCTATAATATAGAATGTAATAGTATTCTTTTCTTTCTTTAAAATCTTGTATATGAGGATAATCTTCTGAAAGTTTTTTATAAAATTTATAAGAAGATTCTATGTATGCATAAGTATTCCAATTCTTATAGTTTTTCTTGAACATATTGAGTTAAACTATTTATTTGTTTATTTAGAGTTTTTATGCCTTCTTCTGTTTCTTTAGAGTCATTTTTTATTGGTATAAAAGTTGTTGGTCTTTCTATTCTCATGGATGTTCTTTGAGGTTCGATGGATTGTTTTTTAGGGACAAATTTAATTTGAGCAAAGTCTTTAAATAGGGAATCCATGTTAATTTTATCTTCAGTTTTATAGTCTATACTATGATGACTATTACTAATAGCGTATCCTACAGCATATGTCATAGAGAAAGGGTAATCTCCTTGTTCCATTAAATCTTTTCTAGAGAATTTATATAAAAGAGATATAGATTGGCTTAAGTTTTTGGTTATTAGGGGTATTCCGTATTGTATCGAAACATTAAACATAAGTTTTGTTGCTTTTAGATTTCCTTCAATTACTCCTAGGATTTTATCCTGAGTGTCTCTTATCCTGTCGTCTATAACCCAGAATTTAACTGGTGATTCTATTCCTTCGGCAAAGGTTGATTTTATCAATACTTGTATAGTTGAAATATGTATGTATCCAAATTCACTTGGTGACTTATTAAGTGAACGTATTTTTTGAAGAATATGATTTTCATTTATTAATGGTAAGGAAAGTTTTCCTTGGGCTTCAGTTATTTCTATTGGGGTTTCCTGTATAAATTTTCCAAAATATATTAAATTTTTTCGTTGAAACATATTATGAAAAAATGAAGGTTTTCTAATTCCTTGTCCATCATTTATATTTAACTCCTTTTGTCTTATTTTACTTATTGTTTTAGGACTTATAACTATATCTTGGGAAAAACTCCCATATGCTTCAGAAACTTCTTTTGATTCTAATTGTTCTATCTCGTTAGAGATGTTTTCAATATTTTTTATTTCTAAGGTGTTCATATTTGAGATCTAAGTTGAGATTCAGAAAGTTTTATTCGTGGTATTCTTCGAACTGTATTTTGAAAAGTAATATCTATATGTTCTTGAGTAAGAACGAAGCTTTTTAAAGAATCTAGGAAATCCATTCCTAAAATTATCTCATATGGGGATTCATTATCTATATAGATTCGTGTACAAAGAGTAAGATTATTTTCTAATGTTATTTCTATCTTTCCTGTTTTTTCTATAGTTATTTCTTTTCCATTATATTTTACATATGTTTCAGCACTGGTTTTTCTTATATCTGTAGCTAAGTTTTCATGAACGTGAGACCATGTTGCTCCTGTATCTATAAGAATGGGTATCAAGTTATTTTTCATTATTCCTATTAAATGATATTGAAGAGATCTAGTGTTGAATGATGTGTTTACTTGTATATGTTGATATTCATGCAAATTATTCATTGTAAACAGATGTTTAAAAATGTTTAAGATGTATGATGATATATGAAAATGTATGAAAGTATATAAGTATGTACCTGTTACAGAAGGCTACTCTGCAGAACTGGTTAGGTTCTAAGGTGGAGATGAGGTACGCTAACTCTCAATAGCACGATCAACATTCCGCCAGAGCAAAACTTTCAAAACTTTCATAAGAAAGATAAGATTGAAAACTTATTTTATTGACTCTCTTCTCTATTACATATTACATATGATCTCTTTATATAGGCAGAGATCTTTTGAAAATAGAGAGAAATACTATTACAAATAGAGAGAAATACTATTACATTTTTGAAAAGTAAAAGTATCGGGTAAAGGAGTGGTTCTCCTTTTGCCGACGTTTCTTTGCAGGACCTACATTGCGTTTTCTTCTATTATTGGTGATGAGTTATCACTTTCTTCATCACTAGTTTCGTAGGCATCTTTGTATTCTTTTTCGTCATTGCTGACGTCCTTTTTCTTGCAATATTTGCAAATATGGACCTCCAAATTTTTCATTTCTTCATGGAGTATCTTCCTTGTTTTTTCTGCCAGAGTTGATAGGTGGAATTCATCAACTCTAAGTATCTTCTGATGGTGCTCATAAACATATTCCCAATGGGACTCTCTTAGTGATTTCTGAGACATCCCGTATATCAAATGATTTTTTCCTTTCATATTTATTCGAAAAGTCTTTGTTCTATACAGATCATGTATGAGATTGTGGATTTGTATAAGCTGCCAAGCGACTGCTTCTTCTTGTTGATTCGTATCAAGTTTTTCCACTGTTTCTATTGCTGGATATTCACCATTGCTAGTTACCAATTTAATTAACCCAAAACTTGGGGTAATTTTTTCTTCAAATGTTGGGTATGTAAGATGGCATTTTACAACCACTTCTTTTTGCCCATTTTTTCCAACATTAACGAAATATTCTGAGATGCTTTTTCGAATGTTTCCTGGGAATTTCTGGAGCATTGCTGTATTTTGAAGGTACATTATATCTACTAAGCCATATACGAAGAACTGATATGCCAAGATTGGATCTATTCCATTAACAAGGACGGCTTTTGGTCCATATCTATTTACTGGGTAGAACCTTTTTTCTCTGTCCTTGGAAGGATTATATTCTTCTAATTTCCTTAGGAGCTCGTCGAACTTTTCTTTCTTTAGGGTATTTTGCTCCTCATTTTCCTTATCTTTTTCTTCCTTTGTTGGGATATGATCAAGGGGATTTTTGAGTGAGGGTATTTTTCCAAGAACAACATTGGATGTCGTGGGTTTCTCTGTTTCCATAAGAGCTTGTTTATAATGACTAAGCTCATATTGTGCCAAGGCTGTTTTGGCTTCTTCAAGTGTTTTGAAAGATTGGTGTAGACTTCCTTTTGTGATAAATGGCGCAATCTTACTCCATTCATCGTATATCCCTTTCATTGATCCATTGAACATGGTGTACCATTTCTTTTTGTCTGGGTTTTCAGCTTGTTTTTTGGCTTGTTCCATTTCGGGCAGTATTTTTGGCATGGGTGTTTGGTATTGAATTGGTTTATCATTTTTTGTAAGAGGTGGTGGTGATGGAAGATTTGTTGTTTTTGTGTTTGTGGGTAATGGATCCACCACGTTTTGGCTGCTAAACTCTGATGGAAAAGGTATTTTTAGTGTAGTGCAAAGTGTTTGGAGACTAGATTCTAGTTCGTGTACCTTTCTAGCTGCTGCGGCTGCTGTTTCCGAAATGTATTTTTCTTTAGCTGCTGTAAAGTTTTGGATTTCTTTTCGAGCAAGTTGTTCTGTTTTCTTCTGCTCATTTTTGATGTCTTGTATCTGTTTACAGAAAATAGATATCATTGCTTCCATTCTCTTGTCAGGGTATCTGCAAGTACGTTGTCTTTTCCTGCGAGGTGTACGATATGAAAATTGTATCTTGTTAGCTCCAATTGCCAACGTATCAGTCTTCCTTGATTTGAACTATCTGCAATTTTTGTTTTACAAAAATATGTTAAATATTTATAATCTGTGCGGACTTCGAATTCTCGTGGTAGCAATTCGATCTTCCATTTTTTCAAAGCATTGTATAATGCTAGTGTTTCTTTTTCATGAACTGTATAGTTCATTTGACATTGTGTAAAGGTGCCTGATACATATTTGCATAGGCGTATATATTTTTGTGCTTTTGTTGAAAGCGTATTTTTATGTCCATTGGACATATGTGGGAGAGTATTGTACTCTATAGCCGGTATTGCTAGCATAACGGCAGCCCACGTATCTTTTGATGCATCCGTTTCAAGAATAATAAAATCATTTTCTTGCGGATTGTATAGTTGGGGTAGGTTTTGACACCGTCCCTTAATAGTTTTCACCATTAGTGTATCTGCTTCAGTCCAAGTCCATTGAACTTTGGTAGAAAGTTTTTTCTGAAGCGTTTTTCTTTGTAAAGCAAGATCTTTAAGATAGCCTTGATCAGAAATATAGTTTAGGCATCCTAAAAATCTTTGTATTTGTTTTCGATCTTCTAGTTGATCTGGAAAAGTATTTAATTTTTCTAGAACATTTGGTTGAATAACCATGTTTCCTTCTGAATCAAAAGTATTTCCAAGAAAATCAATTTTATTTTTACAAAGCTGAGCTTTTCTTTTTGAAAGGACTAAACCCTTTTCTTTGCATCTTATTAAGACAATTTTTAGTTTTTTCAAATGATCTTCTCTATCTTGATTACTAAAGATGATAATATCATCGATGTAAGCAAGACATATATTTTCTAAACCTTCAAGGTTTTTATCCATGAATCTTTGATAGATTCCTGGTGCTTGTTTAAGGCCAAAAGGCAAAACATTCCATTGAAAATGTTTTTGAGGTGGACATGTAAAAGCAGTTAATGGCTTGGTATTTTCATGTAACCTAATCTGCCAATAGCCAGATTTGGCATCTAGAGTACTAAACCATTTTTGTCCTTTTAATTTTGTTTTTATAAAGTCAATTCTTGGGAGCTTATAGGCATCACCAATGGTTGCTTCATTCATTTTCTTGTAATTTATGACCATTCTTCTCTGGCCACGTTTAATTTCATTGTGATTTTCAACGTAAAAGGCAGGTGCTGCATGTGGTGAATGACTTTCAGAAATAATTCCTTTTTCCAAAAGTTTTGAACATTCTTCTTTAAATTCGTTTATATCCCTTTGAGAATAAGGAATATTATTTTTCACATTTACTTCTTGTGAAGGATCCTTTAGTTTTATTTCTACTAACATGGTGTTAGTATTTTTAAAATCTAAGGGATTTTCACTGGAAGTAGATTCAAGTATTTCATCAATTTCTTTATCTAAGTTGGATGTATAAAGAGTAATCTGATAGACTAGTTCTGAAATTTTTTCTATCAGTTTTTTGGTATTCAAATCTTTTTCTATTGGGATAAAAATTTGTTGTTTTCTTTGTTTATACTTACTTCGAAAAGGTGCAGTAAGTGATATGGTGGAAATATTTTGCACAAATGGTGCGTGTAGCTTTAGGAAATTATTGCCTAAAATAAAAGGTAGTCCTGTTTTGTGTTTATAAATGGTTGGGGCTGTAAAAGCAAAGTTCTGTATAAAAATAGTTTGCATTTTTACTACTTCCCAAATGTAGTAATGAGATGCATTTGCAATCATAACCCGTATGGGCGTTTTTAACCGTTCCCATTTAAAACAGTTTAACTTCGGAGAAGCAAGGCAAAGACTTGCTCCAGTATCAATTAAAGCATATGTATAAGTATCATTGATACGTATTTTTATGAAGGTAGAATTCTGACTAGGCATTACTATTAGGATATTCTATCTCCTCATCTTCATCAGTTTCTGATATTAATTCGTACCAATCTGCATCTGATTCATAATCAGAATCTTCTATTGGTTCTAATTCTTGTGTATAGGCAAACTGTAAAAGTCTAACCTGATGTTCTTTCTTATTTTGTTTCTTTGGGCACTCATTAGCATAGTGACCTTCTTCTTTACATAACCAACATGTACATTTCTTTTTTCTTTCAGGGCAGTATTTATTTCTTTTATTATTCTCCTTTTTATAGAATGGTTTTTTTCTAAAAAACATGTGTTTATTTTTCCTAAAGTAAGGTTTATTTCCTTTTATCCAATGTCTATTTCGTTTTCTCCATATTTTCTTGTTATGCTTTTTCCTATATTCCTTTCTACAACCATATTGCTGAGGAATGTAGTCTTCTGTACAACAGAGTTTGGTTATTGGTTTCATAGCTATAGATCGTTTCTTTTGTATACATTGTTCTGTTGTATATTTTCGAACTATGGTTCTAGCAGCTCCTATAGTTCTATGTGTTTCTGGAACTTCTTCCTTATATTTTTTCTGACATTCTACTCCTATGGGGTAAGGTAATTTAGCAAAGAATATATCTATAAATGGGGATTGTTCTGGTATAGGTATTTTAGTTAGATGTTCAATAAACTCACAGTAATAGTTTTCAAAATAGCACATATTACATATGGCCATATTATGTAAATGTCGTTTTGATTCTTCCGTTTCATGTAATCCCATAAAGGTATTTTCTATTTGTAAATCTCCTATAAAATATGCATATATTGCCTTCGCAATTTTCTTAAACATGTGTAACTGTGTATCAGCATTGAAATTAGTTTGTACATCTTCATTCGTATAGTTTTGCAACATTCTTAAAACATTTCCAGTAGTTTTATGTAAAACGAATGTAAATATATCGAGAACAGAAGAGTTAGAGAACTCATCTGTTGTTTGTATAATCAGACCCATCTGGTTAGTCCAGTAAGTAAGCATTTCTTTTTCATTATCTACACAATCTAAATTAAGAATGTTCTCTTGGTTCATATTTCCATGTATTGGTTGCCATTTTGCTGGAACCTTTTTCCAGGGGTTTCTACTACCTGGTCTATTTGGTATATAGCCTTGACTAAAAGGATAAAAATTTGATCCTAAAGCTGGTATATCTCCTGCATCAGCTCTATGTGGTGCAGAATATCCGTATTTATTTCTTGGATTACTAGATTCTGGTTGATTTTCTGTTTTTGGATTTCTAATATCTTCCATTCCTACGTATTCTTCATCTGTTTCAGATGGTGTATATTCAAAGATAACATCTTCATTCTCTTGATGTTGTATAGGATAAGCTTCTTCTATTTCTATGTCTGAAGTAGTTTCTTTATTCATTAAACTTAGCGAGCTTAACATATGTCTAAGTTCTTCTAAAGTTTCTTCTATGGTTTTCGCCATATATATTCTAGTTTGTTAGGTATCTTAAACCCTTTTCTTGAGGATATTCTAAAATATTTCTCTAGGTCTTGTTCAGTTAATCCCCGTGTTTGCTCTTTTTGATGTATTATCATTTCAAGGTTTTCTATGGTCTTTTTCAGATTTTCTAAAGCATTTTCTTCTTTTGGTACTAACTCTAAGTTGTTTATTTGTTCTTTCAATTTATTTATTTCATAATTATTAACATGTTTTTGATTATTATTTAATTGCGGATGAAAAGTGTGAAATAAATTATTTACTTGTTCCAAAACCTTTTGAAGGTTTCGTATATCATCTGTTAATCTATCTATCTTTTCTTCTAATTTCATAGTTTATTTCCTATATAAACTTGTATCTATTTTTTTTTTTTTTTTTTTTTTTTTTTTTTTAGAATGTCAGGGGGCTTCTTATGCAAATAGGGTTTATTTGGGAATATTGCACAAGGTCATTTTTACAATTTTGGTTTTTGAAAAGGTCATTCTTCACAATTACTCGATTAAAACAGATCCAAATTTCAATTCCACTACAATGATCAATCAAAGCCCAAAATGTCAGAACAGAAATAAATTTATAGATCTCTGCGTTAATGATGCAAAAGTAGGCTGTTTTAGACTAATAGTAATAACTTTCGTTTATGATTATGCAAATATAAAATTTAATTAAGGTAATTCTTGCTTAGATACACTGAAAAGGCAACAGGAAAAAGGACAGTGCAGAAGTGGGTAAGAACTATGAAGTAAAATTTCAAGCAAATGTTAAATGAAACTTTCAAATGTCGTATTGAGTAATGGAGAATGCTTGTTCTTTAATCCCTAGAATAGATCTGAAATCTGCAGCACTGTATGCCCCATGGATGTATGTATAAAAATGTATATATATAGACATAGTGAATTTTTAGAGAGAGAGAGAGAGAGAAAGAGATGGAGTAATTACCTTTTCGTGGACTTTCATGGACTTTGAGGTTGTCTCCACGCTCTTTGATGCTCGTAGAAGGAAGAAATCCGTAATCATTGCACATAATGGCCTGGAAGAATTTGCCCTTACTCCCGCGAATTTGCCCTAGTGTGTAGAAAGCGGCGAGCTGAGAGGCGGAGGTCATTGACGAAGCGAGGGAATACATGGGCCTTACTAATTTGGGACTAAAATGTGATTGGACGAATTTACCCTTACTCCGGCGACTAAAATGGCCTGAAATTACTTGAGGGTGCAATCTGAAGCCAATTTGTGATTTGTAGGGTGCAAAGTGGGATCCGGCGACTAAAATGGCCTGAAATTACTTGAGGGTGCAATTTGAAGCCAATTTGTGATTTGTAGGGTACAAAGTGGGATAAAAAAAATTGTAAGGTGCAAAGTGAAAAATTCTCCTATTTATGGGGTGCAAAGTGGGATTAAGCCTAATGAAAATTAGTTGTTGTCAAAAGTGCACGTCGTTTCAGAAATCGGTTGGCCGCACGGCATAGGTACGTGGTTTTGGGTGCCAATTGTAATTTAATTAGAAAATTAAAATGTTATCATTAATTTGGACCACTCAATATAATTATGCTTTTTATTATAAACTCAAAGTACAATTTAAACGATGTGATGAAATGATGATCACCTTGCATTATTGACGGCGCTATGTCGATGATCTGATGATGTTATTTCTTTTTTCTTATTTTGCTGCAAATAGTGTTTACTTAGGAAAGGTATTTGGATTGTTAGATTCTTCATGACAAATGTTACTAACTGTCTGGAAATATCGTGATTATCACTAATTAGGTTTATAGATAGTAACGGATAACAGATGAAGCTAATTAGTTGAAATAAACAAATTGCATATACTATAATTTAATGTGTTCAAATTTACTTGGATTTAAATTCTTCATGACAAATGTTACTAACTGTCTGGAAATATCGTGATTATCACTAATTAGGTTTATAGATAGTAACGGATAACAGATGAAGCTAATTAGTTGAAATAAACAAATTGCATATACTATAATTTAATGTGTTCAAATTTACTTGGATTTAAATTCTTCATGACAAATGTTACTAACTGTCTGGAAATATCGTGATTATCACTAATTAGGTTTATAGATAGTAACGGATAACAGATGAAGCTAATTAGTTGAAATAAACAAATTGCATATACTATAATTTAATGTGTTCAAATTTACTTGGATTTAAAAGTAAACTAGGCTTTTCCAAAATAGGATTTATCCATTTTTTTTTAAACTGAAATTTTATCAATTGCTCTCACTGGCAACATCTCGGCTAAAAGTGGAAAGGGCTCTCCGATACTTAAATGGATTAGTCAACTAATTTAAGAGTTTCATCAGCATCTCAAATGAGAAAGTGTTATTTTTGGGATTAAACTTGTCACTCCATTTATATAAGCACTTGATTTTGTTATTTGGAGGGGGTATTAATTCCTTGGTATATCTTAGAAAGAGGAAAGTGCATTTCATCCCCCTCGAAGTTACATGATTTTGCACTTTATCACCTTAAAGTATAATATAAGTAGTTGAAATACTAAAGGAGTTGCACTTTCACCCCTCAAACGATTTAAGCCATTTTTTTGGGTCAAAAAATACACATGTGCGCATTACATGTGATTTTCTAAGGGTAAATTAGTCATAATACCTCTTACTCGTACAAACATTTCACTCACGCGCATCTTTTATGACCAAAATCCCTTTTATTCTAGTTAGTGTATTCGGTTCATAACACATGAGTAAAATGTATAAATGGATAAAAGGTGTTTTGACTAATTTACCCATAGAAAACATATAGTAATGCGCACATGTGCATTTTTCGGCAAGAAAAAAAGGGCTTAAAACCGTTTAGAGGGGGACAAACGCAACTAATTTTAATGTTTTCTCTCTTAGATATGTTGAAAGGATGAATATAGGTTGTAGTCAACATACTGTTTCACTATGTGGGCAACGTTGCATACAAACAAAACCAAAAGAAAGATAATTTTAAAAGTCCGATGTTCAAATACTTGGGGACGTAAATATAAAGTTTTATCAACTTATAAATCACAAAACTATTTGCTAGACTAAAACTAGACAGTAATAAGCCAATTGGCAATATTATAACTTTGCTAATAGTAATTGGTACTATAGATTTATTCTTGACATTTGTTTAATAGATAGATGTAAACTCGTATTATTCATCAAAGTGTTCTTGTGAAAATGATCTTATCATTATAATCTAAGGGTGTTGATTTCATGACAAATTTGATAATATAAAATAAATGGGCTGATAAATTGATAAAATGGGCCTGGATTTTATGTAATTTTACATAACTATCCAATCCAACAACTTAGAAAAGGTCACTAAAGTGTTCTCTATTTGCTGTTTAGGTGACATATGTCAATCTCACAACAATAAGCTGGGAAGTAGTTGGATTAGATAGTCGTACAAGACAATTATACAAAATTATTATAGGAGTAGTTGCAACTTGCAAATAACATAACACTAGTCTTATTTTCAATTAAATAACAAAATTAAAAATTAATTAATTGTTTTCCAAAAATAATTATAGATATTTTCAAGTGTTTTTACAAACTCCTAAAAAACGTGTGAATGGCTGCAAACCTTGACCGTGCAAAAATCTAATAAACCAGGCTGATTAAGCATTTAATTTTGGCTAGTCCTATTTACAAATTCGGCAAAGCCTATTAACTAAAAAATAGAAACATGAATCTTCTCGGAGAATTTGAAGCAATAAATATTTTAGAGCAAAGCTGACTTTTATATTCGTGTAAAAATCAATATCAACCTTTATTGAACCCCACTTGGTAGGGCCATTTATATTTCACACCTTGTATGCAAAGCCCATACAACACATCACTGCCGTATGGTATAGTCTATAAAAATATATTTTTTTATCATTTTTCTTGGGTGGAAAGTGTGTTAGGAACGACGGAGAAATATAAGGGCGATTGCAAACCAACCTCTTTTACATTCAAAAATTCAATTTAATTTTTTCTTGCCAGAAATCAGATATCCCCCCCCCCCCCCCCCCCCCTTCTGATGTGGTCGGGATTCTAGCTTCAATTTTATTGAAAAGTTTCTGTAAATTTATGCCGATGTTTGTTGTAAATTTATTGCTGATATGTTTCTCGATTACATTTTTAGTAATTCTGGTTCGATTATTCTTACATCGGACTGCTCTGATTTACGTGGTGCGAAAATGGGCGGAGTGGGTTGAAGACCGAGTTCACCTTCACCAACACTTTACAGTTCCCGAGTTGAACGGTTCAACTCAGCAGGAAAATCAATTCTACCGCCGAGTTTCGCTATACGTCAACTCATTGGTCACCTTGGAGGACTCCGATTTCACCAACCTTTTCTCAGGGAAAAAACCAAACGACATCGTGTTGTCTCCCGACTATGGTCAGGTTATTCGCGACGATTTCCTGGGCGCCCGAGTCTCATGGGTTTACAAAATCGATAAAACCGAGAAAAGGAGTTTGGTGTTGAGAATCAAGAGAAAGGACAAGCGAAGAATTTTGAAACCCTATCTCCAACACATACACGCAATTTCAGACGATATTGAACAGAGGAGCAAAGAATTGAGGATTCACAACAACAGCAACGGGAAATGGAAATCCGTCCCCTTTGATCACCCCGCCACATTCGACTCACTTGTCATGGATTCAGATTTGAAAACCAAAATTCGTTGCGAATTGGAGACTTTTCTCAAGTCCAAACAGTATTACCACAAACTAGGCCGCGTTTGGAAACGGAGTTATCTGTTGTACGGCCCTTCCGGCACGGGGAAATCCAGTTTCATCGCCGCCGTTGCTAATTTGCTCAATTACGATGTTTACAATGTCAATTTATCGCAGATTGTTGATGATGCAGATCTTAATTCACTCCTATTGAAAACCTCGTGTAAATCTCTTATCGTTGTTGAGGATTTGGAGAAATCTAGGGCACGGATTACGTCATCTGGTTTAATGAATTTCATGGATGGATTATTGAATTTTCACGATGAGAGGATTATGATTTTCACCGTGAATAACAAAGATGGAATTGATTCGGCGTTGCTTCGTCCTGGAAGAATCGATGTACATATCTTTTTCCCTATGTGTGATTTCAATTCATTCAAGAGTTTAGCTAGCAATTATTTAGGCGTTAAAGAGCACAAATTATTTCCACAAGTGGAGGAGATTTTTCAGAGCGGCGCCACCATGAGTCCGGCGGAGATTAGTGAGCTTATGTTAGTGAATCGGAGCTCGCCTAGCCGTGCCTTGAAATCTGTGATTTCTGCTTTACAATCCAACGGTAGGAATAGTAGTAGTACTAAGGTTGTTCCACGGTTTAGCGATAGCGTTGCTTCGTCGCCGGCGCTGTCGTCTATGACGGAGGATGGTGGTGGCGCCGTCTGGAAGGAGACTATGCCAAAGGAGTTTCGGAAGTTGTATGGACTTTTGAGGTTGAAAAGCTGCAGATCAAAATCTGGATCGGTGGTCGATCCTGATTCCGAAATGATCCAACGGTGAAAATTGATGGAATTTTGTATTTCTTTTCTTTATATTTTGAAGTCAAATCAACAATTTAAATGTAATTTCTGGACATCCTAAAAATCAATATTAGTATTTGGCATTTTGCACATTGTTTTCGTACTTTGATGTATTGATACTTTTCATCCTCTAATTGCAATTATTTGACACAAAATAAGGTACACTTTGTTAAAAAATATACAATTTTAGGGTGTAAATTGTAAAATGTCAAAATTTCAATTTCATAATGCAAATTGTTTGAATATTTCTGTAGTGCAAAATGATAATGATTCAATCAATACTCGGGTTTTCATTGTATTTCATTTTTGCTCAACTTTTTAATATTACAAAATTTGGGTTCTTAAAAAATGGGTTGTAAATGAAGACTTTACAGAGATATACGTATAAGAAATGATTTGATTAAGTTAAATTGTAATGATTGATTGGTAAAACTGTAGAAAACTTCATAAACTAATTAATGAATTTGGATTTTCATCCTAAATTATATCAACTCATAGAATTCCGTCACGTAGTAATATTTTTTTTGGAATATCGTCTCACCGTTAATTATGAGAGCACGTGTCAGTTAAATTGCCACCTGGTTGTTTACGTGTCATTACGTGACAAAATTTAGCATGAAGATACAAGATTGCAAACTTTGTCCTAAACTAATTATAAATTTTGATTTTTCATCCCAAATTATATCAACTCGCCGAATTTCATCCCGTAATTTACCATTTTATTTATTAATACTAAAAAAGAACGCACAATGTTTTCCTAATGAAATAACACGAGTTTTTTTTTCTCAAAAGCGAACGGGAGTTTCGAAAACATATACTATTTTTCTCTTAAAAAAGTAAAAGGTTGGACCGTCATTTCCATTTAATTAGAAATTTAACAGTGGGACTAAATTCATGCAAAATGGTGAATTACGGGACGGAATTCGGCGAGTTGATATAGTTTGGGACGAAAAACCAAAATTTATAATTAGTTTGGGATTAATTCTGCAATCTTGTATAATTGTTCATGCTAAAATTTGTTATGTCATTACACGTACGCAGACATGTGGCAATTTAACGGACATGTGGTCTCATAATTAACGGTGGGACGATATTTTAGAAATAAATAAATTACGGGACGAAATTCAGTGAGGTAATATAGTTTGGAATGAAAACCCAAAATCGTTAATTAGTTTGGAATGTTTTCTGCAATTTTACCTTATTGATTGGTATTCAATTACATTGTTTAACTATTTTCATTTCTTGGTAAGAATTTCATACACATACATTGTTGGTTTTGCAGGTAGAAAGGAACATTGTTAAATATAAATTTGCGATCCACATAAAAAGCTGGTAGGCATCAGATTCTTGATTAAATACCAGCTTTATTTGGTGGGACAAAGAAAAAGAATAAATAGAGAATATTATATAGGGAGCCTGGCTAGTTGAGAATTAATAGCGCCAGATTGTATTTGAATTGGAGGTTGGAAATAGAAAGAACGAAATGTGTCTGTCCTACATTCATGATTGGTTATGATGCAAACAATATATAGGATTGTGCTAGTTTTGAGCTGTCTAATGTGGACTTTTGGCAGCTTGTACCCTTGAAAATGAGTTTTTTGGTAGATTGTATCCACGGATTTAAATTTTGATAGATTGCACCCTCGAAATACATAAACTTCGGCAGATTGCACATTCTAAATTTCTCCGGCCAAATAGTTTCCCAGATAATCAAAATTCTGATGTTGGCAAGGGTATAATTGTCTTTTTAACTCAATTTAGAGTGTGCACTCTGCCAAAGTTTATGTATTTCGAGGGTGCAATCTGCCAAAATCTAAATTCGAGGGTGCAATTTGTCAAAAGACTCATTTTCGAGGGTGCAAGCTGCCAAAAGTCCGTCTTATGTCTTTGCAATTTTTTGGAGTAATTGGTCCGTTGCACCCAAGAAATACATCAGTTTGACACTTTATAACTTGAAATTGAAATTTTGTCACTTTGTACCATTAAATTTTGTATTCTTTGGAAAATGCCCATTATTTTGGCAAGCATATGCTATCCGAGGATACAAAAGTGTCAAACTTTCAATTTCGGGTACAAAATATCAAAGTGGTGTATTTCAAAGGAGCAAAGTACCAATTGCTCCACATTTATGCGTCAGAAATTCTGGGATTAAATTAATTAATGTTTAATGCATCTACATTATAAATACACATGTTACTAATATTATTTACGAAGTTATTGTATGCTAAAACAAAAAAGAAAATATATTAATGTCAGAAAAATGTGAAATAAATAAATAAACCCAGTACAATAATTAATTTATATACGGTACTATCATTAATTAAAAATAAAATTCAAATACATTGATTAACCCATTGGATGCATTGAAGAAAAAAACTATGCTTTCTTCACTTTGATTGTTCTTCTTCTTCTTCTTCTCCTTCCCACAAACTTTAGAAGTTCATCAATAACAATAACTGGGGCCGACACCAAGACCACTAGTAACCATTCGTTCAAACTCAACGGAACTATTCCAAACACATTTGCAAGAAACGGAACGTAAAGAACCAAACAATGTAGCCCAAAAGAAACTGACATTGCCACAAGAAGCCAAGGATTCCTCCACGGTGGCATCCGGACCAAGCTATTGTCTTCCGATAGAGCATTGAGAGAATTAAACATTTCAATAGCAACAAGCACGGAGAGTGATAGAGTCATCGCTTTCACTTTTCCAATAGAAAAATAATCGCAAGGGTTTGAGAAAGTGATCCTACGGCCACCAGCAATTGTGAATGGAGATGCGGTGAAGTTTGACCACGATGAGCATTCTCCCCAGTTGCGGAGCTGAGATAGTTGGACTAGTGTGTGTCCGTCGCTTATTAAGTTTATACCCAGAAATGAAGATTGAGTGTACCATATGATGAATACTCCAACGGTTGCGATCCCGACATATGAACCAATTACCTGTTTCAGTGTTTGTGTTGAGAGAAATTTTATAGCTAATTAAAAAAGAAAACAAGTAAACAAACTCTAAAAATACGTACTGACCATGTAACGAAAGAGAACCCACGAGTTAATGAGAGGATCATTGCTCCTTCGGGGTGGTTTCTTCATAATATCAACATCAGCGGGGTTAAATCCGAGGGCTGTGGCAGGTGGACCATCTGTGACTAAATTCACCCACAGCAGCTGCACAGGTATCATACATTCTGGTATCCCAAGTGCAGCAGTCAAGAATATAGATATAACCTCTCCAACATTAGATGATATCATATATCTAATAAAAGCTTTCATGTTATTATAGATCGAACGACCCTCTGCAACAGCTAACACTATAGTGCTGAAATTATCATCAGCCAACACCATATCCGATGCTTCTTTCGCAACCTACATGATGAATGAATTAAGAAGAAGAAAAAAAAAAAAGTAAAGGAAATATTAATAAGCCAATTATTCATTACATTTTATTATAATTACCTCAGTTCCAGTGATCCCCATAGCTATTCCAATATCAGCTAGTTTTAATGCAGGTGCATCATTCACACCATCTCCAGTCATTGCAACTACTTCCCCCATGTCTTTAAGCATCCTCACTATATCTTGCTTATGCCTTGGCTCAGCTCTCGAGAAAACTTTACCCCCAGGCTTGGACAAAATTTCAATTTGTTGTGAAGGAGAAAAGGCCATGAATTCTTTACCAGTGAAACTTCTTCCTTGTAGATCCTCGCCTTCAGAGAATAACCGGATTTCTTTACATATAGCTTCAGCTGTGGACTTATTGTCTCCAGTTATCACCATTACCTTAATTCCCGCTCCTCTGCAGTCCTCAATTGCTTTATCAACTTCTTCGCGAGGAGGGTCCTGCCACCCAAATAATCACTTCACTTGTTTAGTACCACTGACTCAATAATGAAAGAAATGCATAAAAACAATACGTACGTACCCTTAAACCAACTACCCCTACAAAAATTAGGCCACTTTCTATGAAGGAATAGGAGGAGTGATCGAGTAACTTCTTGTGGGCAGGATGGCTTTCGGTATAATAATCCGAAAGATCTTCTAGTTCATCTTTGTATGCCAGACCTAAGCATCGCAAACCCTTTGAACTCATGTCCATGAGCCTTGATAGCAAAAGTTGTCTACATGGTTCATCAATTGGGGCAATGGATCCATCAGCCAGTTGTACGCAGGTACTACGCTCCAATAGAGTCTCGACTGCACCCTGCGTGACCGAAATGGAAGAATAAATTACTAGACCATTTAATCAACCGAAGAACTGACATTTTTTTGTGGGTCCCATTATATATAGTTACCTTGACAAGAAGCCGATTGCATCCACTTGGTTCGCGGACAATAACGCTCATTGATTTCCGGACGCGATCAAATTCTAGCGTAGCAACTCTTTTTGTTATTTTTGTCCACCACTCACAACAAGCTAACGCGAAAAAAGAATAGTAGAAATTACTAATTAAGTCAAAGCATATCACAACAATATTGAAGATAAATAAATGATGGAAAATTATTAATTACTCACCTAATGTAACTGTCTTGTGATCAATCAAATAACTCTGCAAAAGTTTTGAATTTCGAATATTATTTTTGACCTCATTATCAGGAACTCCCATCTTTTCAACCAAAACCTTAAGAGCTGCTTCAGTAGGAAGCCCAGTTGCTCTAAACAAAGGACCATCAGAGAAAATCCCAGCATCATTACAAACCGCACATATTTCAGCTACCGATTTCAAATTAGCATCCATATTATAACAATTCCAATCGACTATTCCTCCATCTTTTGGATCATAAGTTGTACCTTCGACTCGGAAAATCCTCGAGGCTGAAGTCTTACCCCCCAGTGTAAAGAATTCAGTCACGGCCATTTGATTTGTAGTCAAAGTCCCCGTTTTATCTGAACAAATTACAGTTGTACATCCTAACGTCTCCACGCTCGGAAGCTTCCGGACAACTGCGTTCTTCTGTGCCATCTTTCTCGTACCTAGTGCTAAGGATGTAGTAATAACAGCCGGAAGACCTTCGGGGATCGCAGCAACTGCAAGAGCAATTGCTATTTTGAAATAGTAAGTGCATTTATCAAAAGAGAATTGGAAATTTGAAGGCCATCCGTTTACAATCTCCCAAGTGAGAAAATACTTGTAGTTTATGATCCATACAAGGAGACAAACAAGGCCAATTGCAGTAGTAAGCCTATTGCCAAATTCATCTAGCTTTTTCTTCAGAGGGGTCTCGCTTTCTTCCAACGACGCCTCGTGTATTTGTGTTTGTATGTTTCCGATTTCAGTACACATTCCAATATTCACAACTATACAAATACAACTACCGTTAACGACTGTCGTTCCAGCAAAAACCATGTTTTCTTTTGCTTGCAATTCACAATCATCCAAGAATATAGGATTAGTGCCTTTCATTACCGGCATTGCCTCTCCGGTTAATGAACTTTGCTCGATTCTCAAGGTTAACGTTTTTAGAACAGCGACTCTCATGTCCGCCGGGACTTTATCCCCTACACACAACTCCACAATATCTCCCGGGACAAGCTCGCGTGCGGGCAAATCAGGCACCAAGTATCCATCTCTCAACACCTTACAAGAATCACACTGCATATCCTTTAAAGCTTCGAGGGCTTTCTCGGCATTTCCCTCTTGCCAAACACCGACAATAGCATTAAGGATTAATATCAAGATTATGACAAAAGGTTCTACATAGGATTCATACCCAGATTCTTCAGTTTCGTTTCCTTGTAAGAAAGCTAGAACAAATGAAATGAAGGCCGCTACTAAAAGGATCTTGACAAGCATATCGTCAAATTGGTCCAAAACGAGTCTCCACAAAGGCTTGCCTTTCTCTTTTTGGAGCTCGTTCCATCCATATTTCTCTTGCCGTTTTTCTACCTCGTAGGTGCTTAGACCCTTGTCTAGTTTCACTTTGTACTCTTTTAAACATTGCTCAACAGGCCATGACCATGCCTTGAATGGCTTCTCTTGGATTATTTCTTCCATTCGGTAATAAAGTCTCACCTCTAAACAAGATATCTAAAGTTCATTTCCAACTCCTACAAAAAGAGTGATTATCACAACAAAATGAAGGAAATTAACCATATACAGAAGTATTTTACAATAACAACTGCACAAGTCACATATTTATATACTGTATGTATTACAACCCCAACAAACTGCTTTTGAAAAAGATTAGAAAAGAAATCAAACAAGTACTGTATTAAATTTCCAGAAAGAAAACCCCATTAATCCAGAGCAAGCAACTTTACGGTTCAACTTAAAGTATGAAAATGGCATATTCTAATTCTATTAAACAAGTAGCTGTTTATTAAATTTCCAGAAAATCACTAAATATATAGTAAATAAATAAATATAGATAACTGAAAATCGCAATACGAGCATACGAATACGATTCAACTTACAGTATGAAAATAGAACATCTCATTCATTTGAAAAAATATTCCATCTTTTGCACAAAACCACCTTACATATAATAAGTGAAGAAACATACCTACCTTATAATGAAGAAAAGTCGATGGCTTTGGGACAAAACAATTGTTTGAAATTTATTTATAATAATATAATCAGAAGAAAAAGAGGGGAAATTGTTGTGGAATATGTATGGACAAATATGCCTTTCCTTTATTCCAAAAGTATTTTGACTGGAAATTATTAAGAGTGGTTACAGATATTCTTCCTTTTGGAATGCTTTTCAGATATTGGAGTGTCAGTTCTTTTTTAAAATTTGAAGCGGGATAGAGAAATTGAAACTACTGGAGTTTTTTCTTTACATCAAAATTGAAACTACTATTCTTTTTTTTTTTTTTTTTTTTTTTTTTTTACAAAAAAGAAAATAAAAAATGAAACTACTATTGACATTCACTTAAAATGACATTACATAGATGATTTATTTATTAATCAAAAAGCATATTTCGTTGACTTTGTGTCTGAAACGTGAACTGTATAGTCTGTAGAAATGGAAGAACAAAAGGACGGACATGGAGGCCATACAAATTGTTGGTGTAATTGTCTGCCATTTTTCATTCTTTTCTTTTTCTATTAAATAGTAAATAAATCTTCTGGTTTATTCAATACTCCTACTTATAATAAATTAATTACCAAAGAAAAACAAGCTGTCTGCATTATTGTATTTTAATTTAATTTATGGAAGGTCAAGCTAGCTGTACACATTATTGTATTTTTAATTTAATTAATGGAAGGTCAAGCTGGCCTATTATATTGTATATATTGTTGTTAGATCTGCCTATACTTTGTTTTAATTTGACTTTATTAATAATAATCTGCCTATATCTCTTGAATTCACAAGAATACTTCTGATAGATAGACAAAGATGTATTAAACATTTTGTTCCGTTTTTAATTTTCAAAGGAAAATAATTATCTTGTATTCTCACTTGGTCATTTAGTTAGATAGATGTGTGATTAATTTCCCCTATATCAACAATCTTTTTCTTGTAGAACCAAAGGGTGTATGTGGATGGATTTTGACCAGATCTTGCTGGTTTTGCGAGATCGAGTCAAAACCCTTTCAAATGAGTTTTCGTTAAACTCATAAAATCATCAAAAACTTATTCATAAACTCACACTTAAACTCTTCAAACCTCTAAAATTTTGATTTGACACCTACCACCTACTTTTCCCCCCAAATCTCAACAATGATTTGACACATATCACCTATTTTTTCCTTAAACCCCAAAATTCAAATTTAATCCAAGTGGGGTTTCAACTTATTCAAACCACAAAACCCAACAGCCAAAACCCATCAAAATGAGGTTTCAAAGGTTTCATCGAAACCACCCAAACCATTTTTTCAAATAGAAACCCGCGAAATCGAACCAAAATCCATCCAAATAGACCCAAACAGAACTAGTGTTACAACATAACTAGGGCTGTCAATGGGGCGGATTTCAATCCGGATCCATTTTGAATCCGATCCGATTTATTAGGATAATTATCCGATTAGTGATCCGATTAAAAAGATCTGTAATCCGAATTATATGGAGCGAATATGGATCTAGGCTGTTCCGATCTGTTACATATCCGTATCCGATATATATTACTATATGTTGTTTATATATTATGTATTTAAACCAAAATAAAAATAAAACTACCTATGTTCCACTAAAATCTTTTACTATATTAAAAATAATCTTAAAAAAAAATGCACGAATGATGTTGGTGGACTGACCTGATAACTAATTGGGTCTACAACATATTAATTTAACCTATTTAATAAGAAAAATCAAACCATAACCATTCACCCTTCAATTTTTGTATTCTCTTTCATTTTTCAATATTGAGTTTTCTTCTTCTTTGTCCCAGTTTATATCTTTTTTACTTATATTTTTGTTTATTCTTTCGTTCTAATTTTGATCGTTTATATTTTTCCACCATATTTCATCTTCTACAATTTTCAGGCAATAGTTTCGATGAAATAAGTAAAATTTTACATTTTTAATTCATGATGGTGGAATCTGCAAGTGATTTGGAAAAGGGGAAAAAAAATAATGTGCTAAACGGATCCAGATAATTTATCCGAATCCGGGATATCTGCCGGATTCGTATCCGGTTGCTAATATTCCAAATCCGAGTTGATTCGAATCTGGATCCGGATAAAAGAAATGAAAATCGGACTAGGATCCAAATTTGCCCTGATTCGATCCGAATCCGACCCATTGACGAAAGAACATAAATAATCTAGGTAGGTAGGCCTGGTTCTAATAAATAAGAGCCCATGGTCTCTCGGCCCACTAAGATTTATCAAATATCATCGCGCCACGTGCATCGCACCAAAATAGAAGGTCCAAATTGAATGACTAGGGTTTGCCTTTTACTTTAATTTCTACTTTTTTTAACTGTCATTCTCCAAGGTAGGGTTTGCCTTCTTTTCTATCTATTTCGGTTCTCTTTTAACAATAGCATTGTCACAAGGTTTATGAATGTGTTTTAGGGTTTCTCAGAAGATAATTAATTCTGGTGAGCGAAGATGAGGCCGATTTTCTGCGGAAACTTTGAGTACGAGACTCGCCAATCGGACTTGGAGCGGTTGTTCTCTAAATATGGAAGAGTCGAACGTGTCGACATGAAATCTGGTAATTCAAACTATCTGATTTTCTTCTTTTAATATATAGTATTTGTTAATCTGATTTTGGGCGTCGAATATGTTGGTTGTTCTTGATTTTTAACTTACCGAATATTTCGATGTCGTGGTTTAATTTGAAGGGAACTGTTGTGATTACTATTTAATACTAATAACTGTTGGTGAATCTGAATTACAGTCGGAGAAGTATGACATTATTTTAGTATGACATGATTGGTATTTTTGAGCTCGATTGTCTAACTATATGTTTTAAGGCCAATATCTTCTTTGCTATAATTGTTTTTGAGTTTTTAGATTTTCCACTTCTCATTCGGTATATGCTTAAATAGCTCATATAACACCTATCTATTATTTGGAGGTCTGGATATGATTGGTCTTGTGTATACATGAGAGTAGATCTGAGTCAAATTTGAATTTTGGTATTATGGTTGTTTAAATGAGCTCACTGCTGATGTAGGACATTTGTACCCAATATCTATATGGAATGATGTATTCCAAAAACAGAACATGAAAGAAATTTAGAACTTGACAAGTAAAATGGCAGGAAATTTGTATCTCTTTCGAAGAAAATCTGTATATTTAAATTTTTGTTTTGACGCAGGAACATCTGCTAGTGGAAAATGACCTTATATAGTGGCTTGCAGTCTCTGCAATAAAAACCTCTAGTTCAGAGGCAACATATCTGCTTACTTGCTCTCCTCCTACTGACTGATGGAAATGTTCTTCATCTCTTTCATCCAATCTCCTCTTTTCCTTTTCCTCAATGTTTAGAGTTGCCATCTCACCAGAATGGTAGTGGCGGGGACGGGATCATCACACCATGCATACCACAATAGTGATAAGAGATCAATGTGTATGTTCATCATGCCACGCCTACCATCACTAGTCATAAGGCGATGAATGAGCTCTATCATGCCATGTCATCCATTTACTGAACTCGTATTGTGAAATTGGTGAAGCATGCTTAGCATTGATCACTCAACCATGACCCTGGATCTAGCCTTTATTTGTTAATCTTTATTCGTCTTGCTATAGTTAATGATGCAAGGCTTCTGCATCCTTACTTTCATCAGCACCTTCACATATTTGCAGGTGTTGTACTTCATTTAATTATTTTGAGGGTTATTTTTTTTTCCTGAAATCAGCTGGTGCAACGGTGTAATGCAATCTTTTTTCTTTTTTGTCTCTGCTTCTCATTGCTAGTTGTTTTACCTTCAGGATTTGCTTTTGTTTATTTTGAGGATGAACGTGATGCGGACGATGCAATTCGTGGTCTTGATGACACACCATTTGGATATGGCAGGCGCAGATTGTCAGTAGAATGGGCTAAGGTATGTTGTTTTTCTAATAGGATTCTTCTTTTCTGTGTAGGTGTTTCTGTACTCGTCTCGTTTGAACTTTGAACATAATTCAGCTGAAAAGTTTGTTGTCTCTTTCTTCTCTGTGAATATATAAGGATGTATTCGTTGTCCTATTATTTATATATTGTGAATGTTTTGTTGTTATCATCTTGTCAGGGCGAACGTGGTCGGCATCCGGATGGGAGGGCTGGTAACCAGAGACCAACCAGAACTCTTTTTGTGATAAACTTTGACCCTGTACGTACTAGAATTCATGACATAGAAAGGCACTTTGAACCTTATGGGAAGGTTCTCAATGTACGCATTAGGAGGAATTTTGCATTTGTGCAATTTGAAACGCAGGAAGATGCCACAAAAGCTTTGGAATCCACCCACATGAGGCAAGTACAAATTGACTTGCCTATATATATATATATATATATATATATATACTGGTATTCAAACTCTTTGTACTCTCTTCTTATTATGTATGTCCAAGCTGATTGAATTTCTTGTGAATTGCAGTAAGATACTAGACAGGGTTGTTTCTGTTGAGTATGCTTTGAGGGATGATGATGAGAGGGGTGGAAGAAGTGATAGCCCCAGAAGAGATTATGGAAGGCGTGGAGGTAGTCCTTACCGTAGGTTACCCAGTCCAGGGTACCGCCGAAGTCGACCAAGTCCCGATTATGGACGTGCTCGTAGTCCAGTTTATGACCGGTATAATGGGCCTTCATATGACAGGGACAGGAGTCCTGAATATGGGAGATACAGAAGGTAGATGGATACTCAGCAATTCTCGCTGGTATTTTGCTTATTATTCAATTGATTGATTAAACATTGGATTAGCTCTGCTCTTTTGCTACATACGACTAACATGCTTCCTTGTTCCTGTACAGTAGTTCACCTATCCGGAGGTCAAGAAGTTGATGGGAATTGAAAATAGTGGTTGATGCTGTACTAGGTGTGCTAATCAGTAATGCATGCTTAAATTCAAAAATTATGTTAAAACAAAGCTTATAGACCCAATAGTACAAGTTTCTTCGTTTGTAGTTTGAATTCTATGGATTTTATTGGTGTGTTTCGACCTATTTATTAATGTTGTTAGGGTATTAATATGATGATTTTTAGAGGCGTGGTGCATGTTTGTCTTGTTTTTCTCTAGATTAATTTGTGCTTAGAAAAAACGAAACAAACAAAGTTCTCTACTTCTTAAATAAATTTATCCTCTCAACTTTGCCAAATTATTCTCCCAAAAGTTGAATAAATAAGGCCATCTCCAGCCGATCCGGGGAGGCAAGCAACAGCCCCCCGTCGGCTGGAGATGGATCTCCCCCCGGAGGGCAAGCAACAGTCCCCCCGTCGGCTGGAGATGGATCTCCCCCCGGAGGGCAAGCAACAGTCCCCCCGTCGGCTGGAGATGGATCTCCCCCTGGAGGGCAAGCAGGCATTAGTGGGGGAGATGCCTGCCTGCTCATGGACGCGCTGCCTTTTCTTTTCTTTTGCAATTTGGTTAGCTGCTAGGAATCAATGTAGGAATCTGCAATTTTCACATCTTAAACAAACATAAATGTGTTTTTCTTTTGTTTCCTATAAATTTCTCCAAAGTCATCTGTAATTATTTCGTAAACAAACATAATACGAGAGGAAGAAGGAAAAGGAAAAGGAAAAGGAAAATCATGAAATATTTCTAGAACATAAATGTATTTAATGTTTGGCAATTTAAATAATGCTTTAATTATTTGAAAAAAAAAAACTCCTATGAAATGCAAATTTGGTACCATAGGATAGGTTTTCAATACATTAAAATGTCGATATAAATTTGGTCATGTTTAATATATAAAAACTTTTTAACACTTATTAATTATGGTTTCATGTTTTCTTTAAAAAAAAAACTTAACCATAATTTTGAAAGATACAATGTTTTCAAATCAATGTAGGATAAAAACTTAACTATTAGAGTACAACAATTAAATTGATCAATGTTTTTAAATTATGTTTTGTTTTAGTGTGTAATAGTTGTTTTTCTTTTCGCTCCAAGTGCATTAATAATAATTGTTGATGTTTTTCTTTAATTATGTTTACTCGTTTTTATTTTTATAAATGCCTTATTATTATTATATTATTATTATTATTATTATTATTGTTGTTGTTGTTGTTGTTGTTGTTGTTGTTGTTAAGTGAGAGTGGGGAAAGTTTGAGATTGAAATAAATGTTTTGAATTGTTGATTCGGTTGGAGATGACTGAATTGACAAGGCAGGCAGGCATGAGGGGGCTATTGCCTGCTTCGGCTGGAGATGGCCTAACAATTTTATTGTTTCTATGAGAACTTACACAAACTCTACATAAAGTAACATGTATTATACAATTTGTATTATGTGACCAATAAGATTTAAATATTCTGACTTATTTACGATTTAAATTCTTTCAAAAAGGAATCTAATATGTTAAGATTATTTCACGATCCGGTTTGTGAGCTGTGAAGATTAATTTGTGTTTCGGATTCGGACTCTTTAGTGTTTTGGATGGGCATTCTCCGGTGGGAACTTCTGATTCATATTGTTTTATTGTTTCAGATCCAGGCAGCCTGATTGACAAAGAAATTATTTAGTGCAATCGTTGCACCACGTCATCAAATACACGTGGTGTAGCAGACCAATGTAATTGATTCCACATAACCAATGTTCTGGCAAGTGTGAACACATATATTTTTGGCAATGTATGTGCTAATTCACCTAGCAAATTGTGGCCGAACCCTCGTAGCTTGTTTGGTTGTATGGAAAGTGAGGGAAAATTGTAAGAAAATGAAAAAGAAAGGAAAGAAAAGAAAAGGAAAAGAAAGTCATTTTCCTCTACATGTTTGGTTGCCAGGAAAATTATTTTCTTGCAGATGTTTGGTTGTCAAGAAAATTTAGAAAAAGAAGTAATATTTTTTATCTATATATATGATTAAAATCTTTAAATTTTTCTTTGGCTGGGATTTATGTAAAATTTACTTGATATTGTCTTTTGCAATTTATACTTTTCTAGTTTCAAGATAAAAATTACATTTTCTTTGGGTTGTTTGCGTCTGTAATGGGTGTTTTTGCGATATTTTGTGGGGGTATAATTGCTATTATAACTTGAGAGAGTATTTCTTTGCTAATAATAAACAAGCACTAAGGGGATTTGGTTAAAAAAATCACAAATAGGAGGTTTTGATAGTTAGACAAAGTACAAGGGTTGTTTTACAATTTACTCTAAAATTTTCTCAAGATTTTCCCAGCATTTTCCCATCAAATTGGTGGGGGAATTTTTCTTCACAATATTTTCCTGCAGGAAAGTCGAAGGAAAATAGTATATAACTTCATTTCCTGCTATCCAAACAACAAGTGGGAGAAGACTTTACTCCACTTTACCGACAACCAATCAATACATTGAAGAATTAAAAAATGCCCATCGTAAATTTGAACAAGGATGAAGATTTATCTTCTACTGGAACAACTTCCATTCCATACATGGATGGAACTCCTGTGGGAAGTGCTTTTACTCCTTGGAAACTGATGAGTGCCACCCCCAAGCATGATCCATCCGATTAAGAGATGTTACACGAGACGGAGATTTCGAAATTTGACACTCCTATGAAGAACGTACGTAAATGTTGATGATCGATGATATTTTTGACACAGCCCCCTCCTAGCTAGAATCGGAAAGCATATTTTTGTTTGTAAACTCGTATTTTATGTTTAAGATCTCGTTTAAACTGCTTACTGATTCTATTTTCAGATACGAGAAAAAAGAGAGGAAATTAGCAATGGAGAATGATCCAGCCATCTCACAAGCAACAAATAATTGCTAGCTTAGCAACTTGGACATGATTCTTTACTTAGTTAAATCAATCAGACGTTCAGTACTTGTCACAAAAAAGGAGCTGATACATAAAATCATTTCTGGCAAGACAGAAGAATTAAGTAAGTTTGGTTTTTTTATCAATAGACTAATAAGTTATCCTTTTTTATTGCAAAAAAAAGATGAGTTTTTGAGAGAGAGAGAGAGATGTTTCACTTTGACAGGGGAAGTTGAAGAACACCTTAGATTTCTGCAAGCCTGAATGGATACATGAAAAATCAACATAATTAATAGTAATACAATTCATACTTTGCATTAAAAAAGGTAGTAAAGTAATAAAATAAGTAACATTAATAATACATACATACGTTATAATTACTTTGCATAATATTAATTAAACAGATATTTATTAATTCATGATTTTAAGATCATGAAAATGCAAAGAAAATTAAGTAAAAGATCTAAGAGGAGGAGGAGGAGGAGGAGGATAAAAATTGATGTTGAATAGCCTTATGAAGCCAAGTCTCTGCATCTTGCATCATCTCTGGACTTAATCTGACCATTAAAATGCAAAATTCCATTTCATTGAGAGCTCCATCTCCGTCCAGGTCTCCCTCTCGTACCATAGCCTCTGCATCATCTTCGCTCATTCCTTCCATTCCCAAATACGCACAATTCTTCTGCAGGCTCCTCCATGTGATCAGCCCCTTTGTCGGATCGGATAGGATCCGAAACCCCGCACACAGCTCGGATACAAAACTATTTACATCTAGCTTATCTGCCATAACAGGGAGTAAATCCTCGTATTCAGCATTAATAATAATCTTTTCCATTTTTTTTATTCTGAGTTTACTTTTTTTTTTATATATATATATATATATATATATATTAGAGAGAGAAGCCCTAATTTATAGTTAATAGGAATGGATTTTTGCTACATAAACATTTTTGGAAGGAAATGGGGATTTTCGACGAAGGTGCTACCTATTCTATTCTATTCTATTCTATTGTTGTGATTGTGGAAGGTGAGGTTGGAATTTAATTGATTAATGGGACCACCTTATTTACTTATTATTATTGAAATTAGTGGCGTGGCGTGTCGTGACGTGAGTGGTGAGCTGTTACTTCTCTTCTTTTTTTCTTGTTTAATAATTAATGTGAGGGAAAGCATTGCTTCTTTTGTTTGGAATTACACTTATGTTTTCTTCCAGGAAACTTCCTTCTTGTTAGTATCTATCTATATCTCCTTTTTGATTGGATTACATGTATAGGTGAATAAGATTCTTTAACATGCCCCCACAATCCAAATTTACAAAATAAATAAATACGCGTAATTTGCACCTTCAAAAATTTCAAGAGAAATGTTTTTAAATAATGTACGTGAGGCCGTCTCCGCCGTATAATAGTCCGAAAAATTTAAGAGAGACGAATGTGTTACACTATATTGATAAGAGGTACACATTTGGTATGAAAAATTTTAGAGGGACAAATAAGAAGAACGAAAAATGCGATTCACTCTTTATATTGTAATTTCCAAAGACTTGACTTTTAGATCATCATATCTTAAATAAAACTGACTGAATTTCATTAAATCTTGTAGAATCTTCCGAAAAATAATTAGATGTCTTTGTAAATGCAAACTATATTGATATATAGTTATTATTTCTATTGACTCTGGCCGGCAGCCTGCTGCCAAGAATTTTACAAGTCGGCAATCATCTTCCTTAACTATCCATTAACTTTGAGATGTTCATTATGCTTTGAATTTATTTATTTATTTTTTTTTTTTTGAATATCTCTTAATAATATAAACCTCAACTTGTTTAACAAATATATGAATCGAAGATGGATCACAAAAAAAATCTAAAAGAGACTTAGTTTGGCCAGCATCCAATCACAAATGAATGTATCACGCATGACATGACCAAATATGACATATCACTCTCGTAAGAGTGTTATTCAACCATAAAATAAAACAATTGTATTGTAGTAAATATTTATCGAATCTGGTCTGGATTGAATATAGTGGTTTTTGAGAGATTATTTGATTGGTTCTGGACATTGGATGTTGGAGTTTTAGGGAGGAAAAAAAAGTGATTGCTATAAATCAAACTACATGATATGGCTTTCCTTTTTGAGGTTAGAGTTCCAATGATTTGGGCTTAGGGCAAGCTGTCTCGATCCAAGAGGCATTCAGCCTGTTTTGGTGGGCGGGATTTAATCCAAACAAGGCCTTAAAGAGTTTACTATTCCCAAATTATTTATTATTTTACATGTTTTCACACATATTAAGATACCTACTAAATAGCCTCATTTTTTGGAAAATAAATAAATTATATACCTAAAATACCTTTTTTTTATTTATCTCACCATTAGCTATTTACACGTTATTCAAGTTTTACACTCTCTTTCTTACTTTTTCTCTTACATACCTAAAATATATAGTTTAATAGTGCATTGAAATCCTAAAATGACAAATAATTTGGGACAATTTTTTTTCTCTAAAAGGACAAATAATTTGAGACAGAGGGAGTACTTGACTAACCAATAAATGAAAAGGCAGATTACAAGATTTTGTAAAACAATTACGTTTTGTTTTTATTTACAGAACATATCACCATGAAAATTCAAATTTCAGTTTATGTACAGATTATCTTAGATCGGATACTGTTCCTTAATTTCTTTCCCCAATCAATATATACATGATCATATTATAATTATTAACACAGACACACTACCAATTTTCTTTGACAATCTTAAATTTTTCGAGCACAACTTTTCCTTCCTTATATTTTTGTGAATCTTCATAAGCTTTCTCATACTTCCACCCCAGAGCCTCTCCACAATCGGCACAGTGAACGTCGGCCACCAAGTGCAGCCCAGTCATCAGCTGCCGATCCTCTTTTGCACCCGATCTCACGTTCATCGCGTGCGAAAATAAAAAGGCCCTTCCGTTTTTAGCCTGATGATAAAAAAAACAGTCAACACCTCTTTTTTTTTTAGCTTTAAGAGAAAAAGGATTTGAATGATTTTTTTTACCTGAAATCCTTTTGAAACGATATCATCATGAAGAGCAACATGATTTCTGCATTTGTAGCAGCTGTACAACCTTGGACCGATCAAATCTCCCATTTTCCCAATTCTTTTTTGTTATGAGAGTATTACTTACTAGTACAAGATCAATCTTAAATATTAAATATTAAATATTGTGGGTTGGGTTGGGTTTGTAAGTCAAAAGCTTTTTGTAGCTTAGCTTATTATAAATGACGAGAGAAGAACCACACCATTTAATTTACCACTTTAAAAAATAAAAGCTAGAGAGAGTAGAGTACGTACTGATGATTCCAAACAGAGTATCATGTAAATTAATCAAGTTAAAATTAAAATTGGGGCCTCATAATGAGGGGATTAATCAGAGAGCTAGAGAGAGAGAGAGAGAGAGAGTGTGACCTAATAAGATTCCATCAATATACTCCTATAGTCCTATATAGGTTTATTATAATTTCATAATGTTGTCGTACAAGCCATCATTAATTCAATGGCCCCACCCAGTTTGCCTTTCCACTCATTCATTCACCAATGAGAATAAGAGAAAATTTGGGTCCAGTCCAGAACCTGAATCCCAGTGGATCAATTTTGGTCTGTGCCAAAACCAAATTGAGACGGATCAAACTCTTTTTCCCACCAACGAAACGATTATTTCAACCAAATCAATTCAACATATAGATTTAATCAGGTCAGCACGAGTTAAATTTGATTTCATCAGAGGTCCCATATAATGGTGAAGTAAAGGCTTAAATATTTAGAATTAAGTAAATATATACAAAGAAAAGAAGACTGGGATTTGAACAGATGATTAGATCTACAAAGGAATCAAGGAGGTTCCATCACAACCAACCCAAAAGAAAAGAAGAAAAATTTACAAACTAAAGAAGATGAAAAGCCATTGTAGGAATATTAATACCAAGCAAATGACAAACCACTCTTGTTCAATGAACAGAGGCTTTCCTTTTTGCCATCCATTTCTTCTTGGTTGCTTCCATTGCCTCCTGCCTCATCCTTGAAAGTTCTTCAAACCATTGTTGATATTGTGTCTCAATTGCCTCAAGCTCCAACTTCAGGTCACTCTCGTCTATCAATTTCGAGTTTTCTGCTATTAAGGGACATTCCACAATTCCTCTGTCAGTTTCATTCCTTCTACATTCGAAATATTCATCTCTAAACTCCATTTCAGAGATTTCTTGACTCGAACCTTTAGACATCATCTCATTCTTCAGTGAACAATCTTGTGCCGTAACCTCAGAAGTCATTGATCCATGGGATAGTTTATTTCCTGTATTTTTCATACATGGATCACGGGGAACAAAGTTGGAGTTCTCGTACAAGTTATTGCCACGAATATGAGGATCCATGTGAAAATCGGGCACTTTATCTTGTTCGACCTCTGACTCGTACGGGAAATCAGCAAAGGGCATCTCCCATTGATCTTCTATCAAGGCTAGGCTGCTTGGACTTCTTTCTCCGCTAGAGTGGGATTCAGATGAAGGTTTCCAATCAGGCAAAATTTCCATTACTAGGGAATCAATGAAATCAGCAATGAAAGCTACGTCATGATCTGCCAAATCAAGTTGCTCAACCATCTCAGCTGCTACAGCAAGTGCTGTGTCTGAATCAAGGTAGAATTGGAAGTGTATGTTCCTCACTCGGCCTACAATTCAAATTAAATATTACTCGAAAAATATGTGCGGATTGTATGGTTATTTGTTACTTCCCACTTACCAGCCTGATCTGCAATTCGCAAGGTTAGTGAGATTGAGTTGTCATCAATCTTCTTCCCCTTCAATCTAAATTCATTGTTCTGATGTGATCTTTGGAATTCTAGGACCGAAGAATGAGGGCTCCCGCTATTGGAGTCTGTACACATGGACTGGTTATATTCAGGGTCAATATCCATACAATGAGGCCCGCAGTTCAATGAACTTGTAGGTTGATGAAATTCATTAGGTAGTCGTAATGAATCACGAATGGGTTCTTTTGAATGCTCAAATTGAAGAAAGGGTTCTTTAAGAAGTTCCTTGGCAGACAACCTTTGAGAAGCTGGAACCAAGCATTTCTCAATGAATTCTTTGATTTGAGGAGAAGCAACCTTGTTTAGAGAAGCAGGTTTGACACCCTGCCAGATGACATATATTAAGAACTAATTTGGTGGCAGCTATAAAATAATGGTAATAATAATAATAATAATAATAATCATTACGAAAAAACATAATATTATTAATTTTTGGACTTGTTTGGTACCAGATTCTAAAACATAGTTTTGGACCATGGAGATCATATATCATATAGTTGGACCTATGATAGTTTTATTTGCATTAGTGCCTTAAAGTGGCAGATTATCGCATGTTTATGGATTGACCTGCTATTTTATCAGCCAAACAAGAGATTATGTTTGATACGTAATCTCATCTAATATTTACTACAAACAAAGTTACAAGATAGGTTACCGGAGCAACATGAAGGAAAGCAAACTTACAGATGTAACTTTTCTATATATTTGAGCTGGATTTTTGCATTCAGAATAAGGATATTCCAAAGTAACCATTTCCAACAGGCACATTCCAAAGGAATATATGTCAACTAGTTCATTATATTCCTCTTCATAAAGCTCAGGGGCCATAAATTCCGGAGTTCCTGACAACAGGGCAGAGGAAGTAAGCATTTTCTGTGGAATACATTCTATTCTAGAAAGTGCAGTTCAAAAACTCATTACCAATGACACTCTTAGCAGTAGGCTGCTGCATGATGGTTGCTAATCCGAGGTCACCAATTTTAACTTCTCCTTGATTCCCATTCACAAATATATTGTCACATTTCAAGTCCCTATGGATGACAGGCGGGCTTTGACTATGAAGATAGTCTAATCCTTTGAGAATCTGCCTTGCCCAATTCTTTATAGCCTTCATATCAACACTTTTGTGCTTTTTACGGTATCTAAGAGCCAAATATCTTGAATAAATCACACATAATCAATAATAGGCATGAGGAAAAACATGAAGAAACTCACTGTCTCAGGCTCCCAGACGTAAAAAGCTCAGTGATTATGTTAACATTCTTTTTTTTGTCATCAATCCATGAATAATAGAACTTGATGATGTTTTCATGCTTCAGTTGTTCAAGAAGATAGACCTCAGAGTACAACTTTTCCAAATCTTCTGGTGACCGCAACACATCGTCGATTTTCACCCGGTTCCATGCTACTTCTATCCCATCAAATTGGTCAAATGCCTTGTAGCTAAAAAAGAAACAATAAGAGGGGGAATACAATCATAAAAGTTTGATTGCATAAATCAAAATCATGAAAAAGCTAATAAGAAAGATCCAGTTTAAACTCATACACAGTCTTGAATGCTCCTTTGCCCAAGACATCATTATACTGCAAAAGAAAGCACAAGTCATGAAAGCCAAGTGAATAAACACATATGACAAATTAATAACATTGAAAAATTACAGATTATAATAAAACTGAGAATAATAACCCCTAATGATTAGAGCAAAACAATTCTATCATCATCCCCATAACTGAATTGACCACAAAACACAGCAACGTTTGATAGTTTTCAGATAGTAAAAGCCACAATGTAGCATCAACAAGATCAAATCCATCATCATAAAACTATATAATTATTCAAGAACATCAAACTAGTACCAAAAAGAAACAGAAAAGAAAAGAACAATTACCCTAAGATATCGATTCCTGGGACATTTTTCCACATAATCAGCCTCAGACTCATTGTTAATACCACCACCACCACAATTCACAGAAAAACCTAAATTGCCTTTCTCACTAGCATTTCCTAATGAAGGAGGCAACCCGAAGCCCATACCACAACTCATTTTGGTGAAGAACAACAACAAGAAGAACAAATGCAACCAAACAGAATTAGCAGAGACTACCAAAAGAACAAGGAGGAAAAACAATGGAATCAGAGGAGGGCATTCTGTGGAAAAGTGGTGCGTGATTTTCCATCTGAGAATTCCTCTGCAACAATGCAATAAGAATCGAACCGATTGAATCGAGATCGACATTTCCTATCGGCATTGGCTATGGCTACAATGAACACCACATCTGGATTTTCCAATGATTGAGATTGCGAGCCTAAATTCGAGAAACTTCCATCGCAACACCAAGAAACAACCCCAATTCCCATATTACCTCTACGGCTACGATGCTAATAATAAAAACAATAACAATAATAGTAACACGATGAAGATCTGATGATTCATTAGATCAGTTATTCATGGAAACCTCAATGCCAATTCCAAAATTCAGACATGATTTCGGAAATCAAAAGTATTTAGATTTTTCGATGGAGCTGAGGGGTTAGGGAAATCGGATAGAGAAGAAAGAGGGCGAGGCGAGGTATAAGAAATGAAATTATTTAATTTCTCGGTAAAGGGGTTTGTGTAAAATTTGAGTTTCCTTTTTCTTTTCTGGATAGGTATGGATTTATTATTATATAAATAAATACGTATATAATTTTTTTTTTTATAACATATACGTATTAATAATGAGGAAAAAATAACATAGATGTTTGCTTTCTGCCACGGTTATTATAATGATATTTAATAAAAAAAAATTCAATATATGAAGTATGTATTATGAAATTTAACTTAAGTTATGGATGCCATTGCAATTTACAAGTTGTGTGATGTCAAGACAATACTCTTGCACTTGGTTGCATAAGGAATTAACACATAACACAAATATGTGTCAAAACAAGAATAAGTGTGGCATGGCAAGAACAAATGGATGCTTCTAAGTATAGCCATGTATCACCATGCATGAGAAGCCACCCATCACTTTCCTTTGTAAGACATGTATGAAGCCACCCATCACTCTTCTTTGTATAACATGTGTAATCTTGAACTCCTATAAATAGGTGAGTTCATTCATCATTTTGTAAGAATAAGAACAAGAACAACTACATAATCTTATATCTCCCTTTACATATTACTTTGTTCATCCCTTTTTCTCCTAAGTTTTATAACACGTTATCAGCACGAATTTGCTCCATAACTCGATTTCCCGAAGTTTAGCTTGACCACTAAAATATATCACACAAACAAGAAAGAAATGAGGCAAACACTTTGAAAGGCAGATTTTCGGATTTGCACAAAACAGCTTCTGTTGTTCACTCATTCCGACCATTTCCACCGTTGGATCATCCTCAAATTTTAACCGAAGGTTCCTCACACCAGGTTCTTCACTTTGACCGTTCGGATCTTCATTACAACATCTTTAGGTGACACGGCATCCATCAGAAGTTGACGGAAAAAAAAAAAAGGGTTGAGGAAAGTAACAATTGCCTCTATCCGAAAGGATTAAAATCGACAAACAAGTAATATGCATACTTTATTATACGTAGTATAAATAACTTGAAATTCGAATTAATATGCATACTTTATTATACGTAGTATAAATAACTTGAAATTCGAATATGAACAAATTGTTTTCGGCTTGAAAGAAAGCCTAATAAGTTTTGAGCTTGAAATAAAGCTTTAAAGTTTAAGCTTGAAAGAAAGCTTCGAAAATTTTAAGACTTGAAAGAAAGCCTAGGCGAAAAACTCAAACCCGAAGTTTTGAGTATATTTTCGGCTTGAGCCTACTATATTTACGCCATAGAAAAATGGCAAATATTACCAAGCTCGAGTTCGCTGCCCTTGACATTTCCGGAAAGAATTATTTGACATGGGTTCTTGATGTTGGCATTCATTTGAGTGCAATGAACCTCGGAAATGCTATCAAAAAAGGAAATGAGGCAACCGAACAAGAAAAGGCAAAGGCTATGATTTTCATTCGCCATCACATCCATGAAGGGCTTAAATCTGAATATCTTGGGATGAAAGATCCCGCTGCCCTATGGGAGAGCTTGGAGGAAAGATATGATCACCAAAAGAGTGTGATACTCCCAAAAGCTCGATATGAGTGGATGCACCTGAGGCTGCAAGATTTTAAAACAGTGAATGAGTATAACTCCGCAATGTTCAAAATTGTATCTCAATTGAGATTGTGCGGAGATAATATCACTGATGAAGATATGTTAGAGAAAACATATACTACTTTTCATGCCTCTAATATGCTCCTGCAGCAGCAATATCGTGAGAGGAATTTTAAGAAATACTCTCAATTGATTTCATGCCTTCTTGTGGCCGAACAAAATAATGAATTGTTGATGAAAAATCACAACTCCCACCCCACCGGTTCCCAAGCATTTCCAGAAGTAAATGCAAATGCTTCATTCCCAGAAGTGAATGCAAGTAATTATGGAAACTATCGTGGTCGTGGTCGTGGTCGTGGACGCGGCCGTGGTTATAGTGGCGGCTCTGAAAGGAACCGAGGTGGTCCTAATAAAAGGACTGCACCGTACCACTCAAAGGGAAACAATAGTGGTGTTAAATATGAAAAAGGGAAGGGTACTAAAAGGTACAAAAATGATACTTGCTATATGTGTGGAGTTAAAGGACATTGGTCTCGTACCTGTCGTACGCCAAAACATCTTGTTGATCTTTATCAAGCTTCTATAAAAGAAAAAGAAAAAGAAGCTAATTTTATCAATACAGTTGAAACCACTCATTTGGATGTTGCCGATTTTCTCATTGAGCCCAGCAGTGCTCATGACGATGAATTACTTGATGGCAATAGAAAATGAACTTGTCATTTTGTATTATGTATCTTAATGTTTTTTTTTTTTATTATGTGTATATATATATCTAAATATATACAAATTTTGACCTATGTATAAAAGGCATGTTTTCTAACTTATATCTCATTATCTTTATGTTATAGAAAAAATGAAAAATAACGTTGATGTGAGCGTGAACAATGGAGATATTTGTTTGGTTGACAGTGGAACCACACACACGATTCTTCGAGATGACAAATATTTCTCAAAATTGAAATTAGCAAAGGCTAATGTAAGTACAATTTGTGGTACTACAAAATTAATTGAAGGCTCCGGAAGAGCAAATATAATATTGCCCGGGGGTACAAATATTTTGGTAAAAGAGGCGTTGTACTCTCCGAAATCCAAAAGAAACTTGTTAAGTTTCAAAGATATACGTTTGAATGGATTTCATATTGAGACCATGAATGAGGGGAATATGGAATATCTTTGTATCACATCCATGATTTCATGCCAGAAGCATGTTTCATGCCAGAAGCATGTAAATGAAAAACTCCCAGTTTTCTCATCGGGTTTATATTATGCGACCATAAGAGTTTTTGAATCAAATGATGTATTGAACCAGAAGTTCAATGATTCAAAACTTTTCTCGCTTTGGCATGACCGACTTGGCCACCCGGGAGCAATTATGATGCGTCGAATAATAAAGAATTCAAGCGGGCATCCTTTAAAGAACCAGAAGATTCTTTTGCCGCAAGAAAAGGTGTGTGTGGCATGCTCACAGGGGAAATTAATCATCAGACCGTCTCCTATGAAGATTGGTGTTGAATCCCCAATGTTTTTACAACGAATTCATGGAGATATATGTGGGCCTGTAGATCCACCTTGCGGACCTTTTCGTTATTTTATGGTCCTAATAGACGCATCTTCAAGATGGTCTCATGTATGCCTACTATCAACGCGTACAATGGCTTTTGCCAAGCTTCTTGCTCAAATTATAAAATTGAGGGCACAATTTCCTGATTATCCGATAAAGACAATCCGTCTTGATAATGCCGGTGAGTTTACATCTCAGGCATTTGATGATTATTGCATGTCAATTGGAATTAATGTTGAACATTCTGTTGCACATGTTCATACCCAAAATGGCCTGGCTGAGTCATTTATAAAGAGGTTGCAATTAATTGCTAGACCTTTACTTTTGAGGTCAAATTTACCCACCTCTGTTTGGGGACATGCAATATTACATGCTGCTTCACTGGTCCGGATTAGACCAAGTTCATTCGAGGCGTATTCGTCATTGCAGCTTGTGACAGGCCAGCAACCTGATATTTCTCATTTGAGAATTTTCGGATGTGCGGTATATGTTCCAATATCACCGCCACAACGAACAAAAATGGGTCCACAGAGACGACTTGGGATCTACATTGGTTTTGATTCCCCGTCTATTATCAGATATCTTGAGCCCCTGACGGGTGATATGTTTAAAGCAAGATATGCTGATAGTATTTTTAATGAGACAGTTTTCCCGCCGTTAGGGGGAGATAAGAAGCCAGTTCCTGAAGAACGACGTGAAATAGAATGGAATGTGCCATCTTTGTCTCATTATGACCTACGTACAAATACTTGTGAGCAAGAAGTAAGAAAGATTATACATTTACAAAATGTTGCAAATCAATTGCCGGATGTATTTGTTGATACAAAGAAAATAACAAAATCTTATATACCGGCTGTTAATGCACCAGCACGGATTGACGTCCCTGAAGGACATATCCCTGCAGGACAATTTGAAAAACCACGAATGAAACGTGGACGCCCGGTTGGTGCAAAAGACAAGAATCCCCGAAGGAAAAAGATACCAGAAGTATGTATTCCTCCTGGAGAGGAAACTGTTTCAACACAAAGCGCTATAGAAAAATTAACTGATCAGTCTGAATTAAGAAATGCCCCGGAAGAGGCAAATGAAACTAATGCTCCTGAAGAGGCGATATTTGAAGAGATCTCTTTGAATTATTTAAATACCCGAGAAAACTGGGATAGAAAGAAAGTAATTGTAGACAATGTCTTTGCATATGGGGTCGCACTAGATATTATAAATAAGGATCCCGAAGATCCCGAACCGATATCGGTTGATGAATGTCGACATAGAAATGATTGGCCAAAATGGAAAGATGCAATTCAAGCTGAGCTGAACTCGCTAGAAAATCGCAAAGTTTTTGGACCGATAGTTCGCACGCCCGAAAACGTGCAACCGGTCGGGTACAAATGGGTATTTGTACGAAAACGGAATGAGAAAAATGAGATTGTGAGATACAAGGCACGACTTGTTGCACAAGGATTCTCACAAAGACCTGGAATTGATTATGATGAAACATATTCCCCTGTGATTGATGTAATCACGTTGCGGTATTTGATTAGCTTTGCAGTCTCTGAAGGACTGGACATGCGTCTCATGGATGTGGTTACCGCATATTTGTATGGATCACTTGATAGTGATATATATATGAAAATCCCTGAAGGATTCAAAATCCCTGAAGGATCTCATAATCAAAGGTCTCATGGACTGTATTCAATTAAATTGCAACGATCCTTGTACGGATTAAAACAGTCTGGCCGGATGTGGTATAATCGGCTCAGTGATTATCTCGTAAATGAAGGATTTGTTAATAATCCAATTTGTCCATGTGTTTTCATTAAAAGATTTGAGAATGGATTTTCCATTGTTGCGGTATACGTGGACGACTTAAATCTTGTGGGGACTCCTGAAGAGCTCACAAAGACCGCAAACTATTTGATAAAAGAATTTGAGATGAAAAATCTCGGGAAAACAAAGTTTTGTCTCGGCCTGCAGATCGAACATTTATCAACTGGAATATTTATTCATCAATCGGCATATACAGAAAAGATTATGAAGAGATTTTATATGGACAAATCTCATCCATTGAGCAGTCCCATGGTTGTCCGATCTTTGGATATAAAGAAAGATCCTTTCCGTCCTTGGGAAGAAAATGAAGAATTGCTTGGTCCTGAAGTACCTTATCTAAGTGCAATTGGAGCCTTGATGTATCTTGCAAATTGTACAAGGAAAGATATCGCTTTCTCAGTTAATTTGCTGGCAAGATATAGCTCTGCACCAACACGAAGACACTGGAATGGAGTTAAACATATTTTGTGTTATCTTCGTGGAACGATTGATTTGGGTTTATTTTACTCTAGAGATTCCGACCCACATGTAGTGGGTTATGCAGATGCCGGTTATCTTTCTGATCCACACAAAGGTAGATCACAAAGTGGATATGTATTTACTTGTGGTGGCGCAGCAATATCATGGCGATCTGTTAAACAATCTCTAGCAGCCACTTCTTCCAATCATGCTGAAATTTTGGCATTGCATGAAGCAAGTCGAGAATGTTTATGGCTGAGATCAATGGTTCAATATATTCAAGAATCTTGTGGGTTGTCTTCAACAAAGAATATACCAACATCATTATATGAAGACAATGCCGCATGTATTGCTCAAATAAGAAATGGATATATCAAAGGAGACAGAACGAAGCACATATCACCAAAGTTTTTCTTTACCCATGAACTTCAGAAAAAGGGTGATATAGACGTTCTTCAGATCCAGTCATGTAACAACTTTGCTGATTTATTCACTAAAGCATTGCCAACTACATCATTCAGAAAGATGGTTTACAACATTGGAATGCGGCGACTTGTGGATCTTATGTCAGCATCAGGGGGAGCGTGTAATTAACGACACTTACACTGTACTCTTTTTCCTTCGTCCAAGTTTTTGTCCCAATGGGTTTTTCTTGGCAAGGTTTTAACGAGGCAGTGTTACACGCTTATAAGCCCCATATGGATATGTACTCTTTTTCCTTCGTCCAAGTTTTTGTCCCAATGGGTTTTTCTTGACAAGGTTTTAACGAGGCATACTCCAGAAGCAATGGGCATCCAAGGGGGAGTATTATGAAATTTAACTTAAGTTATGGATGCCATTGCAATTTACAAGTTGTGTGATGTCAAGACAATACTCTTGCACTTGGTTGCATAAGGAATTAACACATAACACAAATATGTGTCAAAACAAGAATAAGTGTGGCATGGCAAGAACAAATGGATGCTTCTAAGTATAGCCATGTATCACCATGCATGAGAAGCCACCCATCACTTTCCTTTGTAAGACATGTATGAAGCCACCCATCACTCTTCTTTGTATAACATGTGTAATCTTGAACTCCTATAAATAGGTGAGTTCATTCATCATTTTGTAAGAATAAGAACAAGAACAACTACATAATCTTATATCTCCCTTTACATATTACTTTGTTCATCCCTTTTTCTCCTAAGTTTTATAACAGTATGTATTTTGTAAATTATCACGAGATAGTATGATATTTTTTTTTTTTTTTTGAGAACAATGAGATAGTATGATATCTCTATATAGAAAAAATTATAATGCATATTGTAGATCATCCAATAACGTAATAAAAAACTAAAAATTTATTACATGGAATCCACATAAATAATGTTCAATGAGATTGGACCTAGTCCGAATCCAACTAACTCGTTAACAAACATTTGTGATGCTATGGCCTATGAATATGGGGCCGTTCAATTTAACATGACAAATTAAATGTGTCTGTGAAATGATAATTCCAATTGAGAGAGATTGAATTCGATTCATTCTAAAATAAATTCTTTTTTAAAATTTGAATTTTGGAGTTAAGACTTAAGATATATCCGAAGTTTCGAACAAGTGTCATCTTTATTTGGTTAAATAGATTGAATTGGTTCTAATGTAAATTCGAAATTTGTTAACTAAAATACATCCAAAAGGAAATTTTCGATCTTGCCTGGATGCTTTTTGGGCCATTTATTTTATGATTTCAAATTTAAAAGTACAATATTTTGGGAAAAAAATGTGTTTATGAGAGTAGAATTATTTATAGAACACACTATTATTCATTTTATTTATTAATAATAGGATTGAAAATCAAATCAAACTACTCGATACTTGATGCTCGCTTGCTCTTTTGAGCTGGTTCCCCGTACAAATCTAACATGCTAGCTTGAACATCATTTTTTGTTTTTTAACTTTAAAGTTCGGCTTGAACTCGACTCGATAAACTACAAAAAAAAAAAACATGTATAAATATCAAGCTACTCAGCTTGAACTCGTTCTATAATAGCTCGTTTGAGTTTGGTTCGTTAAACAATTAAACCAAGCTAAAACATAAAATTTAAAGCTCGTTAAGATTCAAACGAAGTTAAAATAGTGTGTTGTTCGATACTACTCGACTAGTTTACACCCCTAAATAGTATAAACTCTTTGTGTTTATAAACTATAGGTAAATACTCCATAACATATACTCCCTCCGTCCCATTATTTTTACTCCATTAATTACAGTATCCGGTCAAATTTTTCAATCTTTTAAGTGACTTATCATGTTAAATTATTTAAATTTGTGGTGTAATAAATATTTTAAATATTAATTTATATGGTGTCATATGATGTTATCAACTTATTAATAAAATATAGTGATTGAATTATTTATTATAAATTTTATAAATTGAGTTGGAAAAAATAATTAGATAAAAATGCAGCATCATTTACATGAAATATGCAAAGCTTCAACAATGTATAATACTATAAATTATATAAGCTAACAATTTGTCCCGGAATTTTCCCTTAAAATTGAACTTACTCCGACCATCCAAAAGAAAAGGAAAAAGAAGCAGCCAAAAAAGCTGTTAGGACAACAAGAGTCATTAAATATTTATTAGAAAAAATTCTTATCTAAATTTGGGTGGGTCAAATCAAATTCACCCACAACGGTACTATGTAAATATTTTATCCCCCATTTTGGGTAAACCAATCACATCGCGATCTTTATTTTCCTGTTCTTTTGGGAGAAAGGAACTGCGGATTTTGTAATTTATTGAAATAATATTTTTAGTTTCTTGCGAGTAGATTGATTGACTGAAAGAGAAATGGGCTTACTAACAAACAGAGTGGAGAGGAGTGAGATCAAGGCAGGGGATCATATCTACACTTACAGAGCAGTATTTGCTTACTCTCATCATGGCCAGTTACTAATAATTCTTAATCTTTGTTTTTCAGTAATGATTCTCATTTTGCGCATTGAACAATGCTAGATTTTGATTTCTGCTTTGCCCTTTCTAGGTTAGCATTTTGATTGCCCCTTCTTTTCGGGTTTGCGCGTTTATAAATATAAACTGGATTGATTTAAGTCATTAAATGATTTTTCTTTTTGCTGTATTGGAACTGTAGTTTAGGATAAAAGTCTCATCTTTGCTGATAGTTGACTTTTCATTTTTAGTTTTTTCTGTTAAAGTTCATTGCAGAATTGCCCATTTTGGGTTTTTCTTATAACTTGATTTTGGAGTGATAGAGAATTTCTAGTAATTGTGGGCTAATTAAGCCTCAAATTACTCAGGCTCCATAAAATCTTTTCCTATGTTGTTTGCTCATTTTCTCCTCGGTACTTGTTGAACTATCTTTCATAAACTGATGCAATGTTTTGATCCTATGCCTTCAAATAGATTCTTAGTTCCAAATATTGCGTTGCTTTTCCTTAAGGCTAATTTGATTCTTGAAAACAATCTTGTTGCATTAAATGATGCGTAAGCTTCCTATTTTGTTTGTTTTCATTTTTTCTTTTTAATGAAATCCTCAAATTCCTTAGCCTTTCTTTATCTAACTTTGCAGGTATCTTCGTTGGGGGTAGCAAAGTAGTTCATTTCGCCCGTGTTGAAACCTCGTCCAACGATGGGCTAACTGAAGAATGTCCGACCTTTCCCGACTGTGGATTCAGACGGGCAAATAGTGGAGTCGTACTTTCCTGTCTGAACTGCTTCCTTAAAAACGGTTCCCTTTACAGCTTTGAATATGAAGTGAGCCCATCTCTTTTCCTGGCTAAAGTACGTGGAGGCACGTGCACAACCGCAGCATCTGACCCAACCGAAACAGTCATTCATCGGGCAATGTACCTTCTTCAAAATGGGTTTGGGAACTATGATGTTTTCCAAAACAACTGCGAGGATTTTGCTTTGTACTGCAAAACCGGGCTTTTGACGGTTGACCGGCTAGGAGTGGGAAGGAGTGGTCAAGCTTCGACTGTTCTAGGTGCACCATTAGCAGCCTTATTTTGGTCTCCTCTAAAGTTATTACTGCCTAGTCCAGCTGGAGTGGCTACGGTGACTGCTGGAATGTATTGTATGAGCCGATATGCAACTGATATTGGTGTTAGAACAGATGTTGTAAAGGTAGCTGTGGAGGATCTTTCTTTGAATTTGAACCTTGGCTCGAAGAATGAACAACAAGTAGTAGTAGTAGTCCAAGAAGAAACAACGACTAATGTGGGTTCGAAAAGGCAACGTGTCAGGTGATAGATACCATACCATACCATACCAATCTCATGTTGGTTGTGGATTGAGGTGATGGATGGACTTCTAAAAAGTTTTCATTGATAACTGCAATTTGCTTGTTGATGTGCAGTGAAATAAATTCTTTCGATTTTAGTTTCTTTTTATAGGATAAGGCATCGGTCGGGGCTGTAATCAACTGCAATTTTCCTATATTTCTTGAAAAACTTGTTTATTGACGTAATCAACTGCAATTTTCCTATGCTTTACAGTCAGTGTCTACATTAACTTACAAAAGAACAAGCCTTTTTTAATTCGCTGAAAAAAACTCTTCAGACCTTTTCAAGGGTCATCATTGTCTTCTTATCTCCCTCATGTTCTTCAGTAATAACTTTTTGGTTTTGGCTTTCTTTTGTTTTCGTGTCGCTTTCGACTCTGAACTCTGCCTTCTCTGCTAGTCCATTTACTGCTTTCGCAATGTTCTCTGTTCTAGCTACAATCTCTATCAACAATGATGATGCTGTTACTAATGGTACAATTTCTACAATGGTAGCAATTCCATATTCCTTCTCCGTTACAGTTGATGCAATTGGTTGTTTAGATAGAGATTTCATTGCATCCTGAAGTTGTTGAACTGCACTGTTCATTTCTTCAATCATAAGATCAATCTTTGATGATTTTGTCATTGTGCTTACAACAACAGCCAATTCTTTCATTACAGCTGAGGCATCGGAGCTTAGTTTTATGCAGAATTTGCTGAAATGATCCTTGAGGAAATCCGGAGCCTGAGGAATTTACAAAATGTTAGTACTTTGGGTATTTTTGCATTTCGCTCAAAAGTTAGTTAGAATAGGGTCTTTGAATTTCAAATTTTGATTACCGTTTGGTCCGAATTGATGCTAGCATTGAGGGCTTCAATGAAGTAAGCACAGCTCCTTAGAGAAGCTCCGATTTTGAGGTACTCTTTCCATGGATGTCCGAAATTGAAGCCTCCGTGCGTAGGCTCCCATCGAGCAAAATTAGCCTGCGATGATTTACTAAGTCAAATATTTTTTTTCTAAAAAAAAGAAAGAAAACGCCAGTTTTGTTATGAATCATCGGGAGGATAAACGTACCAAGGATTCTTCGGTTGCCTTAGAATTAAGCACACATTTGTAGCCTAGCATTACTTTGTTAGAATCTTGTGCTTTTTTCGTATCATTCTTGAAATAGTCAGCTACACACCCTGTGAATTTTTAGCAGAAAAAACTAATTAAGCCATTTTCTTTAGACGGATTAAGCCCTTTTTCATGTCTTAAATTGATAGGATTTTGTACATGAAAATATATATTGTCTCTCTTACCATCCAAAGAATCAGCAAGTTTTTCCATGTTATTTTTTATAAGGTTGTGAAGCTGACTTCCTGCCCATACAGGGCAGAAAAGCATGCTTGTAAGAATGCAGATTGAGGCCCCTATTGCAATTGTTGATAGTCTTTGATGAGCCAATTCGAATAATTTCTCTACACGGTAGCCTGAAACCGACACCAAGCTAAATGTGAGGATAAAGATCATCGCCCCATAGTCGAATCGTGCTTTTATTGATGGAATAAACCGAGAAAAAGTCGCTGCGGCAGCTGGAAGAAAAACATATAAGATAAGCATTCATTTTACCCAATCCATATATATTTTTTGTTCTTCTTAAATTTACCTAAGAGGAAAACCGAGACTTGAAGAATTATTGGTTCGAATTTTTCTCCGGATTGGCAAGCTATCCAATGAACACCAAGTCCTAATGCTCCTGCTAAGAAAGTGCCAATTGCTCTATTTACACATTTACATAGTGTTGCACCTGCATTATAGACAACAAGACTTAGTATAATCCATATCCTTGAAAGCTAAGTAAATATTTATTTTTCCCTTAGGGAAAGTTCTGCTGCCACTATCCACTGATATATAGCCCTTTGTTGCTCCAATTCGTTAAAAAAAAAAAAAAAAAAGAGTAAAGATATAGTCTAGTCAAATACTTACCTACAGTGTATTCAAATACTACAACAACAGTCATAACAGCCCACATAGCATTTCCCCCAACTCCATCATATAAAGGCCTCATGTAGTAAAAGAGTGACACAAGAGAAAGCGCCATTCCTACTTTCAAACAATGCATTACTTTCTTCGGCTCAGCCGCTCCCAAGTTCCAAGCTTTTCTAATAAATCCCCAAATTGTTGATACAAAACGAGCGAAAAGACCCTTTAATGCTCTGCAATATCTGCTTTCTGATATGCATTCAGGCTCTAAAACTTTAGATGATCCATCTGGCATGTTCATTCTCCATTCTAACCCTCCACATGGTTCATTTTCCTTAACCATTTTCTTGATTCGGGGAACTGTACTATCTAGGATGTTATTGTTTGTACTAGATTGCTTGACAAGAATTGGTTAAGGGACTATTTGTTGTTCAAAATCATAGATTGTGCCTTTAGCAGGTTGTTGTGATTAGTTTCTGGACAACACACACATATATATATATAAAAGGTGTTTGGATTTGTAAAATAAGTTGGGAACACTAAGTTTGGAGGATCTTACATAAAAAATAATATTATATTTTAGGTAGGTCAGCTTATGTTTCTTTCTTTTTATCACTAATAGCTTTTAGAAGAGCTCAGCAAAAGGCATGCATTAAAAAAAAAAATTAAATTAAACTTGCATATTTAGAGCCTAAATTGATAACGTCATTAATCTGTGTGATTAATTTTATTGTCTTACTTGACAAGAATTTATGTTTTGAAGATACATATCATTTTCTTGTTTTTGGTTTGATGTCATGGATAAGAAAAGTAGGATATACCATAATCTTTGGAATAGCACTGCCTTAATGTGTCTATCTCAAGCACCCCACACATTGATCAAAAAAATAAAAGCACCCCACACACAAGTGTTATTCTAGTTAGGGATATAACCGAGTCGAATATAGAGTTGAACAAGACAATGTTTTAAGTTTGCTTAATTTTCTTATCGAGTTCTAGTTTGATTGTTAACTCAATCGAGTTGCACATGAATCGAGCTCCAACTGAGTTTTCCAAGTAACCAAACAATTAATGTGGTTCCATTTTAGTTTGTTATGAACAACAAATTGAGTTCAAATGAAATTCCATCGATCGAAATCGAGTTAAATTTAAAAGTAGTTTGGTATGATTTTCAGTCATATTCTTAATATGAAACATACCTCAATCTAGATGAAATTGTATGGTAATAATGAATTATATGTCTCGGACACATTCACTTGTTCATGTTATTGTTTGACATGAAATCCAACTCCATTACCATTTTGCTCATACTTTCTCCTACAATCTTGCTTTATGTGATTTTCTTTCTTCTTTAAATGTAATTTTACTAAATGCAAAAAATTAGTAGAACTTAAGCTGTCAGATATGTAGAGAATAGAGATGAGTAAACAGTGTTAGTTTGTATTTTGTGGTAATAATAACAAAAACTGCGCATTTGAAAATTCACCTTAATTCAGAAATAAGCTTTTATATATCCCTGAAAAAAAAATGACCTAAATTTAGGTTAACCCTTCTCACAAAATTACAAATGACCTAATTCTATTGAATTGTTAGTTGAATACAGCCTAAAGTTGAAGCTAATGGTTTTTGCTGATAAGCAAATCATTAATTTAAAATTCAATTTTCTGCAATACTCAAATATAATTAGTGGCATGCTCTGAAGTTGTAATAAAATACTAAAGCCCTTTTTAGCTTATAGAAGCATGCCCATTGCTATCAAAAAAGTTTTCATATGCATTAACACTGTATAATTAGGTCAAGAGTGAGAAAAAAAAACCCACTGATAACTTTATAAGTGCTTTTCCCATAACTTCTTCCCAAATTTAAATACAAATTTGGAATTTTGTTAAAATAAATACCCATCAAGTACAAAGTTAGAAATGAAGCACATATATGACCAAACAAATTATTGAATTGAAAAGCTGATTCTACTATCACAAGAAAAGCTAGTTCACTTATGATACTTGTGCTTATCTTTGATTTTAAATTTACTGACCAAACACATTAGCATTTCCTCAAATATGAGTGAGATTATTATATTGTTCTGCAGAAGTTAAAAAATAGCATACTAATGGTAGCCTTGCAATTTGAATCTAGATACATAGTGGCAAAATAACTTTAGAGGTGGCTTGAGGAGAGTACAATATGGTGCTGCGTGACGCGTAATACCTTACACGTAGAAATACACTAGTACATATAGATATACCTTTTAAATACTTGACCAAATGAAATGAAATGAAATCTTCTTTTGACTGTTAATCAATGAGTTTAATATGTTGGTCAGAAACTCGATTTGCAATTACTTGAAATAAACAATTTTAACTCGTTCGATTTGATTGACATGTAGATTCTTTTAAAGCATGTATGGAAATAAACAAAAATACTTTGTTGTGTTGTACGTTTTTACGTCAAATTAATTGCCTAACTCGATGATCAAACATTCAATTTTACTAGGATTCCAGATGGCGCATAATAAATTGACATATCAATCAATTTTTAGTTGTTCGAGCATTCACTTAGTTTTCATGTCCTTGTTTCCGTGCAATGATGTTGATAGATTTTCGGCTGCCAAATTTACTAGCGTATCACACCTGCCTCCACGAATCAGATTACAAGGAAGCCATTTTTTCACTATGAAATTTTCAATATATTCTGTTCAAAAATAAAAAAATAAAAACTTTAGTCACAGGAATTGATGTGGAATTTTCTTGCAAGGCCCGGGGAGGATGGATAGTTACGAAATGATCATATTCCTAAAACACTGAACAATGGCCGGACCAATCGTTGCCTAGAATTATTATCATTTGTTCTATTTTTTTTTCTTATTTGAAACAAAATCTCGTTTTAACATCTTAGATAGATCCCACATATTCAACACTACGAACGGGCGAGGAATTTCCGGATCTAGCTTATTTACAACTCCTCGAAGCATTTCATGGACCACTACGCCCTTCCAAGTATATGGGTGCCTAGGTATCTTAGATAAAAGTTGTTTTTTCCTATTCCTTGCACCCAAGGTGGTTGGGCCAAGTAATTGTTATTTACGATCCCCAGAGGCGAAACTCAATTTTGAATTCTACTGGAGACACCACAATAGGAAAGACCTACAACCAATGTACTATTCAGTCTGAGCTGTAAATACACAGTTTAGTAGAACTCAAAAAAAAAAAAAAAAAAGTGTAGTGGCCCTAATCTGCATCGGCTCAGGTGTCCACAGTTCTACATATGACAATGTAAGTAGCAACACACAAAAAGGCAAATCTCTAATAAATTAAACTAAAAGCAACTACCTCTGGACCATGAAAAATATTACAATTCCTACTGAATCATTTCTAATTAATTTAAAACATGTTTGTTTTTCTTCCAAAAAAAACAAGAAGATAATATAACAATGCCCAATTTAATGAAACTTGCATACCTTAGCATACATAGGCAACTATTTAGTCAAAGCAATACCTTTTTTTTTTAAATGTCAAAGCAATACCTTTAACTGCCAAGAAAATGCATCTGAGTTTTGCAGTTCCTTTCGTATATTTTGAATGTAATGCTCCAAAGTAAAGGCATGTTCATCAATATTATCAGTAGCCATTGCATCTTCAGCTAACTTCACTGCTGCAATTTGAGACAATTGGTACTTATCACCTGTACGTTGCAATTTCCTAGCAATGTCTTCTTCTCCGAGCATTACCAGAGAAATCAATAAAGTTTTAAGCTCAGACTTAGCCCCTTCAGTTAGAGACATTCCTTTGAGATGCTCTACTAGAGCCATTTCCTCGTTAGGGCTGCATCAACAGATCATGTTAATTTTTGAATATTTTTTTATAGTTAGATATATAGAACCAAGACCATAAAACTACAGTTGAATCAATCAATATTTGTACCTTCCAGCTCTAATTTTCCCTCTGTTTCGCTGACGCCCTCTACCCTTAGCAGACGTGGCTGTAGTAGACGCACTTGAACCTTTTCTTGTTCTGTTCGTGAAAGAAAACGATACTAAACAGTTCATAATTTTATGTCATATTGTTCATATCTATTCATAAACAATTACTCATATCCTATGATGCATGGATAGGGACACGTTGAACACTAAGGAAACAACAACATGGATTTTGAAACTTGTTGGATACGACATAGTAGAGACACAAATATGTATATTAATGCGGAAAAATAAACGAATAATGTAGCAATACCAAAATCCTACGGTATCAATTGTCCTTAAAAAGTTAATCTCAATAATCGAGTTGACGTTAAGGAACTTGTAAGTATTGACAATATCAATCAGCATAGACATAGACAGCGAGAAAATTCTATATATGGCAGATACAAAAAGTAAGAGGAATATAGATTGCATGAAACAATTTTCCTGAAGTCTAGTTTCTTGAATAAAGAGCAAGCAGAAAAAAGAATATGTGCATGAGCTATAGGAACATACCCTGTGGTGTATGCACTCATCCCACTGAAATTACTGCTAGCTTGTGAAGAAGTTTCATCATCAAGATAACCGCTCATGGATCGATCATCTGATTGGATCTGGGCAGCAAGTAATAGTCTTCTTTGGCGAACCGCAAGGAAACGGGTCAAGTACTTGCCAACTTTCTCCAGCCCTTCATTGTATTCTCCAACAAGCGTGCTTGCACACTCTAGAGAGGCATTCTTCACAACCAAAACCAAATCATCTCTTCTATGCAAAAAAGCAATCCTCAGAGCCTCTTCCCAATTCCTTGCATTAACTAAGAGGTTAACACCATTGTCAACATCACCACAATACTCCAACAGTATTTTTGCGGCATCTGCTGGTTTACCAAGTGCCTGAACTTCTTCACAGAGCTCACGTGCCAACTGCAAAAGATCATCTTTTCCAAGTTTGATGAGCCCAGCAACAGTCAGAACCCCCGTCCAATTACCACAAGCACGATAAGCCTTTAACGCCTTTTCCAAGGAGAAGGAACTCAAATAAGTGGTAGCAGCATCCTCAAAACATTTTGTGGAATTTAGATGATCTCCCCATCCTTCAAGAACATGTCTTCTCTTATGAGGATCACCAATCAACTGAAGTCCTAACGGATAAAGTTCTGGAACTTTCATCATCAGATTAATACAATCTTCATAGTAAGTGTCTCCAGCAGAAACGATGTGCCTCAGAGCACTTTCATATCTTTGTAGTTTAATGTCAATGTTGTACTGCATTAAAATTGTTGGCATACGCTCAAACTCTTGAAGAAGTGGAAGAAATTCTTTTGGATCCTTTTGTGAATTTAATGCAACAATAGCAGCGAGATTCAAATCATAAAGACCTAAAGCAGCTTCAAAAACTGCTTCTGAATCAGACAGCCACAACAGATGCTTCAAAGATTCCTCCGAAGAAGGATAAGACGTTTTACGTGGATCAGAAGCTCTAGAGAGCTCCATCTCTCGGATAACCTTTATCCTCTTTAAAGCCTCCTCCAGAGCTGGGGGATTACTTTTAGCCAAAGTAGTCAGAATGCAAAGCTCCCGTGCAGGACTTTCCTCAATCTGATCCTCAAGAGCCTTCTTTATGGCCATCAGGACAAAGTTTACTTTGTTACTAACATCAGTACCTTTTAGTTCTCTGTATTTTGAAACTTTACCGCCCCTTCTGCAGCATATTGATGTGTAGTTTCTATACAGTGTCTCCATAATATCTTCATTCTTTATCGAGCAAACAAACTCAGTAATATAGCTCAGGTTATTAACCTGTCTGGCAAAGTCTGCAGCTGACTCAATAAAGGCTTGCCAACCACAGTGGTCTACAATGACATTGAAATCTATCCTATGCCGCCTTACCATGAGCAGGGCATCTTTATAGCGTCCTTGGGCCAAAGCATTGATAATTGAAGTGAGAACTAATTTTCTGGGATACACACATTCAAGATTTCCTCGAAGTGTTTGTAGAATAACAGCAGACTCATCTCCATGGAGAACACCAACAATCTGGGCTCCCTTTTCCCACAAGTTAATCGAAATGCTTTCATTTTCACCCTTTTTATTCTTCATCATAACAGGCAGGAAATTTTCATATTTCTGTTCCAGCTGTCCATCCATAATATCACCAACATCAACAATAAATAATAGATCCTGTTTAGTTGCAATCACCAAATGTGTAATAATCTGGTCACTGGAACTCGAATAAAATGAAAAACTACTGCAGTTGTTACACAATATTTTTCCCTCAAGATGCAGTCTTCCATTGTCATCGAGCCCAAAAAGCAATGGTTTCTCTGGTGAGTAGCTCGCAACAGAGGAAATAACCATCCACGGGCAGGACGATAGGAACCCCATGTCATCACATCTCTGAAGATTGACTCCTCTGTTTAAACCTAACTTTGAAGTATATTCAAATATCTTTCCACCATCATGCTGAACAAATGCTGAATACCTAGTAAATGGGTTAGGAGCTATACCAATTACCACATCTTCAAGATAATTCTTGTTCAAAATTTCTGTATGCCAACATGAGCATATCACTGAACCAGGAATGCGGTCTTCAGAACATCTGATCTCAATTTCCTGCAAATAATAGCCTGGACGCACATCCTTGTCAATGGGGGTTCTCTTAGTGTAATTTCCATAATTGAAACCAAAATGGGAAACAGTAAGAAGCACATGCTTATCCAGCCAAGTAAGATGTAGAAAGGATCCATAGTCTGCACCAGAATGTGAAGCCTCAATTTTAAATCCCTTGCCTTCCAGCTCATCCCACTGATCAAGCGGAGGAAGCTCCACAATACACAAACTTCCGTCTGATAGAGATGCAGCAAGATGATTTTGGGAAACTCCAGAACAGAAAGTCATATCCTGAACCGCACTAGGAAATTCTAAGTTAAGAAAGTGCATAGGAGGTGGCATCAGGGAAAGAGCAAACGGGGTCACCAGCATCTTTGATCCATCAATAACAAATGCTATTGAGTTGTCCATTACTGCAGTAACCCAGATAAACTTGTAAGTAACAATACGACCATCAAGAGTCCAACAAATCAGCTTTAGTGGCTTTGTTGGGTCCCACATACATTTTACACCATCCTCCTTTGAATATCTAATCTCTTGCTTCAAGTACCAGTGGTTATTACTAAGAAACCATATCTTCAGGGTGTCAAATGTTTCACCTCTAACAACAGAAGCAAGAAGATCCGAATTACAGTTAAACTTGAGCAATTCTACAGTCACATTTATTTCTTCATTTATACTGAATGATCGTCTCTCTAAACCATTTTTCTCATATAAAAATATAGATGGACATTGTTTTTCATGCTTTTGATCATATACAACAGCAATTTTGGCTCCAGTTTGAGTCCAATCCACAACTGATCCCATGAAGGGTTTCGGTTCTGAGACAGAATGGAGTGCCCCTGAATCACGTTCCCAGACTTTAAGCTTCTTACGCAAGGGAAACGAATCATGCACCTTGCTCAATGATGCAAAATACTTCCCATCACCTCTCCAGGAAATGAGAGTTTCATTAGCATAATCAACAGAAATTGTTGGTTCATCTGAAAAATAATTCAGTTCAACGAATTAATTACACTAAACACTAAAAACTCAATTTTCCAAATGGCAATGTTGGTAGGAATCTGTTTCAGAAATAACTTATCTCGGGGAAGTTTCATATCTCCCAGAAGTAATTAAAAAAAAAATCACATCTATAAGTACGGCACATCGAGATTATATGTCATCTTTGAATAACAACTTTTTCCATCTATTAAAACATTAAAATTACAATTATACAATACCATTCAGCAACCTGAAAACTTGGCTTACTACTGCATGTTTTTGAGGGATGAAAAGAAAAAAGGTAAATATTAAAGACTAAAAGTATTCTACTTGATACAGCATAAAAGAATTTTTCTAAAATAATTATTTGAATAGGTTCAAACCATCTTTGCTTGGTAAAAACTAATACCCACAGGTAACCTAAACCCGCTACTGTTGAAAAGTACAAAAATGATATGAACAACCTAGAGGAAATACAAGCTATTTGTTTATGGAAAAAAAATGTGTAAGTTTGGAGGGCAATTTTTATGAAGCCTTATTTTTCTGCAAATTTTGTAGAAACTGAAAAAGAGTCCTAAATAATACTTGATAACTTAATCCAGAATAACTGGTTAATATTCAAACCAAAACTTTCTCCTCATAGAGTGCTGAACTTCAAATAAGTGCTAGGGTATTGAAGTTCTTCAACAATTTTTACTTCAAGCCCACAAGAAAGGAAAACGTACAATAGATATCCTGAAGTAAAACAGGACAGACAAGCTGTAACATGCTTAATGCATATATGTTTTAAATAGAAGAATGTGGCAAAAAGTCCTTACTTACGTCAACATCTTCAGGCAAATCATCAAGAGGCATCTCGTATAACAGATCCCAATCAAGATTCATCACTAGAATCTGCCCAAAACCAGTGACCAAACCAAGTAGATCTCCATCAGGACTTGGTGAAATGCACCTGACACCACCTTCAACACTGCCAACAATTTCCGTCGCATTGTCATCTATAGTGTAAAGTAACAGTAGTCCATTTGACGTTCCAATTATCAAAGCTTCCTTTTCCATGAGATATTGCAAACAAGTGATAAAATCTCCTGTTTCCAAATCAATCAGCTGAACGGAGGCAGGCAAAACGTTCTTACTCCATGCTCCTTCCATCTAGTAAGCATTAAAATGCGATTATAGAAACAAATAATAGAAGAACTATAAGTCGGGATTTTGAAATGGAAAGAGTAAAGTAAAAACGTTTTACCTGAGGCGAATGGAGTTGAGTGGCGTATATGAAGTTGGCGGAGGAGGCGAAGAAGAGACGGTTGCGCTCCATGTCAATGGCAGACAATCGGATGTATTCTTCTCCATGTCCCAACTGCAACTCCAATTGTGACCGAACCTCCCATGAAAGCTTCAGATTATTCATCTTGATTCTTCAACCACCTCCTTTCTCCGGACTGGGTTTAGGGTTTACGGCGGGAAGATACGGCGACACCAAGGTTTATTTGTTAATTTGGGCGAGTGCTTCACATAAGAAAAAAAGGTACGCGAGCCGTTTCGAAGTTTACGTGGCCCAAATAAAATAAATATTTCAATCAGCCCAGAATTGGCCCAACAAAAGTGGGCTGCCCTTAATCTCAATTTTCCACCAGCCTATATATATATTCATTGAAAGCCAGTACCTATGGCCATGGCTTAAAGCCTCAAACCACATGAGAATTTGGACTTAGTGAGTGGTGGCATTTAGAAAACTAGAAAAGTGCACGTTTCATGGATAGTTCTTTTTATAAATTAGAGTTAAATTAATTTTAATATCTCATAAATTAAAAAGAGTAAATTAGTCAATTTTTCACCTATTTAACTAATCACTTCCATTCATGTTTTACAGGTTTAATATGTTTTTTAACTGATTTAATTCATTTTTACTAGCTTAATATTTTTTTTACAGTTTTACCTGTTTTTTATCAGTTATAATATATTTTCACTGTTTTTTATGATTTCATCAATTGCTTTTCCTTTTAAACCATTTTCTATCGGTTTCACCATGTACTTATTAGTTAAACTCTTTTTTTTTCCACTGATTTCACTTGTTTTTATCGGTTTGACCCGTGTTCACCTATTTCACACATATATTCCTTGATTTCACATGTTTTTTTCACCAATTTCACGTGTTTTCATTCAAATACTTCCACTCAAATAATTTGTATTTTCCCACCTCTTTATCTTATCTTGTCCATTAACAAGTAATTTTCAAACATTTCAAATTGTCCAAAATTTTGAAACAAACAAATAATTCCTTCACTTTCAACCACCCACATTCAAAATAACTACACGGTTAAATTTACTTTTTCTTGTCTACTATTTTGCTTCTTATACTTTTTCTATAGTGTTCCTTCAATTTCCTAGATCAAAATGTTATTTGGTACAAATTATTTTGATGTGATGTTTTTCTATTTGAATTTCGGTAGTTTAATGAATGGAATGTTGTTTTTAAGATTTTTTCTTATTATCTTAATAGGACGGCTGATAGGGGGTTCAAGTTGAAAACAATGAATTGGTGCAAGAATGGTCGGAAGGAGATGTCACAAACAAGAAACAATGGGGAATAGAAGATAAAAATACAGGATATCTCACGTTGATTAAAATAGAAAATCTTTTGTTCTATTTTTTTTATTAGTGAAAGTTAAATTTATGTACGCGGGTATACGTATGCCGGTTACTAGTATAGAAAACGAGATCCGCGTGCGTCAATTACTAGTTTAGAAAAATAAATGAAGAGAAAAAGGAAAAATCGCGACAACAACAAGGGAATAATAAACACGCTACATCTTCCCAAGAAAGAAAAAAGAAAAAAAGAACACGCTACAACTCTTCAACACTCGGCCTCTAACCATTTGATTATTATTATTATAGCAAAAAAAAAAAAACACAAACGCTGCAAATACAGTACTACTCATAACCTTTCTTTCTATCTCTCGACCAATACGGGTCGGGTCAAATATTGTTAGAAAATGATGGGGTACGTGAAAATGGCGCCGTCGGCGGATCTGAATCGGAACACCGAATGGTTCACCTACCCAGGGGTTTGGATTACCTACATATCGATTCTCTTCTTTTCGTGGCTCATCGTTCTCTCATTTACCAATTGTACCCCCGGCATGGCCTGGACAATCGTCAATCTCTGTCATTTCGTGGTATGCGTCTTTATGTCTTCCATTGTGCAATATTTCTACTACTCTTATTATTGTTGTTTGTTTGTTATTGTTTTGTTAATTATTTTCTAGGTTATTGTTTGTAGTTCTGTTCGTTTTTTGTGAGCTGCAAAATTGGATGGTTTTGATTGAGTCTGGGGTTCTGATGCGTGATATATATACCTAATTTGGATCTCCTGTGGATTAAGAGTTGTAGACTAGCATTATGTTCAAGTTGGGCTTGTAATCTTATAAAGTTTGCTATAATCTTCTAGCTTGTTATCCATATTAATGAATCGAATCTCGAATACTTTCTCTCTTGTGTAACAGACAATCTCTAGCATATGTGATTTGATCACATTAACAACTGTAGTTTTGTGGAAGTTTTCAGTCACGGAGAAAATCTCTTTATAGTAGATACTCATTGGGGTAGTTTCTAATTCATGCTTTCTGGAATATACATGATTGGGATACATTATATATGGTACGAGTGAGTAAATTTCCAAGTACCACACAAGTTAATGTTTGTACATATCTGATTCTTTTTTTTTTTTTGAGAAAAATGTTTGATTATATTAAATAACAGGCGTTATTGCTACTAGGTTGTAACATTTTTTTGTTAGCGTTCTTATGTTAGATCCATAAGAAATCCTTGTTGAAACACTCTAGTTGCAAAACATTATATTGTGTGTCAAAATTGTTTGTGTTACAGTTTCAATGTTCAAATGTCTTGTGAGCATGGTCCCTGGAAAATTATGAATTATGATTAAACCAGTGGCGTATCATTTCTTATGTAAACTCTTAATTTAAATTATTGATTCTTTCTTGACTGTTAATGATCTCCTTGTTACAGGAGTCCTGTATCTTTTGTCCTTCTTTTCTCAACGCTCCTCTTCCAAACCTACCTTCACTTTCTTGAATTGTTCTTATCTGCATTTTATTTACCACTTTCGTCCCCAGTCGTTTGCACATTCTTTAAATAAATAATGAAGTACCATGTATTTGCTTGCTTTTGTACAAATCTGCTCCGAGGTGATACTTGTATCAAATGCTTCTTTTGGATGAAATGTTACAAGAGTCTGCTCATTTGTATTGTCTTTTATATCGGCTAAACATCTTAGATCAGTAAGTATTTTTTTAACATGGCAATGTACACTTCTACATTTTAGGTAACTTACCACTTCTTCCATTGGAAAAAAGGAACTCCTTTTGGTGATGATCAGGGAGTCTACAATGGTTTGACATGGTGGGAACAGATGGATAATGGGAAGCAGCTCACTCGCAATAGAAAATTCATCACAGTTGTTCCTATGGTTCTGTAAGTCTTCCATCCTTTCTGTATTAGGCGTGATTTTTGACCTGTTATCATTTTGGATGTTCTCGAGGCGTATATATAGTGACAGTGCACCATACAGAAGTTTGTGTGTGTTCCGATATTCTGTGCCTTCAATGTTATGTTATTGATCAATATTATGATCGACCATAACTTCATGTGGCTGTTCAAACGGCACAGTAGACATGTCTACATGTGAATATTTTCTAGTAGAATAGCTTTTCAATTCTTAAGAGAAATTATATAGTAAAAGATGGTTACATAATTGTGCCTTATAAAACCATAAAAAATAATTAGATTTAGTATTTCCAATGTCTATGATGTCTACATATTTCAGAATGCCGTAGGCAGGATGGGACTGTCTATTGGCGACCCAATTTCACTTCAAAGGAAGCATATAAAAGTTGAGATTCACAGGCATATTAATTTGTCCTTGTTTTACCATTAATTTGATGTGAAGGGAAAAATAGGGATTTGTTCGTTATTTTCTGTACCAGATTGTTCTTGTAGTCAATGGTTGTACTTGTAGTCAAGTGTTAATCCGTATATTGGTGCGTTTCCAGTTTGCTTGGTTAAGCATTTACTTGCATTATATACTCATTTTCACCCAGTTTTCATTTCGTTATGCTGTTGCAGCTACTTGATAGCCTCACATACAACTGACTACCAACAGCCAATGCTGTCATTCAACACGCTAGCATTGATTGTGTTAGCAATTGCTAAGTTCCCTAATATGCACAAGGTACGAATCTTTGGAATCAATGGAGATCAGTAGATTTGGAAGTTTGTTGTGAATCAGTTGGTTTTAACCTAACGAGCCTCTGCTCCTTACACTATATTCTATGACGGTTATCCTTTTGTATAGGAGCATACTTGGTTACTTAGTCTATCGTGCTTTGCCCTTTTTGCGAGCGTTCTTCAAATTGAAACAATAAATGTAATGAATTTGTATCTCTATGGTTGAAATTTTGTGTATTTTGAATATTACTATTTTCATAAATATTAGCCTACTTCATATTTATATGGATCGACTCCCGTTTCCTTGAGTATATATCTTTCTTTTATTAAGAGTTACTACTATATTATAAGGTGGGAAAGTTGCCTATTTTCACCTTTTTGCACTTAACCCCCCATCCTTGTAAAAGTTGCAATTGCAAATTCGGCGCCAGATTCAGTCATGACAAGTATATGGATTAACACAAACAGAACATATTTTATTCTGAGGCAAAACCTAGAAAAGAGAAATAAGTTGCCCTGATTCTTGTTGAATGCAGCCTTGTACTCTTGTGAAACACCAGATGGCTCGATCAAGTGGTACATGTCAATGCACGTTGTATTGATTTGTAATTGTTATATGCCCCTTCTGAATTGATTTGATTTATGAGATTTCCTCCAAAGGAACATTCTTGGACAAGAACATAGAAGATTCAGAAAGAAAACCCAAAGAAATAAATATAAGCTCTGCTCAACAGTAAGAAACAAGCAGCACTAGACTGAAGCTGTGCTGATGGTATTAGGTACTCTTACTTAGACCTGCATGAGATAAGCACTCCACATTAATTTTTTTATTTTTTTATATTTTATTTTTTTATATTTTATTTTTTTATTATTTTCACATATAGGCAACTAGCTAGAATAAAATTCCCAATATGTGTGTATTGAATTTGTTTCCGACGCATGCCAGCTTAATACTATATCAGAGATACTTGGGCATTGGCACTTCTAAGCAAAATCTGGTGCCATGAATTCTTTAAAGCCATCAATAAAAGTTACTACGTGTTTTTTTCAAGAATTACAAAATTGTTTTCCTTTTATTTAAGGAAATAAATTAATGAAAATATAATGACCCCTAAATTCTTAAAACTTTCAAAATCCCCCTTGTTCTTAGATTTATATACAAAAACACAGTGTGGTCTTCAACAACAATGAAAATGTCAAGGTCCACGTTCATCGGTTCAAATAAGTATAATCGGATCCCATCCGTCGGGCTTCATTTGGATTATATTTCCCAAACTAAATGACCCGCTTTTCATCGGGCCCAAATTTATCAATTATGAGGCCCAAATTCGAAGCAATCATCTTCATCATTTTCAATATATCGGAACGACTCCCAGCATTTTACACTAATACTAAAATCGTCCCACTGAATTTGGACAATTGACAGCGGAAGTAAATTAATGGGAAGCCCGGTGGCGCCGCCGTGGAAGCAACTTCTTCTCAGCTCAATCCACGCCAATTCCCACCTCAAACATTATTCCTACTTTCAGCTTGTACACACGATCATATATATATATATCCATATATACATAACATTTCGCTTCTTTCTTATAATTGATTTCAAAATTCTGTTTTTTTGTTTGTTTGGTTATTTCAGGCAACTGTTGCATCCAATGGCAGGCCCGCCAATCGTACTGTTGTTTACAGGTTCAGTTTCAAAGAAAATTATACTAACTTTGTTCAAACTGTTACAATAGATTTCTCATAATTGGTTAACCCAATCACAAGAGCAATTGGTCTTACAGTATTTTTTTTATTTTTTTATTTTTAATTATGGTGTTGTTCATCAGAGGATTCCAAGATGACAGTGATAAGATTCAAGTTAACACAGATAATCGGAGTCGCAAGGTTCTTTTTCCCTTTTTAATTGAAACCTTTTTGTTTTTCAATCATAGGAATATATAATCTTCAATTTGATCTAGATTTCATTCTTATTATCTTACTGAATCTTTTATTTAATTTATTAGCTAAGTATCCTTTTCCTGATTAAATGGCATTCAATGATCTAATTTTGTATCAAGGATTAGATTCTTATTAGCTGAGTGTTGTTTTCTCTGTTTGTTATAGCTTCCGTTTCATTTGTAATGATCACATGCTAGAGTGGTTTCACAATAATTTATGTTGTTATATCTGTTTAATTATTGGTATACAACTTGAATATTGCAGATTGATGATCTCAAGAACTGCACTTTTGCTGAGGTTCATATATCCTTTGTCTTTTTCCTTTCTAATAACGCATAAATAATCCAGGAAATACATCTCTGCTTTGTAGAATATGTTGCAGTGAATTTCTGTCAAATTTCAGTGTGTATATATTTCTACATTTGGATGATTCAGATATGCTGGTATTTCACTGAATCTTGGGAGCAATTCCGAATTAGCGGACATGTAGATGTCATAGATGGAACCAATCCCGATCCAACAAAACTTCAGGTGACTCCTTAACTTTGCAATTTATCCACAGTCCATCTATATTTTCACATTTCCATGTCTCCTTATTGTGTTTCATGTGTCTAAGTTACCTAAAAGCCAACCAATCAAAAAAAAAAAAAAAACCTTCACAATCAAACTTAAATTTAGAGGCAAGTTATGAAATAAGTCGGTAATGTTCTTCCCTTAATCTTGGAAACAAATGATGCAGCAAAGAGAGAAATCTTGGTTTGCTTGTTCTCCTAAATCAAGACTGCAGTATGTGGGGCCTACACCAAAACTTCCTTCGTTGAGCGAACAAACGTCGCAAATATCCTCTTTGGATCCCTCGATTGGTCCAGTTGATGCATTTTGCCTGCTAATTCTGGACCCTGACCAGGTTTAAAAGTCTATCCCATGTCTACTTTGGTTTTCTAGTTAACCTTGACCTTCCCGTGTTTATATATAGTATATGTCTTGCTTACAGGTTGATTATTTAAATTTGAAGAGCAATGAGAGGCTAATATTCACATCAGGACCGAGTTCTGGTGGAAAGAAGTTTTGGACTTCAGAGAGAGTCAATCCTTAGCCTTTTCTTTGGGATATTAGATGTATTTAAATTTATTATATAATTTAAAGTTCAAGATTATCATACATATCTCAATCTATTGTAGACGTATTTTAGCTTGATTCATTGTGATGATGTTGTGAGAGTTTTAGCTGTTGGTTTGTGATTTTTATTGAGACAATCAACATTTGAGAAAATAAATTAAACTTCACAGTTACCTAATTAATTTGTTCTGAACATTGATGTACTTCAATGAGTTAGTAGTTAGTACAGTAAGCTGTACTATCATTTTATATTATTAATAGAGCGAATCTATCTGATAATGGGTTATTTATATTTAGATGCATATTCGAATTCATTAAATAGTTGTTGAATATATTCTATTCTTGTCCTAATTTAGTGAGAGTTTAAACTTGTTTGCTGTGTGTCTTTAGCAGTTGAAAAACTAACCTAAATTTCATAGTTAATTAAATTAAGCCTGTACTGAAATTTGTTGTACTTGATGTTAGTACACTAAGTTAGTACTTCTCATTTGCTTATATAAATGTAGGGACACATAGGATGATTTCATTAAGTCACTTAGAACTTTTCTCCCTCTCTAAATTGGTTGGTAAGTCAGGCACTATATGACCTTGTTATTTCTATCATAGTTTCCAGTTTATATTTATTGATGTTTTTAATCGTCCATTGTTGATTTCTTTTATGAGGATATAATGGAGATACTATTTATGCTTACGCAAAGCTCTGAACTAGATGGAAAATCATTCCTCAAGGTACGTCTCAATGCACATAAAAATCTACTTATTACTTCTTGGTAGTTACCTAGTTTTTTCACAACTTTTGAGCTACATAAAAAAAGGATCAATAATGATGCAAAAACTAGGAGTTGATTAATCTTTGTTGTGCAGTTGCTTATTCGGGTAAATGTAAAAGGATTATAATTGTAATGTAGAGCTTTTCTTAGTCATACATCATGGTTTCTTTTATCATTGAAGTCCTTTTAATAGAGCGAATTGCTCTGTTTTGTTTAGTTTTAAGAAGTGTAGCTATTTTAATTCAGCAGAGACCTCAATAGTTTTACTTTAGTACATATTTCTAACAGATGAACACCTAAAGCTTAAGCTATTCATATCAAATATTTCTGACATGCCTCCTGACATGTAGGCAGCATTCTTATATTCAAGCCTAACACGTGGAATTATTTTTCATAATTGGTAGAGCAAAATTTGAATACGGGACTTCTTCTTGGTCTGACTCTGATAATGTATTAACTCCTCATTTTAAAGTTCAAGCTGTTAGGAGAGAATTTTTTTTTGTCAATTAAATATTTCTAACACCATTAGGAACCATCCACGTCTTAAACCAATTAATTGTTTTACAGTCATCTTATATGCCTGGGGCTTTTTATATTAGAGACTAATATATTCTATCTAAAGCTCGTAGTATTTCCTCAACACCAAAAGTCCATCTACCTCAATGCTACATAATTTGATTCCTCTAGGGGTAAAATGAGCATGACCAAGAGAGAAAAAGCAAAGAGTCCTCACATATACACAGCAAAACCAAGTATTTTTTTTATTTTACTTTACTTTTCTTTTCATCTTAAGTAAATTGGTTACAATTGTAGACTTTTACCATCATCCATATCTTGTGCTTCGCCACATTAAAGTGTCATTATTAAGATATACGTGTTTGCTAAAAAATGAAATATTTGGGGTACAAACAATATTTGAAGACCATTTGTTAAACACGGCTTCTTCCATGTAAATAACAAACGTAATGTTTTGAAATAACAAATGCTAGATTTATTAAGATTCATCCTCTCATTACATCACACTTGTCCATGAAAAGAAATCAACACACATATCACACACTCACAACAAAGAATCATCTTCTTGAAAAGGTTAAAAACCATCCCCTCATTATTTAGCACCGAGGATAATCTGCCGGAGGATGAGGAAGTGTTTCCAATGGTCCTTGCCCATTCTTTACTATAAACACCACAGACAAACCCCATGATAAGTGTATCTCCAAATGGCAATGCATAAACCAAGCTCCTGCACCATATACAATTGTCCATTAACAATTTTTCTATGTAATCATGTATACATGAATAAAACCAAGGCCATAAAAATTCTATTTTTGCACTTTTAGTCCCATAGAACAATCTATGTTTTATTTGGTCCCAAAGTACTGTCTTTTTTTAACACTTTTGGTCCCAACTTGAATCGAAAGGGGGGAAGGGGGGAATGTGCCCAAAAAAACTTGGGAGCAGAAGTGCTCTATTTCGAAGTACGGGACTAAAAGGGTTCGTGTCCTGTCAAGTGGGACCAAAAAGACAAATCCCAAATATATCTACATGAATGAAATCAGGACTATTCGAGTTCTTCAATACCTGGATTATCAGCAGTAAATCTAATTGCTGCCCATCCACCAACTGGAACTCCAATAGTGTTCATATATGGTGGATCAACCAAGTTTAGTTTAGCTTTATCTGGGTTATAATTTCCTGAGCCATAACCCACAACATAGAAGCTATACCCATGAAGATGAATCGGGTGATTTTCAGTCGAAACAGTTCCAGTATCTTGCAATATTAGCTGAACTCTAGTTCCATACTCAAGCACAAAAACCCGTGTTCCATTCATCGAGTTAGTATTATTAGGAGCATTATTAGGTGCCCCGTTTACAAAATCATAGAACTTGAGGGGTGCCCCTGGAAAATCTTCGGTGAAGTGCCCACGAACATCCCTGTAGTAAGATTCTAAAAGTGAAACATTAGGCCTGATAAAACTTATGTTGTTCATAGAAGCAGCCATGATTCCTCCATTAGCTCCTTGACAAGTTTTTTTGGGGTTTTTTCTGTTGCACTTTTGCACGTTTATGCCAATGGTAACAAAGAGGTTTTTATCGATTTCTTTTGGAAGGCTTGAAGTGTTTAGACCTTTAAGCCCATCCATTACCGTTTTGACGGCAAAATTGTCGTTAAAAGTCGGTAAAGCGGCTGGTAAAGATAGGCCATTTGGTCTGGCACCTAAGTATTGGAAATATGCTATTGAAGTTATATTCTGAAATGATACGTTTTGTGCAGACATGTAAGGTCCTACGCTCATGGAGTATTTTCCTATAGGTTGATTTGCAGTGACTAGTACGTTGAGGGTCTGGCCCGGCCCAAGCATCACTTGATCTGTGGTGAAGGGCTTTGTGTATTCTGCATCAGCTTCTACTACTGTTAATTTGTGATTTGCGATTCCAAAGAAGTTTTCTGTGTTCAATCCCGCATTGATTAATCTCAACAGGTATGTCTTCCCTGGTACTATATCAATCTTGTATACATCTGAGGTAATAACATTATGATTAGTTATTTAAAAACACTAAAATGTGTTTGCCAAAAAAAAACACTAAAATGTGTAAATGATTCATGGTAAAATTGTATTTTAGTCTCGTATAGTTGGACTCTTGGTACTTTTGGTCTCACACTTGACAAAATTGCACTTTTGATCCTAATTTCTTAAAATATTTTACATTTTTGATCCTGTCCTCCCATTTTCGGACCAAAAACACACAACTTGGTCTTATTTATGGACCAAGAGTGCAACAAAAAACTATTCTATGGGACCAAAAGTGCAAAAAATGATTGAACGGGGTGATATGACCAAAAAATGCAAAACAGTCTAAAATTGGGACCAAAAGTGCAATTTTACATAGCGCGTTGTAGGACTAAAAGTGCAATTTTGCCGATGATTCATTCTACTATCTATCACATATATACTGACATAATTAACAAGATGATGATGTAAATGTAAAGTTTAAGGTTCATATTATTAGAAGGATTTACCATTGCCAGAGCAATTGTAATTGGGACCGGGGTGGCCATTGATTGTGAAAGCATCCGCTATAGGGGGGGCTCCGCCGCTAGCTAGAACAGCCTGCTCAAGTTTTAGCACATCCTTCAACCAATATTCCCCTATTTTTCAAAAAAAGAAATTAAAGGGAAAAAAAACATCTCGGTCAATCTTGAATCAATCACCGAATTTCGTATGGGTGATTTGAGATTTTCACATCTTACCTAGTATTATAATATGTTCTTGATAAGGGTAGGGAAAAGGGTATGGAACACCAGCCTTAGGGTACACAACAATGGCTCCGTAAACCGTGGCACGTAGCCATGAGACATGAGCGTGCCATAATAGTGTCCCTTTCTGCTGAACTAGAGTAAATTCATATGTGAAAGTCTGCCCGGCTTGAATCGGGCACTGAGTTACGTAAGACGGGCCATCGAACCAGCAAGAAAGCCTCTGCCGTACTCCATGCCTGAAATTGTGCCCAATTCAAAATCAATTCTAAGGAATGTAAGTTTAAGTCTTATATTGAATCTTGCGCAAAGTTACATTTTTAGTCTCACAGGATTATACCCTCAAGTGCGTCAACACACTTTTGGTCCCCCGCTTTACAAAGTTGCAATTTTGTCCCCATTTTATGGAGTTGCTCCTATTGTACCTCCATCCAATTTTTGCAAATTTGGTTTCTTAAAACTGCCCTTTTGGTCTCAAATTGGATGAAAAGGGGGTGATGGGCCCAAATATGGGAGAATTGCATTTTCGCACTTTTAGTCCATAATTTGTAGAAATGCACTTTTGATCCCAACTTTTTAAATCGTTGAGCTTTTGATCCTATCGTCTCTTATCCAATTTAACTTATTGCAAAGCTGAGTCGGTAAGCATTAATCATAGACTATTATTCTATGGGAAAAAATACTTAACTACAATTGAGACCAAAAGTGCAACTTATAAGGTGCAAAACCAACCCTGACGAGGGTCTAGTCCTACGAGATTATGATAAGCAAAAAGTAATTTAGTACCAGTGGATTGTGGCATTGTGAGGAGTTTGGTTAGATACTTTAACGATCACTCGATCATCTTCTTGAGCGTAAACGACAGGGCCCGGAAACATGCCATTAATAGTCACAATGTTGTGGGATTTGCATAGCTTTGTCACTCTTTTTGTTTGCACCTAGTGACATAATTTATTGAACATAAAAGAAGTACAAACAGAACAGGAGAAGATTAAGTTGGGAAAATAGTAGTAATTAATTGTTACCTTGAAGTCATAGTATCTTGTTGAACTCCCACCAGGCCATCTCTTAATTCCATGCACCGTATCAGTGAAGGACACTAAACTCAACCATACACACAGTAGTGAAGTGATTATGGATGCCATGAATGTGTGTGTTTGTGTGTGTGAGAGAGAGAGAGATATAAGATTCTAGTGGGATGTAGTGAAGGCCTTTTAATGTAGTAATCGACCTACTTAATTTTTTTTTTAATTTATTTATACTATTATAATTGATGAAGATATGTGAAACCATTTTATGTTTTGTCAGCTTTCATGATTCCTCCTCTAACGTGTGTTTTGTAATAATAAGTTGTTGTCTATTGGGGACATTTATTTAATTATTTTTTCTACTTTTTTTTTTTTTTTTTTTTTTTTTTTGAGTAATGACTTTATGTGTTTTGCTTTCTTGACCGAGCTAGGACGTACTATCATGCCAGCCTAGTCAACGAAGAAGTGCATGTGTAATTGTTTGTTTTAACGGTAATTTAGTTTCACGGGATCAGACTCACTTTTTGAATTTGTTGCATTTTATGTATTTCACATATTATTTCAAACTTTTAAAATATTTTATACTTTTGGTTTTTTTTGGCTTCTAATTCCATCCAAATCTACAACAAAAGGTATAACTTTTATGAGAGTAATGTGCAAATCAGAGACTTATCACATGTGATTTAAGAGCAAACGATGAATGGAAGAGGAGGGTGATAAGCGGAAAGTGCATAACATTTACAAAAATATGATAAAAAAAATGCAGTTTTGGGCAGAACAAAAGTGTGGATGTAGGCCTAAAGATGCAATTTGACCCGAAAGTTGAGAAAATTCTCGTCTAACCTAGATTAATTAGCCAAGCTTATTCAATCACGAAGCAAGTGAATTGCAATTGGTTTGTTATTGATCACTCTTTAGGAATTATATCCAATCTCAAATCAAGTACTTTGAATTTGGCCAAACTAATTTTTATAGATTGTACTTAAAAGAGTTTTTTAACTTGAGTTGGTTCTCATTAATTGGAGTTTTTTCTACTAAATTGTTTTTATTAAAAAAAATACAATAATAAATACACTGAAATGTAAATAATAGAAAAAGACTGCCACCAGAACTCTACGATTACTACTTATTTTATTTTTCCAAATTAAAGGAATCGTACTCCATGAGATAATCAGTTCACTAGAGCAGTTGGCCTGCACAAGACAAGTCCATTGCAAACGCGCGTAAAAGTTTATGCCAGCACTTATCTATTAATAATTAATTTTTTTTTTGTAATACACCATTAGAAAATTCCCCGACTTAGTTTCTGAAAATGTAAGTGTATCTACCCATCAAAAACAGATCCTCTAGTTTTTAAATGGACATGCGTAGGTATTTTTCCGATAATGCAAATGGGCAGTTGCATTAATAAGAATATTAAATTATGTTCGCCTCTATTTATAAAATGAAAAGAAAAAAAAAGGATTTAGTTATATGTGTTGACAATTTTAAAAATAAAATAGGACCTCGAATGCTACAGCATAACTAACTTTTAACAAATCGCCTAATTTAATATAAAAAATTCATGGATTAGATATTTTTTCTACTTCCGTGGACTTTAGAGGCTTTCGATTTTGTTTGACTACATTTCGGCCCATTTCCTGCGAAGCCAATTCTACTGGCCCAAATCCAGCAAATGTAAGATAAATAATCCGATCCAAATTCAAAATGGAAAGAAAGTTGACGGATCTTTTAGTCAATTTAGGTTACTGTGTATTAATTAATAGTATTATAATTGTTAAATCATGTGCAAATATTAGCCTTGTGATTTGAGGTGATTAAAAATTTAGAGTTCAACTTCCAACTACAAAAGGCGCATCTGGTGTAGTGGTATCATAGTACCCTCCCACGGTACTGACCAGGGTTCGATTCCCTGGATGCGCAGATAAATTTTTAATATTTTGAAATCTTATTTTCTACTTGATGTCAAGTCTAAAGTTGTGTTCAACCACATATTAAAAGGATACTAAAAAACAAAACAATGGAATGAAATATTATCTGTATCTGAATTACAAAACTAAAAGGTCCATGACGCAGATCGGGTGAGCTTTGGCTTGGCAATCTTTTTATCCTCTTCAAGAGATATAATGAGAAGATTTGATGGATTCTCTATCATGAGTTTGGCAATCAAATATCCAGCAATGGACCATGTTTGATTCTTTCTTGCCTGCTTTCCAATGTATCTCCCAGTAATCCCATCATAATACTCGGGCCATCCGTCTTTGGCTAGCCGCTGCTCCACCAATTCAATTGCCCTCTTTGCAATTTGAGGCCTTCCAGTTTTGATGCTTGCTGCTGTTAGTAGCCATAGAAGAACTACAGCAAACAATACCAATTCTTAATTAGTTTATCAGCTAATGCACAAGGTAATAGTACTTCTATGTAGCAGCAGCAGCAGCAGCAGCAAGTTAAAAGAAAATTAACCTGGCCAAGAACCACCATTGTGATAGCTCCACCTAGTGTTCTTTGGATCGCATCCAGTCACGATCCTCCATTCATGTCCTTCAAGTGCTGGATATGCAATTTTCAGAGGCATTTCCCCGATTAAGTCTGCCCAGCGCTCCTCAATTAAATCCATTATTGCTGTAGCCTGTGCTGGTGTTGCTAAACAGCTCAAAATAGAGATGCAGTTTCCAACTAAGAACCACCTGAAATCCATACGTGCTGGACTCACGTTGCCAATGAAATACCCTCCTCTCAATGGCATGAATTCAAATACCCAATCCGGGATAGATTCAGGAATGACATTGAATTTATTGACAGCAGTGTGAGAATATTCTTCGGTTTTGTAGCGATAAATGTTATTGAGCTGAGTGAAATCAAGCCAGTAGTAGTTTTGAATATGATAACTCAGAGCAGTGATTCGCTTGTCAATGCGCTCAATCAGTTCCTTGCCATCATGCTCTGGTTTGAGCATTTGTCTTGCACACCTCAGTGCAAAAAAGAAGAGGGCCTGTATCTCAATTGGATACCCATAAATCCCCTGTCCATATGCAAGAGTAACCATTTACATAAGAGCATGCATATGTATATATATATATATGATGAATAATTGTCACTTCATTCAACACCGAACAAGAGTGAACTCTAAAACAATCTAGCTAGGATACAAGTAGAGAAGGACTTTTACCATCCGCCTGTCAATCATACTACATCCATCTGCACATAAGAGTGTAGGAAATGTATCAAATCCATCCGAGAGGCAGAGGTTTAGTATCAGTTTCATTCCCCTCTGCACCTCAGGTAACTCTGAAAGAGAATAATCATGTGTGCATTTAGTGTAGGACCTCAGCAATATAATCCACCAGAACCCAGAATCTACTGGGGCTACTCTTCCAATAGCAGAGCCTCCAAAGTCTGCTTGCAGAACCTCCTTCTTACGGACGGGGTCTGGAATAACCTTGAAACTGGCAGGCATTACACCTTCTCCAAGTGTAAAGTTATCAATTCTTTTCTCCCACCCCTGAAGATGGAGAGTCTTGAGCAGAAAATTTTTCACTATGTCTACATCTGCATCATTTTTCATCAAGCAGGCCAGTCCACATGGAACAAAGTCTCTCACAAAAACCTGCCAATCATCAACACAACTTTGAGTTAACTAAACAGTGAAGTCATAACAACTTTGATTTACATCACCTTAGACAAACTTCTTCTCCTTGTCCTTCGTTTTTTAAGTGTAAACAGTGGCAATTGAATAAAATGCCTCAACATAACTAGGGATCATAGTTGGTCAAATTAAAATTTCAACATTAAACATTAACCAAAACATGTTTATTACGGATCTCAGGAAGTAAATTAACCAGTAGTATATGAATAAATTTCAATAGCTATTAACATGCAAGTAACGACCAATAAAATTAGACACACAGATTCTGTTCAAGTAGGAATCAAATCAAGTTTACGAAATGAAATCAAGAAAATCTAATATCTAAATCTTGCCAGCCATGTTCATTCCTCCAGATATTTAATTTTATAAACATGATCCAATTATTTGTAGAACAGTATCTTCCATCTCTTATATTTTAGTGAAATACATACGTATATATGTCTACATTCTACATAGATGCATGTAAAAAAGTGTACTATAAGCTGTATTAATTACTACCTGATTGTAATTCAAGGCCTCGTTACCAGTTTCAGGAGCGGCTAGTGTACCAACTCTCTGTCCCTTGTACCAAACGTATGATCCGCTGAGTAGCTCCCACGCCTCATCCATCAACGACATACCTGAACCATTCACCGATCCGCCGCTCTTTCCTTTCGGCACTTCCAGAAAATTGTCCAAACTTATCCCCACGCTCGGAGACGGCTTCAGAACCGATGTCGTCTTACCTCCAAAATTAAGATTGTTAGAAATCACTCCCGAGTCTCCGTTCTCTCCTCCGCCACTATTGCTACCACTCGGCGACTTCGTTTTAATGTCCGTCTTCTCCGGCGAGGATTTTATATCCTTTTCGTCGGTGATTCCTGTAATGTTGCCGGAGAATGAAACGCCGTTTTTGGAGCTGATACTGTCCAAGGCTTTTTCATCGGGTCGGGGCTTTAAACCGTCGCCGTTGATGTTGATATTACTCCAGGATTCGGCGAGTGTTTCCGGACTTTCCACCGGAGACAAATTTTCCGGCGAGGCTTTTTTCTCGGAGTCATTACCGGAGATTTCGAGTGCAGACATCGGCGCCATTGCGAGAAGTGAGAGAAACAAAAAGCTCTAGGGTTTTTAGTGAGAGAGAGAAAGAACAATGAACTTAAATTCTTCAATGGAAGTAACTATATTTATGATGGGGGTGGAGTACTTCAAGAAAACATGAAATCTGCATTGGGGGAGCAGCTTTCTACGGTTTCATTGGCACAGTTCTGTTCAGTGTATAGTAGAGTCGATATACGAGTAATCAGCTATGGATATTCTTTACGGTTCTACTTCACAGTTTGCAGCGAGCGAAATGGAGAGAAATAGAGGTGTGAAGTGACGTGTATTATTCAGTTTGGCGGTTAAATAATGGGGGGAGAATTTGAGAAGGCGGATCTTTGGATAAAAAATTTGCCCCTTCATTTAGTGCTTACAACAGAATTGCCATTTCTTATTTTCTGCCAAAGATATAGCGTGAATCGCATTTTTCGTCTTTTTCGTCTTTTAAGGACCTGTTTTTGCACATTCAACTAAAAAAAAAATTGCGTAGCAGATGCATCCCTCTTATTGATGTAGTAGTCCATCGATTCATTTTTTGATAATATAAAACGACGGAGACGGCCTCACATGCACGTGCATGACTTTGAGGGTAGTTTCGTCCCTTCACCTAAAATTTATAATTCTCACTTTATATAACACTATATACTGGTTGACTTGGATCTCTATTAAACATGTATTTTCACCGCAGAAGCTCCTATGACTTTTCAAATGGATTAGTGTATGTTTACCCCCAAAAACTATAAATTGAACAATTTGACTTAATTTAAAATTGATAATTATATATTTACCCCCAAATATACGTATTACAATATAACCATAAATGTATTTGAATTTACCCTAATTACTTGAAGAACCGAAGACTTTGTTTAATTGAGTTTTAAGTGTTTTAAATTTAAGATAATTAAAAATGATATAAAAGACTTTTCAAGTTGAGGTTGTTATTTTAATTTTCCTTTAAAAATTAAACAACAGGATAATTTGGACTTTAAAAAAGGGGGTAAAGTTGGCCTTTACTTCCGGGGGTTACCGCTGCCACGTGGCGTGATTTTAGGGGGTGGCCGCATGTGAGGCCAGTTACGGTGGGCTGCACCCTAGAAGCTCCGAACTCTTAAAACCTATAAAACTTTGATTTGACACCTACCACCTACTTTTCCCCCTCAAACTCTATAAAAAAAACATTGTTTTGATACCTACCATCTCATTTTTTCCTCAAATCCCAACATAAAAAATCAATCAAAGTGGGGTTTCAGTTTTTTCAAAACCACAAAATTTAAAATCCAAAACCTAACCAAATGAGGTTTCAAAGGTTTCACAAAAATCATTTTTTTGAAATCGAGACCCGCAAAACCCAGCCAAAACCCTTCCAAAAAGGGCTTGAAGGTCTCCGATTACACCGTATTCTTAATTTTTTACTTCCTTATGTGACCTTCTCAACGGCGCCGTACCTTTTCTCTCCCTTTTCAACTTCCGCCTCTGGGTTTTTTGCACTTTGCACCCCTCAAAACATGGAAAATAGACATTTTACACCCCTAAATACAGATTTAGCACTTTACACCTCCAAAATAAGAACAATTCAACACTTTGCACCATCTCTTATTTTCCGGCAAAGTTGACCATTGGAGTAAAAAAATTAGGGGCAAAATAAGTAATTTATTTTAGATTTTTGGCACTTTGCACCCCTGAAACACGAGAAATAGGCACTTTGCACCCCCGAAACAGAATTAGCACTTAGCACCCTCAAATTAGGAACAACTCAACAACTTGCACCCCTGAAACACAATAAATGGGCCCTTTGCATCCTGAAACACAAAATTAACACTTTAACACCATCAAATTAATAAAAACTTAGTTAGCCCCTCCTCATTTTTTCTGGCAGAGTTGGCCACCATGTCAAAAAATCTAGGAGAAAAATAGGTAATTCATTTTATTTTTTTCTTAAAATTTGTAAAATACAATTATGAATACTAGAATACTCATTTCTCTCACCATCTTTCTTTTCATCAATATACATATCCATAATGTACACTTGGATTAAAATTTTATTTTTGTGATTTTGTGATATGATTCGGTAAATTTTATGTATTAAAACTTTCTAGAAACTTTTCGAATTCTTTTGGAAATTTTCGAGGACATTTGAAAAATTGGTAATTAAAGAAAAATTGCCAAAGTTCCAGAAATGAAATACCATTTTGCCCCTAGATTTTTTTGACCCCGATGATCAATTTTGCCCAAAAAAACGAGGGGTGCTAGTTACTGAGTTTTTCTTAATTTGAGGGTGCTAAGTGTTAATTTTGAGTTTTGGGGTTGCAAAGTGCTAATTTATTGTGTTTTTGGGGTGTAAGTTGATGAGTTGTTCTTAATTCGAGGGTGCTACGTGCTAATTATATTTTGGGGGTGCAAAGTGCCCATTTCTTGTATTTCGGGGGTGCAAACTGCAAAGTACCAAAAATCCAAACATGAATTACCTATTTTCCCCTATATATTTTCACTCCGGTGGTCAACTTTGTCAGAAAATAAGATAGGGTGCAAAGTGCTGAATTGTTCCTATTTTGGGGGTGTAAAGTGCTAAATCTGTGTTTTGGGGGTGCAAAGTGGCTATTTCCCATGTTTTGGGGGTTCAAAGTGTAAAACCGCCTTTTCAGAGCTCTCGACAACAACACTATCCAATTTATTTGGTGATTTCAGATTTGATTTCTGAGAACAAATTGTGAAGACATTGTGAGTTAACTTTATGATCATGAAGCCAGTAGTAAACCACAACATTTTAAATATTAAACTTAAAAAAATAAATCAATATATTTTAGCATCGAAGGAAACACATACTATAATTTACAAAACCGACAGCTAGCAGTGCAAAATTGTCTCTCTTTCTCTTTGATTTCATCCGGATCCCAAACTGACTTACTTACCCATCCCCTCTCTCTCTCTCTCTCTCTCTCTCTCTCTCATCAGATGCAGTTTGATTACTGTTTTCAGGTTAATTTCTCCATCTTCTTCTCCTATTTTACCCTAATTATATGCAATTAATTGATTCTTGTATAATGAAGTTAATCTCACTGTAATTTTTAGTGATATTTTTTCGGATTCAGTGAATGGGTGTGGATCAGGGTTGTACTTGCATGAAAGCATAATATTTAAAGTAGCTAACTTTTGCTTGCTCTTCTGTAGTTTATTAATCCAGACCAAGTTAATTATAGCTTTATGTCCAGTGTAGCTACTTTTTTTTCTCTCTCTCTTTTTATTGTAAAATCTAGATCAAGTATAAAAAGTATAGGTTGATGTGTTTTCGTTGTCTATGATAGTTAGCTTTATAGTTGTTTTTAATTATTTCCCCTTTTTGTTTTCTGGTGGGTTGAGTTTGTGGTGTTGAATCTTGTACTTTTCTTATTTATTGTGAAAATTAAACTTTGATTTATGAAGATATATATTTTATGGGTTATTTCCTTTTTGTTGGTGGTTTTCTGCATGAATTGGTGGCAGAATATAAACAATATTATAGCTAACAATTTGGATTTGTGATTCTTGTTTATTTATTTGCTGATTCGTCACTAATGCTCTGTAGTTTGGGAATTACCTGGATTTATTATTTCCTGACCTTCACTCATTTTAAAGCTGCCAATAATAAACGCAATGCTTGTTAGATTCATTCAATTTGTAACAACTATCAATATATTCATTGGACCAAATCATTCGAATTACAGAAGAAGAATGGGTGGTGCACTAGCTGAAGCAAGGGCAGCTTGGCAAAGGACAGCAGCTAACAGGTGCTGCTTGGTCCAAGAAGATGCAAAAAGAGCTCCAAAATTGGCTTGTTGCTCATCCATGCCCCCTACTGCTGCTAAACTTACAAATACTCCCAACACCCAAGATGTTCTGAGCACCACCAATAGGACCCCTTCTTATTCCCCCAATTCAAAGTGGTGGCTTCATCTCCAACCAAATTACGGCTATCAGAAAGGTTTAATTGATGATCAATTTAATTCATCCCAAGGTAATTTGGAAGTTGATAGTTGTCTTAGTGCTCAAACTACATATAACCCCAGTAGAAATTTCGACAAAAAAGATTTTAATGATCGTTACAAAGAGGAAGAGTTCGGAGAAATAAGAGATGTTGGTTGCCAAGTTTCTAAAAATCTATATTTTGATTCAAAATCTTCTGAGAAAAATGCACCGTGGTGGCGAACTGCAGATACACAAGAATTGGCTTATTTGGTTGCACAAAGGTCGCATGAGCTTATAGAGAATTGTGATCTTCCTATGCCTCAGAATGCTCGAGCCAAAAAGGATCCGAATGTTAATAGATGCCATTTTGGCCATCATGAAATTACCAAAACACCCGTGGATCCAAAGCTCGGCTCTGTTAATCACGTCTGTTTTAGTACTCATGCCTACACACCAGACAGTTTGACCTTGGAAAGTGCTTGCATGTCAGTCCAAGGTCAATTGATGTCTGGTCCAGACAAGCAATCGAGGTAATCTATGGCTTGTGCGTGTAACCTGACATTCTCAACTTTTGGTACTTCTCAAATCTTTGCACTTTTGGTGCCATAACAGTTTATGTCTAGCACTTCTGGTTCTTTAGGCTGTTTTAGTTTTGCACTTTTGGTCTCAAAGTAAATGTAAAAGGGGCAGCAGTAACAAAACGGCAAATTTGTGAAATACCGGACCATAGGATCAGTCAAATTTGCACTTTTGCTCCCAAATTAAATGGAACGGAGGTGGTAGGTTGAAAAGTGCTAAATATTTTAAAAATTGGGACTGAAAGTGCAACTTTGTGAAGTTGAGGGTTGCAAGTTTGCATTTCCAATATATTGAGACTTTTGTGATCTTAAATTTTCAGGGATAGTCGAGCCCGTGAAAGGATTCCCGTGATCAATACATTCGAGAACGATACAAGCAAGGCTAAACTACTAGAAGCCCTACGTCATTCTCAGACACGAGCAAGGGAAGCCGAGAAAGCAGCAAAACAAGCTTATTCTGAGAAAGAGCATGTTGTCAAGCTTGTGTTTAAACAAGCATCACAGCTCTTTGCTTATAAACAATGGATCCGGCTTCTACAACTGGAAAATATGTACTTCCAATTCAGAAACAGCAAAAGTCGGTCAGTGTCAAACGTTGTTCCTATAATTGTACCTTGGACACTTCGAAGAACTAGAAAAATGCGAAAGAACTGGCAAAAGTCTTGCCGTAGAAAACGGGCCAAACGGACTCGCGGCAAATACGCAGTTGTTTTTGCATTAGGGTTGGGTTTAATTGGTGCTGGATTGCTTTTGGGATGGAGTGTTGGGTGGATGATACCAACATGGTGAGTTGTGGATAGATCTGCTAGCTGTATTTTGAGGATTTTGTGATTTGTATGTGTTAGACTACTTTTTCGTATGTTATGTATAAAAACTTTCTTGTGTATAAAAACTTTCTTGTATATAGCAAGGGCAGGTTAATTAACTTAGTTTTAGATTGTATTGCAATTTCAATTCCCATGTTGTATCTTCAGCTCTTCCTATCTTGTATATATATGTATGGGACTTATAAGTTAGGGCTTCATTGTGTACATGATCAAATATGGGAAGAAATTATGTAGTAATTTTTCCCTTGTGTTATAATATTTAATGGACCATTTACCTCACTGTCATGTCATAAAATTAGTCAAATAAACTCTTCAAGGGCCAGTTTGTCTCGCATCTCGGAAAATTATTTCCCATTTCCGAGAGGCGAGACAAACAAGTCCAACTTTTTCCCAAAAAATTTACTCTAAAGATTATTTCCCAAAGCTAATGGGCTGGTAGCCCATTTTCTTTACAAATCCTACCCTACTTTAGCCCATTTTCTATACAAATCCTAGTCTACTTACTCAGTCAACAATCTCAAGCCGCACTGTTTCTTCTTCTCTCTTCTCTCTTCGCGAAACATCTCAGTCAACAATCTCAAGCCATTAGTGATGCTTCATCACATATTGGTCCCGTTGACAACTGGGAGCGTGCAACGTCGTTGGCTCGGAGGCGGTTGGCTCGCCGTGGAGGGAATAATAGTCATGATTGGTCGGATAACACTATTGGTCCATTCCCACCTGCGTGGAATTAGTCACATTCATTGCTACTAAAATTGCCGTTAATTTTTATTATGTTAGACAATATGAAGAAAACTTAATATGTTATTTCCGTTCGTAGATTAATCTGGATATTGTGTAATAACTATTAGGTTAATATTTTAAGGATATTGTGTAATTCCTGGCATATTTAATATGTCATTTTAATGAATTTGTCGGATCGATAAAATAATTAAAAGTATTTTATTATAATATTTTATAAAAAAAAATCGAAAAAATGAAAATTAATCTTCTTTATTTTTTATTATTTTAGAAAGAACAAATAATTAATTAAAAAATATTATTTACCACAAATATTACATATAATATATACACCAATAAATTAAATTATATATAACTAACTGATGTGACATAAAATTTTACACTATCTTACACCTAATTAACTAACTCAAACCTACCAAAAAAACCTACATCTACTTTTTTTCCCAAACCACTCTCCCAAAACCCAAACAAACAACATTACGCAAATCGAGATTATTTCCCAAACCTCTACCACTTTCCCAAACCACTCTCCCAAAGGCCAAACAAACAGGTCCCAAGGTGTTTTTAAAATATGATACAAATATCACCTTATTTCTTGATATTCCTAGTATTCGTTTTCTTAGGAAGACTAAAATGTCCTTATATAAATTATCACCATACATAATGCATTGTTTACGATTTTTTTTTTTAATTTATCTCACATGTTAAAATTTTTTTAACTAATTTTCATGATTTTAGATGAAAATATACAAAATAAATTTTGAATAATTTATTACTTATCTTCTTAAATTGATGGTAAAATATTACTCATTTTAATAAAACGTTACGGTACATATATGATTTTTTATTTATTTATTGTCAGATACGAATTCCTAACGGATCGAATCGATCTAGATCCATAATTGATTTACTTATTTCAATTACCAACATTTATAATCGAATCCGTTTCATCGAATCTTTAATCGAATTACAATCCAAAGAAATTGGGCTGAGTTCGGATTAAAGTCCGCTCCATGACAGCCTTACCTATTTCATGTTTCATAAAATCTTGGCCCAGCTCAATTAACGAGCCCATCTCCTATATGGCAATATCCCCATTTTCTGCTGTAACTATTATATACCCGACCCAGCTTCAGTCTCTCGGAAGAAAAGACGAGAGAGGTGACGAGAAATAATCATTAATTTTCATTAAATTTCGGAAAAAATGGGGGTGATGGATAAGCTGAAAATGTTTGTTGTGCAAGAGCCTGTTGTCACTGCTTCTTGCCTCATCGCCGGCGTAGGTAAATATTATTTCTACTTTTGTATACTGTTTAAATATTCGTAGATTTAGATATACGTGATGTATTCATATGATTTGTTTTCATTCATTTTATTGTATTTAGTGTCATGTGTACTTACTTGTGGATGTAAATTTTGGTTGAATTCGATGGATCAGTTGAGAGACGGTTTAAATTGATTTATTGAGGCCCACAATTTTCGAGCCCTAATTCCATGAATTAAGGAAAAAGAGAATACCCAATGAGCAATTCTATTATCGGTGACTCGGAGTGGGAAAAATTGTGACGAATGTGTTTATAAGCTTTCTTCTATCCTAAATCTAGCAAGGAATCTAAACTTGATTGTTTTGGTGCACTAAAACATTTGGCGGATTTCAAATGTATGTTCGGGTGTGGTAATGATAAATCTTTGGTGAATGAATGGGAAGAGTTTGCAGAAGTTGTGTTCATATAGTAACCACATTCATGTGTATTTTATTTTACTACATAATTTGATTCGTTCGGTATCCGGAATTCTTTTGCAGGACTCTTCCTTCCAGCGGTGGTAAGGCCCATTCTGGATTCATTTGAAACTGCTAAGCAAGTACCTCAACCTGCTTTAAATGATGTATGTGGTTTATTTTATTACTGAATAGCAAATTTGTCATTTTTCCTACCTTTGCCTCTTTCGGTTTGATATGTTTTTTTGACTTATCTTGCTTGTGATTCTATATGTAAATTTTATGTTGTGTTATAGGATGACTATAATGATCCCTCATGCTGGTAGTTTTATGGTTGCTAGTTATTTTCCTCTCCTTCTTAATAGTTAATGAACTGACGGATTTTCTCTATCAGTATGTAGTCGGTTAATGATGAACGATCACTATATAACCACATAGTTGATGCGCGCGCACACACCACACCCCACCCAAAAAAACAAGAGTAGGAATATAATATCAGTTGAGTGACCTTTAAAAGTAACACATCCAGTTGAAGACGGAGTTAAGCTGTTCAATTGTATTTGACCATGTTCTGTGGACGTCTCTTTAGAATAGGTACAACAAAATTTTTCTAAAAGATTGAAAAAGCATTTAAAATTGTCTGCTGACATATTTTTTTGTTGTGAGAAACACATGTTCTATTATATAGAAGAACACTCCGAAAAGTAGGCTGCTGCCATTTCAAATGCCAAGCTAAAACTGTCTCATCAAATTTCCTGAATGTGTATATCAGCAAAGTATCAGGAGGTGTTAATGAATGACATGTTTTGGCATAGCTATATTAAGTATTTTCTATCTTAATGGGAGTACGAAGCCATAAAAGTCGTTTCATGTTCATAAAATAAGTGCGCATAATAATCAACAACACTTGGGATTGTGTATTTTCAGGTAGTTGCTGGTATGACTGGTAAGAAACAGGGTTGAAATGTCATAATCCATCTACTTTATCATTCTGCTTGGAGATGGAAATAATTTTTTTCAAGTCTCTATCCTCTTTTGGAGGGTTATTTTGTATTTCGAACCGAGCATGCAAAAAACATGAGAGAACTTATCTGCCAGTGTCTACTACTTTGAACTTGTAACTCATTTGTGTAATTCCATACTATTTTGACACTATATATTCGATTTAAATTGCCTGTTTCTCTCATCTTTGAAGGTTTAAATAGAATTTAAATTGTAACGTTGGCTCAATCAATCAATTCGATTGCGATGAAATACTTGTGATCAGTATACGAAAAGCATAATGGATTAAAAACTAAAATATTCTCAAGAATATTTATTATTCTTTTGCTTTGAAGAATCCCCCAGTTTCCAAAAGAATTAGTTACTTAGACACAACTAGGGCCGTCAATGGGGCGGATTTTAATTTGAATTCGTTATGAATTTGACCCGATTTATTCGGATTTTTATCTGATTAGAGATTCGATAGATATGATTCTATTATAAAGATTCGTAATTCGAAACACGTGGAGCGAATAATATTTGTGTCCGATAATAAATAAAAACAATATTGATGGAGTCGGATCTAGATCAATGTTGATCCGATCCAAGAGTCCAGCAACACATACATTTTACGGGTAGTGCTGAGGAGTGTAACCAAATGACAATTTGGTTTTGTAAACGAATCAAAATGAGGACATGACAAATGGTCTATACTTTTTTCAGGATAATGAATACATCATTAGATTAGAAAATTTATTCGATTACATAAATATTCAAATAATTAATATAAAGAATACACAACTCAGAAAACTAATACTACTAAAGTAGTAAAATATCAACACTTTTGATGGATATTTTTAAATGGTCCTTTTGAATGTTAAGTTGTTTTACGTTGTGTGTATTTTTCTCTTACAAAAAAGAAACACCAGGCACAAATTTGATCCTTGCTTTTTATAGTCCAACCCAATGACCCATTGACCAACTAAATGAAATGCTAGGTAGCAGCAAACCAATTGATGTTCTTATGAGTTATGACACTGCAATACAGTGAAATAATCGATTCTTACTAACTACTAATCTCCTGTGGAAATAAAGTTCAGCAAAAACAAATCTCTCGTGGAAATTAATAGAGTATATTAATACCCATTTTTTTTTTTAAAAAAAAGCCTTCGAAATTATCATCATTTATAAATTTGTTGGAATAAATGTGATTTGCAGTTTATATGCCTTTTTCTGTTCAATCCTTCATCTATTACTTTTGCTACCAACCAAAAACAATTGAAAGTAACAATCGGAAGGCATATTAAAAAAAACGAAGACAAAGGTACAACATCAAAACTATCTACTTCACCGCAATAAGTGACGCAAGAATAAAATAGAATGAAATGGTTGAAAAATACAGAGAATAGCAAGACTAATCTTCAACACAATTGGATCATCCCAAGAGCTTAGACATACAGCTGCATGCAAATAAATTGTTTACAAACCAACCCCGCAAAAAAGGTCGTTTCTACGCCTCAATCGCTTCACTAACATCAAAACTTTTACAAACTATATCAATGCATGTTGAAGCCAAAACTAAAAAAATAACTGTCGAAACAAAACCTGCGCACAGTATTAAAAACCAAATTCATATGATGCTGTGCTGGTTGATAGCACCATGCAGCGAGACTTAATAGAACCACATGTTAAACCAAACCCATTGGACCTCAAAGTAAATCAATGGGGAGTGACTTATCTAACCTGTTGATGGGATGCAAGATTGGACAAACACTAAATTGACCAGACCCAATAAACTATAACCAGATACCATTCTGATTCCCTCATTACAATTTCATCCTGAAAAAGGGGGAGAAAAAAAAATTAGAAAATCAAAAGGAAGAAAATAGACTAATGTTTCTTAAAGTAAGTCATAAACAAAAACAAATCAGACAAGCGGGGTGAATAGATGGATTATAATTCCTAAAGAAAGTCACAAAAATACCATGTCATAATAATGGCCACCTGGAACCTATTCCAGGAATGAGTATGCAAAGAAACAGACTCTATGCCAAAATACAGAAAGGCTCACATGAGAGCTAAAATGTGACTAAGACATTAACATGTAAGCCAGCTTTCATTTTCTCCAAGAAAGGGGTTCATAGTGCTACAATTCTTTTAGGCGCCAAGTGTGAGAAATTCATTACAAGTATCAGTTAATGTATATCAGTCAAAGTTGAAGTAATGATTTGACCACACTAATTTCCTGATATTGCTTTTGGTGTAATCATATCAAAACTCACTTTTTTCACCTCCCACCTAAAACTCCATTGCCCATCCAAAACAGGGAATAATATTCTGAAGGAAACAAAATTCATCTTCATAAACAGGAAACTGTCAATAATCACTAACTTAAGGTTATGGTATTTTCAAAGGAACGTCAAAATTTAAAGAGTAGAATAGACAGTATGATAGTGACTGCAGGAAAATGTTTGGCATTTGATTAAGAAATTGCATCTAATCATTAGTAATATCTTAAGTGACAAGTAAGCATCATCAAGTTTCCATTTCATCAAACCATTAATCATTACTGCATTGCAGGCTAGTGTCACGGGTCACCTCAACAAGAGCTGTAATGCACTAGACACTAGTGTCTACAATTATGTTGCTCTTAGAGAAGGACGAAGTAGAAGATCGTTTGCAACAAAAAAAATTAAGGAACTTGTATGAATAAGTGTTCTGTTAAACAAAAAATATCAACTTATATTATCATCATACCATCTTTTTGGAACCATCTATTCATCAAATATAGAGCCAAAATTCAACGGGGTCTATTGCAGTCGAATTTTGTTCAATATTATACAGTTTTGTGAAACAAAATATGACACAACACACAGGCAAGCAGATAGTGATATTATGTATTAGAGGACAGAAGAAATAATGCAACACAATTTTTAAATCCACAACTTGGAAAGATGTAGATGGTATGAAACATTTATCATTGAAGTGTATACACTACAACAGGACCACTGTATAATTAGGTTAAATCAGAATCACCATGTTAGAAAAATCATCAATCAAGCAGGATTTCTGTGTCATATTTTATTTATCCGAGAGATTTCACGTATTAAGAACAATCTCTAACTGTACCAAATATCTATACACAGTCATAATCAAGTGCATAATTATTAGCATAATAAATGCACAGAAGCCAAATGTAAAAGACTTACCATAAGACAGCTTTGGTCTCAAACTATAGTGAGATTATAGGAGCTGCAAAGTTGTAATAATGCAGCTTGATTTGATGACTCAAGATTTTCATTGATGATTCGGGGGAATGTTCCAGGTGAAAGGGCAGAAAGCTTTGCCAGAGATTCAACCAAAAATTGCTTTGGATCATTGATTTCTTGCAGAGGGTCTTCTTCTTTCCTCCCAGCATTGTACAGATTGACAAATGTGGCATTATAACCAACAGTTTCATTAAAATCTGGAACTTCAGGTTCCTCTTCCACTCTGTCCTCCTCTGGCCGTGAAAGAAGTGTAACAATGCTGTCGAGCATTTTCCCCCAAAGCATTGAATCGGATGGTGACAAAAATTCACATATAATTCTAGTTGAAGCAACTGAAGTCAATTTCAGCTCCATTGAACCTGCAATCAGCTTCAGATTGGGTACCCAAAAGTGCTCCAAAATTGTTCGAAAAATATTGGGTTGAACATCATTCATTGAGCCTGCCAGTTTCTGAGAACCATGCTTCACTAGAAAAAGTGACATAAAGATAATAAGAGACTTGATAAACTTCACTGTTCTGTTAGATTGAAGCCTGTTAAACAAAGCAACCCAAATGTGGCTAATGTAGGGTGATATGACATCATATCCAAGGTTCTCAATCACCGTGTTGAGCACATAAAACCCTTGTTCATCAGTACTTGGAGAGGAAACTAGTGTGTTGAATATTCCAAGTACACTGACTAATCGCCCCTGCCCCTGTCCCTGCTGATTCAGCTCATGCGCTGCCTTTCTGAGGAAAGCCTGCAGCAAGCGAACAAGGGCTGGAACATTTGCAGACTTCTTCCATAAATCAGGTTTAAGGAGTATTGCAAAAATGTCCATATAATTCCCTGGTAAAGGAGATCGATTCAAGTCAACAAGTTGGGCCAGCAGCTGGAACGCATAAGGGAAGAACTCACTAACATCTTTGGATAAGATCATATCCAAGATCGGCAGAAGACTCTTTTCAAAAGCTGAAATGAGAGACGGGTCCTGCTCACAAGCCCGTCTGATTAGAAGAGCCACTGATTCAAACAGATAGTGGTTAAAGACAGGATTCTTAGGGTTTTGGCAGACCCTGTTCAGAACAGTTGCTAGACCATTGATAGAAGGAAGAGCAACCTCATGAGAAACATTCGCAACTCCAAAAACCCGCATGATACACTTCATCAAGTACTGATTCTCCTCAGATTCTGGCTTTTGCAAGGCATTAAAAAGATTGGTCATCAATGCAAGCAAAAATGGACTGACATCTGCCCCTGAAAATCTTGCTCTTCCTCCATCATCTTTGACAAGCAAAAGCTTCTCGACGCAGCTGGCAGCATAAGAATGGACCACATTTGACTCCGCGCCAAGGAAGCGAACCACATCAGGAAGCAAGGCCATTGCAACAGGTTTGGAGATCTGATTCCTAAACACGGTAAAGAACTTCAATGCCCCAGCTTTCAACATAGGAAATCCATCCACATCTTGACTTCGGAGCTCCGGCACAATAACAGACCCAAAGAAGCTCTCAACATCTACAAGATCAGTGGAAACAGAAGTACCGCCAGCTTTCTTCGTGGCAAGGGACACAACCAAATAGATTGCACAGTCTTTGTGCTTCCAATTTGCAGATGGATTATCCGCGAATGAGGCCAAAAGACTCTGCACCTGAGCAGAAACTTTCTGAGTGACGTTCTCCTTATAATTCAAAGCAATACCCTTGAGGAGTTCACAAGCAATCCTCCTCCTAGTGTCAAGGTCGCTGCCCTCCATATCTCTCCTTATGAACTCCACATAGTTCATCTCAAAAAGCTCCTCATCCTCATCCCTTAACATCACATTGGGAATCACAACACTCTGACTAATTTGTTGCAAAATATCGTCCCTTGCAAACAGAGCATGATGAACACTCGTGCTCACTGTGGTCAAAAACTTAATAGCAGTCACAGTCAGCCTTTCTCGAGTAGAGGAATTTGATGCAGCCACCAAAAGTCCCCACACTGCCTCCACAAACCCACTCAAGTATTTCTGAAACAAATCCTCCTCTTTCTCCATATAAAGACTCAAATTCTCGCAAATAGCAGCACGCAATTCATCAACCAAAGCGATCCCATCTTTTCCACTATCTTCCAAAATAGGATATTTTGCAGTTAAATACTTCCTGAATTCTATCATCCACTCATCCATATGATCCTCAAAAAACTCCGGCAACTCCATGAAATTCAGCGAATAAAATATCCTACAACACAACCTCTGAGACTCTATGTACCCCTTGAGAACACCAGCATTTGCAGTCCCAGACCCCATAGCCGGATCTATAAACACAGCTGTCCTCTTAAACACTTCCAATAACGGTTTCGCAAAATTATCAAGACAGTACTTCAAATCGAGCAACAACTCATTCGTCTTAAACTGGTACCTAAATTTCTTAAACAAGGAATTAATTGTCGCTAAAATCCCATTCACCGAAACATAATCATTGGCCTGGCTCAATCTATCCAAGGTCCCAACTAATTCCGGCAACAAAGTCTGCCACGCCTTGGGGAAATCATGTTTCCCAATAATAGTTAGGGCTTCACTAAGCTGTGTCTGGATTTTGGGAGACGAATTAACCATCAGCGTAACAATTAAGGCTTTAATCTGTTCCTTTTCTGGGTCGGGCACAACGGCCTGGTCTGGGGCATTGAAGTGTGGGGCCCAATGGACTTTGAGGTGGTTTTTAAAGTTAACAGCAGCCGATTGGCGGATCTGCTCATCAACAGAGGGCTCAGCTACGAGGCGGAGAACGGCGAGGCCGTAGTTAGGTCGATTGGCGGCTTCCGACAGCGCCGCCTCCGCGGCTCGGCGGGGCTCCGGATATGGGGACAAGGTGTTGAAAAAACATTGCGAGAGGAATTGTTGGGTTTCGGGGTTCCACTCCATTCGCGTGAGGGTTTATATTTAGGGTTTAATCTAGATATTACAGTAGCTAGGGATTTATATCTAAGTGCGAATATGTATATGTAGAGAGTTGAGAAAGAAAGAGAATACCTGAGAATGAGAGTGAAATCGAAATGCAGAGAATTTGAAAAGGAGGGGGCAAAGAGGAGAGGAGGGACAGTAACAGTATTGCAATTGCAATTGCAAGAAGATGAAATTTAATTTCTTGGTTACTTTACTTGTTTTTTTCTTTTTCTTTTTCTTTTTCTGGCCTTATTATGTCATGTAGGCTTGCCCTTTGGAACACAACACTTGGGCCATTTCTGGATTCTGAATTGGGCTTCAGACCAGTATATTAATTAATATTAATGTACTGTATTTATTTTCTTTATGAAAAACTAAAATCGGCGTTAAAATCTTGACTTGTATCAGTTTTAGTTCACCTAAACACACAAAATTGTCTATCCAAATTTATCATCTAATTTTCTTCTTAAATTTTCAACAATATGATTTGATACTTACCCTTACACTTTGCACGTAAAATTTTATATTTTGAAGTCCAAAATTTAGCTTATTATATTTCAATTCCTTAGTTCAAATTAAGAAAACAATCTAACCCAACTAAATTCAAAATAGCAAATCAAACTACAATCCATGACATTGTAAGGCCATCTCCAGCCGAACCGGGGAGGCAAGCAACAACCCCCCGTCGGCTAGAGACGGATCTCCCCCCGGAGGGCAAGCAAGCATCCGGAGGGAGTTGTCTGCCTGCGGGCAGGCTGCTCCTGGACGCGTGTGCGCGTCCAAAGTTTTTTTTTTTATTATTTTTGTTTTAAAAGTTAATTTTTTTTATTTTTGTTTTAAAATTTAATTAATTTAATTAAATATGTAAAAAATATATAAAAACTTTTTAACACTTGTTAATTATGATTTAATATTTTCTTCAAAAAAAAATACTTAATCATGATTTTGAAATTGAAAGATAAAATATTTTCTCCTTCATATTTATACTACTAGAAGACCACTCAAACACTAGTTTCAAATCAATGTGGGATAAAAACTTAACTCTCTTTATCCCACATTGGTTTGAAGATAGTGTTGAGTGAACTTCAAGTAGTATAAATATGAAGGAGAAAATATTATTTGCTTTCAATTTATGGTTAAGTTTTTTTTTTTTTTGAAGAAAACATTAAATCATAATTAACAAGTGTTAAAAAAAATTATATATTTTTTACATATTTAAATTAATTAACTTTTAAAACAAAAATAATAATAAATAAAAAACCTTGGACAAAAATATTTATGGTAACATAGTAATTGATGTCAAATTTTTTTTAATTTATATATGTCTTAACTTAAAAAAAATATAGTATGAATATAAAAATATGACTTAATTATATTTATTATTATTGCAACTTAATTTAAAAATACAATTTGAAGATCAATTAAACAACTTAACATATACGATTAATAAGAAACACCTAATTCGAAAATGGCCCGTGTGTTTCCCACAAGTGTTCGACTAAATCTTTTTTCAATTCCGATTTTAGCCGTGATTTCTCTCCATAGGTCTATGATCCAACTTGTTGTAGTGTTTGTTGTGTTGCTTTAATTATGTTTAATCTTAGTGTTTCCCTTGAAAATTATGTTTTGTTTTAGTATGTAATAGTTGTTGTTTTTCTTTTCACTCCAAGGGCATTAATAATAATTGTTGTTGTTTTCTATTAATTATGTTTACTTGTTTTTTATTTTTATGGATGCCTTATTATTATTATTATTATTATTATTATTATTATTATTATTATTATTATTGTTGTTGTTGTTGTTGTTGTTATTGTTAAGTGAGAGTGGGGAAAGTTTGAAATTGAAATAAATGTTTTAGATTGTTGGTTCGGTTGGAGATGACAGACTAGGCAAGGCAGGTAGGCAGGTAGGCAGGCATGAGGGGGTTATTGCTTGCTTCGGCTGGAGATGGCCTAAGTGTCCAAACTACAGTGTGTGTTATATACTTATATACAGCCAAAAATATTTTCATTTTTCGGTTGAGTTCACTTAATTTGCTTGGAATTATATGAAACAGAACATACTAAAAAAGCAGCAAAAAATGAGTGACGTATGGACATAATTTGAGGGACCGTATAACACGTAAAACACCTAATAAAAACCGGAAAAAGGGGAAAAAGCGCTAAATTTAAATTTTAGTGAATGCATAACCCTGAGCTCACGTGCATCTCACGAGCTCATTAACACTGAGGTATGAAGAATGTGAAACGTGTGACAATGATAACAGCAAAACACACGTGTCTAACTTTTGCATTTAGAAAAATAATAATTTGTAAGAGAAATTATTTGGTGCTCTTGTTACACGGATGACTTAGTGTAACATGCGTTTGAAATTTATATAAAGTCAAGGCATATCAATACACAGGAACTCGACTCAACTCGAGCATGATCAAACTTATTTATCTACTATATCCAATATAAACCGCCAAATAATAAAATGGAAATCGAAAAATCTTGTTTAGGAACAGAAAATATGACAAAAATAACAACAAATCACATTAATATAGTGTTTTGGTAATCAATATGTTGAACATAGTGGTGTTCTTTCCCTTTTTTATATAATTTTTATTTTTAAATTTCAAAGTTCGATCATTCATTCTGAAAAATTCTATCTCGGATTGAATTTGGTCGAACACAAACTAACTACATAACAAGTGTAATTAGAATTTTTATTTTTATAATTGAATGTAACTTATAAGAGAGTGGCCAATCACATTGAATGCATTTGGCCGAGCCAAGACCTGACAAGAATTTTACATTACGAAGAATCCAAAATCATTCAATTGCAACAGTGGTGTGCTTCAACTAAATTAATTAAGAAAAGGAACCCACTCTTCTTGCCCCTCAAGCATCCCATGCCATGAAATAAATTCTTAAGCCCACGAGATGAATTCACAACAGGTTTTGGAATCATACTTATCTCATATTATACACAATTAGTAATTAATAATGTCTTAATAAATAAGCTTATTCAGTTATTTGTCTCTTAACTACAACCAGAGGTGTTTTGATGATTCCTCAGACTCCATTTTACTTTAAAGTTGAGAATGGTTAATGCAAAAGAGAAAATTAAAAAAAAAGAAAAAAAAAAGAAGAAAATAAAATTGACCCCACTAGTCAATGCAAAAGAGAAATTCAATGTAATTACTATTTTTGGGTAATTCTATATATGAAAGGCACTGGACAATAAATTTTATAGCTAGTGAAATATGCATTAAATTGCATTTTACTTATAGAAAAGCTAAAATAACATTAATTTTTTATTTTTTGAAATATAAAAACATAGATAATTTAACCTAACCATGGTTACTTTTTAGCTAATCATTTAACCACTAACCAACACTTCATACATGCAGTCGGTTGGGGTATGAAAATTTTTGAGAAACAAAAACACACCACACTTGTTCTCTTTCTCTTCTCTGCAAAATAAAAGATTCTTCTGTTAATTTGTTTTGTTGAATAAGGTTTTAATTTTCTTTTTATAATAACAGTGATTTTCTCAGAAAGCGGAAAGACTGAAAAATGGCGGTGGGTAATTTTCTTCAATCTCTGTTGTTTTGTTCATGTTTTTACTTTCATGTTGTACCTACATTTGATTGGGTTTTATTTCTCTGTTGTTTATCATGCATTTTGTTGTTGAGTTGTGAAACTTAAGATCTGTGACTAAGAGCTACGGCTAGTTGAATTTCTACTAAAACTTGAATTTTAATTTAATTGAGAAGTTGAGACGGGGTTGTGTTTGATTGATTTTTATTTTATGTGAAGTGGAATTCGTCAAATGATTAACAAAAAAAAATGCAATTTAATTTTGTTTGGTATGGATCTTCTTGTTGTTTAGAGTTGTGTTATGAAGCTAGGCTCTGCTGTCGGTTGGAATGACGAAGAGAAGGCCATGGCTGCTAATGTTTTGGGAACTAGGGCTTTTCATTACTTAATTACAAACTCTGTTTCGGCTAATCGCAGCTCACTAAAGGCGGCAAATGTCGAGAATTTGCAGAATAAGCTTTCACATCTGGTGGAACACACTATTAATTCTTCCAAGTCTTCTTGGAATTATGCCATTTTTTGGCAGATTATGAGGTCAAACTCCGGGGACGTGGTCTTGGGATGGGGTGATGGTTGTTGGAGAGAGCCTCGTAAAGATGAAGAGAATGCATCTACTCGAATTCTCAATGTTAGAATTGATGATGAATCCAAACAAAGAATGAGAAAAACTGTTCTTCAGAAGTTGCATACCATGTTTGGTGGATCGCACGAGGATAGTTATGCTTTTCGACTGGATTATATAACGGACACCGAGATTTTCTTCCTTGCATCAATGTACTTTACTTTCCCTAGAGGAGAAGGTGGCCCTGGGAAGTGTTTTGGATTCGGTAAGCATGTTTGGTTGTCGCAGGCATTAAAGCCCTCTGTCGATTATTGTAAATGTTCATTTCTCGCAAAGGCGGCTGGTATCCAAACAGTAGTTATGGTTCCAACGGACACCGAGTTTGCTTCTGCATTTTCGTCGCGTCAAAAGGGCAAACAAGTTTCCGCGGCCAATGACAAAACCGACCCAGTTCCTAAATTGGTAATTGGTAACCATACTCCTGAGAGTGCTTTCAGAAACGATTTAAATGCGGCAGCAGAGAGGCCTGGCTCAGTTTCTAAATTGGTAATCGGTAATTCTTCGGTAAGTGCTCCAAAAATGTTTGCACCTGATTTAAATTTTAATGAAATGCAATATAAGGAAAAGCTAGCTGTTTTGGAAAACAGGGCAGTAAATATCATTCCAAGCGCGAACAACAAGCCTCTATTCCCAAACTCATGGTTTAATGGTTTTAATGCTCCTCCACCAGTGACCACACAGTTATAATTTCAAGCCGCCAGTGAACAGGGTAGTGGATGCAATTCCAATCGGTTTACCAATTTATAGTCCTCAACCCCAAGCGAAGGATTTTCAGCGTCAAAAGCCGGCACAAATCCAGATTGATTCCTCTGAAGCAACCTCGAGGGCTACAGGTTCCCAGCCTTGTAACGTCGAGCCTGATCAACATTCAGGCGTTGAGGCTTCAGTCGTGGAAGAGCTTGATGGTAATAAATAATGATTGAATTTAGTTAGATATAGAATTTTAGTTTGGGTACGTAATTAGACATGTTAGTTTATCAAATAAATTAATCCTACTGAATTTGGTTTATTGTATCTATAAATATATACTACAATCAATGAATTAATAATCATGTGTGGCCTTTCCTTCAATTCTTCTCCCTCTAACAGATGGCCCATCGGAAGAAAAGAGGCCCAAGAAACGTGGGCGTAAACCTGCGGACGGAAGAGAGGAGCCCCTCAATCATGTAGAGGCAGAGAGGCAGCGAAGAGAGAAGCTCAACCAGCGTTTCTACGCACTAAGAGCCATGGTGCCGAAAATTACGAAAATGGACAAAGCTTCGCTTTTGGGAGACGCTATTGATTACATAACCGAGCTTGAGAAGAAGGTAAGCGAATTGGAGTCTTGGAAGGCACGACTTTCGGTTTCAGCTCCCAAGACAAATTCAGGAACGGGAGAAGGGCTTACGAGCATGGAGATACTATCTAGTTGTGATGAAATCAGGGTGAGAGTGAGCTGCCCATTGGAGTCACACCCGACAGCAAATCTCATGCAAGCAATCAAGAATGCAAAGGCGACTATCATTGATGCAAAATTTGTTGCAGGGAGTGACAAAATTTATCATACGTTTGTTGTAAAGTCGCAGGGTCCGGAAAAGCTAACCAAGGAGAGGTTGATCGAAGCATTTTCCCGTGGCTCAAACTAATTGCAGTATGGGGAGTTTATGGTATATAGCAGTTATTGCTAGGATTAGAGGGGGAAAAAACTAACTAAACAACTTTTAAGTTTGTCAATAATAGGGGATAAATGCATAATATTAATATGTGTTATACGAAAGCTGCACAAAACTACCTTGTGAATTTTGTTTTGCACCAAATTTCTTTGTATTTTCAAAAATCCTGCATAAAACACACAATCTCCGTTAGTTACTAAAATCCACCTCCATATAACCATATTTGAAGAATTTGAAGGAAGGACTAAAATGCAAACTTTGAGTTTTGAATAGTTATTCACTTGTTTTAATTACAATTTTGTCCCAAAATATTCCTTTTTTAAAATGTTATTAATTACATTTTACATCATTTATGTTATTAAACATTTTTAATGATAAAAACATGAATGTTTGATATAAGTATTTTTAATAGGTTATTTATATTTAATTTTTAAATTAAGAATTGAAAATGTATGTTTTTAGATGTTAAAATCATATATAAGAAACTTAATAGGTTATATTTCTCCAAATGTATGTTTTTAAATGTTTTGATTAATGTATTTTGCTTTTAATTTTATTATATTTTTCTTGTTACATTTAGTAAATTGTTTGAATTTATTCAATCCTATCTTATGTTATTAAATAAACATCTCAAATTTTAACTTTGCTGAATGTAAATAAAATTATTAATGTTTTGAAGTTGTTGGGTAGGAGATGAAATGTGGAAAAGTGAGATTCCAAACCTTCAAATTGGAAGAATATATCAATTTGATGTCCAATTTGGGGTTTGAATGGTGAATACTCTAGTACAATACTAAGATGTAGGATATATAATTCTTGTTGAGAGAGATTCCCATTTTATTTGTTAGACCCATTTCGAAATGAATTATATCATTGGAAAAAAAATGTAAGGTGTGTTAAAAATATCAAGACTCGTTTACTTTTTTTGTCGTCAATGTCATCAACTATGTAATCATACATAGTCATCTCCGGAATCTTAATTTACACGAAACGTATCCATTTTGGGACCGAGAAGAGGAATGATAGTAGTATCACACCATAAAATCTAAATAAGTCGTCCTTGTTGTGTGGTCCGAGACATGTGCAGTTCAAATAGGCAGAAATAGATTATGTCATGTGGTACTGAATATGAATGGCATTTTTTTTAGGCTAACGATATTGTCAGAGCACAAAATGTTGCTGCCGGATCAATAATTATTTTATGACATATTTGCCCCTAACTCAAAAAATGAAATACTCTTTTTCTTCTACATTCTTTCAAAACCTTTCCTTAATTTTTCTCTTTCATTTCAATGGCGTTTGACTTGCCGAAAGCTTTATAAAAGTTGCGAATCTACACACAATCCGGATCTTTATATAATTTGTTCCACATTAAATCAAATATATGCAATTTGTTGTATTGATATTTAACTGCTAATTTTATAGTAGCTTTGTCTTCTCAGATGCTATAAGAATTCTTCAACCAGATCATGTATTTTCTTCTAATTGGCATATATTCTTAATCCTAATTTTCACTTATTATACAAGTTGAATTCATTCATATTGCTACTTTCAAATTATGACATTAAACCTTAAAAATTCCCAACCATAAGGTTTTTGAAATATTACCATAAAAGTGAAGTGAAAAGAGGGGTTAGGAAAATCCCCATATTTTGGAGAACATTTGAAACTAAGTATAGAACAACAAATGATCTAGAGCTTCGACAATAATAGCGATTAGGAACCTGTCGATAATAGCTCCCATGATTAATCTTTTCTTTTTTTCTTTTTAGGGGTAATTTTGGAAATTTATTAAAATTGCTCTGGCAATAACATTTTGTACTCTGGCAATATCGCTAGCTTTATTTTATAACCAATATGAATGGCATTTGATTATTGAATCAAGGATTAAGAAATGATAATATGCCATTTTTGCATTATTCTTTCAAGTTAATGGTTGACAAGTAACATTAGGAACATATCTATAATAATTTGAATAATAATAGAGGTAATACTATCATTTTTAATAGATTATATAAATTGCGACATTATGATAGTATGTATTAACTTTCACGTATGATTAGATTATTTTGGAGATGCATATAAAATAATTATTTATATCACGGTATAGTCCTTAATCTAATCTTATAAAATATAGGAAAATTATTGCATAGACCTGGTCTATGAGCTTTTCATAGACCTTGTGGTTGTAAATACACCACATCATACATTGTAAGAGCATGACATCATCAAAATGTATGTTGTGGTGCATTTACAACCACAAGGTCTACCACTAAACTCATAAACCTGGTCTATGTAAGAATTTTCCTAAAATACATATTTGAAATTCAATCATAAGGTAGTATGCATATTTTAAATTGAAAGAAGATGAAAACCAATGAAAAAATAAATCTCACCCGTTAATCAAACCGGTTCACCGGTTCAAATAACAAACCAATTATCAGCCGATTCACGTTTGGGATTTGGATTGGATATTAATTAATTAATTAATAGCTAATCTATTCGAAACATTCGATTCCCAATCCCTAGGGTTCCTCTCTTCTTTTTCAATCTCCACCAACAATCAAATCCTACACAGTACGGTCATCTTCGTACAGTTACCTACAATTGGAGCTCGAAAGGGGGAAAATACATCATCAATCAGGATGACTGGAAAAGCGAAACCGAAGAAGCATACAGCGAAGGAGTTAGCTTTGAAGGCAGACGCGGCGCTTACCAATCGCGGCGGAGGTAAGGCGGGGCTCGCCGATCGTACCGGCCATGAGAAAGGCGGTCACGCGAAGTTTGAGTGCCCACTGTGCAAGGTCACAGCACCCGATGTGAAATCTATGCAGATCCATCACGAAGCTCGACATCCAAAAATACCTTTCGACGAGTCGAAGATCAGTAATCTTCACGCTACTCGGGCTGGAGACACCTCCAAGCCCAAGCCCGGCATTCGCGGAAGCTTGAAGAAGTAAATCACAATTGGATTAAAAGTGAAGTTCAATCAGACAATAACTAGTCAGAGTATCTGTTGTTTCATGTCTGTTAAAACTAGTAGTGTTATGGTTTTGGTGGATTTGATTGATACTGTTACTACTACTACTACTACTTTCCTGAATTCTAGTCTTCTCCTCTTCTATTGTTCTATGATTACTGTGTCTTTGTTTAGTTTGATGTGCTAATTTGATTTATTCATAGGTGAGATTGGTTGTACATAAATTAGGTGTCGTATGAGCTCAAAATATGAATGCTGAAAAGTTAGTCTTTAAGAGAAAAAACACCATGTTTGTCCCATCAAGACTTCTTTGTATGAAAATTTGTTCAATGAGATTGTTATTTCTATTGGCTTCTTTAAAAGAAGCAGCACTTAACTGTGAAATTCCTTTGCTTGACTTTGTATGTGTAGCTAGTCTTTGATGAAGTTGACACATATTTGGAACAAAATTCCTTTTAAAGAGGATATGGACACAAGATAGAAAAGCAAGTGAATCTTGGTAGCTCTCTCATGGGATGGTCCATTGTTCCTCTGCTCAATCTCGGAAGGTATTCTTCCAAAAGGTCAGCACTGCTAAGAATTCAAGAAAAACAAATCAAGCATTGTTGATTGGCTTTCCATTGGTCGCCTCAGCTGTGTTGGTCTCTGTATACGGAGGTAGAACTCCATTTCTCTTTTTATTGCTCTTTTCCCATACAACTTTTACTATCAGGAAATCATTAAAAAAAAAACTATACTACCAGGACAATGTTTGATACCTCTCCCGGCCACAATGGACCCTTCTTACAGTTGATTTCTTTCTTGTAGAAGTTACTCGACTCTTCTTCAAATTGAAGAAGATGCATCATTATAGTGACCGGTAAAATCTCATTGTGCATCAGTCTAATGGAAATCCTTTCATTTATTAAGAGTTTATCAGAGAATTAGATGTTTTAGTAGTATTAACAGTGTTAGGGGGAAGTGGATATTAGGCGAGGATATTTCAGAGTACTTTGTTCTTGTATAATTGCCCTCGGGGTCACTGTTGCAAGCTATTGAATATAATGAAAACCTAGTCACATATTCTTTTACTGCAAGGAGGGAGGGAGGGAGCTTGGAGACAATGAGGCTAGAAATGAAGTTTTCATATATCCAAGTACTTCTATAAGCCATAATAGAATTGGCAATCTTGTGGAGTTCTTGAAACTGCTCAATAATTTATACTCCATTAACTATCAAAAAATGAAAATACTTGTCGATCTGAGACCTTTTTCGAAGCAAAATCTTTGTCATGCACTAATTTGAGTTCTTCTCAGAGGTCTTCAGCCTAAACCATCTTAAACTAGGATTTACTGAATACACAATTATTAAAGAAAAGCAAGCAATCGTTGCATGTATTCTGATCCTAAAAGTGTTACCGACCTGTTTGGTTGTCATTAAAGAGTAATTATGTCAAGTTAGAAATAAAGAAAAACAGTTATTGGAGAGATTATAATATAGAGAAATGTGGTGTGTAACGTTCATGCTTTGGTGTGTGAAAAATTGTTGAGAATATTGATTGGAACTATTAGGGGGTTTTAGATGAGTGAAAAATAATTCCAAAAATAGGTTCCACCGAGACTTGAACTCGGGTTACTGGATTCAGAGTCCAATGTCCTGACCGCTAGACCATGGAACCGTTTTTGAAATTGAAAGGAGATGTTATTTAATAAACTAATGCCTTCTGTGGTTGTAAATTAGGTATTTGATTAAGACGTATGTTGTAGAAGACTATTTTTTTCTTTTCAAATGGTGTTGTTTCTAGTTTATTTGTTATGAGTGCTAATTAATTTTTTTATACTTAACTGGTATACGCAATGAGTCAATTTTTGTATGTATTGTCAATTATTAGCGTATGAAACGATAAATATTATTATTCAGATTGGTTTGATATGTATAACAACTGAATCTTAAACAAGTCTTATTGACAAAAAATCAAAAAAAGTCTTATTGATTTAATCGAATATATAGTTTGCCGTTTGGTTTAATTTACAATTATAAGGAAAGTTGTTTATTTATTATGATAGGTTTGTGGCCTACCTATTGTAATAATATAAGGTTATATGAACATTAAAATTATATTTTTATATTATACTTTGATTCTAATATTCACATTCCAGTATCATGATTTCGTTACGGTGAACATCTCAAATCAGCATTCGAGATCTGGCCCAAGCCGAAGCAGATTACCATCTATATAATAATATAAGTGGAGGCGTACAAAAAATGGCCCAAACCCGGTAAAAATAAAAGTAAATATCTGTTTGCCACGCTCACTGAAGCTAGAATGTACACTAGAAGAAAAACTATTTAATAATGGAGATGTAAAAATCATTATATATAGTTTGAAATCAATATATCTGTAAAATATGAAGAGAAAAGTTTTATACAGCAAGTACATCATGTTTATCTTGGTAGGGTAGGCTCCTGTGAAAATATTAAGCAGTTGCACAATTTCCTTCAAGTAATAAGAAAACAATTAGCTAATACTAGATCCAAAACAAATCACATTATTAATTTTCACATACACTTTTCACTTTTGAGTTGAGTTTTGGGCTATCCAATTACTCCATTATTTATATACTTTATATTCACTCAGACTGAGACTCAGTCAGAATCAGAACCACATTAATTAATTCTGCAAGTAAAATGGACGGAAGAAAAGGGAAGAAACCAATTTTCCTCTTCTTCTTCTTCTTCGTCGTAACAATCAGTATTTCTTCCTCTCCTTCTCCTCTTCAATTTCAATACCAACCCCTCCTCCTCACCTCCCTCCCCAAACTCGACACCCTCTCCTGGGCCCACCCGGAATCCGAATCCGAATCGGACATTAACACTTTCTCACTCAACTTACACCATGTAGACTACATCTCTCCGCTTCTTTCCAACTCAACCCCAGATTCCCTCTTCAAGCTCCGTCTCCTCCGTGACGCCGTTAGAGTCAAATCCCTCTCCACCATCACTCATCAAACTAACGACTTCAGCAGCTCCGTTATCTCCGGACTCGCCCAGGGCAGTGGAGAGTACTTCACGCGCCTTGGTCTAGGCACCCCCCCTAAATACGTCTACATGGTTCTCGACACTGGATCCGACGTCGTTTGGGTCCAGTGCTCCCCCTGCCGAAAATGCTACGCTCAGTCCGATCCCCTTTTCGACCCCACCAAATCCACTTCCTTTCTCGGACTCACCTGCGGCTCCCCACTCTGCCGCCGCCTCGACTCCCCCGGCTGTAATAACATCAACAAATGCCTCTACCAAGTCTCCTACGGCGACGGTTCTTTCACATTCGGAGAATTCTCTACCGAAACGCTGACGTTTCGTAACACTAAAGTCGACAATGTTGCCCTTGGATGCGGACATGATAACCAGGGTTTGTTCGTCGCCGCCGCCGGTTTACTAGGTCTCGGCCGGGGAAAATTGTCGTTCCCCACTCAGACCGGAAACCGTTTCGGGAAAAAGTTTTCCTATTGTTTGGTGGACCGGTCGGCTTCTTCTAAACCGTCGTCCTTAGTTTTCGGCGAATCGGCGGTTTCACGAAATACCGCTTTTACCCCTCTACTAACGAATCCGAAGCTGGATACGTTTTATTACGTGGGGTTGACGGGTATTTCGGTCGGTGGGACCCGCGTGCCCGGAATTAAGCCGTCGTTATTCAGCCTTGACCCGACTGGTAACGGAGGTGTGATTGTGGATTCGGGTACATCCGTGACTCGGTTGACCCGACCCGCTTATGTGGCGCTGCGAGATGCTTTTCGGGCCGGAGCTTCGAGCTTGAAGCGGGCATCGGATTTCTCGTTGTTCGATACATGTTTCGATCTTTCAGGGAAGACGGAGGTGAAGGTGCCGACGGTTGTCATGCATTTTACCGGCGCTGACGTGTCATTGCCGGCGTCAAATTACTTGATTCCGGTGGATAGTGATGGGAAGTATTGTTTTGCATTTGCGGGTACGATGAGCGGGTTGTCTATTATTGGGAATATTCAGCAGCAGGGTTTCCGGGTTGTGTTTGATTTGGAGAGTAATCGGGTCGGGTTCGCTCCGAGGGGTTGTGTTTAAGATAAGGGTAGTGGAACCTTTTCTCTCTCTTTTTTTAAAATTAATAGACTGCCAGTTTTAGTTTTTCCTTTTATCGAGGAAAAACTGAAACTAGGAAGAGAATCAGAACATTGTCGTCGTGTGGTGTCTGTTTAATTATTTCTGGTTTTGCAGAAAGAATATTAAAGAAAGAAAGAAAGAAAGAAAATTTTAGCTTCAAGTTTTACAAATGTCCAAAATATCATGGTTCAAATCCGACCTGTTTTTATGGAAACAGAGATCAACTTATAATTGATAATTCAAATGTTTTACATTACATTTATCATGTGTAGAAGATTGAAACAAAGATAATTCAATAATGTATAATTATCCACTTATAGCTCGTCCATACTATCTTGAATGTTCCTATGAGTTAGCCGTACTCGAAAAAGGATAAAAGCCCAACATGTAACATAAAGACATTTCAATTATTAGACAATCTCGAATTACAAATAACTTTCATCATATTAATATTATAATAATTTATGTCTTATGTACATACATACATCTCAAACCTTTTTTTTTTTTTTCAAAATAAAAGTATCTTAAGCATAGAAAGTTATCGTTGCAGTCCATCCAGCAAAGCCTAATGGTTCGAGGATGATTACGTGTCGTGGATTCAAACGCGTATAAATAATAAAAATAGATGAGATTAATAAATCATCAAAATCAATGTACTCCAAGTCCAAGTCCAAGTCTCCATCATGAATTATGAATAAAGTAAGAGAAAAATCAAGTAAGTCACGGGTCACAAGAGATAAAGTGACAAAAAATTTGGGGCGTAGATTCCGGAAATAGACAGGACAGGGGGCAAGCACCATGAATGAACGGTGCAGGGAACATACCAACCCATCACCGCTTGCTTGCTTACTATTTTCCTCACCTCCTCTTCTTTCTTTCTTTCTTTCACCTAATTTATTCATGTACTGCAATGCAATACCTTTATGAGATTTGCCCCCGGAATTAGCAACACATCATCATATGACGTCAATAATACTAATTCAATAATCTATTTTATTTTGCCTGTTTTAAAATTATATTTATTCCAAAATTAAACTGAAAGTACTCTTACAAAAATTTGATGGAGAAAATAATCCGACCTAAATTTATTTAATGATTCGGAACTTATTTTCAATATTTGATAGATAACTACTTTTTTTTTTTTTTTTGGTAATCTAATATTATGTGTGATAATATTGATTTATGATGTAATTTTACAATCTCACCTGTTTTGTTATTTCAAAAATTGATATAGAATATAAGTATTTTGGAAGGTGTAAAAAGTTTTTGATTGTGATCTATCTGGCTCTCAAGTAGAGTCAAATATGTAGAGTATTAAAATAAAATATAACTACCCTAATTTTTTATTTTTTTATCATGCGGCAACAAAACATATATCCACATAAAGTTGTTAGCCTCCCACGTGCCATCCCCATTCATTCCATGCGAAATTGCGTAATTTGTCAAAAATATTTACACACATATCTAGACTACTAGATATTACAGATCCATTTCACATCTGTCCCCTTAACTCTTCAACCTAATTTCAGGTTCTCATTAGTTTCCTCTCAAACTTCAAATCTAGATTTTTCTTTCTTTTTTCGTAGTCATCTTCCAACAATGACTCAATCAATCCATTTCATTTAATTTCAATCCTTGTTCTTCTCCACTATCACTTAATACCCCTAATAATAATATAAATTGTATTTAAGTTTCTTACAATGTAATTAAATTTATAGACTATTAATGTTAAATTTTTTAAATTAAAGTTACGTTCTTTTAATGTTTAATTTTTAATAATTAAATTTTATTTAAATTTCTTAAATAAAAGTTACATTTTTAAAATTAAAATAAAACTTTTTAAAATTAATCATAAATTAAAGAAATTTTTTATTTTTAAAAAAAGATAACTAAAAATAAATAAAAACAAATAAAAAAAACCTTGGCTTGCTCCACCCCTTAGAGCAATGGATGGGTGAATTCAAGTGGACCTCCCCTTGAATCAATGGAGATGGCCATCTCCACCCCTTCCCCCTTGGTCATTGGAGATGGTCTTAGATATTATCTCATTAATTAACTAAATTATTAATTTCTATAAACACAAAACCATCTAGCTGGTAAACTTTTAATTAATCTTGAAATATTTATTACTTGTTTTAAAAACATTCCTAGTTAAAATCTCAAAGTGTTATATTAATTTATCACATATTTTATAATGCTTAAAAGATCAATTGATATAGGAAATATTATTGCAGGGTGCAACATTGTAAAAACCCCAAAATTCTTATATATATGAAATTTCTAATCCAGAATTTGAACTTTAAATATAGAATATTATTGAGAATTTAATTTAGTTATTTAGTTTTCAACTTGAGATCTAATGGTACACTTTAGGAAAATATTGGGGTCAAATTGTAAGTTTTCAAAGTTAAGGGGTATTTTGCAAAATCTCATAAACTTAATTGTTGAAATTAAGCTTAATCTTGACAACTCTCTTTGGGCCCAACAGTTGTCAACAAACTAGAATACGTGAGTCATGCTAGTACCACATGTTCTTTAAGTAGATACATGTTCTTTAAGTGGATATCTTCCATTAATTTCATGTAGTAGGACTTCAGCAAAATCACTTCAAAAATAAAAAAATAAAAATAAAGAAAAAGTGCTCAAGAGATTTTATTGTTTGGAAAGAATACAACGGAGGAGAAACCATTTAAGAAAAGAGAGAGTGGGTGGTACAAGTGAAGGTTTAAGGAAGGATGAAATAGTTCGACAACCGTGGTCGTTCGGAGTAAAAGTCGAGCTCTCGGTAACTCAAATTTCGGTATAGAGGTGAGTGTGGGATTTAAATAACGGAAGCTTGTCTCGACTCGTTATTTAAACGCGTTAAATGATTTCGGTATTAATTTCACTAGTTTTATGACTTGATATGGTTATATAAATGCTTTACTTAGATACTTTGTTTGATAGGTGCTCAAATAATGCATTGGTTAATAGGTACTAAGATGAGTTTGGTTAAATAGAAATAGATATAGAGGTTGAGATGTGGTTCTGTTTTCTGGAATTGGTAGGAGGCAACAGTAGCTAATGAACAAAATTTATATATAAATTAATCTAACAAGGGAGATAAGAGGAACTATTACTAAGCTTTTTAGAATATAAGGTACTAAATTGATATTTGACATGTTGGTAGAAAGGTGTTTGGACTGAATAATATTTATGTTCTATGGTCTACAGTGGTACGGCTCACACTATTAGTTTTAGGCAAAATGTTTAAATGTGCTATTCTTTGTACTTAATTGCTAATACACTTGAATTTTGAAAGAATATATGAATTGGTTTACGTGAATTATTTATCTGTTGTTTTGTTGGGCTCATTTTGGCTTGTTCGGTTTTGCGATTAAGTCGAATAGCACGGGCTATTGACTCGATCCTGAACCCCTGGCCTGGCCTCGTATATTCAAGAGACCGGGGTCTTTGGATATACGTAGTCGTTGTTGGATGCATTGACTAGTCATGCAGATTTTGATAAGGTAGCTCCTTATCGTGGTGTGTTTGGGAAAGAAAGCCTTGAGGAGATATAAGGGGAAAAATTTACTGTTAAAAATTCCGGTACCTGTTCTTTGCTGTTGTGGTTGAATTTTCTTAATTTATTACTTGCCGAATTTTTACAAAATTTTATAGGTAAGACGCGCACCCACCTCACTAAGTTGCCAGTCAACTTACGTTTCTGCTTTATCTATTTAAAGATTTACCGGAGATAGCATAGAAGCGAAGAAGATGTTTTATCTACGTAGCGTATTAATATTTTCAGGTCTAATAGTGTATTGTTAATTAGCTAATAAAGTTTTGGTCTTGTAAAATAAGAAGGGTTGTGAATGTAAATTAACTAAGTATGCTTTGTAAATATTATCTAAGTATTTTTATTATGTCGGGGTGTTACAAACATGACATGCCTATCTACATTGGATCTATCATAGTTATATAATAATGTTTATATTTGTTAATCAAACCCTTATCTTATATCCATTAGATTATTGACATTTTTTATTTATTTATACTTGAATTAAAATTTAAGCCTCCGTCGTTTTAAAGATATGAACTTTGATTTTACAAAGAGGTTCATGTCATTATAGGGGTGGCAAAAAGGTCAAAATTCATTGGGTGGCACTTTATTGGCTCGACTCGATCCAATCCATATATATAATACTAAATGATTAAATATATTTAAGTTCAAATAAATATAAAAATATTAAATTGCTTTGAAGAAAATAGAAAAAAAAACTTAAGTGTAGTATTTTTTCTTAATGCATGTAATTTAAATAATATCACATTAATTTAATCCCATTTAATTATACTTATATCTATAATAATGTATTTATTTAAATTTAATTTAATATACTACACACTGTTACTATACCTAAACGGACCGATACATGACACAACCCGTATCCCGACCCATTTTTAGAACCTGTAAAAAGTTACTCGTGAATGATCCGACTCAATTTTTTTCAGAAATATTTGTCCAACAAATATATTTTCAGATATTTTATCTCTTAAAATGTATTTTCACAGACTCAAAGCCCAAAAGAATAGACTTAGAAATCATTAAATATTTGAAAGATAATTATTGGGTTGTGAGACTTTGGTTAATAGAACCCAACTCGAGCCCAAGATTAGGAAGTTTCAATGCCAACTTCTTAGTGGGCCAGTGAAAATATGGCCCGCATAATGGACTGGATTAGATTAGACCTTGAATCTTAAATTAAGATTTCACTAATTTACCCCTCACATATAATATCGAAGGGTATACAAGTAGTTTCATCAATTAAGATATAATCCTGCTCGATCCGGTGCATAAATAAACCGAAAGAGTGTATAATACAAGAAGTTTTCTGCTAATATATTTTTGAAGAGGTTTATAATAATTACAAATAACAAGAATATGATAATTTTAATTTTAATTTTAAAAAAATCACTTTTTCGACTCTTCCATTGTCTGTGGTTAATTTTTTGTTGGTGGAGAAAATGTAAAGTTGTTAATCATAGCTGAAGAAGTAGAAAGAATTATTGGATATCTTGACGGGAGGAATAAGTTTAACTCATAAGCCAATTAAAAGTAGATATAGATGCATTTAAATATTTGTGTTGGACCTTTTACTTTTAATGAATGGCTTGTAACCTAAGTCATGCTTTTATTAATTATATAGATTCACATGAACAAATGATTATTACACCTAAAATCTCTTGGCACAAATTTAAGCAACGTTTCTTTTTTAATGAAAGCGTGTATTAATTATAGTCGTATGCCGAGGAAGGTTTTGAAAAGAAAAAAAATACTACTATAAGACATCAAATATTATATCGAAAAGTTGACTGTTAGTCTGTTATATTTCTAGAGAAGAAACACTATTTTGTTGGAAAGTTCCTCAACCCCGAAAACAGTGTCCTAATTATATATTATTGTAGGAAAGCAATGAGACTTATTTTCGGAACTTTTTGGGTTTTTTGCACTTTGCACCCCCAAAATATAGAAAATAGACACTTTGCACCCTCTTTTATTTTCAGGCAAAAACTCATGGGCAAAATCGGTTATACAATTACAAATCTTTGGCACTTTGCACCCCCGAAATAAAATTAGCACTTAACACCCTCAAATTAAGAATAAATCAGCAACTTGCACCCCCGAAACACAATAAATGGGCACTTTGCACCATGAAACACAAAATTAACACTTAACACCCAAAAAAAAAACTCAAACCCCTCGTTTTATCTGGCAAAGTTGACCATCGGGGTGAAAAAATCTAAGACAAAGTAGGTAATTCATTTTTTTTTCCTTAAATTTTGTAAAATACAATTATAAATACTAGAATACTCATTTCTCTCTCCATCTTTCTTTCATCAATATACATATCCATAAATAACTAAATAAAGTACAAGTATATTCTATGTTCAGCATGAGGCAACATGGTCTCCAAAATCTATGTTCAACATTATTGGTGAATGCAGTTCATGAAATAGACAATGGATTTATTATCTATTTATTTTAAACTTCTAGGTGTGTATTTTGAACATCAAGTTTGTATTTGATAGTTTGAAGCAGACAATGGGTCTCTGAGAAGTTTACTTGTACTTTATTTAGTTATTTATGGATATGTATATTGATGAAAAGAAAGATGGGGAGAGAAATGAGTATTCTAGTTATAATTGTTTTACAAAATTTAAGGAAAAAAATGAATTACCTATTTTGCCTTAGATTTTTTTCACCCCGATGGTCAACTTTGCCTGATAAAACAAGGGGTTTGAGTTTTTTATTTTATTTGAGGGTATTAAGTGTTAATTTTGTGTTTCGGGGTGCAAAGTGCCCATTTATTGTGTTTCGGGGGTGCAAGTTGCTAATTTGTTCTTAATTCTAGGGGGTTAAGTGCTAATTTTATTTCGAGGGTGCAAATCACCAATTTCTCAAGTTTTGGGGGTGCAAAGTGCCAAAGATTTATAGTTGAATTACCGATTTCGCCCATGAGTTTTTGCCTGAAAATAAAAGAGGGTGCAAAGTGCTGCATTTTTCATATTTCGAGGGTGTACAGTGATAAATATAAGTTTCGATGGTGCAAAATGCCCATTTTCCATGTTTCGAGGTGCAAAGTGCAATAAACCCAAATTTTTTCATCACTTCATATATCCCAATCCCCCCATCATAAAAAATTGCAAATGTAACCAAAAAAATTCATTTTAAAAAAGATACATTAAATTTTACTAAATTTGTGCACAAATGGATACCACCAATACATGATCATCTTGTAAATTTTTTTTTACCCAAAATAAAGAGAAGTTAATGTAAAATTGCAGCACACAATTTATTTGTCACTTAATTTTGAATGTCATATTCCATGGGCCACGCCATTAAAAACTCGAGTTTACTTCATATTATGAATATGATATACAAACATATATGTTAATGTCTTGGTGCTTATAACTTAATTGATAAATAAAACAGATCGGCTCATAAACAGGTGATAACCCACAATTTTAAATACAAACACAAATAAAACTATTTCGCGTCCAACTCTATAATAATATAATCTCTATAATTTTAGTGACCCAACAACAAATTTAGAAGGTAAATTTTACTTCCCCTGAACTTACTACTTTCTCACTTTCCCCCTCAAACTTAAAATTTTTCCACACTACACCCTGAACTTGTATTATGATTACACAGTCCCCCCCTCCACCTCATACCGTGCACATAGAGTCTCTTAAGGGCATTTCTACCAATTCAAGTAGTAACTTCCTTGGGACTAAAGATGCCATTTTTTCATGGAAAAACTGAAGTGAAGAGACTTAAAGGGCTGGGAAAAAAGTTAATTACGTCCATGATATATATGCAGGGTCAAAATTGCTCATTTTCATCATCTACATTCATACTATCAAGCATTTAGATTTTGAATTCAAACTATTTTCATTTGTGATTGAGTTTAGACAACTACGAAATTATTAGAGGAAAAATGGTATGTGAATCCGTGATTCGCTCATGTTAATAAGTCCACGAACAAGTAAGATTTCTTTCTTGTTTAAATGCTTGATTGATATGGATTCATGAATATACAAACTTATAAATGTTGGTCTTAATTTTATCCAGAAAGACATATAATAACTTGATTTGGCAGAATGTCATAAAGAGAGCCTATGTGCACTGATTTTCCGGCGAATATATGAACCAAAATGAGGTTGAGGGTGTTGTGAAAAATTTCTGAGTTTAGGAGGGAAAGTAACAGGATTCACACTCATTTTATTAATTTAGGAATAATAAATAAAAAATGGTCGTATTAAAAATGGTCTTTTTTTTTGTATACTGAGATTTTAGTGGTGATGAGAAAGCTTTGTCAATTTGTGTTAATACAATTTTGAGCCACAAAAAGTTTAAGAACTGAAAATATTTTTCCATATTCATTCTCCCTCTTGAAAAATAAAAATAAAAATTAGAAAAGAAAAGTAACAAAAGAAAGGAGAAGCTCCATCAAGAAAAGCACCTTCATTTGGGAACCCTTCTATTCCTCATTTTTCTCCGTTCATTATCAGAAAATCCCCAAAAATTCTTGAAAAAATACATTCAAAATCCTTTTAGAGAGCAACCCATCAAGAAACCTATGCACCATCATCCCCCCACCCAAATCTCCAGAATCGCACACTAATTGATATAAAGATTCCAGAATTTTTTTTTTTTTTGGTCAAGAATGGAATCTAGCATTGAATGCATATCATCCACAGACGTGATGGATGAAGATGACATCTCTCACCCCCATACCTATTCCCAATTTTCATCTTCAAAGCAATCTCACAATAATATTAATAATAATCTCAGTGGTGTTGTAATTAATCCAGCCACAAGTGTTCATGAGCTTCTTGAATGCCCTGTTTGTACCAATTCTATGTACCCTCCTATACATCAGGTTCCTTCTCTTATTTTGTTTTTTCTTTTGGGAAATTTTAGTTTATTGACTTTTTACAAGTCAATCTTTTACTGGTATTTCTAGATAATTTTGATTGCAAAGTCAAATCTTTTCGAGTTGGTTCAGTAGTATTTTTCGAGTTTTTATGTGGGAGATGCTTATTACTATCTCCTGGTTGAAGTAATTGAGGATTTGGGATGCTCTTGCATGTAATTTTCTTGGTACCCTTTTCTTCTTGTGTTGAAATTTGGAAAAGGAACCTTCATGAGTTATGATGATGCTGCTCACTGATTGATTCTAGTTGTCTAAGGTTATATGGTTTAGTTAAGAAACATGTTGATGTTATGTCCCGATTAAATGATTGATGATTTTCAGCCGTGCGAGACAGAGCTCTTCATGGAGAATTGATGCTCCATAACGGTAATACAAGCTTAATGATGTATAAAAAAGTTAATAAAACAGATAAATAGAAAGAGAGATTAGGGGGGAGATTCAGAATAGAGGGAGTTGAGAAGAGAGATAGAGCTAGAGGGAGATGATACAGAGAAAATAACAAAATACAACCAAGAAGAATTACAACTTAAACCCTTAATTATAACAAAATACAAACAAAGAGAATAATATTTGTTAATGTTCATAATAACCACAAGCTCAATGCCACACGTCCTTTTCCCATTGGTTTCATTTCCAAAAATAACTGAAACTACATCGTTCTTGTTATGATCATTCTCCAAAATACCCTTGATCCCACGGTTTAATTTGTCTGCCCTTTTCTTCATCGTACGGTTATTATTCTTCATTTCTACGGTCATGACAGTTGATTTTATGGAGTCTAATTAACACTCTAGTATAGACAATTGTTTATTGGGGTTTACACTTGTATTCGTCCGCACGTGCTTGGATTTGATAGTGATAGAACTCTCATTTATTAATTTCATTGCGTGGCGTTGTAATTGTTTTCTAATGTCAAGTCGATTATTGCAGTGCCACAATGGGCACACCCTTTGCTCTACTTGTAAAGCAAGGGTTCACAACCGATGCCCAACTTGCAGACAAGAGCTGGGCGACATAAGATGTTTAGCTCTAGAAAAGGTGGCTGAATCACTCGAACTCCCTTGCAAGTATTGCTCTCTTGGATGCACTGAGATCTCCCCTTACTATAGTAAATTAAAACACGAGGCCCTTTGCAATTTTAGGCCTTACAATTGTCCTTATGCTGGATCGGAATGCTCGGTTGTTGGAGATATTCAATTCTTAGTTACTCACTTGAGAGACGATCACAAAGTGGACATGCATTCTGGATGCACGTTTAATCATCGATATGTTAAATCAAATCCTCGAGATGTAGAGAATGCCACGTGGATGCTAACTGTGAGTATGCTGTTTAACGCCTTTTCTCTTAATACCGTGGACTATCTTCAGGCTCCCTTAAAGTCTCATAGAAGGAGTTAATAGTTCATCAAATACCATTATTTAACCAATATAAAAGCTAAACTTTTGCACATTCTTTCCATCATACAGGTGTTCCATTGTTTTGGTCAGTATTTTTGTCTTCATTTTGAAGCTTTCCAACTTGGTATGGCTCCCGTCTATATGGCTTTTCTTCGGTTTATGGGAGATGAAATGGACGGTCGGAACTATTGCTATAGTTTGGAGGTTGGTGGAAATGGTAGAAAACTTATATGGGAAGGGACGCCTAGAAGCGTTAGAGATAGTCACAGAAAGGTTAGGGATAGCCATGATGGCCTCATTATACAGCGAAATATGGCTCTCTTTTTCTCTGGAGGAGATAGGAAAGAGCTAAAGCTTCGTGTTACGGGTCGGATTTGGAAGGAACAACAAAACCCAGATGGTGGGCCATGTATACCCAATCTATGTACGTAGTTAAGGCTGATCGATTGCGTTTCTTTGGCTTCTTTTTCTTTTTTGGTTTTTCTCTTATTATCAAAGCTGAAATACATTCTTGAAAACTTATATTGTAAGATTGCCGAAGTTTTCAGTTACTGTATGATTGCTGATGTTGTAAGAAGGATCAAATGTATCCAAAAAAGCTTTAGAAATTTCTCAAAACAAAATGTCAGCTTCCACAAGACATTGTTTGATCAACTTCTTTCCAGGTCTGTACATAGTGATCCGGAGTCTCTCAGTGTGTAAGAGTTTTTTTTTTTTGGATAGCAAGTAAAATCATTCATTTAAGAGAAAGTGATACTCTAATATCTTATCTCCATGGTTTAGTGTCTCAAAGATAACCGAATTGGGGAAATTTCTAAACTAGATTAATCAATTGAAATAAATTTATGTAATTTTCTTATGTTTGATCAATCTCTATTTTAGGTTTAATCTTTGATTTGGACAATAATTACTCATGAACTGATTGAATAGTGTCACTGCACGGAATAATATTCGATAACTACTGATATTCTAAAACACATATTAAAGGTAGGTAGGTTCCAAAGAAAAGATTTTTATCCAAATGAGGAAGCTAAAATGTACTAAAGAATAACTCATAAATAGGCTTGTATTCCCTCAGAATAATAATAATAATAATAATAAACAAAAGATAAAAAAGAAAAGAATGAGCTTGTAAGCCAATCCAAATATTTAGCAATTCAAATATTCATTTAGTATTTTTTCAGATTTAATACAAGAAATATACTAGTACTACTATTTAATTTATCAAGAAAGATAATATAAGAAGAAGAAGTACTATTCCTAGTATTTTCAAGCAAAGGGGTTTAGTTTAGGCATGAATCACCGTTAAGTTAAATCTCTCTTTTTTTCTGCGACTGAATTTGGCCTCAAGTCGCCACTCATGGAGTTTGTGAACTCCAGAATTACAATCAGCCCTCATCTCTCCCCTCAAATTCCATTCTTGTCCTCTAAATTATCCATCTGTACATTGAGGTTCAACAAGAAAAACCCTTCCAGACCCAACACAAAAATACTCCCTTTGCACCCCTCATTTTCACTCTATTTACTCAACCCTCTCCGATCCAGAAAATCCCAAATTTCAGCTCATCTTAACAGACCCACCAACCGCAAAAATTATCTAAGGAAAAAACTCAATCGACAACAGCAGCAGGTGAGTGACCTACGAAACCCTGTTCTTGAATTAGATAGAGTTAATAATTATGATTCCAATGAAGAAAGCAAGAATTCTGATAGTTTATCTGAATTTGATGGTTCTAGTGAAGAAAGGAAGAATTTTGGCACTAATTATGGTATTGAAGAATCGGAAACTGGGTTATCTAAACATAAACTTGGGGAGTCAATTATGTTGAATAAGTTAGAGACTTGGGTTGAGCAGTATAAGAAAGATTCAGAATTTTGGGGCGTTGGAACTAGTCCTATATTTACCGTTTTCCATGATTCTGAAGGTAAGGTTGATAAAGTAGTGGTGAATGAGGAGGAAATTCTTAATCGAAGTCGAGTTAGTGAATCCGAGGACTTGGCCAAAGTTAATCTTAAGATATCCTTTGCAAAAGGTTTAGCTAAAGAAATGGAAAATGGTAGCAATGCGATTCCAAAAAACAGTTCAGTGGCAAAGTTTTTGCTGTCTGATGAGAAATCGGGTTTTATGGATTCGATAAGAGGTGTCACATTGAAACCATCTTCACTTTCAAGAATGTCTAGAGTTGGAGTCTTAGTATTATGTGGTTTATTTGTGGTTTCTACTGTTAAAAGGCTCTTCGCTGTTAAGGAAGATAAGGAAGAGTATACGAGTTTGGAGAAGGAGATGTTAAGGAGGAAAATTAAAGCTAGAGCCGAGAAAGAGAAGATGGAGAAAGGTAGCGTTGAAGTACTGCAAGAACCCGTAGAGCCAAGAAGCTTGTCTTTTAGTAGGCCTCAGCTTGATAAGGAACAACTTTTGAATAGCATTAACCAGGCAAAGGGATCGAGTAATGAACTGGAAGCCGTCGAGTATTCTAGTTACCAAAATAAAGAATTTAAAGATAAAATCGAAGAAATAAGAACAATGGCGAGGCATGCACGTGAAATTGAGAAACAGGATTCTTTAATGGGTGGTAGTGATGGAGAGGATGATGAATCTTTGAAAGAGTTTACTAGTGACAATTTAAGCCTAGAAAATGACATTCTTATTCGAAATGAAATGGATCTTATAGAATCTACATCTTTCACCACCCCACAAAATGATTTTGGAAAGTCGAATGCTGATGATTTGGTAGAGAAAAGTCAGAGTTCTCCGAATAATACTGGAAGCTCGAGACCTGAAGTAAAACCGGTTCAAAATTCCATTGAAGTAAACCTACATTCTAATTGTCCAGATGAAGTTTCTTTAAACTCGAAGTTTAGAATAATAAAATCAGTGAAGGAAGCCAGGGAGTACCTCTCAAGAAAGGATAAAAAACCAGAGGCAAACCAAGAACTTGAAGTTAGAAATGATGGACAAACCATTGAATCTGCCGCTTTAAGTGGAATACATGATTTTTTAGGTCCTTCTGAAAACTACAACATGGATAGTGAAACCGCAGAAGGGAATGTGGACTGCTTAAATGGTATTGAAATACCCAAAATAACCTTGGGTAGTGAAGTTAGTGTTAGTAATCAAGATACTACAACGCCAATGTTTGAGATACCCGGAGAAGTACGAGCAGATAATGAAACAAGTAAGAAGCATAATGTAGAGGATAGTGAAGAAAATGAAACATTGGTTGATCTTCAAATGCCTAAAAATAATACGAGTAATGAAGTTAGTGGCAGAACTGAAGAGTTAGCCCCATCAGTAAATAAGGGAAACTGGTTAGAAAATAATTTTCATGAATTTGAGCCCCTTGTGAAAAAGATTGGAGTTGGATACAGAGATAATTACAAGATCGCAAGGGAGAAAGCAAATCAAGAATCAGTTTCGAAAACTGCTATTATGGAACTTAAATTTGATGATGATGAAAGTGAACTTGAATGGATGAAAGATGAAAATCTTAGAAATATTGTATCTAAAGTCCGGGATAATGAGCTCTCAGGTAGAGATCCATTTCATCATATGTCCGAGGAAGATAAATGTGCATTCTTCGGTGGACTTGAGAAGAAAGTTGAACAAACAAATGAGAAGCTTCTGCATTTGCATGAATATCTCCATTCGAACATTGAAAACCTCGACTATGGAGCAGGTAAAAGATTTTAACTTGCATAGTTGCATATTATGTGCTTTGGTATGAACGAACAATATTCCATTAAGTCCATTAATGAAATTATATTACTGCTCAAATGTAGTGGCTTAGCGACAATTCATGATATGTTCATGTTCAAATGTGAGATAAGGTCTTTTATCTATATTTATCTCTTGTTTGGTACGTTGATAAATAAAGCAGGTCAACTTATAGATAATTGATAACACCCGACTTTCAGGCACTTACACAAACAAAATTATAAAAGGTCCAACTTATGATAACCTAATCTCAATGGTTATGATAATATAATTTATATGGTTGATTCAACTTATTTTTAAGGTTCAACTTATGCTTTAGATTCTGCTGCCAAACAAGTCCAAAAATTATAGGAGTATTATATTTTCTGCATTGACATAGCTAATATATCCATTATTATTCTATAGTTGTTGTTACAAAACGAGATCTATAAGTATAATTTTTCTGTAGGCGAGTGACGCCCATTTCTTTTTAACCATATTTACATGAGCTCCTTGCTATTTTGCAGACGGCATAAGCTTGTATGACCCCCCAGAGAAAATCATACCTCGGTGGAAAAATCCCCCTGCAGAGAGAAGTCCTGAATTCTTAAACAACTTCGTAGAACAAAGAAAAACTCTTGTTTCCGAAAGCCTTAAAAAATCATTTGCCGCTAAGAAAATTGGAAAAGAAGAAGGTGTACATAAATCCGAAGAAACTTCATTGGCCGCAGCAAATGTTTCAGATCAAAGAATAAAACTTCAGAAAGAGCCTTCAGTATCTTCAAAGACCATTGTACAAGGGAGTGATGGTTCAATTAGGGCCGGTAAGAAAAACGGAAAAGAGTTCTGGGAGCACACCAAGAAGTGGTCGCAAGGATTCCTAGATTCTTACAATGCAGAAACGGACCCTGAAATAAAATCGACAATGAGGGATATGGGCAAGGATTTGGATAGATGGATAACTGAAAAAGAAATAAAAGAAGCAGCAGAATTGATGGACAAATTGCCTGAGAAGGGACAGAAATTCATCAAAGATAAACTCAATAAAGTAAAACGAGAAATGGAATTGTTTGGACCGCAAGCTGTTGTGGGTAAGTACCGTGAATATGCAGAGGAAAAGGAAGAAGATTACTTGTGGTGGCTAGACCTTCCTTGTGTACTGGTAGGTACATATATTATCATTGATTGCACAAAAAAAAAAAAAGATTTATTAACTAACTTATTACTGATTTTTTCATTGAAATTTTTTGCTTTCGTTAGTGTATAGAATTGTACACGGTCGAGAATGGAGAGCAAAGAGTTGGTTTCTATTCTTTGGAGATGGCTCCTGATCTTGAATTGGATCCTAAGCAACATCATGTGATTGCTTTTGAGGATGCTGGTGATTGTAAGAACCTTTGTTACATAATACAAGCTCAAATGGAATTGCTTGGAAATGGAAATGCGTTTGTGGTTGCTAGACCGCCCAAGGTAATGTATGTATGTATGTATGTATGTATGTATGTACCTCATAGATAGATAGATTGTTCTTGGCAGACATTAACAATTCTTGGACACGATTCTTGATTATTATTTCACAGGATGCTTTTCGAGAAGCCAAAGCCAACAATTTCAGTGTAACGGTTATCAGGAAAGGCGAACTGCAACTCAATATTGACCAAACATTGGATCAAGTAGAAGAGTTGATTGTTGAGATCGGGAGTAAAATTTACCATGACAAAATCATGAAGGAACGTTCTGTGGATATAAATGGATTGATGAAGGGAGTGTTTGGCGTTACTAAACCAACCAAGAAGAGGTAAATTTCTACCTTTTTTTCACATGTTCTCTCTCTGTCTTATTATTACTCCATTACTATTAATTTATGATTTACTGTTGCAGGAGGATTAGGTCAAAACGGAAATTGAAAAGGCGCTCCAAACAATAGTGATTCGGCCATGGCAGAGTTCGTTTTTTCTTAGTTTCAGCAAAAAAATTATATATTTTTGTTTATTTGTTTGATCTTAGAACGATTAATTTTTAAATATCCTTAGCAATTCTCAATAATATTTGAGCACGGTTTTTGTTGGTAACAAAAATATGGATTTATATAGAGTTTTGTGGATTGATTCATGTCATAAATAAACTCAAACTTAGAAGATCTTTTTGTTTCTTCCATTGAAATATTATAACGTAATACTACAATATTACAGATTGCACATAGCTTCATGCGTTTAAACAATCAAAATATCAATCCACATCCAGTTAATACGAATTCTATTTTTGTTGTTTTTTCTCAAATACTAATTTAATAAAGCTCTCCAGCCTCTTTTTTTTTTTTTGAGTTTGAGCTCTCCAAAATTCTAAAAACTCAATAAAACAAAAACTAAAAAATGAGGAATGAAAATGCATTTATTTCGCAGTGACGTCAGCAGCGGAAACCCATGACAGTCCCGTGCGTGACCTCAATCGCCACACCGCACATAACTTTACTCTCCACTCGGTGCATGAACACCTTCAGCACCCTAACCCTCCCCACCAACTCCATCCGTGTATCTATCTCCATGGTCCCTCCGACACCATCTCCCGCCGATACCGCCACCTTCTGCGGCGGCGGAAGTGGATACTCCTGTAAATCAAACTTCGCCGACATTTTCTGGCTTCCGCCACCTCCAATTTTTCCGGCGGGGATGAAAACAGTTCCTACAGGCTCGCCGGAGTAGACTAGCTGCAGCGAGCTGTCGTAGTGCGAGAATTCGTCGCGGTTGGGGTTTGTCACGGTGACGTACTGGAAAAACTCGAAGTTGATTGTGCCGTTTGAGACGGAGAATGTCGGGAACTGAACGGCGTTAACGGCGATTACCGGAGGTTTCGGTTTGAAGAGGAAGAAGTAGACGGCAACCGCGGCGGCAGCTATGGCGAGGAGAAAGACGGTGGCTACGGCGCATGATGCTAAGTTAGTACGGCCAGTCCTGGATTTGCTATTGTAAGGATGCTGATTGTTAGATCTGTGAAGAAACTGAGGTTCATTCATTTCTTCACAAGGTACAAAAAGACAAAGACAGAGAGAAGTGGTGAGAGAAAAGAGAGATGATATTTTTAGTGGGTTTTGGAATCAATCATATTTCGCTTTGCTTTGCTTTGTTGCTACTTTTTTTTTTTTTTTAAAAAAAAAAGGAAAAGTGAAGAGTAATAAGATTATGCCACGTCATTTTTTATGGTGCTTTGCTTCTTTTGGCAAGAAATTGTACATGTTTATGATTGAGAAGATGAGTTTATTGAAACCCAATGGGATCGTGAGTGGTGGTTGTGGTGGCGGCGGAAGTAGTGGTGTGGTGGTTGTTATAATATAAGGTTAATCAAAGGGTTTGATTGAGGAACAAGTATATATATGGTATAATTGTGTTTCAAGTGAACCGAGTATTAACTATTAAGATAAGTCATTTGCTTAAGAATAAATCATCTTATTGGACTATCTTCCTGCGATTTAATTTTATATTATAAAAGAAGAAAGTTTTAGCCTTTTAGGGAAGTTTGGTGCTACAAGGATCCCCCATATCCATATATCTTTGAATTTAGAAGATTGGTTAGAGGATGGAAAGAGGTCCATAATAGTAACTCAGAATTGTTCCCAAGTTAGAATATACTTCAATCGAAACGAAACGATTCAAATTTACATATCCTTTACTTTTGTTCTAATTAGATTTGTTTTTGAATTTTAGTCTTTACAAGTAGTAACTAATTGAGAACTAATAATGTCAAATTATTACTTTACGAGTAAAAAGTTTTCAAGTCCTTTCTTAAATTAGAAATAATAATAATTTTGAAACAAGAGAGAGAGTATATTTTATCTTCTTTTTGAACTTAAATTGAATTTAAAATACTACCAAAGCAGTCGGTATAAAATAGTGTATCAACATTGGATTGCTGTATACAAGAAATGAAATGAACTTTTATTGTCAAACTTGAAATTGAATCAAATCAAATGCTTGCTTTTCGCTTTACCTCTTAATGCTTCTCCTTGCTATTTTTTCTTTTCCCAGATCCTCAAAGCAGCAGGGAAAGTCTAATAACTGAAAACCTACAACTCAATTGTGCTTACTTCTGTTACTCTGGAAAGGGAACTAAAGTTTATTGTGCTGCACAATAAAGAATCACACCATGACTCTTTCATACTAAAAAACAAATAGAAAAATCTGAGTACCAGAATTTGACAAAGCTCCAAACAAATTTCCCAGTTAATGCTGAATGAATGGAATAAGGAGAAAAAAAAAACAAAACAAAAAAAGAATAAACTGGAAATTATCCTCGAGACTGAAGAATATAAACTAAAGGACTTCACAACCAATTATATATGTGTATATGTACGTGTTTTTGTAGAAGAAAATGGTTAGATAATCTCCTCCAGACGACGGTCTATGATCCTGGATACAGAATCCAGGAATGCAGCTTCACTTGAGCCAGGGAGCACAGAGTCCTGAGCTTCTTGGACAATTTCTTCAATGACCGATTCTTTTCTCACGGTTTCTCTGCACATCATGTTGCCTATGGCAAATGGGGTCAGCCCTTTCTCTGCACCTTTCTTCAGAAGCACAGTCGAGATACGTAGCACGTGAGCACATTCAACAGGTAGATCCCATCCATAGAACTTGAGCAAGGCTATATCTTCTTCTGCATCCATTGATTTTATATATTCCATGGTTTCAGTGCTGAAAGGCTGCCGAGCTTGTGGCCAGTAAAGCCAGTCAAATGTGCAATCTTCAAACTACATCAAGTGGTTGAAAATGTGAGATGGACTTGAAAATATGAATTCAATGCATTGTGATACTTATTTGCATATCTTAAAGGATACAAATCAATCTTATTCTAGTAAACAACGTAGGCTCATAAGGTGATTATTTAGACTTGTGATCAATCCATAGACCCCAATAGAAAATAAATAGGAACTAATTTATGGCTCATGCTGTGTACAAGAAAGATTTTTTGGACTCCGATCTATGATAATTGCCTATTTTAAGTACCATTGAGAAGAGACTATAGGGATTTCCGGGCTCTTCTATAATAAGGCAAGTTTTTTTTGGGATTTTTGAAGGAAATATATTTGCAGAGAAGACAATTATTAACAAGTATAAAAAATCGGAGTAGACATAGACAGAGAGGGGTGGAAGAGTGGGTGGTGGGGGAGGGGGGGGTGGGGGTTGCACAAGTGCACATTCACAAACTCAAGATTATGGAAGACATGCATCTCATAATAAGTTCAGATTCTTCTGGGAGAAATTTAAAATTGTAGTTAAAGATAAAGAGCATGTATTCTTGTTCTATTATGTCATTTCTTTTTATCCAGCTAACAAAATCATGATGACAGTTTGACTGGGTGAAATATGAAGTTTAAACAGAAAAGACAAGAGTACAAGAAAACAAATAGCAAAGTTTACAGCACACACATATAATTCAAAAAAGTCAAATGACTAAAAGGAAGCAAGACCGAGAAATAAGAAAGAGGACTTACACTATATGGCAAGCAATAGCCATGATCAATTGGTATAAGCACAGTTTGGCCATCTTCACCTTTAGTCACCAATATATTCCCAGCATGCCTATCTGCATTTGCCATCCTCATATCCAAAACCGCAATCTTGTGCACCTCCTCAACTGGAAAAGCACTGGGACCCATATCCTCACAACTACCATTATTCTCCATGAACATCTGCAAGGACCCAGTTTTTACAGACACAACACCTGGATGATTAAAACCTCCATGACGGCACCTTACATAAACCGTAGGAGGAACCCCAGCGAAGCCCTTAGTTTCACCAGAAAATGAGCGCCTACCACTCTTTGGATGATCCAGTATGTAGATAGCACATTCCCGAATGGCACCCTCTCCAACTCTAGTCCCCTTCTTCAACCCTTCTCCATCTTCAGACAAGGGCAACCCTCGGGGGTTATTCACAGCCATAGGCTCCTCATCAACTGGTTTAAAAACAGATAAATATTTAGACCCTGATTCATCCAGCATAAAGTATGCTCCCCCAGTACCCTCTGAGGACCTTATTGGATAGTTCCCGCTATCCATTCCACTGAGGGTAGACTTAATCAGATCACTAATTTCTGGAGGTAATACAATCTTTGGGTTAACTATCACTGGCTCCAACAACGTCTCCCTGTTTGGAGACTTCCTCGGGACGTAATGATTGTTCTCACTCTCTGAATCAACCCCGTACCTGCTTTCTCTTTCCACATCATTCTGTCTCACATCAGTCACCTGTGGTGCAGTGATAGATAATTCAAAATTCTTTCCTACAGGTGCAGCCCTAATTTTTGTGGACTTACGCACAAACAAATGAATCACGGCATCACTATTATTGTTAGAGAGATCAGTTATCAGCCTCTGATCCTCAATTGGCTGACCATTAAGCAAGACCTCATGATCCTCAACACGCTCCAAAGTTTTCTTATTTGCTATCTGACGTTTAACGTAACCCACATCTCGGCTCTTTTCTACCTGAAAGGTGAACTCCTTCCCACAACATGTCCTGACATTAATAACCTGAAGGTCTGAGAGTCGGAGGACCAAATGCAGAACATTCCCATCGCTCACACCATAGTCCCGTACAAGGGAATTGGTCCTTGCTAACTCCCTACCTCCACAGACCAATTTTTGTTTCCTAGTGAAAATCCCTTTACAGGTCTGAATCCGGAGCTTTATTGATTCAATGGAATCCGACTCCAGAACCCGCATTGGGACCTTTGAACCTGACATAGCCACATATACCAAAATAGATTCTTGGCTATGTTGAGGTGATGGAGGAGGCAAGAAAGTCATGCTCTCCTCACGAACCGGGATAATGGATACCAAACCAGCAGAAGACATAGCGGTAAATTGCCCTCAATTAAAATCCCAAACCCTAAAAAGAGACTAAAATCAAATCCTACAGAAATAAAAAAATTCAGCAAATTTTCATTTACAATCTATACCTCATTACACACTAAATTTCGAGAAACGCCCCGATTGCGTGGTTGGGCCTTTTAATTAATTAGGGTTAGAGCAACCCCATAAAGAAATTAAAAAAGAAGCTACAATACAAATGATTTGCAATTGAGGAACAGAGGGTGCAGAAACTTTGGAATTATTGAGGGGAGAGCAGAGAAAGGGTTCTTACCAGAGAGCAAGAACAAAAGGAAAATCGGTGCCCTCGGTAAAAGTGAAGATGGAGAAGGGATTAAGATTAGAAAGGAATTGGGGTTGAATTCTCGGGCCTTGCGGCGATTGAATAGGGATAGATTGAATAGGGATAGAGAGAGAATTTTCGGAGATTGGTTGGAGAAGAAGAAAGAGGAACGCGGTTTAGCCGTTGGTCTTTCGTTCAACCTTTTTTTTTTTTTTTTTGGGGAGAGTCTTTCGTTCAACTGGACGGCCAACTTTATGACCCAATAGCTGAAATTATACAGTACAAACACGTATACGACCCAGCAGAAAAATAGTGTCAATTTTTTATAATATTCAAATTATGAATTTTATAAACACTTTTTGATAATATTTAAAAACAAACATATGTAAAATATGAAATTCAAACTTAGAATTTAGTATCAGTCTACCCAAATGTTACTTTTACTATTTGATTAATAAAGTAGATTCTAGCTATATAATATAATACTAATAATTATATATACTGAAAACAATAATTCTAGCAATTGAATCAACATACTACACAGTAAACCATTAATTTATCCTTTTATAACATTTCAGTACATGTAACTTTTTTAGTTGGTAGAAGAGTATAATTTGGCCTTCATGGTTGTGAATTACTTACTAGTGTCCAATTCTGGAAACGTAAAGGGAATATTCTTCTTCAGTATTCAAAAGCATTAAAAATAATAATCATCTGCTATGACCTCCTTCCTTCCTTTTGTTGATCAGAAATTTGCTGGAAGTTTCATCACCTAGGCTACCAGCATTGACTATAAATTGAAATAACATTACATTAATGCAGATAAAAATAGTTAGATTTTCCACATGACTGCTATTTTATTTGTACAACAAAAAGTACAAATTATCTCTATATATATATCTTGATTTTGCTGTCTAATATCTAATCCTGCAGACATATTTCTGGCAAAAAAAATTTAAAATAGTCGCAACATTTCTGGCATGTAAAATGTCACAAAGAAAACATGACACAAAATTATCTCTAAATTAAAGAGAGATCATATATTCATATTCCAGTTATTGCAACCTGCAAGAATTCTGCTTCCGTACTTTGTTCGGAGTCCAATTGGAACTTCATATTAATTTATATGGTAGGTAATTGGTTTAGTGGAAGGGGCTAGTCACTACAAAGTAACGAATTCCTGTTGGGAGAGGTTCCCACTTAACGTGCCCGACTCCCCTCGAAAGGGATTAGACCATCCGGAAACCAAAAAAGAGAAAGTCTGCATTTTGCTTTCCAAATTGTAACATTAATTCATGTTGCTGCTACAGCTAAATGTCTGCCAGTGCCAATTAATAACTTACACTACTACTCCAGTCACAAGAATGAATTACTCTAATCTTCTAATGGAAAAGAACCAACAAATCGAAATTTAAAGATGATGATATAAATTTCATTGAACCAACATATCCATTAATCCATACTAGTTTTTCTACATTATTAATTAGAGTGTAAACGAGCAACGGTGACAACACATCCAAGCTACAAAAATGCCGAGTAGAGCTCCAGCAAAGACCTGAGATGGAGTGTGCCCCAGTAGTTCTTTGAGCTTTCTTTGGCTTATTGGATGCCCTTGGAACAAATCCTCAACGATAAGATTCAGAACCTATATGGAAAATTAAATTAGAGAACCAAGAACATGAAATAGGATTCAACTAATAATAGTTAAACTTTTTCAGCCTTTCTTTGACACCCAACTAAAACTATTCATTTTTCATGGAAATAAGGTCTTACAACAAAGTTCAATATTTCCTTCTTGAAATTGAACAATTTCATGTAATTAATGGAAAATCCTTGTGTAGACCAGGCCTTTCATAGACCATGAACAAAATTAGTGCATCCACTAAACATATTTGCAAGTTTTTGTGTATGGTCTAGAAAGACCGGGTCTATGCAAGAATTTTCCAATTACTGGAATGTATCCTTTTGTTGGTATCTACGTATTTATTATGCTGCCAACTTGCATCAAATCCTTTAACACCCCTCCTGAAACATAGTTTAGATATATATATATATAAATACAGAATGGGCATGTATGATTCATCCGGATAAAAAATCAAGCAATATCATAAATATGGATGGTACCAATTATAAAGATATGAACAATAACTACTCATTTAAAATCCAAAGCTTTATAAGATGATTTTTAGCTTTTGGATTCTGAAAAGCTATTTATATATTTATGTTTGGAAATACTGCTTTAGCTTCAAAAGTAATGCAAAAGCCACCAAAAAACACTTTCCTAAGAAGGGCAATTTCCGCAAACAAGCCTAAGATCATCCACGGACTTGTATTCAAAAAACCTACTTTTGGCAGCAGAGACGCACCCTTACTCCTTGCTTCCGACATTTGAGTGCTTTTTATGTTATGTTTTACACTCCAAAATAAATAATTAGCTTTTCATAATCTAAGAGCTAATCCAAAAGCTAATTATATTAGTAACTATGTCCAAGTTGATATTTACTTAATTAACAATAACAATGAATGAATATAGCAAAAGAAAAGAAGTATATACCTCAGCTTGCATTCCAGCATGCCTTCTAACGCCAATAGCATCATACATAACAATCAAACTAAATCCCAAACAAACAGGAAACAAAGAATCTGCCACCCCATGACAAATAGCCACGGAAGTAGTTAATGCTGTACACAATGCAGAATGTGAAGAAGGCATTCCACCTGAAGCAAACACAATCCTAAAATCCCATTTCCTCTCCACACAAAAGTTCAAGAAAATTTTCATAGATTGTGCAGCAGCCCAAGCACAGAAGCCCGAAACAAATGTCGGGTTTGCGGCTAATGTAGCCACAAAAGGGCTAATTTTAACCTTAGCTGTGGCAGTTACACTCATAAGCGCTGTCCCAAATGCCCCATTTTGCAAAAGGTCAGTATCTTGACCCGGAAAAACAGAGACCCATTTTGGATTCGAGGATTTTGCTGCAAAGTCCTTGAATTTCTGAAAATAATATGAAAAGGGTTTGATGGGGACTGAGTTGGGATTCTGAGGGTTTAAAGTATTTAAAGTGATTTTCGATTTTTTGAATTTGAGGGTTGAAAAAGAGGAGTAATTTACTGACCTAGAGGAGCTGGAAAGAGTGAAAGGAGAATTTATTACTCCAACAAGAGAATCCATGACCATGAAAATACGATCGATGTTTTAAATTCTGTTTCAGTCTCTGTAGCATCAAAACAGAGAACCAATCCAATGTAGTTAGTTCAGTTGTGGTACTACTTTCCAGAAGTTTGTTTGTTATTTAGGTTTGTTGAGATTGAGTTTGAGTCTGAATTTCTCTCTTTTACTTTTAGTTTACCTTTAAAAAAAAAAGAGTAGTTCCAGTTCGACTCGTATAAGGAATATGCCTCTACGACTACGACACCAGATGATATTTCCAATTTTATAAAAGTAGTATAATACATGGTATCAATTAAATAACACTTCATACTTTATGTAGAGTTTTATTTTCTAAAAAGCTACTTTCATTCTAAATAATTCTTCAATTTTTATATCTTATTTTGAATTTTAGTAAGGAAAGTTGTCCGAATTATTTTTCAATTATCATATTTTATTTGGAATCAGGTTTAGGAAAAATGTAAATCTATGTGTTCGATTCGCCTCGAAATGTCTAAAACTTTTGTAACAAAAAAAATTGATGAGTTATAATTCGACTCGACTTTTGCACACTAATTGTGACGGCCCGACTCCGCGGGTCCGTCGAATAACAGTCGAAAAATTATTATTATTTTGAAAAAGTGTTAAAATATCGAAACTTTTTTTTTTTTATAAATCATAAACGATAAATTAAAAGGTTTAAAGCGGAAGCGGTTTTAAACAAAATAAGAACAATTTAAATTATTAAGTTTTTGATGAAAAAGTAAAATCAATTTTCATAGTAAAGGTTTAAAGCGGAAGCATTTGATCACAACATATCAAAAGATTTGAACAAAATCAACCGAGAGAGATAAATAAGCAATTTATGAAAATCTTGACTCTTTTATGAAAATATAATCAACTTTAACGATTCAAATACTCTAAGCAAGGTTTAAAACAAAATCGAAAAAGAACATAAATCGATAACAAAATATAACTACTCTTCCCAAATACTAGGGAGGGATCGCAACCGTGATGACCTAACCGCAACTCGACTATTATTTTCCAGAACACCTGAAACTGAAAAGAATGAAACATGGAACGCATAAGTTGATCGTCCAACTTAGTGAGGCTGTGTGCGAAATTTGCATGGTAATGCGTGTATGCAACATATTATATAACGTGAACAAGTTATCAAACAAATTAAGCATATATTCAAGACGGAAGATTCACATAACCAAGAATTGCTGATGCCGTCCTCCACTTACCCTCCATCCTCTGTCTGATGTCCATCCAAACACACCGAGTAAGGAGCGACCTTACTATATGAAGTGCATCGACATGTCTTTGCCAAAGTTTGTCCTTACTCCCCAAGTGTTCCTCCCCACTTGGATTGTAAGGCCAGGCCTACGGGTAACCGTGACAATCCTGCCGGCCCTTGCCGGCCAGGTTGGCATCGGGTCCATATACCAATCAAAAGGGGCTTACACAAAATCGGAAACAAACGGAAACACAAAATCGGAAACAGACGGAAACATAACATATCAAACATATTTAACATATTATCAACATTTAACAACTTATCAAATGCAAATTTTGGGTATCATGATAATTTAGTAAAATATATACGCAACTAGTAGATTTGGATGTAGCATGCATTGGATTATCATGTTGATATACTAAGGATTTCATGCGAGTAATGTCGACGTAACAAGTCCAATCTCTTTCTAACAACATGCAATAGAAATTATAATATAACACATGCTTTGATTATTAAGAGCATAAGTAAATGTTTGACTCGATCTCCTAGCACATCGGACCGACTACAAATTCAACACACAACGCTCACCTTTGTCGCTTAGTATAGCGACTAAAATTCCACAAATGAAGCGTATCCGAAACCTGAGCAAGTACGTTACGACTTAGAATTTATCTAACAACCTTACTTAAACATAACTAATGAAAATCCTACAAAGGATTTGCTAAACTAACACATCGCACACAAGAACTTAGAACTTACGACTTCACTTCAATTAAGAGTAATTATTTTTAAAACTCAAAATACTAATTACATAATACAGCGCCAAAACAACAAATTTTTCCCTTCATTTTCCAGATTTACAAAACAGCCCCTAAACTTTTGAAAACATCCATTTTTGCAAAAATTTGGAACAAACTTTAAATCAAATGATTTTTAACTAAACCCATATCGAAAATTATATAAAAACAGAGTATTAAGTATCTTGTTACTTCAAAAATCAAAGCTTTAAAAATCCCACAAGTTTAAAAAAATTCAAAAAATACCCTTATGGTTTTGAAAACTTAAGAAAATCAACTTTCTTGAAAAATAATTCAAGGTCCAAGCATCTACGCAATATTTAAAAATAATTAAGCATAATTTCACTAGAAAACTGAGATTAAAAATAAGTTTTAATAACTTTTCACCAACTAACAGTGAGAAACAAAAAGTTCTTTAATCATAATTTTTCTTCGGAAAAATTTACAAATTTTCAATCTTAAAACAAAAGTGAACAAAGCTCTACATCAAATCAACTAATCAAAAGTTTATAAAAGTAACTATAAAAACAGCGACAAAACAGCGGCTTTGCCCCCTTTATTTTCGGATTTACAAAAATAACCCCAAAAGTTTCAAAAACTCCCTTTTTGCAAACAAACTCGGAGCAACTTTAAAACAAATAATTTTTAAGTAAACCCATACCAAATATCAAACAAAAATAGAGATTTTCAGTCCATTTTTACTCCAAAAAAAATATCACAGCCCTAACCCTTAAACTTTAAAAACCTTTCAAAAATACCCCCAAAGTTTTGAAATTTAACAACATTAACTTTCTTACAAAAATAAATCAAGATCCAAACATATAAGCAATATCTAAACAAAACCAAAGTGAAGTCACATTAAATATCTTACATAAAATTAAACTTAACAACTTTTCACAAAAACTACATGGATAAACTAAAGTTCTTCAATATATACTTTGAAGAAAAGAAAGTAAAATCACAAATATTAAAGAACACATGCATAGACGGATTTTTACCCAAAGCAACGAAGGAGATGAAGCTCTCTTCGTTTTCAGACCTCCGAAGGTGGTGGTGGTGGCTCCGGTGGCAGTGGTGGCGGCTCCGGTGGTGGTTCATAACAAAAGCCCTCAAATCCTTACTTTTCACCAATTTCTGACGACTTCCGATTCACTCCGGTGATCCAAACGACGATCCGAACGGTCAAAATGTAGCCCCATGTGTGTAGGACCTTCACGCAAAATTTGGGCATGATCCAACGGTGGACGAAGATTTAATGAGCAAAAATCCGAGGCTGTGCTGTGTATATCCGAAAATCCTCTTTCTAAATGTGTTTTCTCTTTCCCTCTCTATATCTATGTATTTTAAGTTGTAAAGAAGATAAAGTGGGTTTGAGGGAGATATTTATTGGACTAAGAAATCAGATTTTTAATGTATATACACATATACATACAATATGAGAATATAGGAGTTTTATTACTCCATATTTTCCACCAATGCATGTCAACCTTGAGTGGATGAGTTTATCTACCCAAGGGCATGCTTGACAGCCCTAGGAGTGTGCAAGGAGAGAAAATGATTACTCTCCTGCAGAAAATCTGCAACTTGGGGCAAATTTGCACTTTGCCCCCTGAAGTTTTGGGAAAGTGCATTTTTGCCCCCCAAAATAAAATTTTCGCGCAACCAAGCCCAAAAATTTCAAAAAGGTCTTAATATTATTCTAAAGTAACTTTATATTTTTGAATTATTTTAAAGTTCGTAAGGTCACAAGATTTAATTAAATTGTATATTTTAGTTCAAATAATGCTTAACTTCAAAAATAAAACGTGGCACATAAAATTGGGTTAAAAAATCCAATCAAAAGGGTCCGAAATTTTTGGGGCGTTACACTAATTGAATCCTCACTTATTGAATTGAATTCTAAAAAATATATTTGTAATTGATTACTTAAGAATAGTATTAATTACAATACAAAATAAATAAAAATTGAGTGTTTCCAAATATATTTGAAGTTGTATTTTTTTTTTATAAGAACTTAATTGTAATATTATTAGGAGGGGGGATTGGGCTAAATGTGGTTTTTATTAATGCGTTGAGGCCCAGATAAACTTTTAAGAAATGGGCCAATAGTGGGCCAAGTGCAGGCCGAAGTCGAATCGGATTCGCGTTAATTTGAAAAATGAAAGATAAGAAAAATAAATTTGAAATTGTAAAAAGCAAACAAACAAATTAAAAGGCCTCTTCTTCCCCTGGAGATATTCAAACTTTCTTCAATACACTTTCATTTTTTAAATAAAAAAAAGTAGCAGAGCAGGTGATTTTCCATTTTTGAAGCGCAGTTGTTGAGTCAACTCGGAGAGAGATGGAGAACTTGATTCAATTAGTAAACAGATTGCAGAGAGCGTGCACGGCGCTTGGCGATCACGGCGAGGAGAGCGCGTTGCCTACTCTCTGGGACGCCCTCCCTTCTATTGCCGTCGTCGGTGGTCAGGTCCGAAGAAATTTAATCTGTGATAAATTTTAAATCTATTTCTTGTTATACTTAGGGGTTTCGGTGTTCTTTTAATATATCTAGATCTTCACCAGTGTTATTTAAGTACGGGGTTTTTACAATTAGATCTGCCGTTTTAAGTTGGTTTTAGATTTATTTATTAATTTTCTTCTCAAAATTGATAACTTTTAGTTATACGTGAATTTTTTTTTTTTTTTAAATATCTTCCTTTATTTTATTCATAAATATTAACTTACTGAGTTTGATATGTGATTCCGGTTAATCAGGCAAAATGTTGATGTGTATGAACTCAATTTTTACTTGGCACTGTTATTGAAACCAATGAATTATGGGTGAACTCTAGAAAATTATCAGAGGTTTGGGGACTTTGAGTTGACTTAATTGTTAGGTGCTGGATGAGTACTCCTTATTCATATTTACCTGGAACCAGTAGAATTAATCAGATCATTTCTAGTTTGCAGTTCCTAACATGTTGTGGAATCTATTGAAGTTTATAGTTACAATGTGATTTGGCTATTTCATTTATTCTTTCTCCTCTATCATGCTTTCCAAAAACTGAGGGCCTGTTTGTTTGGCGTTTCCCAGAATTTTTTCGTGTTTGGGAAATGTCAAACAAACATGTTTTCTATTTTTCGAAATAAATTTTTCATCCATTAATTTTCTCAAACTACTCTCTCAAAAGCCAAACAAACAACAATTTTCTTATCTCTAAACAAAACCTATAAAAACTCTACTTTGATTTGACATAAAGTAACCTATCTCTTACACAATTTATCTCACATAACAAACATGATTTGACATAAAGTCTTACACATCTTACACCTACAACCCAACTCTTCCAAAAAAACCTACACCTACTTTATTTCTCAAACCACTCTCTCAAAACTCAAACAAACAACATTACGCAAATCGAGATTATTTCACAAACCTCCACTACTCTCCCAAACTACTTTCCCAAACGCCAAACAAACAGGCCCTGATGCTCCAGAACCGCCATCAAAATTTCTCTCATAATTACCTAAATATGATGCTTTGTCTATCAAAAAGCAACTTATAGTCAAATCTACCTTATCTAGAAATCAGTTTTACAAATGCTACTTTCACTACTCTAGGTTAGTGCAGTAATTTTAGAACTTAAATGTTATAGTTCTTGAAGTTCTCAACTAATAGAAGGGTGTTACTTTTAGGATGATTCACTTAAAATGTGGAACAAATTGGGTTATGGTGCTGACTTAGATGAGTGAAAAACAATGTCATCAAACCAGTAGGTCTAAGATACTCCGTTTTTAATATCAAATGGGTTATTTCGAATTATGGTTTCAAATATATTGTGTGCTAGGTATTATTTTGTATTGTTCTACATTTACTTCCTACTTTTTGAATGAGTATTTACAACATATACAGTTTTATTCATTAAAATTTTCACTTATGAGTATTTTCAACATATAAAGTTAGTTGTATTCTCTAAAATACTCCTTATTGATGTGTTGATATTTTAACGTTTCTCCATTAAATCTACTTTTGGTTTGACTCATTTTTTGCACATAATCATTAGCATTCTGCTGTGACTGACACTGACATTTATGGTTGTAGAGTTCTGGAAAGTCCTCAGTACTGGAGAGCATTGTCGGAAAGGACTTTTTGCCTCGTGGATCTGGTAATTTGAATTTTATATTTATGGCTGCGCACAACCATACGCAGTGGATTACCTTGAAACTACCTTCTTCTTTGGCATATGGATGTCCAAAAACATTAGGATTTGATTTCCTGTATATAACACAGGTATTGTTACCCGACGTCCACTTGTGCTGCAGCTTCATCGGCTTGATGAAGGTAGAGAATATGCAGAGTTTGGACATCTTCCTAGAAAGAAGTTCACTGATTTTGGTAAGTTTTTTTTAAGAGCTTTTGTTTGGGCAGGGGTGGGGTTAACTTTATCTCGAACATATTTGTTCAGTCAACTATGGTTTGAGTTCGGTGCCATAATATGCTCTTTTCCGGATAGGCATTTCAATATTTATCTCGCACTAACACACTCATTAATTGTAGCAGGCATACCTGTTATGTGTTGGAACTATGATCACATTTCTTATTAATGGTAAGTCTCTGGTTTTGGTTTATGCAGTTGCCGTGAGGAAGGAGATCTCGGATGAGACTGACCGAGAGACAGGACGTAGTAAACAAATTTCTACTGTTCCAATTTATCTTAGCATTTATTCCCCTAACGGTGAGTCAGTTTGGTTATTGATCATTTCTCTTTCTGGAAATTCGATTTAATGGACAATATTAAGTTTTATCTATATTGGAATGGTGTGGCTAACAAATTTTGGAAATCAAAAAGCTTGCTGCGAGTAGTATGTAATACGCCTAGGCTTATATATAGGCCATATTAGAAGAAGTGCACCTAACCCCTCTGTTTACTCCACCCAAACCCTTATCCTAAATTTGAAAAAAAATTCCCAGTTCTTATGAATTTGGAAATCAAGAATTGGTTCGCAATCATATAAACAGTTGTCCCTAATGAAGGATATAATAGAAGAAGTGCACATAAGCCTCTGTTCCCTACATATTTTATTTTTACATGTTCTAACGAATTTTTGAAATCAATTTGTGTGGAAAACAAGAAGTTAGATGGAACAATATGTAGTTCTGGGCATATATGATGGATATAGCATAAGAAGCGTGCATAACCCCTCTGTACCTCCACCTAAACACTTATCTAAAATGGGAAAAAATAATTAGAAGTTGCAGTTATGTAATGTTCTGTAAGTAATGTCTTGTTTGGCGTGATTCAATATCTATGTTTCATCTTCCGGAGCTCCTGCTTTATGGTCAATATTATTTGCTACTTTAATTTTTGTTTTATGATATTAGATATAGATAAAGAAAATTAGCTAGTGTTATTCTAGCCCTAATTCCTTGTTGCCTGAATGAACTTGAAAAGAATGTGATGCTGCTGCCTTCTCACTTTGATGTTTATTGAGTAGCAAGTCGTTTGTAATTTGCATACTTCTCATGACTGCAGTTGTGAATTTGACATTGATTGATCTTCCTGGACTCACAAAAGTGGCAATTGGTGAGTGACATGCCCTTAAATTTATTTTATTTCAGCAGATATTGTCTTCTGTCAATTTCCTTTGCAGATAACCCAAATGGTTGGTTGACATGTTTGTTGTAGATGGTCAGTCTGAAAGTATTGTGATGGACATTGAGAACATGGTGCGGTCTTATATCGAGAAGGTACTTTAATCAGAAAGTGGTAGAGGCTCATGCTTCACAATTTATTTAAAGCCTTAAAATAATTATGTTTCGATAGAGTAGCAAGACTTAAATGTTTACATCTATTGACAAGTTTATGACTGAGTATTGCTCAATTCTAGTTCAAGGTGATTGTACATAATTTAACAATTTTGTTCTTTTTGAATGGTCCACTGCAGCCCAACTGTATCATTTTAGCAGTTTCTCCTGCCAACCAAGATCTTGCAACATCAGATGCAATCAAGATTTCTCGTGAAGTAGATCCAAAAGGTATGACTTGTTAATACTGTTTACTTGAGTGTGATTAGTTCATTTCGTGAAAGTGCTTTTGGCTAACCATCATAATATTTGGAAGCTGCATATGTTCCTTTGTCATCATCGAACTTAGAGATTGTAGCTTTTCTTTCCCCACATTGTTGCTGAATTCTTGTGTCTCATGCAGGAGAAAGAACATTTGGAGTTTTAACAAAAATTGATCTTATGGACAAGGGTACAGATGCTGTTGAAGTAAGTTGACAACTATTCAGTGTACACCCGCTGAAATACTTTCAAATTTGATGGTTGATTATCTACTTTTTAGGAATTAGAATTAGTTGAACTGAAGTTGTATCTATGAAGTTTGCTGTATAATTATGAACCAATGGAACCTGTCAGTGTTTCATGTAACATTTGGTTTCTTACATTGCCTTGTTTTGTCACATTACTACTGAATCATTTCTTTTCCTTGTAGATTTTGTTGCTTGCATCTGCAAAGATATCTTGCTGACACAACTTGTTTTCTTTGTACTTCATGTATTCTGAATCTAGAACCAGAAGATCTTTTGATTCATTTTTTATTCTTGAGTCAGCTATCACCATCATAGAAATATGAAAATGATGGGAAAGCATAGAAATTTTCAATTGAGGTGCTCGATTCTCATTTTCTAATGCAGCATTGACTATAATGATTATATTTGCTGCTGAATGTTGGTGGCAGTCTAGATGTTTTATGGTGTTTTCTGGCTTCAATGAGTTGCTCAGCCTTCTCTCACTGCCTCAAATTCTGTTGCTGGCGGACTACCAATTTGTTGCCAAAGCTACAAATTGCTTGCCATATTATTAGTATTAGTGTTATTCTTACTAGAAATGATTTGTCCATTGGTGAAGTTGATTTATTGATTTTTTTGTGTTATTATTTGGGAAGGATGAAAGGTTATATCCTGACTCTTTCTTAATTGTAGATCCTGGAAGGAAAAGCATATAAGCTGCAGTTCCCATGGATAGGTGTTGTTAATCGCTCGCAACAAGACATTAACAAAAATGTTGACATGATTGCTGCTAGGCGTAGAGAGCGGGAGTATTTTGCTCAAACCCCGGAGTATAAACATCTTGCCCATAGGATGGGCTCCGAGCATCTTGGGAAAGTTCTATCAAAAGTAAGAAATATCTAGCTGTACAGATTATGTATTTATGTGTAGGTGATTAAGCTTGTGAATTTCATATAAGTTGGCTTATTAAAGTTAGGCTTGCTGTTGGTTCAATTTTTTGCTGTTTCTTGTTCTAGCATTTAGAAGCCGTAATCAAATCTCGAATCCCAGGCCTTCAGTCACTTATCAATAAAACTATCATTGAGCTTGAATCTGAGTTGAGTCGTTTGGGAAAGCCGGTTGCGACTGATGCTGGAGTAAGTTTTTCCATTAATTTGCTTTCTGCATTTTCATTTTAGTGTAAGAATTTTCATTCCTCATCTTCTAAATCTAAAAATGCTATTTTGTTTTTGCATAAACATTATTCCTGTGCTTAAAATTGTGTCTTTTTTTGTTTAGGAAAATAGGTTCTTCTGTTTGTTTTCAGTTTATGAACTGATGCCTGCTGCTTGAAACACCTTCATTTCTTGACACTTTATTATCAATGCAGGGAAAGTTGTACATGATTATGGAAATCTGCCGTATGTTTGATGGAATATTTAAAGAACATCTTGATGGGGTGTAAGCATCTGTGACTGCTCTGTGTAGTATGCGATATTTTTTCATGTTGAAATCTATTTTATCTTCATTTTATTGTCATGTGCAGTCGACCAGGTGGTGATAAGATTTATAACGTTTTTGATAATCAACTACCTGCTGCATTAAAGCGTTTGCAGTTTGACAAGCATCTTGCAATGGAAAATGTACGGAAGTTGATAACTGAAGCTGATGGATATCAGCCTCATCTTATAGCACCTGAACAGGGATATCGTCGTATTATTGAAACTGCCTTGATCACTATCAAAGGTCCTGCCGAGGCAGCTGTTGATGCGGTATGCGTTTAAACTAGACTTGTATTTTTCTTACGTTTTGGTCTTATGTTGGCCGAGCTGCTCTATAATAGTCTTAATTTTGGAGATAGGCTCCCTCCCTATAATGATGTCAACCACGTCATTCCAATTTTGACTTTCTAGTTTTCATTATGTTCATAAACTGAGATATATAAACGAACTAATACTCATGGATTGGGCTGAGGTCCAAATGGCTTGGACATAACTCAACTAGCTTAAGAGGTGAGGATTTCTCAAGACCTTAATATGAGTACTTAGTCTTGATTTCCAATTCAAGTGGAACTTTTAGTCTCAATAAAACCAAAATCTTATATTTGTTAAATTGAGTGTTAGATGATCTTGGAGTTGGTTGAGGATGATTCTGGATGTCTTATATTACGCCTACATTGGTTGGGATAAGACATGAACTTTTTAAGTATTATCTCAGACAAACCTGTATCTGAGTCGTTCTGTTTATGATATTTCTTTTCCTTTTGCTGGAAGATACAGCATTTTTGGTTCTTTAAATGAACAAACTCTTTTGAGCTCACTGCAATGTTTCTTATTACTATTAAGCAACTGAATTGCGTAATAAACTTGTAAATCTGTAACAATTCCTCTTTTCAGGTTCATGGAATACTGAAAGATCTAGTTCACAAGTCAATCAATGAAACCGTGGTATGTCTAAACTTTTTCAATGCTATGTAGATCATTCGTTAATGACAAGACCTGGGTATTTGAAGCCTGTTTATGTTGCTCTTATTTGTGGCAAATTGCATTTTAGTCTTACGTAATTTGACCCTCGGCGCTTTTGGTCCCGTGCTTTTTGAAGTTGCACTCTTGGTCCCAAATTTTAAAATATTTTGCATTTTTGGTCCTATTACCCTTTTCCATCTAACTTTTGCACTTTTGGTCCAAAAGCCCTGCTTTGCACTTTTTGTACTTTTGACACCAATTTGGATGGAAAGGGGGCGATATCAAATATGAAAAAGTGCAAAATATTTGTAAAAGACTGGGACAAAACGTGAATTTTGCAAAATGTGGGGCCAAAAGTGCTGATGATCTAGTCTTGTCGGAATAGAAATGCAATTTTACCGTGAAATCATCTATTCTCTAACTGTACCCCATTATATCTACTCCCTCTTCTCAAATGAAAAATGGAAGTTGGACAAGTTAAATAGACAGTAAAACAATTATGTGATAGTACAAATGGAATTACCTAAAAGGTTTCGAAGTATAATTTGTGTACGAATTGTTGCCTATAGGAGCTGAAACAGTACCCATCCCTCCGGGTGGAGGTTGCCAATGCTGCTGTTGAATCCTTAGACAGGATGAAGAACGAAAGCAAAAAGGCAACCCTTCAACTAGTAGAAATGGAATGCAGTTACTTAACCGTAGATTTCTTCAGGAAACTTCCTCAAGATATTGAGAAGGGAGGCAATCCAACCCATTCAATTTTTGATAGATACAACGACTCTTATCTACGACGAATTGGTGAGTCCTGGAGTTGTCTTTCTAGTCTCAAAATCTCTTAAGTTCAGTAATTATCATTTTTTGCCTAATGAGCTTCTTACTTTGTGCAGGGTCAAATGTGTTGTCATATGTCAATATGGTTTGTGCAAGTCTGAGGAACTCCATTCCCAAATCTGTAGTTTATTGTCAAGTCCGTGAGGCAAAGCGAAGCTTGCTTGATTATTTCTTTGCTGAATTAGGCAAAAAAGAGGTATGAACTCCAGCTATAGTGTCTAGCCTACCTCCTCCCATTGAATGTTCTGGCATTGCAGATGCCGAAATCCATTGAATTATGTATATTATATGCAGAACTGTCCTCCAGGACTATACCTGAACACATTTGGTCCCAATTTTCTTAAATGTTTAGCAAATTTGGTCCCAAGCCTTACAGAGTTGCACTTTTGGTCTCAAATTGGATAGAAAGGAGGTAATATGACCAAAAGTTGTAAGCAAAAGAAAAAAATAACTAGTAGAAGTTTGGGATAAAAAATGCAACTATATGATCCAGGCCCGAGGACTAAAAATGCAATTAGTTCTCTTTGTTATGTATATAGATAGATACACACTGAAAATGAAGTCTCTTTGCAGGCGAAACAGTTGGGTAAGCTGTTGGATGAGGATCCAGCAGTTATGCAGCGTAGAGTCTCCCTTGCAAAGAGACTGGAGTTGTACAGGGCTGCTCAAGCAGAGATTGATACAGTAGCCTGGTCAAAGTAGTAGACTAGAGATTTTTTGGTGCAACCCCCTCCCCCTCTCCCTCTTTATGTATACCCTGTTTTTTCGTTTACATATGTAGCTACAATGTGTTCTGTAATATGTGAGAGCCTTAATTATTATTTTGTGGCTTGACACTATTCTTTGTAAACTGAAGTGCTGTTCCATATTCTTCTTAACAAGCCATCTGGGGTTATGATTCTAGTTGAGAACAACTTTGACCGATAATATCTCGGGTTTATACTTGGATGGCTAGTTTTTTTAGTTAAGATTTTGTTGGAGGGTTGGTTGCGTTTTGCGGGGGTTGGGTCAGGTTTTAGTTAGGTCTGAGATGGGTGAGGTCAATGAGGAAATGTTATTTGGAGATTAAAGGTATGTCGACGTTATATTTAACTATACTAATTTAATCGAACTAAAGGAAAAAAAGATTAAGAATTGGATAAGTGGATTCACGTGTTTTGGTCTATTTCACTGATTAACAATTGAATAAAATATGTGCACTCATCTGAATCAGTCTCTCCAATGCGATACAAAGCTCGACATTCTCCTGAAAAGTTTTTGAAAGGATAAGAGCATCATCAATTGTGTATCTGGACCCAAATTCTTCGTTTGCAATCTGCTACAGTGTTTTGCACTCCCTGAAAAATATTTTTTCTGTAGCAATAGACATAAAAAATGGGAACTCATTTTTAAAATCAATTCAAATTGAATTTATATCACTAACTTAAAATTAAAGTTTATTTAAAAATGCAATCACCAGTAATTTTTTAGACTAAATAAAAAATAAATAGAATTCAAAATATTTGTAAATTTTATAATAATTATTAATTATTGACAATGAATTCATTGATGGTGTCGTCATTATTATTTTAATTATTTTTTTCAAGTTTTTTGATAAGATTTTTATACGCGCGTCAATTTATGGTTAGATGTTGAGATTTCCAATAAGATTTTTATTTTTTTTCCTACATTATATACGTGTAAATTTATGATTGGATGCTGAAATGGGTTCAGCAATCTTGAGGGCTCAAATTTGGACTCAATTGAAAGTAAATGGATTTTGGGTGCATTTTGCGCTGAAATGGGTTCAGCAATCTTGAGGGCTCAAATTTGGACTCAATTGAAAGTAAATGGATTTTGGGTGCATTTTGCACTTCCCTTTTACGCCCCCACCATTAGGTGTTTTTAGTAAATTTTGGACCTAAATTAATTTGGTGCTCATAGTTAGCCACACTGGTGTATGGTGATGCTCTAAGAGATAAATAGTCAAAAAGGGAAAAGTATAAATTTTGGAGGTGCGGGGAATCGAACCCCGTGCCTCTCGCATGCGAAGCGAGCGCTCTACCATATGAGCTACACCCCCTGGATGTTACTTTTGCCAAGTATTAATTATTTCATACAACATCTTGCTCTACTTTTTTCAATCCCTACTTTAATTCAATACAACGTACATATATTTGATATGAGTTCCTAGATGAAGAATTATAATCGAGTGAATTAAGTTGCATTTATTACACATATGTAAACCATTAATTATAAAACTACAAAGCATGAAGTGTGTCACTTAACAATAATTCAATCTTTTTTTGACTCATTTTTTTTTTAAGTGAAAAATACGGAGTAGTAAAAAGAAAATTATTTTGATAAATAAAACCTCATCCGAATATATCCTACAAATGGTCAAAGTATTCTTTCTGAAAAATTACCGGAAATGTAGAACACGCCTTTGACTTGTCTTTAAAACAAATCTTAATGTAAACCATTAGTAATTGTTGAATCTCCTTAATCGTCTCCCCCCATATAAAAAGTCATATTTGTAAAGTGAAAAAGAAAACAAAGAAAGAGAAAAAACAAGAATTCAATTTTTATACTAAAAAACTTTTCTTTCATTTGCTTGCTGGAGAATAATTATTTGTATTTTCAGGCACGATTTTCATAAATTCATCGGAAAGAGAAGAATGGAGTGGTCTGCGAAATCGGCTACAAATGCATATCTTGATGCCCTCAAATTGGTATGCATATATGTTTCACATTTGATTCTCAATTTTATATATCTTCAATATTTGTGATTAATCTACCAATAATATTTTCAAATGTATGTATGCATGGATGAGAACAATTTTATACTTCATGTTTCCCCATTATTTGTTCTGAGAAGAGTAATGCATCATGTTTAATTGGGTTTTCTTATTAAATGTTTAGAGATATTCACCATTTTGTGCATTTGATAAAAAAAAAAAAAAAAAGTTGGTTAAGTTTCTAGAGATTAAAATGAATATAACCTGTTCTGGTTCTAGAAAAATTAGTAAGATTTTTTAGAGATTATGGAAGAAGAAAACTAGGTAAGAAATAAATGATCTTATGTCAAATCAAAGTTGTTACATGCATGAGTTCTTTTATTTTTGTTATATCAAAGTAGAATTGCTTTATGTTATTATTGTTTAGAGATAAGTGTGATTGATTTTTAGAGTTGAGAGAAATTTATATGATAGGCCTCTTAGAAAAAGACAAAAAAAAAAATAATCGCGAATACACTAAAATGCTCTCTGAAAAACCAAACAAAAGTAGGAACATAGGGTTGAAGAATCGAAATGAATTCATATCATTCTTTCCAATTTTTCTTAATATTAAAATTTAAACATACATTTCATCAACTCTGTCTAATTCAAAATAAACCAAAACAGTGTGCAAAATGCAATAAAGAATGCAATTCATGTGAAGCACAAAGACCAGAAAGCAATGAGTTCATATCAGCCTTAGCAGCAGGAATGAGTGCAAAACTAATAGTAGAAGTGACCTCTGAAGTATCTTCATCCACAGTAGCCTTAGCCGCAGCTGCACGACAAACGGGAGGCAGGTTCGTATGCATTTTACCAGAGCCAAAGCTAAACAAATCCCAGAAAGCCATAAATGATTCTGGCCTAAACGACATTGTAGAGTTCAAAACGGGGGACCCTGTTGAAGTATTACCAAATTATGAAAACATTGATTTCTCCTTGGTAGATTGCAAAGCTGATAATTATCAAAGATTGCTTGAAAATTTGGACGTAAATCCAAGAAGATCGGTTGTGGTGGCTAATAATTTGTTGGAAGGTGGAAAAGGATTGGGAGGACTTATAAAAGGAGTTGAAAGAAAGACGAAAGTGAGGTCTATGAAGCATCCTATAGGTAAAGGTATGGAGATTACTATGATTGGAAAGAGTAATGATTTTGGAAAGAGGGAGAGAGGTAAGTCTGCAAATTATAGTATTAGACCAGAAAGGAAAGGTGGGGTTGTAAAGAAGACTGATAAGAGCAAATGGGTATTTGAAATTGATGAGAAAAGTGGGGAAGAACATATTTTTAGGTTGCCTAGTTCACAATAGGATTGGAAGTTTGATGTGGTTTAATGATGATTTAATTTGTTCGAAAATGTTGTCGTTGGACGGGAGAGGAGAGTCATGGAGTGATGCAAAGGTGCCTAATTGTCTATATAAACTTGAGGTTTGTGGTGGGGAAGGGGTACAGGTACTGGTACTGGTACTGGTGTGGTGGATGATGTTTTTATGTTTGTGTATCTATCTTGTAGAAGCTATTGATGATTTTCATGCACAAACGTATATAAGTGACAATTCACAAATTGGATATACGTTGATTTGATATTTGTTCCTATTACTAACCTCAAAGTTATGAATACTAATGGCACTTTTCTTTTTTTGGGGGGAAACCAAAATTTTATTCCATGACTAAAATGTACATCTCTACTGTTAAAAAAATGTGAATAGTTTCGATTAAAATAATCCTATGTGATTTATATTTTGACATTGTATAAATTGGTAAAATAGTCAAATCAAACTCAGCAAGTATAGTTAGATTATGATTCATAAGATATAGTTGGATTAGGTGACATACTAAATAATTTACATCTCTATTTTATTACCTATTTTGCCCCGATGGTCAACTCTGCCGAAAATAATGAGGAGGGTGTAAGTTCTTGAGTTTTTTCTTAATTCGAGAGTGCTAAGGGTTTATTCTGTGTTTCGGGGGTGCAAAAAGTCTATTTATCGTGTTTCAGGGGTGCAAATTAATGAGTTATTCTTAATTCGAGTGTGCTAAGTGCTAATTTTATGTTTTGTGGGTTCAAAGTGCCCATTTCTAATAAGGGGGTACAAAGTGCTAATATTCTAAAAAGAATAACCTATTTTGCCCCTAGGAAAATACTAGAGGGTGTAAGTTTTTCGTGTTTCGAGGGTGCTATTTCTGTTTTTCAGAGGTGCAAAGTGTCTTTTTCTCGTGTTTCGGGGATGCAAAGTGCCAAAAACCTAACAATATATGGGCACATGAATCTTGTAGCAGATGCAACAAAAAAGATACAAGTAACATTGCTGAATGAAACAAATAAGAACAATTATAGAGCAACGAATAACGATCAAGGGACAACGAAACTGAAGCTAAATATGACGATGATATACTAAAAGACATCAATGCAAAAAAGATTGTGACACTACTAAAAGAAAGAAAAGGCGATTCGCAAAAAAGTAAAAGGAAGATTGTGTCCCCACTGAAATTTCAATAAAAGCTCAAGATGTCGATAACATAACAAAAGACGTTAATGCAAAAAAATGTGACTGGTCTAGAAACTAATAAATGAAAGAAAAGACAAGTCACAAAGAAGATCAAAGAAGACTACGCCCCTATTGACATTTTGAGTGATTAAGAGACGCTTGATAAATTAATGAAGAAAAAATATAATGTGCTCAAGTGAAATGACGAGATAACATTTTGAAATATCAAGATTAAGAAAGAAAAGAAAAATAATGTGCTCAATTCAAATGGCAAGATAACATTTCGAAATATCAAGGTCAAGAAATAAAAGAAGTGATGTTGTCATTTCGTTCAAATCGTAGTTTTAAAATATATCATAATTACATATACACTTCATTTTAGATTTAAAATACTTAGTATAGTTCAATTTTAATTTTTAATTTTTTTTGGTTTTAACATTAGTATTTATGATCTCAACTTTAGATCATTGGTAATAATAATATAATTACAAAGTTACCAGTCAAACATTTATCTATTTTATTGAGACAGTAGAATGATGAAAAATCATTCAACAAAAAACTTAATGTATATAAAAAACATAAATCAAGGATAAAGTTTTAGGAATTGATTTAGTTTCTCAACAAAAAATTAAACATGATTTTGAAATTTTCATTAGTATTGTACAAGAACACTTATTCATATATAACTCAAACAAGAACATTCTTATCATATTTAATCATTATTTTATTACATCATCGAATTATCATATACGAAATTAGTTAGTCACGTGGATTTCTTCCGTTTCATCGATTTTGTTAGGATCCGCCCTTTCTTCCAAAAAAAAGAAAGGAGAAAGGTCTTCTTCGGTGGATCACTCTTGTTCCTGTTTAGTCCCCTTCATTTCGGAAGCTATTTTTATTTCTACATGTCCCTTACTAGTGTAATAAAATACTATTACAAGTGAACCTTTTATAAAAAAAAAAATACGAAAAGAAAATCATAACACTAAAAAGGGAAAATTCTTACATAGACCAGGTCTAAGAGCTTAGTGGTAGACCTTGTGATTGTAAATGCACCACATAATATATTTTGATGATGTCATGCTCTCACAATGTATGTGTAGCAACAAAATTTCGAGTCTAAAATATATTAAACAAGAAATAATTGTACAAATTAAAATTTAATGATTTAATGAAGTGGTTCTCTATGATTCCCCTGATTCTAATCTTAAAGAAAAATAAATGTTTCTTGCACTTGATCTTGGAAAATGTTGATTTGATCTTTTCTCCAAAATGATCTTTGTGCTCGAATAACGTTAATCCAAGGGCAAATTTGCTTAATCTTGGATCAAACGTGAAATGATTTGAATCTCCTCAACGAACGTTTTGAACTTCGTCGCGGATACTTTGCGTTTTTGACGAATTTGATCTTCCTTGAACCGTCGTAGATCTTCAATAACGTTTAAATGAGGGCTTCTTAGCTTGTTCTCGAATCAAACGCCGGATTTTTCTTTGATCTTCGAAGAATGTCTTGAGTTAATGAAAAAGGTTTTGAAGAACGTCTCGTAGAGAGAATTTTGCTCCTTCAACTTGTGCTCCTTCAGAAAAAAAAATGTGTTTTTTTCTTCTAAGAGAGGATCCCTATTTATAGTGGTAGAAAGAAGAGTCCAGGTAGAATTAGTCAGTTGAATGGTGTAATTTGATTGGCTCTCAGTAGTAGAAGACCCACATACTTCTTTTTGTCTAAGAGATAAGAACTCTTTTAAATGTTTATCACTTGTTGGAGATATGCACTCTTTTAATTGGTCGTGACACATCATCTTGAATACTTGGCATGATTTAATTGGTTCCTTCTACCAAGAGTCAAAATATTATTTGATTGGTTTAGACACTTCAATTTCACACTTGGCACTATTTTATTGGTCAATAAAATGTAGGTGGAATTTAATCAAATTAAATTAACTACTTACTTTGGAATTTAATTTAGTAAAAGTCCAAAAATAGCGAATTTAATATAATTCCAATATGACTTCATTTTTATTTTTCGGCATAAAATTTAAGTGTCTACAGTATGATGTGGTGCATTTACAATCACAAAGTCTATGAAAAACTCATAGACCAGGTCTATGCAAGAATTTTCCCTAAAAAAGTGATAATTTTACCAGGTTCCCATATTATTCACATTTCCCTTCACAAATAAATTTGGTGCTCCACAATGTTGGTGACAATTTTATATCACATTTATCAGCATTGACAATTCTATATTTTAATACTTTAATATTTTACTACTGCAAATCAATTTAGGAATGAAACGCCAAAATTGATTTAACAATTTTATATTATAGTAATACTTTAATCTTTTACTACTGCAAATCAATTTTAGGAATGAATCGCCAAATTTGGTTAACGTGCAAATTGCGTGAGCTATAAATTTGAGGATTATAATATTTTAGTCCCAGAATTTATTAATTTTGTTTTTTGGTTTTCCCAAGAATATCCAAGCCTGACTTAAGCAACTTTAAAGTTTTCACCTATACATAAGTAATATTGATTGCATTTGCATATATCATATGAGAACAAGGCTCTAACAAAAACAATGACCTCAAATCATGACATGTCAACCTTTTTGGAGCAAAAGTTGCTGAGCAGATTCAGTAGTTAAATCTCTTGAATAGGCCCAACAAAGACAAAAAATAAGTTCAAAAATTTGCATATGGGTTGGCACTTGTAATGAAATAAATGGCATAGAAGAGCAATTTTTCAGAGGAACGAGTCAAGTATAAGAGGTTGTTCAAGTTGCAGAATGTCAAGATAGTAATAACTTATTTTATCCCAATAACATTTGTCAAAAGTACAATCTAATTTAAATGATATCAAAATTACCTTCTATAAAAGAATCAATTGAAAGGACTTCAAATTCCCTATTAGGCAAAGTCAAAATCTATCCCCAAGTAAAGGAAACAATGCAATAAAAATTTCAAAACTCCTCTTCTGAATGGTGAAAGAAGCTTATACCATGTGCAAACCTCCAAATAGACCAAATGAATTTCCAAAGAGAACCTGCATTTCAAAAGAAGAAACTAGTATGTAAGAATAAACAAGTTGAATTCTTCTTCAGTTTTATCCAAGCGACATATTTTATGTTTGGAAAGGACTATTTCTTCCCTATAAATCATGATTTACAAAATCTGAGATTATACACCACCCAAAACCATTCTTGTACTAATCTACAATGAAATAGCACATGTAACATCTACATTCGATCTTTGGGCTTCTAATCTACCCTTTCAATCTTTGGGATTTTAATTCCATCAACCGTACCAAACATCCCCTTAACTAGGTGAAAATTGTAATTTAATGTGGTGGTCATTGTCATGGTGATTAAAACTAACAGACTTAAGCTAAGAACTCAATACAGGAAAAAGAAAGATATACTATATAAGAAAAACAAAAGTTGAAGGAACTAACCTGCATGTATAAAGTGACCTACTCAGGCATCCAATAAACTTCTATGATGTATGCTCAGAAATACAACTTCAACTTCTTCACGATTATTTGTCTGTATTATTTGAGATAGGCTATAAAAAACACCTTATGGAGCATCAGCTGTACTAGTTTCTTCGGAATCAAAACAGGAAGATTTAGGAAGTTCTGTTTCCCTGACAACTCTACTATACACAACTTTGAATGGCTGTGAACTATAAGGTCTTTTCAGTAAACTTAATGGCATTCTCAACATCTGCCTTCGGTTCCTTCTCCCTCTGACTAAAATATTGAAGGTTTTTTCATCGTTCTTCTGCTGTCTCTGCACATGATAATCATTTGGACCATTACTGCTGTTCAACAGGTTAACAGGCAAAGGTACACCATGCAGATTTGCACTATTAATTTCTTCATCATTCCATGATCGAATCACATCTATATCGTTCAGGTTCTCAACTTCTTCTGAAGCTGGGAGGTCTATTTCTTTCTTAGACTCATCCGCGTCAAGATCCACCAGTGAATTTGGTGCCAAATTTATGTTCTCCGAGTTTGTCTTCAAAATGGGCTTTGCAATCGATTCAACCACCGTTGGTGGTGAGGAAGTAAATTCTACCGGGTGGCAGCCGGGCCAAATTGTGACAGGAATGTACTCTGGTGGGTTAGCACGCATATTGCATTGCCAAGCAAACTGCCCTGGATGAAATGGGTTGCTACTTACTGGGAAACTTGTAGGTGGTATTGAGTGGGGCTGAGTGTATGGTGGGTACATAAACGGCAAGGGGTGGATCATGTTTGGTGTTGGTGGGGGTGATGGATAAGGGTGGTGAGGATTGGGAAACATAGTAGCAGAACCTGGATGAAGAGTCATATTAATTGGCCAAGGGCCAACAGCTCCTGGCCCAGTCGGGTGAGATATGTTTAGAGGCAACGGTGCTACTCGTGCAGATGGACTGAAAGGAGCTGCTGATGCAGATAACTTCTTATTGAAAACTTCTCCAGAGTCGTTAGCTGGCACCGGAGATTTGACCTCCAGCTCACCCACACCTTGCAAAGTAAATTTTGAATCATCGTTGGTTCTTGTAGAGTCCAACGAATCATCAGCGCAAATACCCACTTGATTATATCCGTTGGAGCACGACAGCTCTGGTACAGTACTCTCAGATATTACCACTGATTTTTCATCATTCTTTGAATCATCCGGTTGAACTTCCTTCCCCCCAGATGCTTCAGTTTCATCCTTGAGTTGGGATGTGGAACCCACAAGTAAATCCTCAATGCTCTCTTCTTGTTTATTTTCTGCATTTAGTACGATGGAACCCGAATTTTGCTTGGCTTCATTGATTTGCTCCTCATGTTCCTCAACTTCGTCCAGCTGCAACATAGGTAAAGTACCGGGTGGTGCCAGAGCCACTTCCTTATATGAAGGAGATTTACCCAGACTTACCATAGAACTTCTCTTCACTACAGGTCGAATCTCTTTTGGTACAGAAACTGACCCTTGTTCTGATGGAGAGGATAACATATCTCCTTCATTCTTAGAGCTCTCCACTGCAGTATCCACAGTGGATGAAGACACAGACTTCACTCTGTATGCTACAGCTTTGACTACTTTCCGCCCAAATTTGGTTCCAGGTGATGGACTTTTTGCTACATAATATTCAGCTAAATTTCCTGGAGACATTGCCTTTTTCTTTAACACATAATATTTACCACTTTGATGGTTATTCTTAAGCCTAGCATGATCCATTTCAGCAACTAGTTCCTTTTTCTGGTGACTGAACATCTTATTTGCGTATTGGCGTCGCTGCCTTAATCGTCTTCCAAACAAGCCAGATGATCTTGGTTTTTGAACTGGCTGCCATCCATCTTCTCCTTCAGCATGTGTTTCCGGTGAGACATTGGAAACAACAGAAGTTGCAGCTACAATTTCATCTAACAAAGGTTGTTCAAGCTGAACTGGTTTTTCATCTAAAGACAATTCTACATTTTCCTTAGGCTGAATAGGCTGAGAAGAAGATGCAGGGTTCATGTTAGACTCCACGTCAGAGTCGGTGACTTGCCTGTCTTTGTTAGAATCCTCCTTTAAGGTATCTTTTGGGAGCAGTTCGGAATCTGAGGTGGCAAGATTGTTTTGAAGGGGTTTTCCCTTTGCCTAAAAATGAAAGGAAAAATTATGAGGTCAGAAAAAACATCACTTTTAGAAGATACTCTTTGTTAAAATGATAACAACATCAGCAATTCAAAATAAAGGAGAATTATTGTCACTTGCATTTTAATGATAATGAGAAACTTCGGATCTTACATAAAGAAAATATAATTAGAGAAAGAGTCTTACATAAAGAAAATATAATTAGAGAAAGAGACAATAAACACCTTTGCGACATAATTTCTTCTCTTTGCTCCCATGACATCTTTCCCTTTAGCATCAAGATTTGGATTAATGTAGTCAAGCAAATCTGATACACTGTCAATCATCATATTAGCAAGTACGAAATGCACTAATTTCTAATAATCATCTTTGTTTAATAAGATACACCTCACATAATTAAGTCCCATAAAGCAAAACCAGAACTCTGCAAATAATAGTCCACTTAAATTAAGATATTTCTAAGAGTCAAGCAGCATTCTCTAGAATGGAGTCCACGATGCACCTTGTTCTCTTTTCATGCATATTACTGGTATATAAGTGGTCTATGCTAGACAAATATGAAAATTGCAACAATATCAAGTGCATCAAATCTAGATTACTTAGGAAAATGTTGGTTTACCTTAGATGACCCTTGCTGGCTATAGAAGCATCTGGCTTCCGAGTCCCATTTCGAGCAGCTTCTTGCTGCTCAAAAGCCTTCGATTCAAAATATTCGAGCCACGCAGCTGCATCCTGCAACATTAATATGCAAGGGCCACCAAATTGGTCAAAACAACATGAATGTATCAGCACAGAATGAACTTTAAACTAGAATGTTTTCATTGGGAGCCTCCACTACCACAAACTAAAATTCAATGATTTGAGACATTAGCCTACTTCAAGCCAGACTGCAAACTGTGTCCAAAAGCTATTTTATCATTTGCAACATTCATGAAAATCAAAATAAGTCTTTTACTCCACATGATTCTAATTATCTAAAGGACATATGAAGTATAAAATACAGAAGATATAGAAATTTATTCTACAATTTAGGCTCAGAAAAGACTAAATACCTGCGTCCGAAGGTCATCTGGTCCAAGCTTTGCTCGAAGTATCTGTAAGGTTGTTTGTTCATGCTGAACACTTAAAGGATATGCTTCCATCAGTGAGAGGGCAATTGCGATGGCATGATAACTAGCAGCTGTCTGAAAAGAATTAGATAAATTAGCATACTGTTCTCAAAACATGGAGGCCTGATCTTACAAAGACGACTCAAACATGGCTAACCTAGGTGCATCTCATCATCATGAGACAAAGCACCTAAGGTTCATATTTGACAAAATAGAATTTAACAAAGGTGGCATTGACAAAAGAATCTAACACATAACATATGCTCCCTCCATCACTAAATTTTTACTCCTATTTTTTTTTTTGGGATGTCCCAAAATAAGACTCTCTTTCCTAAAATGGAATTATGTTTCTCAAAACTACCCTCTCATATAAAGTATTGATTTGACACCAGTAATCCTCACCCACTACTTTTAAGGGCATAAAGGTAAAGTTATCTAAAAGTTCTACTTTAATATCTTACCTAAAACTCCGTGTCAAAAGTAAGAGGATAAAACAATAAGTGACAGAGGGAGTTAAAATTTAATAAACTGTGCATTATTTTACCTAGCAACAGTTTTGGTACCTATTCACATTTGAAAACATATTAAAGATAAAACTTTTGGGAGTGGGAAAAAGGGTGCATCACTATAGACTGGCTCTTTTCTGTAAGATGACTCGAGAATTAGAAAAAAAAAAAAAAAAAACTCTAACATAATAATGTAGTATGAAGAATATCAGCTAATTATTATGGAACCTGAATATGGTCGGGGCCAAGAAGCTTTTGGTTGCACTTTAGAGCTTTATGAAGATATCTTAGAGCGACATGCACATTACCCAGTCCTTCTTCCATCATAGCCACATTTATGTATGTTGCAGCAGTGTTTGGATGTGATGGGCCACATGTGAGATGTAACAAATACAATGCTCGCTTTACATACCTAAATGATGAAAAAGCAAATTATCACTTGAAAGAAAACATATATAATAAATTGTTGGAAGTCTTGCTTCTAAGGGAGAAAGCTGAAGGACAATTGGAAAAAATAAATATACATTGTCATATTCATATATAACTTTGATGAAATATACAGATTGACAAATAAATACCAATACCATAACCAAAATTATGCAGATATAATATCAGTGACAGGGAGAGAGAATACTTACTTGAGAGCCAGCTCTGTGTGTTGGAGTCTGTAATAGAAAACAGCAAGATCCCCATAACTTTTCATGGTATCTGGATGATCAAGTCCTAACTCGCGTTCATTGATATCCAAGGCTTTCTGCTGATAAATTGTGGCCTGTATACAACAAATAGAGTAGAGAGTTTAATATTATAATAGCAACACATTTGAGAATATAATCAAGTCTAGTAGCAAGTGATCTACATTCATAATCTTTCAATAATAATGAATTGATATCTTCTTTTTCTTTTGGTGGATGTGAATGACATAATAGATTAAGCATGGACCTGGTTGAAGTCTCCCGTGTGATATAAAACAACTGCAAGAAGGCTGTAAGCACCAGCTGTCATTCGATGATAGGGACCACACACAGCTACCAACTTTGCGAGGGCCTGCACTTGCAAAAATGTTGCACTTATTTTTACTCATTATTTGGACATCAGGAATATGTTGCAACCAATTTCAGTTGATTGTTTTCCCACAATTTGTTATTGAATAAGAGAGAGTTCTGTCTATGAAGTGATATCCACACAGAAACCTTTAGCCAAACAGCAATCAAACTTTCTTTTCTATGAAATGATATGTTACTACATTTTCATATAGTAACAACATTTTTTGTGGATCACCTTTGTCCCATAGCTGACAGCTTCTTCAAGTTTTCCCTTATCCAAGGCTGTTTTAGACGATTCCAAGAGTTGTCGTCCATCCGCGGATGAGCATGCTGCTTGCTGTGATAAACAATAACAATTTTACTGCATGACACTAATTATTATATGAAAAGGCTAGAGCATAAATGCATTATTATAGAGAAAAAATACCCAAATTCACCTTATGCACTGGGATGAGACTGACTATGTCTTCTTTCTGGAAAGGTTGTGCAGAATTCATATCAAAGTCTCTTGGTACCAGCTCAATACCAACCTACGAACAAATGGAGAGGGTTAAATCACTTTTATACCATGGAATTGCATGAAGTAAACATAACATGTAATAACTTCACTTTCAGAAGGTTAAAATAATTTTTATACCATGGAATTGCATGAAGTAAACATAACATGTAATAATTTACTTTCGCCAACCAGAAGGGATGGGTGTTCTACTCAAACTTTTGACATAAAATAAAAACCCTCCTCTATCAATGATCTAATTGAATGTCCAGGAGGAGCCATGACTTAATAGTTTATCAACATTCTTGACACAAGATCTCCTTCAGAGTTATTAAACTGATTGAAACAAAAGTATTTACCCCCTATAAACACAGCATATAGGTTGTTTGGAAACATATATCAACATACACAGAAAATTAATCTTGATAGCAAGAATTTGTTATGTACTCAACATAAACACAATACTAATCTTGCTAGCATGAATTTATTATGTACTCAGTTACATGAGGACTTGAGAATTTGCACATATAACTGTGTTTCAAAATTATCTTACTATTTCAATATCTTCCAGTGATTCATGATGTTTCACCATTGAATTTATATTCTTCTTTTATGAGTTATATACATCATGTTTAATAATCATAACAAAAATGACAGGTTATGGATTCAATAATGAAATTAAAGGGCACATGTCACAGCCACTCTTCTGAGACTTAAACTTGATACATACCTTATGGCATAAACCACGAAGAATTGCTAATTTTCTAACATCTTCATAGTTTGAATTGATTAGATCCCAGTCATATCGTTTCTTAATAAATACTTCCAGCCATCTCCATACAAGGGAATGAACACCATAAGGCTGATCTGATTGTCCATTTTCATGAACTCCAAGCATCAAATTCAATGCCGCCGCAATTGTTGCCGCCATTTTCTCAGACTTCCCAACAGCAGATATAACTGCCTGGAGAATATGCTTAAATGCCCGTACTATCATCTCATGAATGCAAAGAGATTGCACATGCGATAACTTTTCTGAAAGCTTAACCTGTTAAAAACAGGAAATATTAGCAGCAATCAGTAGGTGTTCTTTGAAATGTAATATGGGAGGCTTTAAATCCTCCACAAACCACATGTAAAAGGTAAAATAAGTCCCCCCGAACAATATACACAGTATGCATCAGAATTTGGACTTGATGATGCATTAGGAAGGAATAGATGTTAACTCTTTAAACGAGAAGCTAAAAGTGAATCAATCATATTTAAAGAAATCTCGAGCCCGACACTCTAACAGGCTATCTAAAATTATTCCAATCTTCAGAAGGATACAAGTCAGAGAAGAAAAGTTGGGATCATAACAAAAGGATAAAATAATTGTACGACTCTAGCATCACTTCCTGCAGGCTCATCGAATATGCAATTGTCATCTAGAATTTCCTAATTCAATATATATAGTTACACTATGCTCCTCGCCTAAAATTTACAGAATGTAAGCATTCAAGCTCAATTAGGTATAATACAAAAGATATTGGACTTAGTAACAACTGATAAGTCAAATTTTAAATGAAAAACACTTTCTAAGTTTCTATATAGACAGAAAAAGTCTATATCACCAGAAGGAACTAACTTACAACTTGTCCAAGAGAACGCATTCGAAGACCTCTAGTATGCATGAAATCTGTTAATGTCCGGCCATCCACTGGTGAGAGTTCCAAAGAACCAAAATCTGAAACCTGTTTTAAATAATGATTTGTAGGTGGATTAGAAATGATACGTCCAGCCCGATGTATAATTAACAACAAAGGAAAATTTTCATATTACCAGTTTTGGCAGTGCGACTTCATTATAATAGTTTCGAGACAACTCAATAAGTTCTTGCAGCGACTATCAACACAAAGATTTAGTATTTTCATTCAATAATAAAACTATATATACTACAAAGCATAAGTAAATTATGTTACCTTTGCATGAAGTCCAGTATCTGACTCTTTCAATCGAGTAAAAGCAGAATCGGACAACATTGTCTTTAACATGAGCTCACTTTCACTTGCAGCAGTATCAAACTGAGATTCTGTCACATTTGTCATGGTTTTTCCAGCCTCGTCCTTCACTTCCTCAGCAGTGGACTTTTTTTTTTCAGGCTGTAATTCTGCAGTACTTCCGTCTGAACTCTTCTTTCTATTTTTAAGGGATTTAAGAGGTGTTCCTAACCCCTCAACTTTCAACTCATTTTTGGACTTCTCATTAGATGTTTTCTTCTCCTTTTCTGTTTTCTTCTGATCTTGTAAATGTTGTACCCAACAGGCTCCAAGTTCCCATCTCACAAAATCATCCTTATCCATTTCTTGATCCTGAAGCTTTGTGAGACTCTCTTCCAGCAATCTCTCAACAAAAGCTTGTGAAGAACTAAGTTCTTCACACTCTACCAGTCGATAATGCTGTGCTAGTTTATTTTGTTCAGGAGATACATTTTCATGCAGAAGCAACCTCAAACTGCAAAAACACAAGGTTGAATTATAAACTGCTCTGTAACTGCAGACTAGAAAGCAACACACCAAAGTATATATGTCCAATGATATAAATGGAACCCCAGAATAATCAAGGCAAAACTGCATTTTTAGTCCCATGGGATTGGACCTCAACACTTTGGTTCCATGCTTTACGAGATTGCACTTTTGGTCGCAGTTGTAGGAAGAAAAGTTAAGCAGTAAGTCTTAATACAGTATACACTACAGGAGAATATGGTTAACAAACCTGTCAATATTAAGGGCGTTAGCACCACCATCTGGCTGATCAAGAAGCTCTTGGCTTTGCAATGTAGGAACCACATTTTTAGTGTCAATCCCTTCAACTTTCACGCTTGCAATATAACCACAATACCTCAAGTTTACTACACCTAGGGTAGCAATATCCTGCACCATGTACAAATTATTTTAGTAAAAGAACTATTCAACCAAAAGCAAGATTAAATACATGTCCTTGAATATCTTACATGAGCAGCAGTATTCTCATCAGCTGTGATTCCCTTAAGAAGGTTTCTTTCACCTAGTTTCTTAGTATCAAGTCCCATAGCTTGTTGACCATCAATCTTAGTATCAACTTTGCAGCTGGCATTAGAAGCATCTTTTATTATAGCTATGCTCAAGTCCCCCACTTTCTCTGTGTAGAAAATTTCACCATTCAAAGCAGAACGTGTATATTCTTGATTTCCCATTACATGTTGCACAGCTGCAATGGCTTTAAAAATGGCAACATCTACAAATAAACTGTGAAGAACAAAAGCTTTTCTATCTCTAATTTGCCTCTCCTCAGCTGTTTTGCACGGCATAGATGCAAGAAACAGAAGATCATTCGCATAAGGTAGCAGATCGCTTTTGCCGTCTCTGCCTAGACCACCTCCATTTCCTCCCCATTTTTCATCCTCCGTGGGCAAAGGAGGAAACGCAGATGGTGACTGAGCCGCTACAGGTGGGATAAGCCATGTGTTGGCTCTGAAGCCAAAAGGAAGATTCCCAAACTACAGGGCAAAAACGTAATTTAATAAACAGATTCTCTTAAAAAGCTATTGAACAAGTAGAATCCACAGCACTTTCACTCTACCTTATTCCTCTCTGAAAATGCTTTCATGAGTTCATGATAAGCCTGGAATAGAAAGATTAAGGTTTGTCAAATCTCAGAAATATTTACAGTCATTAAAGGGAACATGATACAAAGAAGTTTGAAGAACAAACATTATCAAAGGCTCTACTGAGTTGTCTTAACAGGTCAACCAGGTTGTGACAAAGAATTTGATGCTTTCCAATGCTATAAAAACCTTTTCTGGAAGCTTCTAAAAGAACCAATTTCCCATTGCATAATTTTACCTGAAAAGTGTTATCACATCACATTTAGTTACTCAGTTAGACTCACTCGAGAAAAGCTTCAAGGTCAAGGTCTTACTTCAATTGTGAAAAGATGATCAGCCACCAAAATTGCATCTTCAGTTTTCTTCGTTGCCTTCCTTACGACTGACATAATCACCACATATTCCGTAAAAATAGTAAAATTCTTGAAAAAGTGAAAACTGAAAAGGTAACTTCCAGAAATAATTTGTTCTGTTAGTTTTTAACAAAATTTACTACTCGACTAATTGCAGTATCTAAGAAATGTCTGTACAATAGCATTAAATAATCGCTTATTTTCACAAATATATGGAGAATATAGATGATTATCAACTTCGAATCCGTTTGATTATACTGGCTAGAATACAGAGCTAGACAACGAGCTATTATTTTAAATAACTCTGAAAAGTTTAATTCAAAGTAAATTTAGTTAAATACATAGATATTACACAAAAACAAATAGGCAGAAAGAGAGATTACATTGAAGTGGAGGCGTGAGATGTGAGAGAGAAAAGAACTCATAGAAGCTCCCCAGCTTCGGAGAAGTGTTATTCATCTCAGCTTCTCCATCAACGGTCGCCGAAGTTCCGTCCTTCGCCTCATCCACCGTCGGAGATGGCGGCGGCGATGAATTCTCTTTATTACTGTTTGCGCGAGGAGACTTCGTCGACTTCTTCGAGCCCTTTGTATCCTGTGCACCCCGCGCATTCTTTGCAGTGTCGGCGGATTCGGCGGAGGAGGAAGAGGAGTTCTTGTTCGCCGACGGCCCAAACGACGTCGTGCATGCAACGATATCCAGCAGCCTTCTAACGTGCGCCGTGGCGCTTTCTTCATCGTAGTCCTCTGCGGTGGAATAAATTAATTTGTTGAGGGTAAAAATGAGAATCGTAAATAGATCTGCTGTATTTACCTTCCACTAGTGTGAGGGTGCAGGGTTTCAGTGCAGAGACGTCCACCGTGTCTTTTAATCGTGGGCCCCTCACCTGTTCAAAAGACAAAGGGCATAATGGGTAATGAAGCAAAAGTCCAATTCCTCTTTGGGAAACTGTGAATAACGTCTCGGTTTGTTTTTTCTATAAAAATCTCTCACCTATATTTTTTTTTTTTTTTTAAATGAGGTATTCAAAATTGTCTTAAATAAGTTTTATTCAAATAAAATTCATTAACATTTGGCATCTTCATTGTAAAAAGAATATAACCTATTACCTACCTCATGAGATAACGAGAAGTTGGTGATGTTACAGGTTACTGTATTCACACATAATAATCGACGAACGTCAATTATTCTATCAGTTGATATACCCTGCTTCAAAAATAATAATAATAAATAGTTAAAAATACAAACATCGTCACTTTCAATTAAAGACAAAATAGTTGTCTTAAATATCTAAATTCAAATAACACAAGTCATATTTTCTATAAATTTATTTAATATAATTTTAATATGTAAAATATCGGTCACTATCTAAATTAGGGCTATAACATACTCACGCAATCTTATGAGACTGTAAAAAATACACGTAACAAGTGCGTTTGAAAGAATACGAACGTTTCATTTATGATAATACCGTTTTTAATTTTTCATAAACGATAAAATGTAAATTTTACATACATTCACTTTTCACTTTCTGAATTTTAAAATCACCAAGCAAATATTTCTCTTCTCATTGAAGCAGTGAAAGACAGTATTTTGTTTATGAGACTTTAAAAGCTAGTGTGTGTATTCGGTGATTACAAACCTTCAAAACAACATCAGTCTCATCCGGAAGGTTTACTTTTATATCCATCACAACTGGAAGAACTGCAAAATGTAGAAATCAAAATTATTTAATTATTAACAATAAAAAATATATATATATATATATATATAAAACAGTAACACATGAATCTTAATTTATTGAGAAACGAACGGAACAATTATATAATATTAACAATCCAAAAAATATAAAAGTACATACCCTTCTCTTCTTTCTTCTTCTTGTCACCCTTTGTCTTCCCACGACCACCACCGTTCTTTGGTGCCATTTTTCAAACTCGAACTCGACTAGTTAAGCTAAAACGTTGAAAAATATATATCCTCGAACAAACCTAGCTGATTAAGTCGTATAACATTTATCAGAAAAAGGTGTATATATATATATATAAATATATATTGAATAACAAAAAATCAGGAATTTATATGTATCTCTGAATGTTGAAACAATGAAAATATATAAAAAATTCACTAAATATATTTAATACTACAATTCAATAATTCTTTTGTTGATTGATGAGTTGAACTTATTAATTAATTAACATAACAGAATAAAACAGTAAAGGAATAATTACCAGAATCTGATAGGTGCAGTATAATGAATTGATAGATAGTGTATATTAATTCAGAGCAGAGCATTCAATTATGTCCAAGAAACCAGTATATAAATATAATTATATATATAAAAGCAACCTCAACTAGCTAACAGAAATAAATATATAAGGTTGTACTCTGCTGAACAGAAAGCTTGTACCTTGTTATAACAGAACTTTTTAAGGTTTATGCGAGGTTTAAAAGTGTGTGGATAATGGGAAGAAATGCACCATTAGAGAGAGAGAGAGAGAGAGAGAGAGAGAATGGAAGAAGCAATAGAGAAATTAATAGAGGAGATATAGAGGGAGGTTGAGTGTGATAAGGAATGAAGGGCTGAGATTTCACAGTCAGAATTCTATGGCATTTTATGGCAGCTTCTGGCTAGAATGCAGAATTATCATTTCTTAGGATATTCACCTAAGTTTTTTTCTATTATAATAATTAAATTATTATATTTTCTGTTAAATTTGCAACTATATATAAATATACTGTGGAAGTAGCAGATGTCTGATTTGCAGATTGCAGGGGCCAAGCAAATTAAGGGACCACAAATCTTTTGAATTAATATTGTTACGAGAAAATTAATTATCCTCAAAATAAAAAAGAAAATTGAGATAGAAAAGCAATACTAGAAGTAATTTGTGGTTTTTTTATTTTTATTTCATAATAAATAAGAGAAGTAATTGTGGTTGGTAATCTTAAATAATAGGAGATAATATAATGTAATTATCCACCTTCATTATTTTATGGTTTCTCTCTTTCTCTCTCTATTACTATTATATATATTAAAAAATATATATTGTATTTGTATGCACGAGGAATTAGATATATTTATCTTTTAACCCTTGGTACATATTTAATATTTTATTCGACTTAAAGAGACTGATTTACAATTATGAAGTACTGCGTTGACAATATCGGTTTTGATTTTATATTAGACACACTAATGAACATTATAATTATAAAGTATAATTAGTTTATATTAAAATAATCATTCATCTCTTAATTTAAATTTCGTTAACTTTAACAAACATAATATGTTCCTTTTGATCTAACACATATCATCCTAACTTAAAAAATTTAGTGTTTTATCTTTTTGTGATTTAGTCGTCAATCTTAATCTCTGTATTTATATTTAAAAATAAAGAATTACTTACACATAAAATATCTTTTTTTATTTGATGGCTATCTTTAATCACTTTTGTATCGGTGAATATATAGACCATGTATGAAAGTTGTGCTCAAATATCCTGTTTTCTAATTATTAGCAGATCTAAAATCTCAACAATTGACTAAATTATGAAATACAAACAAATACAGACAATTTGTACCCAAAATCACAAAGGACAAATATTTGGGTGTGAATTTATTATTTAATTTGCAATGGAAAGATGAAGCCGAAACAAATTAGTAATTAATCTGCAGACACAAGATGAATACATAATTACAAGAAGAATATTGCAAGAAACAAAACCCTAGGAGATAAACTCTCAATATTTAATAGCATAAATCAACCAGTCCGAAAATAGTCTACAAGTCGGACTTAATAGCCAATAGGGGTAAAACGATAAAAATATACCCAAAATGGCAAAATTCAAAAACTTAATCAGTTTAAAGCACGAACTTATTCATGTGTTAGCTGTTAAATTTGTTTTATCTATTTGGTTTTGTGACGCAAAAACAGAGAATAATCGAAGTTCGGACTGGTTGATTTATGCTATTAAATATTTCTGCGTCGATCCATTAATTTGTGATATTTCAGCGCCAATAAAGTGTTATCAGAAAGTTCGGCTTTGTCCTCATATGCTCCTGTATCAAAAGAGTACGTAGTTGGCTACTTATTCATGCCAAAATTTTCTTCTTTCTTTTTTGAAGGGGAAAAACAAATAAAGCCTTAATCTCTGTTCCAGATCATAGTTTGCGTAATCTTTTGTTATTCCTATGCATTTTCTTATATAGTAATTTTATTTTCTGATGCTAATAGAATTAAGGATGTAAATTGAGTGTGGCCTAATATGAGTTTAGGTTAAGAGTTACTAGTGTGTTTGTGGGATTGAAGTATTTAACTATAATATATATAATGAATCAATCAACTAGTTAGGAAAGGGTTTGATATTTGGTTTGGATGGTCTCCCAGAAATATGTGTTAGCTGTTAAATTTGTTTTATCTATTTTAAATTGGCTCTTGTCTCTATAACTATAAGACCCATCATTAATTAAATCAAACTAATTAGAATCAAAAATGATTTAGGACATATCACCAAGTTCTTTGTCACATCTAGCTAACGGAAATTATGTGCCTACCTCGGTGGATTCAATCTACTGGGGTACTGGATGAGCGACAAGTGTGTAAGATAGGACAATTTTTTGTCCTCTAGCTTATGCACTTGCGTTTATCATCAAACCCGTATGGATATAATCCACCGGTGTAGGATGAATACCATGATCCTAACAGTTTTCACAAATTCTTTTGTCTACACTTTATAAGTTAGAAGAAAACATTTCCTAAACTTGCTTGTAGCTAGAATTGCCAGTTATAGGTATGCATGCCAACAAATATATACTAAAAGATGATCATACACGTTTCAGTTTTCTTTTTCTCTTTTTGAAAAAAAAAAATATATCATGCGTGATATATATTCGTGCTTCAATAATTATTGTAATTGAAAAAAAATTCGATTTAGCCATATAAATTTAAAACATAAAATTTAATTATCCACTAATTTTAAAATCCCTATTATCTCACGTAATCGCACTTGCTAAACATTTTTAAAGAATCATAAAGCAATGCAAGAGGTCAACTAGTTACCACTAATTAGTGATTGAACCATTTGATCACTTATGCAAATGAATGGGGCGGTAGTCTCTATCAATATATGTCTTGTTATATTGTTTATGCTCAAATATATTATTATTGGTCAAAAAATTAACTAAGCTCTTAATCCATGGCCCTGATTGGAGAAATTGGAGAAAATAGACCAATCGAATCGTAGTTAGTACTATAGTTTTTATGCGATAATTGGTGAGTAAGGGCATTAATATTATTACACAAGTACGGCCCTTACTTAAAAATTAAACTCACTCGGAATTTTTACTAGTTTGATCAAACCTCAAGCAAATGTTATTGTAGATTTGTATAGAGTTTACCACTTTTTAATCACAAAATATAGGGCAAATAAATCATTTTACTATTTTTTCCATGTGGACGCCGCGTGGACCTATCACGTCGTGCCAGATCATAGTACGAAGTATGGTATATCACTATATATATCTATATCTATCTATATATATATATATATATATATATATATATATACTAGGGTGCTTATATATACCACGTTATGCGCGGTGTTAGTTGCATGTATATATATTATTTGATAGTCGTTTTAATACTGCGATTCTTAAATTATGATGTAGTTATAAGTTGAAAGTGGACCGTTTGTATTATTTGATAGTCGTTTTTCACCCCCTAAATCTTTCATCCATTCCCCTTGCCTCATAGTAGATGTCCTTAACTAACAACAATATGCGTACCTACCTTGGAAAAGTCAAATCTCATCAAGAAGAATAATAGAACATATATATTTGGTCAACAAGATCACCAAGCACTTCCTGCACCATCACAACTAGATCTATTAAATTTTGAACTTGGCTTTGTATACACAGGCATGCATCACCCTTACAAAAAGTTAACTACTAACAGTAATTAATTAAGCCGACAAACAAAGCAAAAAATATATATGTACACATGATCACTTCAAATATCCTTACAAGAGGAATGAGCAGGCATTCAACATTGAATATGCAAAATAGAGATTAATTTGGCGAAACCCCATAATTGAACCAAAGTCCTATATAACTTTTGTTTCTGGATGAAAAGAGAAAAAATAAGACACATATCAAATCAAAGATGTTTGATATTGCGTTAATGGGCCTTAGATGGCCTTGATTTATTTTAGGGGAAAAGAAAAAAGGGAAGATAGTCAAAATCCAGTTATCCCACTTGAGTTGGTTAATCAAAATTTAAATCCAATAGAAATTCCAAAAGATTAAGAAATTAACGTGGCACTCAATCCAGAAGCTAGCAATGGAAAGGGACTCGGGCCAAGTTCCAACATATTCCTTGGGCCCACTACTGGCCCGAAGCATGTAATGTTAACAACAGCTTAGATCATCTCCAAGAGCCCATGTATACGTTAAATTATAAGAGTTATGTTAAAATTATCACTAAAATTAATCTCCAAGAGCACATATATAATTTATGTGATGTTAAAATTTATGGGTTTGGATGGCCAAATGCAAATTGTTATTTGCAATTGTTTGTAGGAAAGTACAAAACCTTTTGTACTTTTGTACTTTTCTGCAAAACAATAAATTATTTCGGACAATAATTTTAATATGTATATAAAGCGACAATACCTAATTTATTGGCACTTAACAATTATAAAATGTGACAAGTTTGACCTTATAACTCAATATATTATCAAAAAAAATTAATTTTCTTGTAGCGCCGGTTGAAATTTAAACGTCGGAATATTTTTTTCAAATAATAAAAATTAATATATTTTTAAAAAAACTATTTTTATAATTAAAATTAAATAAATTAGTATTATAAATATATTATTATTATTTATATAAAATAATAATTAAAAGAAATTTGTTAAAATATAAATTAGACGTTGGAGTGAAATGGTTTGGTTGTTAAAAAACAATCTCTTAAAATATAAAGTAGATGTTGGAGTGCAGAGTAAAAAGTGAAAATGTATAACATGTTCATTAGTTATATTTTAGGATAAGATACTGAAATTTAAGAGAGTTGTTGGAGATGGCCTTATGAGGATAAAATTTGATGATGTAGCGGAATGTACGGAGAAGAATTTGATATCAGAGTTGGAAGCTTAGGCCATCTCCAGTGACTCCTCAGCCTAAGTCCAGCTTTCCCTCAGCTTAGTCCAGCTTCCCCGGCCTCAGATTTCAAGTTCAGCTTCCCCTTTCCTTTTTATAAGTCATCTCAAATGACTCAATCTATCAATTCCATTTAATTCCAATTCTCATTTTCCCCACTCTCACTTAATAATAATAGCAATAATAATAAAAATTAAACAATAATAAATAAATAAATAATAAATAACAATATTAATAATGGATAATAATACGCAAACCGATTTGAGAATAATAAAAATAATTTAAGATTGACATTAATAATAAGAAATAAAATCGGTACACAATAATACAACAATTACTTAATCTATCCATTTCATTTAATTTCAATCCTCATTTTTTTCCGCTATCACTTAATAATAATAATAATAATAATAATAAATTGTATTTAAGTTTCTTACAATGTTATTAAATTTATAGATTATTAATGTTAAATTTCTTAAATTAAAGTTACGTTCTTTTAATCTTTAATTTTTAATAATTAAATTTTATTTAAGTTTCTTAAATAAAAGTTACATTTTTAAAATTAAAATAAACCTTTTTAAAATTAATCATAAATTAAAGAAATTTTTTATTTAAAAAAAATTATAAACTAAAATTAAATAAAAACAAAATACAAAAAATCTTTGGCTTCAAGATTCAAGGGATGGGGCAAGCCAACCTTGACTTGCTCCACCCCTTGGAGCAATGGGTGGTTGGATTCAAGGGAACCTCACCTTTAATCAATGGAGATGGCCATCTCCACCCCTTTAAGGGGGAAGCTATTGGAGATGGCCTTAATTTGCTAGATGGAAAAGAAAGAGATTATGTGATCCAAATTATGTGATCCTTTTTTTCCTTTTTCTTTTTGGAAAAGGTTTCTTTCATAAGCAATAAGAGCAATCACCAACGTTATTTGAGATTCATGGCATTCTGAAAGAGATCAAAGTCCAGCAAGATCGAAGCGTTCGAGGCGGAGTTCAAATTATTTGTCACGAAAATTCAAATGTATATCACACTTTAATTCGGAATTAAGCAATCTCGCTCTCGAATTATCGTTTGGTAGGATAAAAGCTACTATGGAGATCGAAGATCAAATCATCAATCCGAGTTCAAATTCACATTGAAGATTAGAATCAAAGGATCAAATAGAGATTGTTAATATATTTTCTTTAATTCTTTTAAATTATACTTGTACCATTATTATTCTTGTCTAATAAAATTGCAAGACTTGAAATTTTATTGCTAAAGAGTATTATTTAGATTATTCAATTTCTGATAACTTTAAATAGTTGGTAACTCATATGATACAAGTTTCTATTTTACCTATCTCGTTTTCATTATTCAAATGATAGCATAATTGATTATTCCCATAGTTCTCACTCTAGAAATTAAAACAAGTTTGAAAAAAATGCATGTTTAGCATATGTAACTTGACCAAACCAAACTTAGTCTAACTCCAAGACTAATCAGTGTGAACAGAGCTGAAAAAAATCATAAATTTTTCCATGTTTTTCATTTGACTTTATCCTCAATCCTGTTCATTAAGCAGCTGCATGTTAGATTTGGCCCATTAAATAAAATTTCTATTAGAAACATTTTCGTTAATATGAATAGTTAAATAAAGTTAAAAAATAGTTTTTGTCACTATTGTAGTTGTCACGATTATTATTGTGACAATAATTCACTAATCAGTAATCACATGCAAATAATGATAACTTTTACTTTCACTTAGAATCTTATCACTAATAAAACAAATTTCTTGTAGTGCAGAATAAACTATTGTACATTCACACTGATATTTGTATATAATAAGTAGGACTGAAAATTAACCAAATTATTTGATACTCGACTCGAGTTCGTTCTATAAAAACTCGTTTTAGTTCGGTTCATATCATACAAATCAAACAAGATTGAACATTATTTTCCTTTTTATTACTTTTGAAACTCGGTTTGATAAACTAAAAATTGGTAAAGTACATGTAAAACTACCTAACTACTCGATACAAAACTCGTTTGAGCTCGATTCGTTAAATAATTAGACCAAACTAAAACACTAAATTTCAAGCTCGATAAAATTCAAACCGAACTTAAATAATGTGACGTTCAATATTACTCAACTATTTACACCCTTAGTTCGATTTTGACTATTTCTCTTCGGTAGCGCGTTGTCGAGAAGAAAATATTTGACTTATGACCACTTAATAAAGTCAAATCTTGCAGTTGGTGGGGTTTCGCCTATGAATATTATAATAAGAAATTTTAGGTACCATACGCGTATGATTTTTCAATAAGGAAATTTAGACCATTGTCATGAGAGTAGGGAATTTTAATAATATAGAATACTGTTTTTCGACCTGTACGTAGTGCTAATTGTAATGATGATGATGAATGAATATAATAAATTAATAAAGCTTTTTCGCTTATACTCCATTATGAAAGAGTTGATACCGAATATCAGATAGAGAAAAAGGAGTTTTTATGTTTGAGTAAAATGATGATTATATTACTATTATATATCACATGTGTTTATACCTAAAATACACAAAAACAAGCAAACAACATTTAAATTACAAATTAATTAATAATATTCAATTAATAAATATAAATAATATTCACTAATTTACAAGACTAGAATTAATATAGACAAGGTCGTAACAAAATGGCTTTAGATAATGTAATGTATGGGTAGTTTTTGTCTTAATCTGCTGTTATATAAGGTTTTAATTTTAAAGGTAATATATAAAAGTCTCTCAGTTATAGTCAAAAAATTATTTAATTCCAAACATTGTTTACTTGCAGTCACAAGACGGGGGTCAGAGAAACTATAGGTTCTTTAAAGAATGAGATTTCACCAACTTTTCTAAATCCAAAAGGCCACATATGTACAATTATATTGTACATAATTAATATCATTATTTGTTTTCATTTGTACTTTTATAAATGCAAGTTGTGTTTATTTCAGGAATCTCGTGATAAAAGTTTCTTATTTTATTGAAATTCAAGTCATAAGTAACTAAGTCACGTCGACTAATACGAATCCTATATATATCTAAATAAATTAAAGTTACTACCCGGCAATAGAACGCCTAATTTACACTTTCAAGTTATATAATCGACAAAGTATTGGATCAAATTAATGTCCACCAAAGATCCCTGGTCTTGGCTTGTATCAAATATTTACTAGTCATGAGATTGAAATAAAAAAGAATGGTGATTGGTGAATGGTATAATTAAATGTTTCTTCTTATATATACCATTCATCCTATTATTTTTACTCCATTAGCTACAGTATTTGATCAAACTTTTTAATATTTTAAGTGATTTATCATGTTAAATTATTCACATTTATGGTGTATTAGACCTTTTAAATATTAATATATATAGTGTCATTATATATTATCAACTTATTATTGAAATATTTTAATTAAATTATTTATTATAATTTTTATAAATTTAGTCAAGTTGACTGATCAACTGTACATACCAATGGATAAAGAAAAATGAGACGGAAGAAGTAATATTTTTGACATTTTTTATTTTACTTATGTTTTTTGTAGCATCTGTATGGGTTTTTCATATCCATGATTTGTTTCATTGATCAATATTTTGGAAAAAATGTAGCGAGATTTATGACATGCGCATGGCACTTGATATAATCTTAAGGGGTATATTTGTAAACTTATAAAAATTTAATAAAATTCATATTTAAAAAACGAAATTATGAAAAAGAATATTGCATCACCAGTACCGGCCAAATTGGTGGTGGTGGTGCAATTGGGGTTTTTCTTTGTGAGAAAATTTATTTTTCTCATTTGATATTTTTATTTTTCTATAATTGGACAAATATGTCCCTACAATTTGTCATCTGCCCTATACTATACATGCATGTTGGCGGCGGCCAATCATTTTTCCCGAATTTGATGGACTCAGATGCCACAAAAAAATATAAGGAAAAAATTGCCAAAAATACCATATTAAGGAGGACCATCTGAGCATAAAAAGAAATCAAGCCATTTGAAACTGTTGATAAAATAGTTTCAGATAGCTTAATTGTATCTAACAAAGAGTAGTATATATTTTAGTCTATTAAAGTGGGTAGACTGCCTAAAATAAAGGCTAAAACCCACGAGTATTATTCTTCTCCCAATTAATTAAATAAATGGTGTACTTAATAATTATATATATATATATATATATAATATGCATGTCATTGTCATTGTCATTCCAATGCCGACTTGCAAAATTGAATAATGTCCAAGAAATGGGATATAACCTAATATTGACTGATTAACGAATCTTATAATAGATTTGTCACAAAACCAATTCTTCTTGCAATTATAAGTATCAATATCTTTAAATCGATCATCAATCACAGCTACCAGGTTAAGAAATATCTCTCTCTCTCTCTCTATATATATCTTCTCTAATTACTTCAATTCAATTAGCTAGTTTTTCACATTAATTCAATAAGCAATTGCGCGCATTAAAGAAAGTTATTTTTATTCATGCATCAACTTAACTTAATTAATCAATTATCTCTTCATGTTAAATGCATTTAGCTTATAACATGGCTTAAAAGCGGAAGAAAGTATATTTATATATATACATATTTTTCAGCTAACTGCTAAGAAAGAAAGAAAAAGAGAAAAAAAAAAAAAAACTATCTCAAAATGTGGAGACTGAAGATTGCTCAAGGAGTAGACAGTCCTTACCTTTACAGTACCAACAACTATGTGGGTCGGCAGATATGGGAGTTTGACCCGAACTATGATGGGTCGTCGACGGAGCACCGGGAGGAGGTGGAGAAAGCTCGCCGTGAGTTTTGGGACAACCGCCATACTGTCAAGCCCAGCAGTGATCTTTTATGGAGGATTCAGGTATATATATATATATATATATATATATGATGATGATCATTTAATTAATTTGATTAAATCGTTCATGTAATTGTGATTTCCTGAATATATTATCAATGCTTCTGCTTTCCCATATATATATATGGAATTATTGCATTTTTGGTGTCACAATTATAGTCTATTGGCATTTTTATCCCATAATTTTTCGGGTTGGCACATTTGGTGCCACAACTTTAACATCAGTGGCAATTTTGGTGCCAATTGAAGCCCAATTTCAAAATTGGCCCGAAATTCCCCATGTGCGGGCCATGTGACATGAAAATTTGAGATTTTGACTATTCAAATTATTTTTCATTAAAAAGAATAATTTATTTCCATCCACCAAGAACTAGGCTACTTGGATGTTTTTATTTGGGGAAGAAGAAGAAGGTGGGTAAAAATTTATTTAAGGGAATGTTTGGTGAATTTGATAGGAAAAGTTAGGATTTTGAATTTTGATATTTTTATTTTTAACGAAACAGATGTTGAATGGTCAAAATCCCCATTTTTCATGTCACATGGCCCGCATATGGGGGAATTTCGGGCCACTTTTGAAATTGGGCCTTAATTGGCACTAAAATTGCCACTGATGTTGAAGATGTGGCACCAAATGTGCCAGCCCGAAAAGTTACGGGGTAAAAATGCAATAATCCCATATATATATATATATAGTTATATCAAACTTTTACTTGAATGATGTGGGAATTATTACCAAAAACATTAATAATAATTACTTATTAAATAAATAATGATATTTGCAGGTATCATATACTCTTACTTAGTATTTTCATTCCGTATAATTCCTTTCTTCAAGAATTCTGTCAAATCTATTGTACAACTCATATTATTAAACTATATATAGTAGTATATATATTCTTTTTAGTGAAACTAGGATTGGTTTCGAATCGGATTAACTTGGATCTAGATCCATATATATGTGGTGGGATTCAGTTTTGATCCTAATTTCGTTGACTTCTAAACTCTCCGATATATTCGAGTCCATTGGATCTTGTTCAAATTTAAACAGATTATGAATTTTTTTTTTGTGAATTGAATTAAATTACCAATATCCTTCTTCTTTTTTCAACTTTCAGCTCATTTAACTACGTATTATATTGCTTAAATGGATATAATATATCTCTTTGGAAATATGAATACTGATATACTAATGTATCAAATAAAATTAATGTTGTTAAATCTTTAATTGATTAGGTCGGCCTATATTCACATCCAATTTATGTTTTCGAAGTACAAATCTTCTAATTAACTAAGCTTGATCCATCAGATTTTTAATCGAATAAAACATATAATAAATCCGACCAGGTTCAATTTGAAATCCGCTCAGTTGACAACCCTAGCTATGTTAGTTCGTCAACATGACTATTCATCGAGTACTTTCGTCTAAATGTACCTAATCAATTTGTGTGTATGCAGTTCTTGCGTGAAAAGAATTTCAAGCAGAACATACCACAGGTAAAGGTGGATGATGGCGAAGATATAACTTATGAAACCGCTACTACTACATTGCGAAGAGCAGTCCACTTCTTTTCAGCCTTGCAAGCTAGTGACGGCCATTGGCCAGCCGAAAATGCCGGTCCATTATTCTTTCTTCCACCATTGGTAAGTGTTTTTTAATTTAGTTTCATATGATGAGATCCTCATAAATATAAATTAATTAGGTCCCGTAACACGTGGCGCTTTTCCTTTCAATATTTGCTATTTTTGGTCTGACTGATATAATAGTTTGTGTTTATCTATCCAAAAAAACGTGCAGGTCATGATTTTGTACATTACTGGTCATTTCAACGCCATTTTCCCTGCGGAACATCGTAAAGAAATCCTACGTTACATGTACTGCCATCAGGTAGCAATAAGTTTTGCATTTATTTAGATAGATACATAATGTTATATATGAGTAGGTATAGTAGTTAATGGGATCGATGTTCCAATTAATTAATTAAATGAATAGAATGAAGATGGTGGGTGGGGATTCCACATAGAAGGTCCAAGCTCAATGTTTAGCACGGTACTTAACTATATATGCATGCGCATACTTGGACAAGGGCCAGATGGTGGTGGTACTGCTGCAGACAATGCTGCTTGTGCTAGAGCAAGGAAATGGGTACTTGACCATGGCACTGCAACTGCAATTCCTTCTTGGGGAAAGACATGGCTTTCGGTACGTACGTACTAATGAAATAATATTATTATACTTACTAATGAAATCATTTTTACTTTTTTCCATAAGTTGTTCAATTTGTTTTTCTAGATATTAGGAGTGTTTGATTGGTCGGGAAGTAACCCCATGCCCCCTGAATTTTGGCTTCTTCCATCAGTTCTGCCAATGCATCCAGGTTAGTTCACGGATCGACAATTAATTTAGATTTAGTCTATATATCCAACTAATTAACTAGTCAGATTTCAAGTGACAAAAAAAAAAATTTTATTTTATTTTATTTTATTTCTTCCAGCAAAAATGTGGTGCTACTGCAGAATGGTTTACATGCCAATGTCGTATCTATATGGCAAGAGATTTGTAGGTCCAATAACTCCTCTTATTTTACAATTGAGACAAGAGCTCTATGATCAACCCTACGAACAAATTAATTGGAGGAGCGTACGACATCGTTGTGCAAAGGTAAATTAAATTAATTAATTTATTCAAATTGCAAAATGCATCTCTTTCTTATTCCATCATAAACATTAAATCGATTAAAAAAATGAATTCAAATTTATTTTTTTGATAAGGCTGCATCTAATTACAACAAATATTTCAATGTTTTTTCTTTTTCAAATGATCCTGCCATAAACTTTAAAAAAAAAAAACAAAAAAAAAATTCCTTTTCTGCTCCTCGGAGAAGAACCTCCTTTTCTCCGCGAGCTTTGGTTTGGAGAAGCTCTTGCATCTCTGCTTTCGTAGAGATCCCAGAGCTTCTCCAACGGAGAGATGCTCCTTTTTCCGGTGACAACTCCGACCAATTTTCTGGTACTTTTAATTTTACCTTATCTGGATTTGTTTAATTTCTTTTATTAAGTTGATATTCTTTATATGAAAAAATCAACTGCCAACAAATAAATTTGGATTGGAGTGAAAAGGGTTGTTTTTCTTCATTAATTTACTGTTGGGTGTTGGGTTCATTAGTTTTCGTCCTTTTTTTCTGCTTAAATTAATGAATAGCAGCAGATTTGGCTCTTCAAGTCCCCTCCCTCCGCCATTTGTTGGGAGCAAGTCTTTTGGATTTGAGTAGCTAAATTTGATTTGTGGGAGCTTTGCCTCCTATTTTGGTCACATATTTCATAACATTGCAAATTTAATTCTAATTTATTAAATTATTTTGCACTTGGTCTCATAATTTATTAGAAATTACAAAACCGAGGTGGTCTTATAAGACCGAAAATACTAAACAAAACATTCTAATGCAATGCAGGAAGACCTCTATTATCCACATCCATTAATACAAGACTTGATTTGGGATAGCTGCTATGTTTTAACAGAGCCTCTTTTGACTCGTTGGCCTTTCAACAAATTGAGAGAGAAAGCTCTTCAAGTCACAATGAAACACATACATTATGAAGATGAAAATAGTAGATATATCACTATAGGATGTGTTGAAAAAGTGTTATGTATGTTGGCATGTTGGGTTGAGGATCCTAATGGAGATTATTTCAAAAAACATCTTGCTCGAATCCCAGACTATATGTGGCTTGCTGAAGATGGCATGAAGATGCAGGTAAATAAAATCCCAATTCTAAATTGATGCATGTTTCTATTCATTCTTTGGATTCTTGCACTTTTAGTCCCAAATTGGATGTGGAGTAGGACCAAAAGTGCAAAATATGGGACCGTAGTGCTGAGAATCGAGTTTTATGAAACTAAAAGTGCAAATTGCCCCAAAAAAATTACCTTGTCACCATGTATATTCTTCGATTTGAAACTCTAATATCTATAATTGCATTTAAAATGCAGAGCTTTGGAAGTCAACAATGGGATACTGGTTTTGCAATACAAGCATTGTTGGCTAGCAATCTTACTGATGAGATAGGCGAGACTCTAAAGAAAGGACATGACTTCGTAAAGAAATCACAGGTTAGAATCTCACCAGAGCTTTTGTAGTTCTTAAAACCTGTTGTATTTATTGGAGTGTATTCTCATATATATTAAATTTGCAGGTGAAAGATAACCCATCTGGTGACTTTAAGAGCATGTATCGCCATATTTCTAAGGGGTCATGGACATTTTCAGATCAAGATCATGGGTGGCAAGTGTCGGATTGTACGGCAGAAGGATTGAAGGTATTCAAAAAAGCTCATCATATTTTGAAATAGTATTAGTATAAAATAGCACAAGACAACTTTATCCCACAATTATTTGGGTTAACTTATTTACCCCATGGCAACTCAATTGGAAATTTCACTGTAAATTGAACCAAATGTCAAAGAAACCCCTGCATGTGGACTTGGATCATGCAAAATTCTAAAATTTGGCCCAATTTGGACTGAAATTGCCGAAATTGAGTTATTGTAAGGTTAATACGCCAACCCTAGTAGCTGTGGGCTAATCTGCTAGCGACTATTTGTCATTGGACAATTTTTGTTATTTTGCCATACTTCGAGATAGTTTCTTATGCAACTGTTTCCTATGCCTTTATAGTGTTGTCTTCTCTTCTCTATCATGCCTTCTGAAATTGTTGGAGAAAAAATGGAACCTGCGGGACTCTACAATGCTGTCAACATTTTGATATCTCTACAGGTAAAACATAAATATTCACCAAAGTTATAGTGCCGGAAATCGAAATTATATTTTAAGATATTTTTGGTGTATACGGTTTTAACATTGTATTAAATTTCTGGAAACATTTGCATTTCTAGCCCCACAAAATTGGACCCTCAACACTTTTAGTCCCAATATTTTGCAATTTTGGTTCCATCGCCTCCTTTCCATCCAATTTAGGACCAAAAGTGCAAGATCGGGACAGTAACCAAAAGTGCAAAATATTTTGAAAATTGAGATCAAAATGCAGGACAAAATAATGCAAAATATATTTGAAGATGGGATCTAAAGTCAATTTTGTGAAACAAGCGACTTAAAGTTGTTGACTATGAAACTAAAAATACAATTTTGCCTCACATAGAAAAGTTAACAAAGTTGCTTAATTTAATACTTACATGTCTGAAAAATTGCAGAGCAAAAATGGTGGTTTAGCTGCATGGGAGCCTGCAGGAGCCTCAGAATGGTTGGAGGTATTTTCTTCTGTCAAAATTCTTTATGGCATTTCTTGAATTTATTAAATTTACATACAATTCAATTTTTCTAATACTAATTATAATTTCACTTATTCTACAGTTGCTCAACCCTACTGAATTCTTTGCTGATATTGTTATAGAGCACGAGTAAGATTAATAATCTGACTTTTCTTTTCACTTTGCGAAACACATGTTACAGTTTACATGCATAATCTAAACTAGCCTACCTAACAAAATGGCAAACTTACATTCCCTCAACATTTTTGGTCCTCCGCTTACAAGATTGTACTTTCAGTCCCAATGTTTTTGAATGTTTTGCACTTTTGGTCCCATAGGACTGTCCTGTTTTGCACTTTTGTTTCCAAATTAGATTTAGAGGAGGCAATGCGAACCAAATATGCAAAATATTCTAACACAGTAGAGCAGAAGTGTTGATTGATAAGTCATATAGTACTCAATTTTACCTAACAAAATCTTATACACAGGTATGTCGAGTGCACATCATCAGCTATTCAGGCTCTTGTTTTGTTCAAGAAGTTGTATCCCGAGCACCGAAAGAAAGAGATAGCAAGCTTCATTACAATGGCTGCTAGATATCTTGAAGATATTCAAAGGCCTGATGGTTCATGGTACATTTTTCATTTGATTAATAAGGACTAAATTGTATCTTTACATTGATATTTGCTAGTTCATTTGTAACATTAAAATGCATGTGTATATATAGGTACGGAAATTGGGGTGTTTGCTTTACATATGGGACTTGGTTTGCACTTGGTGGACTTGCGGCAGCTGGTAAGAGCTACAAAAATTGTGCTACAATTCGCAAAGGTGTCGATTTTCTGCTAAAATCACAGAGGGATGATGGTGGTTGGGGAGAAAGCTACCTTTCCTGCCCAAAGAAGGTAATTTTACTTGTTAAAATCTATAGCAATACAATAGCTTATCAAAATCCGAAGTTGCTGCTGAAGTTTTAAGTTTGACATAAAATGTTTTTATAAACTGGTGATGTTTGAAAACACAAAAAAATCGACTTTAAGCTGCCAAAATTGAAAAAAGAGTAATTTGCATACTAATTTTTGACACAACTAATTGCTATATATATAAGCTGTTGCAAATATCTCTAGATTAATTTGAAACAAACTGTATATTGAAGAGATGGTACATGTACAAAATATTTATATATTGTTTCTCTTAAATTAGGAATACGTGCCACTGGAAGAAAATCGCTCAAACTTGGTGCATACTGCATGGGCACTCATGGGCCTAATCCACTCAGGCCAGGTTAGCATCTTTCATTTTATTGGAAGGAAAAAATAAGTTTATTTGCTGCTTTGTCAGTAAATCTAAATAAATAAATTAATTAAAAGTGTTTTATATGTATATTAATTTATGTAACTTCTATAGAAGGACTCTTCATAAAATAAAATGTTCTTGTACTTTTGACAGGGTGATAGAGACCCTAATCCTCTTCATCGAGGAGCAAAGCTTTTGATCAACTCTCAGTTGGAAAATGGCGATTTTCCGCAACAGGTATCACTAAGATGATTGTCGATAATTGAATATGTAATTTTACTTGATTTAATTCTCAACACGTTTGGTCCTGTAATTCACAATGCACTTTAAAGTATTTTGCATTTTTGGTCTAGTAGGATTTTGCACTTTTGGTCCTAAAGAAGATTATGGGATCAAAAGTGCAAAACATCTTAAAAACCTCAGACCAAAAGTGTAGTTTTATAAAGTGCGGGATGCAAAATGTTGAGAGACTAGTTCTGAAACTAATTATACAATATTCTCCTATTTCATTATCTGACATAGATTTATAAAATGCAATGACAAGTAACAAGACATGTCTAATTTGTACTATTTTTATACAAAATCGTGAAATAATAACCTTATTTAATTCCTTTGTAGGAAATTACCGGGGTTTTCATGAAGAACTGCATGTTGCATTACGCAGCATACAGAAATATATACCCATTATGGGCTCTCGCAGAGTATCGCAATCGGGTTCAACTGCAATCGTTACCATCAAGAAGCATCTTGCAAGAACACAGCTTAAAATCTCAAGAAAATGTCTGAAGTAATCAACATAGTTCTTGGCTCATTCCAATTATTCATGTTACTAATTAATATCATTTTTTCTCTAAATATGTTCTTGTTTAAAGCAATGTTGTATATGTAGAGTTTGGTATAAATTATACAAATGAACTCGTGCAAGATAGAAGAAAGACTCAATGTTGTCCATAATCGTGTTGGAATGTGAAATTGTTAATAAATGAAAGTTTTATGATCATTTGTCTTGGTATATACTATATAAAGGTCAGTGACTATAATTTATCCACCGTATTTTTGAAAACATGGTTCATCTTCATGGACATAATCGCAAGGGTTAAGTGTTCATAATGTAATATCACAGGGTCTTTTATAGCGTTTTACGGGGAGGTAAAAGTGAATGAAATGTATTATAGAGAAAGATTTAAATTGATAATTTTTCGCATCAAAAGGAAGTCCCACTCACAATTAAGGACTTGTAATTTCGTAAAATATTTGCAAAAATATATGGCAAAAGATGAAGTTGACAACTAATTAATTAATGAGGAATTGTGCTAATTAATTAGTACATTGACCTAATAAGATCACTTATAAGAGTAGATTTTGCAAGTTAGCAATTGGATTACCAGACACTATTCCAACAAATTTTCGATTTGTTTAATCACTTGATTACAGGTATTTAAAATGTCCGCTAACAAAAAACAAAGAAAAAAATATTAATGTATTAAAATTAATTCATGGTATTTGGTGTGAAATGTGCATGAAAACGAGGCCATGGATTATTAACTAATGTCTTATCCAATTGATGGTAAAATATTATTATTGTTATTTATATAAATGAAACAACACAAGTTGTTTGTTTTGATTTTCGTATAATGCTTTAGACAAATTGGAGGATTTTAAGGTGATAATGGTTTTCGCGTATTTGAAAAAAATTGTTTATGGAATTTTAAAGATGAAATGAATAGTGTTTATTTTTCTAGAAAGTTGTAGGTTGTTTTAGAGATTATGGAAATAAGGGAAATAGTGTAAGAGATAAATTTATGTCAAATCAAATTTATCATGTGAGATAAATAGATTAAAATATATGTTATTATTTGATCAAATCAAAATGGAGTTTATTTAATTTTTTTCTTAGCGATAAAATAATTAATTTCTAAGTGTTGTTATTTTTAAAATTTAGAGATAAATTTTTTGTATGAAATGAAAAAACTTGTTTGTTTTACTTTTCATATAATACTAAAATGTTTTATGAAAAACATAACAAATAAGCCCTATGCACATAATATATTCTTTTTATTTATTATCAGATTCAAATCAACATATACAATTAATCTGGATCAATTCTTGATGTAATTAAATTGTATATGTTATTAATCGAATTACGCTATAAATACATGGAGTAGTAAATTGAGTCCGATTCGAATTCACATTACTTAAACTCCTGCTCCTGCTCCTGCTCCTGCTCCTGCACAGCAGCATAGTAACACCAAACTTCCGTGCCACCTCTTTTTTTTTTTTTTTTGTTTTGAGAAAGTACTTCCGTTCCAAAATTTTCCGGCTTTTCATCTTGGCGCGGTCTCTGCTGCAAAATTTCACTTGAATTAAAATTCGACATTATTTAATTGATTTATACTATTTATCTTATTTGTTTGAAAATTAAATAAAGGCAATTTATTCCTTAACACCTATACCTTCATTCACTTATACATACACCAGACGCTGCAATTGAAATTAAAGCGATTCCCTTTCCTTCGTGATTTTCAGATTCTCTCTTTTCCAAAAAAATCTGACATTTCTGCATAATTCGTTCTGAATAATTGTTTAGTTATCAAATTAGTTGGAGAATTTTGTATGGAGTTTTGATTCCGTCGGTTTCTGTTCTCAATTTTGAAATAGGGTTTTTTTAGCGATTTTTCCGGGGGAAATTTTAGGAGTTATTTCGTGGGGATTTTGATACATCTGTATTGAGGCGGAGAGGAATTTAGGTTTGCGATGGACAGATTTGATTATTGACGCGAATTGATTTTTGAAATTAGAAATGCCGAAAATCAAGCGTTGCTCACTGGATGAAGAAGAAATCACTGGCCAAAACGACGACGACGACTTAGAGTCATGCTCCCCTGCGGTGAAATCGAAAAAGTTGAAAAGAATCAACAATAAATTGTTTACGGTTCCTATAAAACTAGTGGAGCGGGGCATAAATAATTTTTCCAATTATTGGCCTGCGACTGGAACGTCATCCTTCAGTGGCGGCTCTAATTTAGTTTCCGAGAGAGTTGATAATAATAAACCTCCGTTATTGAAGTCTTCACGAGGGCGTGCGCAAGTGCTTCCTAAGAAGTTTAGTGACTCGGTTATGCATCCCTGGAAAAAGGAGAAGCCGGGTTGTTGTGATGATTTGGGGGACTGTTCAGTTGATAGTAAATATGTTCAGGATGTGAATTTAAAGCGTGGAGAGTCTTCTGCACCTTTAAATGACATATATTTAGTCAAGAAATCGAAAAGCAAAAATCAATTAGGTTTCCAATTAAAAAACATAATTTTGGAGCCTCATTCTACTTCTCGGAGTTCAGTGACATCGGTTAATGAAGGGGTTTCTTGTGTTTCCCCAATGCTGGAAGGTGATCGGAAGATGAACGTCTATGCTGGAATGAGGAAACCAGTAAAGGAGAAAGTGGTTGAAAAGAAGGCTGATTTTTACGAGCCTTCTGATTTCCTGAAGGGAGATATAGTTTGGGCAAAATGTGGAAAGAACTTTGCTGCATGGCCAGCTATTGTGATTGACCCCCTCTTGCAGGCTCCTGAAGCGGTACTCAGAGCCTGTGTTCCTGGCACTCTTTGTGTGATGTTTTATGGGTATTCAAGGAATGGACAAAGGGTAATTTTTATGTAACACTTGGGTACATGTTTATCTTTGTTTATGAAATTTGGTTTGATGGTGCATATTTTGAGGTTTACATATTGAGAATCTATAAATTCTGATGATGGAAATGTATAATCCTATGACGACTCTTTTGATTGCTGCTATCCTTGTATATCAATAATTGCAGAACTTTTTCAGTGTAAATATATCAGCGTCTAAACCTATCATTTGCAGGATTATGCATGGATAAAAGCTGGAATGGCGTTTCCTTTTCACGAGTACATGGACAGGTGAATATGATGTTGGATTTTGTCGTAATCTATGCTAAGTGATGTAAGTTGGCCTTTACAATTATTTTCATAATTAGATTTCAGGGACAAACTAAGTTGTATGGTAGCAAGCCAAGTGATTTCCACATGGCTATAGAGGAGGCAATTCTAGCAGAAAATGGCTATACAAATTCAACCATGGAGGCTGAGCAGGAAACTTTACCTGTGACCAGTTCTGGTGATGCCGAAGAGGCAACTGGTTCAAATCAGGAGTCAGAATGTACTATTCAGCAGGCAAGTTTCTACTGGGCCATCTAGTTTATACCGTTAAGGAATGAATGTAGCTAATTTTGCATGATGATGGTTTTTGGTTAGATCTTAGAATCACAAATTAAAAAATAAGTTTTCAAGTTTTTTTTCCTTCAAAATATAGTTAGATTTGTGGTAAATTCTATCCGTATCAGTTTCACATTGTTAATTTCTTTAAATGTTTTGTTTTTCAAAATCTTTCGGGCTTTGATGTCACTAATTTATTGATAAGTTGGGCACTCGAACTTATAAAAATACAAGCCAATATATGAGCAGATTGTTGTTCAGCTTATGCATTGTGTTCTCTTACCTCAATCTTTTTTTTTTGCCCTGACTCTCTAGATGTCTCAATCTAGTAATCCCAGTTATTTTCTAGTGGTTTTTGGCATTAATGTATATCTGCTTGTTGTAGGATATATATGACACAAAAAAAGATACCAGAGCTTGTGGTAGCTGCGGCTTGATCTTTCCATGCAGAATGGTGAAGAAGATAAAGAATACAACCGCTAAAGCTCATTTTTTGTGTGAACATTGTATTAAGGTGAATCAATGATATTATTTAGTTATATGTCTTGCTATAAATGTTGCACTATTATTTCTCCTTATTTTACTTGAAATGGTAATCTTGTAGTTAAGAAAATCAAAACAATACTGTGGTGTTTGCAAGCAAATATGGCATCATTCTGATGGTGGAAGTTGGGTATGATCATCTGCTCTTCTGATCAATTTTGTAGTTCCTTTCTCTATTAATCAATCACTTATTACCTTTTTGTTATCTGCAAAATATTTGGTTTAGGTATGTTGCGACAGCTGTGATGTTTGGGTTCATGCCAAGTGTGCCAACTTTCCTACTGCACCCTTGAAGGTTGGCCTATAAATTGATATGTTAAGATGGATTTCATGGTATTCTATTGATGGGTGCAACTAAGTTATGATATGTAGCATTTTGACGTACATCTTATGGCCTGTAGGACCTGGAAAATATGGAGTATTTCTGCCCTGAATGCAAACAACAGCCTGCTTCTGGATCGTTGGTTTTGGGTAAATGGCAATTGTGTGCTAGGTACGTATCTTGCACTTCATTATGTCTAGTTTAGTTTTATTCCCTGAAAGGATTTCCTTCTTTTGGTAGATCTATTAATTATGTCCATGCTGATGTTTGACAACCAGGTCTGTTGAAAATCCTGGACGCAATATGCCACCGGACAATATAACAGTTGTCTGCAATCACATGGAAGGGATTTATTTTCCGAGTCTCCATATGTAAGTTCTAAGTTTCATGAAATTCTTTTAATTTTGTTCCATGTTATTTTTCTAGCTTTAGGTGCTGATGGTTGAGCAATGCCTGGCCATTAATATACATATAGACAGGGTTGATGAGTTTATTGTGAACTATTCTGATAAGTAGAGTTTCAGTTTTGGTTGTTGGAGTAACTATCTTTCCTGTGCTCATGATCAAGGATAGTTGATATTTTTTTTTTTTTTGAGAAAACATATTTGATATTTTATTAAAGGGGACACTATGAAATGACTGGGCTTTTTCTATTACCTGTAATTGATAATAAAATGCTCAATCATAAAGTTGGAAAATTCGTGCCTACCCCGGGATGCTGGATGAATGCCTTTGTCCTCTCATGCCCATGTGTAGGACATCCAACCCCAATGGATTAAATCCACTGGGGTAGCATCTAAGTAACTCATAAAGTTCCACACATTCTATATATTGCCTTGCTGAATTTCGTAATATCTTAATGGTTATACATTCTTTATTATGATTCATAAACACTCTCATTTCCATTTCATCTGAGTCATACTTTGTGCTTTTATCTTGTTAAAGTTTAACCTACAAAGTCGAAATATGGTTAGAGCCCTTATTTGTCTTGAACTTATTTTAAATTCGTTGTCATGATAAATTATTGGGTCATCTTCAGCTTGTTGCCAGTGATTTTTTTTATTCTTGGATACAGTTATTCTTTATTTTGAGTTAGTTGCGACTAGATTTAAATGACTCAGTATACATGAAAATTGAAATATATAACATTTTTTCTTGGATTACATAACTCAAATGGTTATAGATACATTTGTGGTCCTAATATTTTGAGTACCATAGCTTTATCAATTGTAAGATATTGTTCACTTGATGAATATTTTGATTATTTGAACTGCAGCTGTATGTCACTAAACATATTTGGCATATAAATTTAATATTGTCTTGCATATCATTTGGATTGGGTGCTTGATTGCTTGAAAAGTTGGAGCATTTCTAAATTCTAAAGGAGTATATGATATATTATCTTTAATGATTATTGAAGCAGAGGTTTTATGTTCAATAACCTTTGGCATATCAAGTTTAAATGGGGTCCAATATCCTCCAAAAATGAGAAAAAATAATAATCATGTATCCGGGTCTGATTGTTGAACTTGGCATGCTTAGATAACTTAGTAAGAGTTTATATTGGTTTGAGGAGATTCATTCATTGCTCGAAGTAGTGGTCTTCTCAATTTACAATAAGTATTGGGTCCATGTTGAGATAATTTTATTAATTGTAGAGAGAACTTATATTTCGCGTGAAGGCAGTGTAAGGATGATTGCTGCCAATACTAATACATTATCACTGTTGAATAGTAATTTTTAAATTATCTTTACCTGTGGCAATTTTTGTAAGAACCTCTTTCTTTCAATACTATTATATACTCCCTGGTTTATCTGACCTAACATGTTAAAGCTGCTGGGTTGCCTTTGTATATGTTAGCCAGGAGAAACAAATTAGAAAGCAACATGTCGTGTATGGCAGAAAAGTTCACTTGTATTTTCACGTGTTTCTCTTGAATTACTAATGTTGCTGCCATGGCTATTAGCCGTGTTATAACATTTTGGTTGAAAGGTATTAATTTATGGTTTTCTATCTGCTCCTCTCTACAGGGTTCAGTGTTTATGTGGTTCTTGCGGTACAAGGAAATATAGACTCAGTGAGTGGGAGCGGCATACAGGATGTAGAGCGAAAAAGTGGAAGCACAGTGTTAAAGTGAAGGGCTCTAATCTACAACTTGAAAAATGGGTTTGTTTCAAATTATTGACATCTCTATACTTTATAATTTATTATATGATTAGGGTCTTGTCTGTAGCCAACACTGTCTGGATGAACTACTCAGATTATTATAGGAGTTGACTTCAGATATATTTCCATTGATTATTCAAGGTTTTTCTAACGATGGCTCTACCCCGCACCCTTCAGTAACTTGTAATAACATGTTTCAATAGACTACCTCCATATTGAATTTATATAACAATCCTATTGGTAAAAGTGGATAAAGATGCTAATAATAAGTAGAAATTGTTAGTATCATACTTTACAAATATAATTATGTACGCCTCATGCACTGATGTGGCCACCCACCTTGCTCTGCATTACCCTAGTTGCTGTAAGACAAATGTTCTTGATACCCCACCGTGATTTTACGAAGTTGTGCATCCAATCTCGATGAATTTTGTCTACTAACATCAGTGTGCTGCAGATGGCAGAGTTTAATGCACCTGGCTTGAACCCCATGAGGTTAGATAAGCGGCAGCTTTTTGCTTTTTTGAAAGGTATGCAGCTTTTCTGATTTGCATTCAATATTTGCATTTCTGCAATTGGGAAACCAAATTTTTACTAGTTTTACTTTGACAGAAATCTATGAACCTGTTCATGCAAAGTGGACCACAGAAAGATGTGCTATTTGTAGATGGGTTGAAGACTGGGACTACAACAAAATAATAATATGCAACAGGTTGATATGGACTTACAGTTTTGTGGTTCACGAACACCTAGAACTCTGATTTTGAGAGAGGCACATATTAACCTAAGAAATTCATTTGTGGTTTAGATGTCAAATAGCCGTACATCAAGAATGCTATGGCGTAAGAAGCACCCATGATTTTGCTGCGTGGGTTTGCCGAGCATGTGAAACCCCAGAAGTTGAAAGGGAATGTTGCCTGTGTCCTGTGAAAGGCATGTCATAGTCTCTCCTTAGACTAAATAATGTGTGGTCTAACAATCTATTAGTTCATTTAACTGAACATTGTATTTTCAGGGGGTGCACTAAAGCCAACTGATATCGAAGCCTTATGGGTTCATGTTACATGTGCTTGGTTTCGGCCAGAAATTGCTTTCTCAAATGCAGAAAAAATGGAGCCTGCTGTTGGAATTCTTAGAATTCCGCCAAACTCATTCACTAAGGTATATTGCTTAGAAAATGGACATAGTAGATGATGCATTCTTATGCTTGCACTGTTAGATGGTCCAGTAGAAAGTTATGGCACTGACTCGTGACATAGTTTAATTTCTCAAATTGGTTGTCAATAACAAAAAAGAACGCTGAAGATAACATCTCTATTGGCTTTTCTTTTGTGGCTGAGTCTGTTATAAATCAATTGTCCTTTACATGCATTAGAGTAATTTTTCTTCTTGTCCTTAAGCAATTTTCCTTATCATATTTAAACTTTATTTTGATACATCTTTCCCCAATGTCAACTTGCAGGAATGCATTATTTGCAACCAGACTCATGGTTCTTGCATGCAATGTTGCAAGTGTGCTACCTATTTTCATGCTACATGTGCTTCTCGTGCTGGATATTGCATGGAAGTAAGTCAAGACCCATGTTTGTTTACCATGCAATGCCATCCTTTTGACCAAGTTATTGATTGGATTGTATAGTCTTGTGTGATTGATCAAGGTCACTGAGAGGGTACATTATCTGTCTTATGGCAGCTTTGAATGACCTTTAATTTTGTGGGAACATTTTTTTTCATTCTTGTGCTGAGAATCAGAAAGGCAAACTTGGGACTTCTGTTAGGTTCTAGGATAAATAACGTTCTATAATAGACAAGTTAGTTAAAATTGGATTAGGTGGAGACATGAATATTTAGTGTTCCAGGATGGAAAAAAACCATTATTGACCTGAATGGTTTTCGTATTTCATTTTTTCGTATTATTATTATGTTTGTGTAATTGCTTCATCAATTAATTTTGATTCTTAATATCAGTTACATTGCTCTGAGAAGAATGGGATGCAGACAACCAAATTGATAACTTATTGTGCTGTTCACAGGTATGAGTTTTGTGACCTTGTTTCCTTCTCAGACTCACACATACTGACACGTTTATGTACACATGTTTAAAATAGATATGGACATGTAATGTATGTACATAACATTTCTTCAAAACAAATGGAATATCTTAAAATAAAAGCATTCTGGTGATCAACCCGAAATTTGTGTTGGGGTTCACTTTGTCATATTGAAACTTGGGAGGAAGCTAAATATGTTTGCACTTTAGCAACTGCAAGTGTAATTATTTTCCTTGAGGATGCCTTGGATATCAAGGCCTTTGGACTTTTTTGTGACAAATGATTACTTGTGGTCTTAGGATGCCTAGTGCCGAAAATGTACTGGTGATTCATACTCCAAATGGGGTTTTCTCTAACAGAACCTTGCTCCAAAGCCAGTATCAAGTACAATGCTTGAGAGGTTCAAGACTCATCTCATCAATTAAAGTTGAATGCTCTGATTCATCTCTGGCTGATGCAAAGGAAATTGAGGAAATGTCTGCTGCAAGATGCCGCATTTATAAACAAACAAAAGTAAAGGTAGTCTAATCAGGAGCCTATTGTTACATTAAGGTGTTTTGTGTATTAACTCTTTTTGCTTATTGTAATTTGTTTTTAACAATTTCTTATTTTCTCGAACAGAGGACTGGAGTAGAGTCAGTATTCCACCGCTTGATGGGGCCACGTTATCACTCTCTAGATGATATTGATTGTTTAAGTTCACATAAAGTAATTAGCTTCTTTTATGTGTATTCTATTCTGTCATTTACCAGTACATCCCATGTATCATACTAATATGTCAAGAATATACTTATTGGTCTATTCCTTCTGTTTCTTAAGGATTCTTCTGAAGATGCAAAAACCTTTTCAACATTTAGAGAACGGCTAGAGCATTTAAAGGTAAATTATATTTTCTGCATGGTCCATTAAAATAAATGAGAATCCATAAAAAAAGTTATGTTTTTTCCTCATGTCTTTTGTTACAAATTTACTTTTGTGATGGTTCAGAAAACAGAAAAGTATCGGGTTTGTTTTGGAAAATCAAGAATACATGGATGGGGCCTCTTTGCTAGGCGAAACATTCAAGAAGGAGAAATGGTAGTTTTACTGTTAACATGTTAGAGTGCGATCACATTTTCACACTGCTAGATTCTGACATGTTCTTTCTCACTTCACTAGTTATTATGCGTAAAGTAGTTCCATATTCAATTCTGGCTCTTTTCCAGGTTGTCGAATATCGTGGTGAACAGGTGAGGCGTAGTATTGCTGACCTAAGGGAGGCACGCTATAGATCGGAGGGCAAAGATTGCTATGTGAGTTAATTCTTCACGACAGTTTAAATTTGTGCTCTTGTTTGGTGCAAGTCTACATGCATAAACTTTCTTGAAAAAATATTATAGAGATGTAGATGTGTGCATCCATTGTCATTCTTGTCTTCTTGGGGTCAATCGGTAAGGGCACATTTGGTTCTTCATATTAGACAAGGTAGGATAAATTATATTTCCAATAGAATTAACAAATAACGTGTTTGGTGTCTACAATGTAATTTAATATAAAAACACGGTAAAATTACAAATTATTGTTTGATAATCTATATACATTTGAATCATTTGATTACTGAGATTAATCTGAGGGTCTAACCCATGATTGTAGTTGGCGGAAATATTGAAAGTTCTTAAAGGCATTTTATTCCGGGCCTTAAGGAAATTGAATTTGGACAAAGAAACGCCTTGTAAACTAAACAATTATTTAATTTGGGTTTATTGGGGCAACCAAATTGTTCAAAGATAACAAAGTAACAATTTGAAGACTTGTTTCTCAACAATCAGTTAGATTTATATCAAGTTTATGCCTGGCTGTGGATGTAAGCACACAGTTTACTAGTCTTTTCTTTCTCACATTGAGATTTTATCATCTTCTGAGCCTCTGATTTCTCTTAATTATTCTCTATATGTAATATTTCTAATGATGTTAATGCGCTCTGCAGCTTTTTAAGATCAGCGAAGAGGTAGTTATTGATGCTACAAATAAGGGAAATATAGCCCGTTTGATTAACCATTCGGTATGCTCTTTTCATATTTTATTTCACATTTCTACTATAGTTGTATTACTTATCTTGAATATATACCAGATATAATCAAATTAGTCCTTGCTAGTAATTCATTGTGGTCGGTGTAATATTCTTGTACTCCTTAATCCAAGCATACTTTTCCTGTCAGTTTAGTATTATTAGCTGTTGTGTTATGTCAAGTGGAAACATAAAGGTTATGTTTGGTTCTTTAGATTATAAGTGAAGCAATGGAAAACACTAGGTAAAATATTTTTCCTGCGAACTGTAGGCTTTAAATTTTTTTTTTAGTTTAAATTTCTCTCTAAAATTCAAGAACCAAGCATAAAAGTTTTCAATTTTATTTTTATTTTTATTTTTATTTCGTCTTTCTTTCTCATGTAATGCTTTATTGCAATCTCATGATCTTGTATATATCTGTGCAGTGCACGCCCACCTGTTATGCTAGAATCATGAGTATGGGTAAAGAAGAGAGCAGGATAGTTCTTATAGCCAAAACGAACGTCTCAGCTGGTGTTGAGTTAACGTAAGAATACTTTCTCCATAATTGATTCCTCTTTCAAAAGAAAATAATGAAAATCTAAGTTTTTTTGTCTATTGTTACATTAATTCCTTCCTCTTATTGTGAACAGGTACGATTACTTGTTCGATCCCGATGAACGTGATGAGGTTAAAGTTCCATGCTTATGTGGCGCTCCTAACTGCAGGAAGTTTTTGAATTGAAGTCCAGCAATTGTTGCAGCTCAAAGGACTGAAACTTTTGATGGATATTTGTTGATAACTTTCGATATAGTCTAAAACCTCAGTTCATTTGCAGTTAAATTAAATATTATTACATCTGGGAAATGTAATTTTTGTCATGTATAGATTGGTGGGTCTCATAGGAATTTGTCATTATTGTTGTGTCAAGTTACCTTGTTCGGAATAGATTGTTCATTCATTCATTTTGGGACAGTTCAATGGAATTATTACATATAATTCGGACAATTGTAATTTCAGCAGTTCGCTTTTTGTGATGTATCCTAGGGTAATGATAGTTGCAACTGTGGGGTTTATTTGGCTTTTGAGTTCTTTCACTTCAATGGCTAATTTTTGGGATATAGGGTTCTTCCAAGGTCATAACAGTCGGTGCAATGTGCGGTTGTTGACATCGGCATTGCAGTGTTTATAGTGTAAAGCCTGTCTGTGAGTACATACATGGCTGGATTGTGGAGTGTGGTGAAATTTAAAGATCCTAGTTGCAATGCAAGGGGTGGAATCTTGACCTCACATTGATAATATGTATGTGGCATTTTTGTGGGTTTATTTGGTGGGTTAATGCCAATTTATCCATCACAATTTTCAGTTTACTCTTTTGTGATTTGGAAAATAGTATTACCGAGTGTAAATGTTGTATAAAGAGACAAAATTATCCTGTGGGTGGGGGAGGAACATCACATTTATCATGAGATAAGATGTCATATTTATTATAATATAGGGGGTAAAGTACCACATTTATCGTAACAGAGGGGGTAAAACGTTACATTTATAAGTTTATTGGGTCAAAATATAGTATAAGATGAGTGATTTTGTCAATTAGTATTTTATTTTAAAGTTTAGAATGTTAGTTTATTATATTATAAGGGTAAAATACTTTATTTTAATCACAATGAGATAAATTGAATACTATGCATATTACATGAGATAAACATGTCATTAACTCTTTTTTTTTTTTTTGGTTTTTCAAGAGTTTAATCCCTTTCGAGGCGGGTTGTGCACATTAAGTGGATACCTCTCCCATTTAGGGATTCGAACATGAGTCCGCTACTTTGTAGTGACTAACCCCTTCTACTAGACCAATCACATGTTGGTCATTAACTCTTTATTTAGTTTTAAATTTTCTCATTCAATTAGGGTAAGAATATTTCAAGGTCATAACAAATAGTCGATGTATTTTTTTTTTCTAGTTGGCACTCTGCTCTTTTTGTAGTTTTTTAGGGTAATAAGTTGCAACATTCAGTGTGTACTATTATTATAGATAATTAGTAGTAAATGATAGTTGCAATGTTTTATTTGTCCATTTATAATAGTAAAATAAATAAATAAATTAATAACACCAACATATTTTTCACATGCAATTAAAGAATCATATATAGTATAATTTTTGAAAGTTGGGGTGGAATCCGATTAGCGTTAATTTCGGGGGGAATTAAATTAGGAAAGTAAGTCTACGAACATGGCGTATATTTTGTCTGTATCCGTATAAATAAATATATCATTCCACATACACAATACTATACAGTATACACAAATGAATTAAATTGAGAAGATTGCTTTAATTTGTTGACTTATTTACTTTACTTTACTTTACTCTCCTCCTCCTCTGTTTACTTTAGTGTTTGATTATTATTATCACTGTTTAAGAAGAAATCGAGAAATTGTGATGGAGTGGCAAAAGGCGTCGGAGGAGCTGAACGGCGGCGGCGGAGGAGGGATGTTTGTGAAGGTGATGACGGACGAGCAAATGGAAGTCCTCCGGAAACAGATAGCGGTTTACGCCATTATTTGTCAACAGCTCGTAGACTTACATAAATCCCTCACCGCCCAAAACGATCTTGCTGGTATTTATAGTATGATTAAAGCTTTCTTTTTCTTTATATTGTTTATATTCCAAAGAATGAAATGGTTTTGTTTGCAAAGACTTTTAGGGATAGGACTAGTCTACTACTTTTGAGCTGAGCTGAGCTGAGCTGAATTGAATTCTCTATCTCATCTTGTTTTTTACATTACAGTATTATCAAATGTTTATATCCCCTGTATTGTATTGTATTGTATTGTGTTTACTGTTTAGTATAATCAAGTCATGTGCGTGTAATTAATCGAAAAAAAAAGGTTTTAATTCTTTTGTGTTCTGTTCTATCTTGATCATCAGGAGTGAGGTTGGGAAATATGTATTGCGATCCTTTAATAACATCCGGTATGCATAAAATAACTAGCAGACAACGTTGGACTCCAACACCTATGCAGCTTCAGATTCTAGAACGCATATTCGAACAAGGCACTGGAAATCCAAGCAGGATCAGGATCCAAGAAATAACTTCAGAGTTATCTCAACACGGCCAAATCTCTCAAACAAATGTCTCTAATTGGTTCCAAAATAGACGTGCTAGATCCAAGAGGAAGCAACACGCTGCAACACCGATTAACGATTCTGAATCAGATCAAGTCGACAAAGAGATAGTGTCCTCCAACGAGACAGGCACGAAAACAACTACAGAAGAGGATTTGCAACCTCAGAATAAGTTAATTAGTTCAACAACTGATGAAAATGTCTGTTTTGAAAACTCCCAGGATGATTCTGACATTCATTCTGTGGTTCGTAAAAGTCAATCCATGTCGCATCCGGAAGGTAGTTCCAAATTTGGTTCAAGTTTTGAACAAATTTCCTTTTTTGGAAGTGTTTTACCGAATCAAAGTAAGTGCTTCTTTTCAAAATCTCAGTTTTGTTTTTTGATTTGTCTAATGGCCTATAACATACGGAAAAAATGGAAACAAAATTGCATTTTTATTTCCACAATGCTGGACTCTGAGAACGTTTTGTTCCATTTGCATTCCTAAAATGCATAAAATCGTTGTGTTAAGCAAACATGCACGCACGAAACTCCCCTATGTTATTATTATTATTATTATTATTATTCATGTTTTATTTTTTCCTATGGTAACTAACACCTTTAGTTTGTACTATGAATTTCCAATTTTACCCTTGCAAAAAATGCATAAAACCAATGTATTAAGCAAAACATGCATGCATGCATGAAACCCCCATTCATCTAAAACTTTTAAATGAAAAAACACTTCAAAATTTTTGAGCCCAATCATACATGTAGCGCGTGAAACTTTATAACTATGAATATTTTAGATGACCAATATATTATTGCATTGCATGAAATTGATAAATGCAGGAATGGAGCAGTCGATAGAAAAGATGGAAGCTCCAGGGAACTACAATCCTTATTAATTTGCAACAAGATGACTGCCACATGCGGCCTGGTCCGGTTAATCGTATAGAAAATACTCACTCCATTTAAGACTGTATATGAAATTTGATGAATTTGTTATGTTCTTCTTTCTTACTGGTACTTGCTTAATTTATGAGTATACTAGTTTCTTGTCTGTGTTTCTGGTCCTCATCTTTGGATCAATAGAAAATGTTCTTCATTAGATTTGAGACAAGTTAATTTCTTGTGATATTAATTATCATTTCACTTACTGGTGATCTTCATTTTTTTACTTACGAGTGAAGTTGAAACTATTGGAGTTTAAGAACTTTGAATTCATAGCAGGAAGGAATTGATAAAATGAAATCCTTTTTATTTTACCCAAACTCCAATTCGTATTTCTCATTCATAAATAATAAATGTCAGTCTGATAGATAGCAAAAGATTTTTTGTTTGAGCAAACAATTTAACATTAATAATGTTTGCAATGATTCCTTAGTGCAAAACAACTATCTTTTCAAAAAATGGTCTGAGAATTGGAACAAATCAATCCACATATTAAATTACCAGTTGCAATTAGAAGATCTATATTTACATTGGAACAAATCAAATACCAGTTGAATTTATTAAGACATATATATTCCCCCTAGAGGGTTGCTTTTGCCTACTAATTCCTATTAATTTTCAAATATATCCACTATGTTTATCCAAAAAACCATTGACTTTAAAAGCTATGAGTAACTATAAACCATAAATTCAACTCTGTTTCTTAATCAATGGTTTGAACAGATAAAACAATATTTATTCTCCATCTTTAATTCCAAGAATGATTAATTGTTTAACTTCCTTTTGTACATTATGAAGAACACTACATTAAATACCATCCCTTTTGCATTCTTCTTCTTCTTCTTCTTCCTATCGATGCATGCAAGAATCGATTGTCCAAAACGTTTCTGCGGAAACAACCCATTCGCTATACGATTCCCTTTTCAGTTAGAAAACCAAAAACCAAAAAACTGTGGTTATCCTGGCTTTAATCTCAGCTGCAGTCTTAACCAGAAAGCGAAACCAGTACTATTGAATCTAGAATCTTCTGGAGCTTTTTACGTTGGAAAAATCAATTATCTCAATCAAGAAATCCAACTCTACGACCCATATAATTGCCTTATAAGCCGGCTTATAAGCTTAAACCTTTCATCTACTCCTTTTATGGCTTCATATACAAAGAACTTCACATTCCTAAGTTGCCCTTCCGAGCTCATAAGAGATCGAACGGCCACTACTGTTGATTGCCTTAGCAACACTACAACGTCGATTTTGGCAACTTCTTCCATGAATCTTGTAAGAGATCTCGATATGAATATATGTAGTACTATGTTTACTCTGCCTATCCCAGTTTCAAAGATAGTTTATCAAAATGATGATGATCAATGGCTTGACACGAATCTTACCGGAGATCTTCAATTGACGTGGAATGTGCCTGATTGCGAAGATTGTGAATCGACAGGTGGTATTTGTGGATTTGATGAAAACAGCAAGAGCAAACAACTTGTATGTTTTGATGATCATGGAAAAGGTATTAATTTTCATTAATTAATTTTATGAAAGTTTGATATTGATTCTCAAGTTTAATTAGCTGGAAAGAGGACATTTCTAACATGTTGAGATTGGTGTTAGTTTTTTTTTTTTTTGGTCCTAAAAGATAGTAATAACCACTTAAGCAGTGGCGTCTTCGGAGAGCATCTCCATCATTCCTTCCGGTGGTGCATTCCAATGTATTTTCCTCTCTTGTAAATTATGGCCTCTTCTTGCCAATTCGTCAGCGCATGTATTTCCTCCTCTACGGATGTGATAGAGTTTGCAAATCCACGGCTTCCTCATAAGTATCCGACAATCCTCTATTATGCTTCCCAAAGGATGCATGTTCGTGTCCGCCTCTTTGATCAAGTGGACCACAACTTTGGAATCACACTCCGCTGCTAGCTTCTCGACTCGCCTATTCCAAGCCATCCTCAGTCCCTCTCTTACCGCCATGAGTTCTGCTTCTGTGATCGTAACCTGCCCCAACTTCGTGCTAAAACCTTCAATCCATTTTCCTTGGTCATCACGAAGAAGGCCACCCGCTGTTGCACTTTTAGTTTCCCTTACCACACTTCCGTCTGAGTTGATCTTGTGCCACCCCTTAAACGGCAGTCCCCACTTAGTATCTACACTTGTTTCTGTCGGTTTTCGCTGTCCTACCGGAAAGGCCAAAGACAAATCTCTAGCTAACGCTAAAGTGGTTGCAAGAATCCCCTTGGTATGAATTGTTTTATTCTCAAAAATGAATATATTTCTTGCTCTCCAAATGTTCCAAAGTGTGGCTGTAAAAAGTAAGGTCCAATTTGTGTTGGGGAGAATGAGGTTTTGAAGGTTTTCTTTGTAGTTGGTGTAAATCCAGTCAATGGGATTCAGGTTCATGAAGTACATGTATTGGGTTGGGGGGACAATAGCTTCCCAAATCCCTTTCACAGCTACACAATCTCTAAGTGCATGGGTATAATCCTCTCTATGCAAATTACATCTAGAGCATTTATCAGAGGTGGAGAGCTTACGATCGAATCTAAGGGATTCAGTCACCAAGCTATTATGATTAATGAGCCACAAAAAAAGTTTGAACTTTTGGGGGATATTTAGTTTCCAAATCCATTTCCATTTCTTTATTTCAATCGGAAAATTACTTGACTCAAAGCGAATTGTTTCATAAGCCGACTTACAAGTGAATTTTCCATTACTATTCCCTTTCCAAATTCTGACATCCTCATAATTCAAGTTTAGTGGCACTGGTGTATTAAGGATGTCCTCCCGTACATGATCAGGCAAGATGGTGTTAATTCGCGAAAGGTCCCAATTCCCACTACCATCAATAGCATCACTTACTCTTATGCTAATTTCTTCCCCGATTATATCCTCTTCCAACAAATCACAAATGTAATCTTTTCCTAACCATCTATCGAACCAAAATGAAATCTTTTCCCCATCCCCAATTTTCCACCTAATGTTAGGACTCATCATTTTAGTACTTTTGACAACCCCTTTCCAATGATGTGAATCAATACTTTTTATTTTATAATCAAGGATGTCAATACCTTTAAGATACTTTTTCCTAAAAATATCCCCCCAAACCGAGCCTTCTCCCTTAATTGTTTTCCAACCCAATTTAGCCAACAAAGACGCATTGCTTTTCCTAGCTTCTCTAAGGCCCAAACCCCCAAAATTCTTGGAATTAGTCACCTTAGCCCAACTAACTAGATGAAGTTTCCTTTTTTCGGCACTACTCGACCGAAGGAAAGCTCTATTTAGTTTATTTAACTTATTACACACCGCGGTGGGGAGCCAAGTTGTTTGCATGACATGAGTCGGAATAGCGCTTGTTACCGCTTGGATAAGTGTCACCCTACCCGCCATGCTTAACAACTTCGCTTTCCAAGAAGTGAGTCTATTTTGGACTTTTTCAATGACATCTTTGAAGAATCCATCAAAGTCAAAGAAAGAATGATTGAAGCATGAAAGTATGGAATATAATTATTAATCACTTGGACAAATTAAAGATTATTATCTAGCATATATGGTTGACATATATATATTTAATTTGATCATGTTGGTCCTACTAATTGTACAATATCTGTTTTGCACTTTTGATCTTATATAATATGACTCTTTCTATTTTACATTTGTAAGTCCAAATTCGGTGGGAATGGGGAATTTGAAAAAATAAAAGAAAAAGAGCTTGGGGACCATAATTGAAGAAGAGTACTTGTCAATTAAAATGAATAAATTATTATCTGTGGATTGCCAATAATATATAACTCTCTGAATTATATATTTTGATCCATATATATATATGGAGTATTAATTATCTACTGCATGCATGCAGGTAGAACAGGCATCTTGATTATTATTATCGTGTCACTAGCCTTTGCTGCACCATTAATGGCATTTTGCATTGGCATTTCATGTTACATATATATGTTGTCAACCAGACTAAGCAGGCGTGCAGCCTCGAGCACATCCACCGAGCCAGAGGCCCATACGATAGCAGGCCTCGACAATTCCATCATTGATGCAGGCCGAAACCCGCAACGTAAAGGAAATGAACTGATAGATGACCGGGAATCACTCAACCGGCGGTAGCGGACTCACTCAACGCTACTAATCGCGGAATCACTCGACGCGACCAAGTCACTCACTTGTAAAAGAGGAATCACTCACTCTTAATGCAAGAATACTTGCAAACAAATATTTTTATAACTTTAACTCATCTATTTTATTTATTCATTTGAAGGGGTTTTATATAGGAGTTTTGGAACATCCCTCCAAAACATAGAAAATTACAAGTTGAATAACTTCACATATTTCCAATATAAACTTGACTCTTGACTTATAGAAAACATAAAATATGACCTTATTATCTGATAACAATGATAATAACTTGAAATTAGACTCATAAATCAAATAAGACTCTTAGAAATACCAAAAGACATGAATAATGTAGTTTCCCGAGTGAAGTCTGGCAGCCTCTAGTAAAATGTCCATAACTTTCTCCATAGACCTTATTTTTGTAAACCGCTTTTTTTCTTGAAAACTAGACTTCAATAGCTTTCTAACCATATATGATAGACCCTCTAGTTACTTGCAAATCAAAGCAGGTTTGCGTTTAAAGTCACCCTATCTGCAGAAATAGATTCTGGGACAGCATTTGCATCATTCTCCTCGGCTTGAAAAGAACTCGCCCTCGAGTTCGAATTGAGATCAAACCAAAGCGATGGATTAATATTTTTCAGCTCCTCTCCAGATATCCATGCATCTTCTGAACTTGGCTTACCAGTCCAATGAACAAGATATTGAGTATAAGTACCTCGACGTGTAGTAATTGACCTTGTATCCAAGATATCAATAGACTCTCGAACTGAATTTGTTGATAGTGAAGAGATATCATCTTCAACCAGTGTTGAATCATTATTATCACCATAATATGGATATAAATCACTTATGTTAAACACGGGACTAATCTTCATACCATCAGGGAGTTGTAGGCGATAAGCATTAGGACCAAGTTTCTTGAGTATTCGACAGGGGCCAAACTTTCTTGGCTTGAGTTTGTTATAAGTCCCAGTTGGAAATCTTTCTTTTCGAAGATAAGCCATGACTAAGTCACCTTCTTCAAACTCCTTTTTCCTTCGATGAACATCAGCCTTTGATTTGTAGATTTGAGATGTTTGTTGCAATTGCTCACGAACTTGCTTGTGAATGTTTTGAATATGTGAAGCAAGCTCCTCTGCATCCATGCTAATTCGTGACTGATTTTGTAAAGGAACAAGATCCAAAACCTGATTTGGTTGTAGACCGTAAACTACTTCAAAAGGTGTCTTCTTGGTAGACCTATTGAAAGAACTGTTATAGGCAAATTCAGCTTGTGGAAGAACAAGCTCCCATTTCTTTGGATACTCGCCTATCAAGCTCCTAAGCATGTTACCAAGAGATCGGTTAACCACTTCAGTTTGGCCATCGGTTTGTGGATGACAAGTGCTGGAGAATTGCAATTGAGTTCCTAGCAGTCCCCAAAGTGTCTTCCAAAAATTACTCACAAACCGTACATCACGATCTGAAGTTATGGATTTTGGAACCCCATGCAAGCGCACAACCTCACGAAAAAACAAAGTTGCTACTTGAGAGGAATCCGTAGAGTTTTTGCAAGGTATGAAATGAGCCATCTTAGAGAAACGATCTACCACAACAAGTATACTATCTTTGCCTTGCTGCGTTCTTGGCAAACCAAGAATGAAGTCCATTGAGAGATCTTCCCAAGGAATATTTGGTATAGGAAGAGGTTGGTATAAACCCGTATTTTGCGTGTTTCCTTTGGCTCTTTGACAAATGCCACACCTTTGAACAAAGTTTGCTACGTCTCGCTTCAAGGATGGCCAAAAATAACGCTCTTTAACGAGTACTTCAGTTTTATCACGTCCAAAATGACCACCAAGCCCACCACTATGCAATTCTTGTATGATGAGCAATCGCAATGACCCTTGTGGAATGCATAGTTGTTCCCCTTGAATAAATAACCATTCATTTGCAAATATTCAATATTAGAATTGTTACTTAACTCATTTATAATCTTTGAAAAGAACGGATCAACTTCATATTGTTCTGGTAGAAGATCAAACCCGAGGATATCATAAGAAAGCGTAGTCAAGAGACTATACTTTCGGCTCAAGGCATCAGCGACTTTGTTCGAAGTCCCATCCTTGTGTTTCAAGACAAAATTGAACTTTTCCATGTAAGATACCCATCCGGCATGTCTGGAGCTTAGCTTCTTTTGTGCCTTTAGAAATCTTAGTGCTTCATGGTCGGAATAGAGAACGAACTCAACTCCAATAAGATAACCTTCCCAATGATGTAAAGCTCGAACAACGGCATATAATTCTTTGTCATAGGTCGAATATTTCAGCTTCGAACCATTGAGCTTCTCACTAAAGTAAGCAACAGGCCTTCCTTGTTGCATTAGGACCGCACCTATGCCAACATTGGAAGCATCACAATCCACTTGGAAGGTTTTAGAGAAATCCGGTAATGCTAGAACCGGTGCTTCGACAAGTTTACTCTTCAAAAGTTGGAAACTCTGCTCCGCTTCACTAGTCCACTTGAACTCTTTACTCTTCAATACATCCATTATAGGAGCAACAATGGTACTGAAATTTTTGATGAAGCGCCGATAAAAAGAGGCAAGTCCATGAAAGCTCCTAATATCGGTGAAATTCTTTGGAATGGGCCATTCAAGAATTGCTTGAATCTTTTGTCCATCCATTCGCAACCCTTCTGCACTCACAATATAGCCTAAAAACACAACTTCATTAGTCATGAAAGAACACTTCTTGAGATTAATGTACAGCTGGTTATCATTCAAAGTTTTGAACACCTTTCTCAAGTGTTCGATATGCTGACTTTTGTCGCCGCTGTAAATTAAGATGTCATCAAAATATACAACAACAAATTTTCCAATAAAATCCTTTAGAACATGAGTCATAAGTCTCATAAAAGTACTTGGAGCGTTGCAAAGACCAAAGGGCATAACCAACCACTCATATAACCCATGTTTAGTCTTAAAAGCGGTTTTCCATTCATCACCAACCCTTAATCGTATTTGATGGTATCCACTTCGAAGATCAATTTTTGAATAAATTTTTGCCCCCACAAGCATGTCAAACATGTCATCTAATCGAGGAATAGGAAATCTATACTTGATTGTAATTTTATTCACAGCCCTACTATCAATGCACATCCTCCAAGAACCGTCTTTTTTTGGAGTTAAAAGTGCAGGAACAGCACAAGGACTTAAAGACTCTTTAATGTGACCCTTAGCAAGTAATTCATCTACTTGTCGTTGTAATTCCTCATGTTCTCTTGGTGTCATTCTATAATGAGGCAAGTTAGGAAGAATAGCACCTGGAATGAAGTCGATTTGATGTTGTATATCACGTATTGGAGGTAGACCAGCCGGTAATTCGTTAGGAGCCAAGCCTTTAAATTCCTCCAAAATCTTCATGACATCTGGGTGAATGTCCTCTTGGTTGTCGCCACTTGCTTCCACCGCTACTAAAGCATATATCACTTTTTCCCCCTTGAATTCCTTATAGGACAGCAAGCTAACTTGATTTTTGGGACAAATGCTACTTGGCGCATCTCTTAAAGGAATCAAGACATACTTAATTCCATTCTTGAAAACAGAATAAGTATTCTTCTTTCCATCATGATGAACATCTCGATCAAATTGCCATGGCCTTCCCAATAGAAGATGACAAGCATCCATGGGGAGAACATCAAAGTATACTTCATCTTCGTACCTTCCAATTGAAAACTTGATACGGCTTCTTTGAGAAACTAGAACTTCACCCCCTTTCTTGAACCACGAAACTTTGTATGGTTTTGGATGCTTCTCGCACTTGAGTTTCAACTTTTCAATCATAGACTGAGACACCATATTTTCGCAACTCCCCGAATCAATCATTAGAACACATTTTTTCCCTTCGGATAGGCAATAGGTACGAAAAATGTTGTGGCGCAGCCATAAATCATCTTTTTGGACAGCCATCATTCGTTGAATGACTAGACTTTCAGCATCACAATCAGGTGGACAATACTCTTCTTCTACTTCTGGCCCGATTTCATCATCAAAATGAGGGGGGTCGTCTTCTTCACCGTCTTGACCTTCCTCAACAAGATGAAGTTCAACTTTCTTCTTTGGGCACTCGTATGCTTTGTGATCGAGTTCTCCACATCTAAAGCATGGTTTTGGTGAAAGTTGTGAGGATTTTCCACGTTCTTTGCTCCATTGTCCAAGATTTTGAAATGGTGTCTTACTTGTTGGTGCTGCACTTTTGTTGGTTTGAGCACTTCCTTTTAGATTGAAAGTTTTGGAACTTTCACCTTTCTTGAATAAGTTCAATTTTAACTTTTCCTCGGCTTTGAGGGCCATTTGGTAAGCTTCTTCAAGTGAATTGAGACATAGCATATAAAGCTCTCCACGAATCGAACTCTTCAAGCCAGTGACATAGCGAGCGACAAGCTGATCATTGCTCTCATACAACTCAATTCGACTCATGTACTTGTAAAATTCTTCGGTGTAGTTTGCAACAGATTGATCTACTCGTTGTCGTAATAAATGGAACTTTTGGTACAGTGTTTGATTGTAGTCCAAAGGTAGAAACTTCTCATCCAACATCAACTTCATCTCGATCCAAGTATTAACCCGAGGCAGCCCCTTTCTTTCTCTACTGCGTTGATATTGTTGCCACCAAATAAGTGCGTGACCTTTTAACTTCATGGCTACAAACTGAACCATTCTTTGATCTGTGAGATTTTTCCACTCAAAGAAAGCCTCAAGTGAAGCTTTCCAATCGCAATACTCATCTGGATTCAGCTTCCCATCAAAGTCGGGGACTCCTACTTGAATGGTTCTATCGCCTCCTTCAAGAGCCCTTGCCAAACGTTCCACCACCGAATCATTTTGTGCGGCATAAGGATTTTCAAAACCACCAGCTGAACTAGTGGAATCACCAACTTCATCAAGGACTTCGTTTTCATGAGCTTGAGATGTGTGGCCCCTACTTCGAGTAGGAGACATTGGCTTTCTTGCAAGAAGTTCATTCACCATTTATCGTAGTTCAGCAATTTCTGCGTGGATGTTGATGTCTTCAATGTTTCTTCGACGACGGGGCGGCATGTTGTCTGATCAGAGTATAAGCAACAGCGGTGTGACCCGCTCTGGTACCACTTGATGCAGGCCGAAACCCGCAACGTAAAGGAAATGAACTGATAGATGACCGGGAATCACTCAACCGGCGGTAGCGGACTCACTCAACGCTACTAATCGCGGAATCACTCGACGCGACCAAGTCACTCACTTGTAAAAGAGGAATCACTCACTCTTAATGCAAGAATACTTGCAAACAAATATTTTTATAACTTTAACTCATCTATTTTATTTATTCATTTGAAGGGGTTTTATATAGGAGTTTTGGAACATCCCTCCAAAACATAGAAAATTACAAGTTGAATAACTTCACATATTTCCAATATAAACTTGACTCTTGACTTATAGAAAACATAAAATATGACCTTATTATCTGATAACAATGATAATAACTTGAAATTAGACTCATAAATCAAATAAGACTCTTAGAAATACCAAAAGACATGAATAATGTAGTTTCCCGAGTGAAGTCTGGCAGCCTCTAGTAAAATGTCCATAACTTTCTCCATAGACCTTATTTTTGTAAACCGCTTTTTTTCTTGAAAACTAGACTTCAATAGCTTTCTAACCATATATGATAGACCCTCTAGTTCCTTGCAAATCAAAGCAGGTTTGCGTTTAAAGTCACCCTATCTGCAGAAATAGGTTCTGGGACAGCATTTGCATCAATCATCGACTCCTACATTAAAATAGTTGTGGGTGAAAGTCGACGTTTGCCGGGGCCTAATGGTGCCACGTGTCCGATATGCCTAGCCGATTACCATCCAAAAGATACCCTCATATGCGTACCTCCGTGTCAACATTGCTTCCATTCCGGTTGTATTGATGAGTGGCTCAGGATACAAAACACTTGCCCTGTTTGCAGGAATTCCACTACGTATACACAAACTGTTATTTAATATTTACTAGCTAATTTCTATGTTCATTGCAAATTCGGTAATTTGTATATATAATTGTCTATTGATGTTGATTCCCTACATTGTTATGCTGATTTGGTTTCTCAATGGAATGGAGTTAAACCAAGAATTCATTCTTGTCTTATATGTCCATTTCACTTGTATTATATATTCTTGAAAGTAACTCCAACATCATAGAACCATCCGAAAGAAAATGTTCAACAAGCCTTACACATCATAGATTGTCTTTTCCATTCTACTTTGTAGAATACATCAACAAAATTTTCAACTGTGAATGTAATGCCTACGTACATGACATCTATCTATATTAATTTGAGCTCTTTCTATTCAAAATTTTCAAAAGTTGCCCATATGAAAATCTTCTACTTTGTTTTCTTGATTTTTTCAGTTGCACTCGCCGAAAAGCAATGTCCAAATTCTTATTGTGGCGCTGTCCAAATTCGTTACCCTTTCAAATTGGAAAGTCAACAATTTCAAAACTGCGAGTGTACTAACCTAAGTTGCAATAATCAAGGAATACCTATCTTAAATCTTCCGTTTTCAGGCGATTTTCACATACGTTATATCGACTACGATTCATCAACTATAGTACTCTATGATCCAAATAATTGTCTTCCCAAAAGGCTTATGAATTTGATGGTACCTTCTCCTTTTGTGGCAAAAGATTATCAAAACTACACATTCTATAATTGTCCTCCAAAAGTTGCAAAGTTGAATTTAACTGCTATACATTGCCTTAGCAACTCCACCAATACTGTAGTAGTTGCAACTTCAAACCAAGATATAGAAACATCTTACGGATGCAGTGTGATAACAACTTCACAAATTCCGGTTTCGTGGTTCAATTCATATAATTTTTATGGAAATTTTGATGATCTTATGTTGACATGGTGTGTTCCTCTCTGCAAAGATTGTTCTAATCAGGAAAAAGGTAATGAAATTTCAGTTTTTTCTTGAAACCATCTAGCTATTCTTTGGATTATTTGAAATGTCCTATATGTAATTCATGACAGGTGGAAGGGTGCTGAAAATGGTTTCAAGATTGCTTGCATTTGTACTCATGATTCCAATCATTGTCATAGTATTGATGGTTTTGTTCGTCTGCATCACGTGTTTGATTCGGATGGCGGAAAAATGTTCCAGAGAAACGGAAATTGATGTACTAGTGGTTGCTGGTACAAACATTCAATCCAACACTCTGGATATGACAACAGTACAATCCAGCTTAGATGACTCTAAAATTGAAAATTGCACAGAAATGGCACTTGTTGATCTAAGTGAAATTTCTCATTGCCCTATTTGCCTGGAGGAATATGGAAGCAATGAGAAAGTTAGGAGGATAAATTTGTGTCACCACTGCTTTCATGGTGAATGCATCCATCAATGGTTACTAAAGAAAAGCACTTGTCCAGTTTGTAGAATTTCTCTTTTAGATGTAAACTTATAGGCAGCATTAGGTTTGATGTAATTTCTTCTGCAAATGAATTGTAGATGAACAAAAAAAGAAAAAACATTTTTCATGTAGAGTTTCCGACTTATGCAACATTTTTCAGAATATATAGGAACTCATGGTTAATGCCGGAGACTCAGTACCGCCTGTAGCCACCACCAGAGCAATAGACAGAATTAGTACTTACTTGATGAATCTCTTTGTAATGGTACTGTGAGTTGTTGCTTAATTTACCCTGAAGAAAAAGAAGAATATTGTGGGAAAGATGCAATTAGGTACTTGAATACATGTGGGCATTGTTTTCATGCTGAATGTATAGATTTATGGCTACAGAAAAATACTGCATGCCCAGTTTGCTAGACCGTCATTTCTGATTTTAATTTGTAATTATGTGTATGTTAATTAAAGTGAGCCTGGAACAACTAACCACTCTTATCAATATATTAGGTATATTAAGGAGTGGAGTACTCTTGGTATTTTAACGATTTTGGGTTTGGCTGCAAATCCATGTACTTGGATATTTACACGATAGAGATCAATGTAAAACACAAACATATGATATACCATAGCCAAATGGATTTGTTAACTGGTACAGAAGATATCCTAGTCCTAAAGAATTTCAAAAATAATCAGTAGCTTAACTAGAAATGAGGAAAAAGTACATTTCTTGAACATGTTTAAAGATGTTAATTTACAGAATTTCAGATATGATTCGAATTATCTCCAAATGATGAACCATTTCTAGCAATTGCTTAGTAGACATTTTCATTTCTTGGCAAGCAGCTTCTTTGGAAGCTTCTCTAATGGTGTAGTTTTGAGCAGGAAGAGCCTGGCGGCACGTTCTTGCAAAGTACCTCCACATTTCAATCCACGTGCTTGAAGTTCCGATTTCAACCTCTCCAGGCCAAGAACCTGTAATTGGTTGTGCCCCATTATAAATAATAAAAAAGATTAATTTGGCAAGAACCAGAAAATAATATTTTTATGTGATACATGAAAGAGAGTACATAACCGCGACATACCTCTAACTCTGATGCTGAATTATATTCATCAAAATTCAGGGGCTTATCCAAGTCTTGAACTTCTACACTCGCAGGTACTGATTCTTCTTGAACTGGCCCAGATTTGATACCACTGCTCAATTGCGAAGCAGAAGCAACTTCCAATTCTGAACCTAAGGCATCAGGTAGTTGACTAACTATTTCTTCTACTTCGATGGAGTGGGAATCAAGAGGGACTTTTGTATCAGCTATAACGTGGTCTGTATTTTCTTCAAGACTTTTACTTGATTTCATAGACTCTTCAACAGCAGTGTTTTCCTCCTCAGAGCCATTCCCAGAGGGACCTATGTCAGGAGATTCAGTACCAAGCTTCCCACCAGTAACCGATCCCGAACTTCTCTCTTCTTCTTTGCTGGAATCAGAATGATTTTCATTATCAATAATAACAGATTTCTCATTCTCCCCTTCTTTGTCTTCATCGCTATCGTCCTCATCCATATCCTCACTGTCACTCTCACCCATTTTTCTCTTTCCCAACCTAAATAGGAAAAAAGAGAGTTGGATTAAATGGTTAATATAGCACAAAGTAAAATACAAATCCTCCCGTTAATCTTGACACAAGTCTGGCTTAGAAATTCAAGACAAAGTCGACATCACTAATTTTCTAAATAGAAGTCTATGTCACGCATTGTGCAGCAAAACAAATAGGTATAGCTAATTCTCACGCATTGAACAGATTGTTAAATATTATCCTACACAGAACCAACAAACAATAATTAACCTCAATTGACATCATTACTTCATCTTACCTACCAAGATAGAACTTCAGGACAGATATTTTTGCCACTACAATTATCAGGAATATCAGCTAATGCACCTACTCATGTTTCTTGAAAAAAAAAAGCCAACATATTACCAAAAAACAAAAGATCAACAAAACAAAGAACACATCACAGATATCATACCATATCTTCACCCGCTTGGAATCCGATTTGCTACCCTCCTCCACACCACCCTTCCTCTTTGAACTAGCCAACTCCTTGATCGACTCTCTGACAGACCTCTCCACCTCCTCCATACACTTAGCAGAATCCTCTCTATACTTAGCCACATACTTCTCAGAACTATCACCCCCATTACGCTTCCCACTCTTCACCACCTCCTTGGCCTTCTTCTTAATAAAATCCTCAGCCATCTTCTCCAATTTCCGATCTTCAGCCTCTGCCCTCCACTCCTCCAATTTCTTCTCAGCATTCACATGCCTCAACCTCCGCCCACTCATATCCCTACAAGCATCAAAATTGTTCGTCTTCTTCTGTCCGGCCTTAGTCGCCGCCCCTCTGAGCAATGATCCAAACCCTCCTTTCCCACCTCTAAGCCTCAATAGCAAATGCACCACTGCAGGGAACCTCCTGGCCTCATTTTCGGGCAACAAGCGATTGGAATTCGTATCTAGGGTTTCGGGAAATTGGGGATTTTGAGTTAGGGTTAGGGTTTGGTGGTCATGGAGGATGCGTGAGTTGCTGGAAAGGAGGAGTTGAAGGTGGGAAGGGATTGACGTTAGGGTTTCGATGCGATGTTTGAGGGTGAAGATCGAGACTGAAGGGGTTTGAAAATTCAAGATTTTGTGCTTACCGTCGATCAATTTCAAAAATACCTGATGGGTTTCTGGTTCAAATGCCTCCATGATTGAATCAGCGAATTTAATCGAAAAATGATTATGCTTCTTCTTCTCCTCCAACTTCCTCCCTCTTTGTGTGAAATCTAATCTTAATCTGAGTGCTTTTCTCTCTCTTTCTTCGCCGGTATTTATAGAATGACAAGTATTCCGTTGAAAGCGGTGGGTGAATTGGGCTATTAAATGGGCTGGACCACACCGTTTAAATATGAAAAGATAATGTACGAGTTGTCTCATACATTACATGAAAAAACAAAAATAATATGAAAAATTTGGAAATTGTATTGCGGTTAGGATAATAATATTTAATTTAATACTACCAAATTTTGCATGTTGAAGCTAATTTGAACAATTTTTAATACTACTTATCAGTTATCAACTAACTAGCTAGCTAGCTAGGAGTTTAAATCTAATTAACAAACTCTTATATTCTATTGGTTGTATAGCTATATTATATTATAGGAGTTTGGATTTATCCATCTAACAACCTCTTGTATCCTCCTATTGGTTGTAATATATATAATTATATATATAATTCTTGAGCCATCTTATTTTTCATATAATTTTCTCAAACCCTTTTCTTCTTCCTTATTCTCTACGATTTTTACCACTCATAATACCTATGCAAATGTCCAATATGAAAAGGTTTATATCCAAGTTTTTCCACCGGGGTATCGTTTTGAACCCAAAGATAATGAACTCATTATTTATTATTTGAAGAAAAAAATCTCGAATGAACCTATCCGTATTGCATGAATATTATACATGAAGTCAATGTTTACCAGTACAACCCCGACCAACTATCTGGTTTCTTCTTCAATCTTTTGATTGATTATATATTTTATTTATATTTCAATTCATAGTTATGTATATGGCATGAATCTTCATTATACATGACTTCTGATGTTATTTTATATATCATAGTTTTATACATGGCATGAAAAATTAAAGTATGTTTGTGGTTAGGGTTATTCTTTTATATGTTATGTGAAAATATATACGTGTATGGTTAGGGTTTTATATGTATATTTGAATTATGTCACAGTAGTTTTAGTGTTTAGAGTTTAAGAGTTAATTATATATACGTTTTATTTTTTGACGTACAACTAATTATATATATTAATTAGGGGATTATTATTGTATTTTTGATGCCACAATTATAGCCCACTGGCATTTTTATCCCGTAACTTTTCGGACTGGCATATTAGGTGCCACAACTACAACATCAGTGGCAATTTTGGTGCCGATTGAGGCCCAATTTTGAAATTGGCCCGAAATTCCCCCATGTACGGGCCACGTGACATGAAAATTGGGGATTTTGACCATTCAACACCTTTTTCATGAAGAAAAAAAATTTCACCCACCAAGAACTAGGCTACCTGGATGTTTTTATTTGGGGAAAAATAAGAAAGCAGGTAACAATTTAATTAAGGGAATGTTTGGTGAATTTTATAAGAAAAGTTAGGATTTTAAATTTTGGTATTTTTTTTTATTGAAAAAGACGTTGAATGATCAATTTTGATATATTACTAAATCACATGGCCAACATATTGAGAAATTTCGGGCCAATTTTGAAATTGGCCTCAATTGGCACCAAAATTGCCACTGATGTTGAAGTTGTGGCACCAAATGTGCCAGCCCGAAAAGTTACGGCGCCCTAATCAAGCTGCAGGCACAGGTTTCTGGAAGGCCACTGGAGCGGATAAACCTATACTTGACAATGGTGAAGTTGTTGGAAAAAAGAAAACCCTAGTTTTCTATAACGGTGGCAAAAAGACTAATTGGATTATGCATGAATTTAAGGTTGATGATCCTGACCTTGAAAGAAGAAGTACACCATGCAGACATGAGGGTATGTAGAAGATTGTATATATATTAATTTTATATATTCATTCATGTATATCAAATCAATATATTAATGATTTTGTTTTTGCCTTGTACGTAGTTGGACGATTGGGTTTTGTGCCGAATTAAGAAAAATACGAATAAATCGAATGGACAAGAGACTTATGATGGCCATTAATTAACGTTGTCGAACAACCAAAACCGAACGGGTTAATGAATAGACTCGGGATTAATCATGTTTTTTCCAAACGTGTATCCTGATCAGTTTTAAGTTTTGTCTTTGATGATATTCATGAAGACTTCTTCAATCATCAAAATCCGACCAACACTACTAGTCATGTGCCTGAAGATGCATCACATTAATTAACAGCTCAGACGATGATGATCAACTGGAAAATGGATTCATTTATTTTATTTTCTCGCTAATAGAGCTCTTTTGGAATTTTTTAGTTTCCTTATCGATGAATTCAGTATATATATATGCATTAATTAATTGTTTTTAACAATACCATTTTCTAAATCTTTCCTATTTGGGAATTTGTTAGATTCAAATCTCCATATATAAATAGTCCATAACTACTTCATTTAATTACTTCTCATGAGTTCATCATCTGAATTCTGAGATATATATATATATTGAAAGCAGTATATCATAAAATTAATTACTGTCATTTCAATATACTTACATGACTATCTGTCAAGAAATCAAATACCTTAAAAAAAAAGAAAAACTAAAGCTAGTTCATGGTTTATTTAAGAGTATAACATACAATGAATGGCTGATTGATTTAGTGAAAATGACTTGTCCCCACAAAATAGCCAATTCATGTTTAAATTTTCATTAATATAAAAGTACAATGAAAGTACAATGAAAGTACAATGCAAATATAACTATTGTATTATTTTTACTAAAAAAAATGAAAACTCATATGTTAACAAAAGCAAAAAATAATTATCCTTATCTAAGGCTACATTGTGCTTTATTTGCTCTAACTATAAATATTCTTCATGTTTTATAGGGGTTATGACAAATATATCCATTTAATTTATGTTGTTATTGTTTGGAATAAAATATGCAAATCAAAGTAGCGGACTCAAGTTCGAATCCTTGTTGGAAGAGGTACCCACTTAATGTGCCCAACCCGCATCGAAAGAGATTAAACCCTTGGGAAACAAAAAAAAAAAAAAATATGCAAATACAATTGTTCACTTAAAAAAATTAGCAATAACCTCCATTTAAACTTAAAAAAATGGGAAGTAACCCTCTTGTGGTCCACTTTTAATTTTCGAATAGGTGCAATGAACTAATATAGTGATAATAAGGAGGCTTTTGCTAATAAAATATTAATAAAGAGGGGGTTTCTTTGCTAATATAAATAATAATGGGGATTTTTAACCAATTAGGAATAATACAAGGGAACTTTTTTGCATTTTATAAGTTGAAATGTAGAATAGAACGAGTGATTTTTAAAATTGGCCTTTTGTAAAGTTTAATTTGCGAAAATGGCCTTTGAGGGGCTTTTTACTGTAGAAGTGATATCTGCAATAGTTCCTTATATTTCTTTATTTTTTATTTTAGTACCATGAGTTTTGATATCAATGGTTTTCCAATTGCAGGCATAATTTTTTTCTTATTTGTCTAATTGTACCCATAGAGGGTATTAAAAATTTCTCTGAATTCGTTAATTTTGAGTGTTATGAAGTATGATATGTCTTCACTATTTCTTCGTTTCGACTTTCTTTTCAGATGATCTATTTCTCGAGATAAGGTATCTAACATTCTGGACCTATTTTTTGACATAGGCATATATTTGCAGTATTGTCTAACAGCTTCTAATATTTCTAAATATAGGAAAGTATCTTGTTCAGTAGTATAAGTTTTATATCTACGTTTTTTCTTAGGTGATTCACTGTTTTCTCCTATTTCTAATATATTTTCTAATTGTTTATTAAAATCTTTAAGAGGACTAGTTATGTCGATATCGGAGAAATCGAAGTCTAAAAGACTTTGATAGTTTTCAGTGCAAACTAAGTTGCATATATTTAAATCGTCTATATTTAAGTCGTCACCGTGCTCTGATACCAGAGCCAACAGAGCGTTTTCTGATGCGTTTTCTGGTGCGGAAGCACAATCACTATTTGGACTGGTATAATTATATTTATATTCATCGGAGGATAATTCAAATCTTGTCATTTATGCAGCTCGTATTATTCTTTATTGATTTCGTTTTTTGAGATAGTAATCTCGTGTATTTTCAAAGAATGTTTTTTCATACGTTCCATTTATAAGAGTTTCGCATAATTCTTTATAAAAAATATACTGGGAGTCTATCCATTCGTAATATGAATTATTTTTATAAAGAAGTATTTTTCTAGGTGGCATTTATAGAATGATATCTATAATATATAATATAATAGTATTCTTTTCTTTCTTTAAAATCTTGTATATGAGGATAATCTTCTGAAAGTTTTTTATAAAATTTATAAGAAGATTCTATGTATGCATAAGTATTCCAATTCTTATAGTTTTTCTTGAACATATTGAGTTAAACTATTTATTTGTTTATTTAGAGTTTTTATGCCTTCTTCTGTTTCTTTAGAATCATTTTTTATTGGTATAAAAGTTGTTGGTCTTTCTATTCTCATGGATGTTCTTTGAGGTTCGATGGGTTGTTTTTTAGGGACAAATTTAATTTGAGCAAAGTCTTTGAATAGAGAATCCATGTTAATTTTATCTTCAGTTTTATAGTCTATACTATGATGACTATTACTAATAGCGTATCCTACAGCATATGTCATAGAGAAAGGGTAATCTCCGTGTTCCATTAAATCTTTTCTAGAGAATTTATATAAAAGAGATATAGATTGGCTTAAGTTTTTGGTTACTAGGGGTATTCCGTATTGTATCGAAACATTAAACATAAGTTTTGTTGCCTTTAGATTTCCTTCAATTACTCCTAGGATTTTATCCTGAGTGTCTCTTATCCTATCGTCTATAACCCAGAATTTAACTGGTGATTCTATTCCTTCGGCAAAGGTTGATTTTATCAATACTTGTATAGTTGAAATATGTATGTATCCAAATTCACTTGGTGACTTATTAAGCGAACGTATTTTTTGAAGAATATGATTCTCATTTATTAATGGTAAGGGAAGTTTTCCTTGGGCTTCAGTTATTTCTATTGGGGTTTCCTGTATAAATTTTCCGAAATATATTAAATTTTTTCGTTGAAACATATTATGAAAGAATGAAGGTTTCCTAATACCTTGTCCATCATTTATATTTAACTCCTTTTGTCTTATTTTACTTATTGTTTTAGGACTTATAACTATATCTTGGGAAAAACTCCCATATGCTTCAGAAACTTCTTTTGATTCTAATTGTTCTATCTCGTTAGAGATGTTTTCAATATTTTTTATTTCTAAGGTGTTCATATTTGAGATCTAAGTTGAGATTCAGAAAGTTTTATTCGTGGTATTCTTCGAACTGTATTTTGAAAAGTAATATCTATATGTTCTCGAGTAAGAACGAATTTTTTTAAAGAATCTAGGAAATCCATTCCTAAAATTATCTCGTATGGGGATTCATTATCTATATAGATTCGTGTACAAAGAGTAAGATTATTTTCTAATGTTATTTCTATCTTTCCTGTTTTTTCTATAGTTATTTCTTTTCCATTATATTTTATGTATGTTTCAGTACTGGTTTTTCTTATATCTGTAGCTAGGTTTTCATGAACATGAGACCATGTTGCTCCTGTATCTATAAGAATGGGTATCAAGTTTTTTTTCATTATTCCTATTAAATGATATTGAAGAGATTTAGTGTTGAATGATGTGTTTACTTGTATATTTTGATATTCATGCAAATCATTCATTGTAAACAAAAAATGTTCAAGATGTATGATGATATATGAAAATATATGAAAGTATATAAGTATGTACCTGTCACAGAAGGTTACTCTGCAGGTGGAGATGAGGTATGCTAACTCTCAATAGCACGATCAACACTCCGGAAGAGCAAAACTTTCATAAGAAAGATAAAGTTGAAAACTTATTTTATTACTCTTGCTTTAAACGATTACATATGATCTCTTTATATAGGCAGAGATCTTTGATTGTAAATGAAGGGAAATACTATTACAATCTGCAAATGAAGGGAAATATTATTACAATTTTGAAAAGTAAAAGTGTCGGAAAAAGGAGTGGTTCCCCTTCTGCCGACGTCTTTATTCGGTCCTACATCTTTTATTTCACGCGTTTTTCTCTATTATTGGTGATGAGTTGTTACTTTCTTCGTCACTGGTTTCGTATGCATCTTTGTATTCTTTTTCGTCACTGCTGACGGTTTTTCTTTTGCAGTAATTGCAACTATGGACCTCCAAGTTTTTCATTTCTTCATGGAGTATTTTCTTTGTTTTTTCTGCTAGGGTTGCCAGCTGAAATTCATCGATTCTGAGTATCTTCTGATGATGTTCATAAACGTATTCCCAATGTGATTCCCGAAGTGTTTTTTGGGACATTCCATATATAAGATGGTTTTTTCCTTTAAGATTTATCCGGAAAGTTTTTGCTCTATAGAGATCATGTATCAAATTGTGAATTTGTATTAGCTGCCAAGCAACTGCTTCTTCCTGCTGATTTGTATCAATTTTTTCCACTGTTTCGATTGCCGGGTATTCACCATTGCTGGTTACTAGTTTAATTATCCCAAAGCTTGGGGTAATTCCTTCTTCAAACGTTGGATATGTAAGATGACATTTTACCACAACTTCTTTCTTACCATTTTTTCCAATATTGACAAAGTATTCTGAAATACTCTTTCATATATTTCCTGGAAATTTTTGAAGCATTGTTGTACTCTGAAGATACATTATATCTACCAGGCCATATATGAAGAATTGGTATGCCAGAACTGGGTCTATTCCTTCAACTAGGACTGCTTTTGGTCCATATCTGTTTACTGGGTAGAAACGTTTTTCTCTATCCTTGGTAGGATCGTATTCTTTCAGTTTACTTAATAGTTCTTCGAATTTGTCTTTTTTCAAGGTATTCTGTTCTTCCGCTTCTTTTTCTTTTTCTTCCTTTGTTGGAATATGATCAAGAGGATTTTTAAACGAAGGGATTTTCCCAAGGACTACTTTGGATGTGGTGGGTTTATCTGTTTGTAGAAGAGCTTGTTTGTAGTGGCTAAGCTCGTATTGTGCCAAGGCTGTTTTTGCTTCTTCAAGCGTTTTGAACGACTGGTGCAGACTTCCTTTTGTGATAAATGGTGCGATTTTACTCCATTCATCGTATATTCCTTTCATTGATCCATTGAACATGGTGTACCATTTCTTTTTGTCTGGAACATGAGGTGTTTTTGGCATGGGTGTTTGGTACTGAATTGGTTTGTCATTGTTTGTAAGAGGTGGTGGTGATGGTAATTTTGTGTTTTTTGTGGGTAATGGATCCACCACGTTTTGGCTGCTAAACTCTGATGGCAAGGGTATTTTTAGTGTAGTGCAAAGTGTTTGGAGACTAGATTCTAGTTCGTGTATCTTTCGAGCTGCTTCGGCTGCTTTTTCCGAAATGTATTTCTCTTTAGCTGCTGTGAAGTTTTGGATTTCTTTTCGAGCAAGTTGTTCTGTTTTCTTTTGCTCATTTTTTATGTCTTGTATCTGTTTACAGAAAATAGATATCATTGTTTCCATTCTCTTGTTAAGGTATCTGCAAGTACGTTGTCTTTTCCTGCGAGGTGTACAATATGAAAATTGTATCGTGTTAGCTCCAATTGCCAACGTATCAGTCTTCCTTGATTTGAGCTATCTGCAATTTTTGTTTTACAGAAATATGTTAAATATTTAGAATCTGTACGGACTTCGAATTCTCGTGGTAGCAATTCGATCTTCCATTTTTTCAAAGCATTGTATAATGCCAGTGTTTCTTTTTCATGAACTGTATAGTTCATCTGACATTGTGTAAAGGTGCCTGATACATATTTGCATAGGCGTATATATTTTTGTGCTTTTGTTGAAAGCGTATTTTTATGCCCATTGGACATGTGTGGTAGAGTGTTGTACTCTATAGCCGGTATTGCTAGCATAACGGCGGCCCACGTGTCTTTGGATGCATCCGTTTCGAGAATAATGAAATCATTCTCTTGCGGATTGTATAGTTGGGGTAGTTTTTTACACCGTTCCTTAATGGTTTTTACCATTAATGTATCTGCTTCAGACCAAGTCCATTGAACTTTGGTAGAGAGTTTTTTCTGAAGCGTTTTTCTTTGTAAGGCAAGATCTTTAAGATAGCCTTGATCGGAAATATAGTTTAGGCATCCTAAAAATCTTTGTATTTGTTTTCGATCGTCTAATTGATCTGGAAAAGAGTTTAATTTTTCTAAAACATTTGGTTGAATAACCATGTTTCCTTCTGAATCAAAGGTATTTCCAAGAAAATCAATTTTATTTTTACAAAGCTGAGCTTTTCTTTTTGAAAGGACTAAACCCTTTTCTTTGCATCTTATTAAGACAATTTTTAGTTTTTTCAAATGATCTTCTCTATCTTGATTACTAAAGATGATAATATCATCGATGTAAGCAAGACATATATTTTCTAAACCTTCAAGGTTTTTATCCATGAATCTTTGATAGATTCCTGGTGCTTGTTTAAGGCCAAAAGGCAAAACATTCCATTGAAAATGTTTTTGAGGTGGACATGTAAAAGCAGTTAATGGTTTGGTATTCTCATGTAACCTAATCTGCCAATAGCCGGATTTAGCATCTAGAGTACTAAACCATTTTTGTCCTTTTAATTTTGTTTTTATGAAGTCAATTCTTGGGAGCTTATAGGCATCACCAATGGTTGCTTCATTCATTTTTTTGTAATTTATGACCATTCTCCTCTGACCACGTTTAATTTCATTGTGATTTTCAACGTAAAAAGCAGGTGCTGCATGTGGTGAATGACTTTCAGAAATAATTCCTTTTTCCAAAAGTTTTGAACATTCTTCTTTAAATTCGTTTATATCCCTTTGAAAATAAGGAATATTATTTTTCACATTTACTTCTTGTGAAGGATCCTTTAGTTTTATTTCTACTAACATGGTGTTAGTATTTTTAAAATCTAAGGGATTTTCACTGGAAGTAGATTCAAGTATTTCATCGATTTATTTATCCAAGTTGGATGTATAAAGAGTAATCTGATAGACTAGTTCTGAAATTTTTTCTATCAGTTTTTTAGTATTCAAATCTTTTTCTATTGGAATATAAATTTGTTGTTTTCTTTGTTTATACTTACTTCGAAAAGGTACAGTAAGTGATATGGTAGAAATATTTTGCACAAATGGTGCGTGTAGTTTTAGGAAATTATTGCCTAAAATAAAAGGTAATCCTGTTTTATGTTTATAAATGGTTGGGGCTGTAAAAGCAAAGTTCTGTATAAAAATAGTTTGCATTTTCACTACTTCCCAAATGTAGTAATGAGATGCATTGGCAATCATAACCCGTATGGGCGTTTTTAATCGTTCCCATTTGAAACAGTTTAACTTTGGCGAAGCAAGGCAGAGACTTGCCCCAGTATCAATTAAAGCATATATATAAGTATCATTGATACGTATTTTTATGAAGGTAGAATTCTGACTAGGCATCACTATTAGGATATTCTATCTCCTCATCTTCATCAGTCTCTGATATTAATTCATACCAATCTGTATCTGATTCATAATCAGAATCTTCTATTGGTTCTAATTCTTGTGTATAGGCAAACTGTAAAAGTCTAACCTGATGTTCTTTCTTATTTTGTTTCTTTGGGCACTCATTAGCATAGTGACCTTCTTCTTTACATAACCAACATGTACATTTCTTTTTTCCTTCAGGGCAGTATTTATTCCTTTTATTATTCTCCTTTTTATAGAATGGTTTTTTCCTAAAAAACCTGTGTCTATTTTTCCTAAAGTAAGGTTTATTTCCTTTTATCCAATGTCTATTTCGTTTTTTCCATATTTTCTTGTTATGCTTTTTCCTATATTCCTTTCTACAACCATATTGCTGAGGTAAGTAGTCTTCTGTACAACAGAGTTTAGTTAATGGTTTCATAGCTATAGATCGTTTCTTTTGTATACATTGTTCCGTTGTATATTTTCGAACTATGGTTCTAGCAGCTCCTATAGTTCTATGTGTTTCTGGAACTTCTTCCTTATATTTTTTCTGACATTCTACTCCTATGGGGTAAGGTAATTTAGCAAAGAATATATCTATGAATGGGAATTGTTCTGGTATAGGTATTTTAGTTAGATGTTCAATAAACTCACAGTAATAGTTTTCAAAATAGCACATATTACATATAGCCATGTTATGTAAATGTCGTTTTGATTCTTCTGTTTCATGTAGTCCCATAAAGGTATTTTCTATTTGTAAATCTCCTATAAAATATGCATATATTGCCTTTGCAATTTTCTTAAACATGTGTAACTGTGTATCAGCATTGAAATTAGTTTGTACATCTTCATTCGTATAGTTTTGCAACATTCTTAAAACATTTCCAGTAGTTTTATGTAAAACGAATGTAAATATATCGAGAACAGAAGAGTTAGAGAATTCATCTGTTGTTTGTATAATCAGACCTATCTGGTTAGTCCAGTAAGTAAGCATTTCTTTTTCATTGTCTACACAATCTAAATTAAGAATGTTCTCTTGGTTCATATTTCCATGTATAGGCTGCCATTTTGCTGGAACCTTTTTCCATGGGTTTCTACTACCTGGTCTACTTGGTATATAGCCTTGACTAAAAGGATAAAAATTTGATCCTAAAGCTGGTATATCTCCTGCATCAGCTCTATGTGGTGCAGAATATCCGTATCTATTTCTCTGATTACTAGATTCTGGTTGATCTTCTGTTTTTGGATTTCTAATATCTTCCATTCCTACGTATTCTTCATCTGTTTCAGATGGTGTATATTCAAAGATAACATCTTCATTCTCCTGATGTTGTATAGGATAAGCTTCTTCTATATCTATGTTTGAAGTAGTTTCTTTTAACATATACCTGAGTTCTTCTAAAGTTTCTTCTATGGTTTTCGCCATATATATTCTAGTTTGTTAGGCATCTTAAACCCTTTTCTTGAGGTTATTCTAAAATATTTTTCTAGATCTTGTTCAGTTAATCCCCGTGTTTGCTCTTTTTGATATATTATATTTTCAAGGTTTTCTATGGTCTTTTTCAGATTTTCTAAAGCATTTTCTTCCTTTGGTACTATTTCTAAGTTGTTTACTTGTTCTTTTAATTTATTTATTTCATAATTATTAGCATGTTTTTGATTATTAAGCATATCTGATATATTATTTAATTGCGGATGAAAAGTGTGAAATAAATTATTTACTTGTTCTAAAACCTTTTGAAGGTTTCGTATATCATCTGTTAATCTATCGATCTTTTCTTCTAATTTCATAGTTTATTTTCTATATAAACTTGTGATTTTTTTTTTTAATTCTAAAGGACTTCTTTTGTAAATAGGGTTGATATGAGTATATTACAGAAAGTCATTTTTAAAATTTTGGTTTTTGAAAGGGTCATTCTTCACAATTACTCGAATAGAACCATGTAAAATAACTGGGGACCCAAAAAATAAAAATTTCTTCCAGTTTACTTCACTAGGAGAGGGAAAACAATTCATCAGCCAATTATCAACAAATCAACAGTGGGACTAGAGGCCGACGAATAATCCAATCATTCAATCAATGAAGAAAAATGGAAGCGGAACCAATATCGTGGATAAGGGTCGGATCCTACCAGCAGACCCGAATCTTCCGCGATTCCTGTGCCAGAACTGCCGCCAGAACCTATGCATCGTCGGCGTCGATTCTTACGCCGATAAGTTCCTCGCCTCCGGTATGGATTTTTCTTTTTTCTTTTTTCATTACTTGAATTGAGCTACAGAAGTCGGAACCTAATTTTATTTTTCTGTAATCGAACATTAGATTGACAAAGATTTCAACTTTATTTACCGACATGTGAAATTTGCTTAGTTTGCTTGTGTTTTTGGAGCATGTTAATTGTTTTTACTAGTGCATTAGTTATTGTCTTGGTTCCTTTTCCTTTTTATTTGTTCTATGTGTAGTTTATGCTGGCTTGATTTTTGGAATTTTCCAGTACATACCTGATTTGGCCACACCCAATCATTCACATGTTTTATGTAGGGTTTGTTTGCAATTACTTGCTCTTTTAAAAAGTATTTCTAGCCGCAGAAGCCAGAAGCAACTCTTACCTTGGCTTTTCGGCTATTTTAGTTTTTTATTTGCAGAAGCTAAAAACACATAAATAGATCCTTTTTCAGGATCTGAAAGCTAAAAATCACTTTTCAGAAGCTTTTGAAACAGGCTAGTATTTGCATTCTTATGACTCCATGGAGTGAATACCAATCCCATGCCAAGTGAACTTGAATTGCATTTAGGTCTGGAGTAGAATTTCCCCTAGATTTTAAAGGTGATAAATTTTAAAACTATTTTGCTTTTGTTTTCATATTTTGAACTTCTAAATAAATGGCGGAGGGGTCTATTTTGCTGGATCAACGATTGAACTATGTTGTACTGTGGTTAACGTGATTATACAGATGCTCAATATTAGCAAAGTGTTAATCATTAATGCATCCTTTTTCTTGTTTGTTTTACATGGTAACTTCAAGTTGTTGATTATGAAGGCTTTGCCTATGCATTAAGTACCTTAAAGGGATGGAACGTGAATATGTTAAGATTTCAGAGACGTGATTGGTAAAATGGTAAATTGTTGATTATGTATGGATTACTCTGTAATTTACTGTTCAGGTATGCAAGGATCCTCAATCCATTCAACACGGATGGACAATTCTTTTGTTGTGTTACCAAAGCAGAGGAACCAGACACCGGGTGTGGTTCCTCGTCCTCGAAGTGGAGCCATGCAGACTGATGCTAGCCAGTCCGGAAAGGCAATAGACGAGTCATTTGTTGTATTACCTCCACCAGCTGCTTCTGTGTATAAATGTGAGCCTGGAACTGATGGAAGTGGGACCAATTTGCCTTCACCTGAAGGAGGACCCTCCAACACTTCTACGCAACCTCACAATTCAGGCTTCCACTCCACCATAACAGTCTTAAATCGTGCATTTGATATTGCCACAACACAAACACAGGTACATATAGTAATGTATATAATTCATGTTTATTGCCAAAGTAAACATCAACGTTAGATCTAAGTTATATTTGATTCTTGGAATTCAACAAGTAAAATCTGGATCAGATTATTTTTGCATAAGCCATGCTATGAATCATGCCTTAAGGGTCCTTTTCTTCTGTCCCTGTTTTCTGCAGGTTGAGCAGCCTTTGTGTCTTGAGTGCATGCGAGTTTTGTCTGATAAACTTGATAAGGAGGTTGAAGATGTGAATAGGGACATAAAAGCATATGAAGCATGTCTTCAACGTTTGGAAGGGGAAGCCAAACCTGTTCTTACTGAGGCTGAGTTTCTCAAGGAGAAACTGAAGGTGCTTGATTAGAATTTCATTTGAAAATTTCATGTTTGAATATTTTTAGAATTAAATTAATGTACCAGATCATCAAAGAGTTAGCTTTCAAACTGGACTATGATGTTACAATAATTTGTCATTGTTGCTTCGGTTCACGGAAATGAAGTTTTTATTTTATTTTTCTTTTGGTGTAAGTGATGGAAACATGATCTTGGCTGACTCCTTAATGAGTTTTCTTTTTACATTTGGTAAAGGGTGTTGTATTCGTTGGTATCGTTTTCTCTTCAGATTGCCAATTAGTTAATTGTTCAGCTGATTTTTTATTTTCTGATCTATCACTTATGTATGTATTTAATCTAGATAATCTATCATCAAACTTAATGCCCACTTTACTTGCAAATATATGCTCAAATCTTTAGAATTCAAGGATTGACTTTTATTATGTTTAAATGTTAAATAAGATAGAAGAAGAAGAACGGAAACTTGAAGCTGCAATTGCAGAGACAGAGAAACAATGTGCAGAAGTAACTTCCGAACTAAAGGAACTAGAGCTAAAGTCTGGCCGCTTTAAAGAGTTGGAAGAGCGGTAATCCCAATTAACTGCATCTTGTGTATTAAAGTTGCTTCTGATGAAGTGTTCCGACAGTAGATATGAAACTTTTAGGATCAAAATTTGAATATCTTCAACAATTGAATTCATTTGACTGTGTACTAATTCTTCATGTTTCGGTTTTAATTTATGTCTCGTTTTCTCTAGATATTGGCAGGAGTTTAACAACTTTCAGTTTCAGTTGATCTCACATCAGGTTTGTTTCATTTGCTTTCATTTTAGACTTCTTATTTTTCCCATCTCTGAAATACTTTCAGTCAGAGGAAAAGAAGATTTGGTGAAAGGGGTATTTTAATTGTATGTACATCAGAACTCATTATACTTGTAGCTTTATGAAATTATGTCATCAATGCTACATAAATATCAACTGATAATGACCCCGAAGAAAACACCAATTCTTGCTCCTATAATGGGGAAATTGCTTTTCTAGTTCAACATGACTGAACCCTCAGCACTTTTGGACTTGGACCAAAAGTACCAAACAAAGACTATTCTATTGGACCAAAAATGCAATTTGTAAAGTGTAGGATCGAAAGTGCAAATTATTTCTAAACATTGGGACCAAAAATGCAATTTTGTGAGGTACAGTGCTGAGGGTCCAGTTCTTTGGAACTAAAAGTTCAATTTTGCCCTCCTATGTTAGTCTTTTATTTTAATTATTATTAATGTGAAGTCATTTAACTAGAAATATATGGTCAACAGGAAGAGAGGGACGCAATTTTGGCCAAGATTGAAGTCTCACAAGCTCATTTAGAGTTGTTAAAACGTACTAATGTGCTAAATGATGCCTTCCCTATTTGGTATGATGGAGAATTTGGAACCATTAATAACTTCCGCCTTGGAAGACTTCCGAAAGTTCAGGTATTAGATTAATTGATGAAGAATTTGTTTGTAGTTATGTTGTTTCTCATCTCTGAAAGCCACGGTTAATAGCTACATATGCTTTCTGGTGATGTTTTAGGTTGAGTGGGATGAAATAAATGCTGCATGGGGGCAAGCTTGCCTGCTTCTTCATACAATGGCTCAGTATTTCCGGCCAAAGTTTCAGTATCCTTTGTAAAACTAAATGCTATATAATGGGAAATTGCACTTTTAAATGGATGGCACCCTAGCACATCTGGTCCCCGCGCTTTATAAAATTGCACTTTTGGTCTAATCACCCCTTTTCCATCCAAGTTTTTCACTTTTGGTCCCATAAAATAGTTTATGTTTGGCACTTTTGATCCTATAGGACTGTCTCAGTTTACTTTTAGTCAATGGATGGAAAGGGGGAGATAGAAAATATTTTAAAAATTCAAGACCAAAATTGTTGAGGTCCCGTATGACTGAAAATGCAATTTTACCTTATATACAATGTATCCTTTGAATTGTCATTCCTTCATTTTGTGGTTCCAGGTATCGTATTAAAATTCTTCCTATGGGGAGTTATCCTCGCATAATGGACAGCAGCAACAATACATATGAGCTGTGAGTTGAATACAATGTTGTGAATTATTTAGGTTTAACTTCAACTCTAGCTGCTTCAATGTTATTGAATGAATTGAACATGACTTCAATCTTAGCTGCTTCAATGTTATTTAACGAAACATGACTTCAATCCCATTTCCTGCATTAAAGCATTTCTTTTTGTTCATTTTTTTGTTTCCCAGCTTCGGTCCTGTGAATGTATTCTGGAGTACTCGTTACGACAAAGCAATGACATTGTTCTTAACCTGCTTAAAGGACTTTGCAGAGTTTGCAAATTTGAAAGATAAAGAAAACAACATTCCTCCTGAGAAATGTTTTAAGCTTCCATACAAGTAAGTTACTATCTGTACCGTAGCCGGTATTTGCTTGATACATCGATGTTTCACTATAATTAAACCATCTTTACTTTCGGGAATGCATGCCATTCTTGAATTTTGTCCAAGTGCTTGTCATTTTTTGGGGTAAATTTCATTTGCCCACTTCAACTATCGTCGTTGCATGCTTTACTCTTCCAAAACCATTGAGTGCATCACGTTGCCCCTCCACCTAGGTCAATTGACAATGGATAAGGGGTAGCAAGATAAGTTTGTTCAACTAATTGAAGTTGTGAGTTGGATATAAGATATGAACTGTGGGGTGGTCTGAGATAGTACAATAATTTAAATGAGACATTGATCGGTCATAATAGGTAATTATGCATGACCAAGTCATTAAGTTGTTAAGTGCTATTGTTTAGATTGATGTGATACTGATCATTCAAGTTCTTAATTTTACCATCAATCCAGTCAATTTCAATAAAAATGTAGAAGATCGTCTCCCTATGGTTGAAATAAGAAGATTAGTCATAATTAGGGATGAAAATAGATGGTAGAAGGGGCAAACGATGCAGAGAGTTTGAGGGACAGAGCATGCAACAGCAATAGTTGAAGGGGCAAAATGTAATTTACCATTGTTTTCTTTAGCCAGGAGATTATATGATATTATTTCAGTGTTTTGCTGTCCAAGTATGGGACAATTTCTTTTGATTCAGATTAAACTTTTGACATAATCCATAGCAAAACAAAGGATTTTGAAGATTGGTTTTGTTTTGCATGTATTTTTTTAGGATTGAGAATGACAAAGTGGAAAACTACTCGATAACGCAGAGCTTCAATAAACAAGAGAATTGGACCAAAGCTCTGAAATACACTCTCTGCAATCTGAAATGGGCTCTCTACTGGTTTGTTGGAAACACAAATTTCCAGCCTCTTACTGCAACGGCTTCATCTCAAGCTCAAGTGTCTGGTGTCGCAGGCTCAATGTACAGTAAACGACCTACAGATACATAGTTACAGTCTTGATTTTTTTTCTTTTCTATATCGACTTCAGGTGCTAGTCACAGCACAAAGTGTACATAAAAATTACAGATAGTTGGGGTCATCCTGAATCATCAAATGCAAAAGGCTGAATGTTTATGTCGAAGTGTGTATTTCCTTTCACCATTTATCGCACGAGCACTTTTGGTATTTATGTATGGCAATAGAACTGAACCCGCAACACTTATGGTTTTGTACATTATAAAATTGCACTCTTGATGTTCAGGCTTATTATAATGAGATTATTTAAAATGCAGTTTGGATAGAACAAACACTCCTATCAATCCAGTCACGGATGACATATCAATCGATCACTTGACAAGCATAAAATTATTTTATTTGGGATTTGAATATATATAAACTCAAAATTGATCTTACGGTTTTAAAGAAAGTACAAATTAAGAAGTAGTTGGTGTGACATTGTCATGCATTCTACCCATAAAAAGAGTTGATCAAATATTAACCTAACTCTTGAATATAAAACTACAAGTATAGAACTAGATAAAATAATGATTTTCTTCCACGTATAAAACTCTACTCTACCAGTCCATGCAAAAGAGCACAAGTTAATCTCTCTTCATCCAGAAGCCAACTCTTGAGTCAATGAGGTGGTTGGCTTCAAAAGAGCAGAAACATTACATTTTTGGTCACCAATAATCTTGATCAAAATATCTAACACTACTTCTTTTCTATAAGATAGCAATTTGGATGCTTAATTAGAAACTAAAGAAAATCGAGAGAGAGAGAGAGAGAGAGAGAGAATGACAGGTGAGACAAAGAAGTATATTGTGGAGGTTGAGAAAGCAAGAGAAGGGGAAAATGGGAAGCCATCAATTGGGCCAGTTTACAGAAATGTGCTTGTCAAAGATGGATTTAGGCCACTGCCTCAGGGATTTGATAGCTGTTGGGATATTTTCTAGTAAGTTCTCTTACAAATCTCCATTTCTAGAAGAAGAAGAAAAACTACAAACAGATGAGTTAACAGTTTTTAAAATTTTGATGCATAAGTTGAGAATTTCATTGGTGGTGTTTGTTAATCTATCTTTCCTCTGTTTATTACTAAATATGCAGCCATTCTGTGAAGAAATACCCCAGTAATCGAATGCTTGGTGAGCGTAAAATAGTAAAGGGGAAGGTATGTATATATATATTCTTTCATTTCTACTTCTTTCTCCGTGACCGTTTACTATGGAAAAGGCCTTTTGAATTATATTCTTGCAGGCTGGTCCATATGTGTGGTTAACTTACAAAGAAGTACATGATACAGTTTTACAAGTCGGAGCCTCCATTCGCTCTCGTGGAGTTGCACAAGTATGATTAAAAAGATTTGCATGCATTTATTAGATTTGTTTGTTATAATAATAAAAAGATTTGCATTTTGCAAGCAGGGTGGCAGATGTGGGATCCTTGGAGCAAATTGCTCAAATTGGGTTATAAGTATGCAGGTAACTAACTTTTGATCATTTCTTTCAATTAATGCATATGAATTATGAATTGTCCTTGTAGTATATGATGATTTTATTAAGTCTTGAATTATAATACTTCTATCTGTGTGCATGTTTCCAGGCCTGCAATGCTCATGGTCTTTTCTGTGTACCATTATATGACACTCTCGGTAAGTGATTTTACGGATTTATCCTTTTCCATATGTATGTACACATCGAAGAGGAGAGGAACTGGGAAACGTACTAGCTAGTAACTAACTGACCATATTTTTGTGTTTTAGGTGCTGGTGCGGTTCAATATATTATAAGCCATGCACAGATTTCTATTGCTTTTGTAGAGGAAACTAAAATTTCTGAGGTTTATCATTCTTATCATTATTAATTAATATATATATATAATACTCATATATTGCAGTTTGTCTGCTTAATTTATTACTTACTTTTCTTTCTACCTTAATTAATTAATATTGCAGGTGTTAAAATCATTTCCCTGCAGTACTGAAGAGTACTTGAAAAGTAAGCTCTGTTTAGTTTATTTCTTTAGTAAATTAAAAAAAAAAAAAAAATTACTAATTAATTAATGAATACACTATTTCACAGCTATTGTAAGCTTTGGAAAGGTCACTATGGAACAAAAGGAGGCATCTGCAAATTTTGGAGTAAATATGTATTCATGGAATGAGTTTTTGCAACTGGTAATTAAGCATTCTGAGGAAATGAGAAAATTTCATTTTCAGCCCCAAAAGACTGAGTACTCAGCTCCGTGTTTTTTAAAATAACATTTTTGGTCCTCATAATTTTAATAAAGAGACCAGAAGTGCTAGCTAGCTATATTCTTTCAATCAAACAATACCTTTTAATAGTCGGTCATGTTAATTTGCTGCAGGGAATAAACAAGAAATATGAGCTTCCAACTAAAAAGAAGACCGATATTTGTACTATAATGTACACAAGTGGAACAACAGGCAATCCAAAAGGAGTAATGATTTCACATGAAAGCATCCTTTCAATTATATCTGGTGTAAATCAACAACTGGAAAGCATGAATGAAGAGGTTAATTCATTTCACTTTAATTGTTTCTTGATTTTTATTTCACAATTAAATTGAAATGAATTTCCTTTAATTTTGGTATATACAGTTTAGTGAGGCAGATGTATATTTGTCTTACCTCCCTTTGGCACACATATTTGATCGCGTCATGGAAGAACTATTCATCTCCAAAGGTGCTTCAATTGGATTTTGGCAGAAAGTAAGCTCATATATGTATAACATTGGATTAGAATTGCTTATCTATCTTTATAATCAGTCACCTTATGTTTATTATTATTGATTCTTTAGGATATTAAGCAATTGCTTGACGACATTAAAGAGCTAAAACCAAGTGTAATATCTGCAGTTCCTCGCGTTTTAGACAGGATTTACTCAGGTCTGTGTATAGTAACATATACACATGAAATCATATGAAAATATATATAAATGATCATATAGTTAAAATTTTCAGGTTTGGTTGAGAAGATATCTTCAGCTGGGATCCTCAAATATGCACTCTTCAATGCTGCTTATTCCTAGTAAGTGACTCGATTAATCCTCAAATATGCACTCTTCAATATGGTATTGAAATTATTTGTAACTTACAAGCTTAGGAAAGACAATTCAATTTGATGCATAAACGAAGTTCAACACGATAGAGTAATTCTTGTTCTTCAATATGGATCGATTACTGAACCTGGTTTTGCAGCAAATTGTGGTACATGAATAAAGGCTATAAGCATCACGAGGCAGCTCCAATATTCGACAAACTTGTCTTCAACAAGGTAGTATATACTATATACAGTGAAGCTTTTCATTCACTTTCAAGATATGAATACACGAGAGTATATTATTAATTTGTAACTGTAGGTGAAAGAAGGCTTAGGAGGAAATTTACGGCTCATACAATCAGGAGCCGCGCCTCTTTCTCCCAATGTCGAGACCTTCTTACGTGTGGTGACTTGTGCAAATGTTCTTCAGGGTTATGGTACATATTCCTACTCTATGGATTCGAACCAATTGTCACTCCTTATGTTTACTAGTCTTGAAAGAGTTTTTTTTTTTTCTTTCTTTATGTTTTTTGTAGGTTTAACGGAAACGTGTGCAGGGTCATTTGTTGCACGACCAAATGAACTATCGATGATTGGGACAGTGGGTCCTCCATTGCCAGTAGTCGATGTATGTTTAGAATCGGTTCCTGAAATGGGATATGACGCCCTCTCGGGTACTCCTCCTCGCGGAGAAATTTGTATTAGAGGGAAGTGTTTGTTCTCAGGATATTACAAAAATGAAGATCTCACAAAAGAGGTTATGAATGATGAATGGTTTCACACAGGTATGTTTATTTCGCTATGATATGAACATGCTTCTTAATATCTCGTTCCATATTCTTCATATATTTGGTATTACCGATCTTTATAATCAGATCTCTAACGTGATAAAGATGTTGTTAATGAAATTTGAAGTAGAATCCGTTCGATTGACAGCTCTAGTATCGATCACTCAACAGGGGATATAGGTGAATGGCAGCCGGATGGGAGCATGAAGATTATTGATCGAAAGAAAAACATTTTCAAGCTTTCACAAGGAGAATATGTATCAGTCGAAAATCTTGAGAGCATTTACTCCCTTTCCTCTACTGTTGATGCAGTAAGTTACATTAACTAACATATAGTATCAGTCGAAAATTCTTCTTTTAGCTCATTCATCTGATGACTGATATAATATATAGTCTAAATTAAGTTTGTTCATTACTTGGTTTCACATTAAGATATGGATCTATGGCAATAGCTATGAGTCTTTTCTTGTTGCTGTTGTCAACCCAAATCTTGAATCGCTCAAACACTGGGCCGAAGTCAACCAAGTTTCTGGAGATTTCAATACCATATGTGAAGATCCAAGAGCAAAAAAATACATTATTGGAGAGTTAACAAAGATTGGTAAAGAAAATAAGGTTTGTTCTGATATGCTGCTGCTCCTCTTAGTTAGTTGTGAATTCAAATTCAATTGTAGCGGCGTTTTGTTTACAGTTGAAGGGATTTGAGTTCATCAAAGCTGTGTATCTTGATCCTACACCATTTGACATGGAACGTGATCTTTTGACGCCAACTTACAAGAAGAAAAGAGCAAAGTTTTTCAAATATTATCAGGTTTAATTCCATTCCCAGTTCTTTACATGACATGATCCAAGCATAGAATAAATATATGCTCAAAGTTAACACATTTCGATGCTGAATGCAGAATGTCATTGAAGATATGTACAAGAGCAAATGAGAAATCTCATGGGCTTCAATCACAAAGAGAAAAACAGAGCATTTCATTGAACCAATACCAATTCTTCTACTCATTGGACAATTAGTCTGATTTTCTCACTCAACATGTATTTTGGAATTTGTTTGACTATTAAAAACAAACGAGCTTTCTCAATATTTTATATATCAAGTCGATTTTGAACCAAGCTTAGTTCGAAGCTTGGTTTGATTTGTTTCATTTAAGAAACTCGCTCAATCTAGCATTTGTATATACAACTAAAGCCAAATATGAGTAAGTTGTTTTGGTTATTAACCTTAAACAAGAATATTACACCTTAATTTATCTTCCTTTACAAACACAAATTTTAAAATAAATTGGGATACACATGGGATACCAAAATGTATTATAGAATATCCGTTTTACCTTAGAGAAATGATTCAAAATAAAACATCAAGCTCAACCTATAATACACAATACGAACCAACGCAATATCCGAATATTATTATATTAATTGAGTCAAGAAAATACAGCATACCATATGATAAAATCTTGGTTTTTTTAAGATTTCATCATGTCCAAAATCCACCATACATAGACTGGAGTCATAATAAAAGGGAATTAATACATGCTTCTACAACAGACTGAGCTATATAACTATATATATATACTACCAGAAAGTAATACCATAACTCTCTCATTAATTAAGTCGCCCGTCCTTAATATAGATAGCTGAGTTTGCTTCTTTGATATTTATCACCTCAATGTAAGCTAAATTCAAAAGGCTTTGATTGAGATGAATGTATCTCACCTTAAGCTACGACTTCTCTTCATCCGATGGATGGCATGGCCCAGGAATTGAATCGGAATCAACAAAGAACTCCTCTACTGAAAAAAAAAAGCAAAACATAAATAAGAGAAATGCAAAAAGTTTCACATAATTGTCCAAAGAACTTTAGTAAACCAAAGTTTTATGTTGTTAAATATCATTAAGTTTCAGTAAAATGTAAAAAAAAGTAGTTAGGGAAAGGCATATGTCCCTCCTTACCTATATCCTCTGGTTCAGGAGAATCTAGTAGAAGATCTGAATCCGAAGGCAAAAATGGTGAACCGGGATAGTTTCCGAGCTCTCCTAAGTCTGCAATGATGGACAACAAAATTGCATCAAGTCATGATCCAAAATATTACAAGAATGTACGTAAATAGAATGGTAAATCGTATTTTCAGTCCCAAGGACTGACGTTAAATTTGTTTGGCCATGGAGATTATATTATCTTAGGGCTGGATGTGGAGATAAATGTTGATAAAAGACCAAAAGTGCGAATCCTTACAAAAATTCGTGACCAAAAATACAATTTTGTAAAACACGAGATCAAATATGCTGAGGGTCGCAGCTGTGGGACTAAAAGTGCAATTTCGCCTAAAAGGAGCTAAGAACTTGTTACATGGCAACGGTTAGGTGAGATTAAGTCTTTTATCAACATTTATCTCCACATCCAGCCCTATGATAATATAATCTCCATGGCCAAACAAATTTAGATGGTAAATAGTACCTCATTCTACTAATTTACCAATAAAAAAGTTTATAAACATTGCCACCAAACAAGTTCAAAATGTGTACTAGTTATTCGTAATGACATAATTAATATCTTCACCATTGTATAGCCACTATCAAATAAGTTGTAGGTATATCATGTTCCAATTACCTCCCAAATTCGACAAATCGGCAGTTAGGTCCGAAAGGCTAAAATTCCACGGAATTTGAGCCAAGGATCGGAGAGAATCTCTCGAATTCCCGACTCCATTATCTGGCGGAAGCTGTAGTCCTACTGAACTGGCCACATCTGATGTAAAAGGCGTGTCAAGGGGTGAAGTATCAACTACCATACTTGGTATTTCTGAAGCACTAAAAGGGAAGTGGCCACTTGATGCAACTGACGTGGGGCTTACGGGCATATCTGACATAGATGACATGGCATTGTTTGGTGGCATAATAGGCGAGACATCAGCGGTAGTCGTGTCAATCACCATACTGCGGAGAAAGTGACAACGAAATTTTATATCTTGTTTGGTAGTGTTGATAATTACGGCAGGTCAACTAATAAACAAGTGATGACCTACCACTTTTAGGCACTAACACAAATATAATTATCATATATTCAAATTCAACTCTACGATAACATAATCTCTACGACCAACAACAGATTTGATGGTGAAGTTTGCCTTTATATTACAATTTTGCCACTGATATATGTTTTTGACACTACTACTACACAAGCCACAAAAGTTATACTATTATATTCATAATAACATAATTAGTATTCCCACAATTCTTCTATAGCTGCTACCAAACAAGTTTCTCCACCAAGCTTACAATTTAATCTTTTTGAGATGTAGTCATTAAATTAGTCCAAGATAACATCAAATATAGAAGTTATTTCCTATTTTCATCAGATTGTAAATGTTGTACGGAGTATATTAAAAATGAAATCTGAGAACTTTCTTATTTTAAAAACTATTTTGTGTTATGATCAAACGTAAAAATTAAAGGTTATAATGCAGAGTAGAAGAAAATCCTCACTCATTTCCGGAATGCATTCGCATTGGATGAAAATTTCCTGGTGCAGGAACACCATTCACAATGTGACAGCTAGATGTGGAATAGCCCATGTGATCGATATGAGGTTGCCCTGCAGCATGAACTGGAGGCTGGTGCATGATGGGGTATCCCATGGGTAAGTTGTTGACTGCACTGCGAACGAGTGGCATTGAATAAAAATAACAATAATACTAATATATGTGAATATGATAACATTAATTCAATTTTACGGTCATTTGTAATTTTACAGTATAACTTAACAAAGCATGTGAAAATGCAAATTCAGAAGGTAAGATTTACCAGGCATTGGATGAATTCCATTCTGCATTGGGGCTAAAGGAATCTTGGGAGGCATGGGATACTTCATCATATGAAACTGATGCTCAAGCAAGTGGTTGAATAAGATTATTTGTTTCTTCAATTTAAGCCTTATGTAGTAGGCGCGGAAAAAGTCAGCATTTTCTTCTTCGAGTTTTTGCCACACTGCATTGACAAAGTATGATGATCGTAGGGAAACAATGGTGAGAAAAAAAAATAGCATTTTAAGGTTACATACCTAATGTGGTGAAACCAGGATCTATCCTAGCTCGATTCAATAGTGTCTTTACCACCTCATCTCTATTCATGTACAACTGTAGGCACCGCTCGATCAAATTTTGAACCTACAATGAGTCGATAATCAATACATTCGGATGGATGAATTTGGCGAAAAGATCTCAAATGACTGTGCAATATTTAGTGGATTTCAATTTCCTGATTCTGATTAAAATAATAGTATAAAATAGCAACCTAAACTTCTGAAACTCATACATAATTAAAAAAAAAATTGAACAAGTGCTATGGACATGTTTTTCAGCAAAAAGGACACTGAAACATCAAAGATGCTATAAGGTCTGAAATATACCAGCAAATAACATAGATTAGACCTCTAACCGAAAAATACCAGCAAAAACATCAGTTAGTGTTATGAATTTGTTCTGGATTTGAAATTGATAGTGCAAAATCCTTCAATATAAGTAAGGCCCAGGAGAAGACATAAGGGAACTCACAAGTTCAATATCCTCACGAGATACTTTTCGGTTGTCATTGCTTGATACTGAAACTGAACCTGAGTCTGGTATAGGGGGGGTCTCTGCTGCATTATTTTGGGAGTCATGTGAAATAAGATTTGGTTTTATGTCCTGTAAGTTTTGTGAATCCTGTAAAAAATTATTCTATCAGTCATGACAAAGAGCCACGATAACTTAAGAAAATCATTTTTTTACATCTTTACAAAATAATACTCCTACTAAGACATGTGTCTGCGTGCGTGTGTGTGTGCTCATATTAAAACCATCTTGACATTGCACCTTTTTGTTAAAAGAATATGCACAAGGCATAAGCATTATTTGGCCAAATCAGATATAAAATACAAAGTGAGCTGAAGAAACACTGAGTTTATCCTCAAAAAAAATAACACAAAGTAAAACAAAAGAGGAGCTTGTGTTCAACCTGCAAGTTCTTCATATTTAGCTAAAAGCAAGCTGATTGTGGCTCTCCATGAAGCTCTGGTGTCTCACAATTGTATAGCTTAATCTTTAATATAAATTAGCCACAAAAAGAAAATGAAGCACTTCTCCACCAGAGAAAAGAACACTCTTTCTTATATAACACTGTCAGAAAATCAAGCCTAAATTAGGATTATGGTAAAACAATGATGTTTTCAACAAATTTTGTGAAATGGTATAATTGTAATAGTGCCATTTCAAGAAAGAATGCATAAAACCAAAAAATATGAAAGTACAGAGAATACATTCAATTACTTATCACACTGTAATAAACTACATTTGAGGGGATTGTGTACAAATACATCTATATTACAATCCTTGCATCTACAAAAACCCAATAACCAGAACTGTTCAGCACCAAATTTTCTGCTTAATTCAAATGTTATAATCATAAGAGGAATATATATTCGGCAGCTTTAATATACTTTTGGATACACATTAGAGCAGAGAATCATGACATCCCAAACCAGGATTTGTAGGTTTTGAAAAGAAAAGTCCTTCACATCACCAAAAACTTCAACCAAAACAAATCAAGCAATTAAAGTAATTTAACAACAAATAAAAAAAGAATAACTCCAAACAAATTAAATCCAACAAACACCAATCATGATTTATACCCTCTTTTATAAATTAAAGATACCAAAAAAATCAAAACTCATATCTAAAGAAAATCCCTCATTTTTTAATTCATTATTCAAACTAAATTTCAATCAAAATCTGGCAACTCTCTACACCCACAGTAACTTATAATTAAAAAAAGATCTACAGAGTTTAAAGTAATACAATCACAAAAAGGATATAGAACAATCATAATAGACCCACATATGTATTTATTTATTAAAAAAAAAAAGGTACCTCTTTTAGGGAGCTTACAACCTCAAAAGCTCAAAAAGGTCCAAACTTTAAGATTATGTCGACAAATTATACAAACCCAAATGAGCAAATCTACAGATTTGAACTCGTAACTTAAGCAAGTTTCATAAAAAACACAGGAGATGGAAAAAAGGTTTAGTCTTGAAGACGGGATGGGAAGCAAGAATTCAAGAAATAGCTAGAATTGCATTGCAGAAGGCAAAAAAAGGTTTGTGTTGATTATTAAGGAGAAGAATTCACAGTGGCACTGTAGTAAATTTGTGGGGGAGGAAAATGAGATTTTTCAAAAGTTATGGTTGGTTAGAATCATGGAGGATTTGCCTTTTTGTTAAAATGGTGGGTGTGTACTGTTGAATCTTGTGAGGGGTTTTATTGTGGTTTAGTTGTTGTTGTCACTTGTCAGAAAGAAAGGACTGTTTGTGTGCTCGTAAATTTGCGTACAGTGTCAAGTGAAAGAGAAGAGTAGAAAGAAGAAGAAAAGAGGAAATATCTCTGCTGTTACCAAACAGCACTTCTCTGTTTTTGGGCTAAGTTTAATTTTCCCTGTTTTCATTTTCCTCTAAACACAATATACTTAATTTTTATTCTTGTTATAATTATTCATATTTATATTTCAGTTAGTCGTTATATCTCGAGATTTATGTTTGGCATTTTTTTTTCCTTTTCGAAATCGGATATTTAATTTTCCTCTAATAAAAAGTTTTGATTTTTAGTTGTTATATATAGACATCCACTCTTTCACTTTCCTCTAGAACAATATGATGTAATTGTCTTATCTACTAGTATAAATTAAGAGTTAATAAGTGGTTGAAGTATCAACTTTTTGCGTACCTAGTTTGAGTTGATTAGATAAGTAAAGCTAATTGAAGTAAAAAAAAAATGAAAAGAAATTTTAGATTTTTTCCTTCTCCTTTTAACTACAAGATAAAAAGTTGAAGATCCTTTTGGGAACAAAAGTTAGCTTACTGTCAATTATCAATCATGGCAATATGAACATAATTTGAAAATGAGGGTAAACTTTTGGTAAAGGGGAAATTAGTTAAAAATTAAAAATTAAAATTGTTAAAAAGTTTCAGTCTCTTTTCTTTTTTAGATTTGAACAAAAGGAAGAGAAAAAAGGTTGTGGGCAAAGAATAATAGATGTAGGCCATACAAATAGATGTTTGGAAAGTTGGCATCAAAGGCTAGAGAGAAACAAAAATTTGACCAGCTTTTTAAGTATATGCTCATGCTGTGAGTATTTTCTTCAGTTAAAAAAAAAAAAAAAGTAAAAAGATTATGAAAATGGTATTCCAGTAGTATTTAGGGCTATAAACTACCGAAATTCAATTGGATCTTGGATTTTTTTCAGATTCAACTAATATTTACTGTCAAAATAATTTTGTTAACGTTATCAATTTAGTTCACTCGTTCAAGCTATTTTCATAAAACTGAGCTTCAACAAAGAAAAGATAAACCATCGACACAATTAATCACTTATTTCGGGTTTTTTGCACTTTGCATCCCCGAAACATAGAAAATAGACACTTTGCACCCCCAAAATATGAACAATTCAGCACTTTGCACCCTATTTTATTTTCCTCAAAAAACCTAGGGACAGATTAGGTAATTCATTTTTGGATATTTGACACTTTGCACCCCCTAAACACGAGAATGGGCATTTGCACCCCCAAAATAGAATTAGCCCTTAGCACCCTTGAATTAAGAGCAACTCCGCAACCTACACCCCCGAAACACGAGAAATTGACACTTTGAACCCCCGAAACACAAAATTAGCATTTAGCTTCTCAAATTAAGAAAAACTCAACAGCTCGCACCCCTTTTTTTTCCAAAAAAGTTGACCACCGAGGTCAGAAAAATCTACGGGCAAAATAGATAATTTATTTTCTTTTTTCTTAAAATTTGTAAAATACGATTATGAATACTAGAATATTCATCTACAAAATTTATTTTAACAAATTCTTTTACCAATTTTTCAAATGTCCTCAAGATATCCAAAAGAATTCAAAAAGTTTCTAGAAGTTAATACATAAAATTGATTGAATCATATCACAAAAATAAATTTTAACATGGAGAGAGAAATGAGTATTCTAGTATTCATAATCGTATTTTCAAATTTAAGGGAAAAAGAAAATGAATTACCTATTTTACCCCTAAATTTTTTGCCCCCGGTGGTCAACTTCGCCGAAAAATATGAGGGGTGCTAGTTGTTGAGTTTTTCTAATTTGAGGTGCTAAGTGCTAATTTTGTGTTTAGGCTATTCAAAGTGTCCATTTCTCGTGTTTTGGGGGTGCAAGTTGATGAGTTGTTCTTAATTCAAGGGTGCTAAGTGCTAATTCTATTTCGGGGGTGCAAAATGCCCATTTCACGTGTTTCGGGGGTGCAAAGTTGCAAATATTCAAAAATGAATTACCTATTTTGTCCCTATATTTTTTGAGAAAAATAAAAGAGGGTGCAAAGTGTTGGATTGTTCATATTTCGAGGGTGCAAAGTGCTAAATCTATATTTCAAGGGTGCAAAGTGCCTATTTCTCATGTTTTGAGGGTGCAAAGTGTCAAAAACTCACTTATTTCAAATAATTTAACATATCACTTTAAAAAATAATTGTATTGATATCAACATACTAATTATCATTAAATTGATTACTAAAATAACTAGTTATTGAAGTAGCTAGGTGAATTCAACACCATACATGATACAACCCTCACATACATATCTTAAATTACTTATTATGTTACCGGGAAATGTCAAAATGCAAAGGTGAAATTTTGTCCTGATATTTTTCTAACTCATCAACTACCTACACCAAAAGTCCATTAAGGTTATGTGGTCTATACTGGACAAACGTCTAAAAAAAATTTGAGTGTGTTCTCGACTTAAAGAGTACTTGATTAAGCATAAACATGGATAAAATGGTCATTCTTAAAAGAGTGTCATTACTCATTTAGTATTTATAATTATTTTAATATCAGTTCTACTAGCTAATTTTTGGAGATCTCACTTAGTTACAAAATTACACTCACCAAGCAATGTACATTGAAGATTCATACTTTTGTAACTAGGATCACAAGAAGTTGTAAGAGAGCGTCCATTTGCACTCTGCTTAGGGCTAAAAGCAATTACTTAGATTTAATTACATTATACTTAATTTATAATTGGAAAATTGAAATACACTTAATATGTGATCAAAGTGAGTCCAAACAAGAATTTTCATGCATTCAAACTTATTCCAATTTTGAGTGTATTAGAAAATGACACTTCAAGTAACTGCAAACCCCAATTCTTCGTTCTTTCATTTCCCCTATATACTCTTTTAGCCTTCCGAAATATGCCGCATTATAAAAACTTTTGGTTTGTGTAGGGGTCCACAATCTATGTGGTCCCACATCCTAGCTAGATCTCCTTTGCCCAACAAACTGATCTTGATTAAGAGATAACGGATGGGATGCTGCCTGGACCACTGCTCCTAATCATAGAGTATATATTTAGAGTTAAGGAATCAACAGTGAATATAATTATTAAGCCCACGTTCTAAGATTCTTTTGTTACCAATTTGGAAGAAAATTTAAAGTAAGCATTCTCTGCAGGTGAATTTATTGATTGAGCTCATTTAGCAAATATATATTATATATATAGCACTCAAGGCAAGGTGCTTTTGTTATAAATTATCAAAAAATCGAAAACGCGCTTTTGTTATAGAGATGTTAGACTATAGATTGCATACGGTTGTTCTCCAACTCATTATGTTAATAATTTCACGTGCTAGACTTTTTCTTATAGAATTTCGATGTTTAAATATAATATAAAAATAAAAAATAAATCAATATTACATTAATAAGAGATAGAATATTGAGTTGCCAAATTAAATAAGAGAGATAAATTTAGATTCCTTGGCCCGTAACAAGAAAATGATAAATTAAGAAATTAGAAATATTACTCTAGCAGCAACATTTTTTGTCCTGACAATATAGCTAGCCTTCCATTTAAATTTTCATATGTATGGAATGGTCATTATGTAACTTACAACTCAATGTTTTTGTTTTATATGGAACAGAAATTCACATCACATGTTGTGATTCTAGTGAACCATGTCATCCCATAAATGTAGGATTTGGATACCATATTAAAGTGTGTATGAATGATGTAGATTTTCACCCAATTTATAATTTTTTTGTTTTGATTTTTCAAGAGTTTAATCCATTTTGATATAATATTAAACCTCTCGCAATAGGGATCCGAACTTGAATCATTACTTTTTGGGACCGTTTGGTAGGACCTAATAGGGGGTATTAGGTCATATTATATGTGTCAATATGGGATAATACAACGTTTGGTGGCATTGTTCTAATACCGAGTCTAATGGATTAAATTCTTATGACCCGGTATTAAGACTAAATTATAATCCACCCGGACATGGGTGGATTAGTTAATCCGGATGAATATGGATTCGATGAAATGTCACTTATAACCTCAAATTTACATATTACCTATTTTAACATATCATTATATATTATAAATTTTTCTTAAATCTCCGAAAATGGAAACACATTCTACATAAATAAATCACAAACTAAAATCTATATCAATTTACAATTAACATGGAGGCATTCGAACTATAAATCAACTCTTACTCTTATACAAATTATACAAATGGCTTCGATGAATTTATATATCTTAACTAACATAATATGTTCAATTAAGTAGTAAAAATATATAAATACATGCTTAAACTCATAATTCCCCCAAACATATTACAATTTATTGCTTTAATGTAATATGACTAAATCAAATCTACCAAACGTATTTTAAATATGGCCTTCAATCCGGCCCTGATCTAATCCACCTTAATCACATACACCCTACCAAACGGTCCCTTAGAGTATTAGTCCCTTCCACTAAACCAATCACCTGATGATACTCAATTTATAATCATTGCAATGGTCCTTCGCACCAAAATCATGACATAACACTACAGATGCATACAATAATCTTTTGAGCAATTCTTGCTTTGATGCATAGTCCTAGAAAATTCTTATCTAGACCTAATTTATAAAAATCCGTAGACTTTATGGCTAAAAAACGTACTACGTTATTTATTTAGTCCCACAATGAATGATATGGTGATGATATGATGTATTTCTTAGCCACAAAGTTTAAAAAACTTACATAGACCAGATATACTCCGTTGGTAAATTTTTCTTTGTAAGAGCATCCCCAGCAGTGCGTTTTTTTGCTCTTCCAAGAGTTAAAATTGAGTTTATACATAACCAAACTAAAAATTCTTGTTCCAGCAGTAGCTTGTATTTATACAAGCCTATGCATATTGAAATATTGAACTTGTATATATGGAGGTCCATGTATAAATATACAAGACATACACATAAGCAAATTAAATTTCCCCAACCACCTCCACAAGTTAAATATAGAGAATATAACCATTAATAAAAAAAATTAAAATTATTGGTTTGAGTTAAATATTTATTTGAATTGAATATTTCATTAAATCGTTATTTTAAGCCATTTATTTCAAAAAAAATTACTAATTTATTATATTTAAATAAAAAACATTAAAACATGTATTTATTATTTATATTTTACGTGAAAATGTAATAAAATATTACTTATAATATCATTTATAATTTAATATTGAAAGAAGAGTAAAATATAATAATTCTAAAATTTTAAATAATGACTGCTGAATAGCTAAAATTGAGTAGCTAAAACACCGTTCACCATGTATAATTTGATATAAAGGACCATTTATAATTGACATTGTTGAAGATGCTCTAACAAACTAACAATAGTCCGTTGGTAAATGTTTATTCTTTTGTGAAATTAAAATAGCAGTATTATATAGGAGTAATAAAAGAAAATGAAACAATTAGTAGTTGACACTTGTGAGTGTTTGTATCCTCCTAGTACACACCAACCAATGAAAGTGAATCACGTACATATCCTGACATCCTTGTCAGGCTGCCGTCTGATACACGTGTAGGATTTTTAGTGGCTGAGCGTGGCTAGCAACTGACCAGCTTTTCTTTTCATTTTTCTTCTCCAAGACCAAGAGGCGCTCCTTCTCTCTTTTTACCCACGTTGTTGGGTATTTCATTTTTCAAATCTAGACATATATCTTTAAATCAAATATTATATCTAATTATAAATGCTAGTACTTATTAAATTACAAAAAATATTAGTATTAAATTAAATAAAATACGCACCCTAGTGGGAGTTGAACTCATGACCTATTGGTTATGGAGTCTCATCCTTAACCACAAGATTAAGGTCTCATCGGCTCCACTGCATTATTTTGGACAGGTCTAAAAGTGAAAGGGTAAATATAACATCACATTGATCTCGATTTGATTATTCAAATATAAAAATAATGTAATTAACGCAAGTTGATATTAATACAATACTATTATTTCTGAATGAAAACATCTACTCCCTTCGTCCTTTTTTTTACTCCTTTTACTTTAGCGCAGAGTTTTAGGTAAAATTGAAAAAATGAAACTTTTGTGTATCTTTACTTTTATGCTATTAAAAGTAGTGGTATTAAATCATTACTTTATGTCATAGGGTATTGTTGAAAGAAAAAACTCATTATGGAAAATGAGTCTTATTTGATATATCGGAAAAAAAATGTTAAAAAATTTAGGGAGTAAAATTTTGAAACCTCAATTTTGCCATCAAATTAGGACTTTATGCTTTTAAGTTGTAATTTACAACGTATCAAAATAATATTTTTATATAATTATGTTTCTAAACAATATCTCTCACTTAAAATGATGATGCAACCACTACTTTTTTTAGAATTACTTTTAAAAACTTCTGTTCATTTATCTAAAATATGTCTCAATAAAAAAGAGCTAACATAGTTTGAATTTCGTGGAGAACTATTTATTAAGGTGGCTCTAAACTCACTTATGATCATTATTAGCCGAATAGTTGATGATTAACAAACGAACTTTATATATAAAATATTGGTGCTCGTGAGTTTTATGATTTGAACAGGTATTAAATTATTAAAGATCAACTCATATGCATTAGAGAAAGTCCCAACACTGAAGAAGGACCAATCTTAAAGAAAATATTTGAATCGACATATTTTATATAGTATGTAACAAAATAATCGACATAAAAATATTAATAATAAAAAGCAATATACTGATAAAAACATGTCGTGTTCCTAGTAATCATACAAAATATTTTCCTAACAAATAGCTATTCTAATATTTTAATCTGTCAATTCAATATAATAAATGTTAATTAATCAAATATTCACAGCCAAACGTCTAACACAACTCAAATTGGAATTAGCTTAGGGAAGGGTGTTCAATCAATGAAGTCAAATTGGAATTAGCAGATAAATTGGAATTATTGTACCAACCATTCAACGGCGTGTGAGTGAGGCTGATGGACAGTATTTTTCAAACCCAATTTACCACTAATTTATCAAACCTCTTTTATGGCTATCCTTTATTCTAAACCGAAAGGGTTAGCAAAAATATCTAGTGTGACCCTACGCCCGCGCCCGCACCCGCAACCCCCCCCCACCCCACCCCACCCCCCCCCCCCCAAAAAAAAAAAAATAAAAAATCACCGTTTCCCCACTTGTCTTCTCTCTATTTTACCACAAGTATGGACGAATATGTGCATGAATGTTGCCAATACTTTTTTAATTCAGCCATGTTATTTATTACTCAATTATTTTACATCACAAGTAAAGTATGTTATTAGTACAACAAACCAACTTGGTATTCTCACTACAAGAAATAGAAATATCAATTAATTACATCCAAATTGCAATGACAAAAAAGCTTAAAGACGTTTTCAAATTCAACCACCGTCGCTTTGCAATAGTTTTCCATGCATGATTTATGGAGATGTAGCGAATATATTCACCATGATTTTTAGCCATGGTAGAAGCATCCACCACGAGTGTGAGCCATGATGGATGCACTGGCAGAACTACGTTATGAGTAGGGGGTGCATGGACCCCCTGAACTTTTCATCTTGTTTAAAAAATAAGTATATTATTAAGTTTAGTTTTAATTTTTGTATTGAAATCTTAGTATAATTTTGGTTTAGCTTCAAAATGACCCCACTAATTAAAGTTCTAAATTGCGTACTAACGGAGTCCATACTTTAATTAGAGTGACATTTTAAAGTTACATTTTACTTTACTTATAAAATATTAAGAAATTGGATATTGGATAAAATTACTATATGTTTTTATGTTTAAAAAAATCCAACAAAGTAAATGCCACAAATTTGGCTTCAACTCAAATACCAATTGTTTTTTTAACAATATTTTGAATCATAATAAAATACAAATCACAAAATTTAAGATTGGGTAATACTTTTTCAATTCTAGGAATCATTTTAATTTCATATCAAACTATCTCACACAAAAAAAATATGTAGAAAACATCCCGTCTACTTAAATTATATTTGATTTGAATTAATTTTGATTGGCTTTTCAATGTCGTGGTTGATTTTTTTTTTTTTGAATTTATAATTAAAATTAAAATTTTATTGTAATCTTTAATTTTATAATGACCCCGGTGAAAATATTTTCACCACTGTTTCAAGCCGTGAGTACTTATATGTTGCACAAACGACTAATTAGTCCTGACGGATACATAGAATGGAAAATAACCTAGTAGTCAACCCTCTAATTTCTTGATCAACAACATGAATAAAAAACAAATAACCTAAATTTAGAAAAGATAAAAGAAATCAAAGAACAACAACTGGAAAATAAAACTCACAAAGATGGCCAGTTTTTGTACACACTTGGGAGGGTCCAATCTCAAATTTGAACTTATTATAGAAATTATTGGGCTAGGACCACTTTACTTCATCTTCAATAATTTTTTTTTATCTTGTTATTTGTCTTTGCTCAAGGTTCTAATTTAATTTTGCTAGCAATGTGCATCCAAAAACTGAGACAACATTCGGCACCTCATGTTGAATTTGGATTTTGTAACATCAATTCGTGTAATGATTCTTAGCTTTGCAAAACAAGTTTTTATAAAGTCATGTCAAGTATTCTTTTTCTTTTGGGATATATAAGTCATGTCAAGTTAACTAAATAGACATGTAAACAATATTTAAATAGATTTGATATTTGTAGTTTAATTAGGTGGTCAATTTTCCCATGTAATCAATATAAATTAAACCAAGTCGTATGTAGTATATATAATAGATAACTACTCTCCAACACTTATGGTTTTATATCAAAAAGAAAAAAAAACACATGTTCTAAAAGACACCACTTTGATGTTTTTGACATGAAAACATGCTAATATGCTGTTACTTATGTTGTATAGAACACGTAAGTTGGGTATTTATACCTAAATCTTTAAACTTAAATTTGTGAATTTTTTAGTCTATACTATTTCACATATTCTTGAAAATATTAGAATCGGATATTTATCCTCCGGTAAATTTTGATTGCATTTGCATATCTCTCACTGGATTTAGAACTTGGAGATGTAATTAGGATCCAGAATAGAATGCTAAAAGTTTAAAGGGTCTTAAAGTTCTGATGGGTCAAATAGGCCCATTTCCTTCCTCCCATAAGAACCTGGCCCACCTAATTTTGAATTCAAAAGTCTGAGTACGAAACGACAGCGTTTGTCGATTGGCATCACATTTCATTTCCTCCCTTAAACCCTTTCTCTTATCGTCTCTCTCTGTTACCAGGAGCTTAAACCCTATCTTCAATCCTTTACCTCATAACCTCTCCAGGTTTCCCAATATACCCTTCCCACATACACTTATTTTCATAGAATGCCGACCAAGCTTCTCCCATTTCAACCCATTTTCAGACCCATTTTGTTACGGGTCTTTCCTCACAAGCTCAAATTCCATTCTTTCGGGGCCCCTTATGTGCAAAGGAGGCTTCTCTTAACTCGAGCGCTAGCTCAAAACTCTGACTCAATCGGCATGAGCAAGTTCTCGACCCGTTCGGGTACGCGAGCCGTGCCCTCTAAGAGTTTGATTGAGGATGAGGCTGAGTTGAGTGACTGGGTTAGTGGGTTGAGTTCAAAATCTTTCAAAAACACTCGTTTGTACAGTGATAGTGAGAATGATGAGGGGGGAAATGCGGGTAGCGGGAGATTCAGGGGTAGAGAGGGGGCTGGAAGGACAAGAACAGATTCTGAATTTACTGGTAGGCGGGGTGGTGGAGCCCGTAGTTCGAATAATTTTGATTCTTCGAGTAGGCGGGGTGGGGACCGCGATTCGAGTGAGCCCTTTCCAGAGAGGAGGAGGAGTGAGAATGATTCCAATGGTGGGAGAGGTAGGGGTAGTGAATTTAGTAGGGGAGGGAGGCTTGGGGGTCGGGTAGAGAGGAGGGATTCGAGTGAGCCCTTCTCGGGTAGGAGGAAGAATGAGAATGATTTTAATGGTGGTTCTTTTGGTGGGAGAGGTAGGGGTCGTGGTTCGGGTGAATCTAGTAGGGGAGGGAGGTTTGGGGGTCGATTGGAGGAGAAGAGAAGGAGTGATGATGGTTACTTGAGCAGGGGAAATGAGGGGAGGGGTGAGAAGAAGTGGGGTGAAAGGGGATTGGAGAATAGGAATCGGAATGGAAGTGATAGAGGTGGTTTGACAATGAAGCGAGGAGGGAAAGTGATCGGACAAAGAGGTTTTCTTGTTACAGATGATGATGAGGTTACGGAGGATACAGAGGAGGAGGAACAAGATAGGGGGCATGTGAGTTTTAAAGAGTTAATTGACAGTGATGAAGTGAATGATGATGATGATGAGGAGGAGGAGGAAGAGAAAGAGGACGAAAATGATGATGGTTTATTTGAAAAAGAAAGTGTTGTTTTTCAAAAACCTCAAAGCTCGTCATCTGAGAAAAGTGATTCTTACCTAAGTGAAAGCAGGTAATTATTATAATTTCCCTTCGTGTTTATGTTACCCTGTGTTTATCAGATAATATTTTTTGGAAAAGTAGAAGGCTTTAATTGCAAATTAGAGTGGGAAATAAGAGGATGAGTAGATGGAAATGAGTATGTTGAAATTTAAAAAGCATAGTGTGTGTAGTAGAACTGCTGTCTGTACTGAATTGTCTTTGTTTGTTCATTCCATTGATTTTTATTTTTTTATACATTATACATTTATGCCCTGCAGGTTTGACCAATGTTCCATCTCACCATTGTCACTTAAAGGAATCAAAGATGCTGGGTACGAAAGAATGACTATGGTGCAAGAGGCAACACTTCCTCTTATTCTGAAAGGTACATTTTTATTTGAGAAGTTACTTTGTTGTCGTTTGATGCATGAAACAATACACACATGAACTGAAGTTTTACAGTTTGAAAAACAGTTTTTATGCTTAACCAGCAATTGTACATCATTTTCTGCTTGATATATCATGGATTTAGAAACAAACTAACCGTAAACAATTGATATACACTTATTTTATGTCCTAGGGCCATTGAGCTATTTTTGATGGGTTCGTAAAACTTCATTTTTAGACAAATGTATGTACCATTATCAGATTCAGCTTGTAGATTCATTGACAATTAGAAGATGCCATTATTGGTTTTGTTCCTCCAATTGTGTTTTCTTTCACCACAATGCATATTTCTTCCTGGAGTATTCTCATTAATGCAGCTTATTTTTTCTGAACTTTTATCACTCAAAGTTCCAAAGTAATCATTTTGTTTGAGTTTTCTTTTTCAAAAGGCGACAGTCTATCATGATTAATGTTTTTCTTAGGTAAGGATGTACTGGCCAAGGCAAAAACTGGAACTGGGAAAACGGTAGCATTTTTGGTAAGTTCATTAACTTTGTATATTTACTTGTTCTAAGTAATGGATTTGTTGTCCGTACAGAAATAAGTTCTCCTTTTCACGCCAATAGTCATCTAATTTCTCGCCAATCCATTTTCAAAATTTCTCTTTGTGAACTAGTGTTAGCTATTATATTTCAGTTAAGTATAATATATCAAATGCTACAACTAATTTGGATCTTATGTATTTTTGGTTATAATTTATAATTAACTGCATGTTAGTTAGTGTGCTACACCATAAAATTGCTTTGCACACATAATTTTCTTTGAGGTATATTCCGTCTGTCCATGTGTTATGCTTTTCCTTTTCTCGAGAAAAAACTTTTCATGCATATATATAAGTTGGGACAGACTCAAACAAAAAGCTCGGCCATGTTGCCTGGGCCTTGGTTCTTATTGTCTCTCTTGCTTTAGCAGCATGAATGAAACAGGGAATGGCGAAGCATATAGCAAGTTTTGTGGTATCATGAAGATTAATTATTTAAAGTGATATTATTTATGCAAAATTGCAATTTTAGTCCCGCAAGACTGGACATCACTTTTAGTCCCACGTTTTACAAAATTGCACTTTAGTTCCCATATTTTTAATATGTTCTGCACTTTTTGGTCTTGCCATCCCCTTTCCATCTATGTTGAGACCAAACTGAGGCAGTCATATGGGACGAAAGTGCAAAACCTATTCAATGGGACCAAAATGTAAAATTTGATGGAAAAGGGGTTTGATAAAACCAAAGTGGTTTTTTTTCAACATTTTCTTTTTACCAAAAGAGCAATTTTGTAACTTACTGGACCAAAAGCATTGAGATTCCAATCTCGTGTTCTAGAAATGCAATTTTTCCTATTTATGCATGCATAGTCAGCATGATGTTCATAGAACCTCAAATTGGATTTGATATCTCAGTTTATTAACTAGAAGATATGCTTAAGTATTGCTTTTCGTTCCAATTTCAGCTTCCTGCAATTGAACTTATAGTAAAATCGCCTCCAATTGCCCGTGATCAAAGACTACCGCCAATACACGTGCTTGTTATTTGCCCAACTCGCGAGCTTGCAAGCCAGGCTGCTGCAGAGGCCAAAACCCTGTTGAAGTATCACACTTCAATTGGTGTTCAAGTTGTCATAGGAGGTACTCGACTAGCTCTGGAACAAAAAAGAATGCAAGCAAATCCTTGCCAAGTAAGTTCACTGCATTGCGTTTAGCTTCCCAGTTTGCCAGTTAAAATTATTACAGGGGTGTAGTTTGCAAATAACCCTTTTACTTAAAATAGTTTTTCTATTTTTTTTCTTGTATGTAATAAATTCTCTATAACAAAACCCAGATACTTGTGGCTACACCTGGGAGGCTTACAGATCATGTAGAGAATACAGCTGGATTTGCTACTCGGCTGATGGGAGTTAAAGTTTTGGTCCTTGATGAAGCCGATCATTTGTTGGACATGGGATTCCGCAAAGCAATTGAGAGAATCATAGCTGCTGTTCCAAAACAGCGTCAAACTCTTTTGTTTTCTGCAACAATTGCACAAGAGGTAATTTTCATCTCATTTTATGGTACTTCATATGAGATTTTGGTAGATTTCTAACATAGTAATAGTCCAGGTTCGACAAATCTGTCATATTGCTTTGAAGAAAGACCATGAATATGTCAACACAGTACAAGAAGGAAGCGAAGATACACATGCACAGGTATTCTGCTGTTAAATATTTTCTAGAGTATTTCGTGCAAAATTGCATTTGTGGTCCCACAGGATTGGACCCTCAGCACTTTTAATCCTGTACTTTATAAAATTGCATTTTGGTCCCACACTACAATATCACACTTTTGATTCATTTTTTTTTAAATTTGCACTTTTGGTCCCATAAAGTAGTCACTTTATCCCAAATTGGATGGAAAGGTCTTGACAGGAGCAAATGCAATATATTTTTATAAAAAAAATGTGACCAACAATGCAATTCTATGAAGTGCTAAGGGTCCCATTCTTATGGGACCTTAAATGCAGTTTTCTCCATATTTTGCTGGTGCATTTTTATTCAGAGCATCACATACCATTTCTTGTATGTTGAACCAACAGGTCAGACAGACACATCTAATTGCTCCTCTGGACAAGCACTTCTCGCTTCTTTATACCATGCTAAAAGATCATATCGCAGATGATGTTAACTACAAGGTATCAAAATATACCGTCTCCTTAAACTTTCATCGTACTTGTGTTGTTCGTCGAACCCTTTCTCCAACTCCAACATGCTTCTTCTCATGGAACAGATTCTTGTTTTTTGCACAACTGCAATGGTAACACGGCTTGTTGCTTCACTCCTGGGAGAGCTTAATTTAAACGTCCGAGAAATTCATTCTAGAAAACCTCAAAGCTATAGAACAAGAATCTCTGATGAATTTCGGAAATCAAAAGGTCTTATCCTTGTAACATCTGATGTCTCAGCACGTGGTGTAGATTATCCAGACGTCACTCTTGTTATACAGGTTTATTACATAACTTTCTCTTGCTTTTACAAAATCTTTAAAAATAATTCAGTACAATATATATGCCTTGGATTAACTGTGATCAATTTCTATTTTCCTATTGTAGATTGGTGTTCCAGCTGATAGACAACAATATATACATCGACTGGGTCGAACTGGACGAAAAGGAAAAGAAGGCCAAGGCATATTAATGTTGGCACCTTGGGAGGAGTTCTTTTTGTCTAATATTAAAGACTTACCAATATCAAAAGCACCTGATCTATTGGTTGATCCTGACACTAGAAAAAAGGTAACCATGAAATATTCTTTTTATCATCTGAACTCGTTTGGTAGCAAAAATTAGGTGAAGCTAGATCTTTACTAAGCCTTGATCTCTTGTTTGCATTTGATGCCATATAATAGTTGTGTTACATTTTTGCTCTCATAAAACTTTCAGTCTTGCATTCTGGTAAAAAATTAGATGGAAAGGGGGTGGTAGGACCAGAAGTGCAAAACATTTAAAAAAAAATTGGACTCAAGGTGCAATTATGTAAGACACGGGAACAAAACATAACGAAGGTCCAGTCATGTGAGAATAAAATTGCAAGTGTGCCTTTATAACGAGTTCTTAGTTTTTACCCGAGTTGTTTTAGTAAATAGAGCTATAGAGTCCACGAGAGGTCACACAATTTAACAGGCATATATTTGTAAAATGGAAAGAGTCAGTGTTTGAATTGAAAGACAACTCAGATCTGCTTCCGTTTTTGCAGGTTGAACTTGCATTATCACGTGTAGAGATGAAGAACAAAGAAGCAGCATATCAGGCATGGCTTGGTTATTACAACTCCAACAAAAATGTTGGTAGAGACAAAAGTAGACTTGTAGAGCTCGCGAACGAGTTTAGTCGAAGCATGTGTCTCGACAACCCTCCAGCCATTCCAAAGATAGTTCTTGGCAAAATGGGTCTGAAGAATGTACCTGGATTGAGGTCTAAATAGGTTCTATGTAAATCATGAAAAATTCTCACTTTATAGGACAAGTTTTTGTTGTTCTTGTTAAAGGAGACTCTTACCACTAGCCATTTCTTCTGCTGGTAGAAACATAGCTAGCTGGTGATAAATGTAAAGTTTACACCCGAGATTTGATGGCAGCAAGTATTTTTAATTTGTTACTTTGGATGTTATTTTCATATCTGATGGAATGTTTATAGGAGAGTAGTTGATGTGGATGTTCTGATTGTAATTTGTAACTTAATTTGCAATACTTGGAGAGGGTGGTAATCTTGAATATTCATCAAATGATATGGTTGTGCGAGTACGAACTAGTTAATAAATATCTGGATCTGGATTAAGATATAAATGAACTTCAAACAAACAGATGATAGAACGAAAGAACCATAGGCGGAAAATTTGTGGCTACCCTCCGACACCCTACTAATGTGTGTTGTATGTACATGTGTAAAATCATACTTATTTTTATCCTAGAAAAGACAATCACGTCCGATTTTGTTCTTTGGACTATGTTCCATATAGAATCCGTAGATTCTTACATCCAAAGTAGATCGTTTCCAAATTGAGACCTAATTTGACCACAACATCCGTCACCTAGTTGGCTGACCTTCTGATCAGATGGAGGAAGAGAATAGCCATAGATCTTCCAGCATGGGCTCAAAGGTTGTTCGTTAGGCGGATGGGGTTGGTTGCTTATGGTTGATGCCAATGCGTCATTGTGAGAGCAGGAAAATGCATTGCTTGTGTGTGTAGATGGAAGGCATAACTTTTTTTTTTTTTTTTTTTTTTTTGAGATGATTAGATATTTTCTATTTAAATGTTATGAAAAAAAAAAAATATTTTTTATTTAAAATTTGTAAATGAAGAATATTTATGTCTTTTTTGTAGGGAAATAAGTTAAATAAGTTTAGGTATTTATAGCAATAACTGTAATATTCCCAACGGAGGTAGTACTATTATGCTGCGGACGTCATTATTTAACTTTACAAGGACTGGATTGATATAAAACCAAGTAAATTAACATTTTTTATTTTAGACTCTCGTTTTGTTTTCAGATTAAAAGGAAAATTAAGGCACAAACCCCCCACCGCGCACCGCAATAATCACCATTTCCGCCGGTCGTACTATAAAAGCTTAAAAAAAGACGCTGAGTTTTCGACGTTATACTAAATTAGGAAACCCTAACCTAATACCCTAATGACGGAATCGGACGACACTCGGCCGCAGCCGCAGCCGCAAGAATCTGAACAAGGTTAGTATTTATTAATTTTCCTAATCATAGATGTTATTTTATCTATTTTGTTTTTACCGTGAGCGTGAATCACCTGATTTCTTGTTTTACTTCGTTTTGTTGCCCTGGGTTTTATAAATTCTAGGGTTTATTTATTTTTTGAATTATGCAACTTCTATGCTCTTTTTTTAATTTAATTTCTATCTTAAATTTCAAAAACGCATTTTTTTCATATAAGAACCGGTGTCACCACTGTTCTGTTTGTTCAAATTTTGAGTTTACACATTGAACCATTCCTATTCGTCTATTTTCCAGTCTGTAATTTCTTTAGGAAACCATCAAAGGGTAAGAATTTTAGGAAACGAGCTGCTATAGAAGAGGTAGAGGATGATGATGAGACCTCAGTGGTGTACAATAAGAAGAAGCTTACATCCACTGACAAAAATCGGAACTTAAGTGAACCCTCCAATCAATCAGTGAACTCAGAGGCTACTTCAGAAAACAGAAAAGCCACTTTTTTTGCATACGAGTCATCGAGAGAAATTCAGGTTCAAAATGATAGTAGGGCAACAGCCACATTGGAAACAGAGACCGACTTCTCAACAGATGCCCGGGCTATCAGAGAGAGAGTTCTAAAACAAGCTGCAGAGGGTCTGAAAGGAAAGAGTAAGACTGATGGTGATGAGAAGTTGTACAAAGGCATACATGGGTATACCGATCACAAAGCTGGGTTCCGAAGAGAGCTAACAGTTGCCAGTGAGAAAGCTGGTGGATCCCATGGACCTCTGAGAGCTTCTGCCCACATAAGAGTATCTGCAAGATTTGACTATCAACCAGACATATGCAAAGATTATAAAGAGACTGGTTATTGTGGGTACGGTGATTCCTGCAAGTTTATGCATGATCGGGGTGATTACAAGTCGGGATGGCAGCTTGAGAAGGACTGGGATGAAAAAGAGAAGGAGAGGAAGAGGAAAATGGCTTTGAGACTGTTGGATGATGATGAAGAGGGGGGTTCTGAGTTAAGTGATGAAGATGATGAAGATGCACTACCTTTCGCTTGTTTCATCTGTAGAGAACCTTTTGTTGATCCTGTTGTGACAAGATGCAAACACTATTTCTGCGAGCATTGTGCATTGAAGGTACTGCTCTTTTATCTGTTTTATTTGAATATACATTTTTTCGTTCTTATTGAGAACGGTATCTTTGCTATTTTTATTTACTTTTTGGAAGGTCTACCAGAAAGTATGTGAAAGAATTCAATTTCATACATATTTCTTGCTAATTAGGATTTTGTTTCTTCGTTTTGTAGCATCATGCCAAAAACAAGAAGTGTTTTGTGTGCAACCAGCCGACAAATGGCATATTCAATACAGCATTTGAGATACGCAAAAGAATGGCTGCTGAAAAGAAATGATGCAGTTGTAATTTACGCCGCGAGAATCACATATTGCTATTCTCTTACCGTTAGTGTAATTTTTATCTAATTGTGCTACATTTCTTTTCTGACATGAATGTTGTAATTAACATTTTGCAGATGGATTCTTATAAAAGAATTTTCGAGATTAACCATTGTTATGCAATGTTTCATTTGACTTTGGCACTGTTGTTATATTTCTGTTGATCTGATTGCAACTTCTTTATTTCAGTAATAAACTTGTCCCTAGCTAAGCTACTCGAGATTTTCCTCCTTCAGTTTAACCAATTGAGTTTGTTTGAGTTTGGTCTATTATGTATTATAAACCAAAGCTTTAAACAACATTTACTGTTTGATAGCTTTGGAAACTCAGTTCGATAAGTCGAAGATTTGGAAAATTGAACTTGATGATGTCTAGATCTGAATGGTTCCACTATGCGTTAAAAAAATAAACCAAGTTGAACAACAATTTCAGATTCTCTAAGTAAATCAAATCAATCTTAGACAATGTTTTTTTGTCTAAACTCATCTCATTTACATTCTTGTATCTGATGCACCTTTAATTGATTTGCTAGATTGGGGGGAGTTTGTTCATGTGAAAGAACATCCATTCATAATCAGCTCGAATTCCTTACACACCTGTTAATGCTTTATTACTCAATTCTACTCTGCCCTTTAGATTACATGTATGGCTCCATGAATGTGGTGATCTTGAAGCCAATAGCGGCCAAAGCTGGTTCCTCTGTTTTCTTTCTTTTCTTTCTTTTTTTACAACTAACCTAGTATGCTGTCTGATGACTTCATTCACTGCTTTTAAATAGTTACTCGAATCATGGTCCCTTATGATCGTGCCCTCCGATCCATAGGCCGTCGGATCACTTAGAGTTTCAATAGGGTGAGGAGAATTCAGAAAGGTTTTAACTGCCCTCTTAGTTAGAGAACTGGCTGTATTTTCTAGCGTGTACAGGGCGCTTCCTGGAGGAAGTAGAGGATGCCGTGGAGATGACTTCTCATCGGGCTGGAGTATGAATATTTTCCCCATGGGAGTGTATAACAGTTTCTGCACGTCAAAGAGAATGAGTTAGCTTCATCGGGTAAGCGAAGTTTAGTCTCACACGATCGGACCCTCAATGCTTTTTGTCTTGCACTTCACAAAATTGAACCTTTGGTCCCATTGCCTTTCCATTCAATTTGGGACCAAAAGTGCAAAATTGAGATACTCCTATACCTATGGGACCAAAGTAGTACCAAACAGAGACTATTTTATGGATCTAAAGTGCAAAATTTTAGAATTTGGCCCAAAAGCTCAATTTGTGAAGCGTGGGGTGGAATGTACAAAACATTTAAATAGCAATTTTATGAAGTACGTCAACGGTTCTGACAATAAATGTTGTGGGGCTAAAAATACAATTTTGCCATGTATATGTATATATCATGTAATTTACTTACATTCTTGTTTAGGCGAGGATGGAGATGGAAGTTGTTAGTCAAACGCCTGAATACTGCAAGAATACATAATGCAAGAATACTTACATTCTTATTCAAACAAGGATGGTGTAGGAATGTGCTGTTTAAACGCTTGAGTACTTGGGCAACATAGCTTGGGTAATTGCAAGAAAATGCTCTTGGGACGATATCTCTATGCATCATCACACAATGAACATGTTTGTCGTCCAGACCTAATTGATCAAGGATCTTTTGGCCGCCACAAAAGATATATGGTGATCCAAAAGTAACCACTGGCAGAATAGCAGACTGCTTAACTTCTTTTCTTGTTAGCAGCATTAAGTTGACTAGAAGAGCAAGACTCCCCCCAAGTGAATGGCCTGTGAATTGAAGCTTTGCTCTATCACCAAATTTGTTAATATGATGTTGTATATCTGGCATGAATTGGTCGTATATTCCCTTTGCTGCTTCATATATTCCTCTATGAACTAACACATCTGTTCCCTGTTGCAGATGAAGATTTTTTCTCTGGTGAATGTGTTTTTCTTTACATAGATCGATTGTGGAGGGTGTGGTTTGGCAAAACTCACCTCAAATTTTGTCGGTTCAAAGAAAAGATTTGCTTGCCAGGATGCCAAGGAGTCTGATCCCTGCAATGCACAGGTCAAAAAACCTCTTTGACTACACTGCCATTGTTTTGTAATTCTGGTTTTTGACCTCTACTATTGCTACATACTATAAACAACTTACCTGGATAACAAAGTAACGAGTGTATATACTTGAATCATCACAAACGAACCATTCACACGGTGAGGAATGAAGAGACTGAAGATCCTTTGCTGCTTCCTCTCTTTGTTTCTTCCCTGCAGCAACCACTGCAGTCATTGTAGATGCTGCTACACGTGCAGCCATTTCCGACTTGTAGATTCTTGGCGAATAACTCCCATAGTGACCATTTTCCAAAAATGGATCTTCTAGAAGCTGGGGCTCGGACCCAAGTGATATTAGGTCCTTGGCCCGTGATTGCACGTAAGAAGCGGCTGATGCTGCAATCTCGTAAGCAGCTGTTGGCCTATTAAGGCGAGGTTTGGGCTCAGAAATTTCTGCCGGTTCTAAAATAGGATTTGGGACCTCTGTATATGATACGGGCACTCTAAAGGAATCCTTTTCGACTTTGTCTTTAATGGCTGCTGCTTCTGCCTTCTTCTCTAGGGATGATGTCACAAAGTCCAGGCCATAATACCTCTTTAAATCCCCAGTCTGCATGTTTTGGGACCAAACATACCAAGTAAGTAAACTTTAGATCTCAACAGATGCATGAGGTTAAAGAGTTATACGTGGGTACCTTGATATCTGGGATCACATAAGCCATGTTGCATAAGAAAGCTAGCTGTGAAAACAGCTTTGTATCTGACCAAAAAACATGCTTTAACAAAGATGAGAAGATTTCTCTGTCAATATTAATCTCCTTTTCTTCTTCATCATCTTCATATTCTACATCACAACCTTCTTCCTCATCACAACCTACGCCATCTCCGTAAGCATACTCATCATCCTTTACTTCTTTCTCTTTCCAATTTTTCCTTAGTTCCATCAATCTTTCAATCCAATTTGCTTGTTTCTTCCCTTTATCAACCTCCATTTCACCCTCATGATCATGACTTTCCATTTTCCTATCTTTACACGTCTCCGAGCAAAAAAGAAATGTTGTTAACCTACTGGGGATAGTGGCCTTATTATTACCAATAGAATAACATAGGTGGTTGTCTCTTCGTATTTGTATTCTAACGCGTAAATCCTTACATGACAACGCCCTGCGTAGCTCTCGGACTCCCTTATATATATCTCTTTGAGTAATAGTAGTCACAGGAGACAAAGTGCATGCCATTACTGCAACTTTTGAGTACCTTTTTTCAGGTCATCTGTCCCTGGAAATGGTAATTTGATTTTCTTGGAAACAGATATGAAGGGAGATGAACCTTTTAAATTAAGAAGTTTAAAAGGACAAAAGTAAACCTTGTTTGCAACGAGGGCATGAGTAGTTAAGCAAGAAGATTTCAGTTTACAACATTAGAGGCATTAAATTTTTAATGTAGTGGATATCACAATGTAGTTGGTAATTACTAAAGAATATCGATAGACGAATCATGAAGAAGAAGAAGAGGAAGAAAAGACAGTACTTGACCAAAGAATGCTAGGAATGAGGAGTTGGCTGTATATTGAGGAGGGTATATTGGTAATTTACTATTTCGGAACACACAATTTTTATGTGCATGTCACATAACATGTCTTCTTGTGCATAGTTATTATCAGTTGTAGATAAATTAAAACAAGCTTGATTTTAGTTGTGACAAAATTATCGATAGGTCAACTAACTTCCAAACAGTCAGAGACTCATCAAAGGCCTGTAGTTATAATTGAAAAAATGAGAGGGATAAATATATATTGGAAAATGATGATGGCAACAGTTGATAAGTAATTTTACTTGGGGTAGGGGTATTTTAGTCAATTAAGGAACTGAATTAAAGGCAGTTAGCCAGCCAGATGCACAGGGACAGGGGCAACGCATGATCATATATTGCCAAACGGTGTCCAATTCAATTCCCCCATTAATTAATTTTAATTTCACAACCTCTTTTTTTTTTTTTTTTTTTGCAGCAATGGAAAGACAATAAATTGGTCTTTGCATTTAATGAATAAATGCATGATTTGCTGCAACTGCGGGCGGGTACCGGGTACGGATCAAAAAGTATAGCTATTTTATAATAAATACATTCATCAAAAAAACCATGAGAGGTTTTGCTCCCTCTCCCCGAAAGGCTTCAACCTTAATATATATATATAATTAATATATATAGATATATTGTACGTACGTACGTACCAGACATGCAGAAACCTTTAAGGGAGAGAGAACAAAAGCTAACTTGGTGAAATTAGTAACAAACAATTAATTAATGCTTTGGAACTTGTTTTAATTAATTATTTGTTTCATCATTCTGAAATCACCTCGAAACCTATTTATAGCCACCCAATTTTTTTAATAAAAGTATATATATATATATGCCACTTGACATGATCAATGGATACCTTGGATTCATATTGATAGATTTCTAGCTCTTTATATAAAGTAAAGATATATACATATGCCACTGATCAAAATGCAGATCGATCGAATGTCAACCCCATAAACCAAATCAAGAATATATATATATATATATGATATATCTATCACGTTTTTGATTCCTTTCCAGATGTTGGTCGGCTAGCAAAACAAAATAATTAAGGACATTATATTTATAATTAAGATGGTTTATATAAGTTAAAGATTAATTTCTCATCATATCATATGTGTAAATAATTACCATGCATGCATTCTCAAGAATCCAGGAGTAATAGCTAGTACCAAATATCAATTGATTTGATTCAAATTTAGCTTCAAATTAGGTCAAGTGGTATATATGGTATCCATTATGTATATATAAACAACTAAGATTAATAATTAATTCTAAATATAAGATCGAGCTACGGAAGTTCTAGTCCAAATTCAAACACTACTCACCCAACCACAAAATAATGTGTAAACTATATATTTATTATGCGATGAAAGTTGGTTCATAATCAATTATATATATATGGAGCTAGTCAATCAACACAGAGATGAATATTGTTAACAAAAGAAGAAATTAAAATGAAAAAAAATTAAGACGAACATTATCCGTATATATATAGTAGCACCAGATCCTTACAAATTTAGTTATCCAAAAGAAAAGAATATATACTCCAAGTACTTTTAGGACATAGAATTATTGAATAAATTCCAAGTTAATTTGCATGAATATTTTAGAAGCTTCCTCATCTGCAATTAATCTGGATGCATGATATATTGTCTGCCCCTTTCATTCTTTCAAATCATGTTATCGATCTCCTCAAGAATATATAATAAATTAAAATTTGACGTACCTTTGTGAAAAGTATATCGATCTTAGCCTAGGAGGCAATAACCCAACATTTTGATGCTCAACAATTAAGTACGTACAAATAATTAATTGAAGACAAGCAGATCCAAGAATAAAAAAATAAAAATGATAATCAAAAAATAATAATAATAAATAAATTTAGTTAGATAATTAATTTGATACTCAACTTATAAATTTTTTAAATAAAAATAAAATTTATAAGTTTATTTATTTCTATGATAACTTAATAATATTATATAACATGCATACATTAATATTTCAAAGGAAATGACCGAAGAATATGAGATGATTATCTATCATATTAAAACCTTTGACTAAAAATTTTGGGAGAGAAGAATTTAATTCTAAATAAATTAAATCAATTACATATTTACAGCCCTACTCGTAAAGTAGTTCGTGGGCCAAACCCAATTACGTAGGCTCTTACGGTTACGGGCCAAGTGTCGCTTATAATGACTTTAGTGGACGGGACTGTGCCGCCCTGAGTGAAAGTTGAACCGGCGGAGATGGCGAAAAAGCGAACCGGACACAACGCCGACCGGCGATTTGAGTCGACTCAGAGAGTCAGGGCCGTCAAACCACTCGACTCGCGCGTTGAAACTGATCGCAAGCTCCAATTCACCATAGTAATAATAATATCCCTCTTCTTATTTCCTGCAATTTCGGTGATCCTATACCGTACGCTATACGCACCGAATACGAATACGAATACGAATACAGACCTACCGTATGTCTACCAGCGAGGCCTCGTAAATACCGACACTAATTACCGGCAAGTTCTCGATGTACGCTCATTCCATTCTCTCTCTCTCTTTTGTTATACATTTGTTCTGTAGTAAGTAGTCTCAATTTTCTGTGGAAATGCAGGAGAACATGAAGTCCTCCGAGAATTCGAGTAGCCGGAATTTCAAGAACCCTGTGCTTGCTTATATTACTCCATGGTATTTACTATTTCACTCATTAGTGGGAGTATTTTTTTTTACTAATAATGGAAATTGGGAATGGAAATAGCTTTCTTATTTGAGATATCAAATTTGTTAAAGAATCATTGTAAGAAGCTATTAAAATGTTAGAAGGTTTGATTTCTCCAATATTTTACAATATAAACTTAATACTTGTAATTAGCTATTAAAGTGTTAGAAGGTTATATTTTCTCCTGTGGAAAATGGAGTTACCTTCCGCTTTACGGATAGAGGGAGCATTAGATAGCAGATCATACTAAAGTTGCAATTTGTATAATTATATATATTATAGGGTTTAAGGTTATTAACCTGTCATGTTTTCAGCTAGATTTTTCTTTGAGCTCGTGATAGTTCATATTATTTGATCAATGTCTTGAATGCCACTCAAATTGTGCTTCATATTAGTAGTAAACTTAAAGCTTGACAACTACTTGCTTTTGCAGGAATTCACAAGGGTATGACATGGCCAAGAAGTTCAGCAATAAGTTCACTCATCTATCGCCTGTGTGGTATGAACTGAAGAGGTATGTGAGCATGTGATTTTAACACGAGGGGTCATGACCATAAATCCTATATGCTTCGACTTTGTAGTTTTTCTCATGTGCGTGCGAGATTGGTTAAAGAAAAATGCTTAGGGTAAGTCTTGCTGCTGTTTACTAATTTGCATGAACCTAGTTCTGTATGATGCTGCCAGCCAAGGAACTAAATTGGTTTTGGAGGGGAGACATAATGCTGATGAGGGATGGATTTCAGGAATTAGGAGCAGAGGAAATGCTCAGGTTTATCCAGCTGCTACTTTTCTTTGTTAAATTCTTATGGAATAATAGCAATTTTAGCCAACCGGATTGGACCCTCAACACTTTTGGCACGGTACTTTATAAAAATGCACTTTTAGTCTTTACATAGTTGAACTTTTGGTCCCAATTTTGGAAGTATTATGTATTACTGCCATATTTTTATAAACTGATAGCAGTTTAGTTTTGCTTGTATTTTGATCAGCTCAGTGAGCATTTGCCTGCTAAAATTTGAGTGTCAATTATAAAAACTAGCATCATGACTTTTTCTTCACATAATTCAACATAATTATTTATATGGTTGAACTAATTGTCAAGTTCTATGATTTCGTGAATAGATACTACCTAGGTTAGTTCTGGAAGCAAATCCTGTAGATCTGCTGAAGAAGAAGAAGCAGAGGGATAAAACAGTTGAACTCATTATAGCAGAATGCAAGTAAAACTCTTTGTTTCTCCTTTTCACTTTTGTTGTTTTTGTGTATTATAACTAGGTCAATATGCTCTTATAACCTCTCTATTCACAAGATCTTCTATTCTCTTCTGTTATTTTAGGGAAATGGGATATGATGGTATCGTACTTGAATCATGGTCTAGATGGGCAGCCTATGGTGTTCTGCATGATCCAGACATGCGGAGTATGGTAAGATGATGTACTTGATGTTTTTTTGGTGCCTATTTGTTCATTATCATAAATCATTTTGCCCTTTTGGTTGAATTGATCGTGAAACTGGGTTAATTGAATACCTGCTGATAAATCATTTTAATAACCTTACATCTCGTTTAAAAAGATTAAATTGGCATCCACATATCGATTTTCTTAGGATGGGTGCTGGAAATTTATTTTAGTAATGGAGTCATATCAGGGACATATGATTTTCTTATTTTATTTTATGCTTGATGTTGGGTTAAGGGTATACACTTTTTATCCTTCAAAATTCTTTACAATTAATCAATCTGGAATAATTTGGCTAGCTAGTAATCTTTCTGAGTTCTCAATTTGTGATCCTAGGCACTACAGTTTATTAGGCAGCTTGGACAAGCCATGCATGCCATTAGCTTGGAGCAGAGTGAAAGTCAGTCTTTGCAATTAGTGTATGTAATAGGCCCACCTCGTTCAGATAGGCTGGAGGAGTACGATTTTGGACCAGAAGATTTACGGAGCTTAGATGATGCTGTAGATGGTTTTTCTCTCATGACTTACGACTTCTCTGGCCCTCAAAATCCAGGTCCAAATGCACCTCTAAAGTGGATCCACTCTATCTTACAACTTCTCATTGATGTCAGTACTCATGAGCATAAAAAACTGGCCAAAAAGATCTTCATGGGCATCAACTTTTACGGGAACGATTTTGTTGTTTCTGGAGGTATGTAGCATTTGCCAAGTTCTATTTAAAATTAAAGATAAATTCCGTTATGCCCCCTTCGTCTCTCGTTGTTGAACGCTTTACCCCTCCAACTATCAATTGTATCACTTTGCACCCTTCAACTATGATACATGCTCAAATAGCCCATTCAGGTTGATCTTCTTATTTCAATTAAGAAGAGACAATGTTCTATATTGCAAGAAAATAAGGCCTTGGCAATAAAGTTGAGGTCTTGAATTCTATATTACGTCATCTAGATCTAAGAAAATTACAGCAATAACATTATATAACTTTATGAGTTCTCTTAATAAATTTTGATATGCTTAATTATCTACAACTATTGTGATCAATGCCCCATTCAAATTCTTGTACTATCTTCAGAATCAACACAGTTGATTTCATATTTCTAACTCCAAAATTTGAAAAAGCCATGTTCAAGATTTTCTTGTTTCACTTTTTCCATTAAGAAATGGCCTATTTGTGCACAAAAAAATGTTTTGAGGGGACAAAGTGATGCAATTGATAGTTGGAAGGGCAAAACGTGCACGGTTGATGGTGGTCAGGGGGCAAGATTAAGTTTACTCTATAATTAATAAAGTTTCAATGCCTTATATTCTTACAAAAGCATGGTAAAGAATCGATTTTTTCCCTCATAAGATTCTTAAGCTTTATTTTACGGTTGCTAAAGCAAATGATTTGTTTTGTGTCGGTAAAAATTGATACGATTTTCACAGAGCATATATAATAAATAGAATTTTATTGATTTTAGGTTTAGGTGGTGGACCTATAGTTGGAAGAGAGTATTTGTCTTTGCTAGAGAAGTACAAGCCGGAGCTGCAGTGGGAAAAGAACAGTGCTGAACATTTCTTCTTATATGTTGATAATCAAGATGTGAAGCATGTTGTGTTCTACCCGTCGCTTCTGTCCATTGAAACGCGGCTTCAGGAAGCTCTTTCTTGGGGAGCTGGTATTTCTATTTGGGAAATTGGGCAGGGTCTTGAATATTTCTTTGATATTTTGTGATATTTGTGTACTCTTTCTTGTTCTCTGCGCTTGACCTTTTGCTTAAATTTTGATGGTGTGTTGCTACTAAATTAACATAATAATAATTTTAGTATAGGATTACATGTTTGAAATCTATTTGTTTTCTGTATCTACTTTGAAGTAAGAATTTTATCATTTGAAAACTTTCAATTTGATGTGTATTTGGTTGATCATGTACATGTTCTGAGTACATAATAATTCAGTGTGCATTATATCTTGGTAACAAATTTTAGTGTTGGCAAATTAGTTCAGGTTTCATGTGTCAATTTGGACAGAGTGATTTTTTTTTTTTATTGAACTGAATCCCATCCATCCATCCATCAACATAACATTTCCTCAACACAACTAAAGCCCAAATCAAGATCATCCCACCATCACACGTGGCAACCAACTACTGGCTTCTCCTTCCACGTCAGCACCACCCAATATGAACAAAAAAATCTCAGTTTCAAAGTTGAGTTATGCAATGGAGGCTCTCAAAACCAATGTTTTCAGAACCGGACCGGACAGTGAACCGGTGAGCCAACTGGCCACTGGTTTTATTGGTTGAACCGGTCGAACCGCTGGTCGGACCGGATGACGTCATAATGATATAATAAATATATTTAATTTTAAAGTATATATAATATGCATAAAATTTAAACATTATCCTCCAATTGATTAAAAATATATAAAATCTTAGAATATATTTAAATTAAATCACATAATATTTACATAACTTATATCATAATTGTAATATGATACTAATTTGTAAGCTCATATAAATATAATATGACTATATTTCTTTATAAACATTTAAAAGTGTAAGTTAAAAATACAACAAACTAAGAGATTAATAATTTTAAAATATGATTATGTATAAAAGTCTAATATTCAAAATTAAACTTGCATAATATATCAATTTGATTTTCAAAATTTGACACTCTTTATCCTAAAATAATATTGGAAAGAAATATCTTATAGAACAAATTTTAATAAAAAATTATTATTTGAGTATTAATTTTCATTGATAATGTGTAAAATGTTAATTTGAGTTATCATAATCTAATTTATAAACAAATTTGGCTACAGGTTTTCTGTAATTTATAAATTTGTTTTGTACTAGAAATTTAACAAAAATGATGTAGCTCAACTGGTAAGGAATTTATGTTTCATGCAAGAGGTTAGGTGTTCAAATCCCACCTTCTACAAGAATTTTTAGTTTATTTTTAACATTAATAAAATTAAAAAAATCGAAAAAAAAAAAGAAATTCAAAATCGAGTTGAACCGGCCCAAACCGGTTCGCCGGTTTTGGACCGGTTCAACCCGGTTCAGACTGGTTTTTGAGTCAACTGATTTTAGAGGGTAAACCGGACCGGACCATCCTTCGGTTCGCGGTCGAACCGGTCGGACCGGCCGGTCCGGTCCGGTTTTAATAACATTGCTCAAAACATGCAATTGGCATCGTATCATCACTATTAACGATGTGGTATATTTTCAACCACAAGGTCTAGGAGATATGTATAGGTCTATATCTATGTATGACATAAAAATGGAATCCAAGATCCATTCAATTTTTTCTCACTTATTAAAAATCAATTTCTGGATTCGAATAGCCAAATAATTAGAAAAACTAGTTGGGAACAGTAACTCATAAAGATTGAGAAAAAGAAACATATTACTATGTGGTTTTCTCTTCCTCCACTAACGCTTTTAGTGCAACGATAACTTCGACCCGCCCTTTAAATATTAAATGAAAATATAAAATCCAAATTTACAAAAAAAATAATTTTTAAAAAAAGAAAAAGGAAAATTTTCCATGGCGAGAACCAAACATTCCGCCGTACGGAAAAGCCCTCGCTGTAAGTTCGCATTACACTTCACTTTCCTTTCCCCTAAATTTCGAAACCCTAACCCTTAATTAATTGAGCAGTCAAAGCTAGTAGAAATGACGACACATCAACGAAAAAGCGTCGGAATAGGCCGGGGACGGTGGCTTTGCGTGAGATTCGAAAATTTCAAAAGTCTTGGGACCTTCTTATTCCTGCTGCTCCATTTGTTAGACTTGTAATATGCTTACATTATGTTGCTAATGCTTCATAATCACTACATGTTTTTGACTTAATTTTTTTTTATATTTGTAACAGGTGAAAGAGATTAGCTTCCATTTCTCGCCGAGTATTGGTCGTTGGCAAGCAGAAGCTTTAGTGGCACTCCAGGAGGTATATGTTTATCAGAATGGATGAGATTAATAGTATGAATGAGGCATGATAATTAATTTGTAATTATGAGCTATTTCTATTTACAGATTTAATTGATGAATTTGATATGCTTGTGTATGGTTTCCTTTGTTAGCATAATTTTGTCAATGTGACTGCATGGAATAAAATTGCCCCAAGTTTTTTGGTCAGTTGAAACGAGAATATAGAGTAGGCTTTACTTTAAAATGCTTCTTTCATTTACAGTTCTTCCAGATGTTCTCAGAAAAATTCCGAAAAGTTCTCTACATGTTTCTAATATTTTGTTGAGCAAAACATACTGAGTAAGCAAAGTTTTAATCCATGAATTATGTAAGTAAGTATTGTTGATTCCTAATGAGTTATATTACACCTAGTCCTTAAAAATTTTACTTCACAAGTTTATGTTGGTTTGTTGTTATGTGAGACTATGTCTTGTTACAGAAGCTGTCTTTACATTTTTTTTAAACTTTTTACTAAAGTTATGGTAATTTCTAACTTGCAAACTCACTAGTGAGGGATTATAAGTATCATCATATTGCTTTTTACTACTAAAATTACTCCCTAACTTCATGTAATTTAGATTGTATTTGATAAAGTTCTAACTAATCCGTTAGAAAATATAAGAAGGGTACAGTGACATGTTCATAAGTTTTACATCTTTTTGCATAAAAGTATCCTCCTTCCTATCATCGAAGATATTTCAGGGATATATGTATATAAGAAAATTTTAAATAAGATCTTTGCATATGATTCCATAAATTTTAGGATGTAATCTTGATTATACAGAAGGAATTTCAAGTGCAAGAAATATTTCTCAATTATGCCAAAAATTTACCACGGGTAATACTTTTTCTCTTTCCTTGGTGTTCTAGGCTGCAGAGGATTACATAGTCAAATTGTTTGAAGAGGCAATGCTATGTGCAATTCATGCAAAGCGTGTGACTCTGAGTAAGTTCTACCTCTTGAGTGTGTCTTAAGATCTTTGAACCTTTGCTCAGCCTAGTTTATTTTAATCTTTATGCTTAATTGTGAAGGATGCTCGTAAGTCTACTAGTAGGTTCTATTCTATAATCAATTGTTGTTTTTTTGTTTCTTTAGGGGGGTGGAGAGAGTGGGGGGAGGTAGTGGTTGTAACATTTTTTTTTTTTTTTTTTTTATGTGAGGCTAAAGATGCAAAGCTTCTAGATTTTAATTTATTGAAACTGGCTGTAATGAGTAATCAGTCACCAAGCATCACATTTTCTGCCTGTGATTATTAATTCTAACCTAGTTAGAAAATTCAAGTTCTTCATCTCTCTGTTGACATGATGTGATATTATTAAACTGAATTCTCTTATGTTCATGTTGTTATTGAAGAGTTTAGTACAATCATTTTTCTTTTCAGTTTTTCTTATATATGAAGTTCCTTACTCAGTGAAAAAGGATTTTGAGCTGGCCCGACGAATTGGAGGTAAAGGGCGGCCTTGGTGAGAGCATTACACATGAACATGTCCATTTGGTAAATAGTAAGCATCAATTCATTGTAGAGATGCATTATTGTATCATTATGAAAAATTAACAAACAGTTATAGAAGATTGGGTATTGCTCGATCACTTAGTGAACTTGGTCTAACTCTTACTTAACTGAGGATTTCAATAACCCATGAACCTAATTCCTTTAGTAGGTAGATGAGATCTTCATTTATTTTTATTTGGGGCATAAAATTTCCTTATTTTTTTTAAATTTATTTTTCACCCCCTTAGGACGAGCTTTGTAATTTGATGAGAGGTTGGGATAATAATATACGGGAATTTCTGGTTTTAAAAAAATGGTATCCGTCCGATATCATGATATAAATGTCTTTCATTCCCTTTCTCTATCATATACTGATAGCTAAGAGGACAGTGCTTGATTACTTGAATATTGTATGAGCTAGCTAGCTAGGAAAAGAAATTTGTCGGATTATATATATTACCTGAAAGGACGTATGATCTTCTGGCAAGTGATTGCAATTTCAACACTTAAAACTTATTGGATTTAATTTCCAGGTTTTTCCTTCAACTAGTTTAATTAGAGCTATCTTTTTCATAATTTAGGGTTATGTCTCAATCTCAATCTTAATATCATATTGTTGGATCTTGGAAATATAAAGGTGTCACTCGTCTATTTAATGCTCCATATTCGTGAAATTAAGTATAAACCCAAAACAAAACATGCATGTACATGTAGTCTGGTATAAGTTTGGACACCTGGATTATAAAAAAATAAAAAAATAAAAAAGAAGAGCGAAACCTTCTCTACCAAAAAGAAAGAGCGAAAACATTAATCAAAACGACGCCATATTTCTTAAATGGGATTTTAAATTTTTTAATGAAATATTCTATGACTATAAAATTAATTTATATGGAAGTTAGTCATCCCATCCGCCATTCAAAAATCAACGAGAAGCCACCATTTTGGACCTGTATTTGGTTCGTTCTATCAGAAGAAGAATGTCCAAAATGTTGGTCACTTTCGACAGATCATTCTCGATCACCAGATAATCACTACACTCTTATAAAATCTCTGGAGATTTTTGTATATATGTAAAATCAGATATAATTGATTTATTTTATTTGCGTATGGTCTACCATGAATCTGATTTTTCAAATATTATTCTAGTAATTTTTTTTTATGTCAAGTTCAAATTAGTCATACGTATATCACAACACAGTACTTCCATATGCCAATTGTATGCGTTTGTATTGAAATTTTCTGCTAAATGTACGTACATCATTACTGAAATATTAATTAGTAACTATTTCAATGCGTAAAATCTATACTACACATGAAAAAGTCAATGAGTTAATGTTCTCATGAGAAAGGCGTTTTGGAAAATATTTTTTTTCTTTCTATTATTTTTGTCCTAAAATGAAACTATATCATTTTTCTGAAGGGAGAAAAATAATAATTATCATATAATTTTACTTTCTCTCTCTATTAATTGTCGCCTTCCAATTTTTTCAACATCTAATTAGTACGAAGACAACGGATTCACCCTATGTCGACTCAGAACAACCTTTTTTGTTTTTTGGTTATTATCCATTAGAATAAATGCAAATGAAGAGCTGAGCTTAGCCTTCTTGCATTGTCCTGTCTTTATCCAATTATTAATCAGACATTAGTTGGTGGATAGCTAGAGTAGAGGATATGAATAACGTCTCTTTCTCTCGATCGGTATATTAACTTAGGAGATGTGGATGGACCCATTTGTCCCTAGCTATATAATTAACTGATGAAACCTACACGTAGATATTAATCAATCAATCAATATAATGTATGCATGTCTCTCTCACACAGTAAATTAAATGTACAGTTCGATCTCAGCCATACACAAACATGTGGAATAGACAATTTAATCAATCTTTAGGATAAGTTTTAATATAAATAGATTGGTTCGATCTTCTTCCAAATTACTAATATTCCCAGGCCAGGACAGGACAAATGGGGGATGTTTGTTAGTCAAACAATATATATATACATAGGTATATAATGCAATTTGATTGGTAGGACCATCAATTCCAATCTATCTATCTATTAGTACGTATTAGAATTATTTAATTTTTCTTTTCAATTTAATTTAATTAATGGATTAATTCTAACTACTATAAATATTGTTGCTATTTACAACATGTAGTATAATTTTATTATATGCAGTTTTCTTGGTTCACTGTAGTAATTATTATGGATAAGTGTATGAAAAAGCATCCCAAGAATCAAAATTGTTTCTGCTTTGAAGGTCAATTTTCTTTTTTTATTTAAAACTGGAATTCCTAGCTAGTTAATTTTACTTACTTAATTAGGTTTTAGATTTTATTTTGTGTGTGTGATGTTTGATGCAGAGGTGAGCAGTATTGAATGGGAAGTAATACAAATGACTGAGCAAGAAGAAGATATCATTTGCAGAATGCATAGGCTTGTTGGAGACAGGTACAATTGCAAATTACGTACTCCCCCCCTCCCCTTTCTTTTATCAATTGCAAAATACTCCCCTTTCTTTTATCAATTTCAATACTAAATTAATTATTGATTCAGGTGGGCACTGATAGCTGGAAGACTTCCAGGGAGAAAAGCAGAGGAGATTGAAAGATTTTGGTTGATGAAAAATAATAGTCACACTTTTCAGGACAACAGACATAAAAAGAACCAAAAAGGAGACAATATTAATTCTTGAGCTTAATTAGTAGTAGTATATCTTTTCTACATTTTTTGAGCTTATATATTTTCTTCTGTTTCAACTTAGAATTAATCAATTAATTAGTGTATTTCTTTTTTTTTTAATATTTATGTTTTGCTCTTTCTTCTGTTGTATTGTATATCATGTCAAAGTACAACTATGGCTACTGCAAACTAGTTCTCTGACATTTGTGCTCCTAACTTGTTTTGAATAATTTTCATTATTAAAAAAAAAAAAAAAAAAAAAGGGTAAATGGCATTGACCTCCTTTGAACTTTGTTCAATTAGCAACCACGTCATAAATGTTAAGATTTTTTCGCAAACCCACCCCCTTCAACTACATTTCTTCCTACTTATTTTATTGCTAATAACACTCAAATACCCTTTATTTTTCAACAAAAAATACTATTACATGATTTTCTATTAATGAACTCAATAAAAATGTTTAAACTAATTTATTATTGTAATTTATGTTGGATGAGTACCAAAATTCTTGGTTGAAGACCATATATAAATTAGAAATATATATATATAGTGGAAAAGACAAAGTTCAAAAAGATATGTTATGTGTGTTTGTCCCACATTGATTTTAAGACTAATAGACAAGTGCAAGTTATAAAAGCCTTGTGAGGAAGTTGAAGAGATGAAAACTCTTCACTTGTCCCACATTGACTTTATAAAGTAGTGTGTACTAGTATATATGAACTTAAATGTGAAGACTTGGTATAAGTGTTTACAAAGATGGTCATATGAGTATACCACACGCGTGCCGCCGCCGCCTGCATGCCCGCTCGACTCGGCTTGGATCGGGCGGTCGGGCGAATTGTCTCATACTTATCTTTTTGGAGGAAATTTGAAATTTGAATTTAAAATGTTTTTTAAATTTCAGTTACAAGAAATTTGAATTGAAAAATGTAACGTTTTCCGTTACACAATTAAGTGTTCGGAGGAAATTTGAATTTTGAATTTAAAACGTTTTTTAAATTTCAGTTACAAGAAATTTGAATTGAAAAATGTAACGTTTTCCGTTACAGAATTAAGTGAAACGTTTTATATTCATTGCTGCCGTTTTATTCTGATTAATTGAGCAGTTTTTTAATTTCAAATCTCCCCAGCTATATATACGAGTGTTCTTCATTTTCGGAAAAACACACCAACACAATAAATACAGTTTTCTCTCAAATCTCTCACATATTCATTAGAAATCTGGGTTGGTTCTGAGTGTTTTTTGAGGTGAAACTTCTACCATTGTGCAGTGATTAAGTTTCTGAAGCCAAATTATCGTGGAAGGAGTTTCGAGTTACCCAATTGCACCAAGGTGGGTCGATAATTTCTTCAAGGCAAGCAGACTTCTTTCTGCGATTTGGTTGAATCAATTCTGTTACTATACAGAATTGTAAGATAAGATTGTTTATCTTTTCTGTTCTTTACTAATTGTACTTTCCTTTGTTTTCCAAATTGGTTTGTACAAAATTGGTTTCTTTTGCATTACTGTTCTGAGTTGTTTTAAAACTGCAAACATTTATATGATAAAGATTAATATTTTTAAACTCTATAATTTATAACTTCAAATTAATATAGTTATAAAAAATAAATCCAAATTAATATAATAAACATAGTATAAATTTTTTAGCTAATCAATTTGAGTTTAGATGTGTTTGGAATTCTATGTTATTTAACTTTCTATGTCGATGGAATTACTATTAGAAGCATCACATTTTTTTCTTCGTTTTTATCCACATAGGAGATGTCAAAAAGTGGAACATGGAAATATCCTCCTAACATTATGTTCGTTAATAAAGTTTTCTAATACTTTCATATCTATAAGATTCTAGTTTTACCGTTCATTGTTTAGAAAAAAGAAATAAAAAAAGTTTGGTTTGTATATCAATTTTATTCTCACAATTTATAATTAATTTTAAAAAAATACAATTTTGCTAGCTTTAGTTGTACATTCGATCCCTTTTTTTGTTTCATTTCATTTTTATTAATCGATTTTACCAGTTTTTTGCCGATTTACCTTGTTGTATAATTAATTGCACCAATGTTTTTTTTTTTTTGGCTTTAACTCATTTTTTTCTATCTAATCCATTTTCCCATTATTTTACAATTTTTATCAAATATTTTTTAATTGAATTTTACCCCTTTTTACCGGTTTTAACCATTTCTAAGTTTTGATTTTTTTTGCCTAAGCCAATTATATGTTTTTTAGTTAACTAAATAGTGGAGTACTATTTATTTATTCATGTAGCACAAATGTGACATTTTTTTTAGGTTCTTAATTGTTTTTTGAGGTTCTTTAATAAATGATTAACTTCTTAAGAAATTTTCGAAGAAATGTAGAGTAATAGTTTTTTTTTAATTATTATTATGTTTACTATTAATATTTTAATGAGTTGTAAAACTTTAAAATATAATTATAATAGGTTGATGTAGGATAGACTTCTTGTCTAATTATATTTCTAGGATTCTTTTCTAGTTTTGACCTTTTTGCCATGAAATTAAATATCACAATATAATTTAAATAGAGGTATATTAGTCTACACAAAAAAAAAAAAAAAATTTTTTTTTGTCAAACTCGTAATTTTATATGTATAATATTAATTACCAAATTAAACTTCCAAGAAGGTTATATATATATGTGCCCAAGAATCAAGATACGTACGACCAACCACGTTATTATTGTCTCGTAATTTAATCACGTTGAAGGATCTCAAAAATATTGAGTGCACATTCATGAATAAATATATGATCATATTAGTTAAATCATTAAGAATAAGATATACTCCGTATTAGATTAAATGGTCGACGTCTAAACAAAAATAATTGAAGATACTTAAGTCTGACACGTTTAAGTGAACCTATTGAATTCATTATACTAATCTATGTGGATTCATTTATAAAGTTATTAAATTATTATGACATTTATTACTGGTCATGATTTAAATTCGGGTTTAGTCAGACTTTTTTTTTAAAAGGTGAATATATCGTTATCTCAATAATTATTACATCAATCACTATATCGAATCTATTATAATGATATGAAAATAGAAAGATAAACATATAATAAATGCTAATATTATAATTATTCAGCCAAACTTAAATTGTTGATTTTAGAAATCAGATTGAGAAATGGCATTAGCATATTTGTAACATATATTTTATGTTGAATATAATATTGCTAGTGACCTTGTAATATACTAATATTGTCATATTGTGTGCCTGTTTCGACTATGATGTTATGAATACAAATATAAATAGTACGTACCATTGGTAAAGAATCGCTCTTTCCAAAACAATTTGTAAAATTCTTTAAAACTTTGGATTCATAACTGGTAAGAAATAATATATATATATATATATATATATATATATATATATATATTGTTAGATTATGTTGAGAAATAGATCATTAAATTCGAGATCATATTGATCCAATGTAGCAGACCACAGTTGACTACCAAAATCTACTATTTATAAGTTTAAAAAATCATTGCAATCATCATGTTATTCATTATCCTATTTTCCGTTTTACTAAATTCGGAATTATTTTGGTTAATTTGAAGTTTTGGAGTGTACTAAAAGCATTATGAAAGTTTAGTTGGATGAAGAATAACTATAGTCGACTTTTAGTTTTTCGAAAAATCAAAATACACACTTTAAATTTTATTTGTAATATTTTTAAAGAAAAAATTAGATTCTATTGGTTTGACAACCCCTTAAAGAATCTCTCTCTATTAAAATACAATGGAATCATATTTATTAAACCTTTAAAAAATCTTTATCTAGTAAAACACAATGGAAACATATATATTTATTATTTCAAAAAGAAAACCAGCATTATCCTATATTAGTCAAACTTCTCAAAAACTAATCCATACAAATTGCACATGTTTTTTGAATATTTCCAAAATTCTCTCGTTCACAAAAGAAATATAAGAAAAGCAAATCAAAGTCACCAACCGAAGTTTTTCAATAAAACATATGGGCCTACTTGAGAATGAGTTCGAAAATGTACATTGATGTTTTATACTTGTTCCCTTCCATTTATTTTATTCAATTGGTATAATTCACCAGTCAATAACTTGACTAAATTTATAAAAAATATAATAAATAATTTAATTAATATATTTTACTCATAAGTTGATAATATCATATGACACCATATATATTAATATTTAAAAGGTTTAATACACAAAAAATGTGAATAATTTAACATGATAAGTCACTTAAAAGGAAATGAAGCCTTAAGCTACATTATTCTTCATATCCGAGAAAATGTTACCAAACTCATCTCTGGACTTTGATTTCTCTCCTAATACAGTGATACCCCCACTCGAGTCTCCTTCCACTATGATTCGGTCCCAACGTTGATCACGAGCAAAATCATCTGCCAAAATAACTGCTTTAGCTTCCGTCAATGTAGGACTTAAAGGCTGACGGATGACCACCCAATGCATTTTTCCAAGCTAGATTGGATTACAACTCCTAAACTGCAAACCACATCAACATAGTTAATAGGCATCAAAATTTATGTTTACCAAAAAAAAAAAAGATATTATGTTTACCTGGTTACATTCATCCTATACTGGTGGATTATATACATAGGGGTTGAATGATAAACACATGTGCATAAGATACACACTTATCTCTCATTCAGCACCTCAATGGATTGAATCCACCGGGGGTAGGCAAATTACTTCCATTTACCTCACCTGCGTCGGGGGACGTCACTGCACCCTGTTCCCGTCTCTGTCTCTGTCTCTGTCTCTATCTCTTTCTCTTCGAGGTTTGTGTCTCTTAACTTCGGTCGAGGCCCGTCAAAGATCAACTCAATATTTCATCACGAATGATACGACCTCCACGACATTTGATTCATTCCCCTCATATAGCAGTTTGTTCCGGGCATGTCAAACCTACCAACATAAAAGAATGAACTTGTCAGCAACACCTAATCATAAAAATCTTCAATTAAAAAAAGAAATCACAAAAACCCATCCACAACGATTAATATGGCGACTACGGGATGTCACTAAGGCCATCTCCAATGGAGAGGGCTAGCCCCGGGGCTCCGGAGCCCCGGGGCAGCCCTGCCCCCCCCCCCCCCCCCCGAGCCCTGCCTGGTCGTCTCCAATGGTAGGGCTCCGGAATTGAATTAATTCCATTTTTTTCCTTTGCCCACTCTCACCTATAATTCTGATTTTAATTTTGTTTTTAATATTAATATTAATAATAGTAATAATTATTAGTACTTGTAATTAAATTATTAATTATATTAAAATATTAAAATTAAAGAGAGTAAATAATTAAGTAAATTAAAATTAATACATAATACGAAATACAACAAATAAGTAAGGAAATACAAGAAAGAAAATACAACAAACAAGAAAGGAAATACAACAAACAAGAAAGGAAATACAAGAACATCGGATTAAATAAACGACAATCACACGAAAATATAACAATTTACTGATTTCTGCTTTGAAACCAGTCGGTTCCTTCATTCGATGAATCTCCAAATAAGTCCCGAGGAAGATTTTTATTTTGTATTTCTCTCCTTTTGTTCCTCCAATACGCCTTTGTATCTGGAGTGAATGAAGAGCAGTCCATCGACATAATCCGTTCCTCCTGTAATGACATTGTCACTGACAATCTCGCTGCTTCTTCTTCTCGTTGACGTTGAATATTCTCCATGAAGCAATTCGTTCAAAAGAAACCAACCGTAGACTTCAAAAAGACTTAATAGCCCATGTTTACGCAAAATACGGTTAAGCATGAATGTAATTGTTTGAATTTACTTTTCTTGTCTATTTTAGTATGTATTTAAATATTTAATTTAGATTAAGTATTAATCTAAATTATGTGTATAAGTGTTTAATTTTATTTTTAACTAATTCCGTATTTTTAGAAAAATATAGCCACCACCAATATTGTAGTTAAATGATTAAATTTTTAATTACAATAAAAGATATTAAAATAAAAAATGCTATTTATTTATTAATGATTTGTCCATAAATAAATTTAATTACAATTCTAATAAATTATTAATGATTTTAATTTTAAAAAAAATAATTTTATATATTAAATAATCAAATTAAAAATTGGTGACTACATATATTTATTAAATGCTAGTAAATATACAATAAATATACTTAATAAAGTTTATTAAATATTTAAATTCTACATATTTAATTTAATTTAATTTAATAGGGAAAATTAATTTTATTAATTATTTAAGTATATATATATTTTTTTCTATTTTTATTTATTAAAAAACCAAATAAATAAACAATTTTTAAAAAAAAAACAAAAAAAAAAAAGGGACCAGTCAGGGGACGCCAAGTGGCGTCCCCTGACTTAATTAGGGGCGCGTGCTTCGGTCATCTTCCCCACGCGACCCCCGGGCTGGGCGCAGGGCTCCGCCGAGCCCTGCGCCCAGCCCGTTCCACCCCGCCCGCCGCCCCGCCCCGAGCCCAGCCCCCACTGGAGACTGCTTCCCTCGCGACCCCCGACCCCGCCCCGGCCCCGGCCATCTCCATTGGAGATGGCCTAAAGGAGATCGAAGAGAAGCAATGCATAATGTTAATTTAATCTTTTCATGAAAATGTGCCTAGGTCCGAAAAAGGGTATATTTCTAAAACGGGCTGTTGAGTGTAAGAATGGACCAAAGATACACGAATCTTCGCGCCCTTTCAAGAACCCAACACACACTCACACAAAAACACAGACTCACTCACTGGCGTCTGTTCATATTCATCAACTCTAAAAGCCCTGTCTTCACTCTCTTGCTTTCCATATATGGTGTGTATGTGAGACTTCAATAAAGTTTGTTTGCAAGCTTTGATTGGTAAATACTACTCTCTTACGCAATTCTTTTTAATTGATTTCTTGGTTCTTTAATTTTTGTTGCGTTTCATACATTCCTTTCCTGAAACTTTTTGCGTTGTACACGAAGATTCGATCTTTAGGCCCTTTTATTTTCTCGCTATTTATTGCTCTTTTCTTGTTTGCACTTTGGGTGTTAACCCTTTAATTTAAAACGCTAATCTTATGTAAAAGATCGAATCTTTAAGCCCATCTTCCAATTCTTTTTTCTTTCTTTTTTTTTTTGAAGGTTTTCTGGGGGTTGTTTGTTTGTTTGTCTCAACGGAAGGTGTAAGAATGGGTTCATCAAAAGAAAAAACAGAGGCAGAATGGGAGGTGGGTCCTACAGAAGATGTGGTGCAAGCGTTAATGGAGTCTTTGGTTGATCCTCGCTTGCCTTTGAGTATTTCTGCTACTAACCCTCCTTCCATTGATGATCAGAAAGCCATTGCCCGACAGGTCCTCTCTCTTTTTTTTTTGTGTGTGTGTGTAATTCTGCTTTTCTATCTGAAAATTGTAGTTATAGACTTCAATTCTCTGCTCTTAAGGGATTAAAGAAATCTTGGAAAAAAACAAAAAAAATTATTGCCTACTTAAGGGGGGCAAACTAGTTCTTTGATTTGATGTGCTTAATTATGAATTTAAGTAGTATTATGGTTCTGTCATATAAATTTTGATATATAATACTCCCCTGTTTCATTTTAATTGTCACGTTTGACCTTTTCAAACATATTAAGAAACTCTTTAATTATTCACTTTTCTAATATAAAATGTCAAAAACACCTATTTTAATAATTGTCTTAATTAATGCTATTAATCTTTGTGTACATTAATAAACGTGTAAGCCTAGAAATAAGAAATGATAAAATTGGAAGAAGAAAAAAAGGTGCATTGGGAACCAAATGTAATTTTTTTTGCAAATGTGACAATTAAAATGAAACAAAGGGAGTATTGTACACCACAATGGAGCAAAAATCTTATGTTAAATGTCTTAGGGATATCAAAATTGGTGTATAAAATCACATAGGTTTTGTTGAAAAGTTCTTTTTTTTTTTTTTTGCAATAAAAAACTACCACATTGTTTTATAGTCCTACTTTGATTGTAGAGCAATTTATCCTTTTAATTCAAAGCTAATATGTAACCTTTACATTCATTTTCAACTCTTCTGACTTGGTTTTTTCTTTCATATAATTCCTTAGATGCATGCAGTTGTTTTGCTTTACAACTACTACCACAGGAAGCAGAAACCGGAGCTAGAATTTTTAGACTTTACGTTGTTTTGTAAGTTGGCTGTCTCATTAAGACCACCTTTGCTCTACTTCATGGCATTAGCAAACGGAAGTATTTCAAAGGAGTCAAATGGTTCTAAAGATCAGCTTTCGGTGACCCAAAAAGCAATAAAGAATGCATGTGATATCGCTTTGACTTTAGATGCATCTATCGATTATCCAAACACAGAAGGCTGGCCTATGCACAAAGTTGCGGTTTTGCTGATCGATTCAAAAAAAGAGAACTGTATGATTCAGTTTGGTGATATCACTGAAGGGGTTTGGTCTCTTTTCGAGAAAGATGTTCGAATGTTAGAAGAAGAAACGGTTGGTAATAAGAGGAAGATAAGTAGTTTGAAGGCATCAGCTGATGTTAATGAGTCCTTGAAGATCGTCCGTCATGTCGTGAAAGATGCCGAAGGTACGAGATTTATCATATCACGCCTACTTTATTTATATTTATATTAATTGGCCGTGATTCTTGATTATAAACCTTATAAGCGGGTGAATTTTAATTGTCTTTGATTTATCTTCCAATAGTGACAGCGGAAAATACTAAACATAGAATATCAAGCTTTAATATTTTGCTTCTCATTCTCTTTGTTAAAATCCAAGATCCTTAATGTTTTGTTACATGGACAGGCATTGACATTGACACTTCTAATCTCGTGATTTTGGAGACTCATGTTGTGTATTCTTTAAGCAAAGAAAAGTCGGCTGCTCAATTTTACATGGTTCAGTCCCCTCAGACATTCAAGGAAAGCGAGCAAGTCCGTCTTAAATTTCTTGTGGAGAGGTTAGTCAGTCACATTGCAAGTTCAAAAAATGAAATGGCTTCATATCAAACTATATATTGTGTCTGCGTTTTGGAATTAGTTAGCTTTGTGACAGAAAATATATTTGCAATTTTATTAGTTTACGAGGCCCTTTGGCTGAAAAGGCTTTTGGTAGCTGGTCAATCACACCGGTTGTTGAGTATTACCATATGCTGCCTTATGTGGAGTTCATCTCGCGCTGGTTTTTGCGGTATAATATTTATGAACCTGCTTTCTTTCATAATTGTGTTTTTCAATTACTTCCCTTTATACAAAGTGATCTTGATTGTTTGTTTTGATTACCAAATGTTGCAGGAAAGATTTATGTTTATCGAATGCTCAAGTAACCACAATGAACAATGGTATGAAAGATTTCACTCAAAGCAAGATGTCAACTTTACCCGTTTCCAAATGTAATGGAGAAAACTTGGATCACATTGAAGATGATATTGTCCCGGAGAAATTTAATAAAAGACGCAACACTTCTGTTTCTACTAAAAAGGATGCAAACATAATGAAGACTCCTGATACAAAAGGCGACGATGAAAAGACGGTGATAAATGAAAATGCTGCAGAAGGTACAAATAAGAAGCCAAATTCAAAACTCAGAAAGTATCTTCAAAGAAGAAACAACATCTCCTCTACACAGCATGATACACTTGGTCCAAACAAGAACTTGAATGTAAGAAACTTCTGTCCTTCAGAAATTATCCATATCTATAACATATTTTCATTAGTAATTAACTTAATGATTCATTGAATGTGTTCACTAGGCGGAAATGGTGGACTCTCTGAAGTCCAATGATACTAATCAATGCAAATATGAAAAGGTATCTTCTGCAAATAATGATGATGTTACAATCTCGGGCGATCAAAATAGTATTTCTCGAAAAGAAAATCAAGTGTCTCAATTTGAAGCTATTACCAAGTACACTGTAGAAGTAGAAAATGTACCGGAACAAGAGGTATGGCAGACTACTTTGGCAATTGTTCAAACAAAAAGACAAGAATTGGTAATTGTTATCTATAAACAAACTTCTTTAATCTTTTCTTGTTTTCTTTTTTTTTACGCTATGGTTATAATTTCACTTGTCCTGGCAGTGGTCTCAAATGTGCAGCATGGAAGACACGCTTGCACTATATGAAGATATTGTCGATAAAATAAGAGGCGGTGGTATGTTATATTTCCAAGCCTTTTAGTTCTTGTTATGAAGTATGTAATAAATGAGCAAATCATATGATAAAAATCGTTATTCCACTAATTCTAATATTCAATATAAATGTTAGGTGGTGACGTTGGTTTTGCTCATAAATGTACTCAGTCTATTTTAAGCGGGAAAATTAATCATTTGATGCCGAAGCATGAAAACAATATAGTACAAGATGAAGACCATTCAAAATCTCAATGTGAGCAGCAAATTCGATTATACGGGACCTTTTTCCCGTGGAAATCCTCATGTCAAGTAAGTTTCTTTCACCAGAGGCCTCCTTTTCGATTTTAGGAATTATTACTGAGTGAAATGCAAAACTACCTCCTATGCTTTGCCTAATTATGAAAGAAAACGCTGTGTTATTTCAGTACCAAACCCCCCCCTGTGCTAATTTTTATTAGCATAGAACCCCCCCTCCCAAGCCAAAATGACGATTATACCCTCACCAAAGGAAAATTGACAAAAAACCCTATGTGATTTATGAAGGAATTTTACACAAGACAGAGTTTTGCTAATAAAAATAACACATGGTTTTTTTTCCAATTAAACAAAGCACAGGGGGTATTTTTGCATTTAGCTCAATTACACAGAAGCATCCTTGTCACCAAAACTGGCTGGAGCTGGATATGTAGATAATTATCACTTTTTTGTTATGTTTGACACATGCATAGACATAGTTAGAAACTCTTCACTTGACAGGGCTTGGGGTGTATTTGTCTCAACAACGGCTGGAGACTTCCTAGATATTTCATAGAACCATCAAATGGTAAGACAATATTATTATCATTTGAAAATAAATTCTTCAAGTCCTTTGAATATGTTTTTTTATATAACTTTATTCTGGTTTATTTTCTATTACACTTTTTTTTTAATTAGGTAAGTTCCTATCAACTGTGTTTGTTTCAAGCATCGATTTCAATCTTACTCTGACTTCGAAGGGTGGTTTGGAGTCGAATCCAAGTGAAGCAAGGGAATCTGCTGCTGCTCAGATGATTGCTAAAATAAACAACGCTTATGCTTATGCCTGATCAAAGCGATGGATTTAATCTATCTACCATTTTGAACTCTAAATCTAACTCTAAATGTGAGTCTTATTAAGTGCATTTCCATCTTTTCGAACCAACTCAAAATACTAGTTTTTGCTTTTCAGATGAAATGCAGCATATAGGCTAGCAGCTTGTGCATTGATTTGAACCATTATAAAACTTTTACTAGTACAACTTTGAAGCATGAACAAGGGTGTAGCTGAATTGAGTTTTGTTAAGTAGGAGTTAACTAAGTTTCTGTTAATCAATCAAATAATTCCATTCACAATCAATGTGGGATTGAGGTTCTCGTCGAGTTCAGCCTCTGATACCATTTGTAATGATCTTGGAAGAACCACACTCGAAAAAGCTAACTATTGAAGTTGGAGAGCCCAATGTCATATAAACCCCACATTAGTATCTCATTCTACTAATTTTGCTCATAAAATATTTTGGCCTTTAATGTTTGAGCAACATTCTTTGAAATTAATGTTAACCCAGGGGTTGTATTGGTAAATTTATGAAAGTAGTTCTTGAAACTTTTCTATTTGTATTTTCTTTGTAATATTATATTATAGCATCTTTAATTGTTTTTAAAAAAAAAATCTTTCATTGTTACGATTCTTGAATTCTTGTTTGAACTAAAGATGAAAACGATTTATATTTCTCAAAAATCTTTCATTGTTACAACTTGGATCAAACATAAAATATGTTTTTGTTAAATGCATGTAAAGATTGTTTGCTTTTGACACATGGAGAAAAATATTGTTTTATTAAGCTTTCAGTTCGATTTGCGTTTGTAAATTTGTTGATTGTATCCATGAAATAGTTTTGTTAAATTTGCATGTATAATTATTGTATTTTTGTAAACCCGTGCTTGATTCGGTAAGATAATTAGTTTGTGGAGCTAAGGGTCCGTATAAAAAATGCATCTACTTTACATTTAGGCAAATTCTGATCTTATTAGTAACTAGATCATTGGATATAATTAATTTTATTTATTCTTTAAAGTGGATTTTAGTATTTTGGTTTATTTTTAATTTGTTAGGATATTAGATGATTATACCGAGACAAGTTATGTCGTCTTGGTTCGTCGTGACGATACGACCAGTCACGTTTAAATTTTGGGGTTTGATTGTGGATGAATTGTTTGATTGGTTAATAAAGATTTGGTTCACTCCTATTCATCAACATGATCTTAAGCATTTTAGGCTAGTGAACTAAATCTTAACAATGTTGATAGGGTCTTTACAAATGGTATCAGAGCAAACCACCACATTATTTGCCACGCACGTGGAAGGGGCGACCTAAGACGAGTTAAGCCGCTTAGTAGTTGAAGGGTAATGTGGAATTTATATGGATTTGAGCCCTTCAACTTCAATAGTTAACTTTTGGGGTGTGGTTCTCCCAAAAACCGATAGCTAATGTTCTTTTTCTCTAAAGAAAACAGTAATAAATGACGATAATCTCTTCGGATATCTTGAATAAATTAAAATGAAATTTATAAACTCATTATTTTTCTTAATAATATATTTTTACGTACATAAAATAATAGAGCGTGTAACACACATTGTAATTGTAACAACAGGGACCAAACAAACACGTACTATGCAAAAACAATTGTAATTCATAGCTACTTTTGTTTGGAGTTTGGACCAAGTCATAAGCCATTCGAACAGGGCAGTAAAGTCAATTCTATTAACTTATCACTCTTTACATGAGAAGCATTGAAACACTCCATAAAGACAATTAAAAGAATAACAGATTCTAATTCCTATATATTCTTCTGATTAGTAGAGAATAATTAGGTCCTTGTCACCATAAAAGAGGAAAAATGATGTGACCGACCTGAATTTCCTATCTATATCTATTTTATGAGCAATAGATATTAATAACATAATCGTGAACCTTAGGCTTAGGGAATTGTCCTTTTGAGTACACACATTAGCCACTAGTATTTCTCAAATTATTAGTATATACTATATGGCTGTGTTCGGTTCAAGCAATTAGGCCTCAATTGCATTAATTGGGCCAGATAAAACGGCCCAATATCGCATTCGGTTGGCCAGACATTATCCCGGGCAGCCCGTCTTTATCGCCTGAATTGGTGGGCCATCCCCCATAATTGGGCCGATTGTAATAGGGGGTCCAACCCAGATATTAAATAGTTGGGCCAAACTTGATAAAAATGAGACAAAAATGCCCCTAAATGAGTGGATATTTACTGCAAAAATGCCATCAAATTATTGGACAGATTAAAAATCAAAAAGTCTTCATCTTCATTTCATTTCCCACCTCCAGCTTCATTTCCCTCCATTGGTGTACGGTGAGAAGAACATACGTTGATTTTTTTTTTTTATTATGTCCATTTTACTCATTTGTGACTAAGATGTAAGAAGTAATTATTGATTCTCAAATTTTTTCTTCCGAAACTATTTGTAATAATTTGTTCCATTTCTTGTGTTTTAGTAAAGGAAATAGCTTGAACAAGTTGAAGAAGGAGAATAGATAGGGTAAGCACTCTATACCCAAATCTTGTACATTTTTTTTATTTCATTTTCCAAACCGTAGTTGTCCACAATTTTTTTTTTCCATACGTAAATTAGGTTTTTTAATTTATTTGTAATTTTTTATCTTTCATTCTCTTTAAAATGGATTCGTGAACTGTTTGTGGTTGTATTGTAGTGCTTTGAAACTCCTATATTGAAGAAAAGTTTATTTGTGTATTGTGTGTTGTGTGATGAAATGTTATTAATAAATAGAATGGTTGATTTATATTTAAAAATATACTTTGTCATATGAAATACAGAATACCGCTTATGAATCAAGGAAGGAACGAACAAGTCCTAAATTTTTTCCATCGGTTTTTTTGGAAGTGTGTTATAATAATTTGTATATGCCTCATTGCACACGAAGCACAATGTCGTTCCCAAATGTGTAGTAGGAAGAGAAGAAGGTATAGCATGATACGTAAGAAACCCAAACAAGCTGAGTATTTACATCGCGTAACAATGACGACGGATGTTGAATCTAAGGTTGTATTAAGGTGCACTATGAGCTCTTTTAGTAAGCTATGTAGTTTATTGCATAACATTGGTGGTTTAAGGGACACTAAATATGTGTCTCTCAATGAACAAGTTGCAATGTTCTTGTCTGTCCTTTCACATCACAAGAAAAATCGAATCATCGGGTTTGATTATCGTCGTTCCGGGGATACATTTAGCTGTTTCCACCGTGTATTGAATAGTTTGCTAAAATGTCATTCCATTTTACTATCACAACCTACACCGGTTTCAGAAGATGACGAGTGTTCAAGATGGGGTTGTTTTCCGGTACGTACCCATGATTACGAATCTTCCTAAATCACTATAAGGCAAACATATATGAACTTATTTTTTAAACTACTTTTTTTTAGGGTTGTTTAGGGGCTTTGGATGGTACTTATGTGAGAGTACTAGCACCAGTCGCTGATAAACCACGATATAGATCAAGAAAAGGTGATATTGCAACAAACGTTCTTGTTGCGTGTGATGTTAATGGAAGATTCACGTATGCATTGGCTGGATGGGATGGCTCCGCTGCAGATGGGAGGGTCCTTAGAGATGCAATTACCCGGCCCAATGGACTTCGAGTTCCTGTCGGTATATGATAGATTTAAACCATTTTATTCATCAATGAGCTTCCTTTATTAATGGCTATATCACAACTTAAATATTTTACTTTTTTAATTATATATTCTAGGTACATACTACCTTTGCGATAATGGATACACTAATGGGGAATGTTTTCTGACACCATATAGGGGAGTACGCTACCATTTAAAGGAATGGGAGGTAGGTCAGGACGCCCCACGGAATTATAAAGAGTACTTCAACATGAAGCATTCACAGGCGAGAAACATCATTGAACGTTGTTTCGGTCGAGTAAAAAAGAGGTGGGCGGTACTTAGGAGTGATGCTTTCTACCCATTGAAGACTCAAACCAAAATCATCATGGCTTGCATTCTTATCCACAATTTTCAAATAATGACGATGCGTAATGACATGTCAGATTCGGATAGTGAATCTGAAAGTGATGATGAGGTGGATGGGCATGGGCCTAGTGGGGATGGGGACTTTGTCAATGTTGTTGAGCCCTCACAAGCGTGGACTGATTATCGAGATACCATAGCTCGAGCTATGTATGATAATTGGTTGTCGAGTCGTTGAGATGCACGCATTTATTGCGTTTTGATTTGGAAATGTTTTGGAATTGTGATGAATGTTTGATTGTGTTCTAGGACGTGGTACAATGTGGTCTATGAGTTTGTATGATTGTTTTTATTTAATTTGAATGTTCCGAACAATTCATGTTTGTACGATTGAATTGTTTTTGCTTATGTATGTTGCATATTAGAGAAGTAATTAGTGACGGCTTAGCTTATATCATGTTATTATTTTGTAATGTGTTTGAGTACTTATCAACCCTAATGCATTTCTTATTGAAATCTTATATATAACAGTGCAGCAAATGGAGTCAGTACCAAGGTATGCCGGAACATCACGTTTAACAAAAACACCACAAGGACCTCGTAGAATTTGGACTAATGATGAAGAGCAAACATTGATTGCTTGTTTGCATGAGATGATATCAAGTGGTTGGAAGGCTGACAATGAATTTAAACCAGGTTATTTACAGGCCTTAGAATCCACAATAAATGCTAGGATACCTGGAAGCGAGATTAAAGTTAGGCACATCAACTCAAAGCTTACAGTTTGGAAAAAACAGTACTATTTGTTGCTTGCCATGTTGGGTACTAGTGGCTTTGGATGGAATGACGATGCAAAAATGATAGAGGTCAATGATGATGTTTGGGCTGAATATGCACGGGTATATTCACTTTCTAATTTTTAGCGTAATAACAATATACTTGTTAATTATTGTTTAGTGTTCTAAACTCCTTTTTATTTATAGGCTAATCGTGATGTTCGTGCCATGAGGATGAAGTCTTGGAGGTACTATGATGATTGGTGTCAATTGTTCGGAAATGATAGGGCTACGGGGGATCATGCTCAGGGGTTCGCTGATGTTGTGGATGACATAATACTTGGTGAAAACCTTAAAAACTCAAGCAATGTCGAACCTTACATTCCATCATTTGATTTTGATAGCCCATGTATTGATTTGACGACGGATAGTGCCGATTGGGATGGAGATCGTTTGAAAGACAAAAGCAACTCGACACCGGATACATCCGATGGAGGTCCAAGGAAACAAAAATCTAAGGTGAAGACATTTGGTCTTAAGATTGGTGGGAATGAGAAGACGAACAAATTCAAATTGACTAGAGAAAAGAAGGTTAAAACACCCGAATCCGGAAAAAATGAGACTATTGTGCCCCTCCTCACAAAATTCATTGAGGAGGCAAAGTCTACATTCATTAATCTTACCCCAAAAATGAGCACGGAGGAAGATACGGTGGACGAAAAGGCTATGAAAGTTATTGCCGCATTGGAGAAAGTCCCGGGGCTATCCGAAGAAAATATGAACTTTCTTTGTTACAAGATCATGGATAACCCAAAACACGTAAGCTTGTTTTTACGTTCGAGCGAACGTAATCGTGAAATACAAGCACGCATGATGCTCGAGGGTAAGTTGACATGAATTATATGATTTCATGATTATCTTATTTGTGAAAGTCATACATTGATACTTTGAGGTGTTAATTTTGTGATATTGGTTATGGAGTATTAGAATGATGTTAATTTTGGCCCCATAGGGGTGTTTAGTTGATGACTTTATCTTTTGGTAGAGTACAAGAAAACATGGCTTGGGAATTCTTATGAAAGCATGTTAATTTCGGAGCCATGTTTAGTGAAGTATTTTTTGTTTTTGCAATGAATTTCGATTGTAATGAATTTGTGATTATGCAATGAATCAATCGATTTTAAATTTGTTAAGATTGTACAAATAAGAATGATTTATTTGCTTCAATTAACTAGTTGTTGCAAAATTAGAATCCAAGTGCATGAATTATTATGGTTACGTATGTGAATAACTAAAATATACTTTGGTTCTAGTTGTGTTCCAATTTATAGTTGAAGATTGGGATGAAAAGTTGAAGTTTAATATTTTATAGTATATGTAAATAAAAGTTCAATTTGCAAAAATGAATGTTAACTTTAACTGAAAGTTGAAATGAAATTTGTAGTTGTGTAAAATTTTATACACTTCCCAATGAATGTTATCTTTAACTGCAAATAAAGGTGCAAAAGTCCATATCCATGTCTCCGCTGCAGTTTTTTAACTTTAACTTTAACTTTAACTTTACAAATGTTAACTTTTCAGTCATATATAAACAAATAAAGTTGCAAAGGTCCAATTTTTTATAACTAAAGCATGTTACGCAGATTCTTTTGTATGCCAAAATATGACAAAATCTAAAAGCAAATAAAGTACACAAAACACACACTAGTTATACATAGGCAGATTTATATATAAACATAAACAGGCAGATTTATAAAACTGCCTTACAAGAGTTATCCACAGTCCACCAAAATAAAAACATTACAAGGTGTCATGCACCTTACTACCCTAGCCATGTTCATCTTATCATAACATGGTTCTTCATGCACATTTTCATGCATGCAAGCACAAGAAAATGTGCATGAAGATCCGTCGAACAAAGATAACAAAATTAAATACAAGTAACATAAACAACAAGCCACCACCTAAATCCCACACATCCCACCACATCCCCGTTAGTCCACATCGGATAACCCACCCCCTACATCACCATTAACATCTCCGGCTGCCCCGGCATTTCCTCCATCATACACAATAATAGCAAGTTCATTTACCTCTTCGGAAGGCGGGGCAGCAGCCTCAGAATCAAAATTAGCATCTATAACACGTATAGGCGAGACGACAAGGGCATCCTCAGCATTGGCCGATAGGTCAATGGGATACAGAGGGGAGCCGAGGAGTGGTTGTGGGAAGTGGGCACATTGCTTATGATCAAAAATATATTTCAATTTCCGATAGTGACGATGCCCTTCAGTTCGGTACCTTCGGTAGTTCCCCGGCTCGTGCTACAAATAAATATGAGTAGTGGTCAGTGGGCTGAAAATACACACAAACATAAACATAACAAACAGTACTACTTAACACTTACATGTGGGCTTATGACGGTCCAATATTCGTTGGAAACGGAAGTGCGGCAACTATACGGGTCATACTGAATCCCGGGCTGGTCTAAGAACTCCTTGAAGTCAACATACTCCCGTCGAATACGTTCCAGTTTCAGTTTAAGTAATGTAAGGTGGAACCGTCGATGGAAGCGTTCATTCATTTTCACAGCAATCCTTTCAAGAGTAAGACGAAGGTCTTCAAGGTCTTGAACATGGTCCCTCCTTGCAGCACGACCCAGTTTGGATATGTAGTAGGCCTCTTCCTCGGGGCTCCACCCGTCGTACCTCAAGTTCATATCAGCCCGCTGCCTTCGAGTAAGTGGCATGTTTGTACCTACATATAAAAAACTCAACCATTAGTATCATATATGATATTATTATGCAAGGAAACTCAAGGAAGAGTGTACAAAAGGAAGAAGAATGAACTTCTAATTAATGATTCTCATATGAAAGATTTTAGGGTTACTCACTGTTTTTCAAATGTAGAATAGCTAATAGTGTGTTCGGTGTTAAGTTGAAATGGCCTTAAATAGGCAGTTGCAACTTGCAAATCCCAAGCATAATAATTTACAGTGGGTAAAAAGTTGAAGAGTTGTTGAGTATTAATAGCAAGTAAATATGAGTAAGGGTGATGTTGGTAATAAATGCTAGTAAGTAATCATAAAGGTAAATATGCATTAATTAGCAGCATTGGAAAATGGAGGATCCATTAAATTATATTTGCAAAAACAAGTTTGGCTAGTAAAACATTGATAAAATTGTAATAAGTAGGGTAGTTGAATAATGCATATTCTATTTCCTATACATAGAAAAATGAAAGAGGGTAGTAAATTCTACTTACCAAAAGTAAGTATTGAAAGGACACTACATATCAAGTCATATATGCCCAGATTTGACAACTCCAAAAAAGCCAAATCTTACAGAAGTTATAAGATTTTTTTCCCATTCCAGTATTCATGATTTCATTAATTGCACCACAGTCAAATGTGCACCCAAGCCATACTGGACATGTTACAAAAAGATCATATGCACATGAACCAAGTCATGTTGGAGCTCTTAGAAAAATATCATATATACATGAATCGGTTAACATGTCACAACCAAGAAATGAATGCATAAAACCATACTGAGATGAACCATTTATTATGAGTCCAAAAAATCCAAAAAACAGAACATATTCAAAATACCATATTCCACAAGTGATGCTAAAACATGTTACAAATGCATACAAATATCATATATACATGAATCAGTTATCATGTCACAACCAGAAAATACATAACTAGCCTGGAGTCCAACACTAATAAAAAAAAACATATCCAAAAAAAAAAAAACAGAACATATCAAAATAATATAGCCCACTAGTGCTCAAACATGTTACAAAAAGATCATATGCACATGAACCAAGTCATGTTGGAGCTCTTAGCAAAATATCATATATACATGAATCAGTTATCATGTCACAACCAAGAAATGAATGCAAAAAACCATATTGAGATGAACCATTTATTATGAGTCCAAAAAATCCAAAAAACAGAAGATATTCAAAATACCATATTCCACAAGTGATGCTAAAACATGTTACAAATGCATACAAATATCATATATACATGAATCAGTTATCATGTCACAACCAGAAAATACATAACTAGCCTGGGGTCCAACACTAATAAAAAAAAAATTATCCAAAAAAAAAAAACAGAACATATCAAAATAATATAGCCCACTAGTGCTCAAACATGTTACAAATGACATATTATAGCCCACCATGCTCTAATCTGACCAAAGAAAGCAAATATACAAAAAAACTCTAGTCAGTACCATAATGAGCAATATAGCGATCATAATCATGAAATTGAAAAGAATCAAGAAAATAATCAAGAAAAGAATCATAATTAATAATGAGCAATATAGCGATCATAATCATGAAATTGAAAAGAATCAAGAAAATAATCAAGAAAAGAATCATAATTAATAATGAGCAAGCTTAGTTTAGTGATGTTCTTTTTTTGCCAGCAATGAGTATGTTCGTTGACTCATTGCAATAATCCATCAATGTTTCATCTCGCACACAAACTGGTGAAATCCCTGAAAATAATTCACAAACAAATTAGTTAACTTTGTTGCATTAGAATCACTAACCAATTTTGATAGTCCACAATCGAAGAGATGCAATTTACGTGAAAACCCCCAAATTTGTAGAAACAAGAAACCCTAAAACCCAAAACCCAATAAATTTAAACCTAATTTCATGAAATAGAAAACCCTAATTTAATTTACTGGAAAACTACGAAAACAAATTTAACAAACAGACTTACATTTCGGCTTCGAATAATCCGTACAAAGATGTCTCAAATATCTTCGAAATGGTACCAAGGAATCCACGATTATTTCGTTGAATGAATGATTCAACGCAAGAACAAGCATTTCAATGGTGGATTTTACGTGGAATGAAGACGACGAAATAAAAGGGGTTTTGATAGGAAAACGGCGGACTGGAAGTCGAAGATAATGAAAATGAATTTTTCAAACCCTAGCAACCATTAGTCTGGTGGATGTGTGATCCAACGAAAGAAGAAAGCATTTCAATGGTGGATTTTACGTGGAATGAAGAACGAAAATGAGTGGAATTGAGAGGAAGGAAGACGGCGCAAGGAATGAAATGAATCAGACAAACCCTAGCAACAAGTCGTGTGGAGGAAAGTAGTGTGATCCAACGGGTGAGAAGTAGTTTCAAATCAACGGCCAGATCTGAAGGCTAGTGGGGGTAAAATAGTAATTACACACTAAATGGGCTAACCGAACACAAAATTAAATAATTGGGCCAAGCCCCAATTCAAACAATTTTATCGGCCGAACAGGCCACAAATTAGTTAGGCCTGATTAAATAGTGAGGCCAAACTAGTATTTGAACGAACGCAGCCTATATATATTATCGATAGAGGTTGACTTTTCCCCTTAAACCCACATCTTAGATTATGAAATAATTAAACACTTTTATCATAAATAATTAAACATTTTTATCATAATCATTGCCAGCATATATCAAAATCTATCTGTACGTTTGCAACTTGCAAGTGATAAGATTTCAGACACACACTAGTATAATACGTAATAATTATATTCCTAAGGAACTTAGGTTAAAAAAATTAGTCTATGGATTATATGCCAAAAACGTCCCAATCATTTTTTAAAAATTCTTTTTTTGGCACCCTAATTGAGTTGCTAAGAGCTATTTTGATCGTTTTCTTTTTTGTGCATGAACTGATAGTTCCAATAAATTTGCAATATTGGGAATTCTTAATTTGTCCTACAAGGACGTAGTGGGATACATTAAGAGTTGTTTGGCATAGATTATTAATTTCAAGTGGCAAGCTCAACTTTAATTATATGTGTCAAGTTGCTTATGGACAACTTATTTTGAAAGTAATGCTTTTCCAGTTCGAATTTGTGGGGATCTTGTACGTAGATGTAAATATGAAGAGTCACATGAAACTTAAGAAGGGCTATAAAGTAAAATCGAACTGCACATTTTTCAGGTTTAATTTGAATTTTGTATCAAAATTTGAAATTGTATTTGAGTTTGATTTGTTCGAAGGAGACCAAGTTGATTATTGAATAGCGTGATTTTTTATATACTACACTAGGGTTGTGCATTCGGTAATACCGAACCGAACCGAACCGGTTTTCGGTATACCGATACATTCGGTAATTTGAAAACCCGTACCGTTTGCCAAACCGAAAATTTCGGTTCGGTTCGGTAATTTACCGATTCGGTACGGTTCGGTACAAAAAAAACCGAAAAATTGGGCCTTCAAATTTTCTGAAAATTTTGGTTTTTTTACCACATTGTTGGTTCGGTACAAAAAAAACCGAAAAATTGGGCCTTCACATTTTCTGAAAATTTTGGTTTTTTTACCACTTTGTTGGGCTTCAAAGTGATGAATATCGCTCAAGTGTTGTTCCGCAAAATGCATTCTTCAAAATAATGGAATTTCTTCAAACTACTTCTTCATCATTCCTCCTCAACCCAATTTTCTTGCGTTTCTTCACTGCCTCTTTCCACCTAGGTTTCTTTATTGCCATATTTATTTTATGGGTTTACAATAAATTTAGGAGCAATGTTGATGAAGGCCAGAAACACAATGTTAAGTTTATGTTTTACAAATCAACTCTGCTTTTTTGTTTGTGTCTTTCATTCTTTAATCTAGTTTTATGCCTATTGAACCTCTTATTTTGGTATAAAAATGGATGTTCTGACGAAAAGCTTCTAACTTTATTGGTACTTCGGAACTAGGATACAAAAAAAAAAAAAAAATTCGGTATACCGGTTCGGTTCGGTAAACCGACCGGTATTATCGAAAACCGAAAGCAATGCTGGGTCGGTAATTGGCTCTGTACCGAATACCGAACCGAAGTTTCGGTTCGGTTCGACCGGTTTACCAAAAATTGCACAGCCCTCCGTCCCATTATTTTTACTCCATTAACTACAATACTAGGTCAAACTTTTCAATCTTTTAAGTTTTGGTATCAATAAATAATTAATGGAATTTTATTTTACTTAATAAATTATCCTAAATCTGGAATAAATGAAAAATAGAATTTGAATCTTATCTGTTTAACACAAATGAAAAAAAATGGACTAGTATTAAACTACTAAATTTGAAGTATTGGTGGTTCGTGCTTACAAATGCTTCAGCTGTGCTAAACGTAAGGAAAGGGAACAAGACAAATACTGCCATGTAGGAGAGGAGAGAGTGGATAGGCCAAGCCCAGATGATGTCATCAGATGGCATCATGGAACTGACACACACACACACAAAAGGCATCAACCAACGCGGATGAACATTCTAGGAAAGTTTCTTATTTTGACTTTCTTGCAAATTTTCTAAATTCATTATAAACGTCATTTTTCACAATCCACGCGAAGATCAATTCAATTGTACAGAATGTTGTGTATTCAATTCTTTGAATTTCTTGGCAAAAAAGTTGAGGGTTAAGTTCAATTTTTTGGATTTTTCTCTATTTTAATACTAACGTTTGATAGTTGTTTATTATTTATAATTTTTAATACTTTGACAATTGTTGAATTAATTTCAGGTACAACAATTGATCTCGAATTCTAAAAATAAAAAATAAAAAATCTTTGAATTTTATGTTTGTATGAAAACGATTAGGGGTTGAATCAAACAATTTTTATTGAGGATTTTGGAGGCAATGAAAATAATCAAATAAATATTTTGTACAAATTGAAGGTTTTATCCTCAATTTTTAATAGTACGAGGATTTCATGTAATAAATATTTCACATGGTAATTAGTGTATGTTCACATAAAACATATGAATAAGTTGAAAATATATTTTAAAAATTGAATTGAATTATAGCAAGGAATCAAGATTTTAGATTTGGGTTGGCATAATATTGGATCACATTATTCCAAATAAGGCTTTATATATAACAATTCAAACCTCTAACATAATTTAGTTTTTCAATCAAAATAAGTTGTTCAGTAAAACAACCATAATAAAGAAATTTGCATCAATAACTAGTGCGTTGAGTTGACTATTTTATTACTACTACTTCACAATTGATGAAAAGTGTTAATTAATTATAAGTTTGGACCGAAATTGCATCACTTGTCGAGTAATAGATAAATAAATGATTCTTTTATAGAAGGTGACATATGGTTCAGTGTTGTGCCCCTTTGTTAACCAAAAAAGAAAAAGAAAAAGAAAAAGAAAAAGAAAAATAGAGGTAGTAGTTATAGTGTTGTGTCCCTTTGAAATGGTCAGCAAAATCATTCTTTTTTTTTTCAATCTCTGTTATGTCCTGTTCTATGTTCTGTTCTGTCCTATAATTATAATTCCCCACGACAAATATAGAAAAAATCTTGTACTGTATTTTCTTTCTCCTCCTTTAAATCTCCCCTCACTTCAATTCTTCATTACCAACCCCCAATTTTAAGTCCAACTTTTCTTTCAATTTTTCTTGGTTTTTTGTAAACTTAAAAATCCTTTTACTCAAAATTGTAACTTTTCTTCAATAACACAATCAAATTAACAAGTAGTTTAATTGAAATGGAAAAAATTGGAACTTGGGACAAAAACACTGTAATTAGTGAGTTAACTCAGGGGAGGGAACTTGCAAATGAGCTGAAAAAACAGCTTCACCCCATCAACAATCCAAAAGGGTCTTCTAATTTTCTACTGGAGAAAATTCTTTCTTCTTATGATAACGCATTATCCCTACTTAATTGCATGATTTTGCTTCAAGGAAATGAAGACCAGATCAGGAGTGATGGGTCTAAGGATCAAGTCCATAAAGGTGTTTCCAAGAAAAGGTAAATTAATAAAATAATTTATTTGGATTTTGAATTTTGATTTTTTTTAAGTAAAAAAAATTAACAGCTAGGGATTTTTATTTTTATTTTGTTTGGATTTATATTTATAGAAAAACATTGTTGCCAAGATGGAGTGAACAAGTGCGTGTGTGCTCTGGGACTGGGACTGGGACTGGGTTTGATGGTCAACTTGAAGATGGATATAATTGGAGGAAATATGGACAGAAAGATATTTTAGGGTCTAATCATCCAAGGTTAGATTTAATTAATTATTCAACTTTAGCTGACGTTCTTGATTAATTACTACTTGAAATTCAATTTCATAAGCATATATATATATATATATATATATATATATATATATACTTGATCAATGTTTAATTCTTGGACATTTAGCATTTTGTTTATTTTATTAATTAGAGGATTTGATGATTTTTAGTTTAAGAATGTGGTCTGGTCTAACTTAGACATATGTTGTAATGTAACCCCATACAAAGAGCTAGAATCATCCCCCATACACGTCTAACTTCATATGAAGTCATTTCGGCAATGTTTTCATATTTGTCATATCATATTATTGTGCACTTTTTTCCCTTTTTAATTTTCATCGAAACAAGATAATAGTATGTAGTTATCATTGATGACATGTATTAAATGGGATCAACACTGCAAAATAAAGATTTAATTGATGACATGTATCAAATGGGATCAAAAGTGCAAAATAAAGATTATCCTAGGGCTACGGGGCCAAGATATATGTATAAATAACCTTAGTAGCTTGATGTTGATTTCTGATTAAAGTTGTTGAAATATATTAACAGGGCATACTATCGATGCACTCATCGCAATACACAAGGATGTTTGGCTACTAAACAAGTTCAACGAGCGGATGAAGACCCTCTAATCTTTGAGGTCATTTACAAAGGACATCATACTTGTTTTCAAGAAAGGCTCAAACGTAACAAAGAGAATCACGACATCATACAAAAGAAAGAACAGAACATGATCAGCAATGAACCAGAACATGAAGTTGTAAATCAAGTTTCTAAAGAAGAAAGTATTTCTTCATTTTCCTTTCTTCCCACTGCACCTATGGAAGAATTTTCAACAAATTATTCACCTCAATTTTCGCCACCCGAATCCTATTTCTCACTATCACCATGCCAGGCAAACGAGTTTGAATTAGCTCAAAGTTTTCATAGTTCAGACTCAAAAATTGCTGAGATAATCTCAAATCCGAATCAAGCCATGAATTCCCCTTTTGAAGACTTGGATTTCTTGATTGATGAAGTGGGCTTCGATTCTTCTTATTTAATCAACGACTCTGATTATTTCTTGTAAAACAGTAGTAAACTATATATATATATATATATATATATATATATATTTGCATCTGTACCTGATGATGATCATAGACATGCATGTGTTCATATCTATCAGTAGAAAAGTAGTTGTAAACTTGAGCCGCCTCTATAGATGCTGACCAAGGCAATTTTTCATAGGTAGGTAGAATTAATTTGAGATAATTGTGTAATAATCCTTTTTTTTTTTTTTTTTTTTTTGTCTTATAGATCATAATCCCTTTTAATTAGTTGGGGTTTACTTTGTTTTTTTAATGAATACCATACCTTCTTGGCCTGTTTAGATGTGGGCATATTCATATTCATATTCTCTCTTGACCCTTTTAATTAATTTCCCAGGAAACGAAATTTTTATCTATGGTTACTTCTTCGGTGTACGTACGTACGTGCAGGGAACTATTTTAACATCAACATATACGTTCGTTAAACATATAAAAAATTGAATTATATATATGTAACATTATATATATATCTCACAAACTGATCAAAACGGAAAACCCAACCATATCAATCATAATGAAGTATGTTCTTAATATTATGCAATGAAAAAGAGTAAATCGCGCTTTTGGTCCTCCTTATGGGTTAACTTTTGCATTTTCATCCTTCTTAATTTTTTTGTAGCAGATTCGTCCTTCTTATCAATGTAGTGTAACATATTCGTCCCTCTTATAAATCTAGTGTAACATGTTGGTCCCTCTTAAATTTTTCATAGCGGATATGTCCCTCTTATCAATGTAGTGTAACACATTAGTCCCTTTTAAATATAAAAAAAATATATCACTTAAATTCAAAATATTTTTTATTCTAAAATGGACGAAAGTTGATGTATTTTGGATTTAAGAGGGACGAATGTGTTACACTACATTGATAAGAGGGACGAATCTGCTACAAAAAATTTAAGAGTACAAAATTTGATCCATAAGGAGGGAAAAAAATGGTATTGACTAAGTTGGTCAAATTATAAAGTGACACCGGCACCGAGAGTGAAACGATTGATCACAAATTAGATTATCTATTTGCATGTGATGCGATTGGAATACTGGATTAATAAAAGAAAATCACATTAATCCAATTGAAAACTTTCAACGGCCCTATAAGAATAAGTTTAATTGTAAATTAAAATAGCTTTAAAAATACCTTATTCTTAATTTGATTGTAAAATTAAAGTGAGAAATAGATGATATATATATATATATAACTTAGCCCACTTCATGAATCATCTGGTCTCATGAACACTGTTTTGGGCTCACTCCAATATATAAACCTAATTAAATATACATGGGACTATAGTATATTAATTGGACTTGGACCAGTTTTGTTCGGACTTGAGATTACGCAGTCAGAACTTTAATTAGCCTAGTCAGACTGATTAAACTAATTGATTATGATTAACAATTGGGTTCACTAAACTTAACTTCCGTTTATTTTTATTTAGAAGAAGAAACTAGGGATTGTCATTCATTTCATATAGTATAAAATGATACTATCATATTAATTTGCGCGATTAGTTGGAGATTATTTCGTCAGTCCTCGGTTACATCAAGATGGATATGTAGTTTTATAAAATACTCCTCCGTTCCTTTTTAATTGTCGCTTTAGAGAATTTTTCTTTAATCCAAATTATGTATCGCTTTAGAATTCAATGCATTATTAATTATTTATTTTCTAATTTATTAATCTTAATTTTATCAACTCATTGTTTTTCTATCTTTCTAATTTTATTATTACTAACCAATTGAAGGAGAGAGAATAAAAACCTGGAGAGAGAAGGGTATTTTAGGTATAACATTTTGCATTTTTTCTAAAATTATGCTAATTACGGAGTACTATTAGCTTTCTTAATATATGTGCAAAAGTCTAAAACCTACTATAGTTTAAAAGGGAAGGGAATGAGTAATTAATAATGCAAATGCGCACTTAATTGTGTAGATTACATAATTACAAGAATACCCTTAGAATAAAACTTAGAAAAGTATCCTAAAAGTTGGTGAGATTGATTAGATTAGATGATTGAATTTGTAGCTAACGTACTTTACTTTGTAGCTAGTTCTCCTTTTGTCCATAACATGCATAGCTGTAATATTCTAGAACCTTTCATCGTTAGTTGAGGGTAGGAGGTAGTAATTTGCTGCACTCACAACTTACGTCTTAATAATAATTAATGTTATCTTCAAATTTAAACAGAATCAGTGTCCAATATCTTTAGGGAATCATGCACCCACATCACACAAAATATTACTATGCCTTTAGTTTGCATTTAGCGTTAACCCTATAAAAAAAAGTTATTATTTCCATGGCCAAATGCTTTAGTACTAAATTTTATTTTTTTTAGTGATGACGGGTCTAAAATTCATCAAAAAATAGTAAAAATATTCATAGAGACTCGCACTAAATGGGATTTTATCAGGTTTATACTAAACCTACAATTGCACAAAGTTTTCTTGTACGGTCGAAATTCCTATACGGAATCCTTTTCTTGTCCGAAGACATCATGAATTAAACATGAATGTATTCCACTAGCATTTTCATGCAGTTACATTAAAAAATGATCAAAATACCCTTACTACTCCATATTTGTTTCTTAATTAGCAAAAAAAAAACATTTTCATGTTTTGATGAAAAATTGGAAATTTTAGTCATATTCAGTATTAACTTATTATGAATGTGATTAGTAATAAGACTCGGAATATTAATAGTACCTTCAAGTGTTTGCATAAAAAGTCAGCCAACTACTAGTTTTAATTATGTGATTTTAGTAATTGGGTCCTCTACTTTATTGTTTGATGGATTGGGAGGAGATAAAAGTAGATTCACTAATTGTTTTGGATATGCACATTTCACCTAACCTTTTCACACAAGTACACAATAGTTTTCATATCATCATTAATAATAAGAGGAAAATGCAATGATATCTAAGAAAGTGGTAGCTGTACTATACCATATATATTGTCCACGATGGAAAAACCACAATCACTCATTCGGCATACAAACATATGTGGCTATGCTCTCAAATTAAACCAAACACAACATACTAAAACAAGGCTAGCTAGCTAAGTAAGATTCTACTCCAATTCGATTTGATGTCACACACTTGATCATTGTTATTATTTTTTCATAAATATTATCCAATCATAAAATAATATATTAAATAATCTAGAGTCAGATCATCAAGATGCACAGTCAAATAAAAAAAATAGGGAATCTAATCAAGACATGAACGCAATCATCAAAAATATATACTCCCTCCGTTTCATATTAATTGGCACATTCTTACTTTTTACACAGATTAAGAAACCTCATAATTACATAATTTTTTATGGTAAAATGTCTCAAATATCCTTTATAATGATGGCTACCTTTTAATTTTTATTATTGAGTGGTGACCATTGAGTTTCCCAACTCTAATGAGAAAAAGGGGTAAAATTGAAGAAAAAAAATGCTTTGAAAATCCAAACATGCCAATTATTTTGAAACAAAAAAAATTTAACAAATGTGCCTATTAATATAAAATGGATGGAGTAATATTTTGTACTTGATCTACTAATAATTTGAGCACAAGTCGGCCAAATCCTAACTAGAATTTCACAATTAGCTCTTATGCCATCACGAGTGGAGAAGAAGATTAATCATGTACATCATTCACGTGCGTCGTTTATATAATCTCGTCGCCACATGAATCTTCTCCAAAATGTTTATACCAATCTCGTCCTCACATGAATCTTCTCAAAAAAAAGTTGAAATAAAAAACATACCAATATGGCTTAAACACCCAAAGTTTTAATTCAATTCAAACTATGGCCCCACCACTAATCACAAGATAAATATATTTTCACATATTTTGTAATCGACAATTTACGTAAAATATCATCCAATTTTAACAGACTGTAAGGTAAAACTCGATTTGAACTAAAATTTTCCGTCTTGATACCAACTTATGTGATCATGTGCAAGCACTACTCTTCCACTTGTTAGCCAATTCATCTAGGGTTCTTGTTGAAGAACCATCCTCACCAAGAACCTTTGCAGCACTATCCTTCAAAACCCTCATTCGATTCCGAATCCCTTTCCCTTCTTCTCCTTCCATCAAACTCTTCACCACATTCGCAATTTCAACTCTCCCCACCAATCCGTCTTCTCCAACTCTAGGCCTCAAGGCCACTTTCACATCCTCGTGTAACATCACTGCATTCGTCCTCTGCTCTGCGTAAAGCGGCCAAGCAATCAATGGCACCCCATTAACAACACTTTCCAAAATAGAATTCCAACCGCAATGCGTCAGAAACGCACCCGTGGACTCGTGGGCCAGAATCTGCGCCTGTGGGGCCCACAACGGCACCACCAGGCCTCGACCTGTTGTCCTTTCCAAGAAGCCTTCAGGCAAATAAGCCAAAGGGTCACTCGAATCCTGAATATTGAAATACGTAGCACTTGATGATTGGTCATTTGGGCATCTAAGTACCCATAGAAACCTCTGCTCACTCATTTCCAATCCCAAAGCTAATTCAATTATTTGTTTATGAGATAAAGTCCCACCACTCCCAAATGAAACATACAAAACAGAGCTAATGGGCTGATTTTTCAACCAATTTAATGAAATTGACAATTCTTCATCTTTCTCAGATTTTGATGAACCCATTTGAATCAATGGACCAATGGGATAAACAATTGGTTTACCCTCTTTTTTTTTTTCATGAAACTCAATTGCAATAGGCTCCAATTCTTTAAAGCTATTAACCATAATACCATCAGCCAGTGTATACCTCTTCGCATGATGAAGAACCCATTTGTAGGCATCGTTTTTTCGATCCTGAACTGGGTCTAATAAATCCCTCCCGTAAATCGGAATCGAACCGGGAATTTGTATCTTTTCCTTCACATCCCTGTACTCGGACGACACCGTTTCGTCGAGTTTTGGCAAGTGAAGAAAAAGTGAAAGAACTGTAGCGTTAGTTGGGTAGAAAATGTAACAAGGGATACTAAACTCACGGGCGATTTCGAATCCATCCGTGGCGAACAGATCAAACACCATGGCAGAGAGATTTTTAGTTTCGTGCAAGGATTTAACAGCTTCACGAATTGAAGACAGGGAACGAGTGATCGTGAGTGAGATTAAGGTTTCGATTTTGACATCTTTGGGCATATCGTCGAAGCTGACGGGGGGGAGGAGGAGGTAGTCTATGGCGGGGGGGAGGGCGGAGAGGAAGGTGTTTTGGGCTTTGGAGAGAGGGCCGTCGGTGGGGATGATGAATGTGGTGGAGATGCGGTGGCGGTGGTGTAGTTTTTGGGCGAAATGGGTCAAGGGGATAAGGTGCCCCATGCCTGGTGTGGGGAGTATGGCGATGTGGGGGGCGGCCGCCATGGATGAAAGCTTTTGGTTAATTATGAGGAGAGGAACAACTTTTCGTTTTGATGAGTTGTTTGTTTAGAAAGGTTGGAGAGTGTGTCTATATATATAGAAAAAAAAATGGTGGGCTTTTCGATAGGGTAAGTGGGTCCACAAAAAATATTTTCTATATCCGCCGTGGCTGTAATATTATCTATAGTATCTAATAATACTTCATCAGTCCCATTTATTCTGCTCCTTTGATACGATTAATGGATCAACTTGACTAAATTTATAAAAATTATGATAAATTATTTAATTAATAAAAAATAGTGGGTTTTTCGATGGGGTAAGTGGGTCCACAAAAACTATTTTCTATATCCGTTGCAGAAATTATGTGGCTGTAATATTATCTACAGTATCTAATACTTCCTTCGTCCCATTTATTTTGCTCCCTTAGTACAATCAACGGGTCAACTTGACTAAATTTATAAAAATTATGATAAATTATTTAATTAATATATTTCATTAATAAGTTGATAATATCATATGACACCATATATATTAATATTAAAAGGTTTAATACACCATAAATATGAATTATTTAATATTATAAATTACTTACAATATTGAAAAGTTTGACCGAATATTATAGCAAAGGAAACAAAATAAATGGGACGGACGGAGTATTAAAGATCAGTGGACTCGCGGATTTATTTATTCACAACATAAATTGAATCATTTTTAATGAATTTTGCATCGAATCATTCTTACAATCATCTTTTAAGTTGTATATTTTAGTCTTCCATGTCTAGAAAATCATTCCACTTACGTAAGAAGATATTCACAATTATTTCATTATATCTTCTTTGGATCTTCGTGATATATTTTATGAGACTAGGTTATGAAAATGAGTGTTTAGGCAACACAAATTATTGTTATTTACATATCCACTGCGCGCAAATTAGTGCTATTTACAATTCTTTGACCATTCATATGATTTCTCAAATAAAGAAAAATGTGAGTAGTTTTGACTTCAAATCATTCTTTGCCTATATAAATATATATACATCTTATGTTGAGATTTTTTGTTTAATTAATTAAATCAAAATTGAATTATAAAATTTTCGACTACAATTTAATTCATGATTGTGTAGTATAAAATCTACAATTAAACTAGTGTATTGTAGATTAATAATGCTCATTGTTCCAATCTTTTTTATTTGATGAGTTACTATACAAATAAAGTTTTAAAAATGATTAATTACTGTAAATATTTTACTTTTATTATTTTTTGGATTCTGAAACATTAATGTATATCATTTATATAATATTCCAAAATTTGGTTAGTTGAAAATCCTATGCATGTTTGATTGGTTGCCTATTTCAAGTAAATTAATTTATTAGTTTCGAATGATGTGGTAGCACGACCTTTTCGTTTTCTTTTGAATTGCACGTGAATATTTTATTTTATTCAAATGATGTGACCGTATCTGGGGTCGCATATTCTTCTAGAAAGACATAGAAGTGAAGTTAATTATTCAACATATGGTGATGTCAATAGTAACGTAATCGTGTTGTCATTATAATTCAACCTTATCTTTTTTTTTTTTTTTTTTTTTTTTTTATAACCCAGGTGTCCAAGCTTACACCAGACTAATCCTGGACCCTCAGAATTCTTGCCCTAGAACCCTGAAGGATGTAAATCGCGGGATGTGCCTCCACCAAGCCTCGGGATCCCACCATACTGTTGTACACTCTGCGCACAAAGGGGTCTTGACCACAAATGACCCTTAGACAGACTCATGATAATGCTTCCATACAAGTTCCAAATGGGATTCGAACCCCCACCCTTGCCGCTGGAGCAAGCCTTATGAATTGTTGGTCAACCAGTTGGAGAAATGCCCCGGGGGCAACCTTCTCTTTTTTTATGTTGTGTATTGGCAATTATCCCTTATATGGAGAAATTCTTACCCAAAATCCCAAATTGAGTTTGATCAAACCCAAAATAATTACATGGTAAGTGTTATACTTGATTTAAGATTGGATGTAACTCCTACAAAAGTGACGAACCACAAAGCAAGTGCAATACACTTGCTTGATGGTTGGATGCGTTTGACCTATCCATGTTTGGACAATGATTTTCCCTCTTGTATCAGTTGTATACTAAAATATGCAATTACTCATCTCTCAGTTATAGATCATGTTAGCAGAGACCTCATATAGGTTATTATAAAATCTTAATTTGACATATATCTTTTATTTTTTTTGGGCCCAAACTATAAAAACTCTTCCAAATATAGTCATAATACACCGAATTAAAAATCCAGCCCTATTTGTAATACTGACTAGTATTTCATTATCCAGCCCAGCCCAACATAAAAGCCCAATGAGAATCGAATATATACAAAGCCGAAGGCCATTCTGGAAGATTCGGAATTACATATACATATCAAAATCAAAATTCAAAAAACAAAAAATAAAAAAGAAGAGAGAGAATAGAAATCAAATCAGAAGAAAAATGATATACAGGAAATGGAGTTTGCTAACCGGCCCAGCCACAATTCTCGGCGGAATCATCGGGACCATCGTAGTTGTCGATCTCCTCTTCATTGAAAACGTTAGTATTTTTTTTGTTTCCTTCCATTTAATTTTTACATTTGAATTTATATTGGATCGAAACAATTAAGGTTTAGGATGACTGCCTGCGTTGTTAGATGGATTCCGTTCAAGGTTTAATCATTTCAGTGGATTTCATGATTGCTATCGCGAGATTTTGTATTTGCTCTTGACCTAAAATTACATGATTGGAGAAAAAACGACGACCTAAATCTATTCAAGATATAGGTTAGTGTTGAACTGGTTTTTTCAAAAATGAGGGTTTGAAAAGCACAACCGTGATTTGAATTATTGAATGTACAAAGTGGAGGGCCGAATGGGCATTATGATATGGATTTTTAGTCTAAACTTTGTTGGTTATTCAGTTTGCAGTTTAATGTAGATTATTAATACTGGAGGTTATTTTTGTGACTCCTGTTAGATGAAGACTGACAAATTTTGTTTGGATATCAGATGATGATCATGATCTAGTAAAAATACTGACTGGTTAATTTTAAATTTGGATCAAGTTTCGTCATAGACTATAAGAAACATGTATGTAGCTCACATGGTTTGATCTTTTAGTAACTTGGATTAGGTGAATATTCAGTTTTAATTCACTACTTTTATACTTTTTGTTCTTCATTGAAAGGCTTTGCCGCAACTTGCGCATGTAGGAGTGCAATAAATTGGAGGCTTACTTGATTGGAATACTATTCCTACTACATTATCAGTTGCTTCTGATTTTTAAGCCAGAATCTCTTAAACATGTTTGCAATACTATTTTTCACCTCCTAATCTTCACAAATGACTATCTTGATCGTAACACTTGTTCAATGAACTCCTTGAATTTACCTTCACTTTTGTTATGTTCTTTATACAGAATATATATTTTTCATATCTGGTCCAAATTAAGCTATGTGGTCATTAAACTCCTTTCATGCGTTGGTTTTACAGGATTGGCTACGTAAAACAGATCAAACGAAGAAAGAGTATGTACCTTCGACCAAGAAGGAATGAAATGTGCACATCTCGACTCTGATCTAAGCTTGTTCTATGTTTTCTGTTTGTTTGGTATGTCTGCTACAAGTTTGCGACTTGAAGTTGATTTGAACCTGTTTAGTTGAATAAAAGATAATGTAGTGCTTTTCTAGAGACATTTAAGATTCAGATTTTTGATGTCTCACTTCATTGTGTTTATGCAGCAGAGTTTATTGCATATACTTTAATCATCTTTTGTAACGAGCCATTTCTTAACATGCGATTGACATTAGGGAGATATGAATTTCAAAAGGCTCAGTTATTTTGACTTTAAGTGTAAATGAGATTGTTAGAAGTAGAACACATATGAAGCAACGTAGAAAGCAATGCACTTGCTCAACTTTAAGCAGGGTATGTAGTTCAATCCAGTTCTCCATTCAGGGTAGAATGTATGTCGTTCAATCCAGTTCTCCATTCGTAACCATGTATATCAATCTTGTTTCATTTGACTTCTTCGGTATCTGTTGGACTTCAATTTCTATGCTCATATGCAAGTAAGCTGAAAATCAAAGATAACTAACTATATGATATTTGACACGAGTTCGTACATTAGAAGTACGTGATTTGATGTACAAATCAAACAGAAAAAAACATTTTATGCATGATAACCTTTAAATCTTGATTCTTGTTCGATTCTTCAAGATAAAATATATCGATACTTTAGCTGTTGAACAATTCAAGCTCAACGTTCGGTTCGATCAAAGTTCGTACGAGCTTAATTTCATTTAACAATCTGATAATCTTTAGACATAATTTCATTTCGATAAATACAAAACAATGCATAATTTGACAGGTATCTTGACTCATTAGCACCCATACACACCCAGTCCGTTGAATAATTGATTTTCTATTGTTTTGTTTTTTGGTTAAAAAGAGAATCGAATTCCATGAAATTTCCAACTTCAAAATGGTTATCGTTATAAAGAAGCTTTCGGGCCTCAAATTTTCATTGTTCATTGAGTTTCGGAAAATTCTTACCTAAATTTCCTAGACCTTATGCCTAGGAATAATACCACATTTCCCTCGAATTCAAATGTTATGGATCGTGGGAATTAGTGGAGATACACAGACACAAAGACCAACCCAACGTCCGGAATTCAAAGAGTTGAAAAAGATCACTGCATTCAAGAAAGAACTGAAATGGACCACCATTTTCATCACTTTTATGTCCGTTTCTCTGCTTTTTCATATTCGTATTTACTTTAATAAAAAAAGTGTTCCAACTTTAAACACTCATAAAACTTTAATCAGGGGAAGATAATAATGACAGTATTATCTTTCAACTGTGAAGGAAAACAATCCACACTTCACAATAGTGCAACACACAGAATTCCTATCAATAAAACTTCCATTCAATTGTAAACATTATACAACCAAAAGGATTCATTGAATTTCAAAGAATCTCAATTTCACAAAAATTACATATACATCGAGCCATTCCACGACACGTGCAGAAACTAAAACCACCAACTCTGATCATCTTCCACATGCAGAAGATACATTATGTGACCAGTTCCGGAAGGTGAAAGCGAAATTAATTGTATACACATGCACACACATAAAACTCTGTAAGGCTGCGCAATTTACATCTCACAGTTGAATCAATCAGTCAAACACAAGAAACAGAAGTAATGACATCTCATATGTTATACTACTAAATAGTTTTTTGTGATCTTTACTAAGAGATAAATATTTGCATTTGGATCATTCACACATCAGAAGAGCATTCCGGGCCTTTAAGCCAGCTACCTAGCAGCTGCATTCGGATCCCTCATTCCAAATCCTCGTTTCGCCTTCTCCACGCTGTGTACAAAAGTTTGAGTTAGTAAAAATAAAATCTACCCTTTCCACAATTTAGAAATAATATTGAGGCCTTCTCATTCTAGACAAGAAAATTTTACACAAATTAGCTCTGAGAGAACCCTTCGTGTTTAAGAAATTATACAAACTACTCAAGAAATTCATTACGTTTCCCAAACATGAGAATGTCTTCCTGTAATTGGACCATAAATTTAATAAGAAAGCAATGTGTAAGAGAAAGGACTAACGTTGGAGCAAGTTTGCCTAGGCTATCTAGCTCCTCCCCAGTGTCCTCGTCTAGGACTCGGCCAGATATCTCTATAATATACGATCGATCTCTATCGGTCGGGAGCCCTCTACTTCCCAGCAAATTCAGATCTTTTAGGTTGAGTTCTCTACCGTTTACATAAACGTGAGTGTTTCCACCACCACAATGTTCTGGCATAGGGTAATTGAATTCTTCTATAAATGGCTACAACAAAACAACACAAAAATTGTTCTAAAAAAATGAAAAAGGAAAGATCATCGAACTTGAGTGGAAATATTCTATAGAAAATGTTGAATCTTACCGGAACTATGCCAAGACAAGGACCTCCAACCGCACCCCAAAATCCAGCTCGGAAATCATACCTAGTTAAGTAAAGTTGCATAGAAAAGTAATAGAATTTATAATTATATTATCAGTAATAAGATAACTGATATTTTCACCATTATACTATAGCTGCAACCAAACGAGTTCTACATACCAGTAATTACCGGGGTGGATAGTTCCAGCCATTTTTTCAGCTTTCTTAATCAACCGATCAGGTATCAGATGCCCATTAACAGTCACATTAGCTTTCTCCTGCTCATCCATACGATTGGATCTATTTGAATCATTAAAGCCAGCAAAAAAGGTCTTAGCTTTGCTTCCTTTCATATGATCCGCTTCTCTACTTGCTTCACCAGAATCGAAGGTTGTCCCCGTGTTACAATACTCATTAGAAGATAAATCAATCTCAATTGCAGATGACTCTTTCCTCTGTCGAGTATTAGACTTATTAGGCAACTCTTTGTTATTTTCCGAGCGCCCACTTATATTTCCCTCTTCAAAGCGATTAGCTGCGTGAAACTTATTCGAAAATTCAAAGTGATTTTGAAGAGGTGACCCCGCGGGAGGCCGAGATTCTTTACCGTTTGTTGCCACATCAGCCAAGTTCGAATCTTTTCTTGCTTCCATAGATTGGAAATCATAACCGGAGTTATCATAATCCTCGGATGAAAAGGCTGTCCTTTCTTTAACCATATTTTCATCACCAAAAGTCGAAGGCATGTCATCAACCTTAGCCTCTTCATCAACTAAAACAACTAGATTCTTGTCCGAAACTGCAAAAGCAATCACTGTAGTGCACGCCCCACATCTTACTTTCCTTCGACTGTTATTTCTAATAAGAACTTTCTTAGGCAATAGTAGCAACTCAAAGCAATTGTAGCATGACAAAAATGGAGTACCGCCAGCAAAAGGGCGGCAATTTTTTCCACCGGAGGGTAAATGCACCCTTTGAGGGCGGCGGCGAGTAAATCCATCCACTTCGGAATTCAAATCACTAGGCCATCTCGTGTGCGAGCGAGGATTATGAGATCTCAAAGAAGAAGAATTCGAAGTTCTTAGATTATAATCTCGCGAGCCAAACGAACTATGATTCTCGTGATAATTGAACCTCGTATCATTTGAACCATCATAGTAATTATCACCATAGGAAGGAACTTGTCTCTTATTAGAGCACTCATAACAAGAGCATGATGGACGGTGACGGGGATACGGTCTCATATTATCATTCACATATGGTTCCATCATATATGCATGAGAGCAGGTTTCGGGATAAGGAGCCAGAGTTTGATGTGGACCCCGCCCAAGTATGTGAGACCTTGATGGATCCTCATACCCATGGACATGACTTGGGCCATATGGTGGAGGATAAAATTCATTGCCACCGATTTCTTCCCTACGCATCAAAGGAGGTGGCTCGGAATATTGATTCCGATAATTTGGTCTTTTAAATTGTGTATCATGGTAAGGCCTATTCATTCCCAACGAAGAATCGGGATACCGATTATCCAAAGCATAAGGATCTTGATAAGCCATTCTTCTATCAAGGGGAGCCTTTTCTTTACCCTTTCCAGGTAAATTGCCCGATCGACTTAGTTGACCTTGTAACTCATCCAACTTCCTCAAAAGCTCCTCTCGATCATCTCTAACATTATTGAATCCATCAATGTCGTTTTTGTTCCTAGTTGGAAGTTCATAATCGTAATTAGATCTATAAGGGGGATTCAATGGGCCCTCCATATCCTTTTTCTCTCCATTTCTTCCATTAACCAACCTCCCTGGCCTTGGTAAATTCTCATTATAAATTGTCAAATCCTCAAAATCTTGAGCCATTTTATTTGATCTTTTATCTTGAATTTCATCAGCCTCAACTTCCCAATTTTCCTCTTTATTCATCAAATTTGGCCTAAAATTTTGAGCTCTATCACGCAAAATCCTCCTCCTTTCTGCTCGGCTCGAAGAACTAATGTTTGATCTTACATCACTCTCAGAATTATCACCCAAATCCATAGTTCTTTCTTCAGTGACAGTCATTTTCTCATATCTATCAGAAAGTTTTTCTATAGTATTCCCAACCATTTCCTCATTTGACTTTTCTGAGAATGTGTCCAAGTCAACACCTTTGTTCTTGGCTGATAAAGTCAACAATTCAACCACCCAAAATTAGAAGAAGAAAATAGAGATCAATTTCCAGGAAAATCAATTCATTCAAATCTATACATTTCTATTATTGCCAAGAATTAAAAATATCTTCTGATGATGAACATCAAATAAACAAAAATCTAAACCAAAAATTTCCTATTTCAGATACTAATCAGGAACAGAATAATCCCATAAATGCTTCATAGAGAACAAATCTGATATTAACATCCACCAAATTTTCATTACTTTAACTAACAACATAGGGGAAGACAAATAAAAATTAAAAAAAGAATATGAAAATGTACCTCTTAGCACAGCACCGCAACCACCACACTGATAAACAGAGTAACCAGTGACTTCTGGAAGTAATTTCTCACACTTTGGGCAACGAACTAAACGAACCTCTGAGTTTTCAGACATTTTTCTTTTCCTTTTTATTTTCCTCACAATTTTCTAACAACAAGCCCACGAGCATATTACACATGCATATGTAGAAAAAAGAGACAATTTATGCTCAAAGATGCATTCTTGAAGAAAAAAAGTTCAAAAGGGTTTCAAGAAATTTCAGCAGAAATCACTCAAATAATCTTGAAAAAGCCCTCGAGCTTAAAAAAGAAGAAGCAAAAGATGCATTTTTTAAGAGAAATGGGTGAAGGGTTTTGAGTCAAGAAATCTGTTAAAGCATAGAAAGAAGAGTGATTTTTAGATTTTGAAACATCTCATGAGTAAAAGTGAAAGGCAGGAGTGGTTTGATTTCACACTTTCCTTTCTCAGAGTTTTAGTTTGAGTTTTCTTTTCTTACGTGTAAAAGCGTAAGAATTATTTATATAACTTCTCATATTCAATTGAAAAAGCTAATTAATCTCATAACTTTTAAATTATAAAATACAAATTATTATAATGCATAGTAGCAAAAAAAAAATCTATCACATTGCATCATGTCGCTCGTCGGATTTATTACATAAAATAAAATTTATTCCCATTTATTTCTCTATTATATGTTGATTTATTATATAGAGTTTTGGACATGTTAAGAAAAATAAAATTTTAGGTATTTTTATATTTTTACCTTGAAGAATAATAATTTCTGATCGAACGTATCAAGTCATTGTTTTCTTGACACAATAATTTAACAAGAAAGACAAAAATATTTATATTTTTCAGAATATAAATATTATTTTTACGGTGTAAATATCCATCCCTGGATCTTATGAGGAAAGACCTATTATATTTTCTTTTGTTTAATATTATACAATATCTAGCCTTGAAATTGTTATTCCCGTATATATTTTGAACATTTTTAGTAACTTTATTATTTGCTCTTTTCCACCCGGCAAATCAGCCATCTACATTTATTGACATTATCAAGAAAATATCGTCACTATTTAGGTGTACCTTTATACTATCATTTAGCTAACTTTTCAATCACATTCTATATTTCATCATCTAATACTATTCGTACGAAGATTGGTTCAATTAATTATTGACTTAGGTAGGATGATGCTATGATTGTAATATTCTCCTTTTTGTTATAATTTAATAAAATTAACATGATGTCACTTGCTTCTTTATGCCAGCTCTGCATTTTACTAATTTGATGGAAAAGAAGGGTATTTGGTGTTTTGTGCAATACTTTTTCCGCGTTATCTTTGATAAGAAAATAATATTGTTATTCTAGTTAGAATATTTTTATTTGTTAGGAGTATTCATTTGGTATTTTATCGCATCAAATAATTGTTTAACTGTTCAATTGATCATTTTACATTCACAAACATATAAACAAAAAAAAAATTGAAAGGATTAAATTGTTAATTTTATTTGCCAAAATATAATGTGTTTGCCTAATCACGCAACAATATGATCAAATTAAATGAGATTTTCACTAGAAAGACTAGATATGTATAAATTATAAAATAATCATAATCATTAAAATAAACTTCTAATTTAATTTGGGAAATCGATCTCACTCATCTATTTAAAGTTTAATATTTCCCTTGTAAACCACACGAATACGAATACAAAAATAAATAAATTTACAATTTACAAAAGTATAAGAAATAGTCAGTCTGTTATGGTTTGTATGACTTTGATCAGCTTTTCCACATGATGGTGGCGGTGAAAAAGAGAAAGAAAGGAAAGCATGGTTTTGGCTTTGGCCTAACGTTTTATGACTTGTCTTGTAATGAATGTATCATCATAAATTTGTTGAATTTTCAGACAATTTTGCCTATGTTTGATTCGGAAGATTCTTCTATAGACCCGGTCCAGGAGTTAACTCCTGGACCATGTGGTCTACATTTTTTATCTTTTTTTTTTCTTTCCTTTTTCTTCTTTTATTTTCTTTTTCATTCTTTCTTTTTTCTTCTATAACTAATATTCTTTTACACTATTCAAACACATTTATATACTTTGTGTTGCAAACTTATAATATATTGTTCCTATCAAAATTTTATTGTACAATACAAAAAACTTAAATTTTAGTAACAAAATACTAAATGACAAAGTGATAAAAATTTAAATATTATCACTAAAATAATGTACATAGACACATTAGTGACAAGAAATGTAAAAAAGTTGACACTATTGACATTTAGTGACACCCTAAAAGTGACAACTAAAAAGTTGTCACTAAATTGTAGTGACAATATTTATTGTCACTAGGTTGTCTCTAAAATATTGTCACTAATTGTCAATAATGACAACTTAAGTCCCATACACTTGTCATTAATAGCCATAAGTGATAATTTAAAAATATATTTTGTCACTATTGCACTTGTCATTAATAGCCATTAGTGATAATTTAAAAATATATTTTGTCACTATTGCACTTGTCATTAATAGCCATTAGTGATAATTTAAAAATATATTTTGTCACTATTGCACTTGTCATTAAATATATGAAAAAAAATGATAATTTCAACAATGTCATTTAATATTTTATCAATAAATTTCATTTTTCTTGTAGTGGTGGTTTTTTTATGTATTATATATTTTTTTTTGTAATCGTTCAGTGTTGTTGTGGTTATATGTTTATTTATTTTTGAAGATGTGAATTCGCAAATTCATTGTGTCATTTTGTACTATAATTTATTAAATAATTAAGATAGAAATTTTTTAATAGAATTAATTTAAAAACATTTTAAAAAAAGAAATAATGCGTGGAAAATGCAAATAATAATTTTGATAGAAACAAACATCATATTGTAAATTTGCAACACAAAATATGTCAATGTTTTTTTAATTGAATAAGAGAATTTTAGTTATTATTGAAGAAAAGGAAAAAGAAAAGAAGAAGAGAAAAGAAAAAAGAAAAGAAAAAAGAAAATAAAAAGAAAAAACCTGGACCACATGGTCCAGGGTCCGGGGAAGAATGTCCCGTTTGATTCCAACCACAAATCTTCAACTTAGTGGGACCTTCTCAATTACTCCCTCTGTTTCAAAATAACTGTCGTTTCACGTGTATGCACATAGATTAAGGAAACCATTTAATATGGCTGAATTTTAGGAAAAAAGAATAAAAAAGACTAAATTACCCTTTTAATTAAATATCCTCCACTAATTATTACTCCATCTTCTAACTAACTCTATCTCTCTCCACTATCAAATCTTTCCATATTCCTTAATTATCTCATTAACCGCCTCAATTTGTATTAGTCACTCTCTCTCTCTCCAAAATAAATCTTTCCACGTCCCTTAATCTTTCCATATTCCTTAATTATCTCCAATTTATTTTTTCTTCCCTCCAAAATTTACTGTATATCCAGAATTCATTATCTGAACACTCCAACTTGAAAATTCCAATTATCCCCTCCAAAATTTGTAGCCAAATAATTTTTTCAATTCGAATTTTTTGATTCAACCTAAAGTTTCAATTTTCCCCTCTTCATGCTAACAAAATTCAATTATTCCCTCCAAATTTCCAGCCAAAAAGTTCCATGAATCTGTTAATTTTTTCTTAAATATTCGTGAATTCCCACCAAAACTCTCCTATAAAACAAAATTTAACTTGTTTCTTCAAAATTAAAACAAAATGGATTCTTGAACAGGCATTGAGTTTTCATTATCTTCAACCCCCTCTTCAAAAACCAATGAATCTTCAATCTTTATGTTCATTTCTTCCATGTTCCTTTTCTTTTTTTATTGTCCATTTAGAGAAAATAAGTTGAAGTCTTCCCTCCATTCCAAGTATATTAAATCTTCTTCAATTTTCTTTTTTACTGTGACTTTGGGATTATGAGAACTTTTTTGGAATTGATAATGATTAAGAAGAGAGAGACAAAAAAGAGGTGATAAAGAGTCAGTTAATGTTTTAGAAAATTTATGAGCATAAGGGCAAAAATGGAAAAAGAGTAATTAAAGCTTTATTGGAAATCCAAAGCGACAGATAATATGGCACAAGAAAAACTTTCCAAAGCGACAGATATTTTGAAACGGAGGGAGTATATTTTTTTCATCAAGCATCCGCTTTTTTTGGTTCCTTTTCTCAAATGAATCTAGATAGAGTGAATTTTAAAAAAATCATTTTCAAAAAAATTATTTTCAAAAAACTTAAAAATTTCAAAAATGCCAAACGCCAAATGTTAAGATGACATTTGGCGACATTTGGCGTTTGGCATTTGGCAAATAATGTAATGTCAAGATGACATTTGGCGTTTGGCATTTGGCGGCAAATGCCAAATGCCATGAAGATGTTCTTGGCATTTGGCATTTGGCGTTTGACATTTGCCAAACGCCAAACACCAAAGAACATCTTCATATAACATTTGGCGTTTGGGGTTCCAAACGCCAAATGCCATGAAGATGTTCATGGCGTTTGGCGTTTGGAACCCCAAACGTCCAAAACACGTAAAAATACAGAAATCAGATCGAAGAAGAAAAGAAGCGGCGAAACTTACACCAAACAAATGATCATTCTCCTTCGTTCCTCCTCTCCCCATCATCTCTGAATGCATGTGCCATCTCTAATTTGTGAAATTCTTGGGAAAAAATTGGAATGAAGAAGTTGAGAGAGTTTGAATTTGAATTTAGGAATTGTGTAAGTGTTGAGTTAGGAATTTAGGGGTTTTGGTTATGGCCTTTTTGAAATTTCAACTTTTGAATATGGCTTTTCTAAAAATTACCCATCTAGATATGAAATTAGGGTTTTTTGCACTTTGCACCCTCAAAATATGGAAAAACTTAAATTTAACACTTTACACTTTCGAAAATATGAAAAATTCACCCTCTCTTATTTTCAGTTGGGGATGCCCTAAAATTTAGATAGTTTTCTTAATTTTGTGCAACAATCTTAAATCATGATATGTATTTAGGAATTAATGGAAGGAGTAATTCACAGTATCTTTTTCTTACATTATTATTATTATTATTATTATTATTATTATTATTATTATTCCCTACCTCACCTTCTTGCATTTATGCTGACATGCAGTGGGTCCAATTCACAAAAGATTCCATCCAAACAAATCCTAAGTGCAGAAAAATGAGATAGGAGTATATATTCTTAATAATCTTGCTGCTAATTTTTTTTCATTATTGTATTAAACCACAAATGTAAGTCAACAAGAACGAAAGTCAAACGATTGATCTTTAAGGATCTTTCCAATATCATTATATCAATGGACAGCAAACATTACCATTGTACATGAAAATTCTCATATAAACCTGATTTAGGAAGAAAAAAAAAATTAGACTTATAAAGAGTGATCCCAGTATATCAAGTTGGAACGATATATTATTAATTTAATTGTGGAAGAATAATGAGAAACCTTAAATAAATAAATGAAGATATATATATATATATATATTAACTCAAAAATAAATTAGTACTAATAGAGAATGAGTGGTGGAAGATCATTAATGCAGTGGACTTTGACTTAGTACCAATGGGAGTACAGTCAGTTGTACCTTTCACGCCTTCCGGTCTATGGGGTTTGAAACAGTGTGGAGTTGGAATTGTGTTTTTTTTGCAGGTTAACTCCCTGTGATATGTCTAATGGGCAATTTATCTCCCTGTGAAATAAAAATAGGCAGTTTAGCTCCCTGTGAAATGAAATAATGAGCAATTTACCTCCTTGTGATATAAAAATAGGCAATTTACCTCCCTGTGAAATAAATAATGAGCAATTTAACTCCCTGTGATATGAATTAATGAGCAATTTAGAGGGAGGCAATGTGCTTCTTTTATAGAAACACAGGGAGGTATTTTGCCCTTTTTCTTATCACATGGAGTTAAATTGCCTATTTATGAAATCACAGGGAGGTATTTTGCCCTTTTATTTATCACAGGGAGTTAAATTGCCTATTTAGAATAACATAGGGAGTTAAATTGCTATTCACTCGTTGGAATTAGTCTACCAACAAAGTTTATTAGTAATTAATTAGTAAATGATTAGGGTTACTTACGGTTGACCTTAAGTTAATTATACTACTAAAATTTTGCTTAGAATTTCGTTTCAATAATTGTGAGGTTTAACCAATAGTGATTGGACTCGGTGGCCATAATTTGTTGAATTTATTACTGAAATTTTTACTGAGAGAAGTTCCGTTCTCACATAATTAATGTGTCTAAGACGTTTCGAAAAAAATTTATATCAAATGTAAAATCAAAATTTCCTTGATAAATCATAAAAGAAAATAATAAAATTTGGGTTTCTAAGGATGTATGGTCGTTATGATATTCTCTTGGCATTAATTTGGGTTTGGAAGGCCTAAAATAGTGTGGCCCTCAGTTTTGCCAATTAATTAAACAAAAACAAGTATTTCTAATTTTCTATACTTGATAGTTCATATATATAATTGAGTTGCCATGTAGTATATTTTATTATGTTAATTTCTTTTTTATTCAAAACTTTGAGATATCATCTCTTTCAAAATGCGTACCATATCTCCTAATGAAACTTTCAATTGAAATTGTACGCAGATTGTGTGTGAGCCAAGAATGTTTGTTATTGAATTGTCAAAAGCTAGTTGTTTAATAACACGCACATTGTTCTTTTCACTTTAGTTACATGCTTTATCACTTTCAGAATTTCCTTTTTTTTTTTTTTTAATCATTGACTATGATATTATTTACTTTACTCTGAAAAAAAGACTAAAATTTTAATTTTTATAATTCCAAGGTTTTTAGCATTCTTTCACATACATACATACACTCTTAAGTTTAAGTAACTAATTTGCAGGCCTTCGACTAACAAAGCCCATAAACAAACTTAATGTGCTTCACTTGGAGGCCCATATTTTACTTAAAACTGAAAGGAAATTGGAACACAATAGAAGCAATGGAAGATGAGACAAAATATGCAAGAAAATTATAGTTTTTTTCATATACTAATCACCTGTTTAAATATTAAAAAACCTCATTCTGATCTAATACAAACTAGTACAAAACCCTCTAAAATTCCCAAGGAATTTTTTTCTTGTGGAATCATAATTAAATAAAAAAAATTATTCCTCTTAAATGTAGCAGTAGTTTTTATCGTTAGATGATATTTTTATAATCACCACGTGGAGGAGTACCACTACCATATAATAGGAGGAATATTTCATTCAAAATTTTCGCGCTAAAAAATCTTTAAATAAATCATCTATTAACATGTTCCCAATGAAAACGACAACTAAATACACATGATCCATTAAACATAAGAAAAAGATCAAATCCACACACAAAAACACAAAGATAACTTGATAGAATACCTACAAACACATGTTTTCACAAACTATTTATGCCATGATCCCACCCCACATAGAAAAATCTTTGAATAAATATTACTTTTAAGCTTCTTTCCTTTCGCTTTTCTTTCTCCTTCCACAAAAGATTTTCTAACATGGTTAGAATTTGCTTCCTCTGCTACTATTGAATCATGAAAAATTGAAGTTTCCACGTTTTTTGTTCCATTGTAATGAGGCCATATCACGAAGTTCCTCTCGATTTGATGGCTTATAGAAACGAGTTCATATGAATCATATAAAGGGCTCCCACAATCCCATATCTTTTCGGCTCCTTCTCTTTCGTGGGATTCCTTATTTTTGTTCATAATGTTTCTTGAATTTGTCAAAGTTGAGAAATTTTCTTGAGGTTATACAGAGTAAAATGTGTTGTTTTATAGTATGTTAACACCTCTAAGATTCTCTCAATAATTTCAAAATTTGAACTTGGGAAAAATTAAGTGATAAATTTCCTCAAATATCCCACATAGAGAAGGTTAGTCTTGATGTTTTCAAGTGAGAAACTAGTAATTTCATTGCATCAAATGGGCATCCTTGGTAACATTTAATAGTCGATTTACTGTCATAAAACATGTGTGTATGAATAGCTCTGTACTAATTAAGGCACAAACAAAGTTTAACAAAAAAAAATTATGTGTGTAATACCTATACAGCTAGCTGAATGAATATGGTTACCAAAACGTAGCTCTCTTTTACTAGACTAGATAAGCTTGTAATAAGTACAGATACCATTTTTCGAAAGGTAATTTAACCCCACCAGAAAAGCACAATAAATACGTGGAGGAACATAAGTAATTTAATAAATACATGCATATATAGTAGTTGCATCATTGTATTGTATTGGAAAATTAATTAAAAAGAAAAAGGAAGGGAAAGTAATATAGCTACTAAAACTATTGATTTTATACATTTGAACATTTTATTAAGGAATGAATACATTGCTGTGAGAACTAAGTATGAAAACAACAACAACAACAACAACAACAACAACAAACAAGAAATTAATTCAATTAAAATGCAGTACTAAAGCAGCTCTTAACAACATTGCTAGACAGTATTTGCAACACTACAACATTCGTATTCCCCACGCACCTCGGAGTTTTGAACTGGCTAACAGCAGCTCCAAGTCCTACATAATGATCCAGTATCTTATGAAAAGTTCCCTTCTTCACAATCCCAAGTTCTAAGGGTCCAATCGCATTTACTTTTCGAGAACTTACATATCCTGCATCCACAAATGATGTATCCAAACAATTGCAGCATTTTTCAAGAACTAAATCATTCAATTCACCACTTATTTCCCAGAAAATTACGTAATGACCAGGATCCGTTGATAAATCCACACGGCTCGTAAAGTCAACGACTTCTTGTTTTTCTTCGGATAGAAGCTTTGCTGCAGCTTCTACGGATAACTGTAAATCTTTCTCGGTGTTCTTGTCGATGTTTATGGTGAGTAAAAGATTGCTTCTACAAATGAATTGGAGCTCCGGAGTTGAGTTGTGGAATCCTTTGATCTTAACTATGTCTCCTAGCCTATAACGGTACAATCCTGCATACATATTCCAAAATATATAGTTTTTAATAATTCAACAAATAAATAAAATCCAATATATAGAAGAATATTCATTAGTCAAATCTTTTTGGAGTCAAATGTTTATGCACATATAAGCTGATTATACCTACTCTTCCTTTGGCTTTATTTTAGTGAAGAAAATATTCGTATTCAGCAGGTCAATGCCATTGAACCTAAAGAAAATCAATATATACTGCGGCTAGTAATGCAAGGTGACTTAATAATCAATTCATAAGAGATGCACTAATTGAGATTAACTTGATGGTTTAAAGCATAAGCTAGATGTGTATTAAACAAACCAACTTGAGCACTTTAAATGAAAATCTTGCATCGTTGAATATAGTTTGAAAGTGACTTTTCAACTTATGTAAACTAAAAACACCTAGTTCAGTAAGCACATATATTAATATAAAAATGAAAAATTAATCTCTGGACTCTAAACACTATTGGTCCCAGATTTTTAAAATGTTTTGTACTTCTGGTTCCATCGTCTCCTCTAACAGTCCTATAGGACCAAAAGTGCTAAATTGAAAGAGATTACTCTCTGGAATGTGCAAATATTTTTTAAAAATTGGGAGAAAAATGAAAATTTATAAAGAGCCGGACAAAAAGTACAAAGTGGGACCAAAAGTGTTGAGAACCTAATACCATGGAACTGAAATGCAATTTTGCCAATATAAAATTACAAAAGATACGACAATTACCTTGACAACATCAAGAAAAAGTATATCTCAAAATTAATGATGTCCACATGTGCTCGATCTTGAGGTTCAGTAAATATATCGATATTTATCTATAAGAAAACAAAGTAATCAACATATGAAGAAAGCTTATACTATACACTAAAAGAAGTGGTCCAGTTTCCTACAATAATGGCTGATGTTGTGTCTCATTCCATACAAGAATCATGTGCCATTAGAACTTTTAAAACATCGAAAGGTACAATTTTGAAAATTTTACCTATATATTTTCCATGTGAGCTACTGATTACCTAATCGTTTATGATTAATACACATTGCAGTGCCACTAATGACAACCATAAACAAGAAGACAGCCCTTTAAATAATATTTACTTCAAATTTCACAAAAGAAAATAAAAAAAAGAAAAAGAAAAAGAAAAGATAAGAATTCAAACCTGCAAAATTCGTGACAATGATCTCGTACTCCTCACCGTTCTCGACTTCAGTTAACCCCACAGGATCTTGGCCATTTAAACCTTCTTTCAAAGGGATAAATTCAAAATAACCAATATTAGGTAGCACCGCGAATGTAGCCAACTCTGGTGGCAATTTCGGGTTCACATTAGCTCCAATCCATCCTTCAGAAGCTCCATAATCTGCACTCAACAAAGGTAACCCTCCAGCATAATGCCTCAATTTGTTCAAATAAGGTTCCATAGATCCCGTCATTATCCCATAAACATACTTGGTATTCGGAAACAACTCTTTTATCAATCCATACCAATTGCTTAAACCCAAACACTTGTCATATATTTTATCAGCCAAGATAGGGTCCGGTTTAAGTATCTTTCCCATAGATAATCGAATTGATGGGACCGTAATTTGACTACTTAGAATCCCATTTCGGATATTATCCACTAGTTCTTCCCATACTTGTTCAAAAGTTCGGAAAGCGTGGACAATGCTGTGGGCAAATGTGGAGGAAACAACTTGAACTTGGTCTTTGAAAATGAGTCCACATAAAAGATGACAGTATAATGATTGGTGAAAGTCGGGGCCAAAGATTACTTCGTCGGGACTGCAACATGGGGTCTGCATTGCTTTCATTGTTTTCTTGAACTGTGAGTTGCGGTAAACGTTAGTCGTGGCAGTTCCTGCTGTGAGGCCTCCTTTTGTCTTGAATTGTTTGCTACTGTATATGAACTGTAATGCCTTGCCATTTCCAATCGGGTATTCTCTGCAAAATCAATTTTTCCGCATAAAAAACGAGCAAAGATGACGGTAAACTTGCATTTTTAGAACCCACGGCATTTTAGTTTCCTGCTTTACAAAATTGCAGTTTTGGTCCTAAATTTTTTAATTGTTTACACCTCCTATAGCCCCATTTCTATCTGATTTTGGACAAGAATTGCAAAAAGTGATATAGTTTTATGTGATCAAAAGTGCAAAATTGAGACAGTCTTCTGGGACTTAAAATGCAAAGCAAAAAGCTATTTTATAGGACCATAAGTGCGAAAAATGGATCAATAAAAAAGAGGGATATAGGATTGAAAATGAAAATTATTCTACAAAATTGGGACCAAAAGTGTAAAGCGCGGGCCAAAAACTGTTGGCCAATCATGTGGAACTAAAAAAGCAATGTTGACGAAGATAACCTCGGAGGACAAGTTAGCATTTGTATATTGAAGATAACAAAACCATTGTAAATCAGAATTATTACAGAGGTAATTATAAAGAGAAACAGTTGGTAGAAGGGTGAATTGCAAAAACCGCCCCTATGGAATTTCTAATTACCAAAAAAAAAAAAAAACCAATGTGCTAATTTTTATTAGCAAAACCCTCCTGCGAAAAAAAGTCAATGGCATGCGACCTCATAGGGCTCGGTTGTAACCTTGCAAACTAATAACATTTATGATTTTATCAGTCCCAAATTTTAACTATAGGACAAAATGAAGGGAAATGAAGAATTAAAGAAAGGGAAAGAATTTATTTTTATTTTTTTATACTAGAAGCAGCTTATGATGAGAAATTCAATAGGTTCTAGGCCAACACATAAAACAAAAGGACAGCATCTAATTACCTGTTCCTAAATGCAAAAGAAGTCTTGTATATTTGCATAGTGCTTTCCATCAATTCATCATTGAAAGGTACAAACTTTGGCTTCCCTTGAGTGGTACCAGAACTGCAATTTGAAAAACAAATAAAAACCTCACAAATTCCGAAACTTAATATAATGTTAAAATACTAGTACAACATTGCATTGTAAAATCTAAAACCATCAAGATTAGAGAAAGAAAGGGTTATTTGCAAAATATACCCCTATGTTAGTTCTAATTGACAATTACTCTCATGTAAAATATCCATTTCTAGAACGAACAAAGGAGTGTAATTTGAAAGAAAAAACATAAGGCTACGTTTGGTTCTTGAAATGAAATGGAAAATATAAACAAACAAGAATGAAAGAAGATATTTTTATTGGTGCTTTACTCGCTAAAATCCAAAAATGAAACTTAGTTAACCAAATAGAACTAAGTGATTAGAAACTTAGATGAATTGATGAAACTAAATGATATATATATATATATATACATATACCTCAATGAAATGGTAGTTATTGGTTTTGAAGTAAGAATGGAGGGACTATGACCATCAGCAATTCGTTGAATGTAAAGTTCTAAGTCCTTATGAGTGACAAGGGGAACAAATGCCTTGAAACTATTCGGGTCGGATCTTCCATTAAGACCCGACCTCTGTAAATACTCTGTTTCACCATTTTCTTCCAAGATTTTCTCTAGGGTTTCTCTCTGAACTCTCTCTGCATCCTTTGACAATGCCTCGAATTCTTCTATAATTGTCTCTGGGTCAAAATTTTCCTCCATTTTCTCCAACATCTTCACAATTCACTAGAGAAAAAATAGAGTTTCAGCAAACAACTTACAGAAACAAAAATAAACAAAACATATTTATTTATAGAAAATACAGTGTCAAATAAAATAGAGTATAATGAAAGCGACTTCATCGAACATGGGAATGAAACCAAAAGATGAATTGTGCCCACAATTTTATGGACGGAAAGCTGTTCAATTTTGACACGGGTCAACCCAAAAAGTTCAAGAAGAAAGAAAGAAACAAAAGAAAGATGGGTCAGTCTATTAGGAGATAGGTCAATAATCTATCTCCCATAAGATAGTTCATCTTGGCCCTTGAAATTCACAAAGATTAAATCTTAGCCGCATGATTTTGTCCAATGCAAAAATGTTCAATTGGACCCATTTTTATTGTTGGACATTCCAAAAGTAGTAATTTACTTTTATGTCCCTATATAAAAATGTTTTCTAAATATAAAAAAAATGAAAACAATTTCATTTCTTCTTCGTCATTCCTCTTCCCTTCTTTTTCTCCTCAAGCTTTCAGACCCATCACCTCCTCACCCACCAAGCTCAAACTAAGGTCGGCCCTTACCATCCGGTCAGCCCGTCGAACCCCCATGGCCAGATCTGGCTTGCGCAAGGCCAGCGCCAGCCCTGGCCTTCGCGTGTCGGCGCGTGGCCGACCTGGCCACGAATAGGTCGGTGCCGGACGGAGGTGGTTAGGGGTAGATTTTTTTTAATTTTTCTTTTAGGTAAATCATAAATGTAAAATGTAATTTATTATAATTATTCATTGATATTCTTTTCTCTTATTTGGTCCAGTTAACTTCTATTTTTCTTTTTGATAAATAAAAGACCAATTTTTTTTTACTAATTCAATTTATGGATTGTCATCTTAAATCTTATGATTTTTAAATTCTAGGTGATTAGATTTTATTAAATATTAATACTTTTTGTTGATATTAACAAAATATGTTAATGTTATTCAAATTTGTAATCTTACAATTTTAATTGATATTTACTGGTCATATTATGTTTTAGTATTAATAACAATATAATTGCTTAAAAATACAATTATTTCTTTTTCTATGGATTTAATTTAAAAATTAGGTAATTGTCGCCTTCTTCAAAGGTACGTCTTCTCCGGCGAGATCCCAAGAATTCATGCCATAGACCACATTATTTTCGGCTCAGTATAACTAAAGTGCAAAAAGATTATAAAAATACATAGAAGAATTCAAAAATTCAGATAGAAATGTAAAGGAATTTTCTGATTGGTGAGAAAGGAAAAATGTAAACACACTATTTTGACTAAAAGGGTTTATACGTCTTTTAATAAATAATTTATTTATCTAATTTATTTTCATGGACACCTGTCGCATAGTTAAAGGCTATCTCAATTACCCACAAACCGGCAAAATCTCATAATAGACTCGCCCAAGAAAGATAAAGAGAGATGCATTATTATCGGAGAAATTACTCTTAAGTAGGATAATGAATCTTTTTTCCTTTTCTCCACCGTTTAATTCGTTTCGGGCATGTTTCATGAGAAAAAAGGAAAATGGAAAAATTTCACACATTTTGCATATAGAGTTTTTTTTTTTTTTTGAAAGAGTTTTGTACGTAGAGTTGTTTAGTGAGAAATTGAACCACGCCTAATATACAATCTATATTTCTCGCTTAAAAATATACAAATTAACCATGGTGAATTAAGATACCTTATTTATTCGCGTAAAAGTGCAATTGAGACTATTTTATGCTAAAAAAACAATTTGAACCATATCTCATATTTTTTGACAATTAAAATCCTCAAAATATAAGTGATGGACAATCTATATCTTTGTCAAAAAACAAATATTATATGATGAAATTAAACCTCGAATGGATAGTAACGATCGATAACAGTTTAACTTAAGTATTAACGTATGTAATCAACCATTTAAAAAAATCAATTCTTATCCAAACCTTTTCAAATTATTTTAATAAATTAAAATTTATCTCACTAATCACAACTAGTAGACAACAAATCATTTCAAAAGTAACTAAAAATAAAATAAACACAAGTAATTATGCAATTTTAAACCCAACATAACATGTTTAAACAAAAATTATCACATCAATATTCAACAAGAAGACAACAAACTCCAAAATAAACAACTATGATAACATAATATCAAAAAAACAAAATTCGAACTATGATAAACACCATATCAAAATAGTAATTCTATAACTAATCACCTATAGAATTCAGAAATATTGGATGAATTTTGTCACCTAAATCCTTTTATAAAGAAAATGTAAATACCTGAAATTGGGGAGGAAGAAATGAGTAAAAAAATTCTAGTTTATTTTATTTTTTTGTGTTAAGTGAACCAGTGGTTTAATCATTTCATTGTTTCATCAATTTTACTGGCTTTTGACCTGTTTTTTCCGATTCGAACTGAGTAGGGACTATACTAGTTTTGGAGGGTTGATCAGACCAGATTGACAACCGGTTGAACCGAACAGTCCGATCTTATTTTTAAAATAATGGTTTGCAAAGGCCTTTGAAGATTGTTTGTTTTGAATAAATGATTAAAGTTTGGGATATTGGTCAAATATGTCAGTCTTCGGAGATAGTTTATGCGATTCATGTTATTCTTTCATGAGATCAGGTGGAAGAAATGGTTTGAATTTTCCCTCAGTTGGGATCTCATGCTAACACAGGGATCTCATGCTAACACACATCTCTGTACAATATTTCATTTTCTTCCTTTATTTTTCTTTTATTACTTTTTGTTTTTTTTCTCCCAAAATTTGGTTTGATATTCTTGCTCACTTCTCTTTTAGTTCTTTCTCATTCGATGTGATTGAATAATCTTTATTTTTTAGTAATGTTATGAATGATTAATTATATATTAAAAAAAATATATATGTGAAGGACCACCTTTGTGGTACATTCAATAATTCATAATTACAATGGATAGAGTACAAATAAATTGGTGTACCACTCGATGATATATAAAGAAAATGGCGCACCACTCAAATCGAAATGCCTTTAACTCCATTTGGTGTACATTACAAATTTACAGCTAAATAAATGTACCACTCAATGAACAATTTACTTCCCCGGCCGTTGAAAAAGAAATAAAAATAAAAGACAAAAACTCCTTGTATTTATAAACTTAAGTTTGGCTATGTACTTTGACCTTTCAATTACTTATTTTCGTTTTAGACTAAAAATCCTTACAATAATATTAAATAAAAATAAAAACAACAATTTATCACCCTCAATCCCAATCCGCCAACGCTATCCGACTATTCGAATAATTATCTACTAAATGTCCAACTCATTTAAAAGCTTATGATGATATAAAGAATAAAGATTTACTAATATTTATGACTTAAAAATAAGGGCGCACTAGAGTAATTTTTCGCTTTAAATTTGAGTTATAGACGCATTTTTCAGCGTGTGAGCAACACTGCGATACGTAAAATTATTATGCCAGCTATTTAATCTCATAGAGGAGTAATTCATATATTTTTTTTAGAAGAAAAATGATTTGCCATTTAACCATATCAAAGAGGAGTAAGGAACCCAAGGTGGTTGGGGCAAGTAGTAGTTACTTGCGACCCCCAGAGGCGAGACTCAAGTTCGAATCCTACTGGAGACACCACACTGGGGAGGACCTATACTCTTTGTATTCTTCGGTCCGAGCTGTATATACACAGTCTAGTGGATAAAAAACAAAAGGAGTAAGGTGCTATTATTCTCTCAATTATTGTGTTTTATTTTGCAGTGGAAAAGTTCTTATCCTCTTCCTTTCATATATATATATATATATATTTTGTTGGGGGACAGTGCAAATCTAATTCTAGCAAAAGACAAAAACACCCCTTATGCTTTGTCTAACTCCCAAAAATCCCCCTGTGTTATTTTAACTCCCAAAAATTCCTCTGTGTTTGGTTTTAAATACCACACTCGACCCAAGTAATATATACTTATAATTTTATTTTTGACGTTTGGTGGAATGACAAGATTACCCCTATGTGTTTGTTTTTTTTAAATTTATATATTATTTTTGAAAAATTAAGTTTATATTACTTGGGTCGAGTGTGGTATTTAAAATCAAACACAGGGGGGTTTTGGGGATTTAAAATTACACATGGGGTATTTTTTGGGAGTTAGACAAAGTATAGGGGGTATTTTTGTCTTTCGATGTCAGGGGTAAAATTGTCATATCAAAAGCAAAATGTAAACAAATACTTGCAATTTTGGCGTTTGAAACACACTCTCTTTTTTGGGGGTGTATTTGGCACTTATTTGAGATCACAGGGGATTTTTGAAAATTAAAATAATATAGGAAAGTTTTTGAAAGTTAGACAAAGCATGGGGTATTTTTGTCTTTTGCTCAATCTAATTAATATTCCACGTGAAGTGCATGCCCTTAGATCAACAACAGAGTCGTACGTTTAAAGTTTATAAATGATAAGACTTGATTTATTACAATTTTTCGTATTTTTCGTATTTTTCCTTGGGCCTTTACAAAAGTTGGTATATATACACACTAAAGGGTATTTAGCTAAGGTCCAACGAAATTCAATCAATTGACTTGCATTGCACCGATCAAAATACAATATTAACTTTTTTTTTTTTTTTTTTTTTTTTTTTGAGAGAATAGAATATTCACTGAAAACAAAAAGAAAAGGTAGAATTAATATTTGCACTTTGCCCCCAGTTTTTATTTTTTATTGGCCGGCCTACTTTTTTCCACTTTGAAAGACAAATTTACTCTGGCTAATTAGTTGCATTAATTTTGTTGAGCTATTCTATTTTTAAAACCTAGCTAGTCCTTTTCTTTTTCTTTTTATAGGATAAACAATTTGAAATACATATTAATTTAGCTAGTCAGTCCTATAGGATCTTACCCTTACCCACATGTGGGAGTGGGACGGAGGAAAATGCTAGATAGGAGTACTCCATATACCTAAGATTAGTAATGGCTGGAGCTGGACGTGATTGTTGTGCCGTGTTCTACCTACCTACCTACCTATTAAGAAAATGCTACAGATCTAGGAATGCTTATTACTCCTGGTTCGAATTGAGCTTATAGATCTGTCTGTATTCACTACATGTATGTATGTATGTATGTATTTCAAATTACTAAATTGGATTAGATCCATCACATTTTCAATTGGCCAAGACTAGAGTATCTATGTGGCCCAAACCACCTTTTTGTGTTTTGAGAGAATGGCCCAAACCAACTTTCGCTTGACATAGAAAATTGATTTCCCAAAATAATTATATTCAGATGTAATCAAATTGACCCAATAATGGCCCAAGCCCACCTACAAATTAATGTTGCAATATAATTACGTTTACACCCTCCAAATAATTTTTTATTATCTTCACTGTCCTTTCTGCATTTCAAAGAGCCAGCCCCAGGGCATTTCATATTCTACTCTATATCCATCTTTCTTTATCTTCGATCACATCATTATTTTCCAATTTTATATTCATTGATTTTGACAAAAGGAACTTATTTTCTTACTGATGTAAAGACGATTCTATTGCACATACAATTTTGTATAAAAAAATTATTTCCAAAGGATTATTGGTAATAAATACTTCTTAGAATATTCCTTTCAAAGAAAAACAAAATGGAAAAAAAAAAAAAAAAGGAAAACTTTTTTTTTTTTTTTTGATCTGTATTTACAGCTCGGACCGAAGAGTGCAAAGGGTATAGGTCCTTCCCAGTGTGATGTCTCCAGTAGGATTCGAACTTGAGTCTCGCCTCTGGGGGTCGCAAGTCACTACCACTTGGCCCAACCAACTTGGTTAAAAGGAAAACTTTATATTGGGTGTACTTTGAAGTACAACCAATTGAAGCGAAAGCAGTTCTACAATGGAATCAAACAGACGGAGTAAAGTAAATCCTACTCACTAATAAAGGGATTAATAAAAGCAGGTGAAGCCATCAATCAATCAAAGCTAAAACCAAAGCTCTCTTCACTCTCTCACTCACCCAAAACGCCGTCACCTCATAAATCCACACACAAACACGCTCACTCCGTGCCGCATTCTCCCCCTCACTTTCTCTCTCTCATCCGCCGTGAGGAGAAGAAGGCAGTTCCGTTTACCTAGGGTTTTTGTATCTGATTTTTTGATCTATTGATTTTTTTTTTTGGAAATTATTTTTGGGGATTTGATGGCGTCCGAGGATGTGAAGACGAGCGCATCGGCGGTGATCGTGAATTTCGCGGAGGAGGCGAAGCTTGCAAAGGAAGAGATTAAACCTACTAAATCTCAGGTTTACAGTATTTGCAAATCTCTCGTCGCCGGTGGTGTCGCAGGTGGACTGTAAGTTTTTGTTTCTTTAAAACTTTTAATATATTTATGTGTGCATGTTAAGAATTACTAATATTTACGATTAATCAATAATGACAATTTTTTTTGGTTATGCTTTAATTTTTATTTTTTGGCTATATTTATATGTTTTTCATATACGTTGCATGCATTTGATAATTTTTAGATTTCTTGTAAGATTTATAATTTTTTTACTATTAAAATTTGTATTTTTTATTGTATTGAATTTGGGGAGAATATTATTTTCTGTGCTTTCAGTTGCCGGAAAGAATATTGGAAATGAAAGATTCTATTTACATGGAGAAAATATTGAAACTTTGAGCTAATAGAAGTAAAAGATAACCTGCTTGAATTTACACTTTCTACACAAAAAGGACAAATTCAACCCTTTAAGTGGTGCTATATGGCGTTCCTTATCTTGAATTGTGTATTTGCAGTCAAAGGTGTTGAATTTGTTTAGTTGCAGTAAAATGTGTTGAGTATTGAGTAGAGTTGAAGAATACGTTGTCCAATTTTAGTTTGAATATCTTATTTGGTTTAGGTTCTTCATGGTGGTTCAGTGATTGCGTTGAATTTGGGCAGTTTGTTCTTTAAATGATTTATTGAAACAATTCCACATGAGATGATAAGTTATGGCAATGAAAGATTCTTTCTACTTAGAGAGACAGAGGGGTAATATTGAAACTTTGAGTTGATTAAAGTAAAAGATAACATGCTCCATTGAAGATCTTGTTGAACTTTTCTTGATTATTTGAACTTTGAGATGGTAGAGGTAAAAGATTCCATGATCCCATGCTCAATGTACGCAGGATTGAACTTACACTTTTTTACCAAATATTAAGATTTGAAACTTTTCTTGATGAAATTTTGTGATTTAACAGACTTTGGCTAGTTTTTTTTTTTTTTCTTTTTCTTTTTCTTTCCCTTCTTCTTGAATTGTTATTTTAGAACTCTTCCGTTTCGATGTGAAAAATTCTGGAAATGAAGGATTCTATTTTACTTTGAGAGATAAAAGTGGAAACATTGAGTTTGAGTTGGTTGAAGTAAAAGATTACATGCACTCAAAGCTTTCTCATTTGTGTATTTTCCCTATTGCCTTGAAATTTCATTTGTGAAAAAATTATTCTAAGAAGAAATTTACAGAGTAATCCAAGGATAATAGACAGAATAACTTCATAATATTTTTCAATGACCATGCAGGATTTTTTCTAAGCATATTGTTAAAAGTGATATGCGGTGTAATTCTAGCTGCTTCTCTCTGATGAGCAATAGTTCAGAGTATAACTGACTTGCTCTATATCTGTTGCAGGTCAAGGACTGCTGTTGCTCCATTGGAGCGATTAAAAATTCTGCTTCAGGTTAGTAATAAAGTAGCAATTTTCTTTTCCTGTTCCATCTAAATGCTCGTTCTAAAAGTAAAATTGTCTAACCACATACTAAGACCGTCATGGTCTGCACAGAAAAAATGCATTATAGTGACACACGAGTAGGCGGTCTTTTGCCTTTTTTGAGACAATAATAGTTTTGGGTTAGGAAGCATTATTTCTTTAGTATTACATTCGAACTGCTCTCTCTCTCTCTCTCTCATATTTCTACATGATTCTCATTACATCTCAGGTTCAAAATCCACATAATATAAAATACAATGGCACTGTTCAAGGCTTGAAGTATATATGGAGAACTGAAGGCTTTAGAGGATTGTTCAAAGGAAATGGCACTAATTGCGCTCGCATCGTGCCGAATTCAGCAGTGAAGTTCTTCAGCTATGAACAAGCTTCCAAGTATGGCTCTATAAAAAAGCATAATGTTCATAGATGTTTTGATTCTTCTGATTATAATATGCCTAAATTTTGTAATCTAGTAAGTTACTTTGTTTCTTGCATTTAGTGCTAGTTGGTTTGTACATTTCAATTCTGATGTTCCTGAAAAAATGGAGATGGCCCAATAGGCTGGGCTTGTCATCTACACAAACATGTGCAGCATGAAGAGTATTTATTAGTATAAACATTATACAAACAATACTTAAAGAAGTTTGCTATCTTAGACGACGTCAGAACCATGTAAAGAGATGTTCCAGATTCCAGCTTGGTCATTTAACTCTTTATACTTGAGTACTGCTATATATGGTTTTTGAAAGTTGAGGTTTTCTTAAATGGCTGCCATATTAGATTTGGACGGTTTTTATTGTCCGGAAATCTATTTTTCTTATTAGAACAGGCTCGGCCATAGTAGGAAACTTTTTAAAACTAGGATCTGTATCATATGTGAAAATTTGGAGCCCTACATCTTGATTTGCTAAAGCATTGACATCTTAATTTAAGTGTGACATTATGAAATGGTGTTTTGGTCTCTTCAATAGTGTTTATCCAATGATGTCATTCTCCCTGTGCATATTACTTGAGAAATTTACACTTTCTGGTGATTTTGTTTTTTTTTTTTTCTTTTTTTTAAATGAAGAAACATAACCATGCCCCCATTTAAACACTTACTCCAATCATAAGTTAAAATAGATGTTTATGTGTATATTAGTTTTTTATTTAATTTTTGAAAATATAAACTTTTCCTGGACCAGATGTGATTCTGTGGCTGCTCTGACAACTGAATCCATTTTTTTCTTATACAATATCTTCATAATCTAAACTGTTTATCTGCTCTTTTATTCCTTATGTTGTGTTTGAATTGTTGTATGATGATGATTTTTACTTATGAAGTTCGCATGCAAATGAACTTCCTACAGCAGAGTTATTTTTTGTTTGGCCAGTTTAACTATATATTGATCACTGTCATGAAATCAGACAGAGTCCTAGCTAATCTAAGTTTTGATGGCTATTTCTTGTCAGATAATTCATCATTTTTCATATTTTCGTTGACTGACTATGTTATTTTATTTTGTGACAGGGGTATATTATATATGTATCAGCAGCAAACTGGCAATGGTATATCTTTTTATCATATACACAAACATATACAAATCTTTTAGCTCTGCTTCATCATCTTAGCGACTGTTTCATGTATAAAGTTTGGACATCAAAGTGGATATTTTAGATTGTGATTTGCTTCTGTGACTGGTAACATATGTTGCTCTTTCAATGTGTGTTTCTGTTTTCTAATAATTTAAAGTTCAAGAAAGTAAACTAATTGTAGGGAAAGTCTCCAGGGACCAGATCATGTGTTGAACGTGGGAGCTTTTTTTGGCCAAATTGACTCAAAATCCCTTTTAAATGCTTACACTGTCTTTTAGATATTTGAATGCTTACACTATAATATTTTTTTTTTAGTTTCTCGTCCAGAATATATAAGATAAATTAACTTGAGGGCCATTTCGGTTATTGAAGAATAAATTTGTTCCTTTCAATATTTTTGTTTTTTGTAGAGGATGCTCAGCTGACTCCTTTATTACGTCTCGGAGCGGGAGCTTGTGCTGGAATCATTGCCATGTCAGCTACATACCCAATGGACATGGTTCGAGGAAGACTCACTGTGCAGGTATTGTTGGTCCTCTTTAATAATGGGCTTTTTATAACTATTTGCTTTTGTGATGTACTTTATAAACTCAATAAAGATTATTTTTCTTTTTCTTTTTTATTACAGACAGACAAATCCCCCTTTCAGTACAGAGGAATGTTTCACGCTCTATCAACTGTGCTCCGTGAGGAAGGCTTCCGTGCTCTGTACAAGGGCTGGCTTCCATCTGTCATTGGAGTTGTAAGTTCAGAAATGTTATTATTAGGAATTCTAGGACTTGTGCTAATACCATGATGATTTCTACATTTCACTTGCTAAACCAAATTCAATATTTTCTATGCTTGCTTGACCATTTAATCATTTTATCTTTTGATTTATTAGTCACTTATGAAACTTTCATATATCGACCATTGCAATTTGATTGTTAAGCAAACTGGTTTTGAGATGCAATGTAGTAGAAGGGAATTTATATTAGTTGAGTTTACTTGAATTCAATTTGCCTGAAAACAATTGTACAACCTACTTTAATCAAATTTCAATCTTAATTCGATTTATATTTCAAGTGACTTTACCCTTCTGCCTTTGAGGTTAAGAAGAAATATGGTGTTCACTAACTTGCTCTAGTTATAGTAGTACACGATCTTCATAAATGAATCTATTGAACAATGTTGCTTGTCAAGGATTCTAAAACCTACTCAAACACTTCCATTTGACCTTAATATGATTTGTTTATCTTTTAAATGATGTTTGCATTTTTTAAAGAAAAGATTTTGATGGTGAGGACTTATTTTCTTCATTTGTTTTGCAGGTTCCATATGTGGGTCTCAACTTTGCTGTGTATGAATCCCTTAAAGATTGGTTAATCAAATCTAAAGCCTTTGGGCTTGTTGAAGATAATGAATTGGGTGTTGTAACTAGGCTTGCATGTGGGGCTGCAGCAGGCACGGTTGGGCAAACCGTTGCTTACCCACTTGATGTCATTCGTAGAAGAATGCAGATGGTTGGGTGGAGTCATGCTGCTTCAATCGTCACTGGTGATGGGAGAAGCAAGGCCCCCCTTGAATATACTGGCATGGTCGATGCTTTTAGGAAAACTGTGAGGCATGAAGGCTTCAGAGCATTATACAAGGGTTTGGTCCCCAATTCAGTGAAGGTTAGTCATCTTATTTGGCATTCTTCACTCGAGTTGTTTGGAAAATACACCCGAGTGTTAGTTCTAATTGACATGTACACCCCCTGTGACCCTTCTATGCACTTATGTGTGATTAATTGCGGCGGAGTTTTTTTTCTCTTATGAAATAACCTTTAAATATATATCACATGTCTTTTTAAGAAAAGTAAACATGTTTTTAATACTTTTTACACTAAAGAAATACTGTATATTATTATTTATTTTTCTTCTGAATAATATCATAATTTATCTAAATCTTCTCCCAACTCCAATTTATGACTTTGAAATGAAATAATATATTTAATACTGATAGATGGATGATTGCATATTTTCATTTAATTTTAATCAGGGGGCATATTGCTACACTTTTATGAACACAAGGGGCATTTGCTAATAATAATACTATGGGAGTGTATTTGGCAACTAGAACCAATTAGCAAATAACTCTCTTCAATATATTATGCGAGTGATTGTATCTTGACTGCCTTACCTTCTATTCTATTCTATTATCTATAATATTAGTTTAGTAAAGGGCCTTACTTTAAGTCTGCCCAGATATGCATTTTTACATTGGAAGTACTGATAGGAGGTGCTGGATAACAATGATTCTTGAATTTTTGTGATTGCTTTGCCATATCTTTTAAAAGATCATTTGACTGTGAAACTTAATATGAAAAAGTTACTGTTTTCTCGTGCTAATGAACTTTAGTTCTTCTCTACAGGTTGTCCCATCAATAGCCATTGCTTTTGTGACGTACGAGCAAGTGAAGGAATTATTGGGGGTGGAGTTTAGGATATCCGACTGATGCACGCACTATAACGTTCGGTGTGATTTTTGTAGTAAGAAGAGGAATAGATAATTGAAAAATTGTAATACCCTCTTCTGCAAGCTGCTCGGTAGAAATGTTGTGATAATAAAGTAGTAGCAATGAATTATGCAATTTTGCAGGTTGCTCCGTAAGTAAAGTAACAATCTTGTATGGCTTTGTAGACAAATTCTGCCTATTCTTGATGAATAATTTCGTTTGTTTCTTTAGTAAAGCTTCATTTAACATTTTTTGGTTCGGCATTTTCTCCTTTTTTTGACTTGTGATTGTTGAGAGGACTAGAATTTTCTCAGACATGGCAGGAAGATTACCCTGTCTCTACAGTAGTTTGCATTAAATAAGCCCTATAAGTTGGACCCTCTTTATTTGCAGAAATTGGATTATTGGTCAATTTTTTAAAATTATTTTGTAGTTTTGATTCCGTACTTTGCAAAATTGTAAATTTGATTCCATATTTTACGAAATTATTCTTTGGTTTTTTTACTTTTGGTTTCATAAAATGGTCTATATATGGTAATTGATCTCACAAGACTGTTACACTTCAGTCCTAAGTGGATGCAAATGAGGCCTTGTACCAAAATTACTTGAAAATGTAAATTTTATTAAACGCAAGATCGAATGTGCTGAATGTCCATTTCTGTAATAGTTCAAACGCAAATTTTCAAATATAAACTCCTAGCTGTTTTACTGAATGATATCAAAATTTGAGATTATCTGAATCTTGTATCATTATTTTTTCTATATGCTATAACGGTAATGCCCGAGTCTCTAGTCTATATCTCTCCTGGCATCTAAGTAAACTATAATGAAAATTTGTACTGAATTTGTATTTCTTCTAACTACTGAATCTGAATTGAAATATAGAGATGATAGACTATATATGTCCATGTAATAATATTATTCTTGTAGAATCAAATCATCAATCATGCTTTTCTTCAATAATATCTCTCTTCACAATGTCACATTCTTCTGCAGTGCCTGAGATCAAAATACATGTTTAAATCCTAGTAATTTTTTATTTTTTAATTTCAATTTAAAAAAAAAAATTGGCAAGTACAATGGTTACCTGCTGTCCTGAATCTTTGTGTGAACCTTTGTTGTTTGCCTCTCAACAGCTCGAAATCCATTCATCACTTCTCGCCTTCTTGTTGAAAAATCCGATCTTTTCATGTTACTATGCTTTGTTTTGTAATTGAAATTGCTACATTCCCTGTCGTCACTTTCATCGAAATTTTTACATTCTTCTGCAGATAATGAGAGGAAAGAAACGATCAAAACAAGATTAATCGCAGCAAGAATAGGCGTATTTCTGTCCAAATTCTCTTCATTTTATTTCTTCTATGCTCTTGTATTCTTGGTCGGTATTAACTAATGGCTCTTCCATTTCTTAATTTGCTTTAAATACCTGTCACAAAGAATAAGTTTTTATGAGGTTAACTAACTTCATGCACAAATTCATACTACTACACAACCACAAGAAAATGGAAGAAAGTGCTAAATACATACACATTCATGCATGTAGGGTTTTCAACTTTTTTAACTTGTAATATATTTTATATATATAAGGGATATTTGGGTGTGGAAACAACAATGTCAATGGTGAATGAACTCAAAACACAAATGAAATGAATGATTTTCTGCTGTAAATTAGGATAACTAATGGTTGATAATGAATATGGCAGGTAAGGTAACCTTTTCTTTTTTTCCATTAATTTTGAGTTAATAATAAGCAAATTTGGATAGGTCCACCTAATTATAAAGAAATGAATTTGAGGCATCATTTGAACAATGTTTTCGTTTTATTTTTGTATTCAAAAGAATTGATTCATTAATTGTATGGAATATCTAAGGCTACAAGAAAAACAAAGAAAGAAGAGCAGATAATTTAATTGAACTACTTGTATTGTATATCACAACATACATCTTGATCTTGTTTATTACAAGAATATTCAATCATATATATTGCTCTAATAAAACATGATTGACTGCCTTCTACTCTATACAATACAAAACAAAACCAAAATAAAATTGCTTGGAAAAACCAGCTCTACTTAAAAAACATGACTACTAATTGACTATTTAGGATAATTCAGAATCTGAGACATGACCAGATGTTCTCCGTGTTCTCGGACTCATCGTCATCAGCTGACTTTCAGAATTCATCCTCATAGAGCGTCCAGTCGGAGTTATTTGTGGAGGTCTTACCCATCTCCCCTTAGGTGTCCCTGTTAAAAAACACTTCATAAGAATAACCTGGCAAAAATCTAGTAGTATATCTGAAGCAACAGTGCAACTCAAATCTTTAAACTTGCACATCAGTCTAATTTAGGCGCCACATTTAGAAATGTAAAAAAAATAACCTGGCTGTTTGTTGATCTTGATATCTAATGATTTCTTCGATAATGAAAGTTTCCCAACCATACTTTCTGGAGAAGGCAATGATCTCCTATCAGTTGGCGACGTAAATGAATCATCTGCTGGTACTGCATTCTCATCTCCATACGCAGAAGCTCCATCACTCCCTGATTCCGAGTTATCTCTACAACTCGAATTCGATTTCTCCTTCTCTACCACCCTATATGCAAACATCTGAAACGGTATCTGTGACACAGACAAAACACTACATCTTCCTATACTGCAGCTTCTTACAACATCTCCATCAATTTCACTAAAATCCACCGCAGGCATAGGTGGGTCCGCCTGGCTGTGCTCGGGATTCATAGCCAAGAAACGCTTAGTATACCGAAGAATGCGACAAATAGACGAGAAACTCGGCCTTTGACTCGGGTCAACATGCCAACACTTCTTCGTCAAATTCGTTATATATTTCGGTGAATGAAAGGGAAACAAAGGTCTCTCCCCTGCTCTAATGTTATGGCTCATTTTATCTCCTTGAAGATGGGAATCCTCAAAGGGGGCTTTCCCAGTTAAAACCTCAAAACAAATCATACCAAAGCTATACACATCGGATTTCTCTGTGTATTTTGAATTTCCTCCGTCTCCTGAAAGTTCCTTCTCTTCTAGCACCTCCGGAGCATACCATATAAATGGGACCTCTCCAGTTTTACTACTCTTTGGTGTCTTTTGCGTGAGACAAATAGAAGACGATAAGCCAAAACCCGAGACTTTTGCATGCAAATAACCGTCATTGCTAAAGGTCCTAGCTTTTACAAGAATGTTTGAAGGGTTCAGCTCTCCATGGTAGATTTCCTTAGAGTGAATATACTCCATTCCTCTTGCAATTTGCAGCATTAGATCAACCGCAACCGGAAGAGAAAAGGGTATTATTCGTTTTCTTGGTCCACATATCTCTTTTATATAGCTTGATAAATCTCTATTCATTAACTCCATGACTAAAAAGCATTCTTTCTTTTCTTCATCAGCGAATCCACAGAAAGCATGCATTATGTTTGGATGTGAGAGACTTAATTCTTTTGAAATCTCAGGTAAAATTGTCTCTATGTCTCCAAACAAGTGCCGTAAAGCAAAGCTTTCACCTAGCCATTGAATCTCCTTATACTGGCTCCCGTTTCCTAGTCTGCGCCTCACTTGGTAATCCTTTGAACTTACTAAAGTTGCACAAGGTAATAGCTTATCATCTATTATCTCAGTACAATTCAAGTTCTTAATAAGTATATCTGCAAAACGACGTTCTTGTTTTGAACCCAAATCCTTTTTCTCTTTGATTTTCTTGAGTAGAAACCATCTATCCTCTTCCCAAACAGAATCTAATCGACAGCAAAAATCTTGTGAAATCAAGTACTGATCTCCGAAAAGCCATTGGAAGATTCTTGGATCTTTCAAATCTTTCGTGTACTTGAGGGAATATATGATCTTTTTCTTTTGTATCTCATCTTGATCCGAACCTGATATTTCACCTGCCATTTCGATAGCTTCTATGACGACAGGGATGTAGAGGAGTAAATTGTGTATGTGGAACTCGACACAGGAGGCATTTTGATATAAGGTAATGGCTTTAGCCCACCAGTCTTTTGTTTCTAAGCATTGCTTGATGTATGTTTCCCCTTCTTTGAATACGTTGAGGAGATCTTTTAATGGATTTTCAATGATCTTCCATTTTGTGTTCTTTTCTTCAAATTTGAGATTCTGTTGCATTTGTTCTGCAACTGTTTTGTAACCTGATGTAAACATATCTACAAGTAGACAGCACTGTCTTTGGTTGAATATGTTTTCTTGAAATACCATCAGAGCATTTAAACTTCCTACTACTTCTCCAATTTGTCTGAATTGCTCCATTTTTTATACAGATCTGAGAATTAAAAAAAAAAAAAAAAGGCAGCAGAATGAATATTTCAGCACAAAAGAAGGAACAACTTACCAATAGGTCATCTGATTGAATTCCTAAATCATATGGAATTCAATTCTGATTCGAAACACATTTACAATATCGCAAAAATCATCAAGAAACCGAAGAATCGTAATTTTTTATTTATATGATTATGAAGATCCAAGAGGAGAAATATTTGGTCCTCTTGGATGTATTTTAAAAATATTTCATGAAAAATGAAAGAAATGCAACCAGCAAGAATTTCATCAGTTTTTGGTGACCTCTACACTTGGCAGCTTCTCTTTTTACATAATAATAATTAATATAAATATACTAGTTTAGATTAAAGTTTTATAATTAAACTGCATCATAATTCTACATTTGTCTATATATGAATGTTCATGGTTATTACCAAATATATTTTTTAAATAGTATTATTATGTTTAATTGTTGAGTCGATGACATGCTTTATTATTAATATCATCATTTAAAAAAAAATCATCATTAATTTTGGTTAAAGTTTTTAATAATTACTTCTTCAAACAGAGTTAAAAATTGAATATGTAAACACCACTTACTAGATTTATTTTATTAATAGCACAAAACATTAAAAAATTAAGATTATGTCCATGTTGTTTAATATTTTGGATGTGTTCGTAGTGAGGGACTATAATTAATAATCATAATCGATTAAATAGCTAAAATAAAGGGGGTGTTTTGAGAATTCTCTCGTGAGATCAAAAACACTCACCATTCCCAGTTCCCAGTTGTTCTGTTGTGTTGGACGAGTGAGCAAATCTACAGTGTACACAGGGTAGTCAAAGTGATGCAGTGGTACGTCGTCGCTTCGGTGCTCACCATCCTCACAAGCTCCCAGGTTCACTCTCACTCTCTAATTTTGTTTTGTTTATGTGTGCGTGAAAAAATCATACAAAAAAATTGCTCTAAATTTATGATAATTGCAGGGAATCTTCACTACATTATCACAAAGTAATGGAGGATACAAATATGACTATTCCACTGTGCCCTTTCTTGCTGAAGGTTTCAAGGTACTCCATTCATTGTGGCTTAAATGTAAAATGCAATATTTTCCAATTTCCAAATCTATTTTTTTGGTAAAGAACAAATCAAATTACCTTATTTGGATTCTTTGTGAAGGTAGCTTTAGCTATTGAGATTAGAATTAGGGACCCTCCTTTGTTCCCAATCCCAAATGGGCATTGTCTATAATTTAGAGAAATAGAATCATACCATTCAAATTGGAGCTCTAGAGTGGACATTTTGCAAAAAGGGATTTTTTACATGACTGCGAGGCTTTATGTTTGATTTCTGAATTTTTTCGGACCATAATATTTTTCTATAGGTTTAGAAAAAGTATGGTTTTTTATTTTTCTTGAATTTAAGGTACTGACAATTCTGTGTGACTTGACGAGTTTTCATTGAAGTGCAGCTTATTGTATCTAGTATGTTGCTATGGAGAGAGTGCCAGAGGTCACCTTCTCCTAAAATGACGACTGATTGGAGAAGTGTCCGATTATACCCGATCCCATCAATCATATACCTCGTACACAACAATGTGCAGTTTGCTACATTAACATATGTTGATACCTCTACGTATCAAATAATGGGAAATTTGAAGATTGTTACAACTGGAATATTATTCAGGTGCCGTTTGGTTGACATAAAAACCTTTATTTTGAACTTTAAAGGCTATGTTTGGTTCTTGAATTTCAGTAAGTAAAATGATGATGAGGAAAAGGGAATGAACAAAAAAAAAAAAAAAAAAGCTAAATGTGTTTTACTCACTGAAATCTAATAACCAAATATAGGTCAAAGATATGAAAATTTGTTTCATTTCAAATTAGCTAGTACTCTCTAAAGTAAGTGTTGATGTTCTACAATTAGGACATATTTATATTTCCTGTTCTAGGCTATTTTTGAAGAGGAAGCTTTCTACTCTGCAGTGGATGGGAATTGTTCTTTTGGCTATTGGAACAACCACAAGCCAGGTATTGCTGGGATCGTCTTACTTACTCTTTGGTTTTGCGCACTGTTGTTCTACAAACGTAACTCAAGGGATATAGTTGGGTAAAACTGTAAAAGGCCTTAGGGATTTAATCATTAATGAATCTAGACAAACTCTAACAGTCTGAAAATCATCAATTTCGATATTGGATATCTGTGCTCGACTGTGATGTGTTTTGACTCGACTAAGATATTAAACGGTTAGTGCAACATGGCAGGACATGTAAAACAATCATTTCAGATAGCTAGTCATGTAAATGTTAGAACAATTGTTCTATATGTATATGCAACCGTGGTTCTCCTAACTTTCTCATTTAATCTTAATTTGACGTAGGTGAAAGGCTGTGGACAAGCTTCTTGTGACTCTGTCTTCTCATCACCAATTCAAGGATACATGCTAGGTATATTATCCGCGTGTCTCTCTGCATTGGCTGGTGTATACACCGAATTCTTGATGAAGAAGAACAACGACAGCTTATACTGGCAGAATATCCAATTATATACGTGAGTTTCTTTCTTTGATCCAGCATTTTTGCTTCTTCTTACATCAAAACTGTGACAGCCTTGTGGGACCAAAATTGCAAAACATTCTAATAAATATGAGACCAAAACATTCTAATGAAAGTAGAACGTTCTTATTTTCAGCTTCGGTGCAATATTCAACTTGGCAAAGCTTGTCTTGGATGATTTTAGAAGTGGGTTTGAGAGAGGAGCATGGTGGCAACGTCTTTTGAATGGATATAGTATCACAACTTGGATGGTAGTGTTGAATCTGGGTTCTACTGGGCTTTTAGTATCATGGTTAATGAAGTACGCAGACAATATTGTAAAGGTATCTTTCACTCTAAGACCATAATATTTACAGTTTCTTACTATTTGATCCATATTTCCTTTTAGTATGAAGTAAATCAAAGTGAAATGACTTTTCCTTTTCAACAGGTATATTCGACTTCCATGGCAATGTTACTTACTATGTTATTGTCTGTGTTCCTTTTTAACTTCAAGCCGACTCTACAGGTGACTTTTCTAAGTCTTTATCCTATATAATTTAGTACTTTTAACTAATCAATCAATTGGATTGTTTGTATAAGTTTGTTACTTGATTTGATTTTTACCTTTGGTTATTGTAGCTTTTCTTGGGAATTTTTGTCTGCATAATGTCACTACATATGTATTTCGCTCCTCCAAGCGTGCTTGTTGATTTGCCTTTGACAGCAAAAGCGGCCCCTGAAAGTATAGTCGAAGATTCTGTTGATCGAAGAACGGCTTCATGATCAATTTCATTGATTCTTGGATTTTGTATGAATGGCAAGCTTTTGTAATAACTGTAAGGTGTAAGGCGGAACAGGAAACGGAGATGAAGACGAATAAGAAAACGGGAGGGCCAGAGATGATTCGCCTAGCATAGCCTACTTGTTTCCATTGTAATTCATTCCTCTACTAATTCCTTCAACTATTTGAGGTTAATTGTATAGTAAAATGACGCTTTACATAAATTAATAGGAATATGAATGAAACTAGTACATAAAAGGAAAGACGACGGGGGGTATATTGATGTGCTGCAAAAAAATATAGGACTAGTATTTTTAAACAAAGGGAAAACTTGAAATTGAAAGGAGACAGGAGAAAATCAGGATTATATATCTATCCAATCTCATCACAAGTTTCGGAACCACTGGAAATGATTATAAGCCAAGGGACATTTCTGTATTTTAACATCTCCTCGACAGAATCCTCTGACAGGCTGGGCTGGGCTGGGCTGGGTAAACAATTAGAAAGAGAGAGAGCCTGGTGGTGGGGCCCACCCTCTACAATTCCGCACAAGTATTAGTATATTATTATTATTTATGTTATAAAAGCCCCAACTCACTCTTTTTAAGGATATCTCCGTCAGTCAATTCAATTGCATTCTCTATACTATAGTATAGGTAGAAAAAAATAATCTACTTCCATTCCATTTAGTTTTTTTTAAATCTGTAAATAATGATTCGACTAATGGCGGTCTATATTGTTTAATTTGTAACTTAAGTATTTTAATCCTCTTACATATTTGATTCATGAAACGGAAATTGTCAAATGTTATGCCTTTGGTAAATATAGGCGTAGCAAAAATTTATAAACATAGGTGAAAAAAGAACATTTCGAGTGTGACCCCTAGTTAATTGTCAAATGTTATGCCTTTGGTTAAAAAAAAAAAAATCAATAAATATATGTGACTCTAAATTAGTTACTAAATCTCCAACAAGATATGTGTTATGGTCTAAATTGGCAGCAAAAGCTATGTATATGTCCAACGTCAACGTGTTAATTCAGTCAGCCTTGAAGAAGAAGAAGAAGACTATTTACTCATTTAACTCTCTATAATTCAATGCATACTTGGCAATTTCATAAAACGAAACCACAATCCCAACCGAAGGACCTGCACGAGCAACTCGAGGACCAGCGCCCGTAAATAATCCCTTCACACCTCCATCCCTAATTCACAAGTACAAGTTAAGTGTATATATATATAGAGAGAGAGACAGAGAGGGAGATATAGATTCAGACTGATACCTCCAGATCTCGACCAAAGTCTGTCTCGTTGTCATTGTCAATGCTCGGATGGGATCTTTCTGAAATTCAAAATGTACATCTTCATAGTTTAGGAGTAACCAAGAAAAATACAACTACTGATGAAAAAAAGTACTAAAACTTCCCTCTAATTCCTTACATTTACTTTACTTGAAGAATGTTATGCCTACTAGATGATGAAAATAAGTGTATTTATTAAATGGAGAAAGAAACCTCAATCTGCCTACGGGTCCTTGCAACATCTAGAGGACACGTAGAAGCAGCTGCAAGGCTTCCTGCCACAAAGCCACCACAAAAGTTTGCTGCAAAGACACTGGTTGCACTAGCTTCCTCACCTATCCTGCTCAAGATTCTTCTTCGAATCTAAGTAGAAATTATTAGATTAAATTATAACAAAGTTCAATTAAAATTCTTTAAGCAATGGCACATAGATAAAATCAATCTCTCACTGTCTCTAGAGATGACCAGCATATTGCAGAAAAAGGAACATCACGGGCAAGTTGTGCTCCAAGTCCAGTCCATAAAATGCGGTAGCTTTGAACTGGGGAAATTGTAATGTGAAGGAGATTCATAATATATAATGTAGAGAGCGAAAACGATAAATCAAAGTAAAGACTTAAAATGATTAAATTGAAGCAACCATCTTGGCAAAGTAGTAATATAGTAATCTTAGTCCCACAAGAGTGGACTGTTAGTACTTCTGGTCCCAATTGCTTTAACTTTTGGTTCCATTGCTCCCTTCCATCCAACTTGGGACCAAAAGTGCAAAACTAAGACAATCCTATCCTATGGGAACAAAATTGAAAACATGGATGGAAAGTGGGGGATAGGACCTAAGGTTCATAACATGTTAAAAAAATGGGACCAACGGTGCAAAGTGCAGGACTAAAACTGCTCAAGGTCAGTCCTGCAGCACTAAAAATGCAATTTTGCCAATTTAACTTGAAACCATATTTGAGATATATAAGTACGAGTTCACTGGAGACCGTACAAGCTTGATAATTAGCATTCTTGACCGGAGAAACAACACCAATCAATGTTTTCAATACTCCCGGAGGCTTCACGCCAGCTTGATTATGTTTGAATGCCTGTGGCCATAAAGATATCCAGAAAATAACATATATTCCACAAGATGGGTTCTATAATTATATGATAGGGAAAGTAAAAAAATAATATTTACAAAAATTAGATTATCAATTTTAGACCTGCATGCGAGTTCTTGCAAGGTCAACAGGGTAACAAGTGATGCATGCTATTGAGCGCGCTAAGGACCCCGCAACTAGAGGAACATATGGTTTCAAGGTTGGATTATTACGTGATGTGAGCTCTTCCATGTAGTTCCGAAAAATATCATACAGAGGCATATAAATTCCCACCTGAATAAAATATGTGATATTCAACAAAAACTGCACGTGTTTGTGTATACATAGATATGTGTGTGTGTGACAAGGAATAGACTTACAGAGGGGATGGCTAATGCTAAACTTGCATTAGTTCCTCTCCACAATCTTGAGAATCCTTCCTGGATGATTCCGAGTGGTTAGAGCCATTTTAATGAATAAAATACAAATGCAAATTGTCACCGACAAGGCATGCATGCAGGTCTATTTTAGCAAGAAATTAACTACACCCTCAAAGATATTGACACTTGAATGCACAATAATAGACTTCATGAATTGAAAAGGCCAAAGTTTTTGTTCATTATATATAAAAAACAAAACAGCAAAAAGTAATATGCTTCAAGCAACAATTCACAAACCTGCCGTACTACTTTGTAAAATACATCCAATGTTCCTCTGTAGTGGGTAGAACCTGGGGAGCTCGTGGGTCGAGTGCCAATAGATGACTGAGCAGATGACAGCATATACTTCAAATCTTGCAGCATCTAAATAACATGCTTAATAAAATTATTATTTTCCCCCAAAGAAATGAGAATTTTATCGCTAATACAATTACAAATGGTGCATAAATCGTAACAACATTTAGAAGTATAAATTGTTACGATTGATGTACCGTGCTCGTTTTAAAGTGTTGTGTATGAGATAAGCCATGATAAGGGACTCCGGCAGCTTGTGCTTGCAACCTAGTCTAATAAAGAAAACAAAAAAAAGCCCAAATATCAACCAAACATCCCAAATCTAAGCAAAACCAAAGCTACAACTCCAACAAAGTGAACAAAGTAAACTACCCAATCATTATTTTAGATATAAGTACTACACTTAACCATATCATGCCATACTAATTTCTAAGGAATTCTGCAGATTGCAGCAATTCAAGTTAATATATACATCACAAGCAATTCAAAAAAGCAAGGTATTTGCTATAAGCACGGAGTCAAACAAAAAATACTGTATTCTACTTGAACTGAAATAAATATGAAAAGTAAATAATAGCAAAGCAGACAGAGAGTATGGGCATGGGAATTCAAAGACACAAAATTCTTTAACAAGTAAACACATATTTGGGCAACCTAAAAAACTAATTAAATTTCACATAATAGTACCCCATATAAATCCCAAAATAATCAATAAGTGGGAATTTTCAAAAGAAGAACACCTTGGCAACGTCAAGAGGGTTGACGATTATGGCAGAGATGAAGGCGGCGCCGGCAGCAGAAAATGCCCTCTCTCGAAAACTTAAACCCACGTCGGAAATTTTCGGTTTTGAGGAATCTAAAGAATCCTCTTTTACCATGTTTTTATTTAATTCCATTTCTTAGTTGCTGTTGCCAATTCGATCCATGAAGGCAGACTTGCACCATTTACATTCCAAATTTTCAATATTAGTATGGAAAGATTGGACCTTTTTTTCCGGAAATTAGAAGATACGGCGTGATCGGTTTTTATTTTCCTTTTTTGTGTTCTGGGTTTTTATTTTAGAAATGTTCTTGATTCATGGCGTGGAACAATGGCGCCAAACACTAGGGAAGAAAGGTATCGCCGAAGCAAGCAATATTTTTTTACTAAATAATTTCTCCTTAAGTTGATTGGTTTATTTTAAATTTTAATCGACCATTCTTATTTCAACCGATTAAAGATGAAAAATTGTGCCCTAATTCTTGTCGGGAGATATTCTCATGTAATGTCTACGACGTAATTAGGAGGGGTGTGATCGAGCTGAGTAGTATCGAACGACATACTGTTTAAACTTGATTTGAATTTACTTGAAATTTTGTGTTTGAGCTTCGAGCCAGGCTCAAACGAGCTTTTATCGAACGGAGTATCAAGTAACTTGATATTTTATATTTTATATTATCAATTTTTAGCTTATCGAGCCGAGCTTCAAAAGTTATCGAACGAAAAATGATGTTCAAGCTTGTTTGATTAATGTGATGAACCGAGCTCAAACAAGTTCGAATCGAGTATCAAGTAGTTTAATTTGATTTCCAGCCCTTAAGTCAACTCCAACACCTAAATATTCTTGAGAAATTAAAAAAATTGAAGGGTTGTTACAAACATTTTTTAATCGTAGCTTTCCTCTAATTTCGAATTGGAATGAAATTAGTTAGGAGGTTTGTGGGTCTTTGTGTGGCATTTTCAAATTTATAAGTTTCATGTTAGGCTAATTTGAGATTGCTCAATCTATGATAATTTAAGTGTCGTTGTCATAGCAAATAGGCATCTAATGTGTTAGAATTACCAATACCTTATTTGTTAAACTCGAGAGTTATTTGTATTTCTAATTATGAATCGTGAGAATGATATATTTATATTTTTACACTCAAAGTATACATACACTGAAAATCTTGAAAAATCATGCAAATGGGTGCAATACATTAGAAACTCAACCCCTCCCACATAACACATCTAAATGGACTTTTGAATCATCAATCAACAATTCAATCTCTCCTTCCACAGGTTTACGCTGCCTCTTTTCATAGAATTTGGCTGTTGAATAAATACTTGCAAATATCAAAACAAATTCCAAAGCAAATCTTGTAGTTTTAACAAGAAAACTATAAAAGCCATTCAATTTCTTCTCTTCAATCTTTTCATCTATCATCTCCCCTTTAAAATTCATAGGAAATTCATTTTTTTCATCTCCAAGAAATTTGATTAGCTCTTCAAGTACACCAAGTTTTCTCTCCTTTCCTGTGCATTGATTTATTCTTTCAATGAGAAGCATTCTGCTTTCTTCCAACAGGGATAAAGCTTCATCCCTGTCTCTCTTTTGTGATGATTTTAGACTCTGCATTTAATTTAAGCTGATGAAAATCAAAATTTATATATCATGATATATTAACACCACCCAAAATGCAAAATAGACTACACACAATTCAGCATAACTATCATGAAACCAACAAAAACTTCACAGATGATAAATTTTAATTCAAGAAACAACCATATGCACTTAGATAATAATTTCATAGTATAATTTGATTAGTTATACTAATTACCTGTAAGTATATAAGATTGTTATGAACATCTTTAAGAGAATCCTTAATTGCAATCATTGTCTCCCTCTCTTTCCATGTATTCTCTGCAACTACACAGTATCTGCCATGATTAGAGCAATTGTTGCAGAAACCAAAACCATTTTCATTGATTTTCTCATTGATTTTTCCATGTAAAAGCCATGTTCTCTCAGTCAAAATTTGCAGTGACTCCATTATTTCAAAGTAAAAGCAATGTTCTGTTTCTACAATCACTTTTTTGTTTTATTTATGAAGTACTAAAGTTTGTGTGTTTGAATTTATTCTTTTTTTTTTCCTTCATTGATTTTCAACCAATTATATATTTCTTTTTCAGAAACTTGATCTGCACCTTTTCTTTTTTGTAAGGTGAGGAAATCTAGAAAAAGAATTGAAACCAAATTAAACAGCTTCTGCTTTTATGGTCTACATTGTGTTGTCTTTTTTCTTCTTTCATGCATGTGGTTATTTGCTTCAAAGCCAAGTTTTGTTTGGAAGTATTGATACCAAAGTATACATACTTAGCCCCACTATATATATGTAGACAATTAAATATAAGCCAATTTTGAATAGAGCACTTTTAACAAATGTTGAAGGCAAGCCAGAAAAAACATAATAACTTATCATATTTATAATCCCAATATGATAAAATCTTTATTTTGAGTATGTGGTTATTTAAACTCAAGCCCAAACTAATACAACCAGATGACATCCCTATGTAGAAGGAAAATAATAGGAATGTTTTTATTTTGGAATGAAATAAATTGAGTTAGGTGAAATTCCAAAAATGAAAAATACTTCACTCAATTCCTTATTCCTTTTAATCATGATATTCAAATGTAACAGGGAGTATTCTATTATGACTCTCTCACATACGAGAGTCACCACTTTTTGAGGGTAAAAAGGGTGTACGTTCCGTACATGTGTACGTACCCAGCCAAAATAAGCGTACACAATATTAAGACCAAAATGCCCTTACACTTTCTTAATTTTTCGATTTGCCCTTGTCATTTGAATAGATGATTTTCTCTCTCACTTCTCCACAAAGTCATCGTTCTCTCTGGAAAATCTAAGAAGATTCATCTTCTCCACAACCTCATCCCTTCACAGAGAAGTTTTGTTCTCCGTCAAATCTTTAGGGTCATCTCATATTTCGGGTTTGCCCTTGTGATTTTTGTTGTTTTCCCCTATAATATATAATATTTGTTGAATTATCTGGGTTCTTCGGAATCAATTATTGCAGGAAAAATTTAAAATTCAAAACAATGTATTACAATGTTTTGCTATTTTCCGGTGTTCACTGAAAATGAATTTTACAATTTCGATGTTTAGATTTTGTTTAGAATTAAATAAAATCCTATGAGCAGTCTTTCTTTATGAACCTGACATTTTCAAATCTTTATGTTATAACTGAAAAAGAGCATTTACTTCATTCTGCTCTTTTGCCCACAACTAACTTCATTCCCTTTTTGGTGTATATGTCGATGAAAAACGGGAGGTTAATTGAGTTAGAGTTATAGAGCTGAATATCTGCTGTCTCTGCCCAAGTAATGGATTTGGAATTCAGATTCACTTTCATTTCCTCAGAGATGGTGATATTACCCTCTTTTAATTTTTTCAAATAATTGATTTGCTCATTTGTTGAGCCTTGATTCAGTTGTCTTGCAGCTTTTTATAGGTGAATTTATTGTTGTTGTTATCTATTTGACACATCTATACAAAAAATAAGTTAATTTGAGAGTACTATAATATAGGAATGTTGGTAAAGAGTACTATAATATATGAATGGGGCTGGAGGGGACCTACAGGATCAATGGTAGACTGTAGACATTATTGTGATTTTTAGATGTCATTTTCCCTGAAGGACTGATTTTATATTTAAGTTGAGGGAGTATGGAATATTGAAATACAAAGGTAAAATTTATGATAAAGAATGGATTATGTTTGCTGGATATTAGATGATAGTTTACCAGAATTTTACCCTTAGCCAAGTTTATTTGAGATGGTATAGCATAATGATTAATCATGACTTTGTTTTCGTTAATTGGCTTACGGTAATTATAATTGATGATCTGAGACCAGCTCTCCCTAGATTCATTGAATCCTGTGAAAATAAGTTATTTCCCGCAACATATCTATATAGGTTAGTAACTTTGTTGAATGTTAAACCAATTTGTTTGAAGGGGCCATTGGATTGCACGTAATAATATTTTCCATCTATTATTCAGAATTGTTGCCGTGAAACTGTTCAGTTCTGATGTCACAGTCATGAACAATGCATTTTCTCAGTTATAGTTCATACACAATTTGAATTATGATGAAGAGTTTCCCATTAGTTTGGATTATTGATGTATTTTTTTAGTACAATTGTGGTTTCCCCTTTGCAACTGATGAAAACATTGAACAAGGATAAGTGTTTAAGAGACCCCCCCCCCACCCCTGTAAGTTATTGAAACAGGTTATTTCTGGTTTATCATAATTATTGGGATTATATCTTAAACGAGAGCAACATTTTGTTATTTATAATTACAATCCTTCATACCATGTATATTTAGATTATTTGTTTACTATGACTTATTTATGCAATGCATCCATCATGATCTGTTAGTGATTGTGCGAGTTATGTAGATGCAGATTATTTTGGATGATGTTGCACATTTGTTTATACGAATCAGGCAACTCCGCTATTTTGAATAGAAATGATGGTTATCAAGGAATTTGAAGATTATATAATCCCATTCTTAGAATCATTTTTAGGTGTTTGAAGTCTTGTAATTGTGATTTTGTTATCAGGCAACTGTTGTTAGTTGGACATGTTTTTGAAATTTGATCATATCTCATGTGATTTAGTTTAGAATGCTGTAATATAATTTTATTTTTTTGAAATATCCACACAAAAAAAAAATGAACTATTTAAGGTGAATGTAATCTTTTACTGCTAATTTGTGATGTTAATATTATTGTTGACAGTTGGAAATGCTAATGAAACTATATGTTGAATTCGGTGAATTTTGGTAGAAATCCATCTTAGAAATTATTTTGAAAAATCCCACTCAACATTAACCTTTTGCTATTTATAGATCTGTTGATGGATTTGAAGTCTTCTAATTATAATTAATGGTTGTTATTTTATTTAGATATGTTGCGTAGCATTATGTTGTTACCTTATTCGTGATAAAACTATCCATATTTAAGTTAAATTATGATATATCCATTTTTATGTCTCTCTGCCGTTCTAGAGTCACTCAACCGTTTAAGGAATTGAAAGATTAAGCAACCTTGTAAAAAGATAGCATTTGATGCGTTAGGTGGCTTGTAAAGGTCGGTGGTTATGTATCAATTTTAGTTTAGTTACTACACATAATTTATGAATCACAGTACAAAATGATTACAGTCATTATACCAAAGACTTTATGTTTAGTTGATGCATTTTCAAATTGCCAGATTTTTTGTGAATTAAAATTTGGGTTGGCTTACTAAAATTGACCCACTTTATTCAAAGTATTTGAAGTTGTATATTGTGAATCTACAATTGTTGTTTATGAGTTTTTATTTCTTATACCAGGGATGGGATTATCATCTGCCATCAGTTTGCAAATGAACCTGTCATTTGGAAATTAAAGCATTGAACATTATGAAAGACTGATGCCCAAACTAGAAGATGCAATTCCACCAGGTAATTCGTGACCACAAAGATGACTTGTATATGTATTATGTGATTGCTACACAATAGGAGTGATATTTACTTGTCTATTGATAACCACAATATTCCAGTGCTTTACACATAATAGATCATCTAAATTGGGATGTCTAGATGCAAAAAAGATACATGAGTCTGTGTTTCTGAAATGATGTAGCAGAATCAAGTCGACATAATAGGCAGTTTTAGCAAATGCCAACATATCTAAATAACTCGTTGGTACTTGAACAAAAATTGAATAAGTACCTACGCGTTATTTAGAACAAAAAATAAACAAAAAAAGATTCATTCTTAGTACATTTCCAACAAAATAACTGGACACTTATATTAGTGTCTAAAGATTCCATGCAAATCTGTTGATCTTGGCTTGATAGAGTTGTACTGCCAATTTCCTGCGAGCTATAACCGATTCGGCCTGCCATAATTATTATTTGTGAGATTAGAAAATAACTATGAAAATAAATCAATTATAATTTGTGAATAGGTTGATAATTTACCTGGTTTAGCTGCCTTTGCATCCCCACATTGAACATCATTATCAAACAAACGTAAAGTCCGCAGTCATACCTATTTAAACATTATAATCTTCACATTAGACTATTGATAGTTATAAGGTAAAGAAATGCAGACATATATTAACAATACCCGTTTGGTTGCACCGGCACCCAGCTGGGCTTGAACCATAACCAAGTCTGAGCTAGGTTTTGGTTCTTGTAATTAATGGCGGGCCACATTTGTAACAAGACTTCAAAACGGTTAACCTATTTGAGTCCAACTGTGTTAGGTAATCCATAAAAAAAATTCATACTATTAATAATATAATAGATGAAGAAATATACCACTCTGTTTGCAATTAGTCTTCTCAATGGTTCCATGTCATCAGATGGTGATGTGTCACAAATGCTAATATGTAAATCATTAAAATCTATAATGACAACGAACCAATGCTCATGACAGTCGTTGATTGGTATGAATATTTTGTCAAGAAATTCCATTCGTGACACAAAGTTATATTCCGAAGTGAAGAATGTCCTTAAAATTTTTTCATTTGTCATGTGTGGAACCAGACACATTTGCTGCAACACACAAAACCGCAATAATAATTATAAAGACTTAGGCCTATAGGTAATAAAATCAACATTCGTTTGATAAAAAGTTGGGAACATACACTGAAGATTGGGGGAAAATACCAACAACTTTGTCTCTGATTCTCCTCCCTATTTTTGACTGTGCAATAGTATGCCACGCAGTCCATAACCTAGAAAAGCACATTTATCACTACATGTATGAATATTTTTAAGACAAGTTAGTATAAGATAAACATTGTTTCATTTGAAATCTTACGGTCCCATTGAGAAATGTCTCTGGTTTTAAACACATGATGTTGTCCCTATTGCAGGACCAAGCACCATAGTCTACCACTACCTCTCTGTAAATGCATGTAGTTTACAATAGTTAATTTATGTTAAAATTGATTTAGAAACATCACCATTTTGCAATGTAAAATAATTGACTATACCTCAAGTTCAAGCCATCGTCAAATAAGAAAGAACAAATTGCATCTGGGAAGGACTCCGGATTGGCAGGACTAGAACACATTCCAACATCTTTCTTTTCATTTGAACTAGAGACCTTTGATTCTGGAGTCTCTAAAACTGAGGATGTAGTTGGCAGTCCCTGAGGACTTAGGCTCTTTTCAAGTGCTTCCTTTATAGATTCATGTAAGTGACTGTTAATTGTATTAGGGCGCTCCGTGAGAGACTTGTATATCTTTGGAATCAGGTGAATCATATCCACTTGTGTAGAAATATTTCCCAATGAAATTTCATTGCTACTGCTGATGATTTTAGACACCATGTCCTCTAATGCATTAACTTTTCCAAACAATAGATTCAACTGTTGAAGGAGGAAGTTGTTGTCAATAGGTGATGATTGGTGTTGTTTCACACCAATAAAAGAAGTTGGATCCATTCCTCCATGATTAGGTCCCTCATTCTTTTCAAAAGCATTTGGTGTGTTCAATTCTTCATCCTCATTTTCATCATCTATGGCATCCTCCTTTTTCTTATTACCTTGAAATAATCTTGGACTGGATAATGTGGTATAACCACAGTTGATTTGAACAGCCTTGTTTCAAAATTATAGTAGTGTGTTTCAGCTTATTATATATATAAATATATCTTAATATGTACTCTCTAATAAGACATAACAATTATGGTACCCATTACTTACCTTGGGACTCCAATAACCTCCCATCTTTTGCATATCTAGTGTAAGCATATTGACCCTTTGCTTGGTTAGATATTCTATGTAAGGGCATTCTTTCTGCATCCTTATATAATAATTGGTTCCAATTGGGATGACATAAGTTAAGAACAGAACCTGTTGAAGCACACAATAAATTGTATTTTTAAAATTAGGTAATTGTTTGCACCTACACCACTGTTGTTATCTATAATAAATAAAATTTTGCAGAATATTATTTTTACTTTAGTATCTAGGTTAAATACCTGCAAGGCAAGCACGCATCCACTCACATAAGTTTGAGCACTAGTTTTCCATTGACTAACTCCCTCTTCAAGTTTATCAAGGACCAATCCAGCCCAATTGTATTCTTTAAATTTGTGCAAATCCAGAAGCAGACTTAGGTAATGCTTGGGCATGTTCTGTTGACATCCTGGTAACAACACTGTGGCTAGAACCAATGCCATATACATGACTTTGAATTCATCGTCACAATTAGTACGCTTCTTTAGCTTCTGTGTCAGTGCTCCAAGGTCAATCCTCCCTTTAACCATGGAAAACAAATCCCTATATTTCAGCCATCCTTCTGAAGATTCGATGTTCATTGTAATTGCTAAATCTGTCTTCGGTACACCTAGTGCATCTCTGATAGCTTCCTCATTAATTTCAAAATAACCATGATGCACATAAACTCTATGATCATCAATGTTATAATGATCCAGTATCCATTTGACCATTACCTTATCTATTGAATCAATTTTTATCTTGCAAAATGATCCAAATCCTAATTCCTCAATGCACGTTTGTTGTGCGTCGGTCAGTTGGCTATTTATACTGATAAGCTTTTTCAGTGATGTTCTGTGATCAAACTTGGTTCCCTGAAAATATCAAAGATACAAACAATTATAATAAAAAAAGGGCAAAATATTTAAATATTTAAGTGCCACATAATAACACTTAATCTAAAGCTAAACCATAGTTAAAATTCATACCTCCTTTGGTTCCAAATATTGAGAAAACTCCTTCATAAGTTTGATGTCTCGTGTTGTTAACAGTTCTTTGAGTTCAGGGGATGTTGTGTCTAAGAGACTATCTATATCCAATTCCATTGGATCCTCTTTTGTTTCAGTTATATCAAGCATTCTTTGCAACTCATCCTTTAAACTTGAAACAACTTCCTTCCCTTTTACTATTTTGAGAAGCGGTGTTGAGATACCTTTACGTTTTGACAACTTAGAAGAAGGATTCAATTGAGGAGCATGCTTCTTTGTTCCCTCGAAGTCCAGCTTCCTTTTTGCTTCGACGGGCTTTTTACCGTTCCCCCTAAGACCAATTTGAGCCCATTAGTTAATAAAGAAACAATAAACAATTATTTTATAAAAAGGTAATCATTTGAATTGCATCTCTATAAATTGAGTACCAAAGTTTGTACATAGTCAAAAAACCCCATTCAGTAAGTAAAGTAAAGTTGGAATATCAAATTTTGCCCTAAATTAGAGGATGATAACAACACTCCATCCCAAAAAAACTTTTAAAACATGATGTCTTTCATTATTATTGTACTATTATTGCAGCAACTAGTGAGTTGCAGAAAAACCTGACATTACACCTCCCATGAGCCTGATTAAATAACTAAATATAATTGCTAAGAAGTTAACATGGCTTGAAAGAATGAAATAACAAATGTTTGTACAAATTATTGGTGTGTCCATGGTTGACTGAAGTATCTATTTCAGCAGTTAATACTTATGTGTATAATAATTTTTTGATTGTTTCCATTATGGGTTCAGTCCAGGAGAGGATTAACATTTTCAAACTTGTACACGAGACTTGTGTGTTTCATGTGTATAAGCTGTGTGCATATGTTATACCCCCATCATTTATTCTTGACTCTCCAGTAAATTTCATAAACAAAATGAAGTAGTAATATAGAAATGAGTGATGTTTTTTGTGAATCCTGTTCTCATATAGGCCATAGTCTGAATATGTATCCCTTTGTTAATGCTTAATCGTTTATTTACCCAAAAAAAAAAAGAAATCAGTGAGATGAACATTTACTTACATGGTTCCTTTACTTCAGGTTGAGGAGTAGTTAGAGAGTATTTAATGGTGATGGATTCAATTGCAGGTGTGTATTTGCTGATTTACTGTTGAAAATACAAGTTATGCACACAGAGCATCTTAGTTAAATATATGTGGAAATGGGAGATTGAATTAAAAGAAAAGAACAACTTAATGGAGGGTAATTGGCATTGGATTTACCCGCCAATATGGAGGCACCCTGTGGTAATGATGTGTTTAGTATAGACTTGACACATTCTTGGGGCATGTAAATAATCTCAGATATTTGATGGTTGATATTGTTGGCATATAATATTTACAGGAAAAATATATAGACAGATAGAATGGCATACATACATATATATATATATATATATATATAATATTTATTTTTTTTATTTGTTAGAATATGTGTCTTAATTTGTTGTGTCACTGTCAACTTGATAATGAAATTGTACCACCGGTATTAATATCCCATCTTTGATAATTTAATTGTATCATGTGTTGATGTTGTGTGTGTTGTGTCTTGTTATATTATAATATCACGAATGCTCAATTTTTTTTAGTATGGTTGAAATGAAAAACTATAAGTGGTGTATTTATGAATGGATTTATAGCATAACATTTTGTGCATTCTCATGGCCTTGTTAACAATGGTCTGGAACTATAAACAAGTGTAAAATTTAACGAAGACTCCATGCTTTAATCGTATTTGAACTCGATACTTGTCCGAAAGGAGAAGTAACGCTTACTGTACTATTATCTCCTCCGTAAATGTATACTTTTAACTCGACAATCTAAAATAAAAATTTATAAATATAAACGAAATAAATTATGACAAAATCTTGAAACTTGAAAAGACTGTGATTTAAAGAATACAAAACATATTTAAGTAGGATTCCACTAAGTAGATTAGACATTGAAAAAGCCACTATGAGAGTATTTGATCGTCTACAATTTCAAATTAATCCCTTAAGGACATATTGATACTCAAAGTAATCGATTTATCGATACTCACAACTTATCGATAATCACAACTTATCGATTTACGAATGACTTACAGTTACCGACACTCTTACTTCTCCGTTCGGAGTCATTTGCGACCAAAATTTATAAAATCACAACTAATCGATATACGAAGGACTTACAGTTACCGACACTCTTACTTCTCCGGTCGGAGTCATTTGCGACCAAAATTTATAAAATCACAACTAATCGATATACGAAGGACTTACAGTTACCGACACTCTTACTTCTCCGGTCGGAGTCATTTGCGACCCAAATTTATAAAATCACAACTAATCGATATACGAAGGACTTACAGTTACCGACACTCTTACTTCTCCGGTCGGAGTCATTTGCGACCCAAATTTATAAAATCACAACTAATCGATATACGAAGGACTTACAGTTACCGACACTCTTACTTCTCCGGTACTAATCTATATACGAAGGACTTATAGTTACCGACACTCTTACTTCTCTGGTCGGAGTCATTTGCGCCCAAAATTTATAAAATCACAACTAATCGATATACGAAGGACTTACAGTTACCGACACTCTTACTTCTCCGGTCGGAGTCATTTGCGACCAAAATTTTCTTAAAAAAAGTTGAATGTATTTATTTAGACACTCATTTTAATATTTATTAAAATCTGAACTTTTTAATCATATATTAATTAAAATAATTATGAAAAATGAATTAGAAAAATAGTGAAAAGTTAGATTCTTGATCCAAATTGTAGGAGAAGTAACACTTACATCACTATTAACTCCTCCGTAAATGATATACTTTTGAACGAAAATCCAATATCACTGATTAGTTTTGGACGATTTTTGCAATTTTACCTTTTAATTTCGTAATTTATTTTGTTACCTTCCCTTTATCGATTTCAAATTCAAAGGGGCATAATTAGTAAAGATCTCTTTATCAAGAAATTGTCTATTTAAAACCATAATTTTGTTTGGGTTAAAACTTTAATTTGGCAGATATTATTTTGAAGGATAACTACTCAATTTTCACATAGAATGAGATAATTATCATTTCTACAAAAACTCAAATAATTATAAAGGAAACAAATTCGCAGCTGTTTCAAAAATTGTCAACTTTAAATTAAAGAAAAGAAATTCATGCATGCAGTCCGAAATATATAAACTGAAGAAGACCACAATTACTAGTGTACCGATACACTAAACTGAATGGTCCTCCAATTACAAGTATCCACATTGTCCAGGTAGGAACACCATGTAACACCAAATCATTTAGTGATGAATTGATGTTTAATATTCTCCAACAATAGCACCAATTACAACCTGCTTGCTTGTCTGTTGGGTTTTAAGAACCCAACAACACCATTTCATGAAATACAAGGATAAATATTTGAAGATGTCCAACATAATCATACGTCCATAACAAGTTATAAAAGCAGCATAGCACAACCCATCAACAAAAACATCCGTCTTACAAAACCACATAAACAAGTTAATTACCACACCATGGACATGTATACTTTGGAGTCATTTCTGGGCTCATGGACAGGGGGCATGAGAAGATGGAATTTAAGTGTTTCACCAATTCTCAAGAAGTTTTCTGATGCAAATTTGGTCCAACCTTCAGTCAGTGCTACACGTGTTGTTTTGTCTCCCATCTTGTAAGGACGAACCTTGACTTCCCATCTTTGATCATCATCATGTGGAACGCTGATCACTGCAACAGTCTTCGTATCCAGGTGATGTTTTTTCCACTTGTCCACTGGAAGGTACTGCAACAATTGGAAATATATAGCACAATATGTTATTACTAACATTGTCAGACATAAAAACAATTCATACAAATTAACTAGACCATATAATTTGCTATACCATTCGTGGAAGGGTCTTTGTACAAAAATCAGGAACCATGTGTTTCTTAATGGTTATCGTCCAATAATCAATTACATTAGCGGGAACTGGAGGATTATTATCCATCTCATCTTCAGCAGCCTCGCCATTAGATTCATCCATTTCATCATCCTCATCATAACGATTTTTTCTAAGTGGTGTGAATACACGATCAGGTCTCTCTCCATTGCACAGGCACTTGTAGACATCGGATCCTTCTTCAACTATACAAAGGGAGAAACCATGCCATTAGATTTGTAAATAAATATTCGATTTATATTGGTAAAGTAATACGCATCCATATGGTTTTGGTACATCACCTTTCACAAATAGCTTTCCGTTTAGATTGAATGGTTGTTCACATCTTGATTGGATTTTGAAAACCGTTGCTGTGAAATCCCCACTTCCATGATAATCCATTTGAATAAGTGATGGCCTACGCAGATCGTGGGCATAGTAGAATGAATACCAACATTCTCCTCCTAGCCTGCTCCAATCATTACCAAATTTGAGTTTTATACTCCATGATCCATGTCTTGTTTGAACTCTGAAGAACTTGTTGAAATCCGTACTAACATTAAAGAACATATATTCTGGAAATTCCTGCATTAATTCATGACAATTTTTTAATGAACAATTTTTCATAATCTAACTTTTATAAGTGGATATAAAATAATAATTACGATAATCAATTACCAAGCCATAATGTGAAACAGCCTCTACAAAGAACTTGACCGGCGCACCATTCGCAGCTATTTTCTTCTCCATTGATGTGTTACCACAGCATACAACACATGTAAAATCTGCACTGCCAAGGTACTCAAAAAACAGCACATCACTTTCCTCCAACTTGAAGTCTTTGGCAAGTTGTAGAATTCCTTCCCCAACGATGTACACCGCAGTTCGACTATGGACAACTTTACATCTATATATTCTGTTGTATACCTTAACAGTTGCATTTTGTTTATCCCCCAATTCGTGAATAGCAAATTCTTTGAAATCTTCAGGAATTTCCTGAATTGAACAAAAGGAATAAGAACACATTTTTTAATCTAGCATATAAATTGACACTAATTAAGAGCTGATTCATCGTCATTCAGGCATAAATTAGCATCAATTCCATCCCAAAAAGGATCAACATCATGCTAACATGTATTGGGGGATGATAGGAATCAACCTTTTTGCCAAAGCCTTACAAATTTGGAGTTTCCATTAAATGTTAAAACACATATTTGTCCACATTAATTGGCAATTTGGCATGCCTACCTAACTGCATGCAGCTTACTATTGTGTAACATGAAATATAATCTCAATCATAATTATGAACCAAGTACATGGTATACAATACAATAAAGTTAGTCTTTATACAAAATAATCTCAAACATCACTTTGAAACTTTTTCAGTGACGCCCTCATGCACACCCAACACTGATTATTCAGATGAAAACAGTCATATAATTTATTTATATATGCAAGCATTATCCATTTGGGAAATTATCACATGCACCATACTCAATACATAAATCTAAATCTTACAGATAACGCAAGGAAATAAACTGTCCCATGAAAATTATTGTCTATAAACATTTCAAAAAATTAGATGCACAGCCAATCCTCCATTATAAACATTCCAGGAACGAGATAATTCTTCGAGTTTTCAGGTAAAATTAAACACTCATATACATACACTGTGAATACAGGAAATATTTCTATGCCCTGAACACAGGTGGGTGAATAAACCACAAGAACACAAAGTGTATTTGGAGATTCTTGAAAATTACTTACTAAAACGAACATCTGAAGTAGTAGGGCACTTACAATTTTTTTCAGTGACAGTTGGGTCAACCTCATGAAAAATCGCATACCCACCGCGTAATTAACACCATCCATGGTAAGGTTGGATGAAACGTTAAGCACTTCGCCGGAATTGTTCAGAGGAAATCGCGGGAGTTCGTTTACGGGAGAGATAAACAGGGCAAAGGGGTTATGGAAGGCCAAAAGGTGTTTCTTCTGGAATTAAAATCGAGTTGGGATATAGAGCCAAATGGCTTTACTCCAAACATTTGTTGCTTAAATTGTCCGAAATTTTTTTTTAATCATATTATGAATTGAATTGTCCAATACAGTGTGATTAATTTTTTTCTTTTTATTGCCTATAAATGACTGGATTTTATTGTACAATAATGAATGAGTAAAAATAAAGAAAAAACAAAATCCTTGTTTACATATATTGTTCTTTTCGAATCTTCATTGTTCAATTCTAAATTGCCCATAATTTTGTAACATATATCTCTAGGACATATATACGTTAGTTCAAATAAATCAAACTCATTGCTTGATTCAATTGGAAAACTGAACGATATCTTAAGAATCGGTATTTTTCTGTATACATACATTATTGTCCAAACCAAAGCATTTAATAATTCCTTTCTGATATCATTTTAGATATTTGATGCAACATAATCAACAGAAAAAATATTAATACTTAAAACTCTACTGCATCTTCAGATAACAAAATCCAGTACATTTTATCAATTGTTATCTAATAGCAGAAGGTCGTAATATGTAAAAGTAGTTTATTCATATGTATTTCGGTAATCTATATATTGTAGATGTCAGGTTATATTTGCCTATACTTGAGGTATATACAGTATAAAAAGGGTTTTAATTTTAAGCATCTCCCATGGTACACCAAATCCTATTTTTTTCACCTAATTTAGATGTTTTTAGCCTCCCACTCTAAATCACTAAATCACCATAACACCAAAAAATATAGGGATTTTTTTTTAGCCTCCCATGGTGGTCAACCACCATTTCACCATTTCACCAAATCCTATTTTTACACCAAATTTTTTGGTGAAGGAATTTACATCTCCCACCATTCCACCATTTCACCATTTTTTACACCAAATCCTATATTTATCACCAAATATAGGAAAATAAATAGGATTTGGTCTAATTGTCCCTATTTGATTAATTAGCATCTAATTGCATGATTAGCAAAGCATTGACATGTTTATTATGATTTATATGTATTTAACTATATTTTAAATATTTTACCGGCTTTTATTAAATATATACATTAATTATTATTAATAAAAAAATTATTGTTAGCAAAAATAAATATTCTTTAAATTATTGTTAATTAATTGTATATTTTAGTTATAATAATCAATTAATTTATTGATTTTTATCAAATATATACACTAATTATCGTTAATAATTAAAATGCAATAAACGGCAACAAATCCTTTAATCATGAAATACATTGTTAATAAAACGACAATAAGCTACATTTATATTATTAAACCTAAATAATACATGAAATAAAATATATGACGACAAACTCCTTAATGAGACACACAATTAATTAAACAACATAATGAGTTACGATGATCTAAGAAGACTAACCGACATCGGAATTTGATAAATCCAGGAGAGCACAATGAACTAAGAAGAAGACTGGTTGCACACTTGTGGGATAAACGTAGCCAAACAGGTGATGATGACGATGATGAGTGAGATGTTTTGTAATGAGTTACGATTATTTCGTTTTGCAATGTTGTTTTTTATTTATTAGTTTGTAATGTTGTTTAATTATGCAAGTTATTATGAAAATGTTGTTTATGTTATGATTTTATTATATGTATAACATTGTGAGTTAATTGATTTTAATGATTTTTCATAACTTATATAGCATAAAATTTAATTAACATAGTTATAAAAATTTAATAATTTTGTTAAAAATGATTTGTAATTGTGAAAATTTAATGAAATAAAACTATAATAGACATCAAATTTATTATTTGGTGACACATTTGGTGAAATACCATGGGAGATCAAACCAAATCCTATTCTCTAAAAATGGTGAAATGGTGAAATATTATTATTTTATAATTTGGTGTAAATTTTGATGAAAACCATGGGAGGCCAAAATCACCATTCTTTCATCAAAAATGGTGAAATGGTGAAATGGTGTGCTAACCATGGGAGATCAACTCATCTCCATTACACCAAATATAGGATTTGGTAAAAAAAATAGGGATAACCATGGGAGATGCTCTTAGTTACCACATATAAATTTATTATAAATTTATGCTTAATTGAAAATGAAGGTTGTATTCTTGAATATATAGACCCTAAGTTATTTTTTTTTTTTTTACCTGATCCGAAAATGAACATTATCTCACTTGAATAATAGTATTGGTGTGTACTTGTGTAGTGGACTTTGTCAAATTGTGACAGTTAGTGATTGCATTGTTGTGTAGTGGAGTCGTGGACTTGTGGTGTGGGAGTGATTGCATGCAATGGTCAAATCAATGTTTGTCATTGACAGGCTTTAAAAACTTTTTCAGTCGCGTGCAACAGAGACATTAACCCTCAGCTATGAAGCACGAATCGTGTTAAATTGAGAAAGAGGTGAATTTATCACAAGAAATGTAGCCACTATGTCCACTTTTTTGTTGTCTGTATCCGCCAAAAGCACATTACACGTGCTTGCTTCCTTTTATCATTTAGGGGTCATATATCTTAATCTCACTTCCGGAAATTGGGAGTTGGATATATATATATATTTATATATATCCATCCCCAATTTACTTGATATATTATCTCTAGGACTAATTTAAGAGAATTTGTTGAAACTGAAATGTATAATTTTCTTAATGTAAAAATTCGAATCAGAGTTCAACTGTCTACTTTTGACATAACGTTTCTTGGTCCACAAATATATTGAGTCAAAATAATATTTGTTTAAGTAATTATTTATACATGTAACATTTTTAAATACACAGATTGTTAGACACCAACAGAGACATTGTCTTCATTTTCTCGTGGCAATATTTCATATATTTACTAACAACTTTATACAATCTAATGAAAATACACGGTACCAAAAATTTTATTCTTGATCTGTATAGTGTAGGTCTAGTTAGGATTTTGATAGTACAAAAAGACGGAAATAGTCTACTAGGACTAAAGTGTATTTTCCGAGGATTTGAATCCTTTTTGTATATAAATATGACAAAGATGATGAAATGTTGCAATTTTCACATAGATTGAACATCTCTATTTATAGGACATGCTCTTAAAGTGATTTGTAACTTTTCTACATAGTTTGCCTCTGAAATAAAAATTGTTGTTTTCCATCAAGATGAATGATGAAGCCGGTACATCACGGAATACAAATATTTGTGAAATTGTTGGGTGTTGTGTTGATGGTCATGTGAATAATCCGGATATTAATAACGGAACTTCCGTATGTTTCCGTTGCTCATACAATAGAAGCCTAAAGTGTCAATTTGATGATTTGCTTATAGCATTGGTATCCGAGTACAGCAACGGAGAATTTGTTCGTTACATGAGCTCACTAGAGTCGGGCATTTGCATTTTTGAGAAGTTTAACATAGCTTTACAATATTTGCGATCATCACATAAAGCTGGTGTCACTCCCCATAATCCGTATGTATTTATATACATTTTATTTTTCATTGATTTTTTGTTTCATATTATTGTGTACCAATTATTTGATGATATTAGTGGGGTCCGTATTTAATATTTATGCAACATATTTTATACGGATTTAGTGCACCTCGGAGGCGGAGATCGTTTGACACGGGTCCTATGTCGCTCAGGTATTATAATACTTCGTTTAATTTGTATCTCTAGGATTTCTATCTATTTTTTAGCTCCAGTATTTAATGTTCTGTTATTTGATTGAGGGTAGGAAATCAAGATTGATGATGCAATTGGAAAGAAATGGAGAATTGTGTAACATATGGTGTTTAAGGTTAGAAATCAAAGAAAAATTAATTATATTGCTGACCGAAGAATTTGAGGACATCACCATCGCAAAATTGGGCACAAGCGAGAATTTTATTTTGTTGGATGAGCTGAAGGAAGAGATTTTGAGGATTAAGGATACGTTTTGGGAGTAATTTGAAAACTCTATTTGTTCTATATATCTTGTCATGAATCCCATCTATTACTTGGACTTTATGTTCTTCAATGGAATGGGAGTAATGATGTTAGTTTGTACTTCGTATGTGTGTGTATGAATTAACCCTTAATTATTATAATTATGGTTTAAATATGTATCAAAAGGGTTTAAATATAAAAAATATACCCGAGAAGTGTTTGACACGGCATCAAATAATTTTGTTTGAATTATACGTGCATCATAGTTAAAAATTAGTCGTATAAAATATGGGGAGAGTCTTACATGGACCCGGTCTAGGAGTTTAACTCCTAGACCATGTGGTCTACAATTTTTTCTTCAATAAAATATTCAAGACTAACTTGACCTCATTTAAATCTAACCAAATCAACTAACTATGGTAAATTATAATATAAAGAAAAAAAAAATAAACTTAACTACAGATCAAAATAAAATGAATATGGCAATATGATATAAACTAAATTGAGTCCAAATCCGGATATAAATCCCATCCAATAAGAGCATTGAGTAATTCAAAGCTACAGAGAACAATTTAATCACTAATTTAATGTATTGGGTATGACAACGTCCCACGTGATGATTGAACATCAATTGCTGTACAATTTTGACGGGAAGCATGCTTTGTGCAGTTGCCTTTTTTGTCCATAATATCTCTATTATTTATACTAACGTTTTGTGTACCCACTCTGAATGAATTCTAGTTTATATATATATGGGCTTAATCCAGTACACTTTGCACCCTGGAAAAGTATCAATTTGGCACTTTACACCCAAAAAAAAAAAAAAAATCAATCCCACTTTGCACCCTCAAAACATATATTGTCTTTCACTTTGCATCCTGAGTGAGTTTTAGGCCAAAAAGGAAGGGTGTATTGGTCAATTTTTAATCAGAAGTCAACATAATCTCCTTCTAAAATATGATAATGTGATATTCATGTGCAATTAAAAGTAAAATTGACAAATTACTCATTAAATTAGCTCCAAAAAAAAATATTTAAAAAAATGAGACATCACATGTTGTAAAAAAAATATTTAAAAGACCGATATCAAATAATATTTTTGAGTTTAGGAATCCTTGTGTTATTTAAATGCACAAATCAAAATATATATATATATATATATTGTTACATAGGCTTTCATAAATTAATTTTTTTAGCTCACTACAAGATAAATGTCAATTTTCAATGAATTTTTCGACAATTTTATAGCAGTGAAAATGGTTGACTGGAAAGTTTCAACGAAAAATATTGTGTCGGGAAAATTTTCTGATTAATTTTTCGAGTGACAAATATGTTAGACGGTCATTCCAACAAATATCTTGGCGTCATATTTAGTTACACTTTGCCACTTTACTGTAAAAGCAAGACTATGTTTTATTCTTTTTTATAGCAGTGAAAATGGTTGACTGGAAAGTTTCAACGAAAAATATTAGGTTGGTTGGTTGTCAAAATGAGAGTGTGTCCATGTTTTGTTATTAACTGCCTAGAACGTTATGTAATTATTTTTTATATAGCATTTAATTTTTGTTAAAGTTTTTTTTTTCTGTATTAACGAATGAATCATTATTGGATTTGCATTGTGTTACAACAATTTAATCTTACGGAGGAAAATTATTGAATGCCATGAAAATATATATATTGATGTCGTATGCTATATGATAATGTGAAATATAATTGGAGTGGGAGAATTGGATATATAGGACAAGATGAAGAGTCTTGTCTATTCTTGATTTTCAAGGTGAATAAAGACGAAGAGTATTGTTCATCCTAAAGTCTAAAAATTATCTCACTTTTAACTAGGTTGAACTAGGTTAACCTCATTCAGAGATCAAATGTAAATCTTCAAACATAATAGAGATTATAAATGTTTTTGTATTAAAAAAGAATAAAGATGCATTATTGATGAATTATCTGATCTCTATACATTGATGACTTGAATAAATGAAAACCATAAGGAAGGGACATATGAATAAGATTCAATACGTCAGCAAAGAAAACTAGTACAAAATACGCACACGTTTATCTACCTAATTTAAACTAAGAACCAAAATTACAAATCCCTAATTATAAAACATAACAAGGGCCAAAATTAGAAATCCCTATTCTCTCACTGCATAGCGAAAGCCGCTTCGAATCCCTCTTCTAGTTTCTCCCCCGTCAATCCATAGACGCACAAGGACGCTTATTGTGTAGATCCACCAAATCCAAGCGTTGCAGAAATTGGGCAATTTAGTTGATTTCAAATAAGCGAACGAGATTTAGTCATACAACCCATTAGGTGTTCTCCCAATGGATGCAAGTGGAAAATTAGCTCCAGGATTGCGATTTTTCGCGGAGGTTGATTCTTTCCAAAATGCCATGTTTGTAAGTTTTATTCCTTTTTGTCTACCTAGCTAAATTTTTGTTTGGAATTTAAATCTGTGATATTTGGACAGCCCTATTGGTTTAGGTGACAATTAGGAAACTAATGCATAGGAATTAGGGCGATAATAACTGTATAACATGAAACAATTGGGTTTGACATAAATATAATACTCCTACATTTATATGCCATTCATAGTGTAGTTGTTAAATGGATTACAAATGTGTTTTGTCATTTTAAGCTTTGTCGATCATTGAACCAAAACACTGTGATTCCCCATGAGACCTCGAGTATGTAATGCTACGCTGTTTGAGTGCAAAAACTTGTTACGTGCAGGAAATGCCCTCATATTTCCTAGATTATGCCGTGAATGAGTTGGTGAAAAAAAAGAAAATAACATTGAGGTGTTACCCAGACATCGTTTATGAATGCAAGCTTGTAATCAAGGATGGGATATTTTACATAGGGGGTGAATCTATTACTCAGATGTACAGAGATTTCAACTTGCTTCCAGGTGAAATAGTATTTTTTGAATACTTGGGGAAAGGGAAATTTTCGGTGTTTTCATGCTCGGACAGAACATTCCTTGAGAAGTACGGGGATAAATCTTGTGATAGTGCAGTGCGTTTCTATCTGGACAAGGCACACTACGATGATACTAGTTTGGTAATATTACTTTCTAACAAAATTATCATACTTTCAACGTGTATGTTAATTTGACTACTCAAATACTTGTTTATAATGACTTTCATCGTGTGCAGCGTTTTCCTCCTCGTGTATTCTTATATCTGCATACAATAGATAACCAACATGCCATAATTCAAACCAAAATTGGGACATGGAAGATAGAGCTGGACAACAGTAATGGACAGGCGACATTGAAAGGAAAGTGCTGGAAATCTTTCTGCAGAGCCAACAAATTGAAGACATCATTGTTAATCCAGATGGAGTATCACAACAACATGTACTTCACAGCAACCATTTTCCAGGAATGTTGGTGCGAGCCACCTTTCATTCCAGATGGGAGATTTTTAGTCCGAGGTGATGTGTTAAATATATAACAATGTCTTATCTAATTAAAAAAACTGTTAAATATAAACTAATTGGATTTTTTGCCGTGTCCGATATAGACAACGGCGGATCGTCAAGTTATATGTGTTTATGCAAGACAATGGAGCATACTTCAGAGAACAACGAGGATATGGAAGTTCTTCCTCTTGCAAAATGGTCCAAGACTATCCGTAAACACAATCTCCCTGTTCGATCAAATCATTCAGTCCCAAGGCTGGTATGTAATTATAAATCTGAAAGTATGGTTTGCTGACATAGATTCAAACTTGGTGTTGGATTACTTATAATTAAGATACTCAGCTTGTTGTCGAACGGTTTATCGCAGTACTTTCCAGATCACTTGTGGAGGGAACATCGGTTGGATGAGACCAACATGGCAGAAGTAAGAGTTCCAAGGTCCTCTGACCAAATATGGAGAGTTGAAGTGCATACATATAAAGATGGAGAAACTAACACTTGTGATCGTGTTGCACTGGGACGAGGATGGGACAAGTTTGTCAGGGATAATAACTTAAGGGTGGGTCAAGAGGTGGAATTCCAGATTATAAGGGTTCACGGTGAGGTCATTTACATTGACTTAACAATGTAAAAGTGCTAGTGTTGGCTGAAGGTATGTTTAGAGTTGGTGATGTTGGGATGTATTGGATATAAATGAATTATTGGTACTGCTTTAATATTTTTTTTGTGATGTAAAAATTCGAGACTGGTTTAGTTGCACCAAACAACTATATGTTATTTCTCTTAGTTATGTAATTCCTAGATTAAGTATGTAGCCACTGTTTCTTTTAGATTCAAAATTTGTATTTCATGAATCCATTCATATCCTCGTGTTCTATAATGTGCTATTGGCTTTTTTTGTCCCTATGTCGATTCTGGGAGAGTAATTTGGAGATACTCACCACCAAATACAATTAGGCTCTGTTTTTATATTGGTATTGTTGATTTCAGTTTGCAATTAGCCTATGAAGTGCAAAATGAGTGGCCAATTTGTACACAATACCCCTTTTTTTTTACAAGTTCCAATGATTTATAGGTAATAGTTGATTATTGCTATTTATGAATGCTATTTAAATTATCATTCTCTACTTATATTTTATCATTTCACCACCACTATTTCACAAGGCTATTTGATCCCATAATTTGATATATTCATACAATTTTGCATATATAATTTGTAATATGTTATTTGGGAAATGATTGGTAATCTATTTCGGGTTTCAACTTACAATTTTTAGGGTAAAATTGCAAAAATATATATAGCACAGGGCTTCGGGAGCAATCGATTACAGTTTTACAATATTGATTTTTAGTGATGGTACCAAATCGATATGATCTGAGATATTAGCTTATCTTAAAGTTTCAAGGTCATTGAAGTGAAGACTCTTGTATATTCTTGATTTTCAAGGTGAATAAAGATGAAGAGTCTTGTCCATCCTAAAGTCTAAAAACAGTCTACAATTAGAGGGAAAAGTTCCTACCAAAGACGAACATGTCCCTTTAAATGAAGACAGAGACATGGTCAATCTAGTTGAAATTCAGGTGTTAACACTTTATGTAGTGTTTTTAATTCAAGTGTTAACACTTTTTGTAATATTTTTGAATTTAATTGTTAACTCTTAGATTTAAATTGAATCTTTTTCCATTGCACAACTAATCAATTCTTCATGAGATTCACGGTCAAGAAAAAATATATACTACCAATATCATTAATAAAAAATTCCACCGTTGAACTAGGTTAACAATTACATACAATATAATGAGAAACATGATAAATTAGTCCATAAAATAAAAGATCACATAAATGGGAAATTAGTAGAGATATGGGTAGAATACATAACTTGGAACTTACACACCAACTGGTATATCAACCGAGCAACACTAATAAGGAACGTAAAACCGAACAAAGATTCATTAAAAACTCAAAACATTTATTCAACAATGCAACCTATCATTCAAATGTATCCTTAATCATGAGGATTTCTTCTTTGATTTCCTCCAACCAACTCATATTTTCGTTCTCTTCCAATATGGCAACAGTCATATACTGGGATTGCGCTAGACCTTCCACGAACAAATGTACTAATTTGTTTTTGATCTCATCTCTAAATTGAAAAATAGGACACTTTTCTCCATTCGTCTTCAAGTACTTGAAGTACGGGGATAACCTTCAAAAAATTTAAATATTGCACGTTAATATCATTAAAGTAAACCCGATTACATAATTACTTTAGGTATTTACCTCAATTTCACGGGACCAGAAACAAATGGCCTTAATTTATACTTCGCACTAAATTCATTGTTGGAGCATATGAAAAAATATCGATAACGTTGTTAGAAATGCTATTCTAAATTTATTAATAATATGAATTTGTATTATGTATTATATATATTCAAACTTACGGATGTTTGGGAGAGATGTTTGCCTTATGCGATGCTTCAATAAATTGCATAGCAATTTCAAATTTTTCGAAGACGCAAACATGAAGAGAGTTGAAATACATAAAAAATTCTCCACTGGAGTACTTACCCACCAAGAGTTTAAGATAATTATCAAATTGGATCTTTAGGCTTGTGATATATTGACAACGTTCGCAAGGGAATGTTCGATTGCAGGCGTCTTCCTCGACATGAGATTCCAAACAACAACCAGGTATTTGACAATTTTTTTTTTCAATTGAAGTGCCAATTTTGTCGGCCATAATAATAACAAAATGTGGAGGTTTTGCTACGACAAAGGAAGAAGAAAAGTTGTTGTATGGGAAGGCTACATCATCATATTGATCAATATATATAGGGTCCATGATTTGTCTTCATGTTGTTATAATTTTTTTAACTAATGTCAATAGATTTGCTACGTGCTTTCATGTTTATCCACAAATCAATTCAAGGATGATCACGTGAACAAATCTACACTATTTTATGTTCATATGTCAAAAACAAAATAAACTCCAATTATTTTTGTTTTTTTGTTACAAACAGTAAAAAACCCGTGAACATCAAAGCCTTCGTCAAAGACAATTATTGTAACTCAGTTTTTTTGTAGTAAAATCACATTCTTCGTCCTTTTATGGACTGATTTTGGGGAAATTCTTATCCACACCGGATTTGGCCAAAACCAAAGTTATTACAAGGCGATTGCAATACACTTGCTTTGGGATAAGATGTAACTCCCAGGAGAGTGACCAATCACAAAGCAAGTGCAATACACTTACTATTTTTACGAAGTTTTTTTTTTTTCGAAAATAATCATATGAACAATACTACTTTTTCATAGTTTTTAGTTTTAATTTGTTAACCAATTTAAAGTCTAGATTAGCTATATAAAGATCAATAATTGTTACTCAAATACAAAATCAAACAAAACTTTTTCAAACAATAATCAAAAATAAAAAATACTTTAAGCTTAATAAATTGTGTCGTATGGGATAAATAATTAGGCTTAATTAAATTATTAAATATAGGGTCCATGATTATTTGGTCAAATGAAGAACAAATGTTCATGTATGATATGGCTACATCATCATATTGGTCAATATATTTAGGGTCCTTGATTGGCCTCTCTATTTTTTTTTTTTAACTGATGTTTATAAATTGCTACATTTAATCAAAGTTCTATCAATTAATTTTGTCCACATAGAGCCTGTAATTTTGTCCATGAATGTTATATTAATATAACACGTTTATAAAAGTAGGTAGTCCCAAGTGATCATGCATATGTTTAAGATGGAATATATAGCATATTTTGCATGTACACACCTTCAAATGCATTTTTACTATAATGGGTTTATTGCAATTTACCACAAATGGCCGAGGTAGAAGACATCCCCTTCTTTTCTAATATATGTCACAAAATGAGTTCTAAGCTCTAACTACAAATTAACAATCCACATTAATCCGAAAATGAAGCAGACCCTCCCTATATATCGCAGAATTTGTTCTAACACCAAATCATAAATGAACACTAAAGCCATAAAATAAAACAGAAAATAAAGAACTGCAAATAGATTAATCATGATTATATATATAATACTACATTCATCAATATAAGAAAATGTGTAGTGATTGAATATATCAATCACTACGATAACAAAGGGTTCAAAGTTCCAACATAAATATTTAAAAACAAACATAATAACATCCGATAAAAAACCAAAAACTTTCCATTTCAATCTTTCACCCCAGCAGTATCCCGAGCCAAACCTTCACCAACCTAGTCATCCACTTCATCAGACCCTTCATGAGGACCTTCTCCAAGTTTCGGTGGTTTAACACGCCCAAAAATTGCAGTGAGCTCAAACCAATACCTCTCCCCGTTTTCCCTATACTTACGGGCCCAAAACCTAGTTTCAGAATTCTGTGTTACGTAACCATAAAAAACATTAGTATGGTAAAATTAAAATTAAAAAATAATGACTAAGCATGAATATACTACCTTAACAAGGATATCCCAAAGAGCTTCATCACGAACAACAAGTTTATTTTCCACCGGATCCCATTTAACAAATTTTGATTTCAGAGCTTGTTCCCAAACCCAATACCTGCCATGCAACTTATGATATTCTCTGTCCACCATTTCCATAGTGTACGCTTTCCCAGTTCGATTAACAAGATCTGCAGTGATTGTGTGAAATACCTTGTCATTATTCCAAGTAAAATGGATCCTCCCTGATCCAGTTTCTTCCATCAGCTTGTCCAGGAAAAATTGGAGATCTTCCTCTACCCAGAATTCCATAAGTCTAAAACAAATACGGGTTAAATAAAAATTAAAAATAATATATCACTATGGTTTTCTAATATCACTTGTAAACGAATTCAATCATTTATTCTAACATGTAGATAATTCAATCATTTAATGTTTATCGAAAAATAATCTTACCAAAATTATGTTAAATCTTTATGGTTGACTTAACAACAACACCTGATGAGTTCCTGATATTTTTGGAGTAGGTTTTCGGTTTGTTTTACTTCAAGTCATGCTATGTATTTATGGATTTATTTATGAAGTGATGGGGAGATGCTTTAAATGAAGAATGGGAAGAGACGCAACCATTTAACATAAATAGGGATTAGGGGAAGAGACGCAAGCATTGAATACGGATTAGGGGATGATGATGGCTTTCGCATTTCAATTAATTCATTACTCCAGAACAGTCAAACCCATTCATGAATTGGTAGTTGGCGTGATAATTATTCATTTCAATTCTCAAGAAATATCTGCCGATTGCCAATTTTTATTTTTCACCAATATATATATATATATATATATATATAAATGTAGATTATGATTAGTTTTAATAAAAGTGTTTATCAATTGTTTTCCAAAGCATGTAATTTAATTAATAAAAATCACTTATATGTGAAGATGGAAATTGTTTTGATTGACATACGAAAAAATGGCCTCTGATTTTTCAAGCTAACTTTTTAAATCATCATATTATATACTATTATGACGTCCATAATTTATTCAAAAATAAAAGATAAATACTGTACAAAGCTAATCACGATTAGTAGTGTTATTGATTTTGTTATAAGAAAATCTGGCAAAAAACCTATTAACACTTGGTTGATACTGCATGATATTATTTCTATAAGACTCATATGTAATCTATCCTTCTATTAAAAAAAGATCTTAGATTAGTTACAATTAGCATTGAAAATTATAGCAATTATAGCTTGTTTGGTTGTAAGGAAAGTGAGGGAAAATTGTAGGAAAATGAAAAAGAAAGGAAAGGAAAAGAAAAGGAAAAGAAATTCATTTTCCTCTACATGTTTGGTTGTCAGGAAAAATATTTTCTTGCAAATGTTTGGTTGTCAAGAAAGTTTAGAAAAAGAAGTAATATTTTTTATAATTATCTCCGTTTTATTATAAATAGTTTCAAAATTGTAAAATATATTGTAAAATTTACTTGATATTGCCTTTTGCTATTTGTACTTTTCTAGTTTCAAAATAAGAATTATATTTTCTTTGGGTTGTTTGTATCTGAAATGAGTGTTTTTGTGATATTTTCTGGGGGTATAATTGCTATTGTGACTTGAGAAAGTATTTTTTTGCTAATAATAAATAAGCACAAAGGGGGTTTTGGTAAAAAAAAAACACAAATAGGAAGTCTGGATAGTTAGACAAAGTACAAGGGGTATTTTGCAATTTACTCTAAAATTTTCCCAAGATTTTCCCAGGATTTTCCCATCAAATTGGTGGGAAAATTTTTTCTTCACAAAATTTTCCAGCAGGAAAGTTGAAGGAAAATAGCAACTTCCTTTCCTGCTATCCAAACAACAAGTGGGAGAAAATAAAACTGACTTTCCTTCACTTTCCCTCACTTTCCCGACAACCAAACAATACATAAATATCATGGCCGGTCCTAGATATTTGGGGTGCTTAGGCGAATTTCAAATTTGGGGCCCTTTGATATAAAAATGATATAATCAATTTTTTTTATAAGGGCAAAAATATTAAAATATTGACATATTATTTTAGCTAACGTATTATTTTTTAAATAGATAATTAAATAACAAAATTATTTAATTTTTAAAAGATTCAACCATGTATATATCATAATTGATTGCTTGATCATAATTTTTAATTGATTCAACCATGTATATATCATTCTTTTAAATATATCATGATTGATTGCTTGACTTTATTTTATTTCGTGGCATTCTTAACTCTATTAATTATAAATTATTAAGTATATAAAAAGTTATACATCATATATAAAACTAAGAAAAATATACACATAGATATAAAAATATGGATGGGGCTAGACCAATTGTATTGTGGTCGAAATTATTTTTTGCAACGTAATAAATGAGAAAGTAATAAACAGAAAAATCCTATTATAAAGAAGATAACTGTATAATAATTAATAAAGGATATTTTTTAAAAAAAGTACTTATTGTGTATGTAAGAAAGGCAGGCAAGAAATCATTAAGAAAGGGATTATTAAAAGGATAATTAAGAAAGGAAAATAAAAAAAGATGAACAATTATTACAAAATACAATTTATTATATTTAATTTTTAATATGCAATTTTTTTCTCAATATTTATTAATATAAATTATGGGGAATTATCCAGAATTTTATCATTTATTTTGATAGTAAATTCTAATTTGTAAGATAAAATAATTAGCATCCATGTTTAAACATTTATAAGATGTTACAAAAATTAAAAACAACAACTAAAGGCAAAATTGAAACATGTTACGGACAAGGTGTTAATTGTAAGAACGTCACAAATGTGTGGGGAATTTTTGTAATACCAAATTCCCTCAATTTTTTTGTAATTATGCCTTATATACGTCATGGGGTATTCGTAATTTACCCTTACTTTATCAATAATTTGTAAAAGTGTAAAATATATATTTTCAGTTTCACATCAAACCAAGATATGTTATGTATCACTTCCTGTTCCATGTAATCTCGAAATTTATTTAGTGGGGCCAATGAATAACCATTACAATTTAACATTGGTAATTTCTAAAATTATGCCTAGTTTAATAGTTTACCAGAAACAAGAAAACCAAAGTCAGGGTGGTAAATTACAAGCAGAACTTAGGAATATGTTCATACTACAACCGAATGTGAATCAACCAACTCAATATTCTTCCTTGAATTCATTTGCATTGCTTTTATGAACTCCATGCAAATTGGAGAAGATAAACATGAAAATGGTTCAAGGGAATCACAGTTTTGTTATATTAAGAATAGTCTAATTGGGAGGAAATGGGAACTTCGGATGCATAAAGGGAAGACTTCTGGATGATGCCCCCTAACAGAAAAGAATTGTAGTATGAATTAGTAATTATCTAAACATTATGCATATTATCCAATAAATAAATAAGACTTACTGTTTCTTGTTGCCACAACAGTGTAGTGTTCGGTCCAACTACATTTTCTCCACCAAAACTATTCATCCTAATTGCATGAGGACCCATTGCCTGGGGGTACATTGGCATCAAACCTGGGATTGCTGGTAAATTAAACACAACATGCAAGCTTCTTTGTATATTAAACATTGATTCAAATTGAGAGAATGTACCATATGACCCCGAATGGTGAAAACTGTTGAATTGCATTGAAGGTGGTCTGATTTCTTCTGAAATGAAATCTTCAAATTCATTTGAATCTTCAACATTAGTGCTTTTCTCTTTAGGGGATGAAGACACCTTCTTCTTCTTCTTCTGTTTCTTATTCTCACTGTGTTTCTTTTCTGCATCACCACTGCTCGGTTTTTGTAACACACAAGTAGTGGATTTATGCCCAGGAACACTACAAAAAAGTCAAACAAATGACAAGTATACTGGCTGGAAAAATACATTGTATGGAATAGTTCTTCTAAAAATGCATTGAATAACATACCCACAAATCCCACACTTTTGTTTCCTTCCACCAGTAGCTCCCCTAGTTTTGTTACGGCAAGGATCAACTATGCTAGTAACTTTCTCAGTAGGTGGGTCATCAAGTCCTGCAGCAGATGTACATGTGTCTTCCTTTTGAAAATTTTCAGACGGAGCACTACCACATTGGGATTGCATCATTAATTCGTCATTGGCTATATCAGCTATATCCCTCATGCGCTTCAGGGAGCTGGAAAATACTTTTTCAGATTGAGATGACACAACAGACATCAGAAGAGCTTCTTTACTTAATATACCAAATCTTTGTTGTTGTATGTCGTTAACACTTTTTGGCTCAGGAATTTTCTTTCTCAATACACTCCCCGTCTCCTTTAACCATCTACGTTTTACAATGCTGTCCGGGATTTTCTTCAATCTAAGGTACTTAAACGTCGATATAATGTGTCTACATGGTACACCCTCTGACTCAAGCTTAAAACAATCACATTCAAACTTTGAAATACTTGGATCAACTATCACAGTATGATTTGAAACCTCATTTTCCTTCTCCTCACTAAATACAAAAACATTATTTCCATCCATGTCTTTGCTCCGGCTTTCTCCCAAAACGCCTTGTTCATCCCTTATCTCCTTCCGGATAATGAAGTAGATCCTCAAGGTGTATAACCTAAGAGCTTGTTCATCAAAGGTCTTCAATGGACTATCTCTTACTTTTCGATTATCTAGCTCAGATTCCTTCTGCATGATTATGAAATCACTCCTGAGCCGTTCAAGTGTAAGCTCATAATGACTGATAAAATCAGTAATGGTCATTTTGTGGTCAACACTTAACTTAATCAAAGCATTTACTGATTCAGCTCGTTGTGTGGTACTCATCATGCTCATAAATTGCTTACGAAAATAAGCTGTAGCCCACCTATCTCTGATTTCATAAGTAGCAACCACCCATTTGTGATTGGATAAACCATGCTTCTCAACAATATTAGACCAAGCAGACTCGAACTCTTCTACTGAGCACTTGCGATCAATCAAGGAACAAAACTCATTGCAAAAACCTGAATTTTTAATATTTTTTCGAACATTGCGGCATAAATGCCAACTGCATATCCTATGTCTTGTACCGGGAAATACAGAAACAACAGCAGCACGCATAGCTCCATCTTGATCCGTTAGAACGGCTTCAGGAATTTTTCCTCCCATCGACTCTAAAAAGGTTTGCAAAACCCATTTATAAGTTTCAATCGTTTCATCTTGAATAATGGATGCACCAAATATGCATGTACAACCATGGTTATTTACCCCAGAAAATATCACAAGGGGATACATATAGGTATTTGTCTTGTATGTGCTATCAAAAACCAAGACATCGCCGAAAGATTCGTACTCCAACCTCGATGAACCATCTGCCCAGAAAAGTCTAGTAAGTATGCCTTCTTCATCAACACAATATTTGTAAAATAGTCTATCATCTTTCTGATCCTTGAACTTTTTAATAACTGTGTTCACGTCGCCTTTTCGAATTCTTTCAGCTCGTAGCTTATTTAGCCAATTGTATGCAGTCCTTCTTCTAAAAGAAAGTTTCCCGGCACCTCCACCCAATTGCTCTAAGTAATGTATCACTTGGGATGGCTTAAATCCAATGTTGGTCATCAAACTGAGAGTAGCCTTGTCAGAGGAAGACAAATAGCTGATCAAAAATACAAATCAACTAACAATTAATCAAAAATTTAACAAAAATATTATGTAAATAAATTCAATGTTAGTAAATAATTTACCTCTTCATACATCCATGCAACTCGTGATTGTGCTGACTAACAAAAGTAGAAACCATATATTTTCCAGAATTATTGTCTAACACAACACAGAAACAAGCTTTGCATCCACACCTAGTCAAAGGTTTAGCTTCTCGTAGAAGAGGTTCTTCTTTTGAACTGCGAAACCCATTTCGATTACAAACCCATACCCTGTTTTTTACTAATTCTCCCTTCTTTTGAACACTACGTCTTCGAACATCAAAGCCTTCTGATTTTGCATAAGCATTGTAAAACTTTTCAGCATCATCAATGTTATCAAATATTAAACTGCTTATCAACTCCTCTTTCAAAATTAGTTTAAAAGAATCAATTGAATCTGGTACTTCATCTTCACTATGCCCATTTCTATCATTTAAGTCATTCAAATGTCTAGAACAACATGGAACTCCACCTCGGCAATCCATTTCTAAAATTAAAATATACATGTAATGGAGATAGTTAGTATTCACATAGTGATAACTATATACTTCCCATATATGTAAATTATCACATGTTGACGACTTCGTATCAATTCCTTGTATAAATGGAAGTATAATTATCCCATGGGAAGAATCTATGAATTTAAAACACACAAGTAAACACAAAGAATGGAATAGTGAAGGTATATATATACGGAAAAAAAGAATAGGAAATTGGGGTTGTGCCAAACCAAATTACAATTTCTCCAAATATAACATATCCGCGGAGCCAACAAGACAACACTACAGGGTCTCCAAATATTAAACCAACCAATAAGTTGTTCTCACCTGGAAACCTTTATTTCAAACTGAAGAAACAGAAATCAAGCTCAAATCAAGGGGATGATATAAAAGATTCATCAAAATGCTTCAAATGAAGGAACCCTTAAAATTAAAAATTGCACATGAATGTTTGCGGCATCAGTTAGAGGTTACCCAGATTAATCAAAATGCTCAAATGAAGGAATCCTTAAAATGAGAGATTGCCCATCAATGTTTGCGGCAGCGGTGAGAAGATGCAAATTGGGAAGCCAGAGAAGGGGAAATATGAGAGAAATTGATATAATGGAGATGAAGAGAGATTTTAATTTAAGGGTATTTGGGTAATTTTAATTTAAGGCTGGATACGTACACCCCATACACTTTGAGAAGGAATTAAGGTGACTCTCAACCGCTGAGAGTCACCTTAGAGCGTCCCATGTAACAGAACCCAATACTTTACACTTCACTGTCCAGGCCCATCCTTCATCTTTAATGATTAAACCGTTTAAGCACATAAAAAAATAATACCCATTTTCAGAAAAAACTTGGCCCAGTTACTTTTGGTGAACAAGAAATTAGGCCAGGTTTATTATTAGGCCAATTGAGTAGAATAATTTTTCCTATTGGCTTTGCTGTAGATGCGTTTTAGTAAAACAAAACTGCCAGGAACAGGGTGTAAAAATGATGATATTTTGCAGAATAAGAGCGTTGACTTGTAAACTACTACCACTTGCTAAGATTAAAAAAGAAGAATTTGCTTTCCTCACCAGATAATACTCTACAAACACTGTAAAAGATCCAACAGGCCAGGTTCTTTCTTATTAACAGCTCCAAATATTTTGTAAGTAATCATGTTGTTTGGTACTATATAGAAGTATGGTTTATAATGATGCAATCATATGAATTTTTTTGCTAGTACTGTACTTTTAATTAATGTCTCTCATTAATTTTCAGCTTATTATTTGCTTTCTATATATACTAAAGACCCATCAAGTGTTTTGCCCTGTTTTTTTTGTTGAGATTCTATAGATTAATTCATTCTGATTGTTTGTTTGTTTGTGCCTATCTATTGTGTGAAATAAGATATTATCTTGATTCTTGAATCTTTTGTGATTAATAAAGGAGGATTAACTGCTAGAAAATGGCTGTGGGGGAGCTCTTTTTATCTGCATTCATTCAAGTACTGTTTCAGCAATTGGCCTCTAGTGCAATGATGGCCTTGGCCCGTCGGGAGAAAATCGAAAGTCATTTCAAGAAATTAAGCTTAAACTTTTCAATTATTCTAGCTGTGCTTGATGACGCGGAAGAGAAACAATTAACCGAAAAACCTGTAAAAGTATGGCTCGAGATTCTCCGTGATTTGGCTTACGATTTGGACGATGTACTAGATGAGATCATCACTCAATACATGATTCAAGAATCAAAGGGGATCCAGCATCACAGAGCAAGTCGGGTTTGGAAATTCATCCCTACTTGCAGCAGTTACACACCAAATGCACTCATATCCAATTATAGGATAATGTCCAAGATAAAAGATATCACAAATCGAATACAATTTGTAGCCAATCAAAAGACTAATCTGAATTTGAACGAGAATTTGGGAAGGTCGTTTACTCGGCCATCGGTGATGAGGTTGCCGAGTACTTCTTTGGTAAACGAGTCTCAAGTTTACGGTAGAGATGAAGATAAAGAAGCAATACTAAACATGTTGCTTGCAAATGAGCCATTCCATGATAAAGTTTCGGTCATTCCAATAGTTGGAATGGGCGGTATTGGAAAAACGACACTTGCTCAACTCGTTTACAATGATAGAATTATTAAACGAAACTTTCATGTGAAAGCTTGGGTTTGTGTTACCGAAGAGTTTGATGTACTTACGATCACCAAAACAATTTTCAAAGAGGTAACCAAAATGAATGGTGAGTCGAAGGACTTGAATATGCTTCAAGTGAGTCTACAAGATAAGTTATCAAAGAGCAAGTTTCTTATCGTTTTAGATGATGTTTGGAACGAGAGTTATGAAAAATGGTATGTCCTTTTTAAACCTTTGCAATTTGGGCTACCCGGAAGCCGAATTATCGTTACAACTCGTAATGATACTGTTGCATCAGTCGTGGGTTCTCCTCGTAGTGCCTACCATTTGAAGTTATTGACCGATGATGATTGTCTAGCTTTATTGGCTGAACATTCACGTAAGTCTTTCCATGGAAATCTCGATTTTCAAAAAGTTGGGCATGGTTTAGTGAAGAGATGTAAAGGTTTGCCTTTAGCTGCAAAGACACTCGGTGGCCTGTTACGTTCTAAAGAAACTATGGAGGAATGGGAAGATGTGTTGAATAGCAAGATATGGGATTTACCTGAAGAAAATAGCATTCTTCCCGTTTTACGATTAAGCTATCACCATCTTCCCTCACATTTGAAGCATTTATTTTCGTATTGCTCCATATTTCCAAAGGACTACGAGTTTGACAAAAACGAGCTCGTATATTTATGGATGGGAGAAGGTTTTCTTGAAAAAACAGATGAGAGGAAAACGAAGGAAGAATTGGGTATAAGATATTTCAATGAGCTACTTTCAAGATCATTTTTCCAACGGTTAAGTGGATGTGAATCAATGTTTGTGATGCATGATCTCATAAACGACTTAGCTCAGTTTGTTGCCGGAGGGACAAGCTACCGTTTGGATGAGAAAATGGATACTAATCTAGAGTACCGATTACCTGAAAAGGTACGTCATGCTTCATTCTTACGTCATGAATATGAAGTTTTTCAAAAATTTGAGGCCTTTCTAAAAGTCCAAGGTTTGAGGACATTCCTACCAATGCCTGTCCAAAACTCGAGTGTTTGGCCTCCTTTCTACTTATCGAACAAGATCTTGGTTGAATTGGTACCCGAATTACCCAGCTTAAGAGTTTTATCTCTAAGCGGCTATTCCATTACCGAGGTTCCGAGTTCCATATGCAACTTGATTCATTTACGTTACCTTAATCTATCTGGAACGTCCATTGTTACACTGCCTAATTCTTTGAGTGATCTCATACGTTTGCAAACGTTGTCTTTATGTAACTGCCGGTTTATCTCTAAATTGCCTCCTTGTTTGGGGAATCTATCCAATTTGCGACATCTTGAGAACTCTAACACTGATCAGCTTACAGAAATGCCAGTCGAAATTGGTAAACTGGAAAATCTTCAGACATTGCCGAAAATTGTTTTGAGCAAACTTGGTGGATTGGGATTGAAAGAATTAAGGAATCTCAAGCTTTTAAGAGGGAAACTTGCTATTTTTGAATTGCAGAATGTAAGAGATGTTGAGGATGTAAAGGAGGCAAGTTTGAGGTATAAGGAACTTGATGAATTACAGTTGACATGGAGAAATGATGCTAATAATACACGCGATAAAAGTTTTGAAGAAGAAGTGATAGATTTTCTAGAACCAAATGAGAATCTTAAAAAGCTCAACATTGAATTCTATGGAGGTGGGAAATTCCCTATTTGGATTGGGGACCCTGCGTTTCGTAAATTATCGATTGTAATCCTTAGAGGCTGCAACGAATGCACGTCTTTACCGCCATTAGGACAATTACCGGAGCTCAAAGAGCTTCATGTAAGAGACATGCCCAAAATCAAACACATTGGTGCCGAGTTTTACGGGTATGGAGTTGCAGTTCCTTTTCCGAAATTGGAGATTTTAAGGTTTAATGACATGATTGGATGGGAGAAATGGTCTTCGTGTTCCAACGGGGAGGAAACCAGCATACAATTCCCACATCTCCGTCAGTTTGCAATGCTCAAATGTCAGAGATTAACATATGTTTCTCCATTGAGCTTTCCTATTCTTCGCGAGTTAGATCTGGAGGAATGTAACATGGTAGTATTGGAAAGTTTCCACATTCTTGAATCCTTAATCTACTTGAAAGTCGAGTCTATTGCAGAGATATGTGATCTACCTGGGAAACTTATACGCTCCTTAGCAGCACTCGAGGTTTTAGAGTGTTGTAGCTGCAATGAGTTGCTATCCCTATGGCCTAGTGAGAATCCACTCGACCATCTTATTCAACTAAAACGCCTAGTCATTGCCGACTGTTCCCAACTCGTATCATTGGGAGAAGGGCTGCCTAGCAATCTTGAAGTTCTAGAATTATTTCGATGTGCAAATTTAACGACCCTTCCGAATGATTTAGGCAACCTTAACTCATTACGCGAGCTTATAATAAAGAATTGTCCTAAATTCGTGAACTTCCCAGAAAACGGTATCCCTCCAATGCTCAAACGTCTTGAGATACTTAGTTGTAATGCTCTGGAGTCATTGCCGCGTAACATTCCTAACCTAGAAAGGTTAGAGATCAAAGATTGCTTGGCCCTGCAGACGTGGGCCACGGGTAACTTCCCGGTTGACCTTAAGAAACTCTCGATCAAGAATTGTAATCAACTCGAGCCTCTTCTAGAAACGATGTTCCCTGAGGAAAGTCGAATGTGTCTAGAAGAGCTTAGTGTATGCAATTGGCTAAACTCCAGCAATCTACTCCAACGTATGAACAAATTCTCGAATCTTGTGGAACTTTATCTATCGAGTTGCTACGGTCTAAGGCATTTCCCAAAAGAAGGCTTGCCTCCACGTTTGAGATCACTTTCAGTTGAAGATTGTGCCAATCTTAAGTCTTTGCCTTTGAGGGTTCGAAGCACAACATCTCTTGTATCACTTGAGATACGGAGTTGCCCGAGGCTTGACTTGTTTCCAAAATGTGATCTGCCTCCAAATTTGACCTCACTTAGGATATGGGATTCGAAGAAATTTAAGCCTTTAACCGAGTGGGGACTCCATAGGCTCACATCTCTTAGAGAATTTTCAATATGTGGTGGATACAAAGAACTTGAGGTACTTGGTGACAAAGAAGGTATTTTTCCAAAATCTTTGATAAATTTTTCTATTGCTAGATTTCCGAAGATTAGTTCACTCTCTAAGGTGCTTGATAATTTGACCTCGCTTCGACATCTATCGATTATGAACTGTGGGAAACTGAATGATTTGCCCTGTGATCAACTACTGGAAAAGCTATGGCACTTGGAGATAAGTGAATGTGCGGCTTTGAGTCCGAAATGTGTAAAAGATAGAGGAGAATATTGGTGTAAGATATCTGGAATTCCTTGTGTGGAGATTGATGGAAGTTATGTTTATAAACAAAGTTGAGATTAAGTGCACCTTTGGCTACATTCTTGATGATCAGGTACATAGTTTAAAATCGATCTGATTTTTTTTTTTTTTGTGCTGCTGTCAGTATGTCTATCTATTTACATATTGCAGGCAGGAAGGTCCCTCAAAGTTAATTTGATACGCATAGTTTTTGCTGGAGTAGAGTAGAGTAGAGTAGAGGGCATGGGCATTCAAAGTGATGTTGAGATTATATTGTTCTTTGTGGTCATTGTTATAAGTTTACATTTATTGTAAAAGGATTTATTTGTTTACTTCAGTTATTTATTTATGATGACATATACTGTTTTTACAATTTTTAGTTAAGTGCGAAAATGCTGCCAATAGGAAGCCATCAATCAATCATTTTTTCTCTGCTTTTAGATTCAAAAAAATTATAAGAGAATTGTTCCATAAACTAAACCAAAATTTCACTGCCATAATAATACTCATAAATCAACATTTCAATAAAACACAGCTTTTCTTTCTTTTAAATCATGTCCGAACAAACAAACACACCACAAAATTTAATGACCTCTATATATATTAGAACTAATAAGAGAATCCGATTGTGAATAGTGCTTACCGAAAATATTTTTCTTTTTTTTTTAATCTCTGGTAAACTAATCGACGTCGCTTAAAGCTGCATGTAGCTGATCGATGTTGTACCTTAGGCTGTGATGATTTTCATTTTCATTTAATTTACCCTTCTTCTACCTTTGACCGTAAATGTGTGTGGGCCTGTAATTGTATTTTTGGTCCGTTATTCTTTTAATTTTTTCCTTCTTCTTCTTCGTCGTCCTAATGCAATCCACCGTTCTTTCACTTTCGAGCTTCTCTAATTCTTTTGAAATCTCACCGTTCGTTTTCTTGCAACCTTCCCCTATTCTACCTTTTCCGTCCTGTCTAATCGTTCATGTCTACGAATCCTTTGTGTAATCATTGCTTTCCTTGTTCTTGTTCTCTCTCTGTAATCTCACCGTTCCTTTCACTCCTTCCTTCTCAATCTCATTGTTCAATCTCCTCCTATCTTATACGTCATCCGACCCTTGAAAAGAATATCAATATCTTGAAATACCCACGATGAAAATCATCGCCTTGACTCGTTTATCCCAATTGTGAAACTAAGAGGACTCCTTTGCAAAACTTAGAACATCAAGGGGTAGAAGTGAAGGGACCAACTCATAAACAAATCTCTACGGTGTTATTGATTGATGGATACATAATAATAATTTAATTTAAAAACTGTAACGTAACCAAAGACTCAAGACTCAAGCCGGCCGTTGACTTACAACTACCACTATCAAGAAAATTATCAACCGGCAAAATTGCATGAAGTATCTCCACAGAACAGAACTTTCGGTAATTAAAATAATTACTTAATTAACTGTTTGTTATGGATTGGTGTTCTAATCATGCTTTACATCAATATTATCGTCGATTCTTGTTCAAACCATTTACAGCTGTACTTCTATTCTAGTTCTTGTTCAGACCATTGTTCCCTATATTCCCAGACCAAGTCCAAGGTTTGTACACATTGATCATTAACAAAACAATTTTTCTAGCTAATCTTGGTTTTCTTGATTATTTTTTTCTGAGCCAAATTTCCCTAATTCTTGATTATATATATCCGATAATCTTTGTGTTCTTGATTTTAATCTTGGTTTTATTGATTCTATATAGTAAAGTGCAAATCATATTTCCATAACTATTGAGTTTATATATGTTTTTTTTTTTCTATGTGAACTTTATTTCCTGTTTTTTAAGATTTGCTTTTTTAATTCTATTCTTGAGCCATATTTCCTAATTTTGAGTTTGTACCTGTTTCCATTGCATGGGGAATTTTTTTTTTTAAAAAAAATGCCGGTGGCAGAGCCTTTTCTAGCAGCATTCCTCCAAGTCCTGTTCAAAAAGTTAGCCTCGGGGCTAATATTGGCCTTTGCCCATCGGGAGAAGATATGTAAGCTTCTCAAGATGTGGAGCCAAACATTGGCGATTATTCAAGCGGTGATAGCTGATGCCGAGGAAAAGCAACTGACAGATAGAGCCGTAAAATTGTGGCTAGAACACCTCCGGGACTTCTCTTACGACTTAGATGATATATTGGATGAGATCACAACTCAAGCTTTGATTCAAGAATCGGAGGGTATTGAAGAAAGAAAAGGAAACCTATGGAAACTCATCCCTTCTTGAAAAGATTGCACTCCTGGTGCATATATGTTCAAGAAAAGGATGAAATCTAGGATCGAAGAAATATCAAATATGTTAGAGAACATTGCAAAAGATGGGAATGCTTTGAATTTGAGTAAAAATGCTGGAGGGTCTTCAAGCCAATCGATTTATAGATTACCTAGTACTTCAGTTAGTGATCTCCATGTATATGGAAGAGACAAAGATAAAGAATGTGACGGCCCGAGCCCCCGGGTCGGGTCCTACGTGGTCCCACCCCCGAGTCCGGGTCCGTATTCGGTGAACACTACTAAATTTTGACCAGATTTTTTTTTTTTTTTTAAATCAACAACACCATAATTCGAATCATAGTTCAACTTAGTAACACAAAACCCGGTACACTGCTATATGCAGGAGTGGGCACAAAATACAAACAAGCGTCTACCGCGCAACAACAAGCATCAATAATAACAGTCTTAAGTATTTAATCATGCCCGATACAAAGCAACACATAACATAACATAACACAAAGTAACGAAAATCAAAAGATAATTCGACGACCCAAGAAAACCGACAGACAGGATCTCGGAGACTGACAACTCCAACGCTAAACATCAGACCAAAGGATACCTGTATCTGAAAAGAAGTAAACGCGAATGCGTAAGTTGATCGTCCAACTTAGTGAGGCCGTAGTGCACATGTGCGTGTGGTGCAGTGATGCAACATAATATACATGAACATATATAACAGTACAGTAAATAAACACATGCGATAACAATTTAAGCACATTAAACAAGTAACTAGCAGTTGCTGATGCCGTTCTTCTCTTACCCTCCAATCCATATTATGATGCCCCCACCGAACACTCCAAGTAAGGAGCTACCTTACTAACTGTGCGCATAGACGTCTAATACCAGGAGTTTGACTTCACTCCCCAAGTGTAACCTCCACACTTGGTTTGTGAAGTCGGGTCTACGGTGGATCAAGGTAACCCTCCGGCCCTAACCTTCTAGGTTACCCATGATTCCGTACACCAAAATAGGGCCCACACAATAATAGCAAACAGTACAGTACAATAACAATCTAATAACAGGAAATCAATAAACGATTCAATAACAGTAATTGAAACGGTTCAACATACAATATAAATGACTCATAGCACATGAATAGTTCGTCCTAGCAATCGAGTTATTCATTATATCATACATCGCATGCTTGTTCGTTTAGGGACTAAGTTACAGTTATGACTCGACCTACTAGCACATTCGGACTGACACACAAGTAACACACAGGACTCACCTGTGTAGCTTACGATTCTCGAGAAAATGCGGAAAGGTAGCGTCTTCGGTTCCTGTACACGTTTATGTAATGATCTTAGAATCTAATTACACCACAAGGATTCTAGAGTGACTAAAGCAATGCTTTAGTCGAGCAAACAATTGAATCGTGGTTGTTCAATAACGAAGCCACGATAAAAACTTGGAAATTTACGACCGATCTAAAGGTTCTATGGTTCGTTCATGAAGTGTGGTAAACATAGCCACAAAAGAGTTAAAATATAACATAACCATCTTAATCAAGCTTTAAAATATTTAATTAAAGGTTTTAAGTTAAGTTATTACTTTCAAATAACTTTATATTCCTCAAGTATTCAAATTATAACTTATTTTTAAATTTAGAATTTAAGTTTACTTGAAATCATTTTATTTTTGAAAATTAAACTTTGTTTATAATTATCTTTTCGAAAACTTTAATTTATTTATCAATTTTATTTGAATAATAATTTATTATTGTTTAACCTTTTGTTTTAAATAAACAATTAAATTTCTTCTCCTTAATTATTTATTGTTTTTAAAACCTTTTTATCTTTATTTTCAAACTTATTTAAATTCAGAAAAATTGTTATTCGGAATTATTATATTTATTTTTGAAATTATTTAATTTCAAAAAAATGATTATCCAAAATCATTTTAGTTTACTTTTGAAATTATTTATTTCCAGGAATAATTATTCAAAATTATCTATTAATTTTCTTTTTCAAAATTAATGTTTGAGAATAATTATTAAAATTATATTTAATATTTAAAAATTTTATTTTCGAATTTATTAAATCCAGAAAAATATTTAATAAAAAATATTTTATTTTATTTTCAAATTATTTAAGTAATATATTTATTTTCGGAAAATTATTTATTAAATATTTTATTATTCAGAAATATGGGTTTATTTAATTTTCAGAAATAATTATTTAAATTTATTTGATTTTATTTTCTGAATATTTATTATTTTTCTTTTTCTATATTTAAACTAATTAATTTTTTTTTTATTATTTACAATTTTATTTTCAGAATTAAATTACAATCTTAAAATTATTTTATTTTATTTTCTCATAATTGTTTTATTTATAAAAATTTTTTTTTCGGTGTTTAAATAATTCATTTAGTTCCAAGAATATTTATCACTATTAAATATTCATTATTTTTAGAATACACTTTAAAAATAATTATCCAAATTATTTTTATGATTTTGTTTTGATTTATTTTCAAAATTACTTATATAGATATATTTTAAGTAATTAACATTTAAATATAATTACTAAAATGACTTTTGATATTTACAATTTATTATTTTCATATAAAATCTCTTTATTATAAATTACCTTTTATTAACTCATAAAAATTTAATATTTACTATATTTAAAAGTTATCATAATTTTTTTTTTCAATAATAAAATTATTAATTTCGAAAATTTTATTTTTATTTATTTTATTCTAGAATGAAATTATTGTTACTTAATTTTTAATAAATCATCATTTTCATAATTTAATATTAGAAAGTAATGAAAAAATTATTTTCTTTAATTCGAAGTTTAATAATTAAAGATAATTCATAAGTTCTTTTTTTTTTATAAAATAATTATTTTTAATTTATTTAATTTCAGAAAACTAATTTAAATTAATTTTTTCCCAAAATTATTTTAATTATTTATTTTCAGAAAAATAATTATCTAAAATTACTTTTTTTTATAATACCAAAAAATAATTATCCCAAATTATTATAAATATTTTATTTTGAAAAACAAAATTTTCAATTTTTTTTTTATTATTATTTTTTATTTATTCAAGAATAATTATCCAAATATATATTTAATATATACAAACTTAAATTTCAGAATTTAAATTTAAATTTATTAATTTCAGATTTATTAGTATTATTATTATTATTTTTTTTCATCCTAATATCGATTTTCAAATTACTTGCTATTTTAAATTTGTTTTCAGAATATAATAATAATAGAAATTATTACAAGGCTTTAGATTTATTTTCAAATTTTTTTTTATTATGTATTTATATAAAATTTTCAGTTTATTATTATTATTATTATTATTATTATTACTATTTTTTTTTTTTTTTTTTTAACTATGGTGGCCAGCCCACTCAACATGGAACAGCAGGCCCAAATGTTTGTCTTTTGCACTTGCAACATGCCCAAAATGGGTCTGTTGCAATTTGCAACAGACAACAAGCAGCCCCGGTCACTGCTTTCGCAGTGGCCGGTGGTTGCTTCCCGGCGGTGGGGTGGCTCCGGCCAGCCCCACCGGAAAATGCACAAAGAGACCATGTTTTATGTATACATGCCAAAAATATCCCATATTTTAAATTAGCAACAATAGTCCCAAGTAAAAGATAAATCTTTTAAGACAAAAATAATTCTAGTTTCAACCACCCAAACATTATAAGAAGATTCATCTTTCATGATTCCTTGTAGATCTAAAATGTAACACATTATTTGTCTTCAAGACTTTATTTCAACAATCCCTTTCATACAAAATTTCAAAAAAAACATGAAACAACCATTTTCCTCATACTTTTATGAACACAAAATATTTTATTCAAATGCTAGAAAATCCTAAGCATGATAATCTAATTTTCATAGATTTTAACTCATAAAATTACATATTTACCTAAGATTTAGTTAAACATGCTTTTGGGGTTCAAGAGGTGGGGTTTTCTACAAGAAGCAAAATATAGGCACAACTAGATATAATTTTACCGTACTAGTTTATCTTCCAAAAGTGGTGGTGGCACGGCGACGAACAGGGGCTGTCTACGGTGGCTCACGGCGGCAACAGTGGTGGTCCGTTGGGAGGTGGCGGTGATGGTGGTGTTTCCTCCTATTTCCTCCTTCACTCTATATATTTTTCAAAGACCCCTCAATTTCCTCTCTAACTCTCTCTAAATTTATTTCAAGAAAATGAATGGTGTAGGGAAATACAAAATCTGATTTAGGGAGATATTAAAGAGTGTTGGAGTGTTTGAATGGAGAAAGGATAGAGGTATGATTATACCTCATTAGGGTCTAGCTAGTCCATTGGGAGAGAAAATTCCCACACCCAAGGACTGTCTCAGCCGAATTTTGGCTTTCCAAGGAGGAGAAAATTATTGCCTGTTCAGCCAATGGAGGAGAAGAGGCGTTTTTGCACTTTTGCCCCCTCAATTTTTGGAAAAATACATTTTTGCCCCAAAACAAAAATAAATGCGCGATCAAACCCATAACTTTTATAAACTTTTCTAAAACTTTCATAAGGTTTTTATTACCTTCCAAATTATTTTCAAGTTCTATTTTTTGCGCTCGAAAAATTTTAATTGTACGTTTAATCTTAAAGAAATACTAAGTTTCATTAAAAATAAAACGCGTCACACAAAATCGGATTAACATTCAATAACTTAATTTTAAAATATTTTAAAATTAAGGGGTGTTACAAAGAAGCCGTATCTCAATTTTGTGTGTGCAATGAGGAGGGTGTATCGGTAATTCCCATTGTAGGGATGGGTGGGATTGGCAAAACGACTCTTGCCCAACTCATCTTCAACGATAATGTAATGACACAAAGCTTCGATTTGAAAGTTTGGATTTGTGTATCTGAAGATTTCGATGTATTCGCCATCACAAAGACGATTTTCCATGCGGTTACTCAAGCGAGTGCAGAGTCGAAGGACTTGAATATGCTTCAAGTGAATCTTCAAACGACTTTTTCTCAAAAAAAGTTTCTTCTTATTTTGGAACGAGGATTACATAAAGTGGCAAGCCTTGCTTCGCCCTTTTGCCGTTGGACTCCCTGGAAGTAAAGTTATGGTTACGACTCGTAGTCATGACATCGCAAAAATGGTTGGTTCCGTTCCATCTTATCATGTGGATGTATTAACAAATAATGATTGCCTATCTCTTTTAGCTCAGCAAGCATTTGGAAAAGACAACTTTGACAAACATCCAAATCTAAAGGGAACTGGCGAAGCTTTAGTGAGGAAATGCAAAGGGTTGCCTTTAGCGGCAAAGACACTTGGAGGTCTTTTACGCTCTAAAGAAAGTCCAAAAGAGTGGGACGATGTGTTGTCTAGTAAAATATGGGATTTACCAAATGAAAATAACATTCTTCCGGTTTTACGGTTGAGTTACTATCATTTACCTTCTCATTTGAAGCATTTGTTTTCGTATTGTTCTATATTTCCGAAGGATTATGAGTTCGATAAGTACGAACTAGTGCTGTTATGGATGGGAGAAGGTTTTATTCCTCAACCCGAAGGAAGGAAAAGAAAGGAACAAATGGGATTTGAGTATTTCAACGAGCTTCTTTCAAGGTCGTTTTTCCAACGATTGAGCAACAATAATTCCCATTATGTGATGCATGATCTTATCAATGATTTGGCTCAATATGTAGCTGGTGGGATATGCTATAAGTTAGACGAAAAAGTGGAAACCAATGACGAGTATAAAATCCCTGATAAGGCTCGTCATGCTTCGTTCCTGCGTCATGAATATGAAGTTTTTCGAAAATTCATGGGATTTTATCGAGTTAAAGGTTTGAGAACTTTCTTACCAATGCCTGTCCAAAACATCGATGTTTGGCCACCTTTCTACTTGTCAAACAGGATTTTGTTCGAATTATTGCCAAGATTACATAGCTTAAGAGTGTTATCTCTGAGTGGTTATTCCATCACGGAGCTGCCTAGTTCGATCTGCGCCTTGATTCATTTACGGTACCTTAATCTATCAGGGACTTCAATTGTTTCATTGCCAGACTCTTTAAGTGATTTGTACAACTTAGAAACTCTATCTATACATAATTGTCGTTTTATTTCTAAGTTGCCACAAACTATTGGAGATTTAGTTAACCTACGGCATCTTGACAACTCAAATACAGAAAAACTCAGAGAATTGCCAGTCGAAATCGGAAAATTGAGTGGCCTACAGACGTTACCTAAAATCGTTCTTGGGCAAAATGGTGGCTTGGGACTTAAAGAACTTAGAAATCTTGATCTTTTGAGAGGGGCAGTTGCTCTATCAGAGTTGCAAAATGTGAAGGATATTGAAGAAGCTAAGGAAGCAAATGTTAGACAAAAGCAAGAAATCGAGGAATTACATTTGATTTGGGTGAACGATACAGACATTTCTCGCAATGCTCGTTTGGAAGAAGATGTATTAGATGAACTACAACATCATAAAAGCGTGGGAAATCTTAAGATTGAATTCTACGGAGGTGTGAAATTCCCACATTGGATTGGTGATCCATCTTTTTGCAAACTGTTTAGTTTAAGTATCAGTGGCTGTAGTCATTCCACATCCTTACCACCATTAGGCCAGCTGCCTGAGTTCCTGCACTTGTCTGTAGGAGACATGCCCAAAATCAAACGTATAGAATTTTACAAGAAGAGTGCTGAAAATGCCCCGTTTCTGAAACTCGAGACTCTAAGATTCGCTCGTATGCCAAATTGGTCCAAATGGTCTTGTTCTTCCGAAGAATCTCAATTGCACTTCCCTTCTCTTCATCAACTTACAATATTTGAATGCCCGAACTTAACCACAGTATCCCCACTAAGCCTTCCGGTTCTACATGAGTTAGATCTCGAGAAATGTAACAATGTAGTTCTTGAAAGCTTCTGTAATCTTGACTCATTGAATTATTTGAAAGTTGAATCGGTCCATGGGCTAATTCATCTACCGAGGTAACTTGTGGAGTGCATGAAAACACTTGAAGTTATGGAGTGCTCTAATTGCAATGAGCTTCTTTCATTGTGGCAAAATGGTGTTAGGCTACAATTTCTTAGCCGCCTAAGGCGGCTAGTTGTTGCCGATTGTCCGTCACTCTTATATTTGGGGGAAGAGCAGAAGGAACAACTTCCATGCAATCTTGAAATTTTGGAATTATTCCAATGTGGGAATCTTGCATCCCTTCCTAATGATTTGAGTAATGTTAATTCTTTGAGAGAGTTTATCATAAAAAATTGTCCTAAAATCGTTAGTTTTCCAGAGAATGGTATCCCTCCGGTGCTCAAGCGACTCGAGATACTAAGTTGCAGATCCCTCATGTCTTTGCCAAATGACATATCTAACCTTGAAAGGTTTGAGATTAAGGATTGTTCGGCTTTAAGGGAGTGGTCCGAAGGTAACTTCCCACGAAGCTTGAAGAAAGTATCGATCAAGAACTGCAATCAACTTGAACCGGTTTCTGAAGTAATGTTCCCACCAGACCTAAGTGTCTCTCTTGAAGATCTTGGTATATGGGATTGGGTGAATTTTAGTACACTACTTCAAAAGGTGCATAACTTTTCACATCTAACCGAACTTTACTTATCCCACATTGATGGTCTTGAGGACTTTCCGGAACAAGGCTTACCGCCTAATGTGAGAAAACTTTCAGTCGAATATTGTCCTAATCTTAGGTCATTGCCTATGTTCAGACATTCATTGTCACTTGGTTCACTTGAGATACATAGTTGTCGTAGGCTAAAGAAATTTCCAAAACACGATTTTCCTCAAAACTTGTCTTCATTACGAATCTGAGATTCTAGAAAAATGAAGCCTTTATCACAATGGGGATTTCACAGACTTAAATCTCTTCAAGAATTCTCGATTTGTGGTGGATTTCAAGAGCTTAAGCTACTTAGTGACAGAGAGGCTCTTTTCCCTCCTTCTCTTGTGGAACTTTCTATTGCACGATTTCCTAAACTGAGTTCGCTTGCTAAGGTTCTTGAAAATCTGACAACTTTGCAACATTTGTCGATTATGAACTGTACGAGCCTTAATGCTTTACCTAGTGAGAACCTTCTTGAAAAGCTATGGCATCTAGAAATAAGTGACTGTCCGCTTCTGAAACAACGTTGTTTGAAAGAGAAAGGCGATTATTGGTCCGAGATTGCTGGAATCCCTTGTGTGAAGATCGATGGAACTTATATTTACAGACAAAGTTAAGTTACTGTTTTTGTATCAAGCAGCCTTAGTAATCATTCATTGGTTGCCAAATCAGGTATATGCAGACGCATTGATCATCATTCAACAATTTAGATTTGTTTTAGTTTTTTGTCCAAAGCTAACAAGTTTAATCTTTACAATTATTCCTTGAAGGTTCTGCTGTTTGTTACTTTGGGTGCTTGAATTTGCACTGAGCTCGTTCATGTGGCGTTTCGATCTTTGATGTGTTTCAAGTGGTCTGGTGTAAGTTGGTTTCACCCTTTTTGTTTTTTCAAATAATTGTGGAAGTATGTATTTTGATTCTGAGTTTGACTCTGTATTAGTTTGCTTCTCAATTATTTTTTAAATGGATTGTTAAGTATGAGACTGATTTGTTACTTTAGGTTCTTGAAAACTCTCTTAAATTGTATTTGTCTCTATGCATAAACTTGGTGAATCATGTTGGCATTACAGGAATTTCTTTCTCTGCGAATAGGGTTCTTTATACTATTTGTATTGGCATGTGTATGACAATAATTGTCCTCGTGACGAATGGACCAGGGCATGAACTCCACAATCGAAACATGTCATTGGGGTGTTGTGTAGTTTAAAGATTTTGGTTGCACTATGTGTATCAACTAAATTATCAGTACATCATCAAACACTCGATCCTATAATTAGTTTTTATTACATACAATGGTAGGATGCTAGGGATTTGAACTTGTAGATAAACGCTTTTAAACTTTGAAGTATTTCCTTTTTCAAAAAATACAATTTCTTTTATCAAGCTTGAGTTTATATTAGTTAGATTTGCTTGTTAATTGAATCAAACTCCAACAAATTCCAACTTGTCAAACACGAGTAGTTTAATTTTTACGTATATTTTAGCGACATTTAGCCTTGTAGCTTGAGCCGAGGTTTAAAAAAACATCAATGTATTCAATCTTATCTGTAACGGATCAAACTCAGACATCATTCTATAAGAACGACTGCCATCGAACACCAAACATCCTCCAAAATGGACCAAAGTTAATCTGAATGTAAACAGTATCCATAAAAAAGCTGATTACAGCTTGTTATTATTAAACATAAACAAAACAAGGAAAGCAAACCGCAGACTAAAGCAACCACAAGAAATTAAAGAACTTCATTCATATACTACTTAAGATTACAACAAAGCTTAGTCTTAATGGGCATTTGGCTACTCAAAACATCACAATACAAGATCAATCGTTTGTCCTATCCGTTTCATTCACGTATCTTTTGTATTCCGATCCAGCGTGCATAATCAACCCACCTGGCAGGATAAAGTTTTATTGAGAAAAACCAAAGAGGTGTGTGTGTGTTTGTACTTTGTAGTTAAGTATGAAAATCTTACATCAATGACCCCAAAAAGGTATTCCCAGTTCGAACAACAAAGCAGAGTGCACTTAGTATGAGCTTTTGTTTGTGTAGCAAAGGTTCTAAGATCCTTTGTTCAATTACTCCAGCAAGTATTTGGTACCTAAACAACCAAACATACAAAAAAATGTATACCTTATTTTTATTTAACGAATATATTTTTTACAAAAAAAGAAAAAAAATATATATATACCTTAGGTTGCTTGATACTGCCATGTAAACCCCATAAGCAACACTGGTTGATAAAATAGGCACATCCTCGGCTTCACCAGCAAAAGATTTGTCGATGGCCTTTCTTGCGGTGATTAATAGATTTGTTACACCCGTGCCAACCTATAAAACAGAACATATATAGCACATACTAAACAACATTGTCTCCTATAAGTACAGATGTATATAAAAAGTCGGTTTTGCCCTCCAAACACACACATAAGCAAACAGAGACGGTAATAATCGAAAGGTTAATTGAGTACTTACGAGAGATGCACCAGTCCCGACTACAAATAGCTTTGCTCCGTTTCTCTGTAGGACAAACCCAAAACAACTCAGTAATTCGTGTGATGCTTGGTTAATTTAAGGGTTGAGATAACCAAAATTACTAACCGCTATAGCCCCTATCCTTTGTAAAAATGAATATGATGTACCCGACAAGGCAACCTGTGGCAGCACCAAAAGTTTATTTAGATTTTGCATTATAAAGCCGAACTAATGTAATGACAATTTGTTTTAATTAAAACATAATTAACCTGAAATGCATTATCGGGACACCCGTAGAAGAATCTACTGAGACCTCCAGCTGATATTGCTAGAGATGGTCTAAGAGAAACAGTAGGAGCAGGTAGCCACACAAGCATAAAATCTGCAATAATTGCCATTACCTACAAATATAGATTTATTAGAAAATTCAGTATCTTGTAATAACAACTTCAAGGAATATTTCCATATCATAACTAATGTAATATCGCAATAATCTCCTTTTTGGTCGATATAAAACACTGTGAAAACGGGCATACCACATCAGCAAAAACGAAATCTAGTTCCTTGGTGAAATTTTCTCTACGCTTTTCCAGCTCTGCAGCAGTCTGAAATATTAACATTATAAATCAAATTAATTACTCACGTGCTCTGACAAAATTCAAAATGGTAGTTAATATATACAACATTGAGACCTTATATCTAACAAATCTTAACCCTTGTTTGTTAGTATTGTCAGAAAAAATTCGAGGTTTTTTGGAAGACCAAACAAAGACGCATCAATTTTTTTCAAAAAATGTTTCTAAAAACAAAACATTCATTATCTTATTTTCAAATCTTACACCATATTCGTCTGACATCTAACAACCCACTTAAAGGAAAAAGCCTCTCTACTAAAACACAAACCAAACGCGTTTATTTCTTTCATCAATACTCTTATACAGTCAAACTTCTCAAAACCAATCCAAACACATTATACATCTCTCTCGAGTTTTCGAAAACTCACCTCAATTTTTCCTATTTTTGAATATACTTCCGAAAAGCGAACAAAATGAGACCTTAGACCTCTATAAGGTTCATCAAATAGCTCCATTTGAGAGCATTCATATGATCATTCTATATTACAACTTAAAAGAATATTTCCCATATATATTGTTTCAGCAATCTTAGACATCAAAGGACATAATCAACATAGAATTCATCCAGATCTCTACTCGTTATCAGTGTACACAAAAGATTGTAGAACATTTTGAATACAAGATCCCAAACACCATATTTATATACTTCAATCATAAACCAAGATCATGAATTGAAAATGAAATCACAAATTCAGCAATTGAAATGTGATTAAGCTAGCTGTGAATACCAAAGAGAAAGAGGTAGCAATCAAGCAAGCAAGCAAACAAACCTTAGTGAAGACTCCAACACCACATTCAATTCCAACTTTAGTCAAGAAAAGATCATCAGCAAGCAACCTTTCCTTAAATCCTCCAAACCTTAGTAACCATCCTAGAAAAGGGGACTTTTCGAGCTCAAAAAACCGATAAACAATGGAGCCCGGAATCCTTCCAGCCTCAATAGCTGCTGCCAAATCTTTAGGAATGGTATCCAATGATCTACCCACCTCAGCTAATGCCAAGATCGCCTCTTTCCTGTTTCTATCCCCTGCAGCATCATCTCCATCATCATTACTCTCTCCTCCACCACCGCCTCCACCGGCACTTCCTCTGTCACCACCGTCGCCGGAGTAAGTGATGAATGAAGGGCGGGGGTGTGTGGGTTTTGGTGGGGAAGTGATGGAGAGAGGGGTTTTGGAGAAACTCAAGAATGGATAAGTGATGGATGATGGAGAAAAATGGGTGTGGTTGTAGTGTGGGGTTGGGGTTAAGATGAATTGGGTTTTCAGGTGTGAAAAAGTGGTGGTGGTTGTGGTGGTGGCCATTAAATCAAAAAAGTGGTGGTGGTAGTCTTAAATTAATCCCTCCCTCCTCCCCTTGATTGATTTTATGGTTGGTGTATATAGTATAAGGAAATAGTGGTAGCCTTTTATGACACAGACACATACACACACACACACACAGAGTAGTGTTGAGTTGACCAGAGAAGAGAATCTCAAGTCTGAACTAAAAGTAAAACTGATCTGTGTCTGATTTGGAAAGTTCAAAACAACCTCTATAATTTCAACCATATTCCTTTTTTATTTTTTAATAATTAATTTCAACCATATTCTATAATTTTATTCATAATACTAATATGGGTATTTTTATCAAGTCTTGCATATATCAAGTTTGACCGAATGTGAAATATTTATACAATAAGTATAATATATTTATATTGTTATTGAAAAAAAAATGTTAACTTCAAGAAAATATATCGATTCTTTCGATTTAAGTTAAACTTTCTTTTCGGGACTAGATTTGTTTAAAATAGAAAATAAGATTTCAAACTTGATATAGAAATTTAATCATACCTTAACAACTTTAGTTCGATAAGTACATGAAGACACGTTCAAGTATATATTTGAAGTATTATTGCACTTAAATAATGGCAATTATTAAATGCAGAGTAGATTAAGATTAGTTTATATGCAAATGCAATCATGCATAAAGGATAGGTAGGATGAAATATCCTTTTGACTCTTAGCAATTTCACAATACCAAATAAGTCATGTGGTCAGTATTCACTTCCACTTTTCCTTTTCCGAGTGAAAATGACTGAATAATTTTAATTTACTTGTCCTTTCGCCGCATTTGAGCATTACACAAACATTTTAATTATAAATATGATATCGTTAAACATTAAGAGCATGTTTGTTTGGCGTTTTTCAGAATTTTTCCGTGTTTGAAAAATGCCAAACAAACATGTTTTCTATTTTTCGAAATAATTTTTTTATCCATTAATTTTCTCAAATTATTTTATCAAAAGCCAAACAAACAACAATTTTCTTATCTCTAAACAAAACATATACAAACTCTACTTTGATTTGACATAAAGTAACATATCTCTTACACAATTTATCTCACATAACAAACATGATTTGACATAAAGTCTTACACATCTTACACCTACAACCCAACTCTTCCAAAAAAAACTACACCTACTTTATTTCCCAAACCACTCTCTCAAAACCCAAACAAACAATATTACGCAAATCGAGATTATTTCACAAACCTCCACTACTCTCCCAAATTACTTTCCCAAACGCCAAACAAACAGGCCCTAAGTCAAACGTGATCAAAGATGTCAATGTGATCTTGGATTATTTTTTAGTAAAACAAGACAAATTTATTTGATAATTGGTAAAATACATATAACATTTAACAAATACAAAGAATATTCACTAACAATACTAGTAATAAACTATACAAAGATGCACATTTTAGATGTCATGCGAATACATAATTTCTGAGTCATGGAACCTCAATTTTACCGTCAAGCTGTTTCCTCAGCAAATGATCTTGGATTTGAATCGCACCATTGGTGTCCAATTCGAGTTAAAATAGTTAAATAGGCTGTAATTACCAAAAGGGCCAAAAAGAAAAGAAAAAGGGCTAAATAAATATTAAAATTGCTATACAAAGAAATTGAGATAACACGACACCCAAACACTGTAATGATTTGGGCCATGAGTTTGGGCCCAAATATTAAAACAGGCCAATTGAAGAAAAGTGCCCATTTTAGACAGCCAGCCTTATCACCATCGTCTCCCTCATTTCATCTCTTTCATTTGCATTTGGATAGATTCATTCATTCATTGTACACAAAAGAAAGAGTCACTCCAATAATAATGGCATCGTCCACAATTGCACCATCAACCCTCACCTTCCAAGACCTCAACCAATCCGCCACCACTCCTTTTAAGACAAAGCCTTTCTTTTTCCCTTCCACCAAAACTTTCTCTCTCTACCCTTTGGTTTTGCAGTGCAATAGGGTATCTGATAATGGCCGCTTATCCAAATCAATGGTGGTGAGTGTTGCTTCTTTGACCGAAGCTGAGGTGGAGGATGAAGAGTCTTTGCAAAACGACGTTGGTGGTGGTGTAGCTGTTGTTACAAAGCCTAAGAAAGGAAAGGCTGCTTTGGTTTTGAAGAGGGACAGAGTATGTGTAGTACTTCAAAAAGATCGATTTTTTTCCCTTAATTTATTTTTATTTGAGTTTGTGTTATGGGATATAATTGATGGGCTTTGCTTGTTTTTTGGTTAATATGAAGAATTTGTCTTCAAAACTCTTAATTTTCGATGTTGTGAAGAATATGATATACTGGTGTGTTCTGAATTGAGTTAAGTATGTGATACAGAGGAAATTTTAGCTGTGAGCTGGTCTAAGCTTATCATGGTATTGATTACCACTTCACAAATGGTGATCAATCACAATGGATTTTAACTAATTTTTTCTGTAATCTTGGATATGTTTTTATGCGACAATAGATGGGTTTTGTCTGATTCATTTGTTTCTGTTATGGAGCTTTTGTTACCAAGCTCATATTTTGGTGTTCTAATCGAGTATACGACTGTGTTCAACTTGTTTCTACCCCTATTTATAGGCTCCTGCACTAAATCTCATATTTTGGTTACTACGTAGTGGTTATGTGATGTGAAATGTCTTAATTATTTGTGTTTCACGGTTTTTTGTTTGTTAAATGAAATAAGCAAATGACTTTTCTTTGTATTGGGATATATAGACAAGGTCCAAGAGATTTTTGGAAATTCAGAAATTGAGAGAAAACAAACAAGAGTATGACTTAAAAACAGCAGTGTCATTGCTCAAGCAAACAGCAAGCACAAGGTTTGTTGAATCAGCTGAAGCTCATTTCCGCCTCAATATAGATCCAAAGTATAATGATCAACAACTGAGGGCTACCGTAAGTTTCTCAATTTCATTTGGTAAATTCAAAGCTATAATTTCAAGCTAATGCAACTGAATTTTCAATTCCAGGTAAATTTGCCAAAGGGGACTGGTCAAACTGTTAAAGTTGCCGTCCTTACGCAAGGTAATTTGAGACTTGAATCCTGACTTGGTGAATGGAAGACCATTCATATAATTTTTTTTAGAAAATACATTTATGTGCGTTCATTTTGTCTTTAATGTTGCTGTTACCATCTCGTTAGCCTCATTGGCGTGCAGTGGTTTTCTTCTGTAGGTGAGAAGTTTGATGAGGCGAAAAATGCTGGAGCTGATATAGTAGGTGGTGAGGACCTGATAGCACAAATAAAAGGAGGATTCATGGATTTTGATAAATTAATTGCAACACCAGATATGATGCCTAAAGTATATATTCATTTGCAATTAATTACAAGTTTATTCTTGCTTAATTGTCTCTCAATTATACATGATCTGCGATCTTATTGCATATTCTTTTATACTTGAATCAGGTTGCAAGTCTAGGAAAAATTCTAGGACCCCGAGGACTAATGCCAAATCCAAAAGCTGGTACCGTGACTACAAACATACCTCAGGTATATATACTCTCACTTTGTTTTCTACCTGATACCTGGATTTCAGAATTGTAAAACTGCAGTAATATTCCCACAGGATTGGACCCTCCGTATTTTTGGTCCCGTGCTATAAAAAATTGCTCTTTTGGTCCAATTTTAAAATATTTTGCACTTTTATCCACTCAATGTTTTGCACTTTTGTTCTCATACTTCGACCCAAATTGGATGGAAATTTTTCAAAACGCTGGACCATATAAATGAGGTTCATCATCTGGGACTAACTAAAAATGCAATTTTCCAAAAAAATAAATATATTGGATTGATTATATTTGCACCATTTGGAACGATCAAATGTCAATATATCAAATGCAGGCTATCGAGGAATTCAAGAAAGGGAAAGTTGAATACCGAGCTGATAAAACTGGGATTGTTCACATACCTTTCGGAAAAGCAGATTTCTCAGAGGAAGATCTTACTATAAACTTGCTTGCTGCAGTGGTGAGTTGTATGAATCCTTCTAATCGTATTATATTACTCATTGTTTCTTTTTCTTGTTCATCAATAAACACATTTGAGACGATCACATTAATCCTGCAGAAATCAGTTGAAACGAACAAGCCATCGGGTGCAAAAGGAGTGTACTGGAAAAGTGCACATATATGCTCATCAATGGGGCCTTCCATTCGGTTAAACATTAGGGACATGCTCGAGTACAAGCTTTCTTGAATATGCTTACTTACGAGTATACTCTATGCTTGTAAAGTCGTTTTTGGCATTTAATTAACAGTAGTGTAGAGGAGGAAAATATGTGTAGTTTATATATTGCTATTCTTAGTGGTATTATGTTCTTTTGCCTGCATGTGCGTCTGTGTATGATCTTTACATATTTGAATCATTTTTGCTTTGTTGAAATCTTCTTGTAGATTTTTAGAGAAGTGGTGTATCTTGAGATAAGCTTTACAATAAACTCTAAAATAATGATATGATAATCGAATTGAATAAAATCAAACAATATTAATGGTCAGAAATTTCAGAAAATTGTGCTTGTGCTTGAGTTTGTATGATGGTTAAGAGTGAAGTTTAAATATATTTTGATGGATATGAACCCAAAACAAGCTCTAGATTTGACAGTTTACATATATTTCATAATTTTTTAGTTTATTTGTTGATTTGAGCTAAAGTTTAAGATTTATAGAAGTAATGTAAAAGATTATTCCATTAATGAATAATTGTAAAACTTACCTAGGAACAAGAACAAAAAAAAGGTGTTAAAAGGGTTGAAAAGATAAGGAGCAGTGCTAAATATTGGTAGTCCAGAAATTAAATTTATAAAAAATGGAATAAGAGAAAAATAGGAAACAAATTAAGGAACAACATACACTACAAGTACAAAATATCTAAGCAGCAAAGAAATGAAGAAACAACTGAATTATATTATCTCCGAAACTCTTGGACATGATCAGTTCTCTCATTACGTCTTAGGACATATGCATATGGCTATGTCCATATGTTGTTCATGTTCAAAGCAATATTCTCCATCACTCACCAATATTTATACTACAAAATCATATCTCAAACTCCCAAGTACAAATACACATTCTTCATCAATTTACAGTTGTACTAAAGTTCAGGATGAGGCGTTAGCGATTTCCATTGCCCCTGAATTGACTCATGAAATGGAGAAGTTTTTGGAAGTTAAAAGGAGTGAACTTAGAAGGAAAAGAAGAAGAAAAAGAAGAACAAGCTGTGATCTTGAAAGTGTAGAAAATTGTAAGGACGAGAAATGTGCATTTGTGGATAAGAAGATGGGACAATCTCGTTTTATGACACCTAAAGAAGAGGCCAAATTTTCTTGGTACCTTAAGGTATGTAAAGTACTGTTTGATTGTCAACTAAAATTTAAGTTTTTGATCTCTCTAATGACTGGTTCCCAATGATACTAATTTATCTGGGAAATTTTAATGATTGGTTTTGAAGATTAATTAGCTTCTATATGTGTTTCTAATACAGAGTAAATGGCAGACTACTTCTTGTATTTCAATCGCAAAATGAGGAAAAATAAATCCCAAGTATCTTTGGTTTTAATTTAAATAGTTTTTGCTGAAAAAATTGTAATGCGGCCAGCCAGTCATTTCTACGAGTCCTCTTTCCCCTTCATCAGATTTCAAAACAAAACTTCTGATCAAGTTCAATTCCAAATTGTATTTATTTAATTTGTACAATAACAGGAAAGAGCGAGAATTGAAGCTGTCAGAACGAAAGTCCTAATAGACATGGGCCAAGGTGGACATGAACTAGCCTCTAACCACTGGGCCAAGGCTGCAGGAATCAGCCAGCATAGTCTAGATAGAATTTTATGCAATGGACGAGAATCAGAAGAAATAATCGCGTCCTCTTATAAACGACTTGTTATATCTATAGCTTCTTCTTATCAAGGCAAAGGACTAAGCTCACGCGATTTAATTCAGGTCTTTTCCATATACTTAACATATAAATTTTTGTTGATTACTTTTATCTTATCACATAAATTATATGTAGGAAGGCAGCATTGGCCTTCTCCGTGGAGCAATAAAGTTTAATCCTGAGAAGGGTTATAAGTTATCAACTTACGCTTACTGGTGGATTAGGCAAGCAATCACAAAAGCTATAGCCAATAAATCGAGGATTATCAGATTACCGGTAAGGCGGCATATATCTATATATACTAGTTGATGAGTACTTAACTTACTGATTTTTGATTGTGACATTTGATATTAAAGCACATAACTAGTAAATGCATGGTTAGTTTTTATTGTACAGGGCAACTTAATTGCATCAATGCCGAAAATTTGTGAGGCTAACGCTGTCTTAAGTAGACAGTTGCAGAGGTTTCCTACGTACGATGAAATTGCAGAAGCTGTTGGGATGGAAACTTCAGTTGTTAGATTAGCTATTGAAAGAAATAGAGCTCCTATTTCTCTTGATCAAGCAATAACTAGCCATGGTTGCATGTTTCTGCAGGTATTATTTTACTCTTTTTTCGTGTTTCTTCTTTTCTATCTATTAGGATCAGATATTAGAATGTGATCCAGTGACATAGTGTAGGGTGGACGTAACAGTTTTTTTTTTTTTAAATTTTCGCCTTAGTTTCTAAGTTCTTGGATTCCTTTAATATTTCAATTGCAAACTGTATTTTTAGTCTAATATAGAATTGGACATTAAACACTTTTAGAATTTACACTTTTGGTCATAAACCCTTTCACTCCCTTTCCATTCAATTTCGGACCAAGAGCACAGACGGTCCTATGGGACTAAAAGCGCATAATAAAGGTTATCCTAAAGGATCAAATCAACGTGCGAAAAATGGATGATAACATGAGAAAAGGAAGAAATGTGCAAGTTTTTTTTCCCCCAATTGAAAAAGTGCTATTTCTTAAAAATGATGAATGTCCGGTTCTTTAGGACTAAATATACATACGCAATGCCCCTTCTCCATTTCTTATGGATCGCGATGAAAATTATTTATCAATATATTCGTTCTTCAAATGTTACAGGACATAATTCCAGGACCAGACGAAATAACCCCAGAAGCAATGGTGAAGAAAGATCTAATGGAACCAGAAATCGAAAAGCTTCTTCTTACACATTTGTGTGACCGGGAAGCACATGTCTTAAGATTGCATTATGGTCTGAATGGCAATGCACCATCGTCCTTTGAAGAGATAGGAAAATCATTAAAACTCTCAAGGGAGAGAGTACGCCAAATTAACTCTATTGCATTGACAAAACTACAACAAACTAAGGGTATAGATGATCTGAAGTACTTTGTATAAAAGAAACATTATGAATACAGCAAAATGAATTGAAAAACTCAAGAATGTATTTGAGTATATAATCATCATCATCATCACATTTCTAATATAAAGTTGAGCATCGTCTCCTTTGAATATTTTGTGTTCCAATTGTGGCGTAGTCAGAATATATTTGGTACAAATTGGGAATCTTTGTTATCCATGCTCAACATAACATATGACTCTTGTTTGTGCTGATCTTAGGTGTTGGAGCTTCTATTCCTTGTGCAGATTGTGGAGAATGTACAATGAAGCCGATGACAAGAATATGCACACAGAGTAGCTTAATAAGTCCATCCCAGTTGTTATTGTGACCATCTTGCTCCTTTCAAACATCTTCACTAGAAGAATCATAACAATAACATGTCCTACTTTAGTCTTCAATTCATCGAGCGAACTTATCTTCATCCACTTTGGCCTCTCCTGCATACCAATCATCAATTAGTTAGTTTGCTCAAGTACTAAATTGAAACGAGTTCAAAGAATACTGAAGGCTAACCTTCAAAGCAAACATGCCAAATAAGGAAGAGCCTTTGAGTGCACGATCATGGGCAGAAGGTATATCGGAGGGTACATTTGAAATAAATAATCCATACAAGCCCATTCCAAATATTAACATGACTGTTCCAGCAAGATATACATCTGGACTAAGGAGGAACTAAAGAAATTAATCAGAAATATACAACAGAATTTAATCTGCATGTATATATGATTTAAAACTTTGAAGAAACTCACCAATAGCTTCAACTAACAGTAGAACCATTTTGCCAGTATGGATTCCTTTGACACAGCTTGTCCAATATACTCTATATGCATCAAATATGTAAACACATCCCTACAAGTAACTATATGTCAATATAAAATATCTGCCTATATATTCACATACATAAGAGGACCATAAGTGAAATTAAAAGGGATTTCTGAAAGAAAGAGAAATTACATTGAGAAAGCACAGCAAAGAACCTGCTAATGAACCTCCAACAGCCAGAAGTGCCAAAAAACGGAAGTCGAATATCACCTATTTATATTTACGCAGATTAAAAAAATAATCACCACATTCTTTAGAGATTGGGGGAAAAGATATAAGGAGCTCATTACATAATCCAATCCCTTGCAAAATTCTATTTATTTAATTTTACTATATTTCAAAGACAATTAGGATTTGGTCATACCCTTTCAATAGTAGACTCAGTAGACTGAACAAATCGCACAACCGGGTTCGAACTCCCCTTGGGATTTGGCAAAGGGTAATTGAACGGCGCCGTATCCGACGAGTGTGCAGGTTCAACAAAGGGGGCCTTTGCCGACACATAGAATTTATCACTTTTAAAAGTTGCTGATGACGATTCATGAGAAGCTGAAGCTGATGAACAAGGGCTTAATGAAGTTGAAATTTTTCTGGGGAAGTTTCTGGAAGAGTGAGGAGCAGATATGCAGAGGGAGAGTGCGCTAGGTGAAACTGAAGCCATTGACGGTACTGGTACTGGCACAGGCCTTTTCAACAAAGAAAGAAAGAACCAAGAAAAGAAGGAGAGATTCTTTGATGAATTTTTTAGATTTTTTTTTCCATTTTTTGTGGACTGAATCATTTTGCTTGGAATTGGCGGGTAGTGTGGAAGTAAAACCAATTTTGTGATTCTCTCTCTCCAACTAAAATGCAAAAACACCCCCTGTATTCTTTCTAATCCATAAAAGATATTCTTATGTTACTCTTATTAGCAAAAACTGCATATGTTAACGTTTTATTAATAAAATACAATCTATTGTCGATTTTCCATTAATTTAATATATTCACTTGAAAATTAAGAATTAACCGCAACAAGATTATTGATTTTTTTTTAAATTAATTAATGAAAATAAAACATGAGATTTTCTGCAATTACAACTTTATATGATACTTTATACGAATTAAATATGTTGGGTTGTTCTAATAGCAATATCAAGAACTAATTAATAAAGGTTAGAACCACTGCATAAAATATATATATATATATATATACATTGAATTTAAATACATGCATATATTAGACCAAAGTTTTGTATTTAAGAATTGAATGTGATGAATAAACTATTGTTATCGTGCATCAAATTATTTGTATTGTTTATGAACCATGATATATAATTATATATGATATAATGTAGACATATACTACTTTCCAACTTCCAAGCATCATCATGTCTTAAATTTCTCCATTCTTATTTTAAAATAAAATTTCTTTGTGCATTATCAATTCACTGGATTGACTTTATAACCATCTTCAAGTACTCAACAATTTGAGTTTTTCCTCTTATAAGATGACAAGCATATGATTTTTTTTCTTCCTCCATGTATATATTTTTAAACACCTCAGCTCGGTCTTATTTTGATTTAACAAATCAACCACTACTCAACATAATTAACCAACACAATAATAATAATTATGAAAAAAGAAAACACGACATTTTTTTCTTTTTTCTTTTTTCTATGTCTAACAAAGGGATTTTTTTTTTTATAAATTTGGTACACAAATAATATGATAGAAACTTAATTAACACTATATGCTGTGGTAGATAAAAAATTAAAAAAAAAATTAAAAAAAGTAGATAAAAAAAAAACACTATATATTGTTGATATACATGGTTTTATCAAAAAAAGAAAAGAAAAAAAGGTGTTGATATACATGTTAAATAACATTGCGCCACATTATTCATAAAATAGACTCACGAAAGGTGAATAGAAAAAGTGCCAAACATGGTAATAATTTTCAGAAATAAATTTATTATTTCTTAATTTTCTTAAATTATTCTATCAAAAGTCACACTAACGATAATTATATTATTTCTAAAAAAACTCACATACAACTCTATTTTGACGTGGCATAAAATAACATATCTTACACAATTTATCTCACATGACAAACATGTTTGACATAAAATCTTACAAATCTTACACCTATAACCTAATTCTTCCAGAAACCTACTTTATTTATGAAATCACTCACTCGAAACTCAAACAAACAACATTACGTAATTCGAATCCATTACTCTTATCAAACTACTCCCACAAACAGCAAACAAACATAACCTTAGTGTTTTTCATGGAAGCTGACGTACGTGCTTGCACAATATCAATTATTAGTAAGGGACAAAAGCCACCAAGAACGAGATTATATTCAAATCCTTAATCCTGCAAAAGAAAGAAAGAAAAGGACAGCCTCCACCATCAATAAATTTCTGCTAAAATTGAATATCAATTTCACACACACTGAGGAAAAAAAAAAATGGGAAAGGTGGTTTGTGTAACAGGAGCATCTGGGTATATAGCTTCATGGCTCGTTAAGCTTTTGCTTCAAAGTGGTTACACCGTTAAAGCTACCGTTCGCAGTCTCAGTCAGTATTCTCTTTCTCTCTCACGCACACACACACACTTCACTTTTACATTTACAGTTTTGTTGAATATACTATAGTACAATACAAATGTGATTACACAATTTTGAAATAAAAAAGGGGATCTTAAAATGGTTAATGAAAATTGTCTCCAGCTGTTGAATTCTGGAATGAAGAAATTCGTTTGGATGAAAATTAACGAGGGTGAATTACATAAACTACCCTTGAGGTATGGTCATGTTACTAGGAAATCACCCTCACATTTGGAGAACTAGTCAAACTCCCCTTGAATCTGACGTGCGTTAGAAAGCCCCCAACAACTGACCCTTTGGAAGTAGTAACAACATAAGTGCATGATTTTGGCAAAACATGTGTTGTAAGTTTAATTTGTGGCTTTGAGGATGTTAGAATGTGTTAAGATTTGTTTTTAAATGTTTGTTTTATGTGGAGCTATTAGAGACTATTTGTAATTTGAAAATGTGATCAATGTGTTTGGTTGTGCTAACTTCGAGTTATGAACATTTGAGTGAGGTCATATATATAGTTTTTTTTATGTGTTTGAAGTTTTGTGTTTTGAAAATTAAATGTCTTCCTCTGTAACAGCTTAAGCTTACTTAGATGAGCACAAAATCTTGATTTCTAAGTGTTGTGATGTTGTCATGTACTATATGATAATGCTTAGCAATTTCTAAATGCATATTTGATCTAACTAACTCAATTAGAAGCCTTGGTAATTCAATTGATATCATATGTCAAATTCAGGCGATCCTACTAGAGTTGAACATCTAAAATCACTCGAAGGAGCTGATGAGAGATTACATTTATTTGAAGCCGATTTAATCAATGAAGGTTCTTTCGATTCTGTAGTTGATGGCTGTGAAGGTGTCTTTCACACAGCATCACCTGTTTTCTTCAAAGTTACTGACCCACAGGTTCATTTTTCTTTTTCATATCTAATGGACTCGATCGGTATGCATGTTTTATTTTGCATAGAATTACTCAAAACTTTCATTGTGCAAATCTCAGAAAGAACTGATAGATCCAGCACTGAAGGGAACACTTAATGTTCTCAAATCATGCAAGAAAGTATCGTCTATCAAAAGAGTGGTGATAACATCTTCTATGGCTTCCGTTATGTTTGTAAAGAATCCTTCAAGACCTGATTTTGTTGATGAAACTTGGTTTTCGGATCCGGATTTATGCGAGGAAAAAAAGGTATATATGTATGTCTCTAATTAGTAATAATATTTTTAGAACAAGATGAGTACAAAATATGGACTTGTCCGGAAGCACAAGATTTTTTTTTTTTTTAACTATTGCTACTCTTTCAGGAATGGTATGCTCTCTCTAAAACTTTGGCAGAAAAAGCTGCATGGAAGTTTGCCGAAGAAAATGGAATTGATTTGATAACATTACATCCTGGATATGTTATCGGTCCTCTCTTACAGCCAACTCTCAATTTTAGCTCTCAGTCTTTTGTGGATCTCATTAAAGAAGGTATTATTACCTTAAAAAGATTGCATAAATTGATATTAGAAAAACATATAGGTAAGTATAAAGAAAATAAAATCGATTTTTACTATATTTTGTAGGTAAAGAATTATTGCCTGGTGGGGTATACAGATATGTTGATGTTAGAGATGTTGCTCAAGCACATACTCTAGCATTTGAGAATATTTCGGCAAGTGGGAGATACTGTTTGGTTGGAAAAGTAGCAAATTCGTCTCAAGCAATGGAAATATTGAAGGGAATTTTCCCTAACCTCGTCGTCCCTTCGATGTAAGTCTTTAATATTATGTTATCTAGCCGTGTAGATTATAAATATTGGAATGGCTGTATCTATTTGGTCCCTTACTTAAAAACAAGAAGAAGAAGAAAGACCCTGTGGGGTTTTTGGTAATAAAAATAAGAGGCCAGGGTGTTTTTGCTTCCTTTGGTGGGGTATAATTGTCATTTCAGCTTGGGTGGAGGTTTTTTGCTTATAAACAATAATAAGCAAAGGGGGGGTTTTTAGTAATAAAAAAATAACACAATTTTTTTGATAATTAGGCAAAGCATAGGGGGTATTTTTGCATTTCACACAAAAAGTTTAAATATGCAACTAGAATCAGAAGTAGATTATAGAAATGAAACAGAAACAGAAACAGGGGTATTTGTGTCAAGATCTTTAATTATCATTGTGTTGTGTTGTTGCAGTATTACAGAGAATGAGGCTGCAAAACCTAGTTATGAAGTGTCCAAAGAGAAGGCTGAAAGTTTGGGCTTGAAGTACACTCCTCTTGAAGTGAGCCTCAAAGACATTGTTCAAAGTTTGAAGGATAAAAACTTCCTCAGTTTCTAAAATCAACATGATTCTGCTATTTTATCAGACTTTATTTTTGTACCACAAATAAGTATGACTTCATGTAACAATGTGTTATTTCAATTTAAAAATATATTACTATTCTCTTTTTTAGTGTCTTTATATAAAAAAATTAAAACAAACAAAAGTGTGGATTCATATAGATTGGCATTGATCTGATTTACATGGTTTTTTGGTTTCGAAGATTTGATTTGGGTGGATTGAATGAAACATCTTGCGGTGGAATTAGTTATAAATGGGGATGAGACTTGGCTAAGGACACAATTTCTTGGATTGGAAATTAAGACAAAATTTTTATTATAGAAAAAGGGCAGAGCGATTAGCGGACTCAGGTTCGAATCCCTGTTGGGAGAGGTACCTACTTATTGTGCCCAACTCGCCTCGAAAGGGATTAAACCATTGGGAAACAAAAAAAAAAACCAAAGAGCGATTATTTTTTAGTTTAATAATAATTGTGTAATAGATATTTTTAGTGTAATAGATATTTTTTATGATTATTGGTTGGACATTTTGCGTAATTTGTTAGTTATCGAATAAATTTAATCTTGTAATGAGGTATTCATTGTCCACTCAAAAAAAAAAAAAACATTAGTGTAAATTTAATTTTTATTTTTATTTTCAAGGTTAAATTTGTCTTTTCCGAATCCAATTCCCAATCCTATTTTTTGGTGTATGCTCGAGGCCCAGATTAGAAAATTTTTAGGGGTTAAAAACATCACGGCCCATCCCGCGAAAGTATAACTCTTAACCAAACAATTTAGTGGGCCATAACATCTACTTGGCCGATCTGTAATAACAAATGGCTCATAAAGAAAAAAAGAAAGAAAAAAAAGGAAATAAATAAAACTTTCAACGTTAATTCCTTGTATAAAAACGGAAGAATCAAGAACCAATTTCACTTCTTTTACATGCTTAATAATTGAACATGAAACCTTACAAGAATTCAACAAGATTCTTCATCACAACATTTTCTTTACTCTTACTTTCATTATGTCCATTTCCAATTGGAGAATCAGAAGCCATAGAATCTTTATCAACCCGTCTGGAAACCAAGAAACCATCTCCAACAGAACAAGAAAAAGCAGCAAAAGGTGTTCTTCAGCGACTGCTTCCGACCCATTTGTCAAGTTTTGAGTTCAAGATCATCACAAAGGTAATAGCTAATAATACATCAATTTCTTGTGTTTTTTTGTTTGGTTTCTTGAACATAGTGCTTTGAATTGTTTAATGGGATCAATTTCTTGTTCTTTTTTTGTTTGGTTTCTTGAACATAGTGCTTTGAATTGTTTCATGGGATTGTTTCTCATGGAACTGAGATGTTGATTGATACTATTGAACTTCAATTTCTTCTGTTTGTGGACTCCCAACTGGGTTCCTAACTGTTACTTAATTCTTCCAAGATTTTTATGATTTCTTCTTTTTTATTAAGCACACATTCAGACTAGGCATTTTTTATGAATTTGGTCCATTATCTTTTTGCCTATTAGTTTGATATTTTTAGTTTATTTTTAAATAAATGATTTATGATTGATCTAAAAATTTAGGATGCCTGTGGTGGAAACAGCTGCTTTCAAATTATCAATTACAAGAGTTCAAGCAAAGATTCCACTGAAATAATGTAGGTACAATCTGATCATGTTACTATATTTCTCCAGGTTCTGAATTATACTTTATATTTCCTATCTTTTTTGGTATAAACTGAGGATCTATATTGAGTCAATTGCTCTGTGAAACAAGAAACTGAAAAGTTGAATTGACTACTTCTGTATGATTTTTTAACTTTCATATTTAATTTTTTCATAATCTAGGATAAAAGGAACTACAGCAGTTGATATAACATCAGGACTTCATTGGTATTTAAAGTACTGGTGTGGAGCTCATGTTTCTTGGGACAAGACTGGGGGTGCTCAACTCGGTTCAATTCCGAAGCCAGGATCACTTCCTCCCGTAAAAAATGAGGGTGTGAAGATTCAACGTCCAGTGCCATGGAACTATTACCAGAATGTTGTCACGTCTAGCTGTAAGATTTTATTAAATGTCATTTCTTGAAGTTCATTTAATTCTTTTCTGTGTTTGTATGCAATAAAGAACAGTTTTTGGATTTAATGATTTAGTCAATATCAAAGTATTTTTTTTTTCCTTTTGCAGATTCGTATGTTTGGTGGGATTGGAGTAGATGGGAAAAGGAGATAGATTGGATGGCCCTTCAAGGAATTAACCTTCCTTTGGCATTTACTGGACAGGAATCCATCTGGCAAAAAGTTTTTACAGTATGTTTTTCATGAATTGTTACAATATGTTTCTTAATTATCAATCAAGAACCAAACACAGTCTTATTGTGTTTGATAGCAGGAGTATAATATGACTAAGCAGGATTTGAGTGGTTTCTTTGGTGGACCTGCCTTTCTTGCTTGGGCACGTATGGGCAACTTACATGGGTGTGCATATCTCTTCTTTCCAAATCTCTAACTATAGAAATGCATGTGTTATTGATAAGCTTATATACTATCTTAATCAATAGGCATGCTCATTAGTTTGATTGCTGTATAACTAAATATGAAATGCACTAAACCTGTATGAACCTCATGCGGTATTTTCATGGGATTGTTCCTGCAGAGCTAGCCTTTAGTTCCTGTCCTTCTGTAATTATATTTTTCCTTTTTGTAATTTTTCTCTTTAAGTCGTTATATAGACTTTTTGAGTGCTCATATCTTATCCCGTAAGTCTTTTATGTAAATGGTTAGGGATATAGTTAAAAATAACTTTGATGTTAAAAAGTATCAAATCTTGGAAAAGACTTAGCTTATTTCTACTTCGATTCTCACTTCTTTCTATTCCAAAAAGTTAAGCTCCAAACCTTTATACTACAGGTGGGGTGGACCTTTGACTCAAAATTGGTTAGATAAACAGTTGATGTTGCAAAAAAGTATATTATCACGAATGATAGAGCTTGGGATGACTCCAGGTATATATGCTTTAGCTTCAATTTCATTTGTTCATTTTCTTTTCATTTCATCCTTATCATTTATTTGGAATCTCGTGATTATTTAAGCAATCTGCAAACATTTGAAAGCTGATAATTATTATCTGTCCAATTCTCAATACATGCTTCTTCAATTAGTGCTCCCGTCATTTTCTGGGAATGTTCCAGCTGCACTTAAAGAAATTTTCCCCACGGCAAATATAAGCAGACTTGGGGACTGGTAATTTTTCTTTCGGCTCATTGTCACTATTCTTTTTATGCGGAAAATGTAACTTTTTTCCATTTTGCTTTGCATATGTGATGATTAATTGCAATATTATAGTAGCTAGCTTTAGATACATGTCTGTTTTCATTCTACTGGTTAATTATATATGGCTTTACCATATTCTTATTTAAGGAATTTTTTTTTTTTCTGAATCACAGGAACACTGTTAATGGTGATCCACGATGGTGCTGCACCTATCTTCTGGATCCTTCTGATCCTTTATTTGTTGAAATAGGAGAATCATTCATTAAACAGCAGGTCAAAGGTATTTTATTCTTGTATTATTTACAGTATATCTTTAGATGTTCTTTGATCCAATCTAGCTCAAATCTATTTATTCTTTGGGATAAATTGGTTGATTATGTATGTTTCTCTTATTAAAAATTTAAAACTCTATTTCTCATTATGTTTCTTATATAAAAAAAAATAGTTTGCAGTCTCATAAATTTTTAGATTCATTTACTACGTTTTCTGGTTAATATATTTGTTGCAGAATATGGAGATGTCACGGACATTTACAGCTGGTATTTTCCTTGAAATCTAGTTGTTTAATTTCTCTTATTTTTATCATGTACATGATGGGAAAATGTATTTCATGGAAGTCTTGCATAAACGAAATTGAATTTACATTTTATGGAATTAGTAATTGCTATTTATTTCATCGATCACTTGTGGCATTTTTAGTTGCATTGGCATACCTTCATGGCATTATTAGTTATATTTAATACTATTTATCATAAAATCTCTTGTTTCTTGTACAAAATCTCATGGTTGCAGTGACACATTCAATGAGAATTCCCCACCTACTAGTGACCCAACATACATCTCCACTCTTGGTTCTGCAGTTTATAAAGCAATGTCTAAAGCTGATAAAGATGCAATATGGCTAATGCAGGTAAGCTGCTAATCTTGTCTACTCAACCTCTGTTCTTGGAGTCTGATGGGTAAAATTGCATTTCTAGTCCCACAGGATTGGACCCTCAGTGCTTCTGATCCTGCACTTCACATATGTCCTATATGATATGATTCCCAGTTTGTTACGTGGCTCATTTTTTCACATTTGATCTATTTCCAGGGTTGGCTATTCTATTCAGACTCATCATTTTGGAAACCCCCACAAATGAAGGTATGAGTTACTAAATGGCTCCTAAGATGATATATATGTGCTGTTGTGTACTTATTTCATACATCTTGATGGTTGAAAGTTGAAACTAATAACTTAGTTCATGTCTGACAGGCACTTCTACATTCCGTTCCTGTTGGGAAGATGATAGTGCTCGATCTATTTGCTGACGTCAAACCAATTTGGAAATCTTCCTCTCAATTTTATGGCACTCCTTATATATGGCATGTTACTAGTTCACTATACTCATCAGTCTTTAACTAAGAAAGAAAAGAGAAGAGTGATGCTTACATATTTCTTTTGTTATTTTATAGGGTAATTTAGGCTCGGACCCCCTCAAGGATACCCTAATTATCACAAATCCCATGTGGTTTCAGAAATCACAAAACCACTCCTTATAATTTAGCTTATTTACAAAAACACCCCTTCTGTCGTCAGATTGGGGGTGCTGAACCAGAAGGATGGTTCTTGTAAATCATTAAGGGCTGTTCTTGTAATTTCCAAAACCATAGGAGTTTTTGGTAATTAGGGTATACATGAGGGGGTCCGAGCGTAAATTATCCTTTTTTATAATCCATTACCTACTTGGTTGATAGATATAATTTATGTTTACCTTTCTGAAACATGAGGTTTATTTTTTTTAAAGAACTACTATTTCATATTTTATGTACATGGAGGAGTCTAATGACCACGATGTGGTGCATTACAGGTGTATGCTGCATAACTTTGGTGGAAATATTGAGATGTACGGCACAATAGATGCAGTGGCTTCAGGACCTATTGATGCTCGTGTCAGTGAAAATTCAACAATGGTAAGCTTTAGTTATTCTGTAAGATTGTGTTTTCCATTGTGCCTATAATGTGCTCTAGTTATGCATTTCCAGTGTGTAACATGTAAATGCGGAAGTGTTTGCTAATCTTGGATTTTAATATTCGGTAAATATAGCAAAATTGCAATTCTTACCCCACAAGATTGGATCCTTAGCACTTTTTGGTCTCAATTTTTATAAATTTTGTACTTTTGGTCCCAGTTGTTGTAAAAAAAAAAAATCCTTTGGTCCCCATAGAACTATCTCATTTCCAAAAGTGCTATAACATTTTAAGAAGTTGAGACCAAAGGGGTTATTTTTAAAAGTGCTGAGAGTTCAGTCATTTGGTACTAAAAATGCAATTTATCCGTAAATATTTCATATTTTTTAACTGAAAAAACATGCGTACATATTCACAGACCTCATCATGATTTTTCCCTTATCTTGAGCTGCTCTTCTTCTAGTGAATTTGTTACTAATAGAATTACGAACTTATTTTTCATAGATGTAATGTCCACAAATTAATGGTGAATTTGTTTTACATGAAACAGGATGCAACCTTATAAATTAAATTGAGGAAGTTTCAATATGTATTAAGATTCTAAAGCCTTTGGTCTGTCATTCTTCAACTGATGAAATTGTCTTCATTCTTCTATTTCTCTTAGTATTCACAATCTGCTTTCAGGACAGATTGGTGTTGGCATGTGCATGGAAGGGATAGAGCAAAATCCCGTTGTATATGAGCTGATGTCTGAAATGGCATTTCGAAGTGATCCATTACAACTTGAGGTGATCCATTATAAATCTCCATGACATATCTGTTTGATTTCATTGTGTCTGAATTGCAATCTTATATTTTATAGAGTGGTTGTACAATTTGCTAGTCTTATCTTATGATTCATGCTCACGACTTCCTCAATTTATATAAATAAAAAAAATCTCACTCTTCATCACTTTAATCTACACAGCCCTTCTTATCCGCTTAAACATTGTTTATTCTTAATATGAATTGCAGGAATGGTTGACTACATACTCTCGTAGGCGATATGGTAAATCTGTTGATCAAGTTGAGGCTGCATGGAAAATCCTCCATCGCACGATTTATAACTGCACTGATGGAATTGCTGTACGTTTATTGCCAATGAATCAATTTCTTAAATGTTCGATACTTTTTATTTTTTAATTTTTTTAATTTTGTGGTGGAAAATAGTGGTGACTGCATATCCTTCTTGCGTATTAAGGCCTCTGCTTTAGTTATGTATTACTGGAAGGGTTAAATACATCTGCCTCCCCTGAAGTTTACCGAAATAAATTTGTTCTGAAATTAACTTCGTGCAGGATCATAACAAAGACTACATAGTAGAGTTTCCTGATTGGGATCCATCCTCCCATCTTGAAATATTTCGGAGGCATAAACTTGTGGGGACACAACAAAAAAGACGAATTTTTCTACATGAGACGAGCTCTTCTTTGCCTCAGCCTCATTTATGGTATGACAACGAAGATGCTCTCACTGCCTTGAAGCTATTCCTTGATGCTGGAAATGAACTTGCTGAAAGTCCCACATATAGGTGAGGTGGTAAACCTTATAGTATATGTTATGTTGCCTTCCTAAATTGCAAATATTAAGTTGCATTTGTTACTGGGGCAGGTATGATTTGGTTGACTTAGCTAGGCAGTCACTCTCAAAGCTTGCAAATGAGGTTTATTTGAATGCAATATATGCATATCGAGATAAGGATGCAAAAGCTCTAAGTTTTCTTAGTGTGAAATTCCTACAACTCATCAAAGACATTGATAAACTTCTTGCTGCGGATGATAATTTTCTACTTGGGACTTGGCTCGAAAGTGCAAAAAAATTGTCACTCAATGCTGATGAGAAGAAACAGGTGAACAAAGAATATTTTCTTTATTCCCCTTTCGGTTGATACAAGTTTTGGATTAGTCAAGATGAGGGATAGTTTAGCTTCTTTATTCTAATCATTTTTATAAGGAACACGAGTTGTTTTTTGGCATCTTCTTTATTCTAATTTTTTTTGTTATTTATTTAGTATGAGTGGAACGCGAGGACACAAGTAACAATGTGGTACGATAACACTAAGCAAGTGCAAAGCAAACTTCATGACTACGGTAAGTCAATCTCTTTCTTGTTTCTTTTATTTGCGGAATTCTCTTTATAATATTTTTGGCGTCGTGTGCAAATAAGTTTTTCTTTTCTAATTCATCAGCGAATAAGTTTTGGAGCGGACTATTAGAAGGATATTATCTTCCGCGGGCGTCAATGTACTTTGCGCGGTTGTTAAAAAGCTTGAAAGAGAATGAGAATTTCAAGTTGGATGAATGGAGAAAAGAATGGATTACATTTTCAAACAATTGGCAAGAAGATGTGGAGCTTTACCCAGTAAAGGCTCAAGGCGACGCCATTGCTATTGCTAAGGATCTGTATCAGAAGTACTTCACTTGAAAACATGAATCTTCTTTGCTTTTACAAATAATAACATACATTTTGATATGTTTTTTGTTTTCCGAAAAGTATTTCAAATGGTTATATAAATCAGTGGTGGTCTATTGAAGCTCAATGTAATGTACAAAGCGTGAAAATAGAGTAATATGATATATATTTGTTGTGCATGGAGATAATGGCGAAACTTTTAAAGATATGAATTTCATTTGATCGATCCGAATTTCTATTCAAGAAGTTGATCTGATCCGAACCAACAACTTGGTCACATTTGGAGCCGTTTTTAAAGATTAAAGAATGCACCTTTAGATCATCACCAAAAACAATTCAGTTTCGGCAAACAATAATCAAAAGAGTGAAAGTAAGACAGAGACCAGGGGAGAAACATTGGGTAAGGGAGGTTTTGCGTTTGTATCAAAAGCAAAAACTCATCATCTTCCGCCTGTCATTGCCGTCAAATCAACCAAAGTCTCCGAACCACAGCCATTGTTAAAAGAGAAGGAGTTGTTGGATCAGTTCAAGGCATGCCCATGCATCCTTCGTTGTTTTGGGGATGAGGCGAACAACTTTATGACATCCTACTTGAATACGTATCTGGTGGTTGCCTCGTTGATCGCATTACTAACAAAGGCTTATTCAGGTCAATATTTGTCCGGATGTGATCTTATTCGAGTCAATATTGAAATTTGGCAACTATGTGAACTAAAATCATCACTAAATTTAGAGATGTGGAGCTATTTTGGTAGCATGAAATATTACGGAGTAAAATGGTCGGTCAATATAAATAATGACATCAACTTTGCAATATAACTTAACTGCCACGTCATCACTTAACGGTGATTGTTAACAGCAGTACTAAATGTATGACAATTTGTTAAAACGGTATACCAAATGTGTTGAACACAAAATATGGTGTATCAAAAGTGAGAATTGACCTAAAATACGGTACTATAAGTACAATTCTCTCCTTTTATGGACTTCTCTATTTTTTAATTTATTTATAAAAGAACACTAATAAAAGCATGATTTTTAGGTACTTTCACGGTTTCACCACCAGCTCAACCTCCATCTTTCTCCAAAGTGCCAAAACACTCTCGAAATTCGTAGTCCATCTTCAATTCTCGAATTAGGGTATGAATCTCAAACATAAATTTACAATTGTGTCTCACTGATTATTCGTAATTAATGATATTGGAAATTATGTTGTGATTAACTTTCAATGCGGCCGATGACCTACAGATTTTAGCAGAATGATTGAGTTCTGATGCCTCTTTGGTGTAATTTAGTGATTCTTTTAGAGATTGAATTCTGCCATTGATTTTCCTAAGTTCTAATTGTCTGCTCGACTTGCTTTGATAAGGTTGAAATTTTAGTCCTTGGCAGAAAAAAGATTGTCCAGATAAACATATTAATAGGATTTTAATATTTTCAGATATTTCAATTCGGATCCGTGAAGAATTAAGTTTGTGCTTTGTATATGGAATCGATGTTCATTGGATAATATTTCTTCTATTCACGAAGATTAATTTGTCAAAGAAATTATCTTAATGGATTTCATTTAGCATATATATATATATATATCTATCTATCCTTATCTATAATTGATTGCGCATTAGTTCTTCATTTGCCTTATAACTATATGTTTATACCCGAAATATTTTCACCAAACACAAAAACAAGCAAACACTATATATTCTGAAAGTTCACATGTTCAGACATTTAATATATCATGTTTTTGTTATAATACAGGCGATTTGAAAATAAATTTTCACTCACTTTACATTCAGATATGTTCTTTTCTTATAATTACTTTATTTATTTATTTAGAATCCCTACAATCTAAAATAATTTATGTACGTGTTATACTTTTATGCAGCGGCCGAAGTTGATTATAGTAAAAAAAAATAATGGCAAGATCATTGGCCAATTTACTTTGTAAAAGAATTACAACTTTTCCAGCAGCTGGTTCTCTAGTAAGCTCATTGCCCTTTTCCAGATTTGCATTTTCTTTATTAACTTGTGTGCTATTTTAAATCCAGTCTTTGCTTATATCATTCAAATGTAGTTCTTTTAATCATGTTTCCAGCAGGGCTGACGATGACAAAATAATTTAAAAAGATAACGTATTTGCATTGCTAATAAAAAGCTATGTTCTCCAATTAATTGACTACTTGTGATTTTGATCAGGGTCGCAGTCTTCTTTTCTATTGCATGATATTAGATAAATAGAGTATTTTATATATTCTGACTTGTCATATTCAATTATTGGGTCCTTGTACCAGGCCCAGGGCATGCTACGTTTTTCCACTACTTCGCCCAGTGATCCTGATAAGCCTAGTAAAATTGAGAGTTCTGGTCTTTCCTTGAAAGACATTGTTGAGCAGGTAAATCTGATTCGCTAATATGTTTGGTTCTTGGATTTAAGTGGGCACAGTGATGAGGAAAATGAAATAAAACGGAAAGAGAAAGCCTAATGTTCTTGCAAGGAAAGCAATTTTTTCAAACTAAAAACCAAGCATAGCCTAATAGAATAAAAGCATGCTGCGAAATAATATTTGTTTCTTATAAGCAAAGTGGGCATGTTTGATTCATATTTTTGTTTCGGAAACTCTACCTTGTAATCATTTATTTACAGGATGTGAAGGAAAATCCAGTGATGCTCTACATGAAAGGTGTGCCCGAGCTTCCTCGTTGTGGATTCAGTGCATTAGCAGTGAGGGTCTTAAATGAATATAGTAAGTATTTGGTCAAGCTTTATTGGATTTTGACTATGCTGAACCTGATTTGTACAACATGAACTAAGTAATGGCATATTATTATAGTATTATTTATACCAAAAGTTATAGATATTGTTCATAAAGAATGCTGGTCTTTCATGTGTAAATTATTACTTAACTTTTTTCAGTTACATTCTTATCTGTTAAAATAATATGAGTTTTCCAGATGTTCCTGTAAGTGCGAGAAATATATTAGAAGACCTTGAGCTAAAGAATGCTGTAAAAGCTTTCAGGTAAATTATCTCTTTATCACTTGTTATAATGAAAAATTATTAGCTACAGATATGTATTTAATGATGTCAAGTGTTCTCGCCTATATGCTTGGTGAAAGATAATGGCATTCCTTAAACCCTTTATTATAATAATACCCAAAAAGCACTATATAAATGAAGAATCACACGATAGCATCTGTAATGCAACACATGCAAATGTCTCCTGCATTAGAAATATAGCAATCCACCTTATGGAGAAAACGATAGACTTAGCCACCTAAGTTGCTTTAAAGCTTTAGCTACTGATGCCATAAATTTGCCAAATAATTGCAGCCACTGGCCTACATTCCCACAGATATTCATCAACGGAGAGTTTATTGGAGGATCTGATATCATTCTTAACATGCATCAGGTTTTTCATTTTGTATTTCATTTTTCCTCCCCTCCATCTTTCTTGCTTTTCTCGAGGATAACAACTCTACATTGTTTGTAATGCAGACTGGCGAATTAAAAGAAAAACTCAAAGCGTTCTCAGAAAAAGAGCAATAAGGTGACTCTCTCTCTCTCTTCCTCTCCATTATAAATGTAGAAGAGATAATTCACAGCAAAGAATGAATCTAACAGACTCTAATTTTGTACAATCTGGTGCTTGAAATCTGCAGCAACAACGGGTGTCAAAATCGGTGCTAGGGAGAAAACAACGGCAATAGATTTAGGTCTATGAAGCTTCCTGCACGCCGGTTGACACATGAACTTAAAGGGCACAGCACGAGTTTGATGGCAACAGTATAGCATAAAGCATCATCCACACGATGGAATAGTGTAAGTTTTTTTTTTTGTCTTTTTTTGTTTTTGTTTTTTGTAAGGCTTGTTTGGCACTTGATTAATCACCCTTTGTTGTTCAAATTGATTTTTTTCACTTTTGTAATTCTCCAAGTTTAATAAGTTGTATTAATCAAATTCATTCTTTTGCGGTAACCATTTTGGTTTACCTAGGATTTATCTCGGTAAACTGTATCATTGGTTTAAGTCGAGATTCATGGACAATTTAGTAGTAAACATGTTTGCATGACAAAATATGTTTTCATTATTTACTGGAGAATTACACTTGTTATTAAAATGCAAGTACTTATTTGGTGGCAAAAGTTAGTTGGAACCAAGTCTTTAATCAACATTTCTATGCTAAATAGAACAAGTTGAGTACTTTATGCAATATAATTTCTTACAATACATAATATGGTAAAAAGGAATTTTCCCTAAGACTTATGTGAAGTGACATGATATCCTTTAAAGAAAAGAACAAAACAACTAACATTGCCTACAAAACCTAATCGAATCTTTGCTAAAAAAAATAAAATTAATTTTATACCCTCTGCTAGTCTTCCTTGATTATGAGATAGCCCCAAGTTATATATGACTATGAAGAAAGAGTTGTCCAGGGGATATTAAACTTATGCAGATTATTTGATACTGCATCAGGTTGCGTTAACGGTAAAGAACCGGTCAATGCAAGCAAGGGTTCGATTAGGAAAGATTGGTTTTCACTTTTCCACTCCTTTTCCTTGATTATTTCTTCAAGTAAAGCTTTACTAGTATCAATACCTGCACAGTTTAATTTGCAATCCAACATATATATTAATATTAGGGAGAAAAAATCAGCTTGGATTCATTCATAGTTTTTCACTACTAATTTGCATTGTCATGAATTTGCTGACCAGAAAGGTAACCTCCGTGCACGTAGCCATTGAACTTCTCACTCGTATGTTCGCCTGTGAAGAACACCCGTCCTACTGGTGCCTGGAGAAAAAAGTTGAGTAAATCGGTAGGGGTCCCCAGCCAAAGCACATATAACTTAACTAAAATTAGAGGTATTCTTGTTTAGACCTAGTTTGGCCGATCCAAAATTATTTACACGTCAAGTCAAGTGCAATACACACATTATCAGGAGAGTGACCAATTACATAATAAGTGTTTTACATTGCTTTATTATTAGATCAAGTCCGAGTTAGAAGTTTTAATTCTCTAATAATCGAAAGTCTTTGGACGTAAGAAGCGAGATAATGCAAACCTTTATGTCATCTATAAGTTGATGATTGACGCAAATCGGATAATTACTATAGCTTCCACGTTGAAATCGGTTGTTCCACCATCGGGGTACAAGTATATCCATTGCATTCGGAATGTGGCATCCAAACATGCTTCTCAGCACTTCCATTGCTTCTTTCATAGTTTCTTCATCTGATTGTGCTTCGATTCTTTTTGATTCTCCATTTGTCAAAGTTACGACAAGGATGTTGGACCCCGGGTAAGCGTTCTCCATATGCTGCGATATTTAATTACGTACATAGAAACAAATCAATTTCACAATAATATATATAATCCAGTCTTGTCATAATTAAAAATTAATCAGGCAAAATTGTTTAACAAATTTGATAATGTTTCAATCAATTCCTCCTTGACATGACAATATATGCATTTATAAACAAAAATTATTAAGAGGTGAGAGGTGAAGTTTGTAATTAAACGAACCGAACCGAACCTGCCAAAACGTGTAGTAGCCTCTTCTCTGGTGAGCGTAGATAAAAAACTCTTTTCCGGGTCCACAAGGCCAAAATTTATATGGAAACTTTAAGAATACCTTCGTGTACACCATAATGTCACAGTTTGAGATGGCCTCTGTTTTCCATCTCTGTTTAAACATTAATTAATTGCATTAGTAAGCTTAAATTATTGTTCTTGTTTTAAGGGACCAGACCACTAACAAAAAACCAAAAGAAAAAGAAATTGTTCTAAGATACTGTGGGTGGATTCATAAACTGCCACTAGCCCATTGTTGTTAGATTTGGATTATATTTTGTATTATTATTATCTAAACAAACAGAGAGTCAAGCCATATATATATGTATACATAATTCTACTGGTCCTGGGTAGTACATATAATAAATATGGTTGGCCAATGGCCACTAGCTAGTGTGACAATAATCAATTCTGATCCTCAAACAAAACTGCTCTTAATTATTTAATACGTATTAATTTGGACCAGAATACAATTGTGCAGGTGAAACAATTAGGTAGAACAACCCAATATATGTGTATTACTAGTAGTAGTATTGTATTACTTTTAAAACTAAAATTGATTGATATTTGGTTGAAGGGTGTAAACTTAATTTGGCAAAATGAAGGCGAATTAATTAATTTAATTTGTGAAACTAGCTAGTTATTATGTGATTGATCAGTCTTTCAAAACATAGTCATGATGGATGTAATTAATTACATTACACTAGGTAAACAAACATTTACTACTACTAGTTTTTTACTACTACTATTCTACTGTATTTCGATTTGGGAGAAAAAAGAGAGAGAGAGAGAGAGACGTACGGGCAAGGGTGGTGAAAAGGAGATGAGGTGGCTTTGGAGAACTCCAATGCTAACGGACAAAATGACATAATTGGCTTCGTAAACGCAGCCATCTTCCGTTTTTACCGAAACGCCGTTTCTCGAGTGCTGTAATTCCCGAACTACCTGCACCAATTAATTTCAGCAACTCAGAAATACTACTAGCACTGCAACTTGAGATTCTCAGTCACAAGTCATACTAGTACCTTGTTGAGTTTTAACCTGCTGTCCAATATTTTACCCTCCGAGGTAAAAACAAAGGACTCACCCATTTTGTACAGCAAATACTCATATCCTCTTTCATCAGCCACCAAATATTCCCTCTCTCCAAAATCCACATAAGTTGATATTGGTTCTACCTCTGTAAAAATTCACTTTCATTAATTACTCTACTTGCTAAAATTAAAAATTGACTTTAATCATACCTGCCATTTCAAAGTCATGTAGTATGAAGTCAATTGCAAGCTCTATTGGAGTCTTCGGACCACTGCTAAACAAGTAATTAAGAATATCGATCTTTATAACAACAAAATTATATATATATATACAGTATTACATAGTATTTTAAATTTTATAAAATTTTAATACTATAAATCAAAATCAAAGTGAAATTATGTTAGTTGCGGAATAAAAAATATTATAAAATGTGAATTTGCATAAGTAAGTGTAAGTACGACTGCGTTCCAGCAAGAGGTGAATCATCATGATTTTGAAGCTTCTGAATTGCTGACTCCACCGCCTTCTTGTACGACTCCGCCGCTACACCGCTCGGAAATATCTTCCCACTAAAAGAATAAATTAATTAATTAGTTGATGATTAATTCATTTTGTTTTATCTAATTAATTAAGACAGAAGTGTCATTATCAGGAAATAGCATTACATACACAAAAATTAATTAATACTGTATTAAAACTTTGAATAAAATTGACCGACCATATATGTAATAAAAACTAAAAACGTAACTCGTAAGTAATTGATTAAACATAAATTCTGTCATGGTTAAATTAGCTAAGAATGAACATTACGTTAAGTATATATAGTGTGAATACTATTTTTCTATTTGAAACTTTCCTTGAACCACTTTCTGGAGTAATAATAATGCACAGTACCGCTTCCTGTGTTAAACTTAAACCCCATCTTAATTATTTTTATTACTAGCAAATACTAACATCTTATATATGTTCATCTTTTATTAAATTAAATCACTGCATCCAAGTTTCACATAAAAAATGAAGTTAAACTACTTATTTTCTTCCAAACTCTTTTATTCTCTTAAACTAGCAATCCATTAATATATAATTTAGCAATTTATTTAGTATAATTATTCATGACATTTTAAAAAAAAAAAAAAATTAGTTGACCCTTCAGGAAGTCTCGCATAATTGAATGAACTAAACTAATGATTAAACAAAAAAAAATCATATATGCACTAATACTATATACTTAAACACATTAATTAAGGGGAAAATAAAAGAGAGAAAAAAAATAGAAAATGCATGTATATATGTACAAGTAATTAATACTACTAATTAAATTAGAATATGTATGTACCTATTTTGATCATAAATGTTGTAACGAGCATTGCTATAGTCAGAGAGACAAGTGCGTAGTTTAGATTGGCGTGCAAGTTCCCAAACAGGATTAGACAGTTGGCCGCCGACGCCGGCGATCCAACCAGCACCGAGCTCCACCGTCACGCCGCCGAACTCCTCCTTCCTTATACGTCCTCCGATTCGATCCGCCGCCTCCAAAATCACTACATCCTCTACTCCATTCTCCGCCAACACTTTTGCAGCCGTAATTCCTAGGCAATAGATCAAGTTAATCCAGATTATGAAATTATTTAGCATTAGAAAAGTTATTATAGAAGAGGTACCTGAAATTCCTGCTCCGATAATGATTACGGAACATCGGGTCGGGTTATCCATGAAGATTTTTTTTAAATAGTGGAGAGTGAGAGTTTTAGAAAGAGAAATGCAGAAGGTTGTTTTAGTGTGATGAAGATTCTTTTTTCTTTTTTCTTTTTTTTCTTTTTTGAGAGAGGAAGAAATAGCGGGAGTCTGTTTATATAGATGTTAAATACAACTAATGCGTTTCCTACTTTTTCTTATTTTAATTTTCTTCAATTCCGGGGTAACTTTTCTTTTTTTAGATGTTAAATACAACATTAGTTCGGAGGCCTCAGCTTTGTTAGTATGCTACGGTCTCATCATTTGCTTCTCCAAGGATACATTACAATTACAACTGATTGATTTCAATCAAGGCTGAAAATTGTAAATGTTATTTGATCTCTAAATTGAGTTTATATGATGGAAAAAAGTAGTTTGAGTTGTGATATGTATTAAATAAACTTGAATAAAATTTCATATTTGATAGTGGTGGAGCTCGACTACATAAGCTAAAAAACAACAAGAAAAATGTTTAAAATTATTAAGGTATTCGAGAATGACCCATATTCTACTCCATAAAGTTTTTTCAACTTTATTCGTTTAACAATCAAGTCAAAACTTAAACACTTTTCTACTTCGATAAAGAAAAAAATCAAATCGAACTTCACAAATTACATTTCACACTACTCGATTGTCAATGATGCCTATTACCTCAAAAGAAAAGTCGAGGTCCCAAGACTACAATATATTGGGTTCGAATTCACTTAATTTGTGGTTGTAGGTCTAACTTGACACTAGTTGTTGGTTATATATTTTTTTGTAATTTGTTTAATTCATTTAATACGCTAATGTAAATGTCGATATTCTGAATGATGATGGTGTAATTTATCTTTTCGTTAAAAAGGAAAATATTCAATTCATTTATACTCAAAGGACTTTCAGCTTGTTGTCGAACGGTTTTAGTTATTCTTGCATTCCACGTTGTGATTTTAAAGCCATAGAATTTGAATATAAAATGCCTCGCAGTGTTTCAAACAATATTATAAGGATTTTGAATAGAAGATGTTGATGACCAAAATTAGTAGATACTTATATATATAATTCATTAAGTACGGTCATATAATTATTTAAAATTCAATTAAGGTGATCTTATTATAACTAGATTGAAGTAATTTAAAATTAAAACTCTTAATTAGTTACCATTTCAAATTAAAACTCTTAATATATTACCAGTACTTTAGAATATAATCCCTCTATTTATTGGAATATAAAGATCGATCATATATATTTACATAGAATGCATACATAAACAAGGGCGGACCTCAATGGGGACTGGGGGCATGATCGCCTAAAAATACATATAATGTATGTATTATGTGTAGAACTTAACAAGAAATAGTAGTTGACATAGTGGTTATGTACTTTATTTTTATTTTTTTATTTTTTTTAGCCTAATGGAGACATTATCTAAACAAATATAGGACTTTTCTAATGAGCAAAGAACAATTATATACATTTCTTTAGTCTTTTGAAAAAATACAGTTTGGTGAGTAATAAACCAAGAAATTAAGTATCAAAATTCAAAATTTAAGTCAAAATCAGATTGTAAATCATTATATATAAATTCATCAAGAAAATATCCAAAACGAAAAAGAATAAGGAAAAAAATCATAACGTGAAATGCATTGAGCGGGCATCATCATTCAGACTGCTCCTCAAGGATCCAATAATCAAATCAAACACGTGTGGCAGTGACAACCGTGTGGGCGCACGATTATATATATTCCAAATATAATAATTATCTTGTTATACAAATATTTAAACTATGATTTCAAATAAATTTTGATTGGAAACATTGGAATCTAAAATGATTTTGTGCTAACAAAAGATTTAGTGAATTTTCTAAAGTAGACTTAATTTCATTTTAATTTATTTTCTTGTAAGTATTAATTAGTTATTTTTTTTATAATTTTTTTTTTAAATATAATCGATATTTTTTCTACATAAGTCGGGCTTGTAGACTTGTTTTTTTATCCAGTTGTTTATTATCAACATTTCGGAATCCCAAAAAGGACTTGTCTATATTGAATTTCTTGAGTTATCTTCTTACTTTCCAGATCATTGATGAAAACTTATATGCAAAGTACTCCTTCCATTTCATATTAATTTGCATATTTTTCAATTTTTTTTGTTTCAAATTAATTGGGATGTTTGGGTTTTCAAAGCATTTTTTTTCCAATTTTGTTCATTTATCTCATTGGAGTTGGAAAACTCAATGATCACCACTCACTAATAAAAAATTAAAAAGTAGTCATCATTGTAAATGGTATTTGAGACATTTTACCATGAAAAAGTATGTAAATATATGGTTTCTTAATCTGTGTGAAAAGTGAGAATGTGCCAATTAATTAATTTGAAACGGAGGAAGTAGTTACTAATATAATTCGAATTCGGTTGATTGTCGTTCGTTTTAGTTAAAGTGGGTACAATAGTTAATTCAAAAGGTGGCTGGTATAATTTAGAAAAAGATCCAAATATACCTAATCGATCATGTTAATTGAAAGTCTTGTTGTATACTGTGTTTATTTGATGTTTATCCCTACGTTTTATTGGTGTTAACTGTCTATACTTAAAGGGTTGGAGTAGAATTTTATTATATGTTTGTCGATGGGCATGATATATACTAGAATATGATTATGATATGACGATAATTATTGTTATCAAATAAAATAAAAGGAATATGATATGACGATGGGTAAAGACTGCAATTGACAGTGTCGCATTGAACTCGAGCACTAATTAATTAATATTCTAAATTAATAACTTTGAAAAATCTCTCGTCTGTCGTCAAAGTGGATCACCTTATCATTTTTTTAGTTTAACTGCTATTTGGAGTCTTCCATATACATAAATTACATGGATTATATATGATTCACACAATGATACAAATTTTAATAGTTCAAGATTGACAATAATATATTGAACTTATCAATCGAATATTATATTTCATGATTCTAACATAAATTTCTAATATCAACAAATAAGCTTGCTAATAAATTTCCACATAATTTTCTTGGGGGGTGGGTGGGGGAGACTTCCGTCCATTCCAATTAGGTTGTAGCTTAGTGGTAATTACTGTCAAAGCTGGGCTCCAACATCAAGACGCCATGGGTTCAACTCCCACTAATGTGAATTTTCCTCTAGTTTAATACTAGTGTTTGATAGTGATTTATTATTTGTTATTCTTTGTACGTACTTGAGCAGAATGATTGATGATGAATGTATTATAAAAAAAAAATTAAATTATGTTGTTGACGACATTTATTTAATTTTACCTAATATTAAATAGTTATCTTAATCACCAAACAGTACAATTTGAGATGATGATTTCCTATATATTCTCTTTAATTAATTTTGTTACTAATCTAGTACACGAAGCACAGATGAACTGGGTGTGTTTTGTAGTCAATTTTAATATTGTAGACAAGGGAAAATCTTCCATAAGTCATAAAAGTTATTGAAGTTATGCTTGAGCTATTTTATTAAGAAAAATATACACTTCGAAAAAGTCATAAAAGTCCTCCACTATGAATATATACACTGACTAATTGTGATTGAGCTTGATCATGGTTATTACAAGAGATTAGTCCAATTTTTTTTATGGATCGAAATTTAATACATGAATATTGACCCGCATTATAATTATAGAATTAGAAAAGTATTTTAGGAAAAAGAAAAGATTAGTGCATGACGATTAACGAGTACGACATGAAACTAGCTTATGAATTGTTTATTGGTTTGATTATAACTAACTACACTTTAGATACTTTCTCCACTCGAAGGTAATAAAATATTCATAAAGTTGAAACGGAAAATGAAGAAAGATTGTGATGACACAAGCTGAAATCTTAGATTAGAATTGAGTCATTATTAGTCCCTTCTAATTTCCAATTTATTGTTTCTGAAAAAAAAAAAATCCCAATTTAATTATTGTATATTCAAAAGAAGGTTCGATAATGGTCATCGTACGTATTTATGTCGTCCAATAGTCATTCTGCTTAAATTAGGTAGGTTCTTCTCTTTTCCAAATAATTATTTAACTTTTTTTCCATGAGTTGATTATTATGAGTTAGCATTTGGTTTCTTAATTTAACTCTTCATATTTTGATTAATCTATTGATTTTTTTGACTTTTTAATGTTTAGCATTAGGTAGAGACTTAACATAGGTAAGAATTATAGGGTTTTTTTTTGCAACTTAACTCCATGTGATATGTCTAATAGACAATTTAACTCTCTATTATATATATGAAAATATGCAATTTAACTCCCTGAGATATGAAATAATGAGTAATTTAACTCCTTACTCGATCGTGGGGTTGTTGCACACACGCTCTATAATGTGATTGATACTTCATTTTCATGTGAAAAATGATCAATTTAACCGTACATTGACAACATATTCACTTCACTTTACCTCCATGTGATAAGCGTAAGTAGGCAATTTACCTCCCTATGATATGTATAAATTAATGAGCACTTTACCTCCTTGTGATATTGCATAATTGACATTTTATCCCCTTGTAAAAATGTTGAAATCAAGAAGCGGCAGTGTGCTTCTTTTAAAAAACACAAGGAGTTATTTTACCTTTTTATTTATCATGGGAAGGTAAATTGTATATTAAGAATAACACAAGTAGTTAATTTGTTATTCACCCGAAACATAATATGCAATTGGTGTGTTAGGCACGGAAAGTACTAGCCCTAATTGTTGGAGTATTTTCAGAAAAAAGAAAGACGAAAGGTTCTTCACACATTGAAAATTTAAGGGAGTATACAGTGGCATACTATATATATCAAATGGAGTCATAATATATGTTTATTTATTTTTTACTTCCTCTTGGACTTCAAAAATTGCTATACTCGTATTTGATTCTAATTTTCTATGTTACTTAAAATCCGTATAGTAGAATTCTGAATACCTGAAATGGCAATTTTCGTACAAAATTGTATTTGCCCGAAACAAACACAAGGTTATGAGGAATATTATGATATATTCGAAACAGGTACATATATACCTTTTCCATATAACAGTAACTGTTTATTTACATATATAAAACATGTATATATTTCCTCTATTCTCTAAATTTCTTATATACTATGTGGTGCAGAATATAATTGATCAGTTTGGATGTAAGTTCGTCATCTTTGTAAGTATTGTGACGTGGTTTAATTCCATTGGAGCAAAACAAACTATTCTCGATCCCTATTACAAGCCAAGTGTTAGGGACGAAATAAATCTTAAGGAAAGTAACATTAGCACTACTCCTTAAAGTCATTTCTACAAGTTAATTCACTGTTGCCCTACCTTTTCTTCCAGCACTACTAATTTGGTTTACAAACAACTAATTTATCCCCTGTAAAATGCATAATATTCAATACCCCTTCGTAGTTTAGAAAAAAGTATCTTATTTCCCGTGAAAATTTTAAAGTAGCAATTTACCTCCTTCAACCGGAGAGAGTAACTCACTCGCCCAAGTTGAGAGTGAGCATGAAAAAGTATAATTGTTACATTGGGGGTAAAGTGCAATATTTATTATAACACAGGGATTAAAGTGTCATATTTATCATAACATAGGGGGTAAAGTGTTAAATTTATCATAACACAGGGGTAAAGCGCCACATTCAATAGGGATAATTTCGTCAATTTGTAACTTTTTTAGTTTAAAAATGTCATAGAGGCGAAAGTGAAATTTTTATAAAATTACATGGGAGTAAAGTGCTCTTTTTAAAATCATAAAAAAATAAATTGAACATTATGCAAATCAAACTGGTAAATTTCCATTAACTCTAACTTATTTACATATAGTAATGATTTCAGGTACGACTAAAGCAAGTTTGAACTAAACTATATATATATTATATATATCTAAATTGAGTTGCCAACTAGAATTTTTGGATAAACTTTTCCTAGGCCGTTGAATTGAGGTGAGAACACCATTTTGAATACTCTGCGGCGCCGTCCCATATGATAATGCCTCCTACAACTAGAATTAGAAAACAAATAAAATTAATTAATATTCGACTCGAGTTCGTTTTGTGAAGATTCATTTGATCTTAGACCGTTGATTTGAGGTGAGAACACCATTTCGTTAGATAGCTTTTGAAGCTCAATTTAAGCTAATAAACTTGTTAAGCTAAAAATTGATAATATAAAAAATCTGGTTCGAACTCAATTCATTTAACAATCATACAAGTTCACACAAATGATAAAAATATTTGAATCAAGTTTGAATGATATTGGTTAAACAATACCCAAGAGTCATTCACACCGGGAACTCCGATCCAACCAATGTTTTCAGAACCGGACCGGACAATGAACCGGTGAGCCGACTAGTTACTGGTTTTACTGGTCGAACCGGTCGGACCACTGGTCGGACCGGATGACATCATAATGAGTAGTATTAATATTTAATTTTTTAAACTATATACTATATTATTATAAAAGAACATGTTCAAACCTAAAAGAGTATACACAAATATAAATGTGTATTAAGACCAAGATACACTCATCCATTACACAAACTTTTGAGCTTTATGCAATGTATGATTGAAAAAGAAATGAAATCGCATCAATTACAACATAACAAGTTCAAATTCCAATTAAATTTTTTTAGGTAATTGTTGCACATTTTCATGTGTAATTTGCACATGTTTCAGCCTTTCAGGTAAATGAAATTTCAGATTTTTTTTTATACATATGATATCATCTTATTTGTATATTATTGGGAAACTAATTGTACTAATTATACCTGTCATACGCGGCCTTGGAAGTTTGAAAACTAACCTTATAGTATTTTTATTTGATTTAAAAAGATAACACAAAAAAATACTTATAGAAAATATAATAGTTCATATAGATTTTTTACACCATTTGTTAATTTATTTATTTTTGTTGTTTTATATGACAAATAAATAAATCTCAGCACTTGACCACTTATCTAAATTAGACACCATATTAGAATATATACATTAAAATATAAATGAAATTGATGGATAATTTATTGAATTAACATCAAGATACGCCCAGACCCAAAATGCTAAGCCCATCTATGTCTTGTAACCCTATTTTCTCTTCATCTATAAACCTAAAATTTCCACTCAATTCCCCTCCGTCCTCTTCCTTTTCTCACACATCACAGTCACACACAAATTAAAAAATCCATTAAAAGAGATGATTTATGTTCATTGCAAACTACCTTTTTCTTTTGTTCGATTGTTTCCAGTACTGCGAAGAAGAGACATTTAGGCTTTTTTTTTTTTTTTTCTTTTTGAATGTGTGAACCGCGGGTCAAACCGGTTCACCGGTTCGCCGGTTTTTGACCGGTTTTCAGCGGTTCACACTGGGTTTGAGAGGCAGCGGTTTTTGTGTGTTGTCCGGACCGGTGAAACCACCGGTTCGCGGTCGAACCGGTCGGACCGGCCGGTCCGGTCCCGTTTTAATAACATTGGATCCAACTCTATAAGGACTTTTAACTAATTACCAAAAAGACAGTCTTCTTTCAGAATTGAAGTTATATATGGCCTTCAATTTCTATGACTAGCTAAGCTTTCATTGAACATGGCTTAAATTAAATTAAACAAGATCCAGTCACAGTGCAAAGACTGTTAAATTCTTTTAGTCAAGTCATTATATTGAGGTCAACTCCCAACCCTTTTTCTTTCATTCATAAGGTTTGAAAACCCAATTTCTGGTATTGTGATTGTTAATGATTTTGTCTGAGAATTATTTCTTGTATGCTAATTCTCTCATTTTGTCAGAGGCATTTTCACATATAAGGTTAGGTGTAGAACTTCATGATTACGATGGTTTAATTTCACTCTAACTTAGATCCTTTTCACACGTGTCAAATTATTCTATTACACGTACAATTGATTATACAAGGCACAAGCCAACGAGAATGAACTACTCTATACAGCGTGCCCAACTCAAATTTGAATTCTTGTTGTGGAGAAGTCTGCGTACGTACGTAACTTGTTAGACATTACCTCGAAAGAAATTAAGTCAAGTATAAATAATAAACACATAAATATTTTTGAGAAACCAAAAAGATTACTCCTCCGTTTTTTTTCTATTTGTCGTTTTGGTGAATTGCACACAGCTTAAGAAATGTAATATATTAAATAGCCACTTTTTTTAAGAAAAAAACACCAAAATATTCTTTTAAATAACATTAATTACAATCATTAACAAAAAGGGTAAAATTAATAGAAAAAAAAATTAATTTTACATTAAACTAATAAAACGATAAATAAAAGTAAACATTTTTTTTTTGTGTCAAAGCAAAAAAATTTAAAAAACCTGAGGGAGTACCATTAATTACGATAATTAATGGCCCAAAAGAAGAATTGATGGGCTTGAATTGTTTATTTTGATGAGTATGCAAAGCCGATTAGCCCAACTTCTATTTTTATGTTTTTTTGAGATCGCTTATGCATATATATTTAAATTTAGTTTGTTATGTTAGCTCAATCAAACAAAGTATAATATATCTAGAGTACGTAAATCTATAAGTGCACATAATTTGTTATTTTTAATTTCTTGAAAAAAAATTTAGTTGATTTTCAATAATTATCAATAGATAATTATAAACGAGGTTTTATCAACAAACTCGAATAACGGAATTTCGTTCTTCCCATTATAGATCTTAACAAGGATATCAACATTCTTTTACATAGGATGGGTAGGGTGGGTATTTGTATAGTTACGTATTAGTCATCTAATATTATAATTTTGCTAGTATATTCAATTCTTAATTTTAATTTAATGATGTAATTCACATAAAACCTTAGCGCTACCACTTACCCCAAAATTAATATTGATGTTAGGAAAGAAAAAGACTTGGGGTGTGTTTGCAGACTCTAGCAAATAGCTGAAGTTGAAGATTGTTAGTTAAGTTCAGTTTAATAAAAAACACCTCAAGAAAAGCTAACAGCTTATGAGTTTAAAATAGCCTATTTTTAGAGAAGTTGAAGTCATTTCTCAAACATCAAATTGCTTCGTTCGAGGTCAGCAGAGCTCACAAGCTGTTTGTAAACACACCCTTTTTTCACAGTTGCACGCTCACTAACATTCAATTATGATTTTACCCAAACATTGAGTTATCAAGTCTGCAAAGACACAATTGTTGTCAAACCTTATCGATCAAACCCCTGATTAACAATTCGTTGTTACAGTCAAAAAAGGAAAACAAACGATCAAAATGGAAATACAATAGTTTATTCATATACACAACACAAGCAAAAGAAGCTTAGGTAAACACACCATACAATTAATTAATTTCCAAACTTAATCAATAATGCAAAGCCACAACATTCATCTCAACAATAGCAAGACCCTCCGTAAAATTAAAATAGCTCGTCTGCAGAGTAACAACGCCACGAGCCAGCCGGAAAACACCACTTCCGCCCACAATCGCCAGCTCTCGGTATGCCTCGATTATTGGGTTCCGGCCAATAACCGCCAGCGTACTACCCTTATACACACCATCCGTGAAAACAGAATTAACAGTCATTAACATGCATGTGAAGAAGTAGCATAGAAACCTTGACCGTACCCCACATTTTTCGACGAAATCTCGGGCCCCACGGTCAATGGATCTTCGGTGATTGTTAGGACACCAAAATACGGCGGAGTATCGGAGAAAGTGGGCGGAGCTTTGGCTACTTGTACGGCGGAGAGATTCTTCTCAGGGTTTCTAGAGTTGTGGTAATAGAAGTGAAGATTTGTTACCTTTGGTTTTGCTTGGTTTAGGTTCTTGAACCATTGTTGAACTTGTTTAGGAGTGGACGTATTAGCAGCCATTGATGGAATGGAAATTAATATTGTCCAAAGTGTAACAATTACTATGAAAAGCTTACTCATGATTTTGTAATAGTCGTGTTAATTTTATGACTCAGGTTTTTGTGTTGTGTGTTATGAATAATTAATTTGGGTTACTATATATATATATATATATATATATATATATCGCCTTGATTTATATATAGTTGAAATTTCGACTCGTGTTTTTTCAATTTATTCTGTGATTTAGTGGGTTCTAGCATTTATCATGCTAGTTTTTATCTGAATCGAGTTTGATTATATTATTCGCAATTTCTAATCACAAGATAAGTATAATATACTTGTTTTGTGACTGAATAATAAAAAAATATGTGCAATACACTTGTCTTATGATTGTATGAGTGTGGTTATACCCAATAGAAAAATAACGTGCGTATCTATCACAAACATATAAAGTTAAAATGGTGATACATTAATTAAATAACTATTTATAACAATTTATAAAAGAATAAAAAAAAAAAAAAGTACAAAGTTTCTAAAAGAATGATTTCCGAATCCTAAATTATTAGTTTGCCCACGATAATACAATATCTTAATTACATTAATTAATGGTAATGACTAAGGATATGACATGGGATATGGATCTGCATTCTTGTTTAGTCATGAGCACGAGCTACAAATTTACACATAATAAAAAATCCATTGTTTTGTTATATATCACCTGCCCCTATAATTTGTGTATGTATGTGTTCTGCCTTTTTTTTCATGTTTTGTCATTTTTCTATATATTATATAATTCCAGATACTCTTATTTATTTGGATTAATCACATATTTGATTAGTTTTTTTTCCAAGGCTCAACAAGATTAAAAAAAAGTCCCACTAAAGTATAGCTAACTACTCCAATGAACATACCAGGTCCCAACCCCATGCCATGATTATTTATCAAAATTTCAATTGGAGGGCTGAAATTGCTACTAGCTAGTACCCTTTCTATACGTACAATATTGTCTGAAAATATTATTCATGTAATATATAATTAAACATAATTAACTCATTAATATACTATATGCTATTAAACCAATTTTTATTTCATGCAAGTCAGATTTATTTCATATCATATACAATCGGTCCGAGTTTATTCAATTTTATGGCATGTACGTGTAATATATATTGATCGATGATTGTGCTAGTAAGAGAAGAGAAAAAACAATAGCAAGTTCTTTATGGATCAAAGCTGGCTTGACCAGATATGGTCCTAGCTAGTGAAATTGGGTCATACCTCAATTTAATTCAGTCTTATTCCTAAGCCCAACTCTGTCCTAATTCATATCTTTTAATCTAACAAAACCATAAGTCCACTAAAGTTATCATTAATTTGATAATTGTCATCTACTTTTTGTATAAACTTAATAACTCAAAGTTTCAAAATTAACAAAATCCGATTTGTGCTCCAAGTGTTTAATTTTTCAGAAATTCTAAGACCTGTTTTATGCCAAATTAAATCGAATGCAGTCGGGCCAGAACCAATTCATTATAGCTCCATGTAATGATTTGTACATTTTGTAATAAGTGAATATACATGCCAATTACTAGTACTCTCAATGGGTCGGATTCTGGTCGGATCTGGCTCGTCCAGATTCGGCCCCATATATATCGAATCAGATCATATTTGGATTGTGCTCGGATCTAGATTTTTTTAATCCAATGGAACTTGGTCGGATTTGGCCGGATATCCGATCTTTTTCGGATCCAATAAAATTTTCATTTAAAAAATTACATTAATATGTTTTCATAAAACAAGTTTATTAACTTTACAAGTTTATTTAATTTTAGCCCAAATGTTCAAACATTATTTACTAATATTCATATTTTTAAATGTAAATATTGGTTTAAATAAATTTATAAACGAGTTATAAATTACTATCTTCTTAAATTGACAGTGAAATAATATTAATGATACTTATGTTTATAAAACATATTTTTTTTATTTTTTTTCGGTTACTGAGTTTTAATGGATCGGATCGACCTAAATTCATATTCGCTCCATGTGTTTGGATTACAGATCTTTATAATCGGATCAGGTCCATCTCTAATTGGACAATTATCATAATAAGTCGGATCGAATTCGGACGGATCCGGATTGATATCCGCCCCATGACAGCCCTAGCTACCAATTACATAGCTGACCCATTCTTCAATACCTTCCTTCTCTTAGATCTCTCTTTACTTTCTTCTACTTATTAATACAGAAATAATTCAATTTATGATCAAACAAACACATGTACATTAATAATATACTATTAATTAAGTAAAATAAAATTTCGATTAGAATAAACTGATTCCAAGTCCGCGGTTAATTAAGGCAAATAATGGAAAAATAACATAAAATTCCATGCACCAATCACAATGCCTTGTACTAATTGTATTTTCTTTTTCATGATAAATTTATGATCCTTACTAAAATTAAGGTTGCTAATTACTATGGTTAATACTTATAAGGAGAACAAATCAAATAAAGATCACTCAGTTTTATTGAAGATACAATATAATTATTATTAATTAATTACAACATAACATACTTTTTTAAACAACAAATTCAAACTACAAAAAAAAACATGCAAACTTCAAACACATTAATCAACTAATCTCACTAGCTAATAGTGCAAAGCCACAACATAAATCTCAAGGCTAGCTTTCCCAGTAGTAAAATTCAAATAGAAACTTTTGACCTCGAACACTAGCCGAGTACTTGAGGAGGATGACCCTTGGGGTGCAATTTCTTCCCCAGTTCCGAAATCATCTCGATCCATACCGTCGAAGATGAAATCTAGTGGATCGGCTGATGAAGACCTTTGGGCTTCCATTGCAGCTCCTGCACCTACAACTGGGCACAAGCCTTTATCGTCTGGGCGAGGCCGAGGTACAAAACCTGCTGCTATGAAATTGGGTGCTCAAAGGATAAACAGAACATCATCAGGCATGTAAATTAATTAGATTGAAAACAAAGAATTGAATTTAGGGAAGTTTCTGTACATTTTTCCTCATATGGTGTCTTTGCATCTCGAGATGAGTTGTGTTGTATTCTCTATGAAAACCACATGTTCTAAAATATGTTTTCTCAATCAAAATTTACTTATTTCTTTTGTAAACATTAGCCATTCATTTATACATTGGATATCATTTTTTGTGATTAGTTGAGGTTACTCTTTCAATTGAGTATATATTATAACCTCCCCTCCCTTTTAGTGTGTGTGTGTAAGAGTGTTCGGGTTTTTATTAAACCTTATCTCCTATAAGTCATGAATGTTCAAGCACTTAAATAAAGGTAACTTTGAATTTCTTGTCCAACATTCAATTGAGGTTTTATGATGTTAGTATTGTCCAAAATTCTATAACGTTTTCAAAATACAACGCATACACGAGCTTGTATTAGTAAAAAAACATGTGCAACACACGTGCACTTATATTATTCGCTACAATATATTTTCATAATAATAATATCGATGGAAACAAACAACACATAAAGTGCATGTCTAAACCAATTTGGGCCTTGGATTATTCTGCAACATATTGGGCCTTGGGTTTGGTAGGAGGATGTTTCCATGGTTGGCACCACCAGGGTAATGGACCATGTCGCCTCAAGCAAGGCCCATCCTTAGTTATTTCCCAAAAGCAAGCACCGCCACACATTGGATCGAGATGGTTAAAGTTGTAAACTCCGTAACTACCACTCCCATGTTGCGTTATGAAAGTTGGTAAGACTTTTACCTTTGTTTTTAGTGATGGAGTTAATAAAGGAAGTTCTATTGCGGTTCTTGGTAGTAATGGGCGGTTGTTGGCGGTTACGTATCAGACTATATTCTATAATACTACTAGTGGTGATGCTACATCTTGTGATTTTGCATTATTAAGTTTTATAATTAGGGGAAATCACTTAATTACGATGTGGGAACATTTGTGTGTGGTTTTGCATTATTAAGTTATTTTATGTTTCGAAATAATCAGCCTATGTGGGACTGATATGTGTGTTACTTAATTTTTTCCTTTTATAGAAGTATGTTAATAGCAACAATTAATGTCCAAGTCTAAACAATTTGAAATTTCGATTGTTTTAATGTCAAAGTATGACTGCTTGTTTATGTACAATACTAGATATGTACACGAGGGAGAAACCAATTTGATGATCATGAATATTACTCGGAATTTTTAATCCAAATCCTATTTGACTCTACTTACAACCTCTCTTCTCTACTCATATCATTTACAAAAGTTGGTGTCTTATATATATATATATTTTACAATTGAATTAGATTTCGCGAAATGTAATAATTACAATATATATATATATATATATATACAATAATACAAATACACATATTTTGTTATTGTGATTATGACAAATCCAAATTGAGTTAAAATTCTGAAACGTGAGCAAAAGTTTCTCTATATATGTACCCTCAAATCATGCAATATTTATTTTGTTTTTTACTAATTAATTAAGTGAACGAAAGAACCAAAACGAAGCTACTATATAAACCACAATTTCCCCCTTCCTTTTTTTTCTCTCAACCAAACACTAAATCTAGATCTCTTTCTCCCATATCATGATGGGCTAAAACATTTGGGATGTTTTCTAAGTTGTAATCCTCTCCAATTTTCTTTTTTGCTTTCCTTTCTCCTAATTATAATTATTCCAATTTCCTCCAAGAAATTTTGAATTGAGAAAGGAAAGCCTAAGCCATGGGGAAGTATTTAGAGCTTTTGGACTCGGGTATAAGAATTGCATATAGGTTTCAATCACATTGCCCACAAACTGCAAGAGTCTACTACCACCCTCCCTCCGGCGATAAGGATCACCTCCACCGCGACCGCAACCACCACCACCATTATGGTTTCTTCAGAGGCGGCGCCACCAAGGAGGCGATTGTGGGCCTGTTTGAGTCTAATGCTGGTGTCGGGTTTATATTATGGACTTCATTTTTTATATTGTTACGTGAATATTATCAAAATTAGATAGGTTAGTAAAAATATAGGAAGAACGTACAATTGTATGTAGCACCATTAGTTATTTCTCTAACTTTTATTATAAACGAGAGAGCAACGAATCAAAAAAAAAAAAAAAAGGAATATATATCATGCAGTTGTAATTGTATATGAACGGTGAATTATTTCTTTTGCAAAAAATGTGTGCCTCTAAAACGAAATACCATATGATCTATTTAATATTATGTGTATATTTCACGTTGTATATATTAAGATTATGTTTTAGTTTAATAGTAGCGAAAAACTTGTTAGTTGTCATTGGTTTCAAGTATGGGCCTAACGAAATCAATGCTAGTAGGATAGATCACATAGAACTAGTCCAAAACTCAAATTACTCTTAGTACAAGTAAAATACAGTTATTGAACTTATTAAATTATTTTCACTTTCAATAAAGTGAACTAAGAGCGACTAAAAGCGAACAATCACAAGTCAAATCATACGTAAATGAGATTGTCAATGGATCCAATTCAAATCAAATCAACCTAAATACAATGCTCATCCATTATTCTTTTATTCAATCCGAGTACCATCGAATATTTAGAATCTATTATCGATTCGCGTCCACCTAATTTTGGTCAAATTCTAAACAAAAATCGATTTTGATTAATCTAAAAACATCAGGCACTATCTCCATCTATATGATAATAGATCACATTTAAAACATTGTCAACATATAAATATCAATTTCCGCCATTTATTGCATCTTGTCGAAAAACAACGATAATTAATGATCAATAATATATTGGAAAATTAATTCATGTTTTGCGGGTATTGACACATAAAAATGATATTATGAATGAAATAATGAAAAATAGAATAAAAACTCGTATTTCTTATATCAAATAAAATGTTTTATGCATACAATTTTGTTAGTCATTATCGATAGTTGAATATTTTAACGGATGAGATCAATCTAAATCCATATGCATTCCATATATTTCAAATTATTGATCTTGTTGACTAAACCAGATCCTTTGGATTTGTAATCAGTTAAGATTCTATTCAATTAAATCAAATTCGCCCCTTTCTAAACACATTTGATTGTTTATTTAATAAGTTGGACTGAGTTGGATATGAACTAAAATTTCCCACTTTCCACATATCTTTTCAAGAAGACAATGACAAGTTTACTCAAAAAGGTCCTCAATAGAGCAAAGCAACAAAACAGAAAAGCATCTTACAAGCAAAATCCACCTAGAATGTAAGCATTCTGATTAAAATCTTGTGCTATTCATCATCAATCAATCTTTGAAACCATAAATTAACAATGCTGCAAGTTACATATATATATATAGCTCATTCATCACTATTGAGCCCCGTGAAGCGGCTTCCGGGCCACGAAGAAATACATTGCTGTGAAAATTTCTTTCCTGCAAATTCCAATCATAACATACACTTAGTCATTAAACTTCAAATTCCACAAAGTACAAGAGTACTAAAGGTTATGGAGTGAAGAAATGGACAAAATACAAGGGGGAGAAGTGTAATTTCCCATTGTGTTATAAAGCAAGAATAAACACGAAAAGACTCTTACTTTCCACCGGCGACGAGACCTTCTGCAGCTTTCTCTAAGAAATTTTGAACTCTTTGGCTTCCCTTAGGGGCAATTCCAATTTTTTCTAGAGCCATTACCTACAAAAACAGATACCAAAGACATAACTAACCTTTAAAAGTGAAAAATAACTAATGCTTGATGCATACAAATACGAGATATATATTTACATTACTTTTTGATTTTTGCACAGACAACATAACAAGGGAAATATATTTATATATGATCAGATGTGAAAATATTACTCCTACCATACCATATTTTTGGTGATAAAACGTCCAATTGCCGTCAAACGGAAACTGCTGAGAGAGAAGTGACTTGTATCTAATGGCAAGTACCATGGGATAGGTGAGTCCACTGCAAGATCTTTCTCCCACACAACCTTTAAAAGAAAGAAAAAAATAGAAATATATGACAAAACCTCATAGATTATGCAGAAAAGGCCCAAGATTTTTGCTAACTCACTTCAAATCCAGCTTGCTTAACAGCTTCAAGACATTGGCTTGTCAGCCTAATGTCAGGGAGTCCATTTCCTAGTTCGATTTCTGCCTGCAAAAATGGAGTTTTTTGTATCAAATCCAACCATCAAAATTAGAGTTACATTTAGAAGCCTTTTCTTTTCCATGTATATGGTAAATTACCTTAATCTGTTGGTGTTCTTTGTTATTGGGATCATAGGCATCAGTCATGCACCACTCGTATGCAGCAAAACATTGACCCGGTTTCAGTACTCTATATATCTCGCTATAGCATCCAACCTGGAGGAGCATAAGAACAAGTCAAGCCAACTTATTAACAAACATAAACTGTACGGATAGGGTAAGACCCGAATTAGAATAATAAGAAATTACTATTATAAATTTACCCACCGCGTCTGGGGCATGGCAGGTAGCTTCAATTGCATACACTGCATCAAAACTATTGTCGGGAAACGGCATCTTCATGAAGTCAGCCTGCATAATTACCAAAAAATTATCAAAATGGAAAGAATTATAATTAAAAATTACATAGAAACTCGATCGTCACTAATTTACTGACTTTGACGAAGTTACAAGTCTTGCCCAGTCCTGCATTGCGGTTTAGAACCTGCACATCCAGGGACAGATTAATAAAGGTATACTCCGAAAATAAAACTTTAATGCATGAAAACATCATGGTATAAAAATGAAACTCAAATTCAAATGAGTTTGGTGTCAAAATTGATCCTATCAATTCAACTTTTTGCCAAACAACAAAAGATATGACAAACATCATACCTCTCCTCTTGATATCTGATATTCATTGTTGTTGAGACCCGTAACTGATGTAGAACTGCAAGATGTCAAACAAATATAAGACAAAAATTATTATGGAATTAAAGCGTAAACAGAAAGAACACATTTCATGTATATTATAAAAATAGATCACGTTGTTTCTCAATTGCTACACATATTAAACACATTACATTCAATATACAACTAGCTCAATTGCTATGTTTGGTTTATGGATTTCAGTGAGTAAAATGCAAATGAACAATAAATGAAGCTCAACGTTGCGTCATTGAATGCAAGAAAAAACATTTTCCTTAGCGTTTTAATCACTGAAATCCTTGAATAAAACATAACCTTAGTATTTTTCTTACAATAAAATACTACTTGTGTACGAGGTTGATTAATTGTTAACAAATTCTTTGTTGCACCAAATATAATGAGAAAAATTCACATCAGTATTTAAATATTAATCATGAAACAAACAATAATTAACATTTCGTAAACCTGAATCGAGCGATTTCTCTTAATGGTCCACCAATTCCACATCCAACATCCAAAACCTACGAACACAAGTAAAAAGTTCAACACTGGTATAAATAAGTCCAGAAATGCTTCAAAAGAAGTGCCATAAAACGTTTAATTAAACCTTTTGTCCTGGTTTTAGGCCAAGTTGTAAGGCAAGGAAGTGCTCGTGCCTCTTAATGCTTTCAAGGAGAGACTCTCCTTTCCATCTGATGCATTTTATCATAATACTATTCAGTAACTTTAAAAAAAGGGGGAAAAGAAAAGGAAAAACCGCCTTGGTGCCTTTAGTTATGAAAACATGATTAAACTTAAAAACGAAGAATTCACCTTGGAGCAAAATGGAATGATTCTCCCCAGCCATACTCGTAGAAACTTGTAACAAGATCATAGTACTTATTAACCTGATAAATCACAAGGCAATCAAAGTTAAACAAGGATCTCTGTAACTAACTAAATTATTGCCGTATTTAAATAATGAATCTCAACAGATAAAAAGCATCATCATGAAAGAGCATAAAAAATTTAATATATTCAAGGAGATAAGGATCGTGTATTAACTACAACTCTTGCTTATAAGAATAGATAGGGATCTATGAACCAGAAATTAGGGAGTTTGGGCTTTTTCAAGAGTTTTAGTATTTATATTTTGGATTGTAAATGAAAAACATGTTTTACTAGAATTTAGAAGCCAAAAGTTACAAGCAGAGCTGCAAATTGGGCTGTGTATGACAAATGAGACTTCTCACCATGTCGGTGTAGTTAGCTTTTCTCTCTTCCTCCTTGCCTCCATAACTAACATGATATTTTTCGTACCTGGATACACATACACACCCAAATCAAAAATTCTTCTAATATAAAAAAAGGGATAACATACATAGAGAAAGAGGTCTACTGCAAATTTCAAAATAGAGAAGCCATTCAAAACCTAATTCCTAAATTTATTGCAGTATAGGCTTTATTTGAGATTTTGGCTTTAGTTTAGAAACCGAAGATCTGCCAGGAGTATTAACCCAATGTTGGTTTCTTAGATTTTTAGTGAGTGAAATGCTAGAACCAAGCGTAATTTATAGTTCATTTTCCATTTTTCTCAGTCAATTTACTTACTGAATTCAAGAACCAAGCATAGTCTAAGTGATGTGCATACAAGACATATACAACAAAAATTCCCAAAAGGGTAGGAAGAAAAATAAAATCAGTAGAACAGTAATTCAATACTGATAAAAGATCAGATCTACCACATAATCACAAAATTGTTCTACTTAGGAAAAATATCAATTTTGCCATAAAACTACTATAATCCTACTACCACCATCCATTCAACATGAGAGATTCCACAAATCAGTCTTCTAAAGCAGTGTCAAACAATAAAATTCCTTGAAAAAGCAAAACCAAAGACAGTCCCAAATTCCCATCAAATCAAAGATAAATGATTGACCGGTGAGTACTTATTAAAAAAAAAACACTACAAGTGGGTGTTTTGGTCATAAGTGAACACAAAGAAACCTAGTCAAGAACGGAATTACCTAGATAACACAATCCTAAAAACTACTAAACCCAAATTTGAGATCCAACCATCACCATTCTAAATTAAATTCAGATAGCTAACACTCTTCAACTTCAAGAATCACATTTTACACACACAAATATACATATAATATATATATATGTATATATATATATATAGAGAGAGAGAGATGAAAAGGTTAAAGATGACTACTTGTCAACGGCGGAGAGAACATCAGTTTTATCAATTCTTCCACCAAGCCCAGTTGCTAGATCCAATGTTCCTTTGTTCGACATCTCTTTTGTCTTTCTATATAACAACTTAGCCTCTCAAAAATTGAATCTTGGGGATCTATATAAAAAACCCATAAACCAAAATCAGCAACAAAATGCATGTATATATATATATATATATATATATATATATATATATGAAAAAAGATTCAATAAAAATGGAGTCTTGAGCATAACAAAAATAAAAAAACTGAAAAGATAAAAGAAGAATGCAGGTGTTTGGTCCGAACTCCGAAGATACCAACCCTTTTGAGAGACTGAAGAATTGCTGATTAGAAGAATATCCCTAAATTAATTTCAATTTGTATGGCAAAGAAAAGAGTGAAGAGAAAAAGAAAAAAGGTGACAGCAATGATCTGTTTTGAGCTTTTGGACTCTTTTCCAAAGGGATATTTGGCTCAATAGCCTTTCTCCAAATGTTTTTTGCAAAACTAGCCTTCCCTTTTTTCTTTTTCTTTTTTCTTGGTTTAAATAACAATTAAATTTAATTAAACACAATTAAGTCTAATTAATCAATTAATTCAATAATAATAATACAAAACACCAATAAAAATTCATTTTCACTCCCAATTCAGATTTCAAAATTTCTCTCACTACAAAAAACTCTCTAAAAAATTCATCCCAAATTTTTGTCACTTGTCACTTGGACGCCCAAGTGACAAGCGGCATTGTTTCCGCCGGGTCACTTTGGTGCTCAAGTGACAAGCGGCATTGCCGCCGGGTCACTTGGGCGCTCAAGTGACCCGGCGGCAACAATGCCGCTTGTCACTTGGGCGTCCAAGTGACCCGGCGGCAACAATGCCTTTTGTCACTTGGGCGTCCAAGTGACCCGGCGGCAACAATGCCGCTTGTCACTTGGGCGCCCAAGTGACCCGGCGTCAATGCCGCTTGTCACTTGGGCCCCCAAGTGACCCGGCGGCAACAATGCCGCTTGTCACTTGGTCGCCCAAGTGACAAGCGGTATTTTCGGGTTTTTATTTAAAGTTAATTAATAACCTAATCTAAGTAAGGCTAGTTTTGCAAATAAAAATTTGAAAAAGCTAGTTTTACAAATTAAACTTTCCATAAGGCCATATATGCAAATGACTCTTTTCCAAACGACAATGTTAATCTTATGTTATTCTTAATAAACAAAACAGGGCGAGTGGCTTGCACGTCAGGGATTGCACGTGAGAATATGGAATCGGCCAGCTGTTGGATACTGCCAGGTTAGCTGACGTCATGTGGGTTGTAAACATTCATATTATAAAGAGAAAAATAATACTCCTACTAGTAAGAAATTTGTATAATTAATGAATCCTTAAATTTTTGATTTGTCACAATTAATGTCATTTATTCTTTGAACTTGATATATTGTAGGATTATGATTCAATCAGACAATTTGATAGATATTTAAAAAAAATTATTATGTTTTATGATGGGGAAATACAATCATGAAATTACATCAAGAAACGATCCTATTAAAATATTTTATCAGTATTTGAATTCAATTTTTTTTTATTTTTTATTTTAAAGTAAGTAAAAACTATGAAAAATGATGTGCACTGGTAATAAAAAAAGATTCTTAATTATAAAAAGATGAATTAGTGAAGTTTTAGTGACAGGTCATAGACATTGATCTAGATTCACGTGCAGCACATACATTCATAGTAACAACAGAAATGAGTCACGTGACTATCTTTATGATTTTCTTTTTTCTTTTCTCTAATATAGTGTGTACTGTGTACTGACTAGTTGTCTATTTTGTCATATACCAAAAAATAGATGAAAAAGGCTTCTACAGAGTTGGTGAAACGATCATGTGTTGTTGGATGACATTTTTTAATTTAGTTTATTGACTTTGAGATAATATTTGATATTAATGTGAATTTTTTTTATATAATATAAGCTCAAAAATGATTTTTTATAAAATGAGTAGAGATCTACTAATTTGATATTGTATATATAAATTATGTCTTGTTTTAGCTTATGTAACCGAGTTGGACAAACTTTAAATTCTATAAGGCGATTAATATAATTTTGTTTAATATACAATGAATTGAACTCAAACGAAGTTTTAAAAAATCAAACTTGAACTCAAAGCCGCGAATAAATGAGTATTTTCTTTTCCCAAAAGAATAAGTACCAACAATATGATAAAAGTCATGATATTAAAAATAGACTATAATAGTGTACAATGTGGTTCTTTGTCATTCACCACAAAAATCCACCATAGAAGAAAAGTATATAATTTCTCACAATTGCTTCCACTTCAATTATAATTGAAAGAAAAGAAAAAAAATCACCTAACAGCTTCTGGAGCAGAATTGCAATAAGCTGTATGCAAACAAACCAGCTTTGTGCAAGTCAAACAAACAAAAGCAAACACCACACCAATAACAACTCCAACAATACTCTTCCTTTTATCTAACTTAACTGCTCTTTTAACAATACTCCCAAAACAAGGAAAAAGTCCTCCACATGCAAAAACCATTAAATGGTCTAATCCTCTATAGTCAATCCCAGCAAGAATCGACCCTATTGCAGATAACGGGCCCACAAAACCTATAAGTGCCGCAGATAAAAGTGACCCATGCCAACTATCAGTCGCAGCAAATATACAGCTAGCCACAGCAGCACCACGAGGAAATCCGTGTAGAGAAACCGGCAAAACCATGTGCCGTCCAAGCCCATAAGCCTTGGGGGCGGCTACCCCCAAGGCCAGCCCCTCGGCTAACGCGTGTAGGGCCACGGCTACACAAGATAAGACCGATTGAAGAGTGAGCGCACTAAATGAGAAGTTAGAGACGGTAGATAACGTGTTTGCTGAAGTTTTTTTACGGCCCGCGAGTTTCATGGCAGTGGATATAGATACGTTGATGAATGTATATCCGGCACCAAGGAGAAATACGAGTAGGAAGAATCCCATTTTTGAGGAGAAGAGTAGTTGGAGAGGTCGCCAGGCACCGACTACGAAGGCTATGCCGGAGGCTACACCCGTGAGAAGTGCGTGTTGGAGTCGGAAAGCAAGAGCGAAGGCAACGAGGGCAATGCCACCGAGCAATGGGCCTAGACCGAATAGAAGAGAAACGAACAAGCCAGAAGCATCCTCTGGACTGTAAAGTAAAAGAAATTAGTTAAGCATGAGTAGCTTTTACACAATTATATTTCTAGAGATTGACATATTAAGCATGTCATGCTACCAGGTTCCCAAACGAAGTTTTAGTGAAGTGATTGGGGCAAAGTTGCATTATTTAATAATATTTTGCTTTGGTCTTATCGTTTCATTTTCATCTCTATTTTGCAGTTTTGGTCTTTAAAAATATTTAGCATGGTGCCCTATTTTCCATCTCTTTTTCGTGCATTTGTTCTCATAAGACAGTCTAAATTTTGCACTTTGATCTCAATTTGGATGGAAAGGGGTGATAGGACCAAAAAAGGGTGCAATTTCATAGAATACGGGACCAAAAGTGTTGAGAGTCCAGTCGTATAGGATTAAAAATGCAATTTTGCCAGTCCTTTGTGTAAGAGTATATCAGAAATTTTGAGTGGTTTGATGCGCGAGAGTGCAGATAGAACATATATCTCGAGGGGAGGGGAGGGATAGAAGAGGGGGGGGGGGGGGGGAGGAGGGTGAAGTTACTTGTTGTTGTGGCTGAAATGCTCAAACAAAGCACTGAGACCTTCCATAAATGCCACAGAGAGTGTAGCTGCTGATGCAACTTGAGATGCAGAAGATTCCTGCAACAAGAAACATAAGAGGAATGTCAGATCATAAAATCAAGAGGCATATAGAGTTCAAAACAGCAGCACAAATTTAAATCGAGAATAAGAAGCATAAGACCATAGATAATAAAGTATAATTTTGAATCAGAAGCTCCAAGGACCGATTGACATACAATATAATTTAGACTAGTTTAAAATATGTAAAAGGAAGTGAATGACTTGGTCAGTCCACAATGGAAAAAAAATCAATCTGTATATTCCTCATTGCATTTTTCGTAACTCGATCATGTTAGCTTATTTCGCAACAAGGAGAATGAAAAAGATTACCTTGAATCCATCTGGAAGGACCTCAGCTATAACCATCCAAATCATACACCCAGCGGCAAATCCAGTAGCAAATGGTAGGAATTTGTTGAATGATTCAGCAAATACAAATGAAGGAACTGCTACAATAGGCTGCATCGTAACATTAAAACAATTTTGATATCAATGGGTATGAAATCACCGACAATGAAAATCTTACCTAATGAGTCCACCAACAAAATCAAAAACTCCACATACAATATTTGTGTAGATATTTCAGTATATAGTATATACAGATATGGTTCTTAGAATAGCTAAGATCGGTAGTTCTAAGATTTGCAACCACCCTTGGTACATATGAACTACTGCTAATGTTAAAAACATTCATTTAGTGTGACATAGTTTTTTTTTTCTCTCAGATTCTTGATTGGATCTTAACATTTCTCACGTATAAAACAGGTATCTGTCAATGACTCAATGGAGGTGAACATTGCAATACATTCTGTTGATTATGTAACATAGATGTATAATATTTCTCTTGGCTCATATGATATGTTATTAGGAGTTCTTTCCAACAAGGTAACACCTAAGAGAGGCAAGATTGCTTTTTTAGTCCCACAAAATTAGATCCTCAGCACTTTTAGTACCTCGCTTTGCAAAATTGTACTTTTGGTCCCAGACGACAGGACCAAAGTGCAAATGTCTTCGAAAAATGGGATCTCAAGTGCAGTCGTAAATGCGGAACCAAAAGTGCTAAGGGTCCGGTCCTATGGGACTAAATATGCAATTTTACCCCTAAGAGAAAAACATCTCTCCAATATCACCTGTCCATATTTCCAACATAAATGTTTTTTTCAATCAAAATGTTTCACATGTCAAATTTCCCTCATTGCTATAAGCTTAATTACCTGTGGCAGTGAGGTTATTACACTCCATAACATAGCCTTCTGTGGAGATACTCCTCTTGACGCGAGCACCATACTAACAGCCAAGCCCTCTGGAATATTGTGCACGGCAATGGCTAGAGTTACCAAAATACCCTGAGATAATCCCTTGGAGCCCGCAAAGGATACTCCAACACCAGAGCCCTCACCAAAAGAATGAAGAGTCATTATTCCGACTACAAGAATCACTTTAGCAGCTTCCGCTCCTTTTATGTCCAGCATACTCACCTCACCATATTGCTCAAGTATCTGAGTATCAAAAAAGGGGGGGGGGGGGGGGGGGGGGGGGGTGTTGAATTAAAGCAAATGAAAAGGATAATGAGTAGCATTTGAATGATATTCTTGTGAGATATGTAGCAATACATACAAATGAAGTAAACTAAATGAACATAAAATAGATGCTTCTCTAAATATGATATTCTTGTGAGATATGTAAACATTCATATAGACGAATTAAACCAACTAAAAATAAATTGACCTCCTAAAAACTTATGCTTGTACAGCCAATCAAGTAATCCCTAAAGTTTCTAATTCATGATATCAGCTCCATCTCTAAGAGACGTCATGTGATTGAACAACTGTGACCTACTTCATTGCATACAAACTATATAATAACAAGCAAGACATTAAATTTGTCTTAATATAAAGCGTATAAAATTGGAACTTAAAACTCCATTAAAAAGGAAGGAAAAGAATAGCGTGTGCCCAATGTATGAGCATTTATTTACTGCTACGGTTGCATGTAACTTGTATATGCAGCAAATTCGAATTTTCTTACAGTACACAGTCAAGATTGGACTTTAGAGTATCATTTATTAATCCTCATAGGTGTGCTGAACTACATCATCTGTAAAGCGGGTATACAAAACAATTTTTCCATATGTACAGGATCTTTTGCAATAATCACACAATAAAAACACAGATAATATCAGCTATCGCATCATTATTGTAAAATAGACAAAATTGTATTATTAGTCCCACAGGATTAGACCATCAACAATTTTAATCCCACGCTTTACAAAATTGAACTTTTCGTCCCAATTTATTCGAAATATTTTGCAATATCAATCCTAGTGCCCCTCTTCCATCCAGATTTTGCATATTTGGACACGTAGGAATGTCTCGGTTTTTCCCAAATTGAAAGATAAAGGTTCGTTAGGACTATAATTGCAACATTGTAAAACACGAGATTGAAAGTGCTGAGGGTTCAGTCTCCGGGACTAAAAATGCAATTTAACCTAAAAATGCTTATCTAGATATCAGTATAGAAATTAAGAGCTTCACCATCTTGCAAAGCCAAATGAAAATGCCACCAGCCAAAATACCCATCACAACCCAACTTCCGCCACTCCCGTGGCTCTGTCCTTCCTGTATAAGGTCAAAGCTAGCGGCCAACATTACCCCTGCAGCCATTCCATTACATATTCCACCCCACTCAGGATCGAGCTCCACAAAGAAAAACGGTATGGCACCTAAACCAGTGGCTGCAGCCATGACCAGTGTGAAAAATGCGACTGTGGATACTGAAACTCTATTGTTTTCACCATTGCTATCAGAATTAACCACATGCTCTGTCCCTGACCCATCTATCACACCACCCCCTACATTCTTTCGTGGAGAAGTTATTAATCTTTGGGGATTTTCTTTCTCATTTTCTGCTGTGATAGTATAACTAAATACAGATGTAAGGAGCAAAAGTAAAAGGACTTGCTTTGCTTTGAACCCCATTATCAGCGAGCATAACTTGATCACAGAAGGCCTTTTGAATCTCGTCTATCAAGCCAAGAAACCAAATTCAGATCAAATATATCGATATAACAAACTGGAGTTTTTATTGATCTGATATAATGATCTTCATTTCACATGAAGCCCCCCTCGTATATGTTGATGGCTTTTGTTGCTGCTAAAAGATGAAACAGTGTAAGTATATTAAACAAATAAGAAACTCTAAGCACACAAACATAGCAAGCTCAAACAAAAGACATGTGATAGTGGCAAATCCTTAGGCATAATTTTTATGGTTCTTTCAATGTACTCTGAGCATTGATAGGGAAATCAAGCTGGGCATTTCACAGGATAAGAACTAGAAGGTAGTTTCTATATAGCATTGATGGTACACAAAGCCAAATTTGGATTTTGACGTAAAAGCTCCAGTGATTAATGAAACTTAATTGCATTAGCATTATTGGATTACATTAAAGAAATATGACCATTTTGTTTCTCTCATTAAAGTAACTATGGTATTCAATTCTTCAAAACAAACTATCGTACAAAGGTCGAAGGGTAACCAAATACACCAAATAACAAAATCAGTTGTTAAATCTCTTGGATTGTGAATCAAACAAAGAATTAGCACTTTCCAAGTCAATGATCATCAGTATTCAAGAGAAACTCAAAAACACAAGTATATAAATTCACAGTTTTTCAGTGTAAGACAAATTTTCTTTATCCAGAACTTTACACACATCAAAATACCAATCTTCATCATTATACATACTGCAACTAACATCAGCAACTGATACATGAAAAAAAAAAAGAACATAAAAAACCAAGTCTGATGAAATCAAGAATCATATAACCCGATTTTAAATTAAACAAACTAAGAAGAACCTACATTGATAAATTGAAAATAAGGATTCAGGCAGTCATCTTGAAGACATACGTATAAATGTTCTAAACCCTATAAAGAAATCATATATATCCAATTCAAGCACGCAAACATGATAATATATACAAATTAGTATATCAGAAAAACAAAATAACGAAGCACCTTTTTGATAAGCAGAGCAATCTTGAATTATGTAAACCCAGATTTTGCCTGAAATTTGTACGAATTTTGAGGAGGGGTGTGGAAATATTGGGAAAGAGTAAAGAAAAATCAAGACTTTCCCCAACTTTTGCTTTTTCTCTCTTTTTTTTTTTATAGATAATAAGAAACTGATATAAATGCTAACTCAAAATAATTCCTACTAAGCTACCACTATTTACGACCTTAATTCGTGCAGGATCGGATAAACAGATTTCATGTCACTTATGGGAATATGCTTACAATAATAGTAATTGAAAAGTCAATATCATATTTTAATTTTGTTTATATTACAAAACCATGAACTGCCCTACGTTTGTGATTTGTGAAGTCAATTGACGTTTTAAGGATAAACACCATTAATGGTCCTTCTTATTATTAATTTTTTATAGAGTGGTTTTTCTTGTATTTTTTTCTCACGTTAGTCCCCATTATGACTTATTTGTTTCACTTTGATCATTTTTAGGTGATCCAAAGTGAACTAAAGTGTCAAACAGTTTTATGAGGGACTAAATTGATAAAGAAATAGTTTTATAAGGGACTAAATTAATTAAGAAACAATTTTAAGAGGGACTAAATTAATACAAAACAATTTTATGAGAGACTAAAGTGTAACACTATAAGTAAAGACCCCTTGTAAATAACCAAAATGAAACAAATAATTCATATTGGGGACTAACGTGGGAAAAAAAAAAAACAAGAGGGACCACTCTGTAGAAAATTAACGATAAGAAGGACCACTAGTGGTATTTACCCGATGTTTTAATTTCGACAAATCAATATTTTAATAGAATCTAAATTGTAGAATTTTAGTTGGAAAATATTACAATATTTCAAAGAAAAATCTAAAAATCTTTTAAGATGATTCTAGTAATCGACTGAAGGAGGGCGAAAGAACGAGAATTAAGACCATCTCTAGCCGAAGGAGGGAGGCAGGCATGAGGGGAGTCGTCGATTGGAGATAGAAATTTTTCAGAGGGCAATCGCGGGGCAAACTAGGCAGATAGGCAGGCAACGGTTGCCTGCCTTGCTTGCCTAAAGGCGTCCAGGCCAATGGCCCTATAATTTTTTTATTTTTAATTTTTACTTTAAAATAAATTAAAATGTGTTTAAAAAAATTAAATTATATTAATTATAAATATATGTGTATAAAAAAATTAATTGGTCACTTTTTTTTAATAAAAATAAAACATGTATGTGTGTGTAAAAATCCTTAAAAATTTTGTGAAATGCCTTATAAATTTTGTGAAATGCCTTATAAATTTTGTGTAAAAATTCTTAAAAACTTGTGTTAAAAAAATAGCCAATTTTATGTAATTGGTCACTTTTTTTTTTAAATAAATTAAAATATTTATGTGTGTTTGTAAAAAAATTGGGTGTATTTTGATAAACTTCGACTTAGTTTTAAAAAAAATATAGTTATTGTTATATAAAAATATGACTTAACAAAACTTATTAGTATTGCAACTTAATTTTTATGAATGCCTTATTTATTATTATTATTATTATTATTATTATTATTATTATTATTATTATTATTATTATTATTATTATTTTTCAATTCCAAAAATAATATTATTACTGTTATTATTATTGTTAAGTGAGAGTGTAGAAAATTTGAAATTGAATGAAATGTTTTAGATTATTGGATCGGTTGGAAATGACAAACTAGGCAAGGCAAAGAGACAGACAGACAGACAGGCACGAGGGTCGGCTGGAGATGGCATAAGATTGTTAAATAAGTTAGGGGGAATTTCACTTAGTTGTTGAAGAATTAATTAACGGAAACTGAATTGGGCTTTTCTATTGTTAGTACCATTTCTTAGTAGGTTCCCAGCTTTAATCAGACAAGATACGGATTGAATTAAAATTAAAATAGATATGTATTTTAGCCTCCCAAATACAAATGAAAATCCAAATACGAAGTTGTATGATTTGGGAGCAAGGAGGGTCCTAGTGACTGGGACAGGCCCAATCCGTGAGTGCGCTGTGGACACATACAGTATGCATATAGACTTCATTACTAACCCTCAGGCCTATGGTATGTTCATAGAATTATAAGTAATTCATATAATTTTTTCTGTGGTACGTACAATGATGTGTTTGGTTTACTTTGTAATCTGAAGGGTGTGATTTAAATCTGATTTTTAAGTGTGGTGTGCTTATTTTTGATGTATAAGTTAAACTGAATTTAGTATTAATTAAACCTCAATGTCTAATCTGATGCAATGTCTAATATAAATTTAATATTATGATGGAAGTTCAAAACTCAAAAGTAGTTTTAGTTTTCATCCCTAAGTCAAACTCAGCTCTCTAAAGTTGATGAATAAGTTCAATCTTTTAGAATTGAGTTTCCTCATCTTTCCCTTATAATGACTTGGGAACAAAATAACCTCATTTATTAGTGAATGGAAAGTTTGTATTGCCTATTTCTATTATTTTTTTATTTTTTTGATAGGGTTACCTAATGAATTCACTTGGTAAGTAAAAACTAATGTGAAAGTTCCTTTTTTTTTTTTTTTCAAGAACAAGTTTTTATTGTTTTCGGAATTACAAATTATGAACAACAAACAAAAGAGATAATAGTTAAAAGAATAACAATGGATAGATAATTCACTATTTTTCTTGTGGGATATTTTAGTCTACATACATATATACGTGATATTAAGCATTGTTTAAAGAGTAAATCACAACCTTTATAATATTGAAAATTTTAAAATTTGTGTTTATCTCAATTAGTTGTTATCCTATTACCCCTAGGACTATATAGGAGATGGTTATCTAGTTACAGAAGGAGACTAGCATTATAAATTACATTACATACCTTTGCGTTATAATTATTGGGACTAAATTACAAAATATATATATATATATATATATATATTGCACTTGAGAAGATTTATTTATCATGGATGGCCCGAAAAAGATCCAACGACGACACGACCCGGATCAAAAGAGTGAATTACCCGAACGTTTGGTCGTTCAAATACTCTCTCTAATGGATGTGAGAGATGCTGTAAGAACATGTGGTGTTCTCCCCAGGACAATGAAAAACCTATGGACTCTTGTCGATAAAATCAACTTCCGTTGTGATTTTGACAAACCATGTCGAGAACGACGGCGATTTTTTTGGTACGTTGATCGCACCTTGACCCAATTTGTTTGTTCAAATATCAAACAATTCTCCCTTCAAATATTGTCACTTGATTCTTCTGAGTATAACAAAGTGAAGAATTGGGTCGCGTATATTTGTGAGAAGAAAAACGTCAAGTCTATCAAACTAGAATTCATGAATTCAATAACTCATTATACCCCTCCGGATTGCTTCTACAAAAACTCGTGGCTTGAAAAGTTGGAGCTGCATGGTATGACTTTTTTTACTTTCAAGCGGCCCACTGCAGTGACTTGGACTTGGCTAAAGACTTTGTCTTTAACTCGTGTGACACTACTCAACGGTGATGTTGATGTAATATTATCAGGTTCTCCTGCATTTGAGACTATTATTTTGGATGATGTAGGTCTTGCCCAACTTAATATCAACTCCAAAAGTGTGAAAAAATTAAAGTTGATTGATTTTCATGTTGTTACGAGTGACAGAAGTTTCGTAATTAATGCTCCATGGCTTCAAGAACTAGATTTCTCTGGAAACTTTTATGGTTTTGAATTGCAATTGCTCAATGTATCCTCGTTGAACATTGCTAATCTCACTTTCACACATTTCCTATTTCGTGACCGTAATACGTGTTATCGCGGCATTAACGAAATTGATTTGATTCACAATGCGACCATTAAATTGCTACAGAGCTTGTGTCATGTCAAGGAACTAAGAATTGGGCCTATCTTCATTCAGGCCCTGTCAGCAAGAACAAACTTGCCACCTTCATTAGTGTTTGAGTACTGTGAGTATATTATGATTGAATCGCCAGTTTGGAAATTTCAAATCCCTGGGATAGTACGACTTTTGCAAAGTTCCCCTAACGTGGAGACCTTCATCATAAAAGCGGTGACCCCTTCAGAGGTTCAGTTTTTTCTTTTTTCATATATACTCTTTCTTTAATTATCATGATTTACTAATTTGTTTCAACACAATCTCACTATGTATTATAAAGTAACCTAATGTTTTTTTCTTTTACATACAGTACTTTACCAGACGATATTTCAATGAAACATATGATTTTAGTGGACACGATAGCAGCTTGAATTTGCAAATTAGGAAATTCCCGTGTCTGAAGAATGTTAAGGTTGTACACTGCAGAGATTTGTGTTCAAAGGATGCAGAATCAAATGAAAGCCGACATGAAGACTTTAAACTTGTAGCACATATACTAAGTAATGCACGTTTATTAGAGAAGCTGGTCGTCACATCACAAGGAGCCGGGGATTGTCGCAAATGCTCCAAAAAATGTTGCTTGCAGTACATATCCGTTTTGTGCCACAAATTGTTAAAGAATTGTTTGGACACTAACAAGTGGGAATTCAAGATTAAGCGGCCCGACCACTTTGAGTTTAACCTTTATGATTCTCAAGGTTTATAGCTAGAGCTAGACTAGCTTATCTTTGATTTTATTAAATGTTGTCGTTGCATTAGCACTATTCAAGAACTGACTGAGCCGTTGTGCATCACAGAATTAGATACAAAATGGTAATTAACTAGTCAAAAGGGTGTTTCTTAATAGCATGATCACCAAGTCATCATATGAAAAAAATCCGATTCAAAACAATCATTTTTAGAGAGTCCTTCAAGTAATTAATTATCTGGCTCATAAAATTCTCTCTGACATGACCGACTCCTCAAGTAAATTAACAACAAAGTCTAATTAATGAAGTTCTGATACGTACTATAAAAAATAAAATTCAAAGTGATTTTCCTTCTTCTTCTTGAACTCCCAAATTCCAGCTCTACTGAAACAAGTATAAACCAAATCCCTGGTCAACAAAGGTGCATTCAATTTGGTGGGGCAGTTCCCATTGCATCCACATACTGCTGTTGATCTCACTACCAGCTTCTTCATGCCAATTGCATTTAGTAGTAGATGTCCTGTTATAAGAAAATCAAAACGCTCTACATTGATGAACTGGAGTCCATCACCAAAACAATACATATTTGCGAGATCAAGTCTAGCATTCTTCAAATTTGGCACCACCACTCCATTTAGAGAATTTGAGTAATTGAAGCCATTAATGTGAAAAATTGCATTAGAGTATCTCTGGAAGTATAGCTGCGCGCAGGACAAATGACATTTAATTAAAATCAATCCCGATCGAGAAATAACAAAGTAGTAATAATACTTCATACATACTAAATCTTTAGAAATTAACAAAATCGAATTAACCTCTGAAGGGGTGACCATCTCTATGACCAGGTTTTGTAACTGGAGTGACGTGTTCAAGAATCGTGCAACTCCAGGGAGCTCATACTCTAAAAGCGCCAGATGAAGAGTTAGATATCTGCACGCCAGAGCTGGAGAAGCTTGGTTTAATATTTGTGTTAGTGACAAGACCTGTAATAAGAAAAGAAAAAAAAAAAATCAATACCAATGTAAGAAAGCTGCCATGAGCAGATACATCATAAACATTAATTAAAGATACAAAATTGTTAATAAAATGATGAAATCCTAACCTTAATGCATAACAGGCCAGCAGTCAGCTCCACGACGTGAGAAACGGCTACAAGCAACATGGAGATGTCATGCAGACATTGTTCGTCAGAGTATTCCGCCACGTACCACTCATGATCATGTGTGAAGGTGATTTTAGCACTCACCAATGCTGACACATCTACCAATCGAACATTACCAAACCAACATGATCCCGACAATTCTAGCTCCTGAATATGTGGAGCATGAATTTCTAATACATCTTCTACCATAGCTTCTTCAGGCTCAAAATCTCTTACAATTAATTTCCTCAAGTTTGGTGAAACGATGTTTAGACGAGGTAATTCCAAAACTCCACTCAAAGTCAAACTCTCCATGCGAGGACAACCTGCCATGATCCTTGCCATCACTTGTTGCCTGATGCCCTGACCACTTAGGGACAAACTCCTAAGTGTATTCCATTCAATCATCCTTAGGGTGGTAAAGTCCCAACCATACAACTCAACAATACTTGATTTCACTGAAAATTCTTCCGGAAATTGTGCTTGCATATGGATATTTTCCAAATTGATTATCATTGTGTTTGCACGTCTATTTGAGGCGAATAAAAAACATCTAACAACGAGTTCGCTATACCTCTGACCATAAGGCATGCGTAGTGAGAATTTGTTAATTCTTTGACGTTGAAACTGGCCTATAGTACGAAGAACAAACGCAGCAAAGTTGTTCAAACTCAATATATTAAGGGGTTCCACGTCAACAAATTCAAACACTACATTATCGACGGACTTCCAATAGTTTGTCCAACTTTTGGCAAAGATGCTTGACCGAAAAGCATCTTTTGTAGGCAGGCGAGATAGAATATCAGTCAAGAGCTCATCCGGCAAATTGCTTATCATGTCTGAATACAATGAAATATATAAATACTCTATGTGATTTGAGAGAAAAAAAAACTCCAATTAATGTTGTCCACAAATAACATCATAAATCTGAAAGCTATGTACCAAAGAATTGAGATTTCCAATAAGGATGTAGGAACGATTAAGATACAATCCAGAGATTAAGATATATAAAATTAAGTGAAGCTTGCATTAATTACTTTTCCTTAACAACTATCTCATGTATATATATTCCTCTATTTTCTCAGTTCCATACTGGATCTTAGTTCACATAATTTTGCTGGACTTTAATTTTCTGTGAAAAAAGAAAACATGAACTCAAGCCAATCAGAACAGCCGAGTTTTTCAACATTCAAAGATCCGATCCAGACAAACATGCTATGACTCAGGAGCAAGTTTAATTTTAGAGAGTTAGCAATTTGCTTTAACCAGCTAAACCAAGATGTCAACTCAAGTAATCGATCAGAAGAATTTACAAGTTCTTAATATTTTAGCAAGGGTATATATATATATGTTTGGTTCTTAGAAAATGAAAAAATGTACAAAAACTTAACAAAGTACTTTTACTCAAGAAATTTAAAACATTTTATTTTTAAATTATCAAAGAGTTTCAAAATTAGAAAATATAAATCATCTCAAGTATCAGAAAGAAATGATCCTATTGAAAAAAGTCACTACAAGAGGAAAACACACACATATTTATATATATATACTGACTGTGATTTGACTCAAAATTTTGTATATATATCCTATATTTTGTTACTTGTAACACTTACACAAAACAGGAAAAAGCTACAGACACTGAAGAAATTCCAAAATATATATATTGCCAAATCTAGTAAAAACTAACTGGAGCAAAATCAAACATATGCTTTGGTATCATATCATACTAATGTAAAGTGTTTTAATCAAGAACCAAACATAACCTTAATTAAAGAAGGAAAAGTTCGATCGAGAACTCACCCATTTTCCTGATTTGGAAGGTCCCTAACAAATTCCTGCTTCAACGAACAAATAAGACCCGAGAGCTAGGGAGAAGGAGAGAGGTGTTATTCTTTTAGTATTCATATTGAAGAAATTAAGAGTTTGTTTGTTTGTTGGAGGAGGAAGAGCTCTGCAATACATTATGCATTATGTTTGTAGTGCGCGCTGGAGGAGTACGTAGTACTATATATGTTTGTCCTTTTATTTTATGGAGTTAAATGCAAAAATCTCCTCTTTGCTTTGCTTAATTAGCAAAAACTTCCCTACCCTGCTAATTGTTATTAAAAACGACCCCTTTTAAGCCAAATTAAATGACAATTATATATAGTTCGATCCACCAAAAACATCCATCCCTGTTCAACTAAAGATTGACAATAATTATCCCGTTAACTTTATATATTTACCAAACCTCACGAAAGATGAATGTAATTATGTATTACGGCACATTTTGCCATTTCTTGTTGGTAAGGAAATTTTGAAAAGAAAAAATAGCATTTAACACCACTAGTCCTCTACTCATATATAATTTTGCAATTAGTCCTCGTTGCGCGCGGTTACATATCTCACTTTTGTAAGTTGTTGCATGCATGACTATGTATATATCCTCAATGATGGAATATTCTCAAGATCCCTGCATGACATGTTATTAATTAATAAAATTGTCTTATGATGTGAAAATGTTCTCAAAAGTTTCACAAATAAATATTAGGGGTAAAGTATGTAATAATAAGTTGCAAAACAAAAATACAGAAAAAGTATTTAAAATGTTCATTTTTTATTTTTCTTTGTTTATATATGAGCAAATAGGAAAGTGTGAATATTTCATATTGGGACATCAACTGGTATATTTTATATTTACATGCCATATGCATGTTCATATACACTTCAATTTGGTCAAGAAATATTAGTTGTTCAGTACTAGCGATAAAAGTCCGTGACCGATAGGTTGATGGAAAAGCTGAACAAGGCTGGCTAGGTGCACAACACAAATTAACCAAAGAGAAAAGGGATACCGTTTGTACGTATAAATGTTTAAAACACTACGTACCATGGGAAAGCCAAATAAGGATATGGGCAAAAGGCACCATACAACTATATATAATTTTGGTATCATGGTATCAATTTTGACACCAATTATGACTGTCGTTTTCAATTTTGCCCCTTTGTATCATTCATAAAGTTGAATTTATTAAAAAAAAAACATTTATTCATGAGTTTCATAATACTTCTAATTTTAAATTAAGGACAATCTCTTGAGATACAACGAAAAAATAAAACTAAGATCAACTGCAAAGGCTAAATATAAATTTGGGAATATAAATATATTATACATTCTCATATAATAGTTTGCATACTTATTTAAAGTATTATTTTAACTATGAGTATATAAAATTAGTTTCTATATTATTTTATTCATATTTTTTTATATAGCACATCAATGCAGTCTATTGATTTGTTCATTTATTATTTCGACCCGACATTCAAATATGGTTTAAAATTAAAGGTGTTTATATAATTTTGAACTATTTAAAAGGAATCAACAAAGAATCGCTTTTAACACTTCAAAATGAGAAGAAGTAATGCATCTAAGCAACGTCTCCATTATTGGAATAATAAGGAAAAGAAAAGAAAGAAGAAAATGAGAAGGAGGCAACTTACAATTGAAATAAGGATACAACTGATAACCGGAAGTTTAAATCAGAAGATAATCGTACATCCTTATTCAGCCAAGTGATTTTCATCTTTAAGTGAAGACCAAACTAAAGACTTAGAAGACGTTCTTAGTTGAATGTTTTGTCATAAAAAAAAAGGGAGGGGGGGGGGGGGGGGGGAATTGTTGGATGAAGTTGAGTCAATGGGTTAATAAGGAGTGGTTTGATGATGTGTTTTGATGATAACATGTGTAGCAAAAAAAATATTATTATTATTATTGTATCCCCAAATTTTTTTTTTTAATATAATTTTTTTACTATTTTATTATTATTATTCTTATTCTTATTCTTATTCTTATTATTAATCAAATGGGAGTGGGATAAATTGTGAATTGGAAGTAATTGGTGAGGAAAATTGGCAAAAAAAATATTTTTGGCACCATAGAACTAGGCGTTTTTCAATTTTTGTACCATGGTGTCAATTTTGGCACCAATTCTGACTGACCTTTTCAATTTTGGTACTTCCGTCAATTGACTTAACGGTCAACTTACGGAAGTGTCAAAATTGAAAACGCAATTAAAAATTTGTTACCAAAATTGTCACCATGGTACCAAAATTGATTCTATAATGCCAAAAATGAATTTTTGCCTTAGGATATATTTTGATGTGGTTCATAAAAATAGGTTATATATATATATATATATATATATATATTATATTATTATATCTAATAAGGAGCAATGTTCCCTCCTACAGTAAATGTAAATAAAGTTCCCATTTAATTTTAGCATGTTTATTGCAAAAACGGCGCCGTTTTTTTCCATTCCTGCCTGATTTGTACTTGGGGCTTTTTTATTTCTGCTTTGAATTTGGACATTTATTTATGGTCCAACTTCTTGGGTGGGCCTCATTACAGGTTTAAATTTTTTTGATCAGCGCTGAATGTAATTGGCGAAGAGGGGCGTTTTGGTCATTGGTGAAGAAACATCCGCCTTTCAAACGACGTCGTTTTAATATAGTTATAAGAATTGAGATTTGAATATTTCCCCGTTCCCAAATTCGATTGCCTGCGTTTTTAATTTTCTCCTATGTGTTTCTCGTCTCACAGAACATTGCTTCTGCTATTGCACGAGCGTCTTTAATTCTCTCCTCTGTGCTTGTCTTCTTACAGAATATCCTTCCTGATGATGGCCTGCAATTCATTTAATGAGGTGTGAGCTCTTCATATATATTTTATTTCTCTGATGTTGTGCTTTAATTGAACTGTTTAATTGTTCGTGGATGATAAAAAAAAATTATTTGTCGATTATATTACGGTTAGTAATCATAAATCCCCAATTTATTTGCAATCTTCTTTCACCATAAAGTTTCTCTCACCTGCTGTTTCTTTCAGCCATACATTAATTCTTGGTTCCGGCATTTCTTCTATTATTGAGCTCCTGCAAATACTTTTATTAGTTTTAAATTATTTTTCTCACCGCCTAAGATCTAAATCTTCTTTATCAGAAAGATACTCACAAACCACCATTAAGACTCAGCCAAATAATGAACGACGCATTTTCTCTCTTCAGAGCATATGTGGAATAATCTAAGGTTTTTGAAACTCGTACGCAATGGGGAAAGGAACGGGAGTTTTGGTAAGAGGAGAAACAACACACACACTCTGTGTGTGAGGTGCGGCCTTCGCAGTTTTCATCTCCAGAAGAGCCGCTGCTCCGCTTGTGCTTACCCAGCTGCCCGCAAGAGGACCTGTATGATATCATTTCCTATTTACATCATTTTTTCGCTGAAGTTTCTCTCTTCATATGACTTTATTTGAACACTTTTAAACTGAATTTTAGCTGATTATATTGTAAAATTTTAACTGATTACAACATATATAGTATGATTCTTTCTGATTATTATTTTTACTCAGTTTATATACACATTCCTATTGTATGATTCTCTTTGGTAAAGGATAAAGAGGCTAAGTATTTAATTTTTCTGTGAAAATTGCTTCATGGACAACTGGAGTGTGAAGGCTATTCATAGGAAGACTACTGGAACTGGGCACATGAGATATTTGCTTAACGTGCCCAAAAGATTCAAGACAAACTTCAGAGAAGGTAATTTTTCTTCTTTTAATTGTTTATTGTTATTGATGAATTATGTTTCTTATTTTTCACTCAAATCATATTGTTTTTGTGTATTGATGTAAACTTTTTGATGTTGGATCAGGTACTCAAGTTGCACCAAGGAAGAATGTAGCAGCTGCTTCTGCTTAAGAGCCTAATTTGGAGGGTACTCATAATTGTACTTTCCATTGCTATTCTTAAAGTCTAAATGAGCAATTGAATTTTGAGTTTGTTATTTGAGGGCATCACTTTTCACGGATATTTAGTAGTTTGGTGTTTAATTTGTTGCTGAACTTCAATTGACAGGTTTGATACGGATGGATGGTAGACCATTATCAGTCTTATATTTGGTTTCACAAAAAAAAAAAGATACTCACATACCCCAATTTCATCTACTCCCCATCAAAAGTCTGAAAACAGTCCTTACTACCTCTTCCATCATTTAATTATGAAAAATAAAAATAAAACTCTTCATTTAATTTCAACTGTTCGATCTCTTCTCTTTCTTTACCTTTTCCACAAAACCAATGTTCTTTTTCTCAAGAAAAGTCAAATCTCAACTGGGTTTTGAAATTTGATGGAAGGAGTGAGTTTTGGAAGCAACTTGACGGTTGGTGAATAGGCCTTGCTCAAAAAAGGTGTGTGAGGAAGTATTTTTTGTCTATTTCATCTTTCCCCCCCCCCCCCCTATTTTAAATGCTTTTATGAACATTAAACTATTTTTTATTCTCTTATATATGAACATTAAATTTTGTTATGCTTTTATTTGCAGTGGCTCTTTTGTTTTTAATTTCTTGGATTTTTGTTTTTTGTGTTCTTTTGCAGCTCGAGAAAAGAAGCCGTGAATAGTGTAGCTTTTAGCTTTCTCAAATCTAGAGCCTGTTATTAATGTAACTTTATCACAATCTTGAAACTAAAAAAATTAGAGGGTTGATTTTGATTTATGTTATACTTTTTTTGTTTCAGGAATCAAAAGGAGAGAAAATTTCGAATCATAGACAAGAAAAGGTCCAGCAATTTGATTCAGGTTGGTACTGTTCTGTTCTTTTCCATATTAGGAACTAACAGCTTCGATAGATTAAAAGAATAATATTTTTTTAGTTTTTTTAATTGATCTTTTGGTATAGAAAATAATATGTCCTTCAACATGCAAGAGAGAGGTGAATTCTTCATTTTACAGAACATGATGAAGAAAGTAAGATTCAGTTAGATTCAGGTAACTGTTAAGTGCAAAAGGAGAAGGTAAGACATATTGTTCCTTGCTCAAAAAAGGTGAGTTTACTTCTTCCTATGGCTTTGCTGTGAGTTCGTGCTTATCTCTTGGGAATTTGTTATTTCTCTGATTTTCTCTTTGTCTATTTATGAGATACATTTGGGCCAACTTTCCCAGGGAAATTGTTTTCTATTATCACTCTATTTGGGTTTATTTGAGTGATCAGTTATTTTTTCTTGGTGCGTTCTGTAGCTTTTAGTGCTGTAGGTGTTCGCTGCAGCTTCTTTCACCGCTTTAGTGTGTTGTTCTCTCAGTTTCACTTTCAGTCACTTGCTTTATAAGACTTGCACTGCTTCTTGTTCTTTTTACCTTGTTTGTCATTTTCTGATGCGAAAACTGTCCGCTTTGTTTAACATTTGATTTCTCCCTGTGCTTTCCTTTTTTAGGTTGCTTGCTTTATACTTTTTGGTCACTGCAGCTACCTGCATCTGGTGGTGCTTTGTGATAAGCTACTGTTTCTTCTTCCTTGTAAGTAATTTTCTGATAATCTTGTCCTGGCTTCTTATGTTAACAATCTAAATTTTTTTGTCCACGAGCGTTGGGACCCTCTTCTTCTAACTGCAATGAGTAATTTGTGTAGCTTGTGTTCCGATTGACTCTTCTTGTAGCTATAATGATTGATTTATGTAGATGGTGTTCTGATTTAGGTACTTTTGTTTGACTGAATAAAAAATTATTCAGTTATTTACATGAATATATTGTTGCTTATCGTCTGACTTTTGCTGATGCATTCACGGTATGCAGTGCTGGATTTCACGCCTTCTTATGCACTGCCCCAACCAGCATCATCGTCCCATGGTGTCCTCTGCCTTTCTTATAAAAGAAGATGGATTGTTTTAGTTTGGTCTCAGTGTCTCACATTTCTTTCGTTGCTCCCGCAGGCAAGGTTCTTTCTTCTTGTTTATTTTCTCTTTGCTTTAATTCACCTAATTTTATATAGGAGTTTTATTTAATTGAATTGTTTTTGCAGGTACAATTGTTTCTTGTGTCAACGGAGGTTGGTTCCTCTGACTTTGTTGCTCTCTTCTTCTAATTTTTCTTCATGTCTTCTTTGCAGGTAACATTAGTTGTCTAGCATTCTATTCAAGGCAATTTCTTATGCTAGATAAATATAGATCCATTTTAGTCGAATTTTTTTCTGCACATTTTTAATGGGGTTAAAACTTGGACATTGTTTTCTTCACATATTGAACTTTTTCTCTCCCTTTGACCTTGGACTGTTACTTCAAAATCCTCTTGTTTGACATTTCATATTACTTACTGAAGGTTAGACCTGTTGTTGTCACTCGAGCTGATGGAAGATTAGGGGCACTTTGTGAGTAGGTGACTGCAAAACTTTTAACATATTCTACCATTTCATATTTTACTATTACACAATGCTGAGTTACAAGTGAAGTGCAGATTTATGTACTGAACTCTCAAGGATATTAGGCTATTTTGGTGACATCAGGTGTTGTTGGTGTTGGCCACAGTCGGTATAGAAAAGAGGACATATTTCAATAATCTTTTCCGCCGGTAGAATAAAGCATACTCAGGAATTGCTCGTCATTTGTTTGTTTGTTAATCTCTTTGCTCAATTTTAAGTTACCTAAATCTATTACAGAATGATTTTGTAGGAGCACAATAGTTTTGTTTCTTAAATTTATGGTGGATCTTCAAATTTAGTTTCAATCTAAAGTGAATCCCAGTAAATGCAATATTAAGAAAGTACTTAGATTTTTTAACCTCCACTAACTAATGTTCAACTCTTCTTCCACTATATCATCGTTAATTTTCAGTGACTTGGTCATTTTGCAGCTTTGTTGACCTCCAAAAACCACAGGTTGAAGTTGATGGGAAAACTACTATTTGGCAAAATGTCTTATGGCTCTCTATCATACATTGTTTAGCCAGGTGAATTAACAAGTTCAGTGCCTCCTTGTAATTTTATTATGTCTTCTATTTTTCTTTTAAACTTGAGTAGTGCTCTTTTCTTGGATGTGTGGTAGCTTCACATGCAAGTAAATCTTAAATATTTTGTTTTTCTCATACAGTTCCTCTGTTTAATAATTCTTTAGAAATGCATGCAAAATAGAAGTATATATTTCTATTCAAATGAGAAAATTAGCATACATGATCATCCATCCTTAAAAAGTTGGGGGTATTAAAATTGATGGCATTTATGGAAGTGCACGGTTATTTCTTTTCAGTTGGGGGCATGGTCAGGCTATTGTTAGGACATGTTGTTGCAATGTGCTTGTTATGTAAAAGAATGTAATCCCATGATCTTGACTTGGAATTTCTGTATTTCTCCTTTTATACGTAGCGTTAAACACCTTCACGGATATATTCGTGACAGACTACATAAGAGCAGTCCATTTGTTTAAGAAACTCAGTACATATAGTATATAAACTCGATACATTTTTTTAATATCGATGACTACGTAAACTCAGTACATATAGTATATAAATGTATTTCTTCTTGCTCATAGTTTGATATCGTATTTTACGAACCCCATACGTAGATGTCGAATAGAATTGGCAGAATTTATTTGCTAAGAACATGCATGTGACTACTATCGGTTTAGATCAGAGGTGTGGAAGAGTTTACTTGATATCCTAAAGGATACAATCATCGGTCCACTAGCCATACAAAAACTCAAAAAATACAAGTTTGATCTTCTCGAAGAGATGAAAGGCGAAATACAGGCTTCTCTGAACGCAATTGGGTAGATCTAAACTTTTCTGCATTTATGTGTTAAAAACTATGTTTAGTATGTAGGAATAAACTATCATCGCACTTATATTTATGTCATTACCAACTTTTACAATTTACCGCATAAATATACTTCTACTACGGGAATCATAAGAGCAACAAAGGCAGAAGCAAAAATACATGAACGGTGCAGCCCACCTATATTATATATATAATGAAACTGATCAATATGAGACAGATGCTGCAGAGAAGACATATTAAATAGACAAAGTGCTGTAACAAGAAGACAGATCAGTGTTGGGAATTAATTTTGAGCAGACTTGCATGGAAAAGGATAATAACCAAAATGTGGATATATAAAGCTACTTGGCCTACCTATATATATACTCTTATACTAAGAAACACCCGGCCCATGTTGTGAATTATTTCCCAAAATGTCTTCGCCTTCAAATTATTTTTATAAATGTGCATTTTTCTTAAAATTGTAGATAGCAATTGCGATTCTTAACAAAAATACAAAAATACAAAAATTGTAGTTGCCTGCATAAAAATGTTTATTATTTGTTAAATCAATTTAACCAGAAATTAACTATAAAATATTTTCAGTGAGATCATATAACCCTAATGGAATGTCGTTAAATAAATCACTTGACCAGAAAAATCGATTATGAATTAGATCCCAATAAACATAATTGTTACAAATTATCTATGTAAATTAGTGGGAGTGTTTATTTTAATGAAATCAAATATTAACAGTGAAATAGATATGGTAAACCGTAAAATATGCGGTATATGCGGGTAAAATGGAATATCATTGAATATATTAGGGTCTCTTTTGTATTTTGCCCGAAAAAGATAAAATTGTTAAATTTTTAAAATTTGATTAATGGCTTAAGGGAGGTGAATGTTACCTCTGATGCGTTAGGGGAGTAAGTGTTACATTTTATACTTTAATGGGTAAGTGTTGCACCCCGTAGTTTAGGAGTAAACTGTATTTTTTTTTTGGTAAATAGGGTAAACTGTATTTAGCCCTAATGAAGGAGACTAGTATTATAATTATGGGGACTAGAATACATATTAGTTTCCAACTTATATTAGAATACATAAATTATGAACAACAAACAAAAGAGATAAAATAATTCAAAGAATAACAATGGATAGATAATTCACTATTTTTCTTGTGGGATATTTTAGTCTACATACATACGTGATATTAAGCATTGTTTAAAGAGTAAATTACAACCTTTATAAGATGAAAATTTTAAAATTTGTGTTTATCATAATTAGTTGTTATCCTATTACCCCTAGGACTATATAGGAGATGGTCATCTAGTTACAGAAGGAGACTAGCATTATAAAGTACATACCTTTGCGTTATAATTATTGGGACTAAATTACAAAATATATATACTGCACTTGAGAAGATTTATTTACCATGGATGGCCCGAAAAAGATCCAACGACACGACCCAGATCAAAAGAGTGAATTACCCGAACGTTTGGTCGTTGAAATACTCTCTCTAATGGATGTGAGAGATGCTGTAAGAACATGTGGTGTACTCCCCAGGACAATGAAAAACCTATGGACTCTTGTCGATAAAATCAACTTCCGTTGTGATTTTGACAAACCATGTCGAGAACGACGGCGATTTTTTTGGTACGTTGATCGCACCTTGACCCAATTTGTTTGTTCAAATATCAAACAATTCTCCCTTCAAATATTGTCACTTGATTCTTCTGAGTATAACAAAGTGAGGAATTGGGTCGCGTATATTTGTGAGAAGAAAAACGTCAAGTCTATCAAACTAGAATTCATGAATCCAAGAATTCATTATACCCCTCCGGATTGCTTCTACAAAAACTCGTGGCTAGAAAAGTTGGAGCTGCATGGTATGACTTTTTTTCCTTTAAAGCGGTCGACAGTGACTTGGACTTGGCTAAAGACTTTGTCTTTAACTCGTGTGACACTATTCGACGGTGATATTGATGTTATATTATCAGGTTCTCCTGCATTGGAGACTATTATTTTGGATGATGTAGGTCTTGCCCAACTTAATATCATCAACTCAAAAAGTGTGAAAAAATTAAAGTTGATTGATTTTCATGTTGTTACGAGTGATAGAAGTTTGGTAATTAATGCTCCATGGCTTCAAGAACTAGACTTCTCGGGAAACTTTTATGGTTTCGAATTGCAATTGGTCAATGTATCCTCGTTGAACATTGCTAATCTCACTTTCACACATTTCCTATTTCGTGACCGTAATACGCGTTATCGTGGCATTAACGAAATTGATTTGATTCACAATGCGACCATTAAATTGCTACAGAGCTTGTGTCATGTCAAGGAACTAAGAATTGGGCCTATCTTCATTCAGGCCCTGTCAGCAAGAACAAACTTGCCACCTTCATTAGTGTTTGAGTACTGTGACTATATTATGATTGAATCGCCAGTTTGGAAATTTCAGATCCCTGGGATAGTACGACTTTTGCAAAGTTCCCCTAACGTGGAGACCTTCATCATAAAAGCGGTGACCCCTTCAGAGGTTCAGTTTTTTCTTTTTTCATATATACTCTTTCTTTAATTATCATGATTTACTAATTTGTTTCAACACAATCTCACTATGTATTATAAAGTAACCTAATGTTTTTTTCTTTTACATACAGTACTTTACCAGACGATATTTCAATGAAACATATGATTTTAGTGGACACGATAGCAGCTTGAATTTGCAAATTAGGAACTTCCCGTGTCTGAAGAATGTTAAGGTTGTACACTGCAGAGATTTGTGTTCAAAGGATGCAGAATCAAATGAAAGCCAACATGAAGACTTTAAACTTGTAGCACATATACTAAGTAATGCACGTTTATTAGAGAAGCTGGTCGTCACATCACAAGGAGCCGGGGATTGTCGCAAATGCTCCAAAAAATGTTGTCTGCAGTACATATCCGTTTTGTGCCACAAATTGTTAAAGAATTGTTTGGACACTAACAAGTGGGAATTCAAGATTAAGCGGCCCGACCACTTTGAGTTTAACCTTTATGATTCTCAAGGTTTATAGCTTTGCCTAGCTAGACTAGCTTCCGTGCAAGGTTGTCTTTGATAAATATTTGAAATCTTGTTTTTTCTTCTTATAAGTAAACATTGTGAACATGAGAATTTGACATTTGTTTTTTTTTTTGTTTTTTGTCTAAATATAAGGAAGATTGGTGGTAAGGAAGTCGGGAAGTGTGACAATTTCATATTGGGTCAACATCAACTTTGTTTATCCATCTGTCTTTTTTTTTTTTGGTCCGATTTATCCATCTATCTATATGCCATATGTTCATACTTCATTTAAAAATATGGTCAAGAAATATTGTTCTGAACTACTTCTTGTCCTGTATCAAAACAGATGAAGTAACACAAATGATGTTGACTTATGCCTCATTCTTATACACTATGAGCTGTAACCTGTAAGTACAATATATGGTTCCCAGTGTCTATATCATATATTATCACAATTTGATTATTTTGAGTTGATTATGAATAGTAAAATTTGACATGGTAAGAAAAACTCCAAAAAGCAGTTCATATTTAAGGATCTCCCCACGAGCAACAACACAAAAATGCAAATAAATTTGAAAAATATATGCTATGTTCAGTTCTTGAATTTCAGTGCGTAAAACTCTTTAAGAAAATTGTTTTCCTTACATCAAATGATAAAATATTGGGCTTCATTTCGTTCATTTATTTTCCTTACCAATTTACACCCTGAAATCTTTTTATTTTCATTACGATTTTACACAACTAAGAATTAGCGCTCAATCAGAAATTCAATGCAATTATAGTAAGATACAGGACACAAAAAGGAGCTTTGTACATGCAGGTTAATCAATCCTTCACAGGAGAAGAGCCTATTTTGTGTTTCACCTATATCCAGTTCAACCATTAAATGAAAGGTATGTTACAAATAAATCGAAAAGCTGGTAACCATTTATAACATTCTTAATAGAATTACAAATTATTCCCAAAATCATGCAGTAACATGATAAATAAACTCTTTACGGACTAAAGTTCAGCTGAGCCAAACAAAATGTAGATTATTAGAGTTCAAAAATCCAGCAGCATATGCTCTTCTACTGGTATTCAAAAAAAAATTAAACAATTTAAAATAGGGGTAAAGAAATATGAACTATGAATCAAACAAGATCATTAAGAAAAAACCTTTTCACTTAAACTCGCAACAAGGCAGTAACATTGGAAGATTATAAATGAAATTTATATTAATGTGACTGGTAAAGACAGCATACAATATCGAGTGATCGAACATCTCAGAACAATAGAGAAGGCCGATTCTTCATTAGGCAAAGATATGACATGAAGTTCATCATAGGTAACAGTTTTAAAATAAACAAAATTTAATTATAATCTGACTTAAAATGATTGAAATAAACATAGCTCAATCAACCGCAAAGAAACAACTTGCCACAGGGCAAGACATAATCTCCAATTCTCCACATTTTATCCTGCAATCTTTACCTACTTACTTTGAATAAAAATAATAGCATATCTAGAAGGCCACTTCGATAACTTGTTCTATAGATTACATTACTATAGAGACTTTTACCTAATTACGTTATGTCGCTTAGCTAATCCTATGTAAAATCTCCACCGAAGCCTTATTCTATTCAAGTCAGGAGTCGAATCCCCTATATATACGAAACACAAAATCCGAGAATATTGCATTTCTCATCAAATTAACACCATAAAACATGAAACCAGCAAGACAACGAAACCAAGAAAAAATGGCAATCGATATCATTTTAAGTAAGATCAGAATCTGAATTCAAACAGTATATTATCTACAATGACAATTTTATCACAACTGGTCATCCACTGCCACTATCAAGATTCAAAGTGACAAACAAAAAAGAACATTTCAATCAGAAAAGTTGATAATAGAATCAATCAAGAAACTCAAACTCATCTTCCCTTAAATGTGCAGTAAACTTCACAGGTTTCCCATCACGCCCCAAAATCTTATCAGCCACGAACTCCACTTTATAGGGCAAGTTAGCTGAAATTCGCTTCCCTTTAAAAACCCCAACATACTGCTTCAAAACACCAACCATACCCGATAACTCCAACTCAGGCACTTTGGGCACATGGTACACTTTTAATGGCACTTTGACCCGGACTTTTGACCCGAATTTTGACTCCGCTTTCTTCAGCTCCTCGTTGTTGATACTGTCATGGTCGAGAGTCAATGAATTGGAGATAGTGGTCAAATTGCAGGAACATGAGGAGGAGGAGGAGGAGGAGGAGGGAGAGTTGTTAACAGTTAGGATCGGATTTGTGGAGTGGAAATTATTGAAAGATTGTCTTCTTCGTAGATGAAATTTGATTTTGGGGGAACTCAAATCAGGGTTTGTGATTTTGGAATTGGGAATGTTGAGAAGTGATGAGAAGAAGGCTGGAGATGTAGTCATGGTTTATGGTTGAATTCAAGATTTCTATTTCTGCGGGTTTCTTGGATTGGTTGTAAATAAATTTCTTGGAGGGGAAGGTGTAGATTTATTTGAGGGATTTTTTGTGTGGTGAATTAGGGGTTTTATCATCCAAGTTATATGGCTGTGGCTTTGGGCTCAAAAAATTTCATGGATGATCATTTGAGGTTTGACACGTGACCTAGTGGAGCATCTTATTATTAGTCCTGTACAATTACTCAAACTATCTAAATTTATTTTAATTACAATGCTCATTCTACATGTTTGAGAAATTACTCCATTATTTCTTAGGTATTGAATTCATTGGTAACCCTCTTACGACATTAATATTATCGAAAAAAAATTAAATTACAACGACATTAATTTCATCGAAATAAATTTATTCTAGAAATATCCTTGTTTACCATCTAAGAAATCTCGAGCCTCAAATGTGGCAAACAAATTTCACCCTTTTTCAAGTGATTTCATCAATTTTTCCACCAATTTCAACCATATCTTCACCAATTTAACTGAATTTCACCATTTTACTCGTTGTTTCAAATCAAATTATTTTTTCTTAGATGGTACCAAGGGATATATTTGAAATTCAAACTTCTCTTTGATATAATTAACGTTATAAGGAGATAACTGCAATGAACCCAATACCTCAATGATAATTTAAATAAATTTCCTAACATGAAGGATGTCCAATATAATTATATTGTTTTATTAGACTTGGAGTGAATGGGTCCAGTTTATTTGCAATTACAGTTGTAATGGCAACAAAATTTGATCTATTTTTGGCTCCTTTTATACATCAACAATTGTACATATCTTATTTGGATTTTTTTAGTGTCAATATAATATTTTGGTGAAGAAAAAAAATTATTGTAAAAATCAAGAATAACTTTGAATACATCAAGTGCATGATAAGTGTACACGATTGATAATATCGAACAACAATGATCGTAACGATGTATACGAAATCAAAGGTGGATTAGATTGCAGCTTGCACAACTTTTAGAGTTTAATCACCCGTTTGGCAGACTAGACTAGACCACTCTCGTTTCCTTCAATCTCGTTTGATCCATGTACGATCATTTATCATATGTTGGTATAAAAATAACCTAAATGACCTCAATTGTAATTAAAATTTTGATTGTACCTCCTATAATCTACACAACTATTGTTCCAGTGCTCGGCCACCTTGCATGTCTTAGTAACATCTTCTTCTCCCACCCTAAGCTCATTTACTGCAGTAAACTTATTCACTTAAGTGTCTTAGATTTTTTTTTTTACAATTACTCAACCTCATATTATTGTTAGGAAATACTATGACACAATGAAGAATAGAGTCAATCACCTCACCCTCGAGGAAGTGGCACATGGCAGTGACATGATAACGTGGCACAGAGATTCAATACATGAGTCATAAATGTTGTTGCAACACTCAAATGAATTATTATTCTATAATAATTTATTAAATTGCGTTGATCCCCCTATCGATCCCTAACAAAAGCCTAAGGGTGAATATACTTTTTAAAGCAGGACGAGAAATACTTATCAAGTCAGTCATACAGGCCATTCCGACATGAGTTGTTTCAAGTTACCGGGATATTTGATAAATGAAATAGAATCGATAATTGCCAATTTCTGGTGGGATGAGAGAGATAGGAGGAAAATCCTTGGGTTGAGTTGGAATTCACTTTATCAAAGCAAAAGAGATGGAGGTATGGGTTTTCGGGATCTCGACTCCTTTAATACGACCTTGTTGGTTAAACAGGCTTGGAGAATTCTAATCAACCCAAATACTTTACTTAGCAGAATTTTGAAGGCGAAATACTTTCCGTTTTGCGACCTTTTGGAAGCACAAATTGGTACTCGGGCTTCTTTGACTTGGAGAGGTATTCGGGGTTCTTTAGATACTTTGCAAGAGGGACTTAGATGGAGAGTTGGAGAAAGAAAAACGATACAAATTTGGGGAGATAAATGGTTGCCCCGAACTAATGCCTTCAATATCTCATCAACACCCTCATTGCTCCCCTTTGATGCTACAGTGAGTTTTCTCATTGACGAAGATTTGGGCTTATGGAAAAAGGAGCTTATCGAAGCTATTTTTTGGGAAGAAGATGCTAAAAGTATACTATCCATACCTTTAGGGAGAAGACATAATAGAGATAGACTTATTTGGCATTATGAAAAGTCGGGATGCTTCACAGTCAAATCAGAATACCATTTTAAGCAGACTTTGGAGGCCTCAACTTTAGAGGATCGTATAGGTGGATCTAGTAGCAGAGGATCAAGAGACTGGTACTGGATATGGAGAACCTCTGTACCCCCAAAAGTGAAGATATTTCTATGGAGATGCTGTGTCAAGGCTTTGCCGGTATGTGATAGGTTGCGCCAAAAAAGGTTAGTACATGAAAGTACTTGTCCTCGCTGTGGGGCATATTTTGAAACTATTAGCCATTGTGTAATAAAATGTACGTATGCGAAACAAGTGTGGGTTGTCTCTGGTCTTTCTTTTGATAAATATAACAGTGACATTGATGATGTAGAGCAATGGATTAAATTAGTTCACTCAATGACGGACTTAATTTTTTTTGGGTATTTCGCTATTATTTGTTGGTGCTTATGGTTCAGTCGAAATAAGTGGATCTGGGAAAAAATTGATTTCATACCGCCCTTTTTCGGTTCATTTGCCCGAATTTCACTCCAGATTTCTTCATTCTACTATACGATGTCAGTCACAAATGCCCCAACACTCTATGAAACGCTGGCTTCCTCCTCCAAATGGTTACTGTAAAATTAATATGGACGCTGCTTTTAGCCGAGAAGGGGACACAATTGGCATTGGCCTAATAGCTAGAAACCAAAAAGGGGACTGCATTGACTGGAAAACGTATACATTGCATCAACCTTTAAGTCCTGAATCAGCTGAAGCAATTGCGGCTTTGAAGGCAGTTGAGTTTGGGGCCTCTTCGGGCTGGAGGAATATCTATGTTGAAGGGGACTGCCTTTCGGTTATTAAGGGGATTATGAACTCTTCTTCAGATTGGGGAGTGATTGGTCCTATTTATGAATACATCAGAAGAATTACAAGTGAATTTAACTCGTTTAAGGCAATTCATGTAGATAGGAAATTTAATTATGTCGCGCATGAATTAGCAAAACTTGCATCCAATGGTTTTGTTTTTTCTTTTGATCTTCCAAGTGATATTGCTGCTATTGTATCCCTGGAACAAGTTTGATTTTATGATATGAAAGTTGTGTTTCCCTAAAAAAAAAAAAAACAAATGCCTCCTTATGAATATGTCAAACTTTTCTTTACATATGATAAATCCATTAATTTTTTATAAAGAGTGTAAAACTAGATTGCACGGATACGGATACGACGATACGATATAATACGATACGAATACGGCGATACGGATTTTTAAAATTAATAGGATTCGATACGGCAAAGATACGCATATAAAATAAAATAATTTTATACTATGCATAACAACATAACTAATTTGATTCTTCTATTATACCACAAAAGAAAAAGATCATATTCAAAATATATATTGTCTACTAGTTTAATTTCGGGTTGGACAACAATACAAAAAAGTTATACACTAAAATTGTCTAAGACCCGTATTGATTTGAAATTTCCAACTAAACATCACGAGTATTGATACCCTTATTCAAGACCATTCAAAATACTCATTTTTTTAAACTTTAATTTATTAATTTATAACCCATAACTTTGAAAAACTAACAAAAACACCCCGTGCGTATCCAAAACGTGTCCAAAACCTGCAGGATACTCCAAAAAAACGTACTGTACCCGTATCCGAATTATTTTTTATTTAATTTAATTAGGATACTCCAGGTGGCGTACTGTACACGTATCGGAGGTGTATCCGTATTTCCGGAGTACTGGATACTGCACGGGGCCATTTTTCGGAGTATCCGTGCAACCTAAGTGTAAAATGATGAATGTACAAAAGAAATGCATAAAGTGTAAGGATAGAGCTGGGCTTATATTGATTTCATGGACTATATTGCACCGATTACCGACCCAAACCAAACACCTTCGGGTAACCCGCTTTCAATTCAAATTTCAAATTTCAAATCTGTAGTGCGTCAGGTTAGACCGCCTTTATATTCAAACCCCATTTCTCCAATTTCACACAACCCAAAACTCAAATCAGACACTCTCTCACTGTCAGATTGAAGGAGGAAACCCTAAATTGCCATGGCCGGATCCAAAAAACAACCTCTAACCACCAGCAACAACGCCAACATCGCCGCAGCGCCATCGGACGCCGCTGTTGGCGGCGGCAAAAAAACCATCGAACAAACCTACCAGAAAAAATCTCAGCTCGAACACATCCTACTCCGACCTGACACCTACATTGGATCTGTTGAAAAACACACCCAAACCTTATGGGTTTACGAATTCGAACACATGGTTCAGAAACCGATCACTTTCGTTCCAGGTCTTTACAAAATATTCGATGAGATTTTGGTCAATGCTGCAGATAACAAGCAGAGAGATCCTAAAATGGACTCGGTTAAGGTTTCAATTGATGTTGAGTCGAACTGCATTAGTGTTTACAACAATGGAGATGGTGTGCCTGTGGAGATCCATCAGGAAGAAGGGGTTTATGTGCCGGAATTAATTTTTGGTCATTTGTTGACGAGCAGTAATTATGATGATAATGAGAAGAAGACTACTGGGGGGAGGAATGGGTACGGTGCTAAATTGACCAATATCTTTTCTACAGAGTTTGTAATTGAGACTGCTGATGGAAAGAGGCAGAAGAAATACAAGCAGGTATTGACTACACTTAACTAGGGTCTGGGGTCTTATTTTGGGGGATTTGTTGATGAGATCATGTCTTTTTGTTTATAACTTATTTCTGATTTTGATTTTCAATTTGGATAATTTAATTTCGACTTGGTGATTGTAAGAGTAATATACTTGATTTGTTTTGTAATTCGATTGTATATATGATGCTAATTTATTCTGCGTTTTGTTTTGGTAACAATTTTGTAAAATGTTTTGGTGTTGTGAAGGTTTTCTCTAGTAACATGGGAACAAAATCTGAGCCTGTTATATCAAAATGCAAATCGGGTGAGAATTGGACTAAGATTACATTCAAGCCAGACTTGGTCAAATTTAGCATGACTTATTTGGAAGAAGATGTTGTTGCTCTGATGAAGAAGCGTGTCATTGATATTGCGGGATGTCTTGGAAAGACAGTAAAGGTGGAACTGAATGGACAGTTGTTTCATTTCAAGTCATTTTCCAGTTATTGTGACCTTTATCTAAAATCTCCATCTGTGTCCAGCGTAGAACCACTGCCAAGGTATATATTAATTTCTATGGTACTTAAAGTTCTTCGTATTTTAGGGGTACTGACTTTTATACCCATTTGGCAGATTTGAAGAAGAAGTACATGATAGATGGCAGATTTGTATAAGTCGAAGTGAAGGACAATTTCAACAGGTATTGAAAATAAATTGTCATTGCATTCTATTGTAGGCATATGTTCATCAACACATCGCTAAATATAGATGTAACTGAGGAGGCAATGTATATCCAAGCATGGTTCTGTTATTTTTGGATAAATCAAATCCAAGCCTGTTCGTTACCAAGAAACTGTAAAATGACTAATGTATATGTTGTTTTGACCAGGTCAGCTTTGTAAATGGAATTGCTACAGTGAAGGGTGGAACTCATGTAGATTATGTTACAACTAAGATAACTACCCATCTTATCAATGTCTTGAAGAACAAAAACAAGAAAAACAAGAAGTTTGACCTTAAACCCCATACCGTGAAGAACCACTTGTGGGTATTTGTCAATGCACTAATTGACAATCCTGCTTTTGATTCTCAAACCAAAGAAACCCTGACACTTCGTACCGGAAGTTTTGGTTCTTCATGGGAATTTACATCAAAGTTCCTAGATAGAGGTTTGTCAGTTCATATGGCCATTATTTGTTCTAAAAGGCAATTATTTTTACAATGGTTTTATAACTTCAACAATTCATCATGTGCAGTGGCGAAGTCTGATATTATGAAAAATATTGAGGAATGGGCAGAATTTAAACAGAAGAAGGATTTAAAGAAAACAGATGGATCGAAGAACAGGAGGATCTATGGTCTAGCCAAGCTAGCTGATGCTAATGAGGCTGGAGGGAAAAACTCTGAGAAATGTACCCTGATTTTAACAGAAGGAGATTCAGCCAAGGCACTTGCAGTAAGTTTTTATATTCTTTACATGGCTGAGAATAATTTTTTGGGCAAGCAATTCATGGGTTGTATCTTGCTCAGATTGCTGGACTTGCAGTTGTTGGGCGAGATCACTATGGTGTGTTCCCTCTGAGAGGTAAATTGCTCAATGTGAGGGAGGCAAGCCATAATCAGCTAATGCAGAATCTTGAAATTCAGCATATCAAGCAGATTCTAGGACTTCAACATGGTAAACAATATGACAATGCCAAGTCACTCCGATACGGGCACTTGATGATAATGACTGATCAGGTAGATGGTGTTCCAGATTGTACAGTCTTCTCTTCTTTCATGTCCATGTCATACCGTTAACTTATATCCAACTTTTGTTCTAATGCAGGATCATGATGGTTCCCATATCAAGGGGCTGTTAATTAATTTCATCCATTCATTCTGGCCTTCATTGCTCAAAGTTCCTTCCTTTCTATTGGAGTTCATAACTCCTATTGTAAAGGTTTGAAAACGAGTAAATTGTCTCATTTTTACAGTTCCAATATTTTATCTGTCCCTAAATCCATGATTTGTTTCTGTAGGCTACTCGTAAAGATGGCAAAAGGAAGTTGTCCTTCTATACCATGCCTCAATATGAAGAATGGAAAGGAACTCTGGGGGCAGATGCAAAGAATTGGTCTATAAAGTACTATAAGGTTTGACTGTTGATGTCATATAATTGAAGCTGGTGTATGTTTGGAGTTAACAATGAAATCAGTTAATCACCAGCATTTTATTGATGTTTTTGTTTTTTTCCCTCTTAAATTTCGATCTTCTCTTCTTGAAGGGGTTGGGAACTAGCACAGATCAGGAAGGGAAAGAGTACTTTGGAGATCTTGGGATGCACAAAAAGGATTTTCTCTGGGTGGATGAACAAGACGGAGAGGCAATAGAACTTGCTTTCAGTAAGAAGAAGATTGAAGCAAGAAAGAGTTGGCTCCTACAATATGAGGTTGAGAATTTGGTTTCGATCATTCTGTTTTTGTAATTAGCATCCACTGTGGTATCAATGTCAACATTATTATGAATGTAATTAAGTGAAGCTTTATTTCCTATTTTGCAGCCCGGCACATACCTTGATCAGAGTGAAAAACTTGTCAAATACAGCGATTTTGTCCACAAGGAACTTATACTGTTTTCAAGAGCAGATCTTCAGAGATCAATTCCATCAATGGTTGATGGACTGAAACCTGGTCAAAGAAAAATTCTTTACTGTGCTTTCAAGAGGAACTTTGTTAAGGAAGCAAAAATTGCCCAGTTCTCTGGTTATGTATCCGAACACTCAGCCTACCATCATGGTGAGCAGAGTCTTGCTAGTACCATTATTGGCATGGCTCAGAAATATGTTGGAAGCAACAACATAAATCTTCTGGAACCAAATGGTCAGTTTGGTACCCGAGGCCAGGTTAGATACATGGGTTTTTTTATAATTATTATTATCACTGTACCTCAGCTTCGATATTTTTGTTAAATTGACTCGGCTTCATAATATGATGTATGAACTTCTCTTCTTAGGGAGGCAAAGACCATGCAAGTGCTAGGTATATTTTCACACAGCTGTCACCTATTACACGGTTTTTGTTCCCAAAGGAAGATGACATTCTCCTCGACTATTTGAACGAAGATGGGCAATCTATTGAACCTACTTGGTAAGCATTTTGTGAATAATGAATACCTGAAATGTTACTGGTAGTGATTGGGAGCTGATGTCATTTATGATAATAGGTATGTGCCAATCATACCATTGGTTCTTGTTAATGGAAGTGAAGGAATAGGTACAGGGTGGAGTTCCTTCGTCCCCAATTATAATCCTAAGGACATTATTGCCAATGTTAGGAATTTGTTGAATGGTGAACCAATGTATGCTATGCATCCTTGGTATAAAGGATTTAGCGGAACAATTGAGAGAACTGCAACAAAAGAAGTTGGGTTTAGCTACACAGTCACAGGAGTCATTGAGGAAGTTGATGAGACAACACTGAGGATAACTGAGCTCCCAGTTCGAAGATGGACTCAAGATTACAAGGAGTTTTTAGAGTCTGTTTCTGCTGAGAATGATAAGAGCAAGGACCCATTCATTGAGGTATAATTACAGTTCACTTAGTAATAATGGGGTTGTGATTTAGGATTCTTATAGACATTTGTATTTTTTACAGGGCTGCAGTGATTATAGTGATGGAAATATTGTGCATTTTTTGGTCTATATGACTGAGGACAATCTCTTGTTAGCCAAACGGGAAGGTCTTCTCAAGAAATTTAAGCTAACTACTAGCATAAGTACAAGCAATATGCATCTATTTGATTCAAAAGGTGCAATCAAGAAATATGACACCCCTGAACATAGTAAGTAACATTTATAAAATGTTTTACTTTCATTCCCTTGTTTGTCTGCAGACTAATTCACTATTTTGCAGTTCTTGAGGAATTTTTTCACATAAGGCTGGAGTATTATGAAAAGAGAAAGGTAATATATTTATTTTTGCACATTCGATGATTATGCAGACACTGGTTATACAGTGTGCTTGCAGTGCTTTCTAGTATGTCTCAAACCAAGTAATTTTCATTGCAGAAAGCTATGTTGGCCAACCTTGAATTTGACCTATTAAAATGTGGAAACAAGGTCAGATTTATTCTTTGTGTTGTGGAAGGCAGCATCATTGTAAGCAACAGGAAAAGAGCTGATCTGTTTATTGAGTTGAAGGAAAAGGGTTTCACTCCTTTTCCTAAAAAGAAAACCACTATTGAAGTAGCTGTTGCTGGCGCAATAGATGATGATGCAGAAGAAACTGAAGAAAGTTCAGAAGCGGCTAGTAGTAGCCAAGCAGTTTCTGCAAGTGATTATGACTACCTGCTTTCTCTGTCAATTGGTACCTTAACTCTTGAGAAGATACAGGAGTTACGAGCCGAGAAGGATAAGCTCCTTCAAGAAGTTGAAGACTTGAAAAGTGCAACACCAAAATCTTTGTGGATTAAAGATCTTGATGCTCTTGAGGAAAAAATTGATGTAAGATTCAAAAACTCGAATCATTAACTAATATGTTGATGTGGTTTGTTTATAGCTTTTGCTTGTATGAACTTTATTCAGGAACTTGTGAAAAGTGATGAAAAGAAATTTAAGGCGGACATGCAGAATATAATTAAGAAAGCTAAAGTAACCAAAATTGCAATAAACCCACGCAAGAATAACAAGAAGGCAAGCAACAAAGAAACGGCTGCTGAGCCGATGGATGTATCAGCTACCGGAACAGGTTTGTTCATATTAATTGGCTCTTTGTTGTCAGAAATTGTAATGTAAAAGTAATGGATGTTTACCTATATTTTTAGATAATGTTGATGAATTCAAGAAAGGAAAAGGCAGGGCGCCAGCTAAAAAGAAAGCTCCAGCTAAGAAGGTTTGAAATACTTGATAATGCTACCACTTTTCTTTCTCCGTGATGGAATGTTCAGATGAACCACAGGTGACTGTGGAATAGGAAAGTACAGTTGTTATAACTTATTTTTGCTGTCATGCCAGGCTGCAGCTTCTGCTGCTGCTGACGATGAAGATGATGATGAGGTAGCTGCGCTAAGAGACCGCATTGCAGCTTACAACTTTGATTCTTCTCCTGATCGCCCAGAAGGTAAAATAAAAGCCACTTGCTGTTTAATTTTGAGTAATCCATCACACATCGCATGTGTTTTGGACATAATAGCAAAGATTGTGGTACAATGTTATCATTATCTTGTATTTGAAAGTCAAGTGTGCTTGCCTCATGAAACTAAATGAATGTGGATGAGGCAATACGACTGATTGTGGCATGCATACTTTCAGACTATGCATCTAATGGAATTTTTTTTATCAAATATCAACTAGTGTTTTTATACTCATTTTGTAATTCATAAGGTGTTAATGGATTTTAAAATTTATTGAATTGTATGAATGTGATATTTATATTTACATCTACTGCAACTTACATGTTGTGTAATCATATAAGCCAAGTTTTTGTAAAATGAATAACCTCGAATCATGCTGCCTGCTTCTTGAGAAATACTAGTTATAAGTAAAAATAAACAGTAATATTATTCTATTCTGTATTTGACAAGGTTATGGTGATTCATTTTCTTACAGACATGGAATCAGATATATCCCAGGTGCAAATTCAGAAAAAAGCACCAATGAAAAGAACTGCTGCACCCAAGAAGTCGTTAATTATTTCTGAGATTTCTGATGATGAGGATGATATTGAAATCATCGATGATGATGATGTATTTGAACCTGAAGAGCCCAAAAAGAAGGGAGGGAGAAAACCAACAACGGGAAAAGCAGCAGGGGCAGCCAAACCCCCAACCGGGGCAAAGAAAAGAGGACCTGCTAGCAAGCAATCTCAGCTTCTAGGCCAGAAACTAATAACTGATGTTCTAAAGCCTACCAAAAACTCTCCTGAGAAGAAAGTGAGGAAAATGAGAGCATCACCTTTTAACAAGAAGAGCAGTTCTGTGTTGGGGAAGACGATTAGTGTTGAAGAGGAAGATGAAACTTCTTTCGAACAAGGTAACTCGAATTCCAGTGTAGATAATGTGACTGACATTGGCCAAGCTGTGGCTCCAAGAGCTAGGCCCCAGAGAGCTAGGGTGCAGACGAGGTACGTCATAAGTGATGATTCTGAGAGTGAAGAGGCTGGTGATGTTGAGAGTGATGCTGCTGAAGAGGTATCTGATTTCAGTGAGGATGAGGACTAATGCTTTTAGTCATCTTAGGGTGTCTGACGTAATTTGGCTGTTGAAAATTGTTATGCAACGTATTAGTGACAATTTTCTTGTTTTTAACCTTTTCCAGATGCTTGAATGTTAATCATTAATGTTGGCATTAGAGGCGTTGGTGATTGTTTTTCGGTAGTATTATAAGTCTTTCGTGATTATGTTGAGTGTTTGAAATGCTCTCTTTTTTGCTCCCACTTTCCCTTTCCCTCCCCCTCTGTAGTCGTCTTTAATAGTTAGGGGTATGTTTATGTTTTTATTTTTCATCACCACTCTTACCATAATAATAATTATAAAAATACATAAATGACAATTAATAATAATAAAATAGAGTCACAATTAACAATAAAAAAACACAATTTAATTTAAAGAAAATTATGCAATACAATCACACCAATACAAATTTAAAATATCTAAATTTAAACTAATTCCTTTAAAGATTTAATTTAAAAAATATTTATTAGACCATACACAAAATTTGAAAATCAATTTTTTTTTCATTCTAAAATTTAATTTAAATAAAAAAATTCCATTTTTATATTAATTTAAAAATCTTTTATGAGAAAAAAATTATTGTTTGACCTAAATTTATTTATAAGAAAAAAAATTAAATATAAAAAGGTTTATCATTGAGGTTTTTTTTTAAATGATTTTATTAATGTTTTCTTTTAAATAATTTAAAATTAACTAAAATTTAAAACAATATAATTTGGATTGATTATTTTAAGAATAAGAATAACTAGATAAATACTACTTTTAATTGTAACTACATTTTATAAATAAAAGATTTACCCACTAGATATGAAAGAAAAAAAAAGTGGAACAAGCAGATAGCACCACCTATTTAGTGCATGCACCCGTGCAACAAGTGAGAATTGAGGGGAGGGGTGGGTGGAAGCAACTTTTGTCCTTTCTTTCTCACTCTCCTCCCCTTCCCCACTCCCCCACCATTGATCCCTCCCCCCTCCTCCACCCCCTTCACCCTCACTATTGAAGATGGTCTAAAAAAAACTTCCGCTTCCACTCCCCCTCCTCCTTCCCCTTCTCCCTCACTATTGAAGATGGCCTAAGTAGAGATGTGAGTGTGATTTGGTAACATCTATTATATGTTTGTAAATGAGACAATATCGAGATACATTGTTAAAATTTGAACTTAGCCTGAACGAGTTCCAATGCCAAATACAAATTGAGCTATAGCCCATAGTACTTTGATGTTTTCATGTGTTAAACTAGACGATCAAACTTGTTCAAATCAAGTTTGCTATGTATTATAAATCGAACTCAAAGGAGCTATAGTAATATTTTCTTAGTTGATCCTAACGAAGATTTTCATACTTTTGGAAGGATAGGGAACTACTCATTCACAATCTTCCACATACTTAAGCATATATATACAAAATCATGTAGTTTAACCCCACAAATTCAACACCATTCAATTTAAATGCCAGAGCACAAGCTTCCTAAATTATGAACACTGATAATACTAAATATGGCATAATTAAGACAACCAAAGTCCAAAAGAGGAATAAATTCAGCATTAAATATAAAAACACCATTTGTATTCTGTCTACAACTTGAATTCAGAGAAAATATAGAGGTATCTACCCTCTATACACATTCTAGTCAGCAATTCACTTCAATAAATAGAAAGTACACCTACAAATTAATTAACTCTCTAACATGCTAATCACCTGGGAAGGTTCCTTCTTGTAGCTTCCATTTTCAACAAAAGGTCTTTGATATCTGTTTCCATCCTCATTTTCATAATGAAATATTCTTGATGTGATATTTCAAGAGCTTGGAGCTCTTCCAATTTTTGTTTCCTCATCTCCTCAGCTTCAGCCAAACGCAACTTTGTGATTCGACTGCTATACTCTTCTTCAACCCTTTCATTTTTTGTGACTGAAATATGTCTCAAGGCTTCAGCTTCCTTTCTTGCATCATCAGCACGTGCTTGAAACATCTTTGCCTCTGCTTGTTTAATTCTCACAATGCTCTCCAGTTCATCAAATATAGGTTCTTTTGTAATTTTTCTTAAATCCATGTCTCTTGTGTATTTATCGTTCCTCATGTTATCTAATCTGGGAAATATATTGACAGAATTTTCCAAGGGTGTGGGCTTATCTGGATAGGAAGGTTTTAGCCACCCAGCTCCTTGGCTTGAACCAGCAAAGCCATTATAACTTCTTTCTTGATCTTTTGCTGGCATCTCTTTTGTGGATTCAATTGATAATTTTCCAGGCTTGAGAGATTCAGTTTCTGCAACTAAAGGAATGGATGTGAGCAAATTCAAGATACGAGGAAGATAAGTAAAGATATCTCTAGGCTATGCTGAAAATTAAATATAACAGGCATAACATGATAAACTTTCATATCAGGGAATTTGGCAATGCATTTAGTAAAACGGGGCTGGACATTGAGCACTTTTAGTCTCACACTTCCTTAAATATTGTGGTCCCAACTTTATTTTTCTTTTGGCTCATTTCGCCCTTTCCCCAATTTCCATCCATTTCTGCCGTTCTGGTCCCATAGGATTGTCTATGTTCGCACTTGTGTTCCCAATTTGGATGGAAAGGAGGGGAAAGATGCAAACAAATTTTAAAAATTGGGGCCAAATGTGCTATTTTCTGAATAGTGCAAGTTTAAAAGTGCAGAGTGTCCAATATGGGAATAAAATTGCAATTAGCTCAGGGAGTTTCTCCTGAACTAATTTTGACCATTTGTCCTTGCACTCTTATTTTTGCACCTTGTATTTACATGAAATTTGTATGGTCTACACTTAAGTTTTTATGTTAGTTTTTAACACTAGGATTTGTTCTAGACTATTTTTGGAAAAGGGATATCTTTTCTTTAGGGAAATAGGTAACTCCTCATTTACTTGATGATCCTCGTGCAGATTTTTATGTACGAATGTTCTGACATGACAGATCATAAAATCAATAGCTGATTTCTAATATCATTTAAGGGTATTCTCTAGCTGTGTGATGAGAGATGATCTAGCATTCAATGTGATTATAAAAAATAATAAAATTTACATAAAAATCTTACCAGCGAAAAAGCTCATAATCTGATTTTGCACCTCTTGAAGATCGGCTTTATTACCCAATTTAGTCAGCACCCGGGTGGCAATTTCTAGCAGCTCTTTCCCTCTTCCATCTTTGCTGGTGCTGAATAACTTTCTCACATATTCGAGTTCTCTACAAAGATTTTCAGCCGTCCATTCTTTCACAAAGTTCTGGAAAACTTCCTTCACAAAACCGAACATCTCAGAGGGATGACCACAAGCAACACAATGGAACTGCATTTCAGTAGTACCCGGATCACCTTTTGCACTACGCCCATTTCTTATATGAGATTCTCTTAACCCACAATCTGCATGACACCAATGCATACATACATCACATCCGACCCAACTACAAGTATTAGATGCATTATCAAATTTCGAACACACAAGACACATGCACTCCCTGCAAAAGCCATTCTTCTGTGCACATATTTTACAATCACATTCATCCACAGGCAAAAAACTCCTGCAAGTGAGATTTCTACATCTCATATTAAGAAATGTCTCTGCCAAATCAGTAGACGGAAGTTCATATTTCGGCAAAAGAAATTCTCGAAACCCTGTTCTCAAAGCCACCAAGATCTCGAGTTGAGTACGATGAGCTTTATTTAGCATATCCAGTGTAAAATCCGACCTCTTCCGCAGTGCCTTTTGCAGAGTACTCAGCTGCCATTGCTTACTTGGATTTGAGATGATGTCAAGAACAAACTCCTTCACACAAGTCGTGTGCTGAGGAGCCATATTATTAAACCTATGAGCCATAGTATGTAAAGGTTCGGAAACTAACATTGTTATTATTGACTCAGCAAAGTCAGCTTCAACCACCAATACTTGCTTGTTTCCATCTGGATCATTGCTCCTCTTTATACCACCATTATCCTTCTCTTTAGTTAAATGCCTACTATCTTTGCTACTTTCAGGACCATTTTCATAATGTCTATTAAAACTTAATTGCTTTTCAAATCCAATCGGCAGTTTGGAACTTTCCCCTGTAACTCTCAGGTGTTGTGCCATAGCAATGGAGTTCACTTGAGACTGGTGAGGAAAGCCATTGCATCTTGATGGCATCCCTTGTAAAGCTGGAACTTCTTTATTCTTATTCTCATCCAATGACAAAGCTTTCCAATCAACCCCCTGAAACAATGGCTTACTACCAACAGATTGCTCAAAATCATATGTATTATGAGTCAGGGAACAGCTAGGATTGTGTGTAAACTGCTGAGAACCAGAAAATGACATTGAAGCTGTAAATCCATCGGAATTTGTTCGAAATGAGCTAGGAAAGGATTGGACGCTTCTGGCATGGCTAGGAGAACCAGGAGCCTGCCCTCTATTCTGAGAGTCTATAGGCAATAGAACATTTGGCAAGCTAAGAGAAAGGTCAAGAGCCAATTTATCATCTTTAGGATTGTTATGAGTTGATTGCTCAAATTTGTCTTGCTTCTTAATTGGATCAGAAGAGAAAAATTGAAATCCCCAGGTACTTGGCCCTTCCATTTCAATGTCTCCACTTGTTGGAAGCTCTCCTGGTTTGTCTTCATCCTCCAAATTACTTTCTCCGAAGTGAACACTATTAGAGGGCAATGCAGCAACACCTTTGCCCTTATCCTTCCAACTTTGAGTCGTCTCCTCCATCAAAGGAATATTAATTCTATCTTTAATTCCAACTTCTCGACTCGTATTTATATCTTCTGCCTTCATTTCAAGATCAGTACCCTTGTCTCCCTCCTGTTCTTGCAAATACGATAAATTGTCATCAAACTTGCCTTCTACATTCTCCTCAAAGTGGGCTTCTTTTTTGCCCTCCAGTATATTGTTTTCGCCTTCAGTTTCTCCTGTTGTTTCGTTTTCATCTCCACATCTGCCCATGTCTTGGACGCCAGTATCTTGAAAATTTTGCAAGTCCTTATTCTTGTTCAGATCATCTTGAACAATTTTAGGTAATCCACCTTCACCTTGCTCCTCAAAACTGCCTTTTTTACTCGAATCTCCCTCTTCGACTGACAGGAAATTCGCTCTACTGTGCTCCTTTTGAGAGAGGTCCAATTTAACAGGAGCTTTATCTTTAACAACCGGCTCGGTCAAAGGTACAGGGGGTTGAGGATCGGGTTCCAGTTCCCCTTCTTCTCGTTCACTACTGGGACCACCACCACTCTCTACTGGCATATCCTCATATTTCTTAACTTCAACACTCCTCGACTGCTCACTTCCAGAATCCTTCGACCAAGCTGGAGATTTTGCATCTCTAAATGCCTGGGGGGACTTATTAGCCTTACCAACATCATCTAATTCCATCCTATTTGCTCGGCTCACCTCGCTACCACTCCTGGCCCCATCATCACCATCTTTCGTGCCTCCAAATCTACGCCATGATGTAACACTACCCTCCCTCCTTGACCTATCTCTCTCGGACCTAAACCCCTTTGGAAAATCTCTCCTAGGTCCAGAAAAGCTCTCAGATCGATGCATCCTTTCCATCCCATACCCACCCCTCGGAGAAGAGCTCGAAATCCCTCTCTCATTCCCCTCTCTATTTCGATCATAAGTCTTTCTACGATCGTAACTTTCAACATCATAATCAGATCGCTTCCGAACCATTCTTGAACTTTCCCTATCATCTTCTAACCGATCATATCTAGATGCCGAAGAAGATAAAACCTTTCTCCCACTATCAGAAGACTTGTAATAAGAGTTTCTATGCAAAGACGATGATGAGCGCTGCAAACTAGTGTCATCATCCTTTCTTACCCAATCTTTCATTATACCCTTCTCCCCATAAGATTCGATATCATCACTCGACCTCAATTTCTTCATTGTTCCAACTCCTGAAAAATAAGAATCACAAATAACACTTGTAACCAACTAAATTACAAAGGAGATGCACATATACCCCTCTAAAATTTATAAACTACTTAAGATCAGCAACATAATAACATTAATTATATAAACTCAACAAAGAAAATCAAAACCTAAAAACCTTATCTTTTTTAACCAAATCCAAATCAACTGCTAAATTTACCAGTTAACCTTAATTTCAATCCATCTTCAAGCAAAAACAATTAAGAATCTTGCTTGAGCTGAATAAAAAGTTAGGTCGCAGATGTGCCAAGCCCATCATTAAACACAAAACAAATAAACAACAGCTCAATTTACCAGCTTAACCTCTGCGAACCCTAACCCTAACTTTAAGAAAACCATGACTTCCAGTTGTGTACAAAAACAGAAGCTTTAGGTACAAGTAGACCGAGATTCAGAATACCTTTTTAGAGAAATACAAGATGCAGCTGCTAGAACAATGCTCTGGTGCAGAATTTATGTGATTGTATGTATGTATGTATAGGTTGTAAGTATAAGTGGGGTGTGGTGAATTTCTCTCTGTGCAGTCAACGTAGGTGTTGGGTAGAAGATAGAGAGAGAGTGAATGAGACTTGAATACGTTTTTAGGTGCACCGGTCAAAGCTTGGGAACTGTATGGGGTGCGTAATGCGCCTCAAGCGCATATTAGAAGGAGGTCTTTTAGTCAACTGACGTTTGAAAAAGATATTGCTTATTATTATATTATTATAATTAATAAATAATAAAAAGATGAGTTGATGTGTGTTTTCCATGTCAGCATTTCGATTTGAACTAAAGCAAATTTAGTAGTGGAGACAAAATGGAATATTTCAAATATCTTTAAATATTTGACTTCATTAATTATTATTGTTATTATTATATACCTTGTACTGTATTAATGGAAAACTCAACTCTATTGGTAATGTGAAGAGTGATTAAGTATTATAATGATCTTGCTATTATAGAAAATCAGGCTAAGTAATTTATTAATTTTCTCCAATCTCCAAAACTATATTGGGAAACTCCATATATTCGAGATGTACACGGAAACATCACCAGAATTGTACTTCCATTATTTAAATAGTCAAATCAAACTGTTTTGATTTATGGAATTCTAGTTTAATAACCATTTCCCTCTATTGGAAAGAAAAGTTAGTCGTGTATTTTTTGGGCTCTACATAATCAACCAAAAGTAAATTAGCAAGAGAATCATAAGAAAAGGTTATTGGGCCCAATCATCAGGCCCAATAGAAGGTACTAGTGATTAACAATTTTTCAATGGTCATGGCGTGATTTTCTAAAGTAAAGATAATTTAGGCAAGTAGATATAAAAATACATACTTTTGATTCTATAAAATATAGCAATAATATCAAAATTATTTACCATTTTCAATATAATTCAAGTATAAACATTTAATTCAATAACCAATAACACTAAATGAGAAAAAATCCATTGCTTTATTCTTAATATTTTTTAGTCACAGATAATAATATTAAACAAATTATCATTTTCCTCGAGAATTCTTTAATATAATAAAAATTAAGCCAAGAAAAAATGTAATTTCCATGAATAAAATAGTAATATTGGAAATCACAATTATTATATACAAAGGATCTTCTACTATTCACTTTCCTTTATAGGAAAAATAATAGTACTTGTAGTAATATTCGTGTTTTCTTTTCTAACTATTGACCCCATAATTTTATTTCACTCTTATTTTAGTCTGAAGTTGAGCTGCATTATCCCATAAAAGATTTTCCTTTCAGATTCTTGATCCGATTCAGTTTACTCCATTGTTCAATCTTGATTCCACAAATCTGTACTATTAATTGTAATATCATATCTTGAACCCTTTTTCTTGATTTGGTTATTGAATTAATTGTAATATCATATCTTGAACCCTTTTTCTTGATTTGATTATTGAACACGAAAATTCTCAATGGCGGCTATAGCAATACTTGATCTACTCAGGAAAAATCCGAACTTTGGTAGCCAAACGTTTAATTCAAGAAGCCTCTTCTCAACCAAAGTCCTCGGCAATTCAGCTGTCGCCATTAGTGCTCCTTTTGCATTTGGGGCTTTGTTTGGGTATGTGTTAATGCTTCAAATTGAGATAATTTTTATATATTTCTGTTCTTGCTATGTTTATTCTGATTCTTGATTATATTAAGGAATGAAGAAATATTCATTTTTAGTCCCCTATAGTGGAACTCTGTTCTTGTTGTACAAGAATTGACAAGAAGCAATCTACCCCTTTTTCTTTTTAGTAGTTGACTTTTTTGAATTAGGTTGAATAGCAGTTTATGGGTTTTACATTTGGAAGATGATAAGTTGAGTTGAAAGGCATTTGATATTGGCATCAGAATAAAGGAGATTAGTTAGTACTTTCTTTAGATTTTAACTTCTTTCATACTTGCATATGTTCACAACTTCACATGTTTAGGTGTGTAGGATGCTCGGATAAGAGTTACCTAGTTAATAGTCGGAATTTCCGCCATTGTCCCATGATTCGATTATTCAAGAGTAATAGTATACACTTGAGTAATATGAATATTATAGAAAAAATTAGAAATAAATAAAAAACAGTATAGTAATGGAATTGCAGTGAATTAGGATATTCATGTTTTATAAGACTGGAGAATCAAGAAATGGAATTTTGAGATCATATTTTGGTTTTCATTGTTATGCATTGCGGAAGATAATATGGAATCATATTGGAACCTGCTTACAACTTACTCCTTAGTACTTTATTTTCCATTTGACACTATATGCAGCTAAATAGAATGCAAGAGACAAATGTTATGATTTATGCAATTAAATCTCTGATAAATCATTGTGTGTTACATCTCCAATATAGTTTTTCATCATTGCTACATTAATATGAATTATGCCCCCAAGAATTTATTCAATTTGTATACTGGAAATGGTAAAATAGGATAATTTTTGTACTGAATTCTGAATAACTTCTGGAACACTTCGCTGTTCACATGTAACTGTTTTAAAATTGATATATTTGTTCAATGATGGCTATGTCTCAGTAATGGTGTGCCTCGAGTTGCCTATTGTGATGCTGGCATTGAATCACTTGATGAAGATTACATTTCTAGCTTACGTACTGTATCAGGAAATATATTTCAAAACGAGGCTCTGATACACAATACTACCAAGCAGTATAATATTCAGTTGAAACCTCTATTCTCAGCATTTCATTGGAAAACTTTTGCACTGACGTCATTGAGATCTTTCTTGTTATTCTATTTGCCTCTTCTGGAGCCCCATTCACGCATTGAAGAGGATGATGATGATTTTCTACCGGAAAATCTTGAAGAAAATCGTGTAGATTTGGTTGTTCCTTTCAAGAAATCAGTCAAACAAATTATTCGGGAGGTACCCCTTTATTTACTATCACAACTTTTAAATATTTTTATTTTTGTAGGATATCTTAAATTTTATTGTATGCATTTGCAGACTAGTGTGGTTACTACAAGACGCGTTCTTGAAAGACTGGCTGTTCATTACGTTTCACAGCGCATGGCCTGGAAACTTCTCAAAGGTACTCTTCACTTTCACTCCTTGCTCTTATGTGATCCCAATGGTTTTTTGGTCTGATATTATACATCATTGACTCCCGCAGATGTTCCCCAGTCAGCCGCTCGTAAAGCTGGAAGAAAATTGTCGACTCTAACATACACCTTCAGTGTCAGCAGAACCACATTTAGAGGTGGTAACACAATTATCTTCTTCGTACTTCTCTCACTTTGCTTCCTAACCTTATTTTCTCAAGCCTTAATTATTGTTAGTTATATGGTTTTCTTTGGTTCGACCAGGACATCTTCTTGGAGTTTTAGCATCATGGATTGTCCAAGTTGGGACCGACATTTATCGATTCTTTACTTCTATATCTAAAGCTAGAAAAGAAAACGAAACAATTGATACCAAAGAACAACTTCGGGTTCTTGGAAAGAAGGTTAATGGGATTACTATTAGGTGTGGTGCATCTCTTATTTTTGCTTCTATTGGGGCTGGAATTGGAGCAACATTGGTTCGTCCCTCGATTGGTCAATGGATTGGTAATTAATTTTGAAACCTCAACAAATTGAAGTTTATATTATTAGGTTTGCTGTGATCTAATTAAATTCATTTAACTTTTTTACAGGATGTGCAATTGGAGATTTGTCAGGACCTATTGTGGTTGCGTTTTGTTTTGAGAAGCTTCATTTGGACCTATAATGAGTTTTATTGAATAAAGATGCACATTTCATTGAGAGATTAGATACAAAAATATGCTGGAACTCCTACCGGGGATAACTTCAAGTTTTCTGCAACTCATATTTCTGGAATTCACACCTTTTTCGCAGGAGAAAAACAAAGGGTTTTTTGTGTTACCCATGTTTTCTTTTGACATTTGATGCAATAACGATCTTCAATGATATTTCTTCCCGTCGATTTGGTGAATTTACTTGTATTCAGACTTTTGTATAATATTTTTGTAACAAGTTTTTGTGGATTTTAGTGGAAGAGGTTCCCATTTAATGATGGATAACTCTTCTCGAAAGGAACTAAGTGTGGTTAAGTCGAAGACCTAAGACTAGAATATTCTGGGGAAATTAAAAAAAAAAAATTATTTTGATGCACAATAGCTATTGATTATTTTGATGCACGATTATTTTAATAATTCTATTGCTTTTCTTTTTTCTTCTATTTATCAGGGAAGGAGGCCCATACACACCATTGCCTTATCCATACTTGTCTTTAAGAAGACAATAGTTCCCCCTAAGATATTTTCTTATGTTATACCTTAGCACTACACTTCTCAATTTTTCTTTTTTTATTTTTTTTCCAAATAAAAATCGAAGGCAAACAATCTTGTATACTTTCCTCATTCCATCATCAAATTCTTCATTATTTCTCATGCTTTAAACCTTTCTTTTCCAATGTCTATCCTATCATTTAATCATTTATACCACTGCAAACAACACAATCAACTTTTAAATCCCAGTACCAGAAGTTATTCAAGAATGTTCATCATAGTTTCCTGCCAAAATCTCGATCCAAACGAAACATTTAACGCAAAAGCGAAGAAGGAAGAGAAGGGAACACTATTGCGACAGCAGTTTTTTGCTGGTGTGGCAAAATTCGGAAAAGGATTGAGAGAGAGTTTGAGTCCAAAACAGAAAGGTGATTGGAAAGATATAACTCTTATGAGTCTATCTTTTGCTGTGTATGTATATATGTCACAGAAGATTGTTTGTGCTTATTGTGTATGGATGCACATGGTTAGATAAATTTGTGATGTGTATATAGAATCGCCTGTCTTTCCCTTTATGTCTAAGTTCTTTTCTTTTAGAAGCATATACTTATTTTTTGAGATTGTAATAACAAGATTTCGATGATGAATCTGGAATTTAATCGTGTAGTAGTGATTGTTTGTAAAGTTCAATTTGGTGTTAATTTGGGATTTCTGAAATTTCGGTTTCAATTGAATTGTGAACTTTGCAATTATTCATTAATGTAAGTCTGTCGACAGTTCGCATCAATATAGATCCAAATCCGCCCGATATATTTATATCAGAATTCAAATCTTCAATTGATCTAATCAGTCTAGAGATCCACTCCATATAGTTTTGAATTATAAATCTTCTTGATCGGATTAAATTCATTAAATATCTAATCAAGTAAGACCATATAATCCATGAATCCTTACCATCATCGATCAATTGTTTACGAATCCTACCTATTTATAGTTTAGGGAAGAAGCCTAATTTACTGGGGTAACTCCCAAAAGGTGTTTTTAAACAATACAAAAGAAAATAGAAAAACATCAATGAGAACTAACCACTTGCAGTGAAAATGTCAACAATATTAAGACAAATTATTATAGTTTACACCACTAGTGAACTTAAACTTCACCTTGAGGGTCTTCCCCCTTGAAGAAAGATTGTACTGCTGAAGTTTCAGTCAGCCTTCTGCCTTGTTTGCTTGAAACGGCGATGAAATAACGAGAGCAACCATTTCCAAATGAAAACCAACCAATTTTTTGGCTTTGGTGTGGGATCTGGCCTTGGACCAAACAACCCTTTGTAGAGCTCCTTTTGTTTCTTATAAACAGCTTTGTCATGCTCTGCTAGAAGACGCAACTCTTTTGCTATTGCTTTGTCTTCGGGGGCATATTTACGTGCCTTGAGGAAGTCTTCACGCGCAGCATCGGTCTGCCCTAGTTCTGCTCTAGCTTTGCCCCGTCTAAACAGTGCTTTGACATTGTTTTCATCCTCTACCAATACCTAGAAAGTATTGTCCAATCAGCACAAAAGACATCTAGGAATAACAACCCAAGTAGTTCACAAATTCTTTCAGAACTCATAGGTTTGCTTGTGCTTGGCTGAAACTAGAACATTCTGAAGGATTATCTATATAGGAAATACACTTGGCAACATTGATTATCCGAACACAGTTAAGAGACAAACCAATATTATAGTTTTAGAAACAATTCACAGTCATGACCAAGAAGAAGATAAGAATTCACCACATCAGGAAGCGATTAATCTTCTAGACACAACACATTACATTTTTTTCAATTTGTTGTTGCTTTCGTAAGATTTTTCTAGTAATGTCTTCAGAAGGGCGAGTATCCTTGATCAAACTTCAGATTTTTATAATGAATAATAGCATATTTCCCTACAATCATGATTAGGAACACCAGAAACAGTGTTTATCAGCCATATTTCACCAAAACATCAGCAATTTATGCTCTCGTTTAAATGTATAAACTACGATCAATCTTAAAAAGGATGGAGCGGGAAAAATAATAGAAATGTTTTAACAGATTAACAATAAAGTGCACTTTTTCCCTTTTAAACATATAAATTAAGAATTTAAATACTAAAGAGAGCATGTTTTAGTTATTGCTTCTTTCTTGAAGGGGCTAATTCCTTTTAAAGTTAAAAAATGGTCCAATCGATCTTTAATAACATAGTTTACTGAAAATTTAATACCCCAATGAACAAGAAGGTGAAATATAAAGAAATTTTGTACATACAATACCACACTGCGCAATGGCTTCATCGTAGCGCTTGAGCTTTATCATGCATGCTGCCATGTTGAGGTGACAAGGATTTTTTACAGCCAAAGCCATATCACGATACTTCCCAAACAACTGGAACATGAAATCATCTCCCATATATGCTATAGCCTAGAACATAAAACTATCAGAAAACAGATCAATAGTAAAACAACTTTCAAGAGGATTGGTTTCACTACCATTTCATACTGTTGCATTGCATCCTCCAATTTTTCCTCCTTGAATAATGCATTCCCATCCATTTTTCTTCTATCCGCTGCACCAATTCTCTCCTCTACAGTCATGTCACCACGAGCTTTGCCCTGTACCACATTTTAGTCACTGAAAATTGCCATGTTTTTACTCAATATAATCAAATTGTTCAACGGGCATAAGTGTGAACTCTCACTTCTTTGGTTTCATCAAAACCAATTAATTCAACTTCATACACGATATTTGCCATTGGAGGAACATTTGGAAAAGAAAAGCTTCCCTCTTCTCCATAACCTAGTTCCCAACCAACGTGTAACAATGCACGTTCACCAGATTTCATGCTGGTAATGGCAATAGCCAACCCAGTCAATTCTTTTTTCTCTGTGATAAAAGAGAAATTGAAACTCCATATCACATTCCCAAAAAAAGTTAAAAGAAAAAAAAAAGAACTTACATATCAGCAGTCTACACTTCAAAATTAAATATATAGGAGTAATAACCATATTATGCACCAGAGCAACTTATGACAGGAAAAGACAAGTGCCACCATGAAAATTATCTTACTAACTCTCCAAAGACGAAACACAAAACATTGCTAAAACAAATATGTTCTATACTGGAGGGTTCATAAGGTGGTCAGGTATGTGCAAGAGTAAAATCCTTTTAAAGAAATTTTGACAAGGCCACAAGTAAAAAAATGGATAGAGTTAGAGAAAAACATGTTTGTACTCTCTGTTAAAACAAAGCAAATAAAGTTGTTTCATATGGGGTAACATTGGCAAAAAAAAAGGATTATATTACTAGGAACCTACACAAGAACTTATAACACAAGTTAGTTAGCATATTCAGAGAAGACCTATACATACTAAACCAAAATAACTTGTAAGAATCCTTCCACACACCTTTTCCTAGGACAAGCTCAAGGGGTTGTTGTTCATGCCATGTATCTTCAAACTTGTGCTGGGTGCTTTCAGTCCATGCCTTATAATGCACTGCCAAATAGAAATTACTGTAAGGTTATATTTAGATATCAAGTCTTGCCATTGGAATCCATAGCATTAATATGTTATATAGCACCTTGATTTTCAAATCTGTTATTTGAAAGAGAAATCAATCCATGAAAGGGCATTTAAAAGGTCAAAAAAGTAATATCAATGGACTTACAGAAGCAAGTCGAATACTTTGATGGCTTCTGACCATGACCTTCCTTAATTATTTGCTTTGTCACTTTCTCATGAAGAACTTCCACTTGACCATCAACTTTAGGAGGTCCACTTTCATTTTCGGGAGGTTCTCCATGCATAACAGATACACCTTCCGTCACAATATCATCATCACTATCTAGATCTGCATAAACACATATTTTATCCCTTCCTAAGGTTTCTCATCTCAAAATACACGGAATTTGAATTAATGATCCACGACTATGATGATATGTCGTACCCACTGTCTTGCAAACTAAATGATATAACTCACAAAAAAATTCCAGAAGACCACTTAGAATAAAGGCAGCTCATGGTACAAAGTAAGACAAATTTAAGTTCACAAGCATCATATAAAATTTGTCTTTTTTTATCACAAAGCAAAATTAACAGAATTGGAAAAATTGAACTACCTAATAATCATATGCAATTGCAACAGTCAAGAACAAGTTCTTGCACGAAGACCACACTGTTAATTATCAAGTAGACAAACTCATCTAGAATTCGAGTTAATTTAAAAGGAAATAGAAGGATTGCATTAAAGTTTGCTTCCATAAATTTAATTAGCAACACTCCCTCACCTTCACAGCTAAAATCAACAGTTCAGTAAAACTATCTTACATAACAGCTTCGATTACTTAGCATAATAATATTGAAAATATTCAAACACTTTGAAGGCAAATATTGCAATATATCAAGCATGAAACCAATTGTATTTCTAAAACCAGCTAAAATTAAACGATCACCTAAAGCTGGATTCTGCTGCTGCTGCTCCACTTCCGCCATTGTTCAAATCTACCAGAAAACATTATGAGTAATTTACAGTATTTACAAACCTATTTAAAAAGCAAGAGAGTTGAATTTGCTTACTGTAATTTTATTGAATTTTCTGCTGAACAATAAAATAACAGAGGAGGATTCAATACAATTTCGTAGTGATCAAAGAAGAATCTGGAAAGAATTTGTATTTATTGAACCAGATGGTCCGTTGTTGGAATGAGTCGAATCGGATACCGGAACCGTGATTGCGGAGATCCAATCAAATTTGGATTTAAATATTTATCTTAAGGCAAAGTTTGCATTTTAAAGTGGATGCATTTTAAAATTGATCATTTAATGTAGTAACTCGACAATATAACTCATTTATTATATCACCATAATCAATTATAGTCCTTCTTACTAAAAAAATTTAATCATCACTGAAAATCATTAATTATTGACCTAAAAATTTATTTTTTACCAAAAATCATCAATTTATGTCTTACTCGACCGAAAAATTTAATTGTCGTAAAAAATATCAAGTGTCCAGTGACATTTAAAAATTGGAATTTCATATTCTGACTTCAAAATTTGGGGTGAGAGGTGTATTTTTTTATAATATTAAAAATGATAATATATAAAATTTATTATTTTAAATAAAACTTCGATATGATTAATAATATATATAATTTAAAATATTTTGTTTTATCTTTTTCAGATTTTATTTGACAAATTCAATATTATATATAATATCAAATTAATTTTGCATATATAGATGTAAATAGATTAAGTATGACGGATAAACTAGTATTTAACTTAAAAAACTAACGGTGTTAATAATTTAATTGTGATAGGGAGAGTGTGCAAGTTTTTGGTAAGCACAAGAGGATTACCTGCAATAAAAATAACACAAATAGGTTATGTGCAAGTTTTCTAAAATACATGTGGATATGTTTGAGATAGATATTTATTATTCCATATTTGATGCCCTCAATATAATTATATAAGAGAGAGAGAGAGAAATGAAAGTAACCCCAAATTATAGAATTTGTACTCATATCTCTAGTTTTTTTTTAATAGTTACTCGTATATCTAGTTAGCGATATATTAATTTGTGAAGTTAACGATATATTAATTTATATATCACCATAAGCACCACCTTTTCGACTAAGGATGAGAAGTAAATTTGTCATTATCTAGGGGATTTTCTATATCACAATGAGTCATTAGTAATTAATGGTGTTTGCGACATAGAATTGTATGTTTCATTTATAATCTATGTTAGGATAACTTTTCAAATCTTATGGATCGAGTTTGATTTGAATTAGGCTAGTAAAAGATATTCACACGTTTAAATAAGTCAATCTATATCATGCTCTAGAGGCCTGTTTGTTTGGTATTTGAGAAAATAGTTTGGAAGAGTAGTGGAAGTTTGTGAAATAATATCTATTTGCATAATGTTTATTTGACTTTTGAGAGAGTGGTTTGAAAAATAAAGTAGGTGTTTTTTTTTTAAGAGTTAGGTTGTAGGTTTAAAATGTGTAAAATTTTATGTCAAATCATGTTTGTTTTGGGGATAAGTTGTGTAAGAGATGAATTATTTAATGTCAAATCAAAGTAGAGCGTGTATAAATTCTTTTTAGAGATAAAAAAATTGTTGTTTGTTTGACTTTTGATAGAATAGTTTGCTAAAATTGAGATGTTTCAGAAAATAAAATATATCTTGTTCTTTACAAACACGAAATCATTTTTAAATAAAAAAGACAAACATGCCCTAAGTATTTAAGAAAGTCCAGGAAAGTCCCCAATGAAGGAGCCGAGGGAGATGACCGCCCTAAGTTCTCATTTTTTATCCTTTTGGTATTTGAACATACCTACATAAAACAAATGTAAATAATATACATAGAATCTAGTACATTTACTTAATTAAGAAATAAATCTGATTTTCCAACAAAAAGAAAAACATATTGAGCAAAGACAATGAAATACAACAGACAATCCCTATTTCCCATAATTCTTCATCCTCTATAAAACATCCACCTCAGTTGTTCTTTGCATTCAAATAAATTTCAAATTTCCATGTTAAGCAAAAAATCACAAAGCCTTAACAATTTTTTTCCATTCAAATTTATTTTGCAATGAAAATTGTTAAAACTGTAATTTTTAAATTTACATGATTTATTGTGTACTTTCACCACTTGTATGTGGTTTCTGTAATTTACAGACTCCAAAGAAATTAATGAAATAAAATAAATAAATTGCCTGAAGCTGCCACTGTTATAAGACAACATATAGTATATCTATAAACACTCTGCCATATTAACACTTGCAATTTGGGTACTAAAAAACATCTCAACTTCCGGCAGCCTTCAAAAAGTTGTCATATGGGCTAGCAGCCGGCAAAGCAAAGAAGTTGGGGTGATGCTGAAATTCAGCTGCGCATGGCATAGGAACACCCGTGATAGATGGTGGTGTCTGCAATATTATGTCACAAAAAAATTAATCTTACAAAGTATATTTTGAAGCAACTAACAATTGTATTGTTATACCTTCACACATAAATATATATATATATATATTTTTAAGCAACTAAAAATTGTATTGTTATACCTTCAAGATAAATATAGTTGTATACCACAACCATTTCGACAAAGTTTTGATCATTTTCAAGATATCTTCAAAAAACATTATAAATTACCACATGTTAGAAACAATACCTATGACTAGAAAAATTGTATTTTTAGTCCCACGGGACCGAATTGTTCATGCTTCACAACATTGATCTTTTGGTCTCAAGAGTTAGATTATTTTTTAATTTTGATCCCATCGCTTCATTTCCATCCAATTTGAGACCAAAAGTGCAATAATGATCAGCCCTATAGGATACATACACTATACTATGTGAGAAAATGAGGCTATAGGATCAAAACTGCAATCTGTAAAGTGATTAGAATCCAGTATTGTCCGACTAAAAGTACAATTTTGCCCCTATTGGTTTGAAGCCCAACAACGATACACGTATGACTAATTACCATGGTAAGAAAAATGGATAAAGATCTTATCATTTTTGTAGAAATAACTTACCATGAAATATCCCGGTTCAGGGTATGAATAAGAAGGCTTATGATGTGCTGTTGGGAAGTTATCCTGGATGCGGAAGCTCGCTGAACTCTGTTGAATCATTTGGGCAGCCATGAAATTGGACATGACTTGTTGCTTACCCATCTGAAGAGCCTCACAGTGGTTTGCCATATCCTTGAATGGCAGGTCAGAGGGAGTTAACACTGAAAATTGTCCAACCTCTTTTGTTGTCTCCGACACCTGCAGCAATATCACCTCAGTCATATTACAAAGGCATTCTTCAACACAAGATATAGTTGTTTTACTTTTACCACCTAATTATCTTACTAAGTTTGAATGTTGAGTTAAATGTAATCTTTATGATTTCAAACGTAGGAGATCAGAAACCAATGCCAGATAAGTATCAGATAAACATATCAGACTATGAAGAAGTATCTAGTAAGAACTTAGATAAATGAATAAAATGATTAACTCCATTAAAACATTCTCGCGCAATAAATATTCATATTATCTGCATATATATGTTTTTGTCTAAATCAATAGGTACAAGGGGCTTTTCTTGCTTGTGTTCAATCTCCTTCAAAAATATCCATTAGTAATTTTGCTATATATAAATATAGAAGACTCATTAATAATTCAGAAAAATAATAGTTACTAGAAAATACGCCAACATACCATATCTATAAACTGATTGACGCTCAGGAGATTGGGACTTTCCAATGTCAGCTGGGAGCAAGAATCCGTTTGACTTCCAAATGAGTCGGTTGGATAGTCATCACTTGTTGAAAATATTGAATGATCAACCTGCAGTAATAATATGAGCAAAGGGATATATATATATATATATATATATATATATATATATATATATATATCACTAACTTTGAAGGAGAAGAAGAAACAAGAAACTTGCATTTTCAGTCAAACAGATCTGGACTTAGTACTTTTAGTCCCAATTCTTTTACAAATTGCACTTTTGTAAAGTACAGGACCAAAAGTTGAAGGTCCAGTCCCGCAGGACTAAAAATGGAATTTTGGCAGAACAAACAAAAAGCACTATACCACCTCAGAAATATCTTTTTGATCAGAATGGTAGATTTGGCTAGGAGTTTGTACGAGTAACTGAGCTCCCAATGGGCATACATCATCTGGAAGAAAATCTTTAAGCAACTGCTCCTTTACATTGGATAGTTCAGCCTGCAAAGAGATAGCTAGAGTTAAATACATTACTACTTAACTAAAGCAAAGTAACATATTGAGTTAAATACATTACTATTAACTAAAGTAAAGGAGCATATTGAGTATAATCAGATAAGAAGTATACTTGGGATAGTTTCCCCAATATTTCCATAATCATGGAAGCAAAAGATTCTGTAGATTGGTCTTCATTAATTTTTATTGCCGAAAGTGACTTTAACGCATCCTCGTCATCTTCTTTTGATCCATAAATTTTGACCATATTGTCTACTTCTATTTTATCATCCACAGCCTGTAACTTGCCGTCATCTACTAATTGAAGAAAAGGATCGACCTATCGAAAAGTTCATTGTTAAACATAGCAACAGTTTTCAAACTTGGTAACGAAAATTAATTTAATAAGGGTAAAATTGCAATATTAGTCCCACTTGACTGGACCCACAATACTTTTGGTACCGCACTTTACAAAATTGCACTTTTGGTCCTAAATTTTTTGCACTTTTTTTCCTATCGCACTGTTTCCATCAAATTTTTTGAGATTAAAAGTGCAAAAGTTTAGACATTCCTATATGACCAAAAGTGCATAACAGAGAATATTCTATGAGATGAACGTGCAAAGACAAAGGTGCAGAACATTCTAAAGTTAGGAACCGGACCAAAAGTGTTAAGTGTCCAATCCTGTGGGACTAAAAATGCAATTTTTCCATTAATAAACTCAAGAGACTGCTGAAAACAGTATATAAAATAATGACGTGCATTTACTGTTTTATTTGTCAAAGAAGCCCTGGCAGAGGTGACAAGAGGAAGGAAATTGTAGGCTTTTGATAAGAAAATAATCATTGATGTAGCCAAGGTGAAAAGAGACCTACGCCGCGATGGTTGAAGTGGGCCTGTAAACATGAGGAAAACCATTCATCAGAAATTAGTATTGTGATAGAACTTAATAAAATATGTTTCAATAACTTAATTTTAAGAAATGGAACTGTAGGTTCAATATGGATTGGTTTGGCCCGGTTTCGCTTGGTTTTGGTTTCAGAAAATTAGTTTGGTTAGTTTCATCGAACCTTTGAAATACGGTTTGGATTAAGTTTGGATGTTGGGTTTTATGGTTTTAAAAACTGGAGATGTGAGTTGGACTGTTTGGATGTTGGGGCTTGGAGGAAAATGTAGGTTGGTAGGTGCCAACTCATTGACTTTATAGAATTCGAGATATGATATTATATTATGTAAGTTTATTGTAGGTTTGAGGCACTTGGCTGTTTTAGGAGATGGGCCAGAACCTGGGTTTGGGCCGGTTCTAGGTGGGACTAGATACATATCAACTTTGACACGGGCTCAGTAGGGCAAGGCGAAATCTAATCCATAAGGAGCCTTAGATTTTCCAAATTGAGGTGATGTATCCCTAATAAACAAATGTACCAATACAAGCAGTATTCAGAATAAAATCCAACATCTACTACATCCTCCTCACAGGGATCAAATTTATCTACCCAAAAAGTCATTTTAACAATTACCTTAACACTAAACTGAGAATATAATCATCCAACTACAAAATATTTGCAACAGTTTTACAAATACAGAACTTCTTTTAATGAGTGATTTCTTGGATTAAGAAGAAGTGTTTAGAACATATATATGTATATATATATAAATGTATGTATATGAATATATAGCTGTCAAATTCACGGGAAAGCAGAGGCATGTGGTACAGATAGAGGGGTCATGAGGTGAATAAATTAATAAACCATTTATTGGTAATTTTTGTAGTGTATCATATACCATTACATCAAGAAATAGTAACTACATTTATATAGCTAAAGCATACATAGTACAATTCAAATTAGTCCATATAGGAACCTACCTCCTCGAAGAGATATGCTCCTTAATGAAAATGCTAGCTGAAAACTTCGAGTAAGAATCTCATTGCGGGATTTCTGATAGGATGTGAAAAACCATCAGAAGAAAGCCAAAAGTAACAAGCAATACCAAAAGTTGTTCAACGCATGTATATATCTCCAGTAAATGCACTTTACTATGTAACAAGATGATGAAGGCTAAATCTGGAACACAAGGATATAGGAGCATGCATAATAGAGGTGTATGGAGAAGAAGAGCTAATACAGAACCTGTATAAGGTCCGATTACGAGTCAATTAGAACAGCATGCATCAATTTTCTTATCCTTCCACATAAACTTTAAAAAAACTATTCTCGTTGGTGAATATAAAGGAAAGGTAAGCAAGAAATGATAAAGATATTCACTTTGGCAATAAAATGTGGAAATACATCCACGATATATACGTAAACTTGTTACCTTGTTTTGTGAAAATAACATCACCAAGCTGTAAGTATGAGCAATTGCTTCATAGTTTGCAGGAGTATTCAAGTGAGAGATTGCCTGGACCCAAATTGAAGAAAGCAAGAGACTGATTTGACGGGTTTTCAGCTTAAGAGATATTCCCTTCTGCAATGAATGTGATGCTCTAATCATTACAACCAAAATTGAGGTTGACTATAAAAGAAATACTAAAAAGGATTTAAGTAAATACCATTTCCTTCTCCAAATTACCCAAAGTCAGAGGACATGAATGGCTTTTGATACTAGGCTTACGACTGTAGCTGGATGTCAATCGAGTCAGAATGGACTGGTTTTTGGTATTTCCTTCCACATCAATCAGAACGCCATCTACTTGATCGTCAATTTTGGGCAAGGGAGACTGTCCCTTTCTCAACTTTTCAAAGAGAGCAGCTGAAGAAGAAAATGCGGAAACCGATCTAGAAAGTGTCCTCTCTAAGTCAGCGTGATTAGTTGATATTTGGCTGGTAGAGGGAGTAGGAGGGCAAACAGAAGATGGAACAAGTACAACCGAAAATATGCGATGTGCTCCAAGCCTCGTCTCATGATCTGGAGTGACCATGGCCAGTAATATTTGATGGAACAATGCTTCAGGGAAAGCCTATAGCGATATAAGAAATGATAAAGAACATGTTTTTCAAGCAAAGTTCCAACTGAATATGAACAAGTGATCAAATCATAAAAAAATGGGAAGAACTATGCCTTGTTTTGATACAATAAGTTTGGCAATAATGCAACAATTTGAGCTGCTCGATAAATAGCTGCAATTGTGTTTCTAGCCATTACTGTTATATTTGAAATGCTCTCCAACATCACAGCCATCACATCCAGAATCGGCCCAGCATCTCCAATCTGCCTCAAAGAGTGGCTTACTTTAGGTTCTCCTCTTTCAAATTTAATTTAAATGAAGAAAATATAAATTGTTATTCTTTAGCTAAGAGCTAACCTTATAAGACAATTCAACAAGGCATTCGTCAATGACTGCATGAAACTTCCTATTCCATTGAATTATTTCCTCTCCGAGTTCTGAATCATTAAGAGAGCAGTGTATGATTTTCCTCAAATGTCTCATCATATCACTAAATGCACCAATAATTGTTACAGATGGCTGGGTCTTTGTTGCTCGAGCCAAGGAGGTAGCAACTTGAACAATATCTATTTGCATCTTAGGGTTTTTCAAGACATTCTTGTGATCAAGATGTTTGATTACGGCAGATAGCAAGAAATGAGTGTTATGCCCTACAGGTCAGAAAATAAGAAAAGTGAATCAAGAAATGTAATAGATAAATAAAGAGTGACTAAATCAGAAGCTATAATTCAAAATAAGCAGAGATAAGACAAGTGAAGAACCAGAGTTTTCCATTATTGATTGCATGTCCAGTAATACGGAAAGGGCAAGCCCGTGATCAGGAGACCAGAGATTGCAGCGATCAAAGTAACGGAATAAAGCTTCAAGGACACGCCTTACAGTTGTAGCCTCTTTGGCCAACTTTGCCATGTTATTCAAACAAATTTTTGCCCAGAATTTAGGACTTCCAGTATCAGTTCTGTTTAAAATAAGAGAATAAGTAATATTAACAACAAAACTTGGTGGAGCTGAAAAAGGGAAATTTGCATTTTTAGTCCCACAGGACTGTTCCTCAAAGCTTTTAGCCCCATACTATTGGACCCAATTTTTGAAAAAATTAGCCTGCTTTCCATTCAATTTGAGACCAAGAAGTGCAAAACTTAGGGAGTCATATAATACCAAAAGTGCCCAACATTTTGGGACCAAAAGTGCAATTTTGTAAAGTGCAGGACCAAAATTGCAAAACATATAAAAAATTGGACCAAAAGTGCAATTTGTAGAGCACAGGATAAAAAGTGTAGAGGGTCCAGTCCTCTAGGACTAAAAATGCAATTCTGCCAAAAGAGGAATTACATGGGAAAATAGTCTCTCTCATTGACAATCTTCCTCCAAGAAACAGCTCTTGATGATAAAGTGAATTGGTTTTGAACTTTGAGCTCTTCTTGAGCCCCACTATTCTGGATTTCCTGGATCTCCTCATCATGGTCTTGACAATTTTCGAGGACAGCAGAAACAACCTGATCTTTTCATAAACAATAAAATCTAATTACTGAAGATGGAAATTTGCTGAATGGAAGTGCAAATCCAACATAATTTTTAATATTAACTGGAAACATTCGTCTAGAAGATAGAGAGTAATTAGACAAGCAAAGTACACGGATGCAAACTCTAAAAAGATCGAATAGAAAATTATAGCTTAAAGATTCTAGAATCTAGTTCATCAATCAAAAGACTTGTGTTTCGGCCTTCCTAAGAAACCTTATGATGTCATGCAACCCCAGCGACAGGTTAAGTGAATAAATGTCTTGTGAATAAATGTCTTGTGAATAAAAAAGGAGGCAATGCCAGGGGTTAAATACATAATCTCAATGGTACGCATAGAAGAGTTGAACATAAAGTTGCCATACAGTAAGCTATTTCGTAAGTTCCTATAGATGCAATTGCTCCCTCTTAACTAGCAATTGAAAAATCCTCAGAAAACGGAAATTGTAAAATGAAATTCTGATTTTCTAAAGGCATATAAGAATTTCAGGTTTTGCAAGAGTTTAATCATCAGAGATTTTAAAAAAAGAAAGGTCCAGGATAGACTTACACTGTCAAAATCAGTTGATATGTGACAAAATTCACCCATGAACCACATCTATACATCAAAAGATGGAATTTGTCAGAAACTGAATAGTACAATTGATTTACTTAGTAAAGATAAGCAAATTCAGATAATGAATTGAAGTAACAAAGAAGAACTCCAAACCAAGTGCAAATTTCTAGAACCTTCAAAACCCCTGAGAGATGAATTATCTCTGAACTACACGACTAACTTATACTGCTTGTGATAGGCTCTTTTGTCCCGCAGTATTGCATATCAAATTGGGTTACTCGTGATTAGGTCATGGTTATAAGATTAACTATTATATCTAAATGGTTTTACGTGATGAAAATGCAAACTCAGCAACGAACAAATGCTACATAACTAAGACCACAAATGTGGTGAAATTCTGAACAAAGCTACATTTTGAATGTCCTAATTTTACTATTTTGAATGTCCACATATAATGACCCATTATGACGATTTACTTTTCAAGAATTCAATCATATAAGAGCACTATATCACTATAATTTAATTGCTACATTTGAAGCAAAATTATTTAGAAGTGTATAACTATATTTCCATTCAATTCCCAGTCTCTCTATTCGAAAAGGGCATTCAAAAGTGGATGCGGGATATATAGAACCATCTCAGTTGGATTTTGAGCTCATGGAAACACTAAAGATAGGTTGCGAAATAATTATTTTCACAAAGGATACACAAATTCCCATGTGAAAAAACCAAATGGGTATATCTTGTCAAATAGGTTAAGAAAAAATGCATATTTTGCTGACTGTGCATTATGAGGAACTAAAGATATACAAATGGAGAAGCTTACTGTAGAAGAGAGTGATTGAAGGCCAGCACAACGTAGATGCAGTGTCCTTTCATCATTACCGAACTCTTGAGTTAGAAGACAGAGTTTTGGAATCAAGCCTTCCAGGTTAAACATATAGGTACCGTCTTTCTAAAAAAACAAGAAATATCCCATTAGCTGAGTTCTATCATGCCTTGTTTTTTTATAAAGAAAGATTAGTACCTGGTTATTTATAAAGTCAAAAATAAAGCCTTCCAGGTTGAACAAAATAAAGAAAGAAAATTAGTACCTGGTTATTTATAAAGTCAAAAAGTGCTTGGCATCCAATTATTCGCAATTCATCATGCCTTGTTTGGTCCAGCAGAATGTGTATAATACTCAGAAAACTACCAGCAAACAATGGCCTGACAAATGATACTATCTATCAGAACTAAGACTATCATTTCATTTATTTTTAAACAAAACATCACTTTTACTAATAAAAGAATATTACAAAGCAGCAAAGAAGAAAATAAGCTAAACAAGGCATAAGCAACTCAATCTACAAGGCCATCCAATCAGTAAGAAGCAAGAAAAACAGAATCCCTTTAAAATCTTTAGAGTTAAACAACCACATAGCAGTCCAATATCTGATTTTATCCCATAACTCCTCAGAATTACGCTCCTTATGTTCAAATATCCTTCTGTTTCTTTCAAGTCAAACATTCCACCATAAAGATAGTGATGCCTTCTTCCATACCACAAAATGACATGAAACTATGAAATCATAAAATATTTGTTTCAAAATTTTCCAAATGTAGGAACTTAGACTTAAATTTTTAATTGTACATAAGGTACTCTAAATTCATATTATTGATGTGATCTTCTGAAACAGACTTTCATTTCATATCATTAATGTGATTTTTTGGAACAGCCTTATATAACTTAATTTCTTGATTGATGATGGATTATATCCTTGACTTAAACACAATAACCACGAAACATAACAAAAGCCAGTAAACTAAACCATTCATGCATCATTGTTGCAGGATTAATATTCTTTCATTGATGAATTAGAGCAAGGTACTACAAATTCCATAGCAAAAACTAAATAAGTATGCAGTCAAATTCTATTCTAAGAGGCATACTATGTTTAAAAAAAGATAATGATGTAAGTCTACAAAGCTGAAGCCTAATTTAAATAAGTAGTTTTTCCAGAACTAATTTAAGGTTTCAAATTCAAATTTGAAATAAAACATCCATGCGGAAGGTCTTGAGAACTGAGATATACATACATCTATTGTATCTAGTAAATTCCGAGAAGCTGTTGCAATAAACTTTTAACAGGCCTTATCTCTCGGAGAAATAAAAATGACTTAACCCGCAAGCAAATAATGTCATATGCCCCACTCTGCCGTTCTAAAATTTGAAATCTGTCAACCCATGATTATTGACTACAGAAGTAATATTTTGCATTTGAGATATATTTGAGAAAAAATGATATTTGGATTTTGGGGGACCCTAAGGGAATTGTATTGTATTTTCCCAACTATTCAATTTAAATATGTCCGGCTGGGTCAATTTTGAGCTTCGTTCTTCAAACTGAATTACAGATCATCTAGTAATCCACCAATGACAAGTAACAACTGAAAGCATTGGGCAAAAGCTGATAAAGTTCATAGATAATTGACTCACATTTGCTGCTGGCAAGATATGATCAACTTCCGGTAGATACACATGACAACTTTTACTGACTTAACATTTTCATGTCTTAGTTCCCGGTAGCACCTCTGCTCAAGTAAACTTGTAATCTGGTCAACAAATAATGAAATATATGAGGAAAAAAGAATATGTGCGTACATTACAATAACGAAATATATCCACAATCAAAACAGATAGAACCTTTATCATACATGTTACATTCAAAATAATATGACACCAAGTCGGCAATTCAGGAACCGTAATTCATATTAAATTCACAAAAACATTAAAAAAAAAATTAAAAAAAAGGATCAGAATGAATATCATATTCAAGGATCTCTATGCAAGGGAAGGCATTACAATTGCCGCACTACAATCTCTGAAAAAACTTGAGAAAACAATGGTAAAAGTTAAAAGGGAACTCTAATTGTATTCTGAAACGTGATCAAAGCAACTGACCTTAGGCACTCGCAGAGGATTTTTTGAAGCATATTCGCACAACTTACTGATTTTGCGATCATTAGGTTCTTCCTCCTGTCAGAAGTAACAGGTAATATTAGTCAAATATATAGAGAGAAATCTTCAGGAAAAAAAGTGCTCTGAAGTTTGCAACTACAAACAAAAGGACACAAAGATATAGTATGAGTACTACAAAATGGAGAACTCTCATCTAGTAACAGACACATTGAATCGAATTGGATGTGTGCATGTCTATAATATATATGTATGAATTTATATGTATAATAGTGATATATAGATGCGTGAATGTGTGTGTTATGATTGAGTCTTGCTCTTTTGAGGCACTAAATTCTTAAAGGAACAAACTGATTGAAGGCTATGGTACTCCAATAAAACTACAAAAGACGAGGCATTATTTCTCATTCTAATCAATGATCACTCTAGTGGATGTTATTCTATAATTAAGGAACTACCTCATTAAGCATTGGCCAAAATTTGATCATAGGAATACCAACAAACCTTGATGCATCAAGAACAGTTCCATCAGAAATAACACAATTATCCTCGATTCTTGACCGACGACATTCCAAGATTCAATTCTACGGTAATCAATCAAATCATCAAACATTAAAAGCATATATTATTACCATATTTTTAGGAAAGATATCTGCCAACAAATTCTTGTATCTCTTAACAGGGTGTCGAGATCTTGGCCGCATCGCGGGGCAACACACACATAAACTGTCGCATACCGGCATCATTCGTTTTGACATTACACCCATAAATTTTATTGATTGAACGATTGATTTCCTCTCACACCTTTCCAAAATCCTTCACCATAAATATACACCGCAAAATTAGACAAAGTTTTAATAGATTCTGAAATCAAAATCACTATGAATTAAAATTATCGGAATCGAATGATCATGAATAATTGGAAGGATCGAGAGGATAAAAAAAGGGGGAAATAATTAATAAATTGATATTGCTATTGGTAATTTATCAAGAAACGTGAACAAAAAACAGATGAAAAATGGTCGTCGGAGGCTTCGACGACCTCCGACTTCTGCAATCGGCAGGGAAAAAGAGGAATAGGAGATTTGAAGTATTCTTATTTTACTAATTTTTTTTTTTTTTTTGTATTTGTCGTTACAGGTACTATAAATATTAATTTAGGAATTAAAGAAATTATATATACGTAATAATAGTGGAATCTTGTAATATAGAGTAATAAAAATGGAATTAGTCTAACGGTCATCTTGCACGTATGAAATGTCACTCTTGAGAAAGGGAGAAAAGATCTAAAGTACATGTGGAAATGTTTTAACGAATAAATCAACTGTGTGGCTCCAAGGAAAAAAATACATATATGCAACTTACTTTGCAATTCTTCATTAATAATTAAGTTGATTTTTTTATTATTTAAGTCAATATGTGTTAAGTTTGTTGTGTATTATTGATTAATTAAAGTTTTTTTTTTTTCAATTTGATTCGTTAAAAAAATCAGATAAAGATCAAATACATTAGATTAATTTAAAAAGTTCACACCAAAATTAGACAATGCGACCAAAAGAGGAGATACTTTTTTTTAGTTGCACAGATGGATAGACACAAGTCTTGGAAATTATAACCAAAATTCAAATGATGCACTTTTTAGTTTAGCTAAAAAAAGTAGCATAAGTCAAGTGAACTAGTTCAATAATTTATTTGAAAAACAAGAACAATAAGAATCATAAGAAAAACTGATAATTATTTATCTTATTTTGCGAACATCATTAAACAATCAAGTGATATGGCTATAGTGTGTTTTTTAAAGGATCATATTATATATTAATAGTTATTGTTAATGTAATTTGAAATTGTAGCGTAAATCGCCTACGAAAAGCGATCGTGTTATTAGACATGAACAATTCGATCATTTTGCGAATGGGTCATTACTTCAATAAATTATCAATGGAAAAATACATAATTATACCATTATCTACGTGAAGAACTATATAGATATACGAACCATATCTTATCATATATATATATATATATAGGAGAATGGTCTTTTGATCAAATTGGACCAAATTCTTTTTTCTCCTAATTTTGAATTTTTTATTGCATTAAATAATTTATAATTAATATACATTTACAAGGAGTTAAAAAAAAATTGTTACAACCGAAATGGCTAAATTTGTGGGAAAACTTATTTAGACATAATCTAAATAATTGCACAATTTATCCATTTATTTAAAAAAAAAAAAAATCTTACAAGCTAAACATGAAAATGCGTATTAGATCATGGGAGTCTAACTAATTGCACAAAAATCATGCCCCAAAAATAGGAATGAATATAATATAAATGTTAGTAGTAACCGAACATAATGAATTTAATTTACAATAATCTTAATTAATCAATTGACCTACTAAAATCATGCCCCAAAAATAGCTATAAGCCTATAACTAGGAAACTAGCAATATATATATAGACCGTCACTCCTTAAACCTATGTCTTGTGAATTTTTATTTCAGCATCTTCCTATGGTTTGATTTCTTCTGTTATTTTATTGATTAATTATATCGATGGTACTATTGTTTTCCTTCTACTATCTATGTCTATATTTCTTTTTTTGCTTATATTGAAAATCTACCATACAATTTCAGATGATCAAGTATGTGATTTTATATGAGTTTAAAGATATCTTTGGTTAAACATGTGTCTTTTATATAATTTTATTTTAACATAACATCTTTTATTTGTTGAATTTGACAAAATTTAATGTCTGATGTGATTTTAGTGCAGGGTTCTGTTGAGGTATTTCATGATTATTATTTCAAATGTGAGTATATTTCAATATATTCTTATGTATCTGTATAACAATTTGTTATTTTTTTTGTAGGGTTGTACCATATACAAGTGTTTTTCATTCGTGGAATCATATGGAAATCACTTCCCTTATTCACGTGAGTTCATTTCTTTGAGTTTATATTTAATTTCTTTCTACATTCATGTAATCCTTTATACTTTCTCTAATGTATTTCTTTAATAAGTACTTGTTTTATGGACTATGAGTTTCACTTTTTTTTTTTCCTTATTCTTATTCTTATCATTAGGTTTGATATGATGAACAAATGAATATGTATACACATGAAAGAAACGCATAAAAGTTGTACTAAAATAATTTTTCTCTCTAATGATGCTTGATTCAATTTAAATCAAGTTCAAAATTTTGCCAAGAGAAGTTAAATTGCCTAAATTAACTTGCAATTTCAAACATATGTTATAAAAATTGTGGGAAGTGAACTTGCCTAGATTAAGTTATTTAAACACATAATCTATGCCGGCTAACTTAAAACTAGGGGTGCACATGGTTTTTAAAACCGTACCGGACCGTCCCGTACCGTATCGAACCGTACCGAATGTTAGGTTTTTTTTCTCAAAACCAAAGGTTTTTGTATGGATGAAAACCGTACCGAGTATTTTGGTATGGTTTTGGTTTTAGACTTCTCATACCGTAAAAAATCGTACCGTACCGAAATTGAAAAGAAACATGAATTAACTATTCGTTTTTTGATATTTACATCTAAATTTTATAAATTTTTACTTTTCATTTTATAATTCAAATATTATCGAACACTACATTATTTATAATTTATATTATAGTCCATCATAGTTTATTATTACTACATTGTTCGCGTTCAATTAAAAAAAGATATGTTCGAATTTAGCATAAATTAAACTTGTTATATATTGAAAACTTAAAATGCAAAAATTCTAGACAACAAATACCAAATTGTAATTTTCTTCACATAATAAAAACAATGATCAAATAATTAACCAATTAATCTATTCAATTAGGTCGAATTATAGAGTCAAATTTGTGAACATTTTCTTTACCAATGCTTTATTTAATGTAAAAAAATAGTTTGTAAGATATTATAACATACATTTCTGTATAATTGTCAACTATGTAATCGACTATGTAAGAAAAATTGCATGAAAAAAGTTTTTTTGAAAAAATCGCAAAATCGTACCGTACCGTACCGGAACCGCCCAAAACCGAGCTTGTTGGTATGGTTCATAAAACTTTAGTTTGTTTTTGATTTTATTAAAACCGCACTAATTGGTACGGTATAAATTTTGTCAAAAAAACCGCAAAACCGTACCATGTGCACCCCTACTTAAAACTGATTTAACATGGTAAGAAAATATTAGAATTAATGATTTTCTATCAACATAAGATGAATATGTAATACCCATAGATAACCATTCAAATTAAGTTTATAGTCATCTTCAAATTTGATTTATAAAAAACAAAGTCATCGTCATATTTGTATAATGTACGAGTCAACTTTGTTCTCTTAATTTATTTTATTGTTTTCTATTTAGTAAGTTGAATTACACTAATGAGTATCATAAATATTGACGCCTCTCTTTCTTCTATTTTTAACCTTATTGATTTTATATGTTTTTTTCTTCTTCTCAAATGAATTTGTTTTGGAGTTTTGATAGATCAGTATATATAATCAATATATGTGTGCCAAGTGATTAGTTACAAATTTTGATTAATTATTTTGTTAATTTACATTTTTTAAGTATAATTTATATTTCATAATCAGTTTATGAGTGATATAAATTCATTCCATGGTAATTTCGCTCATCTATATATCTAAAATATTCTCTTTCTTTTCTTTTTATTCTCTTTCTTTTCTTTTTGATGGCTTAATGGTGGTTTTTATAAGTTTAAAGACTTTGAACTATCATTATCACCAAAGTACTTTGTAAAAATTTGGCTGCAGTAAGGTTATTAAAGACGGGTTGAAGGTCGTTCTTTTCGAAATGTAAATATTGTATAATTTTTATTCTTCTCCCGTTAATTTTAATTTGAATTTGATTTACATTTTTTTGTATCATTTGACATAACAATGTTAATGTAAAATTAAATACATTCAGGACATGTAGTTTATAACAAATTACCTACCGAGAGATTATTTATTATTCATTTTTATTACAATAAGTGTATTATTATTTGCCTTTAGTTATCTGATTGCTTCTACCTATTTAATATAACATGTTTTCGATTTAAGCATAAAATATATTGATATTGAAGAGGATTACACAAACAACGAATGATGTTTAGTGAAAAATTATACATATCACTCTCCATGTTGGGAATGATTTTAGTAGTTACACTAAATCTCTGGAATAGTTTGAGTATTTCTCTCAATTATTATCATTTAAAATAGTTTTTGTTAATAATACAACTAAAAACATTAAGATATAAAATACTTAAATAAAAGTTAAAATAACATTCCGAACATAGTTGAAATAATATATTTATTTTTATCTGAATAAATCTTCACTACTTAAATAAATTGTCATATTTGAATGTTGAATAAAAAAAAATATTTTTCAGTTTATTTTTAAATAATTGAACTAAAAATATTTAGAATAAAAGAAGAAAGTTTTAAACATAGTTTAAATAAAATAAAATAAAAATACCCAGTTATAATTCTCAATAAAATAAAATAAAATATTTATTTTTATAACACAATTTAAAATTACATTAATAAATTTAAAATTTAATTTTCTACCTAAAAAGATATTTATTTAATCTTCTTATAACTAAATATGTAAAGTTTTATTAAATTTTATAAAATACTTGAAAAACATATCCCGATCGTACCAACCCCTATCCCCGGCCATTCATTTCCTTTCTATTTCCCAGTTAGCCTTCCATGCGCAGACAACCCGTCGCGATAGATCTGATCGCAACCAGTCGTGAAGGATTGTCACGACTTTTTTTTTTTGGTGTGGGGATAAGGCGGACTTTTTTTTTAATTTTTTAAAATTAATATCAAAGGTATTTCTAGAATAACATTTTTTTATGACATCAACATATGCCTACATAAATTAAGGTTATAAGGGGTTATTGTAAATTACATTCAAAATAGTTTGGGCAATTTATCAAGTTTAAAGAGCGGTCATGTAATTACACTAAACACGAGGGGTAGTTTGAGAAATTATAAAAAAAGGGGTATTTATTGAATAAATTTTTTTTTTTGAAGACATCTACACGTGCCATCATAAATTATCATCGTAAGGGGATGAATGTATTGAATCCAACACACAAGGGGTAGTTTGAGTAATACTCAATCCTGAAGGGTACTCAATGTATTAAACTAAACCTATAGGATAATTTAAATAATTCTCCCTTGATATTATTGAGTTAACATGATGTATTGTCAAACTTTCTCAGTCCATTTACCACAAATAAAAAATATATGAAACATCAGTCTTTATTAAATTATACCTCTACAAATATTTCTAGCACCATAAAGAAGTTTTCAAGTTGTAGTTCTCATTAGCATAGAAATGCAATGATCAAAATTCATTATAATTTATTTTGATGTAATTAAAATAAATTATATAGATTTGTGCATAGCAGCACGGGAATAGGCTAATATATAGATAATAACAGAATGCTACATTATTGAGGTATCTATAAAAAATCTAAATCAATTTATGTCATATGTTTCCTTTTCTCAAAGAAAACAAATTGAATTTTGGCCTAGTCTTGCGGATTTTGCGAGATTAGACAAAAACTCTTCCAAATTTTCGTCATACCTATGAAACTCAGCAGAAATATATTCACAAATCAATATTCAAACTCTTGAAACTCATAAAATATTAATTTGACACCTACCACCTATTTTTTTCCCCACACTCCAACATCCAAAACCAATTAAAGTAGGATTTCAACTTTTTAGAACCACAAAACCCAACATCCAAAACCTAACAGAATGAAATTTCAAATGTTTCACCAAAACCACCCAATTTTTTTTTTTTTAAATCGAGACCCGCGAACCGGACCAAAACCCTTCCAAATAGGGCAAAAACTTTTTTACATCTAAATTACAGATACTTCTTATGATGTTAACCCAAGTCTGAGTACCAAAGCGATAGATAGTGTACCACAAATTTTCTTCTTAAAGGTCAATTCCTTAATTCTTCAAATTCTAAGGGAGTAAACTACCCAAAAAAAATTCTAAGGGAGTGAATTTGAAATTCTCCCAGCCTACATATTAACCTCAGAAAAAATATTCCCAAATCCCCCCATTCTCATCTATCTTTCCCCCATAATTTATTTTCCAATTTCGTATTACTTTTTCTAAAAAATACAGTAGTAATTATTATGGCCTTTCATGTTGCTTGCCCAATGACCTGGTATTACTAACCCCTTCTAGTCTCACCGTTTAAAAGAGTCCATCAATTTATTTATTTTCATATTTACAGTTAGATATACGTACACACTCGTGTATCTATTTCTCTCACACTCCCATTTCTATATTATGTTTTCACGCACTCTGTGTGTGTGTTTTGCAGCCGGAAGATATGTTTTTGCGTTCTAGGGTTTCAGCGGAGATTGCAGAGCGATAAGTGCAAGAACGACTATTTGCAGGAGGTGGCTAGGGTTGATCTGTTCTTGAACGATCCGTGGTTGACCAAGGCGAGGGAAAATGCTACGATTCAGGTTAAGGTTCCAAAAGTTGTTGTCTCCCCCGCTCCACCGCCGCTGCTTCCGGCGGCACCCGCGGTAGCTGTTGGAGATGAGGAGGCGAGTGCCGCCGCTTCTGCGCAGGTGAAAAGGTTGGCACTGCAGAAGCATGCTGCTGCTGCGTCTGTGGAAGCTGAGGATTATGCGAGGAGGTTTGAGTCTGGTAATTTGCTGGTGAGTTTTTTGGTTCTAAATTGCAGTCGAAACATTCCAACTTCGTGATTGTATTAATTCTGATTTTTTCTTTTCTTTCTGGATTCAAATGCAAGGGTTATGGGAAGCATTTATTGTATGTACAAGGAGTAGTTTATTTATTCAATTGATTCCTTTAATCTTGGCCATTGTAAATGGTTAATTCAGCCATGTCTGTGTCCGCAACCATGCCTCGAGTTAGATGTCATATTGCATTAAGTAGTAATCAGAAAGTATTTGCTAAATGCGATATGGTCAATACTAAAGTGTTTCTGTTGTGGAGTGCCTTATAACTGTGGCTATAGAAAGAGAGCGAGTACATGCTGTTTTACGGAGTATTTTGGATTTTCCTGGCATTATAGGATGGAGACACTATAGTTATAAAATTATTGTCCATGTGATATTTAGCTTAAAGATCATGTCTTTTTCTGAAAAAAAACTCCCATTTAACTGGTCAACTGGAAATGAGGTAAGGCTATACATTTTTTATTTATTCAATCAAGTAAAGGCAAATTATGATTTTTTCATATAAGTTTGGGAAGATATTCCGGGGAGTGGGATGCCGTGGAACATGTATGTTGCTTATATGTTATATCATATTTTTCTGTATGTCTCAGTCCTACTTAAGTAGATTACAGTATATTGACCAAAATTAAGATCTATATGTTTGTCGTGGTAGATGTGTCTTGAGTTACCCACTTGACATTCTATGTCTCCATTAATCTTCAAGTGGCATTTAACATATAGTTTTCTAGCAGAATTCTGCGGAAGATGCTGCTGGAGAAGGGCAAGGTCATTCAAACGTGAAAGTAATGTGCCGACTATGCTTTCATGGCGAAAATGAAGGAAGTGAAAGGGCAAGAAAGATGCCATCTTGCAATAGTTGTGGCCAGAAGTATCACAGGAACTGTGTGAAAGTTTGGTCTCAAAATAGAGGTAGTATCTGTGTCTGCAGCAAATAATGATTAATTGCTTATACTTTATTGTAATGATATTATTGGCTACAGATCTTTTTCATTGGAGTTCTTGGAATTGCCCCTCATGCCGAACATGTGAGGTAAAAGTTGATTTGTTATTCCTCATATTAAAGTTCTTCTGAATACTCTTATAAAATCGGGATGTCTCACAAATGTTCAGTGAACCATTTTACTCTGTTAGTAAACATTTGGATAAAGGTTGTTCTGAGTAGGATCTATTTCTTGTTCATTGGAGATGATGGTGAGCATCTGGTGTAATTGTTTTCTGATGATCTATGTAAGCCGAAGCACTCTACTATAACTTTAATATGTTTTAAAAGCTGAAATATGTAGAAGACCATTTTATACGAGTTACTTCAAACTTTTTATTGACTTCTGATTATGAGCTAGTAATCATATGAATGTTACTTTTCTTTTCTGCATTTGTTTATTGAAGTAGCTTGTGGAGAACGTATTAACTTTGCTTGTTTTATTGGTTCAAACACAACTTTCTGGTTCTCACCTTGATATACTTTAATAAGGTTTGGTTATTTTAGGTCTGTCGTAGAACTGGAGATCCAAATAAATTTATGTTCTGTAAAAGGTGTGATGCCGCTCACCATTGTTACTGTCAGCAACCTCCACATAAGGTGCACCGCGGACTTCTTATAGTTGAAAATATAATCAACTGTCAATGAACTTATGTTTTTCCTTTTGAAACTTGCAGAATGTTGGCCATGGGCCTTATTTATGTCCAAAACATACCAAGTGTCACAGCTGTGATTCCTCTGTCCCTGGAAATGGCTTAAGCGTAAGGTATGAGTTTCCAGACTAATTTGCAGTTTTTTCTTTATTTATGTTCTTGTGGATTTTCTTTCTTTCAGTTTTTCTTGGTTTCTTAATTGTCATCTGCTTTAATATGCATATAATTTACGATTTGACTACTGGGGATCTTTCTCCCATTCATAATATGGAACTGGATTTGCATTGTAATATCTACTTTCATGCTTATTTTGGACGCTGCACAATGGTAGAATCTCTATTAAAAGAATTTCCAATTGGTAATACAAAATCTACATACATACATGATCCTACTCTTATCATTTTGCTATGAATTCACCCCCAAAAGGTGGAACTTGCGTACTTCTGTTAACCTTAATTTTGAAATACTGCAGGTGGTTTTTGGGGTATACTTGTTGTGATGCTTGTGGAAGATTGTTTGTGAAGAATAATTATTGCCCAGTTTGTTTGAAGGTATGATTCCAAGGCCTTAACCTTTTATTATGTTTATATGTTCCCGTTGAATTTACTAGACATTAGTTCTGTGTCTGACATAATGTAGTAAAATACTAATTGTTGAAGAAGCAAATTTGAACACTTATTAAACTAGCCTTAAAAACTGCAGGTCTATAGAGACTCTGAGTCAACTCCTATGGTTTGCTGTGATATCTGTCAAAAATGGGTGCACTGTCCTTGTGACGAGATCAGGTTTTTCTCTAGATCTTTTTCCTGGCATTTTTGTAGATTAATTGTGTCATGTGTTTCAGTTAAGTGGCGTCTCTTTCTAGTACATGAATGGAGACTGAACTGTTAATTGCATGGTATTGATTTACCAATGAGATTACTGGAGAAACAATATGCAAGTTTCTAGTAGGTCACTCTAGTTTAATTTAACACCGACATTTAGTCTTGTTTTTGCTATTACTTTATTATGTTACTAGAAGACGTAAAATTTTGCTGACAAAGGAATTTTACCGATTTGATGTGGTCTTTGACAATTTGTATGGTGGAGGGCAAAGCAATGCTCACACCAAGAGAGAAGATACCCCATGTAATGAAAAGAGTAATTATTGTGGATGTAGAATACACATTAATAAGATTGAGATAAGTAAACCTGTGCCTATTCTTGAATTGTGTAATTCTGGATGCATTTTTTCCACCTATCAGCAGTAACACACTCAATATGACTTTTTCGAGAAGCTGAAAAAGAACAATTCTGAAACAATGTCATTTTTCTTACATGCCACAACCATAGTTTGGATTTGAACCTTACACTACCTAAAGTAGTTGACTAGTTGCATTAGTCAATTTACGCTACTTTGTCATGTGTCTCTATCTCGGTTGGGCACTGTGTTACAGCCCAACCCACTACTGGCTTGCATGTGAGGTAGGAGTTGTAGGCTTAAGCAGTAACTTCCCCTTATAAGTTGGTACTTGCAACTTTCATATCCAATAGTGGACGACAAGTCGTCAAATCACAGTTTCTTACATTTAGTTGTTATTAAAGATGCTCCCCCCCTTTAGTTTATGCAGTACATCCTTCTAATGCTCAATTTCTGATCTTAGCATGAAGCTCCTTCCATTTGATTTTAGCTTTAAGGTTTCTAATTCTGATCCAACAATTTTCTAGTGATGCCAAATACATGCAATTTCAAGCTGATGGAAATCTCCAATATGTTTGTCCTACATGCCGTGGAGAATGCGGCCAGGTTGGATTTTTTGCATGATTGGCTGGGATGGATGGGTATAATGCATCATTTTAACTCTCGTTCCTTATGTTTTATCCTTTTATCAGATTAGGAATCTTGAGGAGGCTGTTCAGGAGCTTTGGAGGCGGAAAGATGAAGCTGACAGGGATCTGATAGCCAGCTTGAGGGCAGCTGCTGGGTTGCCTACTCAGGATAATTTTTTTGACATTTCACCTTTTTCAGATGATGAAGAGGGTGTACCTCTGTTGTTAAAGAATGAACATGGTCGGTCTTTGAAGTTTCCTCTTAAAGGGGTAGGTGATAATTCACCAAGAAAGAGCAAAGAATATGGAAAAATATCTTCAAATAAGATGTCTGGCAAGAAAAAAGGGAACAAGACATCCCATAGATCTGTTGCACATCAGAGAGATGGTTCAATATTTGGATACAATACCGGTGATTACAGGAATGATGAAATGCAGCTTTCCAGTGAACTTGTTACTTTCTCTCCTGTTGCTGGAGGTTTGACTGAAGGGGTATGTTCAGTTAATGAGGCAGCAATGTCTAAACACAAATATATTGAGGAGGTTACTGCAGACAATGGAACTAAGCCATCCAGAACTATTAGAATAAAGAGTAATAAAACTCATGATGATTTGACTAATGAGGATGACATTGGAACTTATAGCAATGTGCCCAAGACTGCTCAGCCAGCTCAGGGACCAAAGCTTGTGATACATTTGGGTGCGAGAAGTAGAAGTACAACAACTCCTCCAAGATCTGAAGCTTCAAGCTTTAGAAAGGGACAAATTTTGGCATCATCAAATGGTAAGTGTCTTTTTATTGGTATGTATTTTTATTGTTATTTCTACTTGTATACTTCTTCTGAAATTTAGTTTGAGCCTTGAGGTTATTATAATACATAGGTAGAATTTGGACTTGTTATTCTGCGGGTTTGTGAGGGTGAAGTAGGAATTATCAAATATTTATGATTGTTTGATTTGCCGCTGATGAAGTTTCTAGTTAATGTACTCCCTCCTCTTTATCTTGATGTGAACGGATTAGATACACGGTGAAGTGACTCAATGATGATTTGGTAACCTTGAACTTTGAGGATGTCTAAATTAGGAGATAAGGTAAAACATGCTTGAGACATGCGGTCCTCTGCAAATCATCTTCGTGTTAGTTCATCCTTCTCATCTACTAAGTACTGTGTCTCAAAAGGATTTGGTGTTTCAGGAGTTGCAGGACATACAAAAGAGAGTGTTGATCAAGTAAAAAGTTCCAAGCTACGTGAAAACGATGGCCACTTGATAAAGCTCAAGAATTCCAGTCCAGAAGTCTCTAACACCGGCTCTAAACTTTCTGGAGGAAAATTTGCTGATGGCTATGAGTCTAAATCTCCAACAAATTCACATTATTTACTAGGAAAGAGACGAATTGAAGACATTGAATCTCCGAGAAGTGAATCTGAAGTCCGGGTTAGCAAGAGGAACAAATATTCTTCAAAGAAGTATTCGGAAGATGGGCCTACTGTTTCTGGTAACTTGATTGATGACAATAGAAGCATAATGTCTATTTCTCAGGGTTCGGAAAAGGATCGCAAGCCTAATTTGAAGTTTAAAATTCCCAAGAATACCAATAATGGAAACCAAAATGCCCCGAGCAATTTGAATAGTGAAAATCATAGTCCCTTACTTCTTCCTGGGAAGGGTGATATAACTTATTCTAGAGGTCAAAGGTCAAAACGGAGGAGACCAACACAAGACGATGAAGATGCATCTCAATGGGGTGAAGAATACGCAAGGAAGGATTTCATGGATGCCAATTGGATACTGCAGAAATTGGGTAAAGATGCTGCAGGGAAAAGAGTGGAAATTCACCAGCCATCCAACGACTCCTGGTGAGATTAATCCTCTTCTTTTTAGAACCCTTAAGAGGATAAATCCTCTTCTTTCTAGAACCCTTAAGAGGATATACTGAAGGGAAAATCAAAATCTCGATGCTATGCTTGAATTAATCTCAGAAAAATGAAGAAGCACGTGAAACTAAATCTGGTTACATTTTTCTCTATGACGAAATAGGTAACAATTTGAAATACCTTGTAATTGTAATGACATACCATAACACATTTGAAATAGATATATAAACCAATAACCAAATATCAGATTAAATTTATATAAATAATTCCTCCATGTTTCCCGCTAGGACCAAACTAAGGAAAATATTTCTTTGGTATTTTCAGTACAAAACATTCCAAGGTTACTACCAGGTATAAAATGGATTTGGTGAAATGCTCATTGTCATTTAGAGGAGTTTCTTCACTTTGCTTTGTAGGATTAGGGGCTTGATATAATTATAATTGAGTCTTCCACATTTGAATTGGTACATTTATAAATTCTGATTCCAATTCCCTCGATTTATTGCTCCAAGCATGAGATTAGTGTTTTACTCATTTGAATTCTGGCAGTTTCTGAATCTTACGATACATAGTTACCTCATTTAATGCGTTTATTTTCCTTCCAGGCATAGGGGGACGGTAGTTGAAGTATTTGAAAGCACATCCTCTTGATGATGGAGAAGCCATGAATTATGAATTAGGGAAGCAAGGTATTCGTTTTGTACCTCAGAAGCTAAGACGTTGATTTACATTTTCACTGTACAGCAATCCTTGCTCAACCAGATTATATTCATTTTCTTCCCATATCATTCATAGTTATCAAATGGAGTTGAAAAGTGTTTACATGCGCTCAAAAGAGAAGTGTTGAAATGCAAAAAAATACTATTGTTTGCTTGAGCTAAAATCATACAGGTGGAGGTGGCAAATCTAACAAGAGCCAAAATCCAACACAGTCATCTGAATCTAAGTCATTTTGGACAGCGAGAAAATGTAAGCCACCACAAGCCTTTTTGGCTGCTTCCCAAGCTTCGGCTTCACTTGTAGTTACTGGTGTTTTCTTGTATGTGGCATAAATATAGCGTGTAGCTATTCCAACAGACAAAATTACATTAGCCCTGGTTGTATCAGCCTCAAGTGCACAAACTTCCAAACCATTCATCCATGCTGCATCAATGTGGGGCATGATTAGTATGATACTTTATTAAGTTTATGCATAGGATAGTGAGAACGTTATTCTTCCCAAATTCGTTCGGTGGCATCTAATGTAGTGAGAACTTTAGTTATGTTATTACTCACTCACTCACTCATTTGGTAGTAAACTAAAACATAGATTATGGGCAAATTAGTAAAATCATGCTACAACTAATCCACTGGGTTCTTGCCAGTTCACACCAGTTTCAACAATTCTCGTAATATGGTTATGACAACAAAATTTGTTCTCGTCTGACTTTGATGGATAACCAATAAAATATTCAGATATTGTTCGTGGGTAACCAATAAAATATCCAAATATTGTTCTTGGGTTCAATATCGTTTCATTTGGATAGAAGATTTCAGCTCCTGCTAGACAATCCCAAACATGTAAATTGTCTTAAATTGGGTTTCCCACTAGTCCATAACTTGTTAAGGAGTTGTTGAAACTACTGTACTAGGAACCCAATTCAAGATATACATTGCAGTCTTTTAAGGCTTCATTCCACAATGAAATAGGTATGGTTGAGTAACCCATCATACTCCTAACCATATCTATAAGAGTATGATTTCGACGTTCAACAACCCCAATTTGTTGTGGTGTTCTAGACATTGTGTATTGAGCACAAATACCCCGTTTTTCTTAATTTATTAGCACTTTCTAAACATGACGAAAGGTTGGTAAAACATGATTGAACCTAATTTTTACTATCAAACGAGTTCTTGATGTTCTTTGTTGAATTACCCGTAGATTTCGTCATTTGCAAATGACAGGAAACCTGTAAGAGGAAAAACTTTTCCGAAAGATTAGTCTTCATAGAAATATTACCTGCTAATGGTTTAGCTCGAGAAGATGAAACTGCAAGTCCAGGAATTAATGTATCGTCACCAACTTCAATACCCAGTAGATCCAAATCTAAACTTGTACCAAACGCAAATCTTGTTTCCAAAGACGAAACCTCCTCCCTAACGGCTAAGAATAGAAGACTAGATCAATATTATGAACGGAAACCTTGTAATTAGCTTATGATGTTAAAACAGTAGTACATCACATTTGGATAGAGTAATAGTCAATCGTATGAAATTGGAATGTGAGTAAGTTGTTAAATGAAGAGCAAGTTGAGTTGTACCTGAAAAGGGTAATTGGACAAAAGCCCATTTCTCCCCATATAAATTTTCTGGAAGTTCCATTGGGAAAGGATTATCAAGCGAGCTTAGAGGTTTGGATCCCTTTTGAAAACCAGGATGGCGAGTATACACAGTTTCATACCGTTCTTCAAGCCACAGAACCAGCGATAAACACTGTAATAAGTGCAAAATAATATCTAAAGATTAATTGCAAGATAATAAAATTCGAATCATTTTCAAACATTATATCCCCAAAAAGGTTGATAGATATGTAGAGTTATTCCCAAATATATCTTAATTGACAAATACATTGTTGTGTTATAGTATTAATTGACTGTGTTCAAAGAAGTGTAGCAATGAGACTTGTAAATATCATAAATGTTCATCTGTGATATCCAGGATTGTATTTGGCAGTTAAGATGAATATTGCGTACCCGTTTACTCGGGACGGGTTTTACACCAAGCTCATTGCAAGCTCTTGTGATAATTGTCTGCATTTGTGACCTACACATTTCATCTACCCAACATCAATCAAAGTAAATAAACTCAAATTTAATCACAAAAACACACTAACTCACCTAAAAAATCGAATTTTCTCCGGTAAAGGCACACCCAATTCATCACAAATAGAAACAATTGCATTCTTAAGAGTCACACTATTAATGACATTATTAGGAAAATACTTTGTGTACTGAAGCGAAAGCGAATCATCGCAAACGACAAGCTCCCATATCTTTTTTCCCCTAATATCCAGAATTGGTCTAGAGCAGAAATCCACTTCCCAATCTGTAATGCTTTCCGGGTCCGTTTCCGGGTCGAGATAACTCAGTTCTACAGTTGGGTCATCTTCAAGTTCTTCGGATACAATTTGGGAAGAAATTGAGCTTTCAGAGACTGAGAAACAAGGGGGGAATTTGAGATTCCTTAGGTTTTTGTAGGGGAATTTTTTGTTTGTGGAGAATTCAATGAGTGTGGGTTTGGTAGGGGAACTGAAATTGGTGATGGGGTGTTTGATTCTTGTGGAATTGAAGTTTAGACTCGCCATTGATAAGGTTTTTCAAGGGTGGAGGAAGTGATGGGAAGAAGATTTATTTGGGGGATTTTTTTAAGGGCTGTTAAATTAGTTATCCACAAGGTGTCATCCTTATTTTATTTTATTTATATTTCTGATAAATAAAAGGTAGGAGAGGATGATATTTTTATTTTTTAATTAAAACAAGGGGGAAAACTTTCATTAAAAAAAAAAAAAATCGACTCAAGTTGAGAGGTCTTTAGGCCATCTTTAATAGTTGGGACATAAATGCACCCCCCTAGTCGTCTTCAGTAGTTAGGGGCATATTTATGTTTTATATTTTCCACCACCACTCTCACCATAATAATAATAATAATAATAATAATAATAATAATAGAGATGTGATAATTAATAATAATAAAATAGAGTTACAATTAACAATAAAAAAACAAAACTTAATTTAAAGAAAATTACACAATCACACCAATACTAATATAACAAAGACTTAATTTACACAATAAATTCAAATAGGTAAAAAAAAAATTAAAAAATCATACACAAAATTTAAAAATTAATTTTTTTCATTCTAAGTTTAATTTAATAAAAAAAATCCATTTTTTATATTAATTTAAAAATATTTTATAAGAAGAAAATGATTATTTGAGTTAAAATTATTTATAAGAAAAAAAATTAAATGTAAGAAGGTATAAATTATTGAGGTTTTTTTTAAGATTTTTAAAGAATGTTTTTATTAAGGTTTTTTTTAAAAATAATTTAAAAATTATAAAATTAACTAAAATTTAAAATAATTTAATTTGGGTTAATTATTTTATGAATAAGAATAACTAGATAAATACTACTTTTAATTGTTATTACATTTTACATATAAAAAATTTGCCTACTAAATATAAAAGAAGAATAAAAAGAAATGAAAAAAAAAAGAATTGGAACAAGCAGGTGGTGCCACTTGACTACTAGGGCGCGTGCAGGCTGCAAGTTACAAATGCCTTTCTTCCCCCCTCCCCCTCCCCCTCCCCCTCCCCCCCATTATTGAAAATTATTCCTTCCCCCACCCACACCAAATTCCCCCTCCCTCTACCCCTCCCCCTAACTATTAGAGATGACCTTAGAGTTAACAAAACCAATAACGAAGAATTTAACGGCCCGCGAATTAGAGTTTAATTGTTAGATGATCTATCTCGTTGATTGTAGTTAACAAAACGAACACATAACTTATAAATATTAAAAGCTAGGTGCTAATTGTTATATCTTATAAATTATAAAAGTGATAATTATATTTTTATAAGATATAACAATTAACATCCAAATTTAAAATTTATAAGATATAATAAACATTACAAATAATCTCCAATGACAAAATTAAAACATTTTAAGGACAAGAAGGGGTCAATTGTGATAATATGATAAACCTGAGGGAAATTTTTATAATACTCACTATGTGTGATGAATTTTTGTAATTAGACCTAAGGTGATATTTGTAATTTACCCTTTTTATTTTTATGTCTAAAATCTAAATTCCCTTCCCTTCTTCCCATCTTGAAATTGGGCGGCCGGCCACTTTGCACGCTCAGGTGTCCGGCAAAACAAACCCTTCTCCGGTATCTCTCTCTCTCTTATGCACATGTGTATTGAGATTATGATTTACTCATTAGTTTAATTCTGTTTTTAGGGTTTTAAGTTGTTACTTATGGCATTTAGCGAGAGCATGATGCAGAAGTTATATAATTATAATTAAGTTTAAGTAAGTTATTATCTTCCTGATCTAAATAAATAGGAGGCAGCAGAATTGCATCAAATTTTACAACTGTATACTTTTATTTAAATTGGAATGATGAAAATTAGAAGCTTGATTGTGTTGATGAATCTCGACCTCTCTAGTGCTTTTTGTTTGTTTGTGGGTGTAGAGTAGATTATCACTAAATTCTTGGTTTTGGTCAAGATTCCCATCCTCTTTTATGATTAAAGTCTATTCATCCTGTTAGAGGGATGGTGAATTCTGCTGGACTTGCTTTGTTTGCTTCTTTAACCTCTGTTGTCCTAAAAAATAATTGCAGATTGTCGTTAAACTGTATTTATTGGCATATAAAGCATTCAAAGAAACTATATTGGTACAGTCATAAGTGCCTGTGTTATAAAGAGTCTATAATGGTTGCCACTCGCTACCCTCCCCCCTGGTTCAGGTGAATATTCTTTCAAGTCTTGAGCTCAGTGTATTTTAAAGGGGAGTTCATTTTTCATAGGCTGCTCAATTAACTATGTGTCTGATGGACAGTGTGGCTCCAATGATGGACTGTACAGACAATCACTATAGGACTTTGGCTCGCCTCATTTCAAAGCATGCATGGCTCTACACTGAAATGATTGCTGCAGAAACAATAGTATTTCAGAAGGGAGATTTGGTAATCATTTCTGGATAATGTACTGATTTATCCAATTTATCATGGCATCTGATTTCATTATGTTCTCTCCTATTACCAGGATAGATTTTTGGCATTTGGTCCAGAGCAGCATCCTATAGTGCTCCAAATCGGGGGAAATGACTTGGACAATCTTGCCAAAGCAACTCAACTTGCAAATCCTTATGGCTATGACGAGATCAATTTCAAGTTTGTTTTCTAGTTATAGACTAAATCTAAATTTTTTTCTTGACTTTTTGCTCCTTTAACTCATCTAAGACACTTGTGGGACAGCTGTGGATGTCCAAGTCCAAGGGTTGCTGGAAAAGGGTGCTTTGGCGCACGTCTTATGCTTGATCCTAAGGTTGTGGAATGGGGGCTTGACTATTTTTAATTATACTTTTCAGAATGAGCTCTGATTTAGCTATCTTGTCTTTCACAAGGGAAGTTTGTTGCTGAGGCTATGTCTGTAATTGCTGCGAATACAAATGTTCCTGTCAGTGTAAAATGCCGGATTGGTGTTGATAATCGTGATTCATATAACGAGCTATGTAAGTTTTTCCACTGCTTTCTTGAAATAGACTAAAATACTAGGGGTATATTTGGTTCTTGACATTTAGCTAGTAAAACACTGAGAGTAGGACATTGAGCTTTCATTATGATCCATTTTTATTTTTCTTTCCATTTTTCTTACTAAAATCCAAGAACCAAACATCACCTCGCGGTTTTTGGCTTTAGTATTCTTTTTCTTGCATATATTTCTGATAGCGGATCTCCTATTGTTATTTAGTGAAATTTCTAGATTTTATTAAGGACTCTACATTTTCTAGATTTTACTTCTCTCTGCAGGTGATTTTATATATAAGGTCTCCTCACAATCACCAACTAAGCATTTTATAATACATTCCAGAAAGGCATTACTTAATGGGATCAGCCCCAAAGAGAATAGATCTATTCCTCCCTTGAAGTACGCATCTAGTTTATTAATACTTGTTTATTGTTTATTATTAGCTATTTCATCTACCAAAGTTCTGTGACAATTCTATTTCCTATGTTGCAGATATGAGTACTACTATGCTCTGGTGCGCGATTTTCCTCATCTTCGGTTCACTATTAATGGAGGCATAAATACTATTGATGAGGTAATTCTCAAGTCGATATCCCATCATTTCAAAGAATTGTATTGTAATTTTTTATTGATGAGGATTAACTGCGAATTCCCTTGATCCCCAAAAAGGATAATGCTGTTATTTGATAGATTATATACAATATGTATGATTCAATATAAATGCTGATCTTGTCTTGTGAGGGTCTACACTTATTTGATATTTAACTTTTAGGTTAATGCAGCTCAAACAGAAGGAGCTTATGGAGTTATGGTTGGACGTGCAGCTTACAGCAAGTATAAAAGACATGAATTATTTCATTCGACTCTAGTCTATATATGTGCATATATATATATATATACGTCTTTGTTTTATATAGAAATCGTGATGTTCTATTTGAGTAACAGAGTGCTCTTGTTTGACTTGCTAAAAAGGCAAGGTTCACACACATTTGCTGACATCACCATAAATTTCTCATCTTAGAAAATTTAATAATTCACCAAATTTTCACAGATAGGGGAGCATGGGATGGAGCTAGGTGAACTGAATGTCTTGGGAAATTAAGAGGGATGTAAATGAAGAGGTTAGGTTCGACTAGTGTATTATATATCTGTAAGTTATGAGTGAGAGAAAGATGTGTACCTATTTCACATGTCCAAGAATTAGTGTTGATAGTTATCAATCAAGTATCAATTACATTATCAGAGTTACTTTCTTATGAACTTTAGAAGCTATATAGGTAACTAACTTGGAGCTGATCTGTTGGCAGCATAAGCGTCCTTTCCTTCATAGGATATGGTCTGGCACACTGCTACGTAGTAAATATTTCGTGCAAGCAGTTCTATGTTATTACTTTTCATTTAAAGTTATATGTGATAAGACATTTGCTGCTTGTTCTTTTGATTCTAAGAATTCTGACAATGTTTGCCATGAGTTGTATGCATTAGTGGCTCTTTCTTGGTATTATGGAGTAGTTTGAAAATTTGATTTTTCTTTTTTCTTTCAATGATTTGAAGTGATGTTTGAAAACCAAAATTACTTTTTCCAGTTCATGGAATCTTTTGGGACATGTTGACAGTGCCATATATGGGGCACCTCCTAGCGGTATAACTCGGCGACAGGTTGGGTAACTGAATAGATATAATATCAAAATCTTGCTTAAATGACTATTTGTTTATCTGCATCTACTCATTCTTGTATGTAGGTCCTTGAGAAGTATCAGGTATACGGTGATTCAGTCTTGGGAATATATGGACCCAAACCACATATCCGTGAAGTTATAAAAGTACGGATATAGTTCAATTATGTTTTATTCTATCTTTCTTGATTTGAGGATACCTATTTAAATGAATAGGGATAATAACCTACATGCACCTTGAGGTTAGGTGAAAACATCTTTTGAGGTTTCAATAATTATCAAAATCTCCTCTACTTTAAGTTTCATCTTACTGATACCCTCCGCTTTTAGTCCCTGCAATGGAAAATGTGACGTCACCACAGTCGTTTTCTTTTTACTGAAATGTCTATTTAACCCCTGACCTAAACAATGAATTTGAGCAATTTTTAGGATGAAAATACTCTTTAAAATAAACATGAAGGGTCGATAGTAATGTTAAAAATTTAAGAATTATACATTTTTTTAAAACGATGAAAATCTACTAGAATTGATACAAGTATGTATATTTTATATTTCCAAAGAAAATTGAAATAACAAAAAATGTTCTAAATTTTCTTTCATCATCACGGTTACAGTCCTTTTTTTAATCATTGTGAATTTGTGATATAAGCAAGGGAGCAAAGTATTTTGACTTGATATTAATGTTCACTATTGATACATACATGCAGCCAGTGTTTGGTTTGTTCTATTCACAGCCCGGTTTTGGTCTATGGAAGCGCAAAGCTGATGCTGCTTTCCAGTACTGCAAAGTAGGTTATTTTACCTTTACAAAAACTATATCTCATTGTACTTAAAATAGATGAGTTAGTTCGAGGAGAGCATTTGTTAATTTAAGATTTGTTGCTAATAAATATTTTTCTTTTAAACGTTACAGACAATCAAATCCTTTTTCGAGGAGACCCTCGTTGCATTTCCCGATTCAGTCTTGGATTCACCTATCGTTGAGGCATCACAAGGTTTTCCGGATGTTTTCGCTAATTCCAAGAGTTTGCTACCTCCTTCATACATAGTAAGAGAAGAAGAGCTGTTATATGCTTAGAGGAGAAGAAGGTCAATCAGAATATAGCCATTGATTTATTACTGATTTTTTTTGTATACCTCCACAGTCCACCGTAATCTTAGAAGCTTTTGTTCTAATTGAGTGAGCATATGATTCTTGTAATATTTGTAATATTATATAATCTTTAATTTATTTTTTTCCGCTTTTTGAGGAATATTACATTAAATTTGACGTTCTTTCGAAGTGTGTTTCTTGAACTTTTTCATATTTGTTGAGTTGATGTTTGATGATTCAGTAGTAGGATTTGTGTGCATGGTATCAACTTGGATAAATTTGATTAGTTTAAAAATAATAATTCAAACTAGGTGCATAAGAAGGAGCTTCCTATTAAAAATAAAGAAGATAATTGGAAACAAAATATGTTCCGTTGCCGGGACTTGAACCCGGGTCTCTCGGGTGAGAGCCGAGTATCCTAACCAACTAGACTACAACGGATTATTGTTAGGATGTTCAGCGTTTAACTATTTAATACCACTTAAGTAAATTCATTTAAGATGTTAACGGTTGAAATCATTTCAGTGGATGCAACTGCAACATTTCTTTATTAATAACGATCTCTTTATATGTACTAACAAAAAATTCTTGAATTATAATTATTCGATTTCTTGAAAAACAACAACCTCGCAATTGTTAGCCCGGCTTTATGGGTGGTGGTCCATCGTGAAGTCATTGATTGGCCTCAATTGCCAGCCGTGGGAGGAGAATGAGGTGGTTTTTTTATTAAACATTTTTCTTAATATTTTTTGTCGGTTTATTTTTTATTTTTCCACGATACTTAGTCCCTTTGACTTATTCTATGGTATGAAAATGAACTTTTGCCTATACATTACTATGCAATTTTGATATTTATCAATATATGCCGTGTGCAAAAAAATCACCCAAAGGAATAGGTTGTACCGTGGCACTGACATATATTTATATATATATCAACTTTACACGGAAACGAACAAAAGATTCTTCTTATGCCGAGTCATTATTTGTAGGTACCAAAATTTTGATGATGTATGTATACAAATGTGTCAATTCAATAGTAGTGACTAGTGAGGAGTGCAATATAATATGGAGAATATATATTAGAAGACATGTTAGAATTGGAGATCTATATATGTTAAATAAAAGGCATCCCTTATTTATTTTACATATATTATTGACTCTAACACTTTTCATTATGACTATATATGATCACGTTTTTCTTGTGAATCTTAGCAAACTATGTTTTGTAAATAGGTGGTGGTTGAGTCCATGAATAATTTTTCAATAAGATTTTATTCACTCCCATTCTATTAACATGGACAATAATGACACATAGTGTTTCCATGAATGATTTTTTTTAGATATATAGTTTGGATATCCAACGTTGTTTTTTAAAATATTTTGTCACAATTTTCAATTTTTTTTGCACATTTGGGATCATTTAAGAGAAAAAGAAGATTAAAAAACCGAAGAGCTTAAGGGCAAAGATTGGTTACATTCTGCTGTCCTTATCTTTGTGATTCAATTGCGCGCAACTAGCCTAAAAATAATAATAGTAATAATAGTAATAATACTTATATCATAATATCATAAGTAGTATATAATTAATAATATGTACAAATTGGTATAGAGAAAGAGATATTTAAGATGGTGAGGCTTCCCCGCTTGCCAATTGGTCCACTTCCCAGCTCTCTTTAGGTGCAACTTTTTCATGTACTGGTGCATATTCCTTCAAACCAATAAAAGTTCAAATTAAATTATCATTCCTTTTTGTACCTCTCCTCAACTCCTATTGACCAATTCTCCAATAATTGAATTTTGCACCCAATCCCATCAAAACTATTATAAAATTCTGTGCAGCAATCTTTTCATCTGAAAAAATTGATACTCCTTAACTCTATTTAAAAATTGAAACTTTTAGAGTCCTTCAAAATAATGGAAAATTGCATTCTAGTCCCACAAGAGTACTGTATCCTCAACACTTTAGGTCCAGCGTTTAACATATTGAAATTTTTGGTCTTAAAATATTTTGCACTTTTGGTCCTATCGTCCCATTTTAATTACTCCAATTTGGATTAGACAAAAAAAAAATGTCAACCAAATACATTCTATGTATGTGATTGAAAGAGCAAAAAATTGAGGCAAAATATGCTAAAAACATTCTAAAAAATGGAAAAAAAAAAGTACAATTCGTAGTGCAGCACCACAAATATTGAGAGTCCAATCATGTGGGACTAAAAATACAATTTTTGTCGGTTAGAAACTAATTGCGTCACATAGTTGATGGTAGTTTCGGATTTGAAAGAAAATGAATCTTATTAATTTAATTAGGACAAATTTGGGAGGGGTGGATCGGAGTAAGTATATATTAAGATAAGAATTGAACCTCCATTTTGTTGATCAACTGCTCTGCTGAGTTTGCTGAAATGACAATATGTCTTGCGGAATCTTCAATAAAACCTTCTTCCACTCCTTTGTCAAACAATGCAAGCAAGCTATTATAGTATCCATCTACATTTAACAATCCCACCTGTTCCACATATTAATATTAAAATTAAAATGTAACTTACTTAGAAAATATCTATTGAAAATTTTAGATATATAAGGACTAAATTGCCTTGTTTTTTTTTTATCCCCACTTTTTCTCTTTGGAATTTTTGTTGGAGATTCGTCAAATTTTCATGCATCCAACTTGGGATCAAAAGTGTAAAACAAAGACAATCATGCAAATAATTGAAAAAGGTTGAGACCAATTAATATTTCAAAGCGTGGAGCTTAATTATATATATACTCTGTAAATGCATTTCTGCCTTATATAACCAAAAGATAAAAAGCCAAGATTTTTTTACTGGTTTTTCATGAATTCCCAACTGAGACCAAGCTATAATCTCCAACACTTCCTCCATAGTTCCATAACCACCTAAACAAAAAAAAATGGGATTTCTTCATCAATTTTATTAAAAAAAAAAATAATTGCAAAAAGTAACAACACATTATTTGATCTGTTGAAGAATAAATATATATATATATATATATATACCAGGAAGGGCAATAAAAGCATCAGCATGTTTGGACATTTCTGCTTTTCTTTGATGCATATCTGCCACTATTCTTAGTTCTCCAATAGTTTCTCCAGATATCTAAATAAAAATTTAAAGTCCATTTTTTTAATTAATTAATTAAACTGTGCATGCTAGCTAGAAGTATATATGAAATTGTACCTCACGTGCCATGAGAGCTTTAGGAATAACTCTAGAAAAAGAGAGAAAAGAAATTAATTAAGAGGCCGCCGGGAAAATAAATTTATTTAAAGAGAATTAAGAACATACCCAAGAACATGGCATCCACCATCAAATACAGTTTTTGATACTAATCCCATCAACCCTACACTTCCTCCGCCATAAACGAGATCAATCTTTCGGTCAATCTAAACCAGCCAAAAAATTAATACACAGAAATTAATTAATTATAATTCGAATTCTCATATTCATATAGCTTGTAATTAATTACCAGTTGTTTGCCAAGTTGAAGAGCTGCATCAGCAAAAGATGATTTGTAACCTTTTCTACTACCACAAAAAACACATATTCTCTTAAACTTCTTTCCAGATGACTCTGCAGCTTCTTCATCTCCTTCCATTTCAAGAATATTGGAAAAATTCAAGTTGAGAATATATCAAATTTATTAATTAATTAAGGTTTTTTTTTTTTTTTTTTTTGAGAGACTAGCTTAATTTATATATATATATATGTATAAAGATTGTGTATGTAAAAGTGGAAGCAAATAGGCTTTTTCTTCAAGAATGTTAACTAGTACCCGGACTCTTTTTTGTTAGAGAAAATCCCAACATATATATATATATATATATATGACTCTCTAACAAGAACCCATCCCCATCTCTCCTTTTATCATCTCCCTCTCTCTCTCTCTCTCTACATATTTAAAAAAGTAGTCTACAAATATATATATATATATATATATAATTATGAAGATAGATAGATAGTTTGTTAAAAGACTATAAATATATATATATATATATATATATATATATATATATATATATATATATATATATACTATTTCAATTTGTCTTTCTTAATTAATTTTGTGTCTATATATATATATCTCCATCACTTAGGCCATCTCCAGCCGAAGTGGGGAGGCAGGCATGAGGGGGGTCGTCGGCTGGAGATGGAATTTTTTTTGGAGGGCAAGCGGGCATGAGGGCAACCGGGGGGCATATAGGCAGGCAGGCAGGCAATGGTTACCTGCCTGCCTGCCTCCGGGCAAGCAAGCTCCAGTGGCAGCCACCCTATATTTATATTTTTTTAATTTTTAATTTAAAAAAAAAATTTAAAATGTGTTTAAAAAAATTATAATATATTATATATATATAAAAAAATTAATTGGTCACTTTTTTTAAAATAAAATAAAACATGTATATGTGTTTGTAAAAATCCTTAAAAGTTTGTGTAAAAATTCTTACAAAATAGTCAATTTTATGTAATTGGTCACTTTTTTTCTTAAATAAATTAAAATATTTATGTGAGTTTGTAAAAAAATTGGGTGTATTTTGATAAACTACGACTTAGTTTAAAAAAAATATAGTTATTGTTATATAAATATGACTTAACAAAACTTATTATTATTGCAACTTAATTTAAAAATACAATTACAAGATCAAGTAAACAACTTAACAAATACGATTACAAAGGAACACCTAATTCGAAAATGGCCCGTGTGTTGCCCAAAAGTGTTCGACTAAATCTTTTTTCAATTGCCTATTGACTTCTTTATTATTATTATTATTATTATTTTTATTATTATTATTATTGCCGATAATAATAATATTGTTATTGTTATTGTTAAGTGAGTGGAAAAAGTTTGAAATTGAATTAAATGTTATGGATTGTTTGTTCGGTTGGAGATGACAGACTAGACAAGACAGGCAAGCAGGCAAGCAAGCAGATAGGCAGACATGAGGGGGCTATTGCCTGCCTCGGCTGGAGATGACCTTAGTATTTGCTTTTATCATTTTGATTGATCATGTCCTGTCCTGTCCTGACCTCTCAATTAGTATACTCCCCACTCCCTCCACACCTATATGATGAACAATATAACCTAGCATGATGACTTGGGCCAATTATAGCTTTTAAATATATTGAGAATCTTCAAAAAGAGATTTTCGGATTACTGAATATATTAATATTATTAATTAATGGGTTTCTTTTCTTTTTCTATTTTAAATTCAACAATCATGATTCTTTTAGTTTCATTGTATTTGTATATATATTGTGTGGTGGTGGATAATGTATGTGTAAACACTGCTAGCTTGCTGTGGGGATACCGTTGGTTGGAACACATCCTAGCTATATATTCCATCATCTATCAAATGCGCAACATTTTGTTTTATAGTACTATATATATCAAGAAAAAGTTTTAATTTTGTGTAATTAATTAATCATAAAATAAAAAAAGAATGAGGAAAGAGAAAACAAATTAATTAAGAACCCATGAATGCTAAAGTCGTTATCATAAGGCCCAGTAATGGAAAAGATAGAGTTGGGCTGTAATATAGTTGGTTGGTTCAATGTTAGGAATCCAAATATTTCCTAATCTGGCCATATCTAATTTTTAATAACATCATTGCATTGCGCTTGAAAGCTCTGGCTCTGGCTTCAAATTTTATGGAAGAGAACACAATGAACAAATATAGCCAGGTGCCATAATTGGTTGTTAATTTATTGCCCTCCTAAATGATAAAATTAAAAGTACGTACCAAAATTATTGAGACTAATTAATCAATCAAGTCATGAATGCATATAGTACTCCAATAATTGGTACTTTAAATATCATTGGAAGGTATGCTAGTAGTATATACCTTATGAATCATTGACACGTGTTGGACAAATAATTAAAAAAGGTTTTATGATTCATCCACTACAAAATTGCTGGAACCAATTACCATTGCAGATGCAGTACCGTACAGTACAGAATAGTATATAATTAATGTAAAGCATATCCACTCCCAATTAACAACTTCATTTTACAAAGTAGTAGCTATTTTGGTTAGCAATGACAACATGCATGGTTTGTTTAGGGTTCAACATTAATTAATTATATCTCGATTTATACTTTGCTCTTTTTTTTCTTTTTTTTTTCCCTATATATAAGTTTCCCAAATATATTTAAGTTTGACAAAAAAAAAAAAAAATCCACTATATGTTTTACGTCGAGCAACACCTGGAATGGCTTCTAATATAGAAGCAAAATCAAGGGTGGATCGATTCATCAAGTTCGTATTGAAATATGTTAAGACTAATTGAATGTCCTACGTACGTACATACATTGAAAATCAAGACTAAATTATTTTTATAAGGCATTGTGCAATCGCATCTAGAACTTCTTTTGAGGTTAGTTTTAGGTCCAAGCATGATGGACCTTAACCTCAATCAAACGACTCTAATAGATAGTACATTTACAAAGTAGAAAGTCATTCTAGCTCTTGCTCTAAAAATTACATCTTTTTCCCTAAATTAAATTACAAATAAAAATTGATACTAGCTAGTATTTTACCCAAAGAATTGCAGTAATTAATATCGATCAGTTCAAATTAATTAATGATGCCAAAACTGATATTTTACTTTTGCGTAGGACAAAGTGGAAAAGAATTCTTCTTTGTAATTTGGAACTTCACTTGACTGCAAATAGCTTCAACTTTTCTCAAATAATTTCCTTGTGGTTTTAAATTCACATTTTCCAGCACAACATTTCTGCAAGGAACTGATTCACTGCAGTTGAAATTTACAGCCACATTTGAAGCACTTGTGCCTGTTATATTCTTGTACACTATATTCTCTATAGCCACTGCATCTATCTGCAATTGAATTTTAGTTTGCACATACATGATAAAATAAAAAAAAGGATTAATACTGTGCATTTTAATTAAAAGGGATATTTTAGCTCAACCTCGATCACTCATTCTAACCTAAGTTGCTCGTATATGATGTAATTAAGTGCAATTAATGTATATAATTACTCTATAAATTTTGTCACACTAGCTGTGTATATTTACCTGCTTTTCGCATCGTTTATTTTTGTCACAGTAGAACTGATTTATGATAATTGGATTGGAGACATTCTTCATGTAAATATCTTCGAAAACAATGTTCCTTGCACTTCCTTTTCCCCCCTGTAACCAATATTAAATTTATTCAGATAGACAAATTAATAATTAATGTATACTATAGTAGTTTTCAATAATTAAAATAAAGTTTATGATTTCGATCGTTGTTTTTATGCGTTGGGAACCATGAAGAAAAGTATATTATATTTGGGTTTAGTGATCTAAATAGGCAAAATTTCATTTTTTTTCAAAAGACTGGACATCAACATGCATTTTTGTCCCGTACTGCGTTTTATTTTCATCCTGATTTTTTGAAAATATTTTGTACTTTTTATCTCGTGAAATAATTTCAATAGCATTTTTGGTTCAATAAGATTGTTACAATTTTGCACATTTGGATGAAAAGGAGGTGATGAGAGAAAATGTTCAAATATTTTAAAAAATTTGGAAAAGTATTGCAATTTTATAGAATCCGGTCCCGCCGTCCAATTAATTAATTGAATAATGTGATTATAATTAATGCCATTTCCATTTAATTTTTACCTGCCAAGTCTTTATTCTCACTCCATTTGTGGTTCCTGTAAGTTTGACTCCCTTCACAAGAATATCTGAGACGTGGTTTTCATATTTATCTTCACCTAGGCTTCCAATGCTGCATGCAGATGCAGTGCAGGAAATTCAATAATTAAATTGAAATTTATAAATGGAAACGAATTAAATCCAGCAATTAAAATAATGAGAAAATGAGTGTAATTAATTAAGAATTTAATTAATTACCTGATTCCATGACCAGGTCCACACTCAATGTTTTTCACTTGAATATTTCTCGATCCATTTACAATGGAAATGCAGTCGTCACCTAATCATTTCATTAATTAAACTTGGAACTTTTAGGAGCGAGACCAAATTAAATGTATGAAAAAATATCTTAAAAAGTACAATATCCTTTAATTACCTGTTTGAATTACAGAATCGAATATATCAAGATTAGTTGATCTTGTAATATGAATACCATCAGTATTTGGGCTGTGTTCAGGTGCAGTCATCTTAAGTTTTGAAACCTCAACATCATGACTATCTTGTATATTCAGTTGCATTTGCTGTGCATTTACTAACTTCAAATTGCTCACTTTTAAATTTGTGCAATTTTGAAATGTCAGAGCCTGTTGTTAAGGATTAAAAAAATGATGTAAATATAATGTAATAATTTTTGGTTTATATGGAACTGATAATTTATTTATTTAATTATATAGAAGTATATGAACATACAGTTGGTGCATTTTGAGTTTGGCAGGGCTGCATAGGAAATAAACAGGGGAAATGTCATGTCAGCATGTAGTATAATATATGAATAATAAAAAATAATCGCGGGGAAAGGAAATACTAATATTTTATTTTGTAGAAATTAAGAACTTAAGAGAGAGAATTTTAAACTTAGTTGTGAAAAGCTATAAAAACATATATATATATATATATATATATACCTTGCTTTTCTTGATTTTGCAAGAAAAATTCCACCAAACATCACCGTTACCATCTATAGTTCCACCACCAAAAACTTCAATGTTTCTTACATCTTCAAACTTAATCCAAAGTCTTCTTGGAGTATCATACATTTGAGGAAAAGCCTTAATTGTTCCTTGGATCTACAAATTAATTATCCACAAGAAAACAATTGAATTATTTGTCAAATGTTAGTTTCCTTCATTTCATTAATATGTGGAAAAGTAACACATTGGCATAAACTATGAATTAAAATTCTCCGTAAATTAAATTAATAATTAAATATAACTCACCTCCAGAGAGATTCCAGATCTACAAGGACCAGTAAAATTAATATGCTTAACAAAATAAGTTTTTCCTTTGGGCACCAAAATAGTATATGATGTCAAAGAACTACAAGCCTTGTCCCACGCCTTCTTAAATGCCTGTTCAAGTTCAAATTAGAAACGAAGAGATAAAATATTAAACTACCATACCCACAATTCATCTAACAATACACTAAAAACTCATGAGAAATAAATCAAGAAAAGAAAGATACAACTAAAAGCAATCTGATTCAAATGAAAAATGTAACTCTACCCTTTACCTAATTTCAAATAAGGGTTATTTATTTGCCAAATAAACCCCCCCATGTATATTAGGTCTTATCATAAGTATCTTAACATTATCTTTTTATTTTTTCGATTAAACTCATAGATAAATAGTTGCATTCTTTTTTATTTTACTTTTAACGTGTGTTCAAAGAAGTAATTAACTGCATATTAATATTTATTTTAACATGTGTTAGGGCTAGCTAGGGGAATACTGAAATAATTATATGTACGTAAGGGGTATCTGCTAATAAAAATAACATATAAATATTTTGTCAATTGAGACTAATATAGGTTGAAATTTGCAAATAATTGCCCAAAAAATAAGACAAAAATAGAAGAGTCATGAAATGCAAAAATATCTCTATGCTTTGCCTAATCAACAATTTTGAAAATATAATTTATTTCTAACAAATCGTACCTGAAAATTATCTGTTTTTTCGTCGTCTTTGGCCCCGAAGCTCTCCACGTTCAGAATATGTCGATTTTTTGGCATTGAATGTGTTGATGATTTTAACTTTCTGGCCTCAGCACTCAAGATACATGAGGAAAAACACAACAAAATAGTGAAAAGTACGACGAGGTAAGTCTTTGGGATCATCATGTTTTCCGGGCCGGGCTTATTAATTGATTGAGAGTAGAGAATATTCTATGAGCAAAGAAGTTGGTTATAGATATTTGATATGAAATTCATATATTTATAAATATGAAAGTGATATAATTTCTCTGTTTTTCAGTGGTCTTCACTCTGATTCAGGTATATTTCAACTGGGAAAAAATGGAAAGTCTAGTTAGTTATTTAAACAGAGCTTTATGCTTGTTTACCAATTTATAATAACATATATGCATGGCTTTGTACTTGTATATACCTAATTGTATAGAAGCATTATAATCATGAAAAATATGTTGTTCAACATTATAATTTGAACTTATATATGGATGAACCAAGGATTAAGGCTGAGTGTATTATCAGAGCATTAATTGTTGTTGCTAGAGCCAAATTATGGTATCTTCAAAAATGTCTTCATCATTAAATAAATTTCAATATTCTTGTTTGCTAAAATTTCTATATTAATGCACAATTATTCAGTTTCTTTAACCACCGTCACAAATCTCATCACCATCACACTTGGATAACCCCACCACACCCCCATCACCCAATGAAAAGAGCAAAAGAATATTAAAAAAAAAGTGAAATGCTAAAATATCCTCCATACATTGTCTAATTAGCGAAAATTTCATGTATTATTTTTACTACTAAAAGAACCCGATATGCTATCCAAGTTAAAATGATAGTTATACCACTCTCCAAAAGATGCGAAAACACTCATGTTCACCTAATATTCATATTAACTTTAAAAATTCAATAACCTCCGTATTCACTTAAAATGATTTATAAAATGATGTATATATATTAATTTGCATTTCAGTTGGAAATTAATGAAGCCTTTGGTATTATACTATGCATTATTAATAAATAATAATAATAATAATATTGATACTACTACCAGCTAGCGTCGACCCCTAATTTGTATTCTGAAAATTAGAATTTGACCCATAGAATTGACCTGCAATACTAATTATACTTATTTGACTTAATTAAATTAGAAACCTAATTAATTTCACCTCAGTCAACATAACAATTATCTTTTAGCATGTACGTCAAAAGGGAACCCATATAATTTTCTTTTCTCCTCTTCCATAAAGTGGGCAAATTATAAGTAAGAGAAGGCCTAATTCATATTAGTGCATGTGTGAGAGTTAATTTGTATCTTTTCATCTCTAATGTCAACTTTAGCAGTTAGGGAAGTTAGCAATATTTCTGATTTGACTTGACCACTTTAGTTTAGACTGCACGTGTAAAAGAAAGAAGATAATACAAGTATTGGGGCATTTGCTATGCTTGTAAATAAAGTTGAAATTACACTAATTTATTTAATATCTAGTTTGAGTTAAGCCGATAAAATATTTTTAATTTGAAATTAATTCGTCAAACATAACATATAAATTTCATGAACAATATTTTTGCAATTTTGTAGTTATTAGTGTTGGACTAGACTATAAATTAAATTTGATATGTAAACCTATTCTTATAAGATTAGGAAAGTGTACGGACGTTGTACGTGTCTAGTTAATTTCATGGATAGTTTTTGTAAATAAGAGTAAAATTGATTTTATTGTGTCATAAAATAGGGCAAATTAACTTGTTTTTCACTTATTTAATTCATTACTTTAGTTCATTTTTCATCGTTTTAACATGTTTTTAGCCGATTTTATTCAATTTTACCAGTTTAATATTTTTTTTTTGTTTTACCCGTTTTTTATCGGTTATAACTTGTCTTCATTGTTTTAACAATTTTGTCCTTTTGTTTTTTCCATTTTAAACCATTTTTCTACCGGATTCACCTTATTTTGTCGATTAAGCTCTTTTTTTTTTTTTTTTTATTGATTTCACACATTTTTATCATATTAACTTGTTTTCACCTATTTCGTATATTTTTTCACTGATTTCACATGTTTTTTTTTACCAATTTCACCTAAATTTTCATTGAATTGACATATTCCACCGACTTTATTCATTTTCACCGATTTCACATGCTTTTCACTGATGTTGCCATTTAACCGATTTCATCCTTTTTACATGATTTTCACCCGAATTTTCATCGATTTCAGAGACTTTTTTTTTGTCGATTTCACCCAAATTTTCACCAACTTCGCCAGTGTTCACCAATTTAACCCGAATTTTCATCAATTTTAACATGTTTTCAATGATTTCATAATTTATTTTTTTATCGATTTCACCATTTTCCACCAATTTCACATGTTTTTCACGAAAAGAATTCCTTGAAAAATAGAGGTTATTCTTTATATTTTTCTATTTTAGACAAAGTAAAATTACGTAAAATTAGCTAAGTCATAAGTATTTTTTATTATGTCATAGTAAGATGCGATTGAATTTTAATTTTTTTTTGTAACGTAATGATATTTAAGAGAATTTCATTTTATTTTTTTATATTTAGAGTGTTTATGACTTATGTTGTACTAAATCTTTAAATTAACATTTTCTTACTTAAATAAATAAAATGTAATAATTTTTATATATATTTTAGGGGCTATTTAAAAAAATAGTGTTTTTTTATGGTTCGTTTTTATCTATTATAAGAGAAGAATATTATAATTAAAAAAGTTGATGTAAGAGAGAATTTATAAACTCTAAGAGTTTATGTAGGAGATAATTATATTATAATGAGACTTCATGTCTAATTATACTTCTTCAGTTATATATTTACCATTGAATTAATTAAATATCATACAATTTAAATAAGGGTATTTTAGTCCGCACAAAAAAATTAAGAAATATCCATGCTTTTATAATATATAATAAAAAAGTAGTAGATAGAAGAAAATAACAATATTGGTAGAAATAATTAATAGTAAATCCCATAGATCCTATTCTTACCCTGAATATCGATCAGTTGCTTAAAATAGAAGCTATTAATTAATGGTGAAAATTTTCAAACGGTCGAAATATTGATTTAGCATAGTCAAAACAAAAACCCCTGCCTACTAAGTAACGTCCTCTGTCTCAACTCTGCTCTTTACAATGTGTTGTTGTTCATTTGATAATCAAATCAAGTTCAGCCTTAAGCCCAACAAAACAAGAGAATCAAATCAGGCCTGAATAATAATAATATGTTATTCTAATATTCAGCTGGTTTACAACCGTACTGGAATGGATATAAGTATGGTAATAAAAAGGTTGGAAACATTTAATGACCCTTTGCCCCCCTGTATTCATGAATATTCTTTTTAATAGACTTCATGTTAGCTTTTCATCATCAATCAAACTAAGGACATGTTATTATCAAGTATAAACTTTCATACCTGGGCAAATTATACTGTTTTATAATCGCCTGATTTTCTTATATGTTTTCTTTGTAGCTTCAAAGATCTATCAGCTAGTGTATCCAACATTCCTCTTCCTCCACTTGGTGACAGAAACAAGAGGTACTGATAATATTTCAATCCATGCCCTGCAAATTTTACGCATTTCTAAATCTAGAACTTTGATTTATTTGCTTGCTTTTACAGAGATGCTGCAACGCTGAAGAAGAGAGGGATAAACCAACCTTTTACACTAATATATAAACAAGGATATAAAATATAACAGCGTCTCCGAAGATTGTGAAAATCAAGATCCCAATTTCTCAACCCCTTCAAAGTATAAAGCTAAAGCTAGAAAAGACGGGATCAAATCAAGCACAGAGAGGAAAAAAAACTATGACAACATAACACCGAAGCTAAGAAGTACACTGTCTGCAAAGAACTTGTTTTTGGGTGGGGATATACTGAATAAAGTTGCAGAATTTTGCACTGAGTTGTAAAGGTTGGCAACAAGGGTTACAGATAGGGAGAACTCGGATAATTTGGACGGGAAAGAGTCGAAAGATGAAAAGGAAACGAAGCCATTGCTAGAGTTGAGGAAAGAAACAAGTGAAGTTACGGAAACGAGGGGTTCCAAGGGGAAGCTGAGAAGGAAAAAGTAAAGTTCCTCCTTCACTCTCTTTAGTTTTTTCTTTTCATATTTGCGTTAGTGCCTTAAAATGACAGGTTATCAGTTGTTTATGGGTCGACCCACTTTAATTATCAACACTACCAAATTACACTTTCCATTCATTTTTATGCAATGCAGAAAGGTTGATGATATAGAGAACACTCCAATCTCTATGGATGTAAAGAACATTAAGCAACAAGAAGCAGAGGGCTCGTTGCAAATCCGAACTTGTCCTCCTACCCCCACAAGGTTTTTCTGCCAGCCGTGAGCCCCTTAAAGCCACGACACATAAAACGTTCAAGTCCAGACCTCCGGTATGCACAAAAGACTCTTCATATGTTATCATTAAGTGGTTGTTCTATCATTACCATCAGAGAAAAAGAAATTCCCATATACATGGATATTATTTACTCTTGAATCATATATCAGGAGAGAGGTGGTATTCTACAAGAGCTGAAACAAATTACATATTCACATGGAAGAAACAACTTTGGATGTTTTCTGGTTTCTAAAACCCTGCACTCTTTGAAGCTGAATCAACTGACATAACACTAATTATAGAGAAATTTGCATATATAATAGTCAATTGTCATATATTCCTGAATCATTTTGTACATGGAAAGAATATTGATGTAACGCGTGTTGCTCAAAATCATCTAAATATCAACAAATAAATGAGAATGTGAATGAATTGACTGTCGAGTTTCATTATAAATCTTGGTATGGGCGTGGAATGACATAAATGATATTCATTATTATACAACAGAGATATGGTTCCATTCCATGTTTTACTAGTAATATGCTTAGTAGTAACAATAGAATAGTAATATGCTTTACTAAAAACACACCCTTACCTTATGGTTGTTCTAATTAGCAAATGTTTGCAATTAACATAACAGAGGGTGTATTTCCAATTTCCAATTTCCCAAATAAAACAACTACAGGAGTATTTTGCTAGTAGAAATGGAACAGAAGACATCTAAGTTATTTCATATGAAAAATGAACTAACAGTCACATTCTTCGAGCATCCGTAACTCTAAACGCAGGAAATGGTCGATTTGCTATCTTTATATGAACACACTAGGCATCCACCAAGTAATATATGTATATAATAAAGGTGTATTAGCTAACTAAACTAACACAGAGATACCTTTTGCGGCCAATCCAGGCTTCAATCTTTTAAATGGTGAATTTCAATTATTTATTTCATTAGTTTGTTTGTTGTGTGAAGACTTGGAGCTTTATATAAAGACCCTGACCCTGAGTGTTATTTCAATAGATCTTCAATTAATTTTATTTGCACTAGTTACAACAACTCACAAGAACAGGGCAAAAGAAAATATCCACTCCTCTTATTTCTCTTCATATTACATCAACTACCAAAAGAAAAGAAAAAATGACTCAAGAACACAACAGATTCATCACAAACAAGGAAATCAACTAGGAGTATTTCCTAACACAACATAACAATTTTAAAAAACATAGTTAACAAGCTATTCACAATCTCTAATTTACATAGTAGTGTTACATAGCATACAATTCAAGATCCTTGAACAACCATACCTCAAACGAGGATACATTCTAACAGTATGAACACTTGTCTCCCTCCACATATCTTCCATTATCTCCACAAAAAGATTTAAGCTTCGAATTGGTGGGATGTACAGAGTCAAAGGGACTGCAGAAAACGCCACAGCAAAGAAGAAATGCAACATCTCAAAAATTAAATATGTCACAGAAATCTATCAAAGAAATGATAGATCTTTTCGAAAGAATTTCTCTTGATTTCCGGAAGCCTTTTTTGATTTGGTATATGTAGTAGAATTTTGGATGGTTTGAGATTCTTTTTCTTGCCCTGCAATTATATATCAAGTGGGGAATTGAAGGGGGGATCTTATTTATATTCTTCTAATAAATAAATTAATAGGATGAGGTATGTGGATTAATCAGGAACCTGCACAAGCCATAAGGGTTTACAGCCGCGGGTGTTGGTGGAGGCCATTTTTCTTCTAGGGGGGTCCTCTCCCACTATTTAGTCAACACGTGTCCACTTTTCATCCTTTTGTGTTTTTCTCTTTTAGTTTGTGAAAGAGAATTTATTGGGGAAAATGCAAGGTGTTACGTGGAAAAATGCTCACAATTATCTTGTGAAATTTTTTATTGCATATTATTTCATGTACTTTTAAAATCTCAGCATGAACCCTCAATAAGTTTTATTTCATAAAATTTCATTCTACTTTTAAAATCTCAGTACGAACCTCACAACAAGTTCAATATAAGTTGTTTCTGATCGATTTATTTCAACTTAATTAATTTTAAAATAGTTCACGTGAAGTTGTAGGGACCAACATGAAATATTTAAAAAATAGTTTCTTGAAATATGTCGATCCAGAACAACCTATTTTTTATTTTTATAGATTTGGGGATTTTGTGCAGGATTTTTAAAAGTTGAGAGAATTCTATGCAATAAAAAATTCTCATGGTAATTTCGTGCATATATATCATAACATAGGAAGTATATTGCATTTACCCTGAAATTAATCGAATATTTGGATGTCTACATGTTTGCATCTCTCTTTTAAGGGGTTAATTGCAATTTAAACCACACCCCGACGCACGTTAGGCCATCTCCAATGGAGAGGGCCAGCCCCGGGGCTCCGAAGCCCCGAGCCAGCCCTGCCCCCCCCCCCCCGAGCCCTGCTTGGTCGTCTCCAATGGCAGGGCTCCGGAATGGAATTAATTCCATTTTTTTCCTTTGCCCACTCTTACCTATTAATATTATAGTTTTAATTTTATTTTTAATATTAATATTAATAATACTAATAATTATTTGCATCTTGTAATTAAATTATTAATCATATTAAAATATTAAAATTAAAGAGAGTTCGGGTGAATGAGAAATTAATTCTATTTTCTTTCCTTGCCCACTCTCATCTATAATTAAAATAAATTTGATAAATATAAAATTCATTCGGGTTTTTCTGGAATTAGATTCTACTCCGTGACTAGATTAAAACGGTATATCGTGTGTCCAAATCGGAGTTCGGGTGAATGAGAAATTGACACTAAAAAATCACCTCTTGAAATGGAAGAAAAGAAATGCAATTGGCATTTATCCCACATTGGAAGTGGAGTGAAAAAACTTGAGGTTTATATATGATTTGTCAATGTAGTTGTGTAACTACTTAGCTACAAGAAGTCTCTTCCCTCGCGCGCAGGGGGGGGGGGGTGCAAATCATGGATCCAAATTCACTTCGTCTCTTCAAGGCTAGTGCGAGCACGCGACCTGCGGACACAAATGCAGTCCAATTCTCTAGCTCTCGGACAAGCCCAATTTTTATTATTTATTATTTAGAACTTATTAAATGCAAAAAATTTATCTATACTAACAAATTTTTATTATTAATGATTTTAATTTTAAAAAATAAATTTTATTATATTAAATAATTCAATTCAAATTTGGTGACTACATATATTTATTAAATACTAACACATTTTATTAAATAATTCAATTCTACAAATTTAATTTAATTAGGAGGAAATTTTAATTTTATCAAAAATAACTTTAACTAATTAATTTTACATAAATAACAAAGAAATAAAAAGAAATAAAAAAAAAAACGAACCAGTCAGGTGCCGCCACTTGGCGGCACCTGACTTAATCTTCTCCAGGTCGCCCACGCGACCCCAGGGCTGGGCGCAGGGCTGGCGCAGGGCTCCGCCGAGCCCTGCGCCCAGCCCGTTCCGCCCCTGCTGCCGCCCCGCCCCGCCCCGAGCCCAACCCCCACTGGAGACGCCTCCTTTCCCGCAGCCCCAGCCCGGCCCTCTCCATTGGAGATGGCCTTAAAGAAACATGTTGCCCATAGCCCATTAAACATATTTTTTTCAAAAATCTACTTCCTTCACACGCGGTATTTTTTTTCAAGGGCGTTATAGAACATATAGGGCATATATAACATGGACAATGTAAGATTATGAAATTTATATTTAAAACTCGGAAATTCGAAAAGTACCAAAATATTGCTTTTGGACATTTCTTTTGTTTTCATGTTTATGGTTTGAAAAGTTATTTGGAAGTAGCTAGAAAATAAGAGAAAAAATATACAATCTGTGTTTTGGGAAACTTGTGTATAATTTCTCTATGTAATTTTTATTGCATATAATCTCCTTGTTTTACAAAATATTGTGCACTCTCACTTTAACTGTTCAATTGTTAACTTCGTTAATTTTTTAAAATTAAATATTATCCATGTTTAAACTATTTACATATATATTAATCAAACAAAAATTAAACTCCAGAAAGTTAATCATCACAACCTATTCTATCTACCATTGATAAATTAAAAATCTGTTGAATTGACTATATATATAATTACCCATCCCTTTAATTATTAAAAAGAAACATGCAGCAGATGGAAGAGTAGATGATTAATAAAATGTCCATTTCTTGGTTTCCATCTCTAAATCCGAGGAATAGAAGTTTAGGACAGACAGAAACTTTTATTAGTCCTTGACAATTGACATGATTGGTCGGTTTGGATATTAAACCAGTGTGAGCGGAGCGGGCCAAAACTTTGTTGGTCAAAAAAGGATCAGGATCGGGATTCTTGTGGTAGTGTTTATTTTATATATAATTCATCAAGATCAAGTATCAAGTTTATCTTTACCAAATTTAGTTTAATCCAATTCAATACAATTTTGGTTCAAATTGAATCTGAATCAGATTCAGGTCGACTTATATGTTTTGACTCATTTTACCATGACTGGTTGATTTTTCTAGTTTAAGAAGAATCTATCTTCACATAATATAAGTTAGAGACATAAAAAAATTGAAATCTTATCAATTCTTGAATGTTGAAGATTAATGATCGATGTTATAAACTTATAACAAGCACAGGCATGAAAGACATTTAATTTATACATTTATTTATCCATTATGTTAATGTATATGCATAAACTACCAACGGATTAGTAGATGAAAGAAAGAAAAGGATTCATGATAATAATTATTAAAAAAAAAAAGTCAATGGTTATGTTTCTATTGATCATTTGGTGGCAATTTCGCATCAATGATGCAATTCAAGGATTTGAACGGGGTAAATGCAAAATACTCCCCCTATGCTAAACCTGCAAGAAACTATCCTGTAAAAAATTTATTGTGCCAATTTTTTTTGCATTTTCAAAAATCCTGCATAAAATACCCAAATTTGTAAAAAATATGTCGTTTTGGATCGATATATTTAAAAAAAAAAAAAATTAAATACTTCAAGTTGGTCCCTACAACTTCACGTGATATATTTTTAAAATTATTTCTTGAAATATGCCAATCCAAAACTTTTTTTAAAAAAAAAAATTGGGTAATTTTTGCAGGGTTTTTAAAAGAACAAGAATGTTTGGCGCAGTAAAATTTTTACAGGATAATTTCTTACAGTTTAACATAACACGAGTATCTTGCATTTTCCCCCAGTTTGAACAGATTTAAATAAAATTTTATTCATTAAAAGTATACGAGTGAGCCTTCAAGTTGTGGCATGCCAACCCACATCAGAACCTAACCTTGTCTAAATCCATTTGTTTTATTTTTTATACATTCGTACATAGTATATAAAATCCATATATATAACCTTTTCTGTTTGTGTGTGTGTTTAATTCTACGTTGTTAAGTTTGTTCTCAGTCGTATATTAAGTAAATACATCGTTGCATCAAACACTATATCGAATCGAAAGTAAATCAATTACAACTGCTAGTATTAAACTAGAGAAAATGCTAGTATTAAACTAAATAAATACCCACATTCTTGGGAGTTGATTCCATGACCTCTTGATCATGAAGCCTTATCCTGAATCACTTAATTAATTTTATGAGCACATATATGAACATGGATTAATTTAATTTATTTCTTATTGTTCACATAACAACTACTAATCCCATCCACGATGGTTTGGTTTGGTAACAAAGAGACAAATAACAACTGGGTACACCGATGATCATTGACTTTGTGTATGTCGTTGTACATAAGCTTTTAATTCAAAAAAAATTAACTTATGAAAACCAATTTATGTACAAGAAAACATATTTATATATTTTGTGATGAATTACTTTTTTACTAGAACTAGCCTACACCCCGTGCTATGCACGGATAAAAATAATAATATATTTCAGACAAATAAAATATTAATTATTTTTATTTTCATAAGTTTAAAGGATTGCAAAATAATGGTTCAATCAAAATTATAAAATTCACATGAATTTGTTTTCGAATCTGAATTATAAATTAATATTTAATTACTTCAGCATATTGTTTTATTTCATGTCATTAGTTTTTTATAGTTAAGTCTCGAAGTTCATCATATCAACTTTAAATAAGTAGTTAACATAACAAAATAAGCACTCAAGACTAACTTTAATTTTCCTCCACAATATAGGTATAATCACACTTGAAAAAAAAAGTTTATAGATACTTTCATTCAAAATTTACTTAATAGAACATAAAATTAAACATGGGAACAAAGTTACAATAATTATTATCATAGCAAAGTCTCAAAAAAAAATAAAGGGGTATCAAAGCAAAGTCTCAAAATAATAAAGGGGTATAAATTAGTCAAACTAATACAATTGCTATAAATTAAATGGTGAGCAAGATATTTAAAATATATATCTTAATTTTGTGAATATATTTTTGGATAAAAACATCTTTTAGTAAAAAAATTATAGATATCTAAACTTGACAATATAATCAAGTATCTAGTTATATTTTCCTTTCGGCAAAAGCATATCATCGTGTAAATATAATTCAAATCAATATTATATATAAGTAACTTCATTTAATATCAATTAGGTCACACAATTTTTTTATTTACGTTTCAAGTTCTCAAACCTTTATATTGAAAGTTATTTGTATTAATCAACTAATATGTAGTGAGTCGTTAAAAAGAAACAAACATGTAGTGAGAGTATTAATTATGAAGCATTCATATTAAAGGTTAACTGAATTATTTTGCATTTTAAATCTTATAAAAGAATTAGAAAAGATGTATTGACAATCTAAATTTAAAGAGTTATTTATAAACTTAACGGCTTTAAAATAATTAGAAAACATGAGTATTGAGGAGTGAAAACATTGTCTCAAATATTCGTATGTGTTTGTATCGATATATTGATTTAAAAATATTACAACAAATGCAACATGTAAATTTTTTTTGGTCAAAATTAAATAAAAAAATGGAATAATATAAAATCAAAACAAATCGATCTTTCAGCATATTAATCTACATATAAAACTCAAAATGGAGAAGCTGAAACTAAATCTACAACAAAAACAATGACAAATGCATAATATTTAAACAAAAATTATGAAGATTCATATTGAATAATCTGAAATCAAATAAATCAATCTATCTTTAGATTAAATCAAAAGGCAAACCAAAAGAAAATTTGTGAATAAGCTATGATGAAAGATCCGAAAAAGAAAATGTTGTAGCCAAAAACTTTAGTGCAGTGTCTAACTTGACTGTAGAGGTGAGGAACAAAAAGAAAAATATAACAATTAAACATAAACTAAAGGAAGTAAAGTTTTAATTTTGATTTAGAGTTATCATCCTCAAAACAAAATTAAGATCACATAAAATTTAAAAAAAGATAGAATTATGAGTAACCAAAACGTTGGCCTACTGAAAGTTTCAAGATATTTGGTTGTGTTAGACATTTACTTGCATCATTTTGTGTACGATGCATCATATCAATATATAAAAAAAATGTAATAGATATTTCATGTATAGTTGAGCCAAACACTAAATAATGTGTCTTCAAGTACGAACATTCTACTTTGGTTATTCAACCAAAATCCAAAATCCCAATGAAATGAATAAAAAGAAATGAGATAAATCACTTCTACTCCTGTATTTCTTTAATTCATTTTCAATTCGTTATTTCAATATCTATAACACTTATTTCAACCACCAGAAGCTCCAATATCTTCCATGACAATTGGAATTCCATCTATTCGTTCAAGTTCTCTGCAATCGAAATTTCATCACTTAATTCAATTTCTAGGATGAAAACTTTCAAAAGTTCATTTTTTCCCTAAAATGTCAAACACAAACAAAACATTAATAGAATTTTATAAATATAAATTATAAGAAAATTACTTGTTAGCAATACAATCCTTGCGAGATTACAAACGTTAATTTACTTCAAGATGTTTTGTAGCAAAATCATCAAGGTCCTTAAAACCTATAAATTAAATTAAACAATCATATCAGTTTCATACAATTCACATGTACTGGCAAACATAAGAAGAAAAATACAGTTAAATTTAACCAAAATGAAATAAATCAAAAAATGAATCACAAACCTATTGTTGTCTTACATTAGAGGAAGCTCTTCATGATTCTCTTAGAAAACCTATTACAAAAAAGTTAAAACCAATCAAATCATAAGAAAGAAATGCATATGATTAAATTAATAGTAGCATAAAACTAAAATGACCAGATGTATAAAAAAAACTGTTGAATCAGTGAAAAAAAAGACACCACAATTTGAGAAGGGCAATGGGCAATGTTATTAAGCTAGAGCAATTTATATATACAATCTTAAGAATTTTCTAGAGCTAGGAAAAATTCATTGATTATCCTTAATCACGACTAAAATTTTGGCACGAATTAAGATATTTGTATGAAGAATTTTCGGACTTTAGAGTAAAATTACCATATTCTTTTATGGATTTATTACAATTAATGATAATTTTTGACTAAACTTCAAAACTTGGATTTAAAATTGTAATTAAATGATTTTTTGAAATGTAAGGAAACTTCATTTAGTTCTATGATGACAATTAATAAGAATTTTTTAAAACTGAAAATAATTAATTTGTCTTGGCCAATCAGAACTTTTTAAGAAAATAAAATAAATCAAAATTATCAGAAATTAGTATTGAATCCAAATTACAAGATTTTGGTCAAAAGACCATTCCCATATATATATATATATATATATATATATATAAGATTTCATCACTCCACACAATTTGAGCTATAATAAAAAAACTAACTAGTGAAATTCTAATCTCCATCCAAATGGACAAAGAGTGCTGAGTGAAGGTACAAATAATCACTACATTTAATTAAGGAGTAAAATGCAATAACTTTGCCTAATTGGCTAAAAAACTCTATTTTATTTTTATTAGTAAAGAAATCTTGTGTTAACAAATAAAAAACACTAACCCATCATACCTTAAGGGAAGTGCTAGTCATATAGTATTATTTTTCTTGAAAATAAAATTAAAAAATAACCCTTATTCACTAAAAAAGAAAAATGGTGATAAATCTTCCTACTAAATCAATTTTTTTTTAAAAGAAACTGATAATAAATCGAGAACACCCTTCTTATCTAAAAAAATATAACGACAACTCCTTATTCGTTTAAAAATTAATTATATATAATTCCCATCTTGATTCATGGTCATAGTTTCTTCTTCTACTTGTGTAAGACCAAGTATAATTTTCAATGTGTGGGGCTAGCTAATAAAAGGTTAGCACACATGCCACGAGTTTATATAAATTAGACAAAACACATCTCAAATTTCCCTTCTGCTATTGTACTAATAATTGTATACGCATGAAACATATTTGCAAGTGGGCAAGTCCAAGTTCTTCATCTTTGATTCTCTCTATTCTCTAATTAATTAGATCATGCATGAGCTCAGCTCAGCTGTATGTATATATATATATATATGCACAGCACAGCACATGTATGTAAATTATATTCATCATTTTTTTCCATTTCTCTACTTACAATACGAATAACATTAGAATTGGGATCACGTACGATTCACAATCCATATATATATTATTTATGGGAGAACCAAGCAAAATTGATCATCTTATCAAAACTGTGAAAGAAGGGCTCTGCGTCCAAGCCCCCAAAACAGAAGAAGAAAAATTCAAGAAGCTATTACAATCGAAAGAAAAGGTAACAAAACTTCATTTTTTCCTGCAAGATGCTTTAGGTGGGGGCTCAAACGGCACCGTTTGGGAGGTGGCCCGAGCCCAAATCACACCCAATTCAACCACATCTTTCGGCCAAGTCAGAGTCCTGGACGATCTAATCACGGCACAGCCGGATCGAAATTCCGAGAAATTGGGGCGGGCTCAAGGGATGATTACTTTGTCGGGCCTGGATGAATCGGCTCTGACAATGAATTTGAACTTCTATTTCACGTCCGGTGAGTACAAGGGTAGTACTCTTTGTGTTGTGGGGAGGAATCCAATATCGAGTAAGAACCGTGAGCTGCCAGTTGTTGGTGGGACTGGGGTATTTCGTATGGCTCGTGGGTATACGATTTCGAATACGTATTCGTATGATGCTGTTGAGAATTATGGTGTTCTTGAGTATACGGTTTATGTGGCTTATCTGGATGTTGAAGATCAACTCTGATCGAGTGTTGGTAACTTACTTGGTACTATTGTTTGAATTATTTTTCATACTGATACTGCAGTTTCTTAATTTGTTCGAGTAATTTCATCCCAGTTTTTTTCTTTTCATTACTGTAAATTTTAATTTAATTCGAATAAGACTGCACCATGTTATTTTTCAGAGTGACTGATAGTTCAAGCTTTTCTTCTGTTGTTGTGTAATTTGTTGTATATATAATATCTATTAGTTACTTTTTCTTTAAGTTTAAACTCAATCTGTTGTTTATTTTACATGTTTTGTGTTAGACTTCATGTTATTGTCTTAGTCAATTGCATTTATTGGAATTTTAATTCGAATAGAGATCCGATTGATTTTACCTGTAATTCAAATTACGCAAGTCGCATCTGACCCGACCCCAAGCATTAGCACTATTGCAAACTAAAACTAAAGTTCATAGGACATTTTGGGCCTCCCTTTGGCCCATCAGAAGTCAGAATGGCCGAACAATGATTGAAACTGTTCTGGCCGAACTTTACATCTGAAGAGGACGAACCATTTTTCCCCGATGAGGCCCAGAAGCTCCAACATGAGAGCTCCCCTAGACAAACAAAATAACTGATAAATTAAAATAGATGTAAACGCAATTATTTATCTCACTATTCTTTTAAAATATTGCTTATTATTTTTTTTTCCATTCTTATGTTTTATTACCGCCTTTATCGCTTTGACTTTTTTTAAATAAGAAATTTCATGAAATGATGAAACGTTTTAACTCTAAATATAATTTTATTTTTAATTTTTTTGTGATAAATCTAAATATTTCAAAGTTTTTTCAAATTGATTTATATCTTTTGTTGAATTTAGTATGTGTTTCTTATCATCTATTATTTTATTTTTTTAAAGAAAATATCTTCAAAGAGTTGGATTCAATTAAATAAATTCAATGATGGTTCACTTTAAACAAATGAGTCCGCGTAATTTGTCACCTGATATGCATTTAATCTCGACCATATACAAATCACGTATTTGTTTCTCAACCATAAAATATATATTAATTATTTGACATTTATTGGTTCATAAAAAAGAAAAAGAAAAAGTCAAATATAATCCTAATCTCTTACGTATAAATTTGAAGTGTGCAAGATGAGATGTACATTTGCCTTAAGAATGATTGGAACTTGGGTGTGACGAAATTATAATGGGGCAAAATTGCAGAAAATGTTTCAAACTAATCAGTAATTTTGAATTTTCGTCCTAATCTATATCATTTAGGATTTAGTCAAATTTGTCCCGTAATTTTATATTCTTTTGGAATATCGTCCCACTTGCCACATGACTACTGACATGGCAAATTTTAGCATGAATAATTATACAAGATTGTAGAATTCGTCCCAAACTAATTACAAATTTTGGTTTTTCGTCCCAAACTATATTAATTCGCCGAATTTCATCTCACAATTTGTCATTTTGCATGAATTTAGTCCATTATTAAATTTCTAATTTAATGAAATGACGATTTATCTTTTACTTTTTTAAGGGACTAATGGCAATTTATTCCCTGTGATATTCATAATGTTCAATTTAGCCCCTGTAATTTGAAAAGGAGCAATTTACCCCCTCTGTGAAAATTTTATAATATAGGCGGTAAATTGAAGTGGGCATGCAAAGTGTTTTATAATATAGAGGGTAAATTGCTACATTTATTATAATACATGAGGTAAATTGTCACATTTATCACAACACAGAGGGGTAAACTGCCACATTATCATAATACATGGAGGTAAATTGAACGTTACATAAAATTAAATTGCCATTAACTTTTTTTTAAGAGAAAAATAGTATGGATTTTTGAAATTTTCGTGCGCTTTCGAGAAAATTAATCTTATCTCAGTTCATTAGGAAAAAATTGTGCATTTTTTTTTGTATCAATAAATAATAAATATTTATAATTACTTTAGAATGAATTCTTTTTTCCCATATCATTTCAATTACGGGACGAAAAGTCGGCGTGTTGATATAGTTTGGGACGAAAAATCAAAATTTGTATTTAGTTTGGTACGAATTATGCAATCTTATATAAATGTTTATGCTAAAATCTGTCAAGTCATGACATGTAAGCATCCATGTGACAAGTGAATCGATATTCCAAAAGAATATAAAATTACGGGACTAATTTTCTTATTTTATATAGCTTGAAAAGAAAAACCAAAATCACTAATTAATTTGACACATTTTTTACAATTTTGCCTTATAACTAAATGGAAAAGAATTCACAAATTTGAGATGTGTATGTATGTACACGTGTAACCTGACAGACCTGGTAGCACCGAAGTCCCATGCACCCTAGGTCAAACACAACTATTTACATTTTACTCTTTTTTACCATTTCGCATCTTCAAACCCCAGCATTTTGTTTAGCTGCTAAAAAAAACAAAATCAAAGGCAAAAGGCAAAAAGAACATTAAGAAATTTTTGTAATGGCAATGGTAGGGCGTTTGAGATCGGGGCTTCATCTCCTCCGCCGAATCTCCGCGGCCGATAGATCCGTTTCTCCCAAATCCGTCCTCTCCGCTTCCTTCACTAACTCCGAGGTATTTAATATTAAAAATAATCTAATGTAAAATTGAAATTTCATTATTCTTATTGATGTTCATTTTTATTTTTAATTTATCATTTTATTTATAACCCTTTTTCTTTTATTATTTCATAAGTTGATGTTGATGCTGTAGAGATTTATATTTTTTTTAATTATTTAGAAAATTATAAATAAGCATATACATTGATGAAATAAATAGGGTCATGTTAAGCTGTTCGTTATGTAATTATGTTGCAGTTTTCGAGGACCTACGCTAGTGCCCCTCCCGCGAAAGAGCAGAAAGTGAAGGTAACCATCCTTCTCGGAGTTAATAAATTATATTCGGATTTACTCTAAAAAAAATTATATTCGAATGTCTGCAATATGAAATTAATTTCTGTATTTCTGAAAAGTGTGGTATATTAGACTCTGTTGATGATTGGGTACATACTGTCTTTCTCTTTCTTTCTTTCTTTTTGTTTTTATTTTTTATTGTGATGAAGTTTTAACAATATGCTCATAAATTTAGGACTTATATGGATTATGACATCTTGAATTCTGTAGCGAAAACGAATGGGAGATGTCATGAGCCTGACTGTTTGCATTTCACAATACTAATCTACTTCGTAAGATTGGTGGTTTTGTTATTTCTTCGTTTTTAAATTTCTTAACTGGTTTTACCATTTTTTTCTTTTGTTATTAATGTAGGCCAACTCCCTCACCATTGTTAAACTAAAAATATCAAAGTTCAGTGTGGGCTTTTTAGAGTCTTAGCTGTGGTCCTAGAGGTTGTTAACATCTGGGCTACTTGATCATTTGATAGTAGTAACCCTATTTTCTAATGTTAATTATTGTTGTGACTAAATGTCCCACGTGGATTGTAAATCAAGTTTAATTTTACCTTTTAAGGTCTTGGGCAATCCTCAACTCTTGAACTAGCTTTTGAGGTGAGTTAGGCCCAAGCCACTTAATGTGGACTTAACCCAATTCATATGGTGAAATCTAAGATGGTATCAGAGCCCCAGGTTCAGGTGGGCCACCTCCTTCCGTGATGGGCTCCTCCTTGTAACGCATGATGGCTTCATTATCTAAGCTACACACTTCACCCAAATAACAAAGGTCTGGGTTGTCTTTATACGTCCATCAAGGTTGGGCTTCATAATAATGTCACGTGATGGACTTGCGTCACCCAGGCGTTTCAACACTCAAAGTTTCATATCTGAAGCGAGTTTTCAAGAAACTGCTCGAGTTTTAGCCCGCCCACGCTTGCTTCAAATGACCCACATGGATTGGAAATCAAGTTTAAGTTCACCTTATAATCTTGGGCAATCATCAACTCTTGAGCTAGCTTTTGTGGTGAGTGGCCCAATCCACTTATGTGGACTTAGCCCAATCCATGTGGTGAATTCTAAGAATTATTGTCCTATGCAATTTTCTTTTTTTAAAGTGTAGAAGTTTTATTTTATGATGGTCATCTGAAAATCATGTTTCTCTAGATTCATGGTTGGTGATTTGGTAAAGCGTGACATTCTTTTTTAAAAACCAATTTAACACCTATGCTTCTAATCTAGGAGAAGATTGGCACGTGTTAGTGTCTTGATATTCTGTTGTTTGTCTATTGCACTTTAGGTTCCTTTGACAATGTTTGGTGTCTCTGGAAACTATGCATCTGCTCTGTATATCGCAGCAGTTAAAGCTAATGTGCTGGACAAAGTTGAATCAGAGTTACTTACACTTGTTGAGGCCTCAAAGAAAAGCCCTACATTTTCTCAATTCATGAAGGATGTATCAGTTAGTAAAGATAGCAGGGTGAAGGCCATAACTGATATCTGTGAGCAAGCTAAATTTGCAGATATCACAAAGAATTTCTTCCGTGAGTACTTTTCAACCTTATAACGAGTATATCAATTTAGAAATGACTTCTTGATATTGTGCATATTATTTATTGGAAAATGTCTGGTATCGTAGAAATGACTTCTTGATATTGTGCATATTCTTTATTGGAAAATGTCTGGTATCGTTTAGAAATGACTTATTCCCATTGTGCATATTCTTTATTCTATCTAGTCTTGAATTGGTAGTTAATGCTGCCTTGCACTGAAACTGGATGTAGTTGGTAGGATCTTGTATATTACTGGAACTTTAGATTTGAAATTATCCATTAAAACTGGGAGTTGTTCAATAGAGTTGCATCTTTAATATCTACATCTTCGTATGGACTTCATATTGTCATTGGTACTTAGCCAACCTTAAAATGTGTACTTTTTGCAGCCATTGATGCTGAAAGAATATATCTAATTGGGTTATAATCTAAACATTATTTATGCTTATTTAGTTTCCTTTCATTATTCAGAAATCAAAAGGATGAAGTTTTATTGGGTTGCAGGCCTGCTCCGACTTATCTGTCCTTTTTGCTTTTTGTCTGCACAAGTTGCCATTACGTTCAAACTACATATGAGTTCCAGTTTTCTATTGTTGAAATCCTATTGTAAAACAACCTTAGTTTCTTATCTTTTATGTAATTCTTCTAGTTTGAAACACTGTCCCCTTTTCATCAAAGATTTATGCGTATTACTTAAAGCCATAGAACTAGATTAATATTTATTTTCAATTAATCTCTCTCATGAAGTATGTAGTATAATATTTCAGGTGTTATTTTGAAATCATTTGAATATGTATGTCATCATTCATCTTATCGGCAGATTGTGGCATCCATCTGATGATGCACGCCTCCCTGACTGTATTGTTTCATTCAAATTCATGGATAAATTTATATTGAACTTTGCGCAATAGAATCAGATACAGACATAATATATTCTGTTATCTTTGTTGGACCAGTTGTTACCGCTGATTCAGGGAGGCTGGGACACATAGAACGTATATCTCAGAGATTCTCAGAGCTGACCATGGCACATAGAGGGGAGGTCAAAGCTATAGTAACCTCTGTGATTGTGAGTTCATCTCTTTTAATGTGATCCTTCTGCTGGATGTAATGTGCAGTGATAAAAAAATCAATTTTTCTTTTTATTACGTCTGCCCTCTCAACTACAAACCCTTCCGTTATTCCCTCTTCCTCTGTCCTCTTGTGCTCTTTGGATAGGTCCAAGGTGATGCATCATAAAAATCTTTTGTTTTTTGCACACAATCTAAATATGTCTTTCCATTGGATGCAACAGTGGCATTAGTTACTTTAAGTAGAGTACTATTCTTAAGCACCTGGCTAGAGATTTTATTTTTAGTGTGGAAGGTGGCATTTTAATTTTCCTAATGCACCCTTCTGCCGTCTCTAAGGAGTTATATCACATGGATGGATGATCAACTTGGTATTAATTTCAATGCTAAGCTATATAAATTGATAGATTTTTCTGTCTCTCGTCGCCAAATATGGGAAAATACAAATATTTGACATCTATAGTATGACCAGAAATTTGGGTAATACATTGGTGCTTCACCTTTTATACTATGTAATTGATGAAGCATAAGCACTATATCTACTATATTGTTCCCTTGATTTTTTGTTCTTTGCCAGACTGTCAATGAAAAGTGAACTTAGGATGGATTTCCATTCAATCCTTTTTAACAGACTTTGCAGAAATAGCTTATAGCTTACCGATTATTTTGATATGTGAAAAATGTTTTCTCTAAAATGGAATGGGACTTATTTTTCGTTTCATAATACTTTTACAATTTGTCAAGTTCTCTGTGGGAATGTGTTTTGCCTGTTTGTTCTTTTACCTTGGTCTGATTTTTGATATCCTTTGTCCAAACTGATATTGGTGGGTCTGTATTAAATTGAGTGGAACACCACTATGTCGAAGTAGGCTATGAATTTTGGACGAGCTTAAACAATGTTTGAGCTTAGTTTTGAAATTTAACTGAGCATGCTGTCAAGCTCTGTTTGAGTCGAACATCAATGACTTGGCATTTTTGCATATATTTTTATCATTTCTTATTGAGTCTGAAGCAGAGGTTTTAAGAGATTATCATAGGTGCATACAAGCTTGTTTTGTGATGTGATTGAACTGAGTTCTAGTCTTTGAAGTAACTTGGTTATTTTTCAAAGCCTTGTCTGAATGACGTAATTATATGACATTGTGGAGTCTTGATTTTAATGATCTTTATTCGAGCTAGTAAACGTTCGTTAACTCCTTTTGCAGAATTTTTTTTATGTGAAGGAAACAACGTAGCTAGTTAAACTATCTTTATGTATTCTCTGAGATACCTAAATGCGTTCAGCATAAATAGACTCCAATTATTTTTTCAATGTTTCCTGTGAAGCTTATGTTGCTACGGTAACTATTCATGTTGACTCAATCTGTGAAACTTTCCAACAATAGCATTCGTATGTTCTTTCTTGTCTGTGCAGCCTCTACCTCCAGATGAGGAGAAAGAATTGAAAGAAACATTGCAGGATATACTTGGACAAGGCAAGAAAGTTTTGGTTGAACAAAAGGTAAGCTTCATTTGTAAAAACTATTTGTTTTAATATTATTGGCTTCTCTTCTTCGACGTGAATGTTTGTGTCTATAAAATTGCTGATTTCTCTGCAGATTGACTCAAATATCCTTGGTGGGCTTATCGTGGAATTCAGTCAAAAAGTTTTTGACATGTCTATAAGGACTAGGGCACGTCAGATGGAGCGATTCCTACGCCAACCTGTCAACTTGGATGGCAAGTAAATGGTTATTCACCTTTTTTCTTGTTATTTATGACCTTTTGGCTTAAGAATTTGGAAGGAAACAAAACCTTTTTTTCTTCCTAATAATTAAGTTGTGCCATGGTGCCCTTAGCTCATTAATTTTCTAGGGTATGCAAATAAAGCTACTCTTGTTGTTTTTCTTATTTTTTTGTGAGTTGTGAGGACTCTATCACAAGTTTATAAGTACATTTTTATATGTTCATTGTTGTGCAGTGCACTATTTCTCTCATTCTTAAATAAGGTAGGAGGGTAACTTTTTTGATTTTTTCCCTTTCTGAGTTGTGGTGGGCTTTTTGCTTGAATTTTTTTTGTTAGTCAAATTTGGAAATGAAAAGCTTTCTTTCATTTCTGTTATTAATTTTTGGATAAGTCATTTATGTGATGTTGTTTAGTGGGCAAATCTGATTATATAAAAGTTGTTTTTCCTATGTTTGCATATTACATTTCTAAGTTAGAACATATATTCCTCAAAAAAAAGTGTTAGCATGTATATAGGGCTTTAAAAGAGTTTAGCTGAATTGAGATGAACAATGCATTTTTTAAGCCTGAAGCTTGAAATAATGTTTATTTTAGTTTGAGTTTTAATTGAACAAAGTCCTGTGAGCTTTAATTGAGTTGAACACAAGGGATGCACGAAAATTTGGTATGTTTGTTTATGCTTGTCATTTTTTTTTTTTGTTCGAATCTAGATTCATAACTACCATATTTCAAATGTTGTTCAAACATGATTATTGTAAATCAAAGTAAATTAGGTTTAAACAATTTTTTATTTCGCAAATGACAACGTAGCGTCATGAGAGTACATGTTCATTTTCATAACAATATCAATAATTATTGGGAAATTTGGCCTATATTCATATAGCTAACTAAGCTATTTCATGAATAATAATACTGAATACTTTTGAAGCATACTGCATACCCATATAGAAAGTTACTTCCCTTCTGGGCTGGTTTCGAACGAGGAGCCACTTAAAACCTCCAAACGCAGCCGTGTGCTTTAATCCTTTGAGCTACATGCCCCCGTTTCCATTGAATTTGTTCTTGAGAGACCTAACAAAAACACATTTCCTCAAATACTTGGCTGCTTGAGGTTGAGAATATGTGAATCAATAAAATTTCCTTTGAATCCCTAGCTCTTTCATGTCGAAATGATGTGAAACTCTTGCCGGTTCTCATTTTTTAGGACAACTTTTCACAATTAATTTTTATTTTTAGGTATACTATTACATTTTGTTTGTTTGTTAGAGGATATCTCAAATGCCTTATGTGGGTTCTCGTTTTGAAGGACAACTTTAATTTTTGTGTTATATATACTAATACAATTCCTTGACAAAATAGATGATATCCCAATGGGGGGCGGGGAAGAGGAAATTCTATATGACCCAATATATCTGACAATGCTTCTATTAGGCAAGACTTTAGTGGACCTAGCGCCTATTTATCGTGGATAATTTAATTCAATTTGTAGTTGTTGATGTATACATAGATCGATCATATAAACACGTTTTTATTCATCCTGATTAAGCTTAACTCCTATTAATTTGGAATTTTTTCTTAGGTTCGATTGTACCGAAGTTATTTACAAAACAAGTGCGACTGCACTTATTATCGAATGATACTTTTGAACGAATAATCAGACATGTATAATAAATAATTTTCATGTAATTAGGTGCATGCGTGTGGGACAAAACTTACAGCATGGAATAGCTAGCAAATTGTTAACGATATAACACACTTTAATTTACACATCAATTTTACCAGCTCATATTAATCTTTGAACCTATCCCTTTGACTCTAATCTGAAGCATATATTGTTTGATTTACATGTGTCATTAATTATGTGGTTTATTTCTCTTAGTAGCCAAGGCCAGTTTGGATTGCTAGACAGTGCGCTTTCTGTACATGTACACGTGTGTACATGGAACTTTCAAAGATTCTTGAGTGCCTTGTGAGTTTTCTTTCTACTCTCTACGTTTTTTGAATTTGTTGTTTTCAATATATAATTAATGTTTTTTTAATCAATTTTACCTTTTTTACTAGTACTGATAATTAATGTTAAGATTATTTAATTAAAAGGGTATTTTGGGATTTTTCTTCGAAAAAATGGATATTTATTACATTTATTAATTCGTGTGCAATCCTCCAAAACGACATTTAAAAAAAAAACGAAGAAAGTAATTAACAACCTTTACTTTCTCAAGATCCTCAAAAAGAAAAAGAAAAAGAAAAAAGCCTTTACTTTCTCAAGAATTAATTTAGTCAAATCTAAATTCATTAGCATGCAAAATTATATTCAAATTTTGCATCAAGTGCAGACTTTTCCTTATGGTTTAATTTGACCATGAATTGACAGAATACGTTTCTGCATTTCTTGGTAGGATAAAATATTTGATTCTTATTTTATTTTTTCAAAAATTTATCTCATGGCATGTCTCTGAAATTTAGGCTGATTCTTTTTATTAAATTTGAGATTATAAATGGGCTGGTTTATAATCAAAATGATGTAGCTCGGACGAGCTTTAATCGAACAAAATGTCAATCGAGCTCGAATAGCTTGTTATTTTTACATATACATATATAGGTAATTTTTAAATTATCTAGCTAGTTGAGCTTCAGAAGTTACTGAACAAATCACATTGTTTAAATTTAATTTGATTTATACAGCTCACAAGTATTAACTTTTATGGAATGAACTCAAGTTGAATATGAGTTGGTTAGCTGGATTTTTAATCAGAATGAGGAGGCTTATATTAATTGATTAATTAATTAATATTCTGCCATGAAGCCTGTGAGTGAAGCAATCCTTATAATCTATTTATATTTATAGGAAGTAATTCTTACTCCTGCTGAAGTTCAAGCATGGGTTCACTTTAAAGACTTCTATTTTAAGACAAATTAGCTTTTAATAATTACAGTTACGTTGAAAATCATATCATATGCTCAAATTAAGCCATCTGAGAAATGATTGGCAGGCAAAATTTTCTGTTGATTAAATCAAGAATCAATTTTTTATTCATGAATTCAGCATAGTTTAAAAACGAGATGGACTGCATTTTGTTAATAAATTAAATAATTTATATCTTTTAGGAGAAAGAATGTCTCGGACTTGATTATTAGTTCTTATTTTGAAGTTCAAACTTAATTATTTCATTTTCTAAATATTATTTCAAAGGGTTGATACATTCTGTGGACATTAGTTTAATTTCCAGCAATTCAATGTTGTCTTCAGTTCAAAAATAAAAGGGAAAATTATTGCATAGAAGATATATATTCTTCGATATTCAATTCAGATCTTTCTTCATGAATTACATTGATTGTATCTTCTAAATAAAGGGTTTAAAAGGTTGATTTTTCAAGATCCTAACTACTAATTGGTAAGACATATATATATATATGCACATTTTGATTGTGTCATGCACATTTTGATTTCTGTCGGCTGATAATTTGCTTAAGAATAGGTGTTACCCCAATATATATCCTGTCGACATGTTTAAAATGATATTCTCGTATTCCATGTAAGCAAAATCAAAATCAATATTATAATATAATATTTGTAACTGGTAAGTATTTCTTAATGATACAGTTTCTAGCCAATAGGAAATTTAAAGTGTGCCAAAAGTACTAGTACTAAAATTCTTGTACTCTATGAAAATGATGGAAAATTCTTGCCCAAACCCGATCTTCCATAGACCATACACAAAATCTTGTAAATATATTTGGTGGATACATTAATTTTGTTCATGATCGATGAAAGACCCGATCTAGGCAAGTATCACCCGAAAATGAGAGAGAGAGGGAAGGCTTCATGGGATGGTAATTTACGGGACATTGGTTAAATTATACCCTAAGACCGTCAAAGTACTAAAGTTATATAGCTGACATCAATCTATAATACTTCATATGTTCCTAAACTTTTACTACTATTTTTTTTAGGATGTCCATAAATAACACTCTCTTTCTATAAATGAAATTATTTTTTTCAACAATATCCTCTCACATAAAGTAGTGATTTGACACCATTAACTCTCAACCACTAATTTAAAGGACATACATGTAAAATTATTTAAAAGTTTCACATTTTTAACTTTTACCTAAAAGTTCATGTCAAAAGTAAAAGAATAAGAAAAGGGGACATAGGAAGTACATTTTCAAATATTTTTACACAAGCAAGTGATACATTTAGTATATGATGAGATTAATGTCCCACGTGGATTATATAACAATGCTAAGTTCACCTTATAGGTGTTAGGCATTGAGCTAGCTTTTGAGGGGAGTTAGACCCAAGTAATTTAATGTGGACTTAGCTCAATCCATGTGGTGAAATACTAAAATTAATCTAAGATAGTATCAGAGCTTCAAGTTAAGGTGGGTCACCTACTTCCGGGATTGACTCATTGTTTGCATGATGAGATTATTTTTCACTCACACACATACTTCGCCCAGATAACAAAGGTCTGGACCATCATTATTACTCCCATCAACATGGTCTGGAGTGTCATTATTCATGTGATGGGCATTTACCCACATGTCACAATTCCCAAGATTGTGCATGGATATATCACATGTTAGGCTTGTTTCACTTACACATTCATCCCGCCCATATGTGAAGGGAGAATGTTGAGACTAATGTCCCACATTAAGTGAATATGAATAATAAGTTCTGTTGTCCTACACATTGTTGTTATACTCATCCCAACAAATTAAATTGATAAAGAGAAAATATTAAACAAAAAATGGAGGGGTCGAGTGGTTAGACCATAAAGAAAGAAAGAAAGGGATGGCATATCCTCTTGTCTTTGACTCTATTTCATCAGTTCCTCTCTTTTTAATTCATGAATTCGATGAAATTTTCTTCACTCACAAGGTAATCATCATTATAAGTACAATACTATATATACGTATGAGAGAGAATTGTAACATATATACTATATATATTTTGCTTCCACTTCACATAACCTCTTTATTAAACCTTAAATTTCTCTTTCTAATAATTAATGCGTACCTATATATCCTCATTTTCACAGTCTCCATCAAATTAAAACCAGTTGGAAGAATTACTAATAACTATTAAATAAACAAATAAATGAGGAAGCCTGCAGCTGAAGCAATATTAGTAAGGAAAGGGTTGTGGTCACCGGAAGAAGATGAGAAGTTGATGAATTATATGTTGATGAATGGTAAAGGTTGTTGGGCTGACATTGCGCGTAATGCTTCCCTCCAGAGGTGCGGAAAGAGTTGTCGACTGAGATGGATCAATTATCTTAGGCCCGACCTTAAACGCGGTGCTTTTTCGACTCAAGAACAACAACTTATTCTTCATTTGCATTCCATTCTTGGCAACAAGTACTCTCTCTCTCTCTCTCTTCTAAATTTTAAAAATATAAAAAAATGCTCCATATGTATATATTCAATAGGGATAGTTAATTATTAATTACACTTCTCATATCATAATTTATGAGAGAATTGCATTTTTGGTACAGAGCTATATATAGGTCAATTCCCACTTTTGATACTGAGATTTAATATTGTTTATAAATCAAATTAGTTATTTAAATAAAATAAGTAAAATTTTCAAATTGGTCCGCACATGGTCTTATTCGAGTCAATTTTGAAATTTGGCAACAATGTGGACTAAAATCGTCACTAAATTTAGAGATGTGGGGCTTTTTTGGTAACTTGAAATGTTATGGGGTAAAATTATCAGTCAACATAAGTAATTGCATCAACTTTGCAATTAGACTTAACTGCCACGTCACCCCTTAACGGCAATTTTTAACGGTTGTACCAAGTGTGTCACAATTTGTTAAAGCTCTGTACCAAATGTGTTGAACACATAAAGCTCAATACCAAAAGTGAGAATTGACCTATAGCTCAGTACAAAAAATGCAATTCTCTCCATAATTTATCATATTAATTTTATATATTTGGTACCAATCTTTCTGATGAAAATAAATATGTCAGGTGGTCCCAGATTGCAGCACGGCTCCCGGGGAGGACAGACAATGAAATAAAGAATTTTTGGAATTCAACAATAAAGAAGAAGCAGAAGAAGAAGAAGGGATTACTGAATAAGTATAGTAGTACTAATTATTCTCCAAATGACTCATCAGCAGCAGCAACAGCTAGTTTAATGGGATCTGCAGGTACAACAAATATCTTCATGCAAGAATACGACGTCGCATCAACCATCTGCACCTCTTCTTCCTCGTGCTCCTCCTCCATGCAGGCTTTTACCACTACCCAATTCACCAACCCTTTTAATTATAATTATAATCATAATAATAATAATAATGTTCAAATAGACGAGTCTATTTTCGAAGACGTAAACAAAAAAGTGGGTAATAATATTTCTGGCTCGTTTTCGGATTTATCGGCATGCTTTCAAATACAAGAAGAAAATGGTGGGGTGGGATCTATTGAGCAAGGGTTTGGGGATCATGGAGTACTGATGGAGCCACATTTTATGGCATTGGAAAATGACATTTTTGTCCCTGCATTATTGGAAGACGTTCTTGATGAGCAAAATAATATTGGCGTCAAGGTCGACGACTATGTTCAAGATCAGTACTATTTTATTAATAAGGTAGAGGAGGAGGAGGAATTCGTTGAGGTTGGGAATATTAATCTTCATTGGCAAGGAGAATTAAATTTCAAGAATATTAATTGGTGAATTTCAAGGAGGAGAAACACTTTTTGTTTTTTGAATTAGTTCTATATATATATATATATTTTCGGTCTTTCTTGAATCGAAAACCTCTGCTATGTACGTACCCAAGATCAATGTCAAAAACTATGAAATAAATATTGTTTCTTCAAACGAGAATAAAAGTGATGCTTCTATTTTAGCTTTCACGACTTCAAATTATTCAAAAGTTTAGAAAACAAGAAATACAAAGTTAAAAAGAAGAAGAAAAAACGTATTAAATCCACATCCTGATAGTATAATTAGAAGTACTAGCAATCTCCAAAAATTAAAAGGAAAAATTGTAGAAAACATCCCAAATTAATCAGTGATTTTGGGTTTTCGTCCCAAACTTTATCACCTCACCGAATTTCGTCCTGTAATTTAATATTTTTTTGGAATATCGTCCCACCATTAATTATGAGACGATATTGCTCATGTGTCCGTTAAATTGCCACTTGTCTTGACGTGATAAATTTTAGCATGAACAATTATACAATATTGAAGAATTCGTCCCAAACTAATTACAATATTGAACGACGAGTTGATATAGTTTGGGACGAAAAATCAAAAATATTAAATTTTGGGACGAAATTCGGTGAGATGATATAGTTCGGGACGAAAACCCAAAATCACTAATTAGCCTGGGACGTTTTCTGCAATTTTGCCAAAATTAAATTACTACTATAAGATTTTCCAACTAAAAGTTATTAAGAGTCACAAAAAATAGAAGAAAACGCTAGTTTGAAATTTGAAAGGCCAAATAAGTTTATAATTAAAAATGTGACATGTATTGGGCTTAAATATGTGTAAGCACAATCAAATGAACGGAAACTGTTTGGTTACAGGAAGGAAAGTGGTGCAGTCCAGTGGGATAAACGAATAAATATATATATAGTGACGTTATTGATTATTTATATGCTAATTAAAGAAATACTGGAAACTTATAAAATACAAATAATTGTTTATTAAATTTTGGTTACATTTATTCTGACGCAATAAAACTAATGAATATGTATAAATTACATTATTTACATTATAAATAAAAGTAACTAGTTCTTCTAGGACATCAAAGTCGCTTTGGCCGAGTGGTTAAGGCGTGTGCCTGCTAAGTACATGGGGTTTCCCCGCGAGAGTTCGAATCTCTCAGGCGACGTTATAAATTTTCTTATTTTCACCTTTTCCTGAAATTACAAATCATTTCGTCACAATATCTTTTTTTTTTTAATGAGCTCTCGAAATTCAAAGGTTCCATCTCATATTTTCAAGAGGAAAAGAAGGATCAAACTCTACTTATAAAAGAGTATATTATCATTGTATATTTTCATATATAGGTTTTAAAATTGAAAAGCAGCTAGCCAACAAGGTTTCAATGAAAGTGAATTGCTATTAATTTATACAACTACATATATATGAGTGTATTTTCAAATAACACTCCTCCAAATATTGATATACATACAAATATAGCTAGCTTATGATTTTGATACATATCACGATTGAAAATATATTTTTCACATTGTCTAATAAAAACCTATCAAATAAGAATGTAGCAATATTATACATCCAAGAACAAACTCAAAGCTCATGTGAATTGATTTGAACCCACTTAAAATTGAAGAGACATTTTTCTAAAAAGGTTTTTAATTATCACTCGTGCTAAGTGGAACCACTGTTGAATGTCTACTAAGGTAGCTACATAATCTCCGTGCTACGGCCTTATAATATCCCACACTTAAGTATAGTAGAATGAGATATTTATCATGATATTAATTTCTTGATTAAAAGTGTACAAAAATTATGACATGTGATTTTGAAATGAAATGACAAGTTTAGCTTGCAGTTGGTTAGCTTAATTAAAGGGGTTCAAAGAAGTTTTGTCCAAACTTTAAAGGCGAAAGAACAAATAAACCATCGATGCAAATGTAATAATGTGGATTGTTTGCAAATTGTAATCAATATTTGTATATTCAATTCATAACAAAAAAAATTAATATAAAAATAAAAATACTTTTACTTGTACGTGATTAAGAAACAATAGGTTGACCCAAGATAGTTGGGTCAAGTGATAGCGACTTGCATTTTTTAGAGGCGAAACTTAAGTTCAAATTTTCTACTGTAGTCACCTCAATGACCTATACCCAATTCGCTATCGGTAAAATAAAAAAAATAAAAAAGCTGAAAATCTATGTTGAATCGGCCAAAAAAAATGTTTAAATATCCTAAATTGTCCACTCTTTTAAAAATATGCTCATGACTCAATGCTGGTTGGCAAAATTTCCTCATTGGTTGCTCCAAGTTCAGTGGGCTTAACCGCAATGGGCAGCAAAAACTTTGTGGTGGAATCTAGTGGGCTTGTGGATGCCACACGCACATACACTATTTTAATTTTTAAATAACAAAAGGATTAGCTAAAATAAAAAATTTCTCTTAAAAAATATATTATCAACCTTTTAAATAAAAGGATAGAAGTGCATAAAGTTTATGCACTAAAGTTAGTCATATTTATTGGGAAAGTTTCAATTGCATGGCACGCGGTTTGTGTTCAATTAGTGTCGTTAATTAGAATATTATTACAAGTTAGTCTAAAATGGAAATTCTCTCTTTTTTATTCATAATTTAATGGCTTCTAATAGTTATGGTTATATTGCAAGTGCATGCACTTATCAAGCTATCATGTCGAAAGTATGTCGACATATATAATTGGTTTATTTACTTTTATACTTTGATACGCTTATAACTTAAATAAAATAGTCTATGAATTAGGTAAAGAAACTTTTTTATTTAAAAAAGAAAGGATTGAGTGACCATGTGGCAAAATTTCATTTTTGGCCCTTTAAAGTGGCTGCATTTCAAAATTGGCCCTTTATTGTGGTACCTCGACAATAATCATCCTTTATTGTGTCATCATCATCAATTTCAGTCCTTATTGTCGAAAATTTTTATTTATCGCCGGAAATCATCAATTTATGTCTTAATTGACCGGAAAGTTAAATTTTTTTGTCAAAAATCACTAATTTATGTCTAATCTGACCAAAAAAATTAATTTTAGCCAAAAATATAATTTGTCGAGTGACACTTATAAGAATTTCATATTCTGACTACACAATTTGCAAGACCAAGCCATGTGATAGGTCAAATATGACATAAATTGATATTTTTTTGGCGATAATTAAAAAAAATCGGTGATAAGGACTGAAATTGATGATGTTGACACAATAAAGGACGTATATTGTCGAGGTACCACAATAAAGGGCCAATTTTGAAATGCAGCCACTTTAAAGGGCCAAAAATGAAATTTTACCGTGACCATGTCTAAGTAAATACATGGCATCATATATTATGTAAAATTTACATATACAAATTCAAAGAAAATATTTGCACTCTATAATATATATCACAAATCATTTTTAAAAATTTAATCGATACTAATTAAGTAGGCAATGAATAATAATTTACTAAATTAAGTCTAAACATTTTTTTTAATAGAAACAATCATTACATCAATATCACACATCAATATCATTAAGTCAGAAAATCTATTAAATTACAATCAAATTTCGAAGAAAAATTAATCACCAAATACTACTATTAAACTAAATTAACTCTAAACTTGTATACTTGAAATAAGATGAATTAAAACATTATTAGGCCCAAACTAACTTGCAAATTGATATGGTCTCTAATTTTTTTTTTTTTTTTTTTGGTTTCTCATGGGCATTCAGGTCTTATATCTTGCTTAATTCCTTTTGAGTCGCATCGGACACATTAAGTATGAATTTCTCCCAACGAGGATTCGAACTTGGGTTCATTACTTTATAGAGATTAGTCCATTCTATTACACCAATCACATGTTGGTGATATGATCTCTAATTAATTGTCCCAAACTGGATCCTACTCAAATTTAATTATACTAAACCCAAGATAAACAAGTAAAGATAAATCATATATAAGTTGTAGTTTCACATTTATACACGGATCCTACTCAAATTTAAACTCAAAGATAAAAATGCATGCTAGACGAAATTTATGATGTATCATCTTGCTATCAATTTTAGTATCACACTTGTACATGGATCCTACTAAAAAATAATTACACTAAACTCAAAGATAAACAAGCTAGTCAAAATAAATCATCAGTAATTAATTTTTAGTATCACACTCTTACATACATTAAAATATACCGTGGTTTAATATGTATGGATCTATGTATTTTTCAGTTGTGTAATATGTAACATCAAAAAGTGAAACTAAATAATTTTTCAGTTGTGTAATATGTAACATCAAAAAGTGAAACTAAATAATAAAATAGACGATTTTTTTTTAATCTGTCATTGTTAACCAAATTGAAAATTAGGTAATTTAGCCCGAACCACCAGAAACGGGAGATTGGTGGAGTCTTGCGTGCTCCACCATATATATATTTACAAAAGTGATGAATTCATTCAACCAACTCAATTATATATATTAATGAATTCACTTCTTAAGTTCAGGCCACAAAAATTACGACAAAATAAAAGGTACTAGTTTGTCTTTTTTATAAGATTAATTAGATGACAAGTGTACCGTTGTAGTGGAATTCCACCTCTTTAATTCAATGACAAGAACGCCCTCGATCATGATATAATAATATTTTTTAATTTTATTTCTTACTTTTGAGTTTTTGAACAAGTGGAGACTAAATGTATGCGATAAATTATTAAAGTTTCAAGATTTTTGAAGTTATCCGATCCTTAATATGCCTAATTTGTCCTTAATATATATTAAAATTTTGGGGGAATACAAATGAAATGATGTACTATCTCTTAAAATGACAATATATAGGGGAAAAGTTTAATTTAGGTGTTTTATATTTTTATTCTAGAAATAATAATTGAGAATTATAATTTTTTATTTTAAATATTGAGATTTAATTAGTAGTTAATTACATGTTCACATATTGTTTGATGTTAGACAGAGTGAAAATAATATTCATCTAAAGTACAAAAAATTATCTTATGGCTTTCTAGAAAAATACAAGTATAATTCAAAACAATTAAGGGTTTTTTAACTTTAAAATCTATTTTTTGAAGTTATCAAAAAAAAAAAAAAAAAATCATTCCACATGTCGTAGTATTATTGGTGAAAGACAATAGGCAATGAAAATGCTGGGCCATGATGGGGCACACGTCATCCAGCGAAGGCCAGACTGCAAATACCCCGCCAGGTAGCTTCGAAATACGAGACGTACACGCACCAACACGCTTTTACTGCGTGCCTTTTGTACTGAATGAGAAGAAAAGAAAAAAAAGTATATAAAGGGGGTGCTGTGCTGTGTGTGTTTGTTGAGAATTGAATTTGGTGTTTGTGAAGAGTATATAGCTTTTGTTGCACACACGTCGCGGAAATATCGAGGTAGGTCGGTCGGTCGGTCAATCGGTTTATTGTTCCAAGTCCGAATTTATATATATATATATTCAAATACTGAGCTCAACTAGACTGGAATGAACAAGTGAAGGTAAAACTAAACCTTACTTTAATACATGTACCATTGTACTTAATTGTTTTATCAAGAATTTTTTCAAATCCAGCTTTTCTTCATTTTGGATTAAAGATTTTTTTAAAATAAAAACGGACATTAATTAATTTCCAAGTTCAATGGTCTGGTCTGGTCTGGTCTCTTTTTGAAAAAATGAGACCAAATTAAAAATCCAATTCCGACTACTTGTTCTTCTTTTTTTAACAATTGTGGGAGAGTTAACTGAGGAGGAGATGAGGAATTGTAGGTAGGTATATATCTTTGTAAAGAGGAAAAATCTCTACTCACACATGGACAAAAATCTCTTTTCTTTTCTTTTCTTTTCTTTGTCTGAACCCGTACGTGCTTCCAATGATTATTTAGGGGAGATGGAAACTGAGGGAGGTAAGTAATTTATTATTATTATAAAAATGTTTTCAAAGTTAAATACATTGACCGTTTTGGACATTTTTGTTTCCCCAGAAAATATATACTAGTATATACTAATATGTTGGGATTGCCTACTTTGACTTAGGAAGGTGTATATGTATGTTGCCAAATTAAATGCTCATAAAATTAAAAATATGACTTTAATTTATAGGCTTTCATTTTAAGCAATCATCATATAGATATAGATATTGTTTCCCTTTCAAAGCATTTATGATTGATGTTTTTCCACTGCATATCACATTGATGTAAATAGATCTTTATTGATAAATAATTACTTATCCAATATATATATATATATATATATATATGACTTGAGCAACTTTGAGTTTTATTTCTGTAAAAACAGGTCAGCTTGCTTAATTAGACACAAGCCAATACTTCTTCAAGTTAGTACAATTTAATTGTGATAATCATGGCTGATCATAATGCTGATATCCTTCCCCCAACTGAACGGAAATCCAAGGTTCCAATCTTTGTTTTCTTCAACGATGCTAGGTAAACTTAATTTGTTTATTGGAACAAGACTCATTCTGTCTATAAGTAATGGAATGATGATTTGTACATTATTTAATTATTTTTAATATATTTTTCATGGAGTAGGTCTGTTTTCAAAAGGGATGAGATTGGAATGGAAATACTAAGCATTGCATTCCCTGCAGCCTTGGCACTGGCTGCTGATCCTGTTGCATCTTTAATTGATACGGCCTTTATTGGCCATTTAGGTACATAACTACATATAATTGTATATTTCAATTGGGATGAAATTTGATCATATGATGATGATGATGCATATATATATATATATATATAGGTCCGGTTGAAATAGCGGCAGTAGGAGTTGCTATAGCTATATTCAATCAAGCTTCAAAAGTAACCATATTTCCGCTAGTTAGCATTACTACTTCATTTGTTGCTGAGGAAGACACGGCCAAGAGAATTAGCGATGAACAACAACGTAAGATCATTATCAACAACAATGTGGAAATGAAAGCAATTGTGCCAGAAGATGATGATGATGATGATGATGATGATAACTTAGAAAAGGGTTCTACTACAAAAGAGACAGACGAAGAAGATGGTATGCGACTAAAACTTCTTAAGGGTAAAAACAGATCGAGATCGAGATCGAATTGCATACTATAATATTAAGGGGTAATATGAGTTTGTTGAGTAATGCATCATTTTCATTTCATCTATTTCTCTTAATTAGGATTGAAAACAACCAATAATTGTAAGTCTCCAAATAATGAAGAAACAAAAAATGTCCGAAGACATATTCCATCAGCATCTACAGCAATGGCTCTTGGGGGTATTCTTGGACTTCTTCAAACATTATTCCTTATTCTTCTTGCAAAACAATTCCTACATGTCATGGGCGTCAAATCTGTAAGTATTAACTTTACTTAATTTGTTCTTAATTAATTATTAACTTTTAAACTTTCAATTAATTAAATAGGGATCTCCAATGCTAGCCCCTGCACTAAAGTATCTAACAATAAGGTCAATTGGGGCCCCGGCTGTTCTTCTTTCATTAGCAATGCAAGGAATTTTTCGTGGATTTAAAGATACTAAAACGCCTCTTTATGCCACTGGTAACAACTTTAATTTTCTACTAGTAAACATTTTGGGGTTAAGACTGCATCTCTTTGAATTTTATCTTCGTCTTGATCGAGTCTTTAATTTTCTGTTTCTCCTGAATTATAACAGTTGCAGGAAATTCAATGAATATAATTTTGGACCCAATTTTTATATTCGCGTTACGGATGGGTGTTAGTGGTGCAGCCATTGCTCATGTCCTCTCACAGTAAGTTATATAATGGAGTACCTAACGTAGTATATATACACTTTTTTTTTATTTTGATGATATTATTATTGAATATCTTCTCCATCACAAGTTGTGTATATGTTTTTAGGTACTTAATGGCCTTGATTCTGTTATTCAAATTAATGAAACAAGTTGACTTATTACCTCCAAGTATTAAGGATTTGCAGTTCAGAAAGTTTCTCAAGAATGGCAAGTATTCTTCTTCTTTTTTATTATATATAATAAAACGTACGGTACAACATTAATAATAATAATAATAATAATAATAATATCTTTCCGTGTTTAATCCTTCAGGTTTTCTATTATTAGCACGAGTTATAGCTGCAACTATTTGTGTGACTTTGGCGGCATCAATGGCTGCAAGGCTCGGGCCAACACCTATGGCTGCGTTTCAAGTATGCTTGCAGGTCTGGATGACTTCTTCTCTACTTGCAGATGGCTTAGCAGTTGCCGGACAGGTAAAAAACCACCAGCCATGTCATGTGCTTTGTCGGATTGGAGGGGCTATTTGCTAGAAGAATTTTATCACGTGTAATAAAAATAACACAGGGGTATTTTGCTAGTTAGGCAAAGCATTAGGGGTATTTTCGCATTTCAGATGAATTTGCTCGAAAATAATTGTCCTTTTGTTTGTTATATATAGGCAATCCTAGCTTGTTCATTTGCTGAAAAAGACTATAAGAAAGCAACCGCTGTTGCAGCCAGAGTACTTCAGGTATTTTTGCTTCTGTTTTCTTGTAATTCTATTTGGTTCTAGTGAAATTTTCTTATCAAAAAAAAAAATCAATCCTCACCAATTATATTGAGATTTTCGCATTTTGCAGATGGGATTTGTACTAGGACTAGGCCTTGCTGTGTTAGTTGGACTCGGATTAGAGTTCGGATCTGGAGTATTTTCCAAGGACAAGAATGTTATATATATGATCAGCATAGGCATCCCGGTATATAAATCACAATTAGCAGCTTTTCTAATCATTGACAAAATTGCTATTTTAGTCTTATAGGAGGATTAGACACGAATAGCACATTTGGTCATTTTTCCCCTTTCCCATCCATTTTTCCTACTTTTATTAATCTCATAGATAGGACAGTCTCTATTTTGCACATGTATTCTCAATTTGGATGGAAAAGGACGAAATTTTCAAAAAAAAAAATTAGGACCAAATTGCTATATTTAAAAGTGTGGGACTAAAATTGTTGGCTGTTTTTGCCTTCACTCATTTTTTTATTAAACTTTCTCTAATGAAAATTTTTATTTTTCATCGATTATCAGTTTGTTGCAGCTACACAACCTATAAATTCATTAGCATTTGTATTTGACGGCGTAAATTTTGGAGCTTCTGATTTTGCATATTCTGCATACTCCATGGTAATATCTTAAACCTCTTTATCTGCAAATTTTAACATATATAGTAAAGTCCATATTCAATATAATCATTTTTTCTTAATTTTTCAGGTTCTAGTTTCGTTAATTAGCATCGGCTCCCTGTTTGTTCTGTTCAAGTTTTATGGTTTTGTGGGGATCTGGCTAGCTTTAACCATTTATATGGGGTTACGAACGCTTGCTGGTGTTTGGAGGTAAAAAATAATCATTTTTAACATAAGAAGCAATTTACTGCAAATAAAGTTTCAAAATATTGAATGAATATTTGCAGGATGGGAACAAGAACAGGACCATGGTGCTTTCTCAGGAATCGTTCACTGCCATCGATTATTTGACTGTATGTATCGTTTTTGGTCTGGAGTAGAACTTATTTATGTCACAAACTTCTCGTTTATGTATGATTAATTGTCGCGTATCATTCATCTAGTTATATGTTACGATGGATTAGGAGTTCTGTAAATATGTTTGTAACCCAGATTTTCTTTGAGAATTTCGTATCATTTTCCTTGATATTGTTTGTTATGAAATTTATTCTTAACTGGTCATCAAAGCAGGAAAATTCTTGCCCAGACCTGGTTTGAGCAAATTCATTAAACCACAAAGCAAGTATATTAGTGAATTGCAGTTGTTGTCGAATCAGAAATATGAATACTTCAATTTATTACACATTCAGAAACATGCAATATACTTTCATCTGTTTTCTCATCCCTTGTAACAGAGAAGGCTATATCAGTGAGCAATAGAGAGTTTAAATGGAAGGGCATAGAGTCATGCTAGAAGAAATTATTAATTTTTAAAATATATAAGATTATTTAGTATTAGATTAAGAATTTATGATTGCTAAAAATTGAAGTTCCTCTATGAGCAACTAAAAAAATATGGGTCGGCCCTACTCTTTGGGGCTTAGACAGAATTTGAAACCGAGCTTTTTGGTCAAAGCTAGGGCTGTCAGTGAGTCGGATCAGACTCGACCTATATCCTGCTCCATTTATCTCAGATCTTGCTCGGATTTGGATTTTTAAATCTTCAATATTAAAATTTACACCTGTACTATTTTCTGAAATAAGATTGATAACTTTGCGATTTTACTTAATTTAGCTAACATGATCAAACTTTCTTAACTACCATTCATTTTTTTTGGATGAAAATATGCATACAAATGTAATTATGAATGAATTATTAACGATTATCTTCTTAAATAAAATATTCTTAATTTTACTTATTTTAATCAAAATTATGTATATATATTATTTTTATTTATTGTATGATATTGATCTCTAACGGATCGAACCGACCTAAAATTATATTCGCTCCACGTACTTTGAATTACGTATTTTTATGATTAGATCATATACATTGAATCACTAATCGAATTAAAACTCTAATAAATCGGGTCGAATTCGAATCGGATTCAGATTGAAATCCACCCCATTGACAGCCCTAGTCAAAACAATAAATTTTACATTTTATTATTGCAAAAGTATATATTAAATAATAATATTCAAATTTTCCAAACCATACTCACTTAATTTCTATTAATTTTAAAATACTTCTTTTTTAAGAAGCAACTGCCACAACTCATTTTCTTTGTGGCAGAAAATGTGATCTCCGCGGTGGTTGTGGCAACCGGCAAACCCATTTTTCACTTTAGAAGTGAATATATGGCCGCCGGTAAACACAGCACAATATATTCCTTTAGAGTTTCATTAATCTCCTAGCATGATCACCAATATATTCTTAAGAATCAACCCCTAAAAATTGCTATTATTATTATTATTATTATTTTGGTAATATGATTCAAATTATAAACTAAAAATAATAATAGTTGTGTTAAATACACAATTTTTTAATCAAAAAAGTGGGTGAGAGAAATAATTTATTTATATCTTACTATACCAATTTAAAAATTAAGAATTGATTGCAGGTGTCTTTTGCTATATTTTTAGAGAACAAAGGGATTATTGCCATTTTTTAAGTTCATGGATGGGTTATTACCAAAAAAAAAAAAATAGTTTGCATTTCTAATATATGCTTCATCGCAATTGCCGATGGATTGGCAGTAGCTAGCCGGACGGACAGGTAAAAAAATACATTATCAAAGTCCAATTGTAAGATGTGGGAATATTCAAAAACTACACTTTTGGTCCTCGTCTTTTGAAATGTTTTTCAACTTTTTGATATTCTATCCTTCTTTTCGACCAAAACCGCTAAATGCAATCTGCAAAATTTGGAACCAAAGAAAACATAAGTTTTTAAAAAAGTCAGATTTAAAGCGCAAAAATAAAATAAAAATTGGACCAAAAGTAAACTTCATAAAGCACAATAGAACATAAGTATTGAGGATACAATTTTATGGACTAAAAAAACACAATTTTACCAATCGAAGAATGTTATGGTCATAAAATAAGCTAGCATTGGATCCATGATTGTTCTGTTCAAAATTCAAATCTAATGGTTTTTGTGGGAATTTGGCTAGCTTTAACCATTTACATGGTGTTACGAACATTTGCTGGCGTTTGGAGGTATTACAAATTTTAATTTTCAGAACAAAAAAACCATTTATTGGATGAAAGATATGATATATTCACCTTTTTCAAAATTTTGAAAGAATACTTGCAGGAGCGGGACCGTGGTACTTTCTGAGGAAACGTTCAACACTAATATCATCAGATTCTATATGATTTTATGGAAATTTTACAATAAGTACATTTTGTTTACTAATTATGTATCTTTTTTGGTTTTTGGTAGAATTAATTTATGTTACCATTTTCCCGTTTATATGTGATTTTTTTATTTTTGAAGAATCGTTTTTGTGTTATTTGTCGCGTATTATTCTTCTATATGGTACGTCCAATGAATAATGATGTTTTTTTTAAATGCATGGCAATGATATTGTTTTGTTATGATAAAAGTTTTGAGACACAAAATGTAATACAAGTTTGTTACATTGATTCATTCCCTGTACGTAGGAGAATATAGAACTAATAATTACTACAATTAACTGTGAACTCAACAAAATTAAAATCTTTAACGATCCTCACAACATCAATTACATTATTCTTTTAATAATTCCAAAATGAAATGCTTGAAAGACCAAACCTTAAATACTCATATATCACGATTTGCATGAATTGTCAATAATAAACCCAATATAGCTAGGCATTTTGTTCCCCCTTTCTAGATGCTGATTTTTTTGCATGCCAAGAATCTAGACACATGAACAGTAACTCTATCTAAATTTGTCAAAATTGAGGGTACCACAAATCGCCATCAAAGAAACCCAGGACAGGACAGGACAAAGCAACAATTTCTCGACAGTGGCATGATGCGGCATGCACCACCAAACCAACCCCGGCCCTTTTCTTTAATGTTTTTAGGTCCAATTTTTCCAAGTGAAAAAATAAATACTATATGCAATCTTTTAGAATATAAGGAAAAGATGATGGCTCTTGGAAAAATCAACATGATATAAAGTTTAATATTTTATGATAATGATATTTTTTTTTATATATTTTCCAAGAAAAACTTACGTGCATCTATAAAATACAGAAAATTAGAGTAAAAAGCAAGCATACGCATTGTACTTTACCTAGTTGGGAAATAATGTATTATTTTTATTAGCAATTAATTCTTCGTGATAACATTTTATTAATTCATTGTATTCATTTAGAAAATGAGAGTTTACCATCAAGAATTTATTGTTATCTCTACTATTATAAAAGCATAAATATTTCTTAATTTTTTTGTTAGGACTAAAATACCCTTATTTAAATTGTATGATATTTAATTAATTCAATGGTAAATATATAACTGAAGAAGTAAAATTAGACATGAAATCTCATTATAATTATCTCCTACATAAACTCCTAGAATTTATAAATTATCTCTTACGACAACTTTTTTAATTATAATATTCTTCTTTTATAATAGAAAAAAACGAACCATAAAAAAATACTATTATTTTAAATAGCCCCTAAAATATATATAAAAATTATTATATTTTATTTATTTAAGTAAAAAAATGTTAATTTAAAGATTTAGTACAACATAAGTCATAAATACTCTAAATATAAAAACTTAAAATGAAATTCTCTAATATCATTACGTTACAAAAAAAATTAAAATTCAATCGCATCTTACTATGAAAACATAAAAAATACTTATGACTTAGCTAATTTTACGTAATTTTACTTTGTCTAAAATAGAAAAATATAAAGAATAACCTCGATTTTTGAAGAAATTCTTTTCGTGAAAAACAGGTGAAATTGGTGGAAAATGGTGAAATCGATGGTTTAAAACGAAAAAAAGCAAAAGGACAAAATTTTTAAAACAATGAAGACAAGTTATAACCGATAAAAAAATGGGTAAAACAAAAAAAAAATATTAAACTGGTAAAATTGAATAAAATCGGCTAAAAACATGTTAAAACGATGAAAAATGAATTAAAGTAATGAATTAAATAGGTGAAAAACAAGTTAATTTGCTCTATTTTATGACATAATAAAATCAATTTTACTCTTATTTACAAAAACCATCCATGAAATTAATTAGACACGTACAACGTACGTTCACTTTCCTAGTATCTTAAAAAAATGGAGAGGTTAATATCTTAAGTTAATAAGAGGGTTAATGCCAATATTTTAGGTAAACATTAGCAATTATACATTTCATTGCAAGCGAAAAAAAGAACATTTAAGATGCAAACGTTAGGCCATCTCCAGCCGAAGTGGGGAGGCAGGCATGAGGGGGGTCGTCGGCTGGAGATGGAATTTTTTTTGGAGGGCAAGCGGGCATGAGGGCAACCGGGGGGGGCATCTAGGCAGGCAGGCAGGCAATGGTTGCCTGCCTGCCTGCCTCCGGTCAAGCAAGCTCCAGGCCAAATGGCGGCCACCCTATATTTATATATTTTTTTTAATTTTTAATTTAAAAAAATAATTTAAAATGTGTTTAAAAAAATTATATTATATTAATTATATATATATGTGTGTGTGTGCATAAAAAAATTAATTGGTCACTTTTTTTAAAATAAAATAAAACATGTATATGTGTTTGTAAAAATCCTTAAAAGTTTGTGTAAAAATTCTTACAAAATAATCAATTTTATGTAATTGGTCACTTTTTTTCTTAAATAAATTAAAATATTTATGTGAGTTTGTAAAAAATTGGTTGTATTTTGATAAACTACGACTTAGTTTAAAAAAAATATAGTTATTGTTATATAAATATGACTTAACAAAACTTATTATTATTGCAACTTAATTTAAAAATACAATTACAAGATCAAGTAAACAACTTAACAAATACGATTACAAAGAAACACCTAATTCGAAAATGGTCCGTGTGTTGCCCACAAGTGTTCGACTATATTATTGTTATTGTTATTGTTAAGTGAGAGTAGAAAGAGTTTGAAATTGAATTAAATGTTTTGAATTGTTTGTTCGGTTGGAGATGACAGACTAGACAAGACAGGCAAGACAGACAAGCAGACAGGCAGGTATGAGAAAACTATTGCCTGCCTCGACTGGAGATGGCCTTACTCCCATCAAACCAGGAAGAACACTCACATCACATTATCCTAAGAAACCAGTCTAAATCGTTCTAAAATACAAAAACAGCCTCCCGGGGCACAGCTCAGTTGGTAAAGGAGGTGAACTCCGGGGCTCACTCCCCCAGGGTGGGGAGTTCGAATCCTGGGAGGAGCAGCCAAGTGTTGTAAAATCTTTAAGGGAGGATGGAGCAGCTTGGTGTTGTAAGTTCCATGGTAGTAGGCTCCCTTGGGGGCCAGGAGTATAAAGAGTGAACAAACCCTGACCAACTCAGGCATATCCCGCGATTTACTTCCGCACATTGCTGAGAGGCCAGTGATGAGTGATCCAGGACTCAACCTGGGTTAAAAAAAAAAAAAAAAAAAAAAAAAAAAATACAAAAACAAAAATACGAAATAAGAGGTCTACATCAACTAGTGGTGCTCTATCCCACTCAATTATTAAGCATATTTTTTGGACTATTTATAAATAAAATAAAATAAAACTACCTTTTTGGTCCAAGAACAAGTTCAAACTTCCCTGCATCAGCCCCAAAATTCTTTAAGGCTAGATTTTGATTTTCAACCATTAAAAAAAAAAAGGCACATTATGTTTTCTGTGCAATATCCATAAAAGCATCTTTTTTTATAATATCTGAATGTATATATTAGCTTAATAGATCCTCAAAGTATATATGTACAGATTTCATTAGAGGATTGTTCTCAACCTGTTTGCGGGTAGGGGTGGTCTTGCAGCTGTCTGACGGACAGTAGAAAAAATAAGAGGCAACAATAAATCACATATCCAGAAAAGATGTGCCTTCTCTAAACATAAACAAAGAGAAAACAATATTATAAATAAAAATTTAATAAAATGCATTATGTAGATCAGAAATTACATAAGAAAGATAATCTTATGATTATCATAGTACAAAAGAACATTATCCGAACTGGATTGTGAATCTTAGTACAACCCAGATAACAAATGGAAAATTATGTTGTAATAATCAAAATAAAGGATTATGTTGACTACATTTTCTCAAAAAAAAAAAAATTAGATTCTTGTACCCATAAAATTCCCAAACTCCACCATTGCTGTTACCTTTCAACATCAGCAAAAACGAGCCCAAAAATTTATATACTTCCTAAAATTCATCTTCTGTCTAGAACCGAAAATGAATTCATGTTCGGTTTTACTAGACTACGAGCTGATCAATTTGCATCTGCTCGAGCCATGCACCTAAAACCGAATTATCAATAGAATCAGTTTGAGGATTTGGTTTTACACACTCACCGGATGGTACAGCACCAGAAATGGGAGCCGCAGGCTTGTCCATCATCTCAGGCGGTGATTCTTTGACAAGAGATTGCACCCATGACAAGTCAGGCTCTTCTCCATCATTATGTTCATTCAAAGATGATCTTTTAAATCGATCTTGGTTATCTCCACTCATAGACCAATCAACTTTTCCAGTCGGGGATCCCCACTTGGACCAAGCAGTGACGGGTGAGCCAAGGTCCCTGGAGCTAAGGCTACGCAGCTGTTGTTGCTGCTTCTCACGATGAGCTAATGCTGAGAGACGAGCACTCATTGGAGATGCAAGCTCCAAGCTTCTTGGAGACATTCTTGGAGAGGAGACACCAATGGGAGCCTGCATTAAAGGGTGTTCGATATTTCTAGGAGAAAAAATGTTAGTATTAATGGGTGATAAAATGCTCTGCTGCTGTTGTAACTGATTAAAGACTGCCGATTTATGCGTAGGAGAAAAGACACCAGAAGACGGTGATTGATCAGAAAATCTTGGAGATGATGCCATCTCAGCAGAAAAAAGCTTATCAAGATTTGAAGGAGTTAGTGTAGTTTTAGACCGATTAGAGCGATTCAACATGACAGAATTGAGGCGTGGCTGTGTAAAACAAGCCAGGTCATTAAAAGCCAATTGATGGGCATCAAAATCCTGCAACATATTAAGATCTTCCAGTGGAATATCACGGGCACTGAGGGAAGATCTCAGGCGGCTCGACTGGAGGTTGCTACCAGGGAGATGAAGTGTTGGGACGTTTGGTTGAGGCCAAGCTGGCGATGAATGAGACATGGGATTTGCTGTAGGGGACATGGCTTGATTGAATGCAGGAGACATCACGGAGTGCGATGTGGGAGAACCAGGCAAAAGGCTTAAAGCAGCAGCCATGTCCATGAAACCAGCTGGGGAGGCAGCTGACCTTGGAGAGGGGACACCAGATCCGGTAGAGACATACAAGGGACGAAGCTCCTCTTGAGTGTGTGCGAAAAAGCACACCTGTCTGGCACAGCCTGTGCCATCTTTGCACAATCTTGTTCGGTACTGAGCAGGGTGTAGCCAGCACTCAAACACACCATGTGCATACTCGCACATGTCCCCTCGCCTACAAGCACCCTTGCGAAATTCAGGACAAGGAACACAACTGTAATGGAACTTACGTGGGTCTCTTCTGCGAGCATTTTCTCCGGGATGAACAAAAGGACACTCAGTCCAATCGTGAGAGTATGCTCTTGAGCAAGGCCTGACCTTGAATGAAAACATACGAAACTCATCAGTTGAGTAGATACTATTTCTAATGTCCGGAAGAGATGGGTCGACGGGATATTGTTTCTTCTCCGACACAGAATTAGCAGCACCGTCAATAAACTTTTGGGCTGTAGGAGAAGATGCAGAATCAGATGGTGAACAAGGAGACCTACTATCAGGCGACGATGATAACACAGGTGAAGAAGCATTGGAACACATTATGGAGACTCGTAAATTGCAGTCACCAACCGACCCATCAGAAATATTGTTCATAAGCAAGTCCTCGAGAAGAACTTTAGCACCAGAAAGCTTTGGGGGAACTACAATCACATCTACAGGTCGTAGGCCACTCACATCCTCTATATTAGGATCAGCACCAGCTGATAACAGCAGCTTCACAACATCAAATGAGTTAACAGAGCCTCCAAAAGCAGCACAATGGAGGGCAGTCCACTTGTCTCGCCCACATGACCTATTCAAATCAACTTCAGGTAGAGCTACTATCAACTTCAACACGTCAACACTGCCATATGTAGCAGCTACCATCAATGGTGTTCTTTCTTCCTGGGTGACCTGCTTTGAACCTTTTGTGCGAACATACCAAAGTCCAACCTCATCAATAGCAGACAAATCAAGCTCAATGGATCTCTTAAAAGATTCAAGATCATTGTTGGCAGCATACTCAAGCAAACCGGAAAAAGAATCATCAGTCTCCACAGATAATTTACTCGTGTCCTTCATGCCTTCAGGTTTCACAACAGCAGCGTCTTGGGTGTTAGAAGATTTTGAATTTGACTGTTCAGGTCCACTGCACATACTCTAATCAACTGCAAGTCAACCAACAACACACTTGTTCAGATTAAGAGATTCCAATAACATGTATACATCTAAAATTATTATCTTCTAAGAAAAAAACATCAAACAGATAAAGATAAGAACAAACCAAAATATAGTCAATTCCATATATAGTGCAGCCAAAGTTTGATTTAACAAAGACACAAGCCACAACTTTTATAAAAACACCAAGACCTACCGTTACATGATACAACCCTTAACTTAGTCTTATTAGAAATATATGTACTAATATTAAGAAAAAACTGTGCTTACAAATGGTGATTTTAATATACCTCACTGGATTATCATGTTACCATAGTGCCCTACCGTACCACCTGGTACATGAAAAAGCTTAGGTCTTTACCCGAAACTTAGTACATATTTTTTAGAATCATGCTACAGTATTACCGCATGTTAAATTAGTGTATAAGTGGATGAAAAGATAAATACTCTACAAGAATTTTAGATAAAGGAATTTACTTGCACAAGATCTATCAACGGGATTCAATTAAAGCAACAAAACCATATTCTGTTTCTAGATTACTAATTTCAGGAAGGTGAGAGTCAAAAAACAGAATCCACTCCGTGATCCATTCACAAAATTAAATAATACCTACAATCTTTTTACTAAAAATAGGCATATAGCCTCGGTAAAAAAGAAAAATCTAAGTTCGCGTACACAAATAAATATAATAAAAAATAAAAATTATAGGAAAATAAGCTACGAATAAAACCTGTAGAAGATTTCACATAAGAAAATATTAAAGCGCATCAATTCAGACGGAAGTCAACGCAACTCAACTCAACTCAACTCAAGTCAGTAGTTCTACAATAAAAATAAAATACAAATAAATAAAATAAAAGTAGAAAACTGACCGATGATTTCAAAAATCGAAGTTTCTAATGAAGATCTGCAAATCGATCATATCACTCACTCAATTCATCGATCTACTATACAGAATGAGAAAAATAATGAGAAATCAAAACACCAGAAGCAGATACACTAATTCATCGTATATAATTTACAATAGGTACATAGAAAGAAGAGTGTTGTATGTATAGGTGGGAAGAGAAATCGAGAGAAAGCGAAAGGGGAGTAGGCTTGTTTTGTTCTGTTTTGGGGATATAGTGAGAGAAAGTGGTTTACGTATGCTGTGTGTCTCTAGAGAGAGAGAGAGGAGCGGTTTTGAAATTGTTTTACGAAATGCAAATGAAATTGAAATGAAGTGGAAATGAAAAATGAAATGCATTTGTGTTGAAATTAACAAGAAATGAAGTGGAAATGAGAGTCAAGTCTAGTAAAAGGAGTGGGGGCCGCGGAAGGAAAAAGGAGTTTTGGACGGTGATGAATTGGGCCATGTTTGGCTACTAGTACTTTTTAATACTAAAACTTTTCTACACATATTTTGATTTGAATTTAAATTCGACCAAATTTTGTAGATTTTTATAATACTAACCATTCAATTAAAAAGATTCGTTTTTGGTAGTACGATATATATAAAGTGATTATGAATGTAGATTAATCCGATATCGAATTCGATGATAAATATAAAGATTATATATACATGATATTTTATTTATAAGTAACATAGTTTAACTAGACATTGAAATATATTTTATTCAGAATTTCATTTTGTGTATATTTTCACTTATGAATAAATTTTGATATTTAATTTTACAAAATTCAATGGTTATTTTAATTCATTTGAAGCAAGTGATTCGATGTGATGATAATTAATATTTTCTATGCCGGAGCTCAAATGAATATGAAAAAAATTGAACGCGTGACTAACAATGCAACGTGGACAAACTTATTGTAAAAAAAAGATATGATTTTGAAATTTAATATTTTATTGGCTTAAAAAAATATCTAAAATTCTGTCGAATTCGGGCAACATACAATGCTCCTTAAATTTTCATCTCATTTTTTTTCTTTATTTATGTTTCACTTTATTTTCTTTATTTTATGTTCCAATTTTTTTTTTCTATCTCAATTTTTTTCTTTATATTATTCTCAGTTTTTATTTGGTGATAATGATCTCATTTATTTTCGGTACGAATTATTATTCAAAATATTGAGTAATTATCTTTCAAATTCTTTCACGTAAAATTTAAGTTTGACACATGCTCATACTATTGTAATGATTATGTTGGTATTATATCTACTTCTAATTAAATTGATGTATAAAGAAGTTAGTGTAATTTTAGATGACAAATTATATACAAGCATGAATTGAGTTCGAATTTTTCGGGTAAAATTTTGAAACTATAATTTTGTAACGAAAATAAAGGAGATAATTATCAGCAAATAAAATTTGACAAATTGTAAAGAAAAAATCGAAATATAAAGAAAAAATTGAAACAAATCTAAAGAAAACAAATTGAAACTGAAATAAAGGAAAAAATTAGATGAAATTAAGAAAACTATTGAGACCAGAAAATCGAAGAAAACAAAGACACGAAGAAATTGAAACATAATAATGTTTAGTGGATGGATGAATCCATAATTAATAAAAAAACAATTTATTTGTTATAAAAAGGTGGGGGTAGTTTTGGAATACTTCAATTATATAACAGAGGGGGGTAAGTATTACAAATGATATTTTAGGGGATAACTGATACCACCCTCATATTTTAAGGGGGGAAACTATTTCAACCAAATTAAATTTCATTTAATTAGGTCATTTTTTTAACATATAACTAATTACTCATGTCATTCGCTCCCACCAGAAGTGTTACTTATAAGGCTAAATCACATTTATGGACTCAAGTATTTTATATTTATATATTTCTTGTCAAAAAAGTTACACTTATATCCCTTATATATAAAATGTGTTACACTTATATCCCTTATATAAAAAAATTACACTGAAGTCTCTCTTATATAAAATATATTACACCTATAAGCATTTTTCCAGTGAAAATACAACGATGTACATGTCACATGACTTTTAGTAAAGGTATTTTCAGGTTTTATACGTTATAATATTTTAATTTGATTGAGGTAACACATTTTATCATTTTAATTTGACAGAAAATTAAAAAATGCATATCAGTTTAAAACATTTTATATAAAAATGACTTAAGTGTAAAATTTGGTACAAGGAATATAAGTGTAACACATTTTATATAAAAAAAACTTAAGTGCAACTTTTTTTGCAAGAAATATATAAGTGTAAAATATTTTATACTGGAAGAACCATAAATATGATTTAGCTTACTTATAAATTGTTTTATAAATATGAATAAGGGTCATTGGTGTCATTTGTCTTTTGCTAAATAAAGCAAAAAAAAAAAAAAAAGCTTGTCAGAATTGAGGAAAAAGAAAGAAAAAAGTATTATACAATTAATTAAGACCATCCAAACAAGCCTTTATCTATAGGTTTGGTCAAGTTCATGAAGGTGTATTTGTCACGGATTTGACGATAAATTAAAATGGATTTTATTTGGAAGTTGAGTCCGCCAATGAAGCAAGGGCGGAAAGCAAATGAACGGACTGCAGGCATTAGTCAATTTTTGGTTCATTATTCTACTTATAAAAGTTTTTATTTATATCCAAGTTAGCTCATGGGACTTGATTTTAATAAGCAGCTTTACTTCAATAATAATATAAAATTGATTCAGATGCCCGTAGAACAAAAAATAATATTTGAAATTTGGAAGATAACATAGTTATTAATCCGGAAAAATTGCAAGATCCTCTTATATGTTATATGTTATGTGAAACACGCACAAAACTACTCTATGAATTTTTATTAAATAGAACCCCTTGTACTTTTAAAATTCAGTACAAAAATTCTAACATGTTCAAAATATGTCATTTCAGATCTGACTTATTTCAAGAAATTAACTTTAAAGTATCCCACGTGATGATGTAAAGACCAACATGAAGTATTTTAAAAATAATTTATCGAAATATATCGATTCAAAACAACTTATTTTTTACAATATTGAGAGTTTCGTGTTCAGTTTCTAAAAGTATAAGGAAATTCTATGTAATAAATTTTTTAGAGGATAATATCATGCAGGTTTACCATAATATAGGGAAATATTTTGCATCTACCCTTATAAAACCCTATGGTTTTATGGAAATTTATGGGTGCAATAAATGATTAAAATGGCCTTGATATATAATTATGACTATATAATATGATATAAAATTTATTGCACTTTTAAGTTTTAAATTGCAGGAATTTAGTTGGTCATCTAGGGAAAATTATTTGTTGGCGGGGCAAATCATATGTTGCAACTAAATTTCTTTTTTTAACAATCCACACAAAGGGAAAACGATTTATAATAAAGCACAAAAGAAAAACGAGTATAATAGTATTGAAAAACACAATGTTTAATTTTATCAATTTTTCATTGATTTTAAATTTGTCCTAATTAACTTAATCGTTCGAACGAGCTTTAATCACGAATCATGTATTTTTTTTTTTTTTTTTTGATCACTTTTTAGCTCATCGAATTGAACTCGAACGCTTTAAATGTTATTAAACGAAAAATTAAAAACTGACCCTTTTTTACCGCCAATTTCTCAAATTTATTCGTCCTTAAGTTGCCCGATGTTCTATCATTTGTGATTGTACCTACAATATTTTCTTAAAATTCAGTCCCCAAATTATGACCTATCGATGAAGCAGAAAATTCTAAGATGAGACATTGGCTTTTATGAAGTCAAACCAAGAGATCCAGATAAATCAATTGGGCTAATCAGATGCCCAAATTAAAGCAAGCTGATAATATTCAGGCCCAGCAACGATGAAAGGGCCAATTGGAAACCCAAATGGGAAATTATCAGGCCAATCAGCCCAATATGCTATGAAATTTGTCCGAAACATGACTGGCTAAGTTGAGAATAGATTAATGTAGAAGGGTTACAATTGCAATTTATGATACTCTTAGATGTCCGATTGGAGATCAAATTTAAATGTACGTGTGATTTGATTAGTTACAATTGATTGCTAACTAACCAAGAGTTCTAACTGAACTCAACCTCGAGAATCAAGAACAGACTCATCAGTTGAAGACTGACTGTTTCAATTCCCCACTGAAAGAAGCACCCTCAAATCAGGACTCTAAAACTATACAAAGAGGACATATGCAAAGTGGGGTGATCCTTTGGTTAGTAGTTATCTACCACCAAAATTATGTTTGTTGCTTGTACATAATGTTCGCATTGTTGTCCTGATTTCCATGTTTTTAATTGATTTCAAGTCGTTCTATAATTGTATATATTATCTCTAAAACGTCCCGATATGATATTTTAACTATCCAAAATTATCAGTGAAATCAAACCCCAGTATATGCATAAAGGCATCTCCATTGATAATGGGGGGAGGGGAAATCCCTGGGAAAAGAGGAGAAAAATGAGCTTTATTAGGAGTGGGAGGGAGGAGAGGGATGGGTGGGCGTTTGGTGGACAGACCGTCCCACCCACAGCCGATTTTTGGCTGGACAACGCGCCCAACCCTTGCTTCTCTCTTCTTTTTTTTGTTTTATTTTATGTTAGAAAAATTATAAAAAATATTTTTTATTTAAATCTTAATCTTCATTTAATTACTTATATAATTTGTACTTTTATTTAATAAACGTAACATTAATTTAATTTATTACTTGTAATATTGTAAGTTTTATGTAATAAATTTAATTCTTTATTGTTTGAAATTTAATAACATTATAAAAAAACTTTAATTTATCTATTGCATTAAAAAAATTAAATTTAAGTTTAATTTAAAAAATTTAACATTAATTTAGGAAAGTTTTATGTAAAATTTAGTAATTGTTATTATTATTTTTATTAAGTGAGAGTGAAAAAATATGAGAATTGAAATTAATTAGAAATATAATTAAAAATAATTTATGAAAAGTAAATATGATTTATGAATAAAAACAATTATATGTTATATAATTTAAATACGATAAATTAAATTAGAAACTATATAACACTAACATTTATATATTGAATCAGTTACTAGGACCACCATTTGGAATGTCAATTTAATTTACTATTATTATAATTATTAATTATTATTTCTAGTGAGTGAGAGGGGGAAGTATGAGAATTGAAATTAAATAGAATGAGAAGATTGAATCATTGAAGATGAGTATGAAAAAATGAGTTGGAAGTGGAGTATGAGGGAAAGGAGAAATGGCCTAAACTATCTATCGAGGAAGGTTTTCACAAAATCCCTGTTTATTCTAGCCTTCCTCAAACTTAATTATTATTCTAAGAAAGAAGAAATAATAAGCTGAAAAATGCTACCTACACAACAAATTAAACAACTCCAGTCCCGAATTCAAGTAATTAACATTCTCCTACTAACATATTACATAACACAAATGAAATGGGGATAATAAGTAAGTTGGAAAAAACTAATTATGCAATATTAATTAATTAATTAATTAATTTCAACCAGTACCGTTCTTGTGCTTTACTTTACCCGTGACACATGATTTCACCAGTTTCTTCAAACCCTTCTTAATAGGCGACTTCTTCTCTTGTGCTAAATCATTATGTTCTCTGCTCTCAAGTTCCTCTTCTAATTGCAAACACATCTGCAAACGTACAATATCTATTAATTAATTAATTATTAGCTTCTTCATCAAATTATTACTTAGCTAATCTCGATCGGCTAATTAATTACCTTCAGAATACGATCCTCGGCGTGAACTAATCTCTCGATTAAAGTCCCCTTCCGTTCTACTTCCATCATCACCTCATCAACAGGCCTACAGTATTTCTCCAAGCTTTTCGGCGAAAATTCAGAATCGCCGCTAATTGTAATTGTTCCACTTGACGACGTCGTAGATGCATATGAACTCTTCGGTGAATGATTTACACTGCGAATATCTTCCAATTGTTTAAGCTGAAATTAAAATACAATACAACTAATTAGTAATTGAATACAATAAATTAATTAAAATATTAAATATTTACTTTACTCACGATGTTGTCGAGTCGGTTTAGCCTAGATAGAATTGGTTCTTCCACCGCAGATGCCATTTTCAATAAGGTTTTTAATTTTTGTGCCTTTTCAAATTGACTAAGCGAAAATAAAATACTTGTACTTGAACGAATGCTTATCGATCGGCTGTTGAGAATTTATATATAAATAGTTTTATAGCTAAAGAGAGTATATAGTATAGTTGCATTGGAAAATGTGTGATTTAACGATAGGGATAAATAAATAAATTGGATTCTCGTGGTGTTATGATAAGATGACACGCAATATTTTCATGCAGCTGTATTCAGCACCTCCACGTGTGGAGAACTTATGTAATGCAATAGCTGTTGCATCACGTCATTAAATACATTTGGTGCAACTTATCATGACATTTGTGATATGACATTATCTCATTTTTTGACAGTGTGAATATATATGTCTAAAACATGAGGTGATGGTACCACTCCACATGTACTTGATGATGTACGTGGTGTAACTATTACATCAAATAGAGGTAATAGTAATTTTGTACACATTTTATACTGATTTTTATGACAAAATCACTGTTTTTTTATAACTATTGACAAAATTATCAAGTGGTGATATGATTGATATTGATGAGATGATATCTTCTACTTTCTTACGCAACATTTATGTGTGTGCTCGTGAATTCTTTTCTTGAAAAGCAAAAAGAAAAAGAAATTGCTTTATTGTTAAGTGTTTTCAAATAGCTAATGTCATGGCCGAATTGTACAACCGTCGCTGCATAGGGTGCATACCAAACAGCCTTAATATTTTGCTCTTTGCCACCCTCATCAATTATCGATGGAGGTTCTCTTTTCTCCTTTCCCATTGCTTACTTCACACTCTCACATTATTATTTACATAAGATGCGACACATAATAGCTGTAACTATATAGTATATATTAGAGGGAATTGCATTTTTCATACCAAACCTTTACCTACTTTATACATTTCATACCACACCTTTCAGAATGACACTTTTCATACCAAAATCAATCAACCTTTTTCAATTTTCATACCGCCGTTAAATTTTGGACGGAAATGGACACGTGCGCCGCACGTGTCCGTAAAAAAAAAAAAAAAAAAAGGGAAATAAAATTTCTAGATTTCTTCACGTAGGAGATGATGAATAGTAACCTAAATTTTAAAAATTGGGGATTTCTTCAATACTTGATGAAAATGGATGAGGTTGGTGGCAAAAGAACCGTTACACCAAGGGGAATGAACGGAACTAAGTATTAGACGGTGGGTCGACCTCCTCCGCCGGCGGCGGAGCAAAAACCGAAAATACTAAAATTCGTAGATTTGAAATACAAGCGACGGGATCGATATGAAACAACGAAATAGTGTATGATCTTTGTATAGGAGGTCAAGACGAAGCCGTAGCCACCAAGAAGAGGTTTAATGGTGGCCGGAGTCACCGGAAAATTAAAAATTACGTGGAGGTGGTGGAGATGGTGGAAAATAATTGCAAAAATCCCCCCTGACCAATTGCAAATATCCCCCCTAAGAATTCAAAATTGTGACTTAACGGACACGTGCGGCGCACGTGTCCATTTCCGTCCAAAATTTAACGGCGGTATGAAAATTGAAAAAGGTTGATTGATTTTGGTATGAAATGTGTCATTCTGAAAGGTGTGGTATGAAATGTATAAAGTAGTTAAATGTTTGGTATGAAAAATGCAATTCCCTCGTATATATTATAAGCGTGTAATAAATTATTTATTCATATTTAACGCGTATCTCAGATCTGCACCTATTTGGGTTTTAGTTTATTCCCATTATTTCCTATTATATGGTTTAATTGATTGAAATTATTTGTGGGTATCATCAGGTTTATTGAATCGTTCAAGTAGAAAAATGGAATCATCATCAGGGTCACCCCAAGAATTTGATTATTTGTTTAAGTTGTTGATGATTGGTGATTCTGGGGTTGGAAAAAGCAGCCTTTTGCTCAGTTTCACTTCCGATAATTTTGAAGATCTCTCTCCTACCATAGGTAGCTTTATCGTTCTGTCTTGTAAAAACTTTGGTATTCTTGTGGATATATATGTTGGCTTAAATTTGAAAAATGTAATTTGGGAACTTGTAGAATTGATGATTATTGCATGATTGTCATTGATTAGAAATGTACTTCTGTTATCTGTCTGGAGGGTTTTCTTGAAATTTTGGACTTAATGAACTGTAGGCAACCTTCTATCAGTCTAAATTGCTATTTAGTATCATCAAATGAAATAACATTAAGGTATGGTAGTAAAATGTTTATGTGTGTGGTAATAACAACTAATACTCTTTATATTCCGATCCCTTGCATATGTTTCAAGATTATTCTTTTTGATTCTTGTGAACATATCCTGTTAGATTCTTTAGAGATGTGTTTTATGGGATATTTTGAAGGTGAAATGTTAACTTTCTGGTGTGTAATAGGTTCCTATTATACAAATTGTGACCAATAATGAAGTAACCAGCATAGACAATGTGAATGGACTTCCAATTTTATGATTCAAATGAAGAATTGAGCCTAAAAACTTCTTAATTTGCGTACTCTATTTGTTATGGTGTCCTGTTGTGCTTCATTTGTTGCCTTGTGATCTTTCTGTCGGTGTTTTCTTGTTTGTATGTGTTGGGTTTTGGGGGGGTGGGGAGTTTGCGTGGATATCTACTGTGTGATAAGCAATCTACCCTGTCTACACACCCTTTCCTGCAGAAACGAATTGACAGTGTAAAAACCGGAATTTTTTGAAGCTATTGTGTGATAATATTTTTGTCCTGGTGGTTTTAGTCCTTTTACCAGGACTTTTATGTTAGGTTTTTGAATATGAATGTTACTTATGTATTGGCAGATAGCGATATAATCAAAATAAGCATGTTTTAAGGAGAACCTCACTTATTCTTGAGAGTGGGTGTATAATGTTGGATTAGTTATTTATGGTTATTTTATATGATTCACAATCAGTCTTATATGATTCTTCTATTTTGCATAGTAATTTGTTATATCTTCTGTGTGCAGGAGTGGATTTTAAAGTAAAGCATGTTACAGTAGGGGGGAAAAAATTGAAGCTTGCGATTTGGGACACTGGTAAGATTGTTTTCATGGCATGCTAATTGCTATAAATATGTAGATAAAGAAGAAGTTAAATTTGTCCACGATTTTATTTAGGTTTGTTGCTAGCTTAGTTTCTTATACGTGTTTGAATGTCTGCCTTACAGAACTTTTATATTTCGAAAACTATAGTCAATTACTATTTAACTAGTGGTAGAAGTAGTAGCTTATAAATCACACTCTCAGGTCAATGAAGAAGCATTAATTATTTTTTGAAAAAAAGTTGATTTAAAAATATTTTTCAGGATGGTTATAAATGATGATTCCAGTTATTTAAATGCTTATTTTGCAGCCGGACAGGAAAGATTTAGGACTCTGACTAGTTCATATTACAGAGGTGCTCAAGGGATCATCATGGGTATGCTTTTCTTTTATAGAAGACTACTGCACTTTTTGTCCCAATATTGGACTCTCTTAACACTTTTAGTCCCGTGATTTACATGCACTTTTGGTCCCAATATTTCAAAATGTTTTGTACCTTTGGTTCTATCAAACAACCCCCCCTCACCCCCCCCCCCCCCCCCCCCCCCCCTTTTCCATCTTCTTTTTGCACTTTTGTTCCCATAGAATTGTCTATATTATGCACTTTTGGTCTCAAATTGGATGGATAGAAGGGGCGATAGGAAAAGTGCAACAATTTTTGAAAAGTTAGTTCCAAAAGTGCAGGTTCAAAAGTGTTGAGTGTGGGACTAAAAATGCAATCTTGTCTTTAATCTGATGTCTGAAAGAAAAAAGATTGTCCGATCCCAAAATATTAATCAGTTTATTGCATCGTTACAGTATACGACGTGACACGACGAGAAACCTTTACGAATTTATCTGATATTTGGGGCAAGGAAATAGATCTCTATTCAACAAATCAAGATTGCATTAAGATGTTAGTTGGCAACAAAGTTGATAAGGTATCTATCTTCAAACTCAGTTTAATATCTCCTTTCATAGTGGTTCTTGGATTATCATCTTCTATGAGTTTTTTTCTTTTAGAAGATCATCTTCAATGTAATTGACTAGATTTAACATTCACTTGCCTTTTTGTTTATTTTTCAGGAAAGTGAAAGGGTTGTTAGCAAAAAAGAGGGAATTGATTTTGCCAGGGAGTATGGATGCCTTTTCATTGAGTGTAGTGCCAAAACTAGAGTAAATGTGGAGCAATGTTTTGAGGAACTTGTCTTGAAGGTTAGTTTGCATAATTTTGTGTTATTTGCAAAATACATAAGGATTCGGGTTCATTTTAATTGGCTAATACACCCGTGTATTACTCCCTCCATTCCTAAACTCATATCGTTCAAGATTGTTGCACAAGGATTAAGGAAACTAATAATTACCTAAAAGACATTTAAAATATGAAAACTACCCTTGAAAACTAAAAGACATTTAAAATATTTAGGAGTTCATTCATTACTGGGAATGGGTAAAATTGTTAAAAGAGAATTTAAGTCTCTCTTCGATTTTTAAAACGACATGTATTTAGAAATATTTTATTTTTACCAAAACGACATGTGTTTAGGACTGGAGGGAGAATATTTAAGGGTAGATATCCATTGTGTTAATCGAAATATAGCTAAATACTCCCTAAAACATGTCAAAGTTACATGAAATATGAAATTATCTATATTAGAGTTTTAAATATATATTATTTAACTTAGCGGAGAATTTTGCAAATAAGCCTAATTATTTTATGATTTTTTAAAGGTCGTTAATCTTTTGCAAGGGCTATTTAAATATTTAATTTGAGTTTTAAACTTGTTATGATAGATATTGGAGACACCGAGTCTATTGGCTGAAGGGTCAGCCGGTGTAAAAAAGAACATATTTAAACAAAAACCTCAAGAATCCTCTGATACATCCACCAGCAGTTGCTGCTAAGTCTCTCTCTCTGGATTATGTTATCATTTGCTATGTAATTTAAGTTTGTTTGGCTGATTAAACTTCGTAAAATTAATTTGAAATCTACTGGTTGTTTGAGTTTGGTTACCAAACACTTTATTTCGTATTGGTTATCGTATTTTTTGTGTCACAACTATAGCTCGTTGACGTTTTTATTCCGTATCTTTTCGGACTGATACATTTGATGCGACAACTTCAACATCAGTATCAATTTTGGTATCAATTGAGGTCAAATTCCAAAATTGACCCAAAGTTCCCAACTTGCGGGCTAATTTACATGTCACATGGCCCGCTCGATTCGTCACACTATTCGGACAAACTTTTTGGTAGGAAAGATGTACATGTATAATAACTTTCAAACGCGTACTGATGGGATTGTTACATTCATCTCCCTTGCAATCTAATGATGATACGAAAGTCTTCCAAATTTTTTGAATAATTTTAAAACTCTCTTGTACTAAGTTTTTTTTTTTTTTTTGATAATTAAAACTCTCTTATACTAATTTTTTTTTCACAAGGTACTTATGTGCCACGTAACTTAATCGAACAAATTATTTCAAATCGGGTTTGACGGAACCCAAAGTATTTACATGATAAATGCAATATAATTGTTTTGTTATTAAATAAAACTTATAGAAGAGTGACATAAATTTATAATCGGGTTTGATTTTATATTTACAGATTTCATATCGCACTCGACCACTGGATATGTGTATCTATACAAATTATACATTATATTTGTTTGAGAGAAACACTCAAACTATTCTTGAAGTTTCGTGTAGTTGCCCTGGTGACTCTTTATGTTTGAGAAATTACACAAACTTTTCCTGAATTTTTTTATTATATTCATATAGTTATAGCCTTTACAATATTTATTTTTAATGGCTCATGTTGACGTCATTGAAAAAACTTTTGATGTGAAAACGAGTGGAATTTGTAAAAAGAAAAGGAGTAAAATTGGGTGAAATCAATAAAAAATAAGTAAAATCGGTGAAAATATTGGTGGAAACATAGGTGGAGAATCGGCAAAAATCGATTTGCAGTCGTTTTATGTTTGTGATTCCATTGGGGTAGTCTTGTAATTCAAACAATTATTTTTTTATTAAAACTAATGTTATAAGAAGTAATTGTAATGAATTCAATATTTTAAGATTTTTAATAATTTTCCAAACATGAATATTGGTTAGTGTAAGTACATTAAACATCAAAGGTAATTTGAGTTATTTTTTCTTTTCGCTTTTAAAACTTATGCTACATGTTAAATTCAATAAAGAGTACTACTAATCTAAGTAAAGTTAATTTTATGAATAAAAAAAAAAAAAAAAGCCAATTTTACAAATTAAACTCGTATATGCAAATGACTCCTACCAAATTACACTAAAAATTAATTAAGTTGACTTAATCGATGAATAAATTATACTCCTACTACTACAAATAAATCATCTTTTCATTTTTCCAGCAAGCAAAAGCCAAGCTCCAATGTCAACGAATCACATACCCTTCGATCTCATCGCCGACAATATTCTGCCGGGACTTCCGGCGAAATCTCTTCTCCGATTCACCTCCGTCTGCAAAAATTGGTACTCCTTCATCAAATCTCCCCAGTTCTTCGCGGCTCACCTACACCTTAATCAATCCGAACCCAAAGGTGAGTATCCCCTAATTCTCGACGAAGATTCATGTTATCTCGTTAAGAATCATGAACCCATTCTTTTCGCACCACTCGATGACCCATATGTTAAATCTCTCGTATACTACAGAGATTCCGCAGAATCTTGTAATGGTTTGATTTCAATTTTGCAAGATGAACACGCATCCAGAATTTTGTTGTGGAACCCTTCAATTAGAAAATACAAAAAAATATACACTAATGACTATGATTGCACTTCCGAAGTTCTTGGATTGGGATTTCATGAATCATCTAATGGACATAGAGTTATCAGAATTGTGTATATTGAATTAATTGCTGAAATTGTTGAAGTTTATAGTCTAGGAACAGATTCATGGCACAGGGTTGATTCGACCCCTAGTCGATTTGTCGGTAACCGAGACCGAGGAGGATATAACCATGAATGGATCCATAAAGGAGTATTTCTCAATGGATGTATTCATTGGATTTCCATCGAGATGGAAGTTGAAGACTCGTATTCAATAGTATTGTTCGATTTTGAAAGTGAACTTTTTGGAGATATGGCTTTACCCAGAGAAGTCAATAATGGATATGTTAGTTTTGTATCCGTACAAAATTTTGAGGGTTCATTGGCTGTTTTATATAAAGATGATACTATTGATGAATGTGAAGTGTGGAACATGATTCAAATGACGGAATATGGTGTGAAGGAGTCTTGGACGAAGAAATTCTCCATTAGTCTTCCGAAGAATAGTAAATTTCCAGTAGGGTTCACGAAGAATGGGATGTTGGTATATGATGAGGGTCATGATACTCAATTGCCAAGTTCTCGTTATATTTTCGTGGATTTTCAGACATGTGAATCGACTTATGTTGAAGGGTGTGGGAAATATATAAATTTTATTGATTACGTTGAGAGCTTGGCCTTACTCTAAAATAATAAGATTCTTGCATCATCCCCTTCCTTATAACTTTCTATTTGTTTTAAGTCTTAAACTTTACTTTGATTTGTCATAATATAACTTAAAAAACCTACATTTTTTGTTATCAAGAATCAAGAACCCATTCTTATGAAAAAATGAAAATGATTAGTGAAACAATATTCCTAGTTCTCGACGAAGATTCATGTTTTGTTATCAAGAATCAAGAACCCATTCTTTTCACAGAACTTGATGGCCCATTTGTAGAATTTCTCGTACATTATTGAGATTCCGCTGAATCATGTAATGGGTTGATTTTAGTTAATCATGTACTCTGACAATTTTCTAGTGGAACCCTTCCATTAGAAAATTCAAAAAATTACACACTAATGACGAATATTGCACAACCCAAGTTTACAGAATGGGATTTCATGAATCATCTTATGAACATAGATGTATTCACTGGATGATCAATGAAGTACGTTTAATCATATTGTTCGATTTTGAAAATGAATGTTTTAGAGAGATGGCATTAGCATTACCACCTGAACAAGTCAATAATGGAAATGCTTCCTTTGCAGGCTTAGATAAATTTCAAGGATCATTGTCTGTTAGGTATTTTGACAGAGATGAGAATCAGTATCATGTATGGCACATGACTGAGTATGGTGTTTTTGAGTCTTGGACTAAGAAATTCTCCATTATCATCAAATGCAGTTTCCCAGTTGGATTCACAAAAATGGGATGTTATTCTTTATGGTACTTCTTGTTATACTTTCATGGATGTTCAGAACTGTCAATCGAAGCGCATTGAAGGGTATGCAGAACGTATAGTTGTTATCGATTACATGGAAAGCTTGGCCTTACTCGGATCTGTTGTGATGATAAAAGACTGAAGAGTAAGATTTTGTGGAAGGGACTAGTCACTACATATGAGAGAGTAGTTGATGTATGTGAAATAATATCGATTTGTGTAATGTTGTTTTTTTAATTTTGGAAGAATAGTTTGAAAAATAAGGTAGGTGTTTGTTTTTCTGAAAGAGTTCAGATTGTATTTATAAGATGTGTGAGACTCTAAGTCAAATCATGATTTTATATGAAATAAGTTGTGTAAGGCTTTATGTTAAATCAATGTAAAATTTGTGTAGATTTTATTAAAAATAAGAAAATTATTATTTATTTACAAGGACAAAATTACAATATTAAAAAACAATCTAAAGTAGGCTTAGTTTTTTCTTTTCTCTCAAAAAATCTAGAATGACCAAATTAATCAATATAGGAACACTGATGTTGTTCCGAATTTCACCCTTCTTGCGTCTTCTCTTATATAAACTCCACAAAAGCAAGGTATTTTTTCCCCATTGAATATTTTCTCTAATTTAATATTAGCATTTGTAATTAATTTACTTTAATATCAATGGGATTGATTCAATTCGATATAATATTTGATGCAACAACGTATTCACCATCTAAAAAAAGACAAAATTCTGATTTGAAGAAATTCTACTCTCATAATATCCTTTATCTTTGTTTACAATTGACATCTAAACATCAAGGGCCTGTTTGTTTGGCGTTTCCCAGAATTTTTTCGTGTTTGGGAAATGCCAAACAAACATGTTTTCTATTTTCCGAAATAAAATTTTCATCCATTAATTTTCTCAAACTACTCTCTCAAAAGCCAAACAAACAACAATTTTCTTATCTCTAAACAAAACCTATACAAACTCTACTTTGATTTGACATAAAGTAACCTATCTCTTACACAATTTATCTCACATAACAAATATGATTTGACATAAAGTCTTACACATCTTACACCTACAACCCAACTCTTCCAAAAAAACCTACACCTACTTTATTTCTCAAACCACTCTCTCAAAACCCAAACAAACAGCATTACGCAAATCGAGATTATTTCACAAACCTCCACTACTCTCCCAAACTACTTTCCCAAACGCCAAACAAACAGGCCCCAAATATGTCATAATCACTCCAACAAACTCATGAGCTGAAATTATATTTCGCCTATTTGTCCAGATATAGGAAAAGTCAACAATTCACACATTTAATCATAAAAAAGATTTCGTCAAGGGTGTTAATGTCATATCACTATTAATGTGAAGTTCGGTGAAATCGAGACATGAAAATGAGCAACTTAAACATGATTCTTTTTATCCGAACTTAAACATGAATATATGTTGATAATTAAACACTTAATTTTAATTATATAAATAAAATGTCATGTATTTATATTTTATTTATTATCATTGCAGTATTTAATTTTGACCCTCACATAAAATTTTCCGGTCCAGTAAGAGTCCGAACACAAGTTGTAGTTCGTAAGTTAAGCTATTATATTTCTCAAAAAAAAGTTATGCTATTCATAACATGAAGTAGAACACTTTGAAAGACAAAAAAATTGATTTCATTACAATATGAAGAGAAGAATATTACTGATATAACTTACAACATAAGATTTCTTCCCAAACACAATAAAAATATAATAACAAAATAAATGTATAACTTTCTTATCACTACACACAAAAAAAAGTGAATTTCACATTAACAGTTAATTCCACACATTTGAACATCTGGGCCAGTGACTCTAGTCGTAAAAGGATCAACTCGCACCCACAACAAAGAAAAGATAGAAGCTAAAAGAATCGACCATACCACAACAACAGTCGGTGTTCTGTTCTGTCGACCCATAAGACCTTTAAGGAAAGGATAGAGATGAACAATAACCCAAAAGGCAAAGAATAATTTTCCGAACAATGGGCCCCACGATTGATAACCGCTGTTTATAGCGTAGGAGATTCCAGCAACAACACCAACCAAATTAAAGATGAGAAGAGTTGTTGGTGGTATTAAAAGAGTTGTCCATTTGAACATGTAGAGTTCCGTAAAATCTCCATCTTCGTCTGAGGCCTTTGATGTGACAGTGAAGTTTGTATCTATTCCGGCAAGTACTTTGAGGAGACCTTGAAAAACGGCAAAGAGATGAGCTGAGACACCTCCGATGACCCAAAATTGTTCGTTTCTCCACCACTCGTCAATTCTAACACCACTCCATCTCATTTCAAGTATACCCGTGGCGAAGATGGAGCAAAAGAGAGAGAGAAACCAAATACTAGCAAGGTTACTAATCTGCAATATAGACAATTTTTCTCTTTTACAATTCACGGTAAAAGCTAAAGATGGAAACTTTATAATGCTCAGGATTGGTCTAGCACAATAGCAAGTAGGTATAAAAAAAAGGGCTTATTCCCAAAGCGCCCCAAAAGTTTATAATTTTGAGAATATTTTAGTCTTTCTTTTTTTAATTTAATTCATCTACAGATGTCATGGTTAATTTACCTGAAATAAGTTTCTCAATTAACACTAATAAAAACCATATTTAAAATGAACTATGTCGCAATATATATGACATACTCGGTTCTGGTGTTCATTATTAGGAACATATTCAAGATAAACAAATCAGAGTTGGAGCAAGTGGCTACAGATTCTATAGATTACTGTAGAGCTAGTAATACTCTTATATAGAGTAATACTCTTCTATAGATTACTGTAGAGCTAGTAATACTCTTATATAGAGCTATACTTCTTTATATACATCCTTTAGAGCTTCCTCTAGCCATTAGGGGTTCCTTTAAAGATCATGATGCATAAGAATCACAAGTTAAAGCAAAAAAGGTAGTAGCACATAAAAAGTATTCTAAGAGACACCTCAAAATTATAAGGACGGCAAAAAAATGACCAGTTGCGAAGTTAGGTAGGCCAGGACTTTGGAGAAAAACTAACCTGTGGAATAATGAACTTCCCAGTAAGTAAGCAGACAGCTGGCAACGTACAATAAAGTAGAAGCGGAATGGAAGTGATTGGGTAAATCGTGGTGTTAACATATGCAAATCTCTCTAGCCATTTCAACCTTCCACTATAGCCGTACCATAATGGACAATGCCTGCTAAATAAAATTTCCACAGAACCTAAGGCCCACCTAAGCACTTGGTTTAAACGATCAGAAAGATTAATTGGAGCAGATCCCTTGAAGGCTGGTCTCTCAGGCATACAGTAAATTGATCGCCAACCACGAGCATGCATCTTAAATCCTGTAAGAATATCTTCTGTGACAGAACCATAAATCCATCCTATCTGTATTCCGAACAAGAAAAAAACTATGTTTCATAAAAACTTTACATAAATCTGAAGAGATGTTCAGATGGAAATATTTATCAGGATAAAAGAAGTTCAGATGGAAATAACTATATCAACTTACCTCACTTCCCCATTCTGACTTATCTTCATACCCACAACTAATAACATGAATGGCCTCTTTAAGAAGAGTTTCGGGTGTAGCAGACTGAGGGACACCACCATTTTCCATTAAGGTGGATGCAACAAAAACTGCAGACTGACCAAATCTTTTCTCAAGGCTCATTTGTGACATCAGCAGCGACTTTTCATCATCAAATCCAGCACCTGATTCAGTTACCAAGAGGAGAATTAGCAACGTAACAATGAAAAATTATATAGAAATACTGGCAGACTAAAATTTTCATTGCATTTTCCAATGTTGGTATCAATTTTCTCATGGTAAGGCAAAAAGAGAAAAACTTGATAGATTTAAGTAACAACTGTTGTGCTAAACTGCTAATGCGTGTGACACTATGCAAAACTTGAATGAAAAAATCATGTGCATGTACAGTGGAAGAATTAATATTCGCTGAATGAACTATTACATATAAACTACAGAGTTAATGAATAAACACCATGCCTAATAAAGGAATCAAATTATTTATTCTAAGAGTAGCATACCTTCAACACCCTCCTCTATATCCTCCAAGCTGAAGATAGGAACAGTGGGATCAACATGCTTGCTAGATTTCTTTTTATCTGACCCTCTCTTACTTGATTTAGAACTTTTCTTACTTGACCCACCAAAACAGGAAGAGAACACCCCAGTTTTTTTGTTCTTAGGTTTGTGAGGAGGCTCATAACCATACAAAGCTGTTCTATTAAAGACACATCCAGTGCCCACATATACAGGGCCTTGGATTCCATCCAAACCTCTCAAGTTAATCTGATGGCCCAAAAAAGAAAAGTTCCGTATTAGTTATAGTCATAGTTAGCCACCGAAATAGGAAATCAACAATGGCAAATTAAAGTATATCCAGGTCATCATTGGTATGATATAATAGCAGGCCACAATCAGTCACAACATAATTGATGAACTCACATCAAAGAAGACAGTGTTGCGGTTGGCATATCGATCATTCCTATCTATACCATCAAATCTCTGTGGAAATTGAACATAGCACACATATTTTCCAAGATTTGGATCCATCAAGAAACACATTGCTTCACGCAAGGCCTTGCTGTTGTTTATATAGTGATCACAATCAAGATTTAACATGAAAGGCCCATTAGTAAGAACTCCTGACACACGAACCTGCAAGTTGTATTTAAGGTGTTAAATATGTCAATTGGATAAAAGTATATAAGTGCCCATTACATACATTAACCACTTACAAGTGAATTCATAGCACCAGCTTTCTTGTGATGCTGGAATCCTGGACGCTTCTCACGAGAAACATATACTAACCGTGGCAGCTCATTACCGTCACTGTCAAGGCCTCCACTCTGGCCCAGAAAAACCTGCAATCAAGAAAATAAAAAATCATGTATTTTGAAGAATCACAGAGAAAAATGTATTTGCTATATGCTGAGGTAACATATCAACTTGTAATATGTGTATATTTTGCTACAATCCAAAAAAATAGAAAAATGACCACCAATCAGATATTATATAACTGTCATGCACACTACTGCATTAAAGCTATATATTAACGGACTATACACACAAATATTTAATGTATATCAAGGAACAGTGACAGTGTCCCAAGCTAAAAAGTTCAACTCTAATAATAAAACTAAGTTCACCTGGATCATTCCTGGATGATCTCTTGTATTATTTCCAGGCCATGGTGTACCATCTTGCATGGTCCAACCTTCTTCGGGAACTTTTAGGGCCTTGGCAACAAGCGCATTGATACGAATCTTGAACTCTTCATACTCTCTCTGTAGGACAAACAAGAGAACAAAAGTAAGATGCTTGACCAAATGCGGAACTAATGGATTATTTTGGCACAGAGCAATTCTCACCTTCATAGCCCTACGGTCTTTTACAAATGAAGTCTGAACTTTGTCTTTTAAGTAGTCGATCTTCTGCGCAAAGTACCATTCTGGGGCACGTGGCTCAATATTGTACTTTTTGCAGAAAGGAACCCATATTCTTGCAAATTCTGATGTTTCTGAAAGAGCTTCAAATGTCAACATGGCGGAACCATCATCAGAGACGTAGCACGAGACCTTGTCCACTGGATAGTCTACCGCAAGAATGGACAAGACAGTATTTGCTGTAACAAGAGGAGGCTCCTTCAATGGATCCACAGTACTGACAAATATGTCAACAGCAGCTAACTGTGACGGCTCTCCTTCACGGTCGTATCTGGTGTACACAGTTAATTTTGTTTTCCAAAATCAGAGGAGAAACAAAAAACTTTGTCTCCACATGTAACAAGAAAAAGAATCTTGGAGAAAAAGAGATTTTGATAACTTTAAAATAAAGAAAAATAGAATTAAAAAGATGCTAAGATATCGATTTCAACTTTAAACAACCAAATGAGAGGGAAAGATGTACATAGACACAGATAGATGGAAAACTTTCTCACCTAAGAGAAAGCCTGTCAAGATATGTTTCACGGTTCACTGGAAGCCATTTTGGGAACTGATCCAGAATCCAAGATATAGCGAACCAGATCTCACAGATAACAGAAATTAACCACAAGGAATATGCATTGTTTACTGGATTTGTTATTCGATAGTGTAAGAAAATGCAGAGAATCACAAGCCGCAGTACAATAACCAGCCTGTAAGGGTTTATCCTTGACGATGGAACAGAAACTTTCCTTGAGAGAGGCTGTCTGGCTTCGTCATTCCTGCAGCAAGAGAAAAGTAAGCATATAGAAATCTGGCTGCCAGATCAACATAACCAACAAAATATGTATGAAGTAAAGTTTGTGGATCTTAAACAGTATTTATCCGAGTTTAATATATTATCAGTAAGCAAAGATTGAAACACAAAATTAAGTTAGAACTCACAGTAGAGAGTCATCGACAAGAATATCTGTACTTGCATCAATATCTGCAGCTCCTCTTTCTGAAGGAGGATGGCTAGTAGTCATTTGAACAACAGGCTTTTCCTGCTTCATCTTCCACCCATCGACTCTTTCTTTCCAGGCAACATTGCCTAAGCCTGCAGATCCAAACTCCCTCACTGGATCCACAATCTTAGCTGCAAACATAAAAATAATATATTGGACGATGGATAGGCAATATTCATATAAACCAAAAAATAATATGATTGATTAAAATCAGTTATAAGGAAGTCGAAGTCTACGTTTTACACCACCAGCAGGTGGAGGAGATGCCATTGAAAGGCGTCCAGGGGATGCTACAGACAATTCTCCAGAAACCTATGAAACGAGAAAGAGAGAATTTGAGTGTCACAATCTTGCTAAAGTAGAATATCATACCTAAAGTTAAAATAAGAAAATAAAAAGCCTAAAACATACATCTGTTCCAGTTGTTAGAAAACGCGTTTGGTTGTGAGGGACCTCCTTGTCATACTTTGGTGCCCCGATATCTTCCCCTCTCCCATAACTCGTGTGCCAGCTCAACATGCGCTCTGAAATCTTCTGCTTTTCATTTTGATTCTCGGAGTAATGGAGAACATTGTCACCATCATCAACAACCCCGTCATCCTCTGCATCACCTTGAATTGCCGGACTTCCTGTATGCATGTGTAAAAGTCTTCTTTCAGCAAACAAAGTTCAAGTAAAATTTCAGAGTTACTTAAGGTTCAATGTCAAGTAGGTAACCCAAAAATATATGTACACATGTTCAATGCCCAGGCATGATGGAGAAGTGGATAGAGAGTAAGCAAGGGATCATACGCCCTTCACCGCGTCCCCAAAAAAAACAATAAAAGAAACTTGAAAATAAAAGTATGGCACTAAAATGCTGGTCGTAAAATACAATGCTGATTCCTATTCCACATTCCAATGTAGGATATTTGTGAGCTAATTTTTTTTTTATATAACTTAAAAAACATAGGAAATTTTCTCCTGAAACTGCAACTCACTAGTATCAGTCTATCATATACTAATGTAGATTACAACTAAGCTTTGCAAAATGTAACATATTCATAGTTTCTCATGATGATCTGCACTAAATTAAAAGAGATCGTGAGGAGTTAAACCTTGGAAGCACTTATATGGAAACTAAACATACCTTTATGTCTCTTGTATCTGGTTTTGCACTGAGGGCATGACTGATTCCCATCCTTCCTCTCATATTCATAGCAAGGCCTGCAAACCGGAAATGCACAGACATCGCAAGCAACAAATGCCTCGCCACCAACAGTCAAGCCCACATTATCACCACAGATCTGACAGACTTGACCGCCCACATTCTTCAAGGTCTTCCCCTATGAATTCAGTAAACAACTCATTTTAACAAGATCCAATATTCCTAAAGCCTAAATCTATTTATTTACAGCATACATCAACAAATTTCAACGAAATGATTTACCGAACAGTCAGGAAACAAGATTAGATTATTATGAGAAAAATCTTCACCAGCACTTTAAGTATCAGCACACAAAGATTCTTCCTATATGAAAATAACTATCTACGAAAACTCTTCGACTAACCTTGGTTTCTGCTTCAGATTCCATAGTCACTTAGCTTCAATGAGAGCAGTAGATTCACAAAGTGATTCACCCAGATTTCGACATTCCCCAAATTCTCCACCTGAAAAACACTCTTCAAATCTCTCAATTAACAGATCAGATCTACTTAAAATCAATTCACATAATTTCAGTACAAAATCGGATCAACGCATCGCATTTAATTCCGATAAGAGTTTAATTAAAGTAAGCCAGAAGTCAACTAAAGTTGAAAATCCTGGGAAAAGAAAATCTGAAAAACTTAAACGCTGCATTAATTTCCACATACAGAGAGTAAAGAAAACACTAATGACTAAACGATGACGTACTACTCACTTCAGGATCCAAGTGTATCGCAATATCTCCTCTTCGATTCAATATCCACCAGAGTGGAGCTGAAGATCCACAAGAAGAAATTGAAAATGGAGTGAGAAGAACAACTAGTTGTCGGTCTCTCTCTCTCTCTCTCTCTAACTCTGAGAGATAGTATATAATTTGGTGTATGTATAGCTGTTAATGAGTGTGCAGTTGTGAATCAATCACTTTCACATATATAAAATATAATAATAATAAAAATTGTAGGAGTAGTATTTTCTATTGACAGATGAAAAATAAAATTAGTAGTAAATGATACCTAGTAAGGTAGTATTAATTAACAAGGAAATGGCGTGTAATATTATAAGAAAACGACAGTGGAGCTGCTGCGGAGACTGATCTCATGGAAGATTTTTAGAGAGAGAAAGAAAGGGAGACGGTGAAAAAGTCCACCGACAGTTTAAAGGAAATGTGTACAATCCGATTGGGAAGATTGATTTTTATTGCAACGCTTAAAAGACTTGTACTCTCTTGGTCATTTACCTACCATCCTCTTTCTTTTTTCTTCTTACATTAATAAATTGAGAAGATTTGATTTTTCACTAAGCCCACCGTAAAATTGTGTTAGATTAATGGGTATGGTATATATAAGAAGAGTTGATTCAATAATTCTTTAAATATTCAGCCGTAATTTTTTGATGTAAGAAACTAATTTGACTCGGTTTCTATTAATGTTTTTTTATAAAAAAAAAATCCAATAATTTTTCAGAAATCAAAAATAAAAATTACTTTTCAAAAACTTTTGCCGACAAAGCTAAATCAAATAGACCCGTAGTCTCGTTAATTAATTTGAGGTCAAAGGCCAATACAAAATATATTGGCGGACAATTTCACTTCGAAACTTGTACTGGACTGACAGGTTTTAGCCCACAAGTTAAGGGCCTGATGGGCCCACCAAATATGTGACTGGGCCGAAATAAGCTTAGTTTAGTTGTACAACCAATAGTTTGCAGAAAAGGTGAATTCGTGTTATCAAAAATAATAAAGAATAGGTAAATTCGGTGAACCATGACTAATATACAAATTATCAAAAAAGAAAAAAGCCATTACTATATAGATTCATTATCACAAATTTATAGGGATAACGTCATGTACCCAGGGAGGAATCCATGATCTGAGAGTTGGAAGCCGAATTTATATATTAGTGAAACTCATTTAAATTCGAAAAATAATTTAATAAAAAAATGTCGGTAGCTTCTGGTTTTCTTTCGTAACATAAATTCATCTATGTTAGAATAAATATTAAATTTCTCAATGATTTTCTTTTCAATTGATATATTTTTGAATTTGAAGGCACGCAACATAAGCAATCTATAATGCATGTAAATAATTAAATTTATAAAGAAATAGATAGTTTGAGATTTTTTCTTTTCTTTTATTTTGTAAGATTAAGTTGAGGTTTTCAATTGAGTTCTTAATGACAAAATATTACTCCCTCCGTTTCATATTAATTGACACATTTTTACTTTTCACACATATTAAGAAACCTCATAATTACATATTTTTTTATGGTAAAATGTCTCAAATACCATTTATAACCATTGAGTTTCCCAACTCCAATGAGAGAAAATGGCAAAATTGAAAAAAAAAAGTTGCTTTCAAAACCCAAACATATTAATTAATTTAAAACAAAAAAAATTAACAAATATGAGGGAATACTTAATTTATTAGTCTCATAATAAAATTCAGGAAAATTTGAACCAGTTTCCAATTCTCCACCCAAATTTACGCAAAGATTTGGTGACTTTTGCAATGAAGTCATCTCTCCCAACATCTTCCAGTTGTGAATGACCATCTGGCTTAAAGGCAGGCTAGAAATTTCAAAATACAGTAAAATATTTTTAGCAGCCTTTTGGTGCTTCCCCTTTTTCCTTCTTTTTGTTTATTTCCTTCCTATACAGGCCTAAGTTGGATAGGCATTGGAGCATTTGAGAAAGAAAAAAAACAACAGTTACACTTTAGGCTTTGTTTTGGATTCGCGTGTCTAGGTGAAATTTTTGTTTATTTCCTATACAGGCCTAAGTTGGATAGGCATTGGAGCATTGAGAAAACAAAAACAAAAGTTACACTTTAGGCCTTGTTTGGAAGGGTTCTGGTTCGATTTCGCGGGTCTAGGTAAAATCTTGAAATCTCATTTAGTTATGTTTTGAATGTTGAGTTTTGTAATCTTGATAATGTTAAAACCCACTAGATAGAGTTTGGATATGGAGAAAAAATAGGTGATAATTGTCAAATCAATGTCATTTTAATAGAGTTTTAGGGGAAAAATAGTTGGTATATGTCAAAAAAATATTTTATAGGTTTCAAGAGTTAAATGTAAATATGTCGGGATAAATGCATGATACTACCCTTTATTATGTGAAACATGTACAAAACTATCCCATAATTTTTTTTTTTGCTCCAAACTCCTTTGTACTTTCAAAAACCCTGCATAAAACACCAATTTCCGTTAGTTACTAATACAGTTACTTTTTGCATAATTTGATTTGCATAAAACTCCCTTGTACTTTTGAATGCTTGCGTAAAATTTCCTTGTATTTTTTAATGTTTGCATAAAACTCCATTGTAATCTTTAGGAAATTCAACTAAAAATTAAAGGTGTTAGTAACTAACGGAGATTGAGTGTTTTATACAGGATTTTTGAAAGTATAGGGTAGTTTGGTGAAAAACAAATTATAGGGTAGTTTTGTGCAATTTCTTATAATACATGATAGGATTGTGCATTTTCCTAAAGTATGTGAATGTGTTTGTGGTGAGTTATATGAGTTTTGCCAAATTATAATAATACTACTGTATCTAATCCATGTATATTAGTACGTCACATCCCGATTAGTTTTAGCTCTTCGCAGACTAAAATGGATTTCTGAGAACTCTGGATTTGAGTTCAATCAGAGCTTTTCTTCTCATCCCCAAATACAAGATTAAGGTAATTTTTTTTTCTTTTTTTAATTATACTGGTTTATCAAACTAGTCCTGTACTGTTCCCCAATAATATCTCTGCTAATTTCAAATTTTGACCTTGATTTCAGTAAGAAACAACATGAAGTTTAAATTGGAGTTAAACTATAATTAAGATTGCCCAGAATAAATGTTTTATTTTCTTTAGTATTATCAAGGAAACTCGGGATTGATTTTATGGTGCATTTTTTGTTTGAAAAAGCTTAAATTTTTTTTTTTCTGTTCATTACTTTGTTCATATAATAAGAACTTGATCCGAGATGATTGAGGATTTTATTTTAATTACTGGTGGAATTCCTATAAATCTTGCTTTAATTTTTCAGTCCATGGAGCATAGAGGTGTGTGTCTAGTCTAGTGGCAATCTCAAGAACCATTTTTGCTACTTGATTTAGTGTACGGATCGGTTTGTGACGAACAGGAATAGAATGATACTTTAAAATCGTAAAATCAGTTGGTCTTTCTTTATCATACTATATTATGGTTGACTCGAGAGTATTAGAAATCTATTTAATGAGAAAATGAATAGAGATCGATCGTGATTCATTGTCTAAATATGTGGAAGATTGGGCATATGTACATGTACAAAGGCTGATTATCTTTCCTCTATTATAATCTATAATAATACATTACCTTAGTCTTCATCTGGATTCAGAGATTTGGACACAAAGGATTTCATCATTTTGTTCAAAAGAATAGCACGAACGATGAATACTTAAGGATTTAAATTACATACAGAGTCAAGAAAGTAAATTTGTTATTATGAATTTGAAATGCTTAGTCCAAATGAAACCTTATCTTTTTGTGTGATCTAAAATGCTTTCTGATAATAGATTGGTGTATTCAGATTGATGATTTGTTCATTCATTATTTGGGAGAGAATTAACATTAATGATATCGCAATCACAAATTATAACGATCCTAAGTATTGGTGGCAGGTTTTAAGGAAGAATGTCATGCCTTATTCAGGGCAGCAAGAAGTTGGTTCAGTAACCTCCAGAAATTTGCAGTCACAAGATAATGGTGAAGAAACGTTCACTGAAACAGAAACTGAAGCAGCTATGCAATCTGGTAGGCCTCTGTGATTTATCTCATATTTTTTAAATTCTTTTTTTACCCGTAAACTTGGGCTCAAAGCATAAATAAAAGGTTAACTAACATCTTGCTCAAGAAATTGAGAGCTATATTCTTATTGCAATCTTACTCCCAATTCCAGAACTCTTGGATATATCATACGTCTATAGAACATGTACATATGTGTTGTGTTAAAAACTTAAATTTTAATTCCATATCTGAGTTTAAGTGGAACTTGTAAATAGATAGGTGAATAAATAAAGCAATCTCGTTTGGACTCGATCAGCATAGGAGTGTTCCATTGATGTATTTACCCTGTACCTCATTTTTGGAGAAGATTTTGATGTCAATTGAGTAGAAGTAAAACTTACATGTGTTAATATATTTGGAAGATGTTTTTTTGGATAAGGATAAGTCCAAAAACTCACCAATCAAATGGATATAAAATATATTAGGAAGAATTAATGAATTTTACTGCACTACTTAATTGATCATTTCTGTTCAAACTCTTATCTGCACCTCTCTGATAAGGTTTGTAAGTCAATACATTTTTGAACTTTTATATATCCACATTGGAGAGATGGTGTATTTTGTTAGTAATTTGTACTGTAAAACCTTAATTTCTTCATCATAGTCTAGTGAGTACAAAAAATGAAACGATGAGTTTTGAAAGAGTTTAACATGTTTACTTACTATTCTTTTTTTCCATAATTAATCCAAACTCAGTAGATTTTACTTGGTATTTGTAGTTTGCTATGTGGATAGTACGTAAATTCCTTGTGGTCGTATGTCATAACTTGAAATACTCTCTTGAGTGTTGCCTCAACATTTGCAGATTGGGCTGGGGCTTTGAGTATATATTCTGAGTAAGCAGTAAATATTTCTCTTCTTCTGCAAATTCTACACATCATATATAAACCTACATGTGACCAACTCATACGCTTATGTATCTGCATTTCTAATTTTTCTCTATATGTTAATTATACTCTGTAAATCCTTTTTCAGGTTTGGACGGAAGCAATCATGTGCATGAACAGCTACACCTTGATGAAAATTCTCAAATGAAACTTGTCTGTCATTCAAAATGTGCATTTACATTCAAGATATTGAAAGTAAATTGTTACTAAAATTCTCTTTTTTCTTTTTGTCCAGATGTTGACGCCATTTCCATATTCAGACCCGCAATATGGAGGAATGATGTCTTATGGGGCACCAGTAAGGAAAAACTATGTCTCTCACCCATGAATCATTCCCGTTTCTCAAATAAAAAAAAAAAAGGAAGAAAGTTAGCTCAACCTCAACATATTGTTAAGACATATTAAGTGAATAAATGTTATGCATACAAACACACATCTATTGTGAGGTGAATTTGAACATATCATGAGAAATGGGCCAACCTGCTTTGTGAGTTTTGACTTTTGTGTTGATCTGCTTAATTTTTTTTTCTATTAATTTCAGGTATATCCTCACTTGTTTGGATATCATACATCAAGAATGCCTTTGCCTCTTGAAATGGAAGAAGAACCTGTCTATGTGAATGCAAAACAGTATCATGGAATTTTAAGGCGGAGACAAATACGAGCAAAAGCAGAATTGGAGAAAAAACTGGTAAAAAACAAGAAGGTAACAACACCTGTACCTCTCAGAATCTATTCACATATTTTCAGCATCTTTCTATGGAAATGAGATAATGTTTGAGCTAAATGCAAAAATTACCTTGTGCTTTGCGTAATTATCAAGAAAAAAACCGTGTTATTTTTATTAGTAAAATAATCCATTTGAAATTCCTTAGTAAATCATAGGGAGGTTATTGTCAATTTTTTAAGTGAACATGGGGGTTATTGCCAATCTTTTAGGTGAGTAGGGGTGTTTTTGCATCCTTTGATGGGGGTATAAATGTCATTTTGACTTGGGAGGGTTAACACATGGGGGGTTTTGGTAATAAAAATAATACAGGTTTTTATTTATTTTTTTATAATTAGATAAAGCATACGGGGTATTTTTGCATTTCACTTTATTGTCTTTTTTGTATTTGTAAATGCAGCCTTATCTTCATGAATCTCGGCATAAACATGCAATGAAAAGGGCAAGAGGCTCTGGTGGCCGTTTTCTTAATACAAAAGAGCTCGACCCCAATGCAAATAATTCTACAAAAAATAAATCTTGCTCATCTGATTCTGCTCATTTGTCTTCCAATAGAAGTGGAACATATATGGATCAAGAAATGCACAAAGAACAGAACAATGACTTGTCATTGTACTACACACATTCGACTAGAAGAGAATCGGGAAATGGACATTTGAGTGAGAATAATCGGAGCTTGTTAGTGAATCGGGCTCCACACGAGCCTCCCCTCAGCAAATAATCGAGATAGCTTCTTCCTCTGGCATGGTTAATTTGTCAGGCAATTCATTCTTGGCTTGGTTACTGTGTATGGTGTTGGGATGAGGCAAGGTAAGAAGTGTATACTATTATGTACTTTGACCTACTATCATCCATTTCTTCACCATTTTATCCCTTCTGTAAAGTAAAGAAAGAAACTATGACATTGTTCGTTAGACTTTTAAATACTTTTGGATTATCTGCGAGAGAAATAATAAATATTAAATGTCACTTTTATGGTGGACGGTTGTGTTTGTAATAGCTTATGTTATGTAAAACTTCTGGCTTTTTCTTTTGATTATAAGCTACTTTTTAGTGTTTGCAGATACGACTTCAAATTATCAAAAAAGAAAAAAGAAAAAAAGATACAACTTCGATTGAATTTGGAATAGTCATTCATTTTCGTAACAAACATTTGAAACTTCGATTTAGTTTTTGATTTTTTCAGATCTTATAGAATAATGAAAATATTTTGGTAGGTTTTCAGAATTTAAATGGTTGGTGGAGAGAGTAAGGGTGCTGGTGTTGCAAGATGAATAATAATATCCACAACCAACAAATCTCTTGACCATGAATCCTCAACTTTAACACTAAACTACGGCCCAATTGAAGTATTTTATAGTTTACTGGAGCACCTAATTTTGAAAACATTGAAAGATCAAAAAGTAGGGAAGTCCAGTTGAATAGTAGATAGGGTCACCCGTCAATTTTTAATAATCTGTAGGGGGTAAAATGCAATTTATCCGAAAAGAAAAAAAGAAACCCTAGACACAGCGCATTATAAGGATCTGCATCTCCTGCTTCTTGTACTTCTTCTTCTTCTTCAGTTTCTTCAGAATCGGCGGGTGTGAAGGTGAAAAGGGAGAGAAAAGTCGTCGGAAATGTTCGGGTTGGGAGTGATTGGAAAGGCTGAATTCTGAAAATTCCTTTCCGATTCCTCCCATACCGAAGACTTCCGATCTATCCTCCCCTTTCAACCCTTCTCTATTTTTTGGATCTGAAGCATTACGTATAGATCCCTTCTTCATTTTTTAATAAAATAAATTTATATGTTAAATATAAAAATCTGCATCTCCATTTCTCTCTCTTTCTCTGTGCTAGCATTTGAATTTTCTTCTTGTTATTACGTTTTTTTAAATTCTAAATTAGTTGAGAGCTGAATCAACCTTGTGCATATCCGTTTTGTAAATACCAATTTACCAAATTAGAGCTCAAATTGCGAATGCAAATTCAAAATTTTCTAAATGTTTTGCTTCAAAGTGAGTGTTTCTGTAATTTCATGATAGTTGTTTGTGGATTGAAGAAATTGCTTTTTTCAAGAAAAACATTGTTCATACATTTCCTTTGTTTTACTATTATTGTTTATTTATGAGGTTCTAGAGAGTAGTAATTCAATAGTTTTACATGATATAATTATATATCCCATCCCATCCCATCCCATTGATGAAATATTTAGTAATCTGATGCATATTTGGTGCTCCCTTTTGTAAATTCTTTTGCAAGAGGTGGAGGGACCATTTTATTATATGCCAGGTAGAGAACAGGCATTTCTGAGGGATATGTGTAACTACATTGTGCAAGTCTTTCTAGGGACATTATTCAATTTCTGTTTTGTATTTATCCCTTAATAATTTTACAATGCTTTGAGTATTTTCTCATTCACATGTAATCTAGAAATATAAAAAATATACCACGTATTTGTAAATTTGTTTCAGAAGATTTCTTTGAAACCATATTAAGGGAAAGTACTGTCCTGTCCAATCCAAGCTTCATTCATTCGTGCTGTATTTACCATCTACTAGTAAAACATGGAAAAACTTGTCTAGACTCGGTTTGTTTGCTAATGTATGATTTCATGTTCTTTTATGCTTCTGGACTCCAAACTTTTGCCACAACTGGGTATGAACTTTTTTCTTGTTAGTTTTTCAGTTTAACTGATACAAATGATCATCTGTGTTTGTGTTAAACCAGTTGTATTCTTGACAAAGTGCTTCTTCTTACAATGGATATGGCCTGCAAGAATTACTTTAGGGAGGAAATATGCATTAGACCTGCCTTTCCATTGATCTGGCCAAGGCATGACCGTTGATACAAGAAGCTTCATATAACATGGACTATCTTATTATGTGATTTGTAATTCTTCTGAAAAAATACCCCTTCATTTTGTACATGAATAATGGTGTTTGGTTTTACTTAGAAGCTTTGGACTTCTGGTTAAATGCACGCTTGCATTAGTACCCATATTCTTCAGCACTATTTAGTTTAGCAAATCATGTTTGCCTCAAAATAAAGTGATCAGCATGTTCTTTTATGAGGTTTTTTTTTTTTTTTTTTTTTTTTGATAATTAAGGATAAATAACATTGATCAAATAATTCCAATTTAAACAAGGATATCCACCATCACAAAAAATCGAAATAGGAAAATTAGACGGATGAAAAGGGGGGGCATAGTTTGAAGAAAATGTCTAAGTAGCCAAATTATGGACAGCTCGGTTTGTATTCCGAGAGATCAATTTTAAACTCCACTTGGGCCAACACGCCCAAAGTCTTTGGGCGTCTTTAGTAAGGATTGAAGTATCACAATTGAGATCATCAGCGCAATTGACATCAAAATATTGGATAAACAGTCACCCTCAAATTGAACAAAATTAGCACCACAAAAGTTAGCAACAAAGCAGGCTTCCTTAAGAGCAAAGGCTTCGGTAACTGCAACATTAAGGCAGGGAAGGACATCATATTTTGCAAAAAGAATGGAGCCAAGGTGGTAGCAGAAAATGATGGCCCATGCTGCTTTACCATCTTTGAACGAGGCATCAACATTAGCCGAAATCCAGTTAGCTTTAAAAGAGATTTAAATTCTCTTTTATTGTTTTCTAAATTTATTTCAGCATCTTTATTCTCGAGCCCCATCAGAGATGCAATGTAATCATATGCAAGTATAATATTCAATATAATCAAATATAATGCAGTTGATTGTATGCTTATCTGCTACAATCAACTAAAGTTTATGTGAAATCTACAGATCGCTCATCAATAATTCACAATGAAGTGGTTGAATAATACTTTCTTGTTTATAAGTTTCGCCTAGATTTTTCAAATATCAAGAACCAAGCGCATGAGATAGGATGAAAATATAATATGATCTCCTTACAGGTTTCCTTGTTCTTGAAGTTGTTCCTGTTCAAAGAGTTGTCAAATTAGATAAAGACTCCAGCAAAAAAAAATGAAATAAAACCAATATAAGAATCATTGGAAAGATGAGTCCATGTTAATCTCTTAAGAGATGCATAAAATATCTATCTTAAACGTAAGATCAGTACAAGTATAAAATTGCAATTTTGATTCCAACTTCCAAAAATATTTTGCACTTTTAGTCCTATCGCCCCGATTCCATCCAATTTAACTTAAGCATGTTTATGAGACCAAATGTGCAGGTTTTTCCTATGCTAGGGTGCAGTGCAGTGGTATGCACCCCCTAATGGTTCACAAGTGTCCTATATGAAGTGCGATAAAAACAAGAACACAGATGTCCATCGTAGAAAGGACATTGTCAATCGTAGAAGGGGTGCAGACCACCGCACTGTACCTTAGCATCAAACAAACCAGAACATAGACGTCCATATGAGACCAAAAATGCAAAATTTAGATGGAAAGGTGGACAATATGACCAAAACTGACAAAAAACTTAAGAAGTAGGACAAAAAAGTGGCAGGACCAAAAGAACCAAAAGTGATTAGGTGACTACAAATACAATTTTGCGTATCTTACACAGACATGTTTCCAGTGTTTAATGATATACTACTAGATTATCACATACTGTGCTAATTTAACGGACAAAAGAATATTAAAATTATTAAAGAAACTTGCCTCAGTAACAAAGAAGGCATGGAACCCATATGGAACTCTTTTGGGTAGTTCGACTCTAGCAACCGGATCAGGTGACATTGTTTTTGCATCAATTACATTTACTGCTGATTTTCTGTAAATATCATCCAAGAGACAAATTAATTAAGAATACTGACTAAATTTACTAATTTAAATCAAGATTAATATAATACCCAGTGTTCTCATCATGTGCGAAGAAAATAAGGTAACCATCATCTTCTTCTTCAGATGTTGTACCAGGTTGTCTGGGAACAAAGACAGCCTCAGATCCAAATCTTCCAGGCCCTAAATCAAAGATACCTTGAACATTTCCTCCAACTTCAAGCTTTGTTTTTCCAGTCTCTGGTTCCGCATGCAAATCGAATTTGATAATTCCAGTTACCTTAGCAATACTGTCTAGTATCGTCCCATATACATAACGTTGTTTCCTGAATTCAGAGAGAACAATCAAATATTTATCTTCTTAGAGAAAGCATATGATGAACTATGTCTTTAGATCAGAAACAATATTAAAAAAACGGTGTATATATTAATTACACCCGTGTTTGTTCTAATTAGCAAATACACTCTTGTGTTTATCTTTCTTAGCAAATATCCCTTGAGCTAATAGAAATATAGCTAATCACCCTCTAACACATGTTAAAATAAAATAAAATATGCAATTACTGAATTACCGATTTATAAGTATTAATTATATAAACTCATTTTACTATTTTAATTATTTTATAGAGTTAGGAAAACACTACTAGATAAAATCATGACTCCATTTTGAACAAAAGAAATTTATAATTTATTTATTTTAGTATTAAGTAATAAAAAATATTGTTTATTGTTATATATCAAACATACCAACATGCATGGATAACTTAACATAAATATTTAGAGAGGTCACTTCACTAGAAAAAAATGAGCCGTAGGTCGGGAATAATTGAAGTGCATGACACTTAATGCACAGAGGGGTCTTGAATTTCTATGAACACAGGGGGTCATGTGCTAATTAATATAACGTACATGTGTGCTAACTAGAATGAATACAGGGGTGTATTTAGCTAAATTGGTTTCAAGTACTGCATTTTATAGATTTTAAAGTAATAAATGTCTTCTTCATAGAGATGATTCATCCTCGATTTCGCCAAATAATCAATATAGTTGGTAAAATCACCTGCCAGTGTAGCTCTCGTTTACTCTGGGGAAGTCTACAGCGGATACGGATAGCTTTTTCTGTGAAGCCAGACCATTCTTCAAGTTGAACCTCATCTCATACCTGCAGAGATAGCACCATAAGTACACAATTTTTGAGATACGGGAGACTGAAAAGATGCACATATGTGGGAATGTAAGGCTCTTACAGTTCATTGGTGAAATTCTCAAGCTTTTCTTTTACAGTGCCATTAACCATATCAAGATCTGGATTCTGAAGTCGACAAGTGATCAGAACAACTTCATCTCCTTCCTCCCAAGCATTGGCTGACAAAACAATTGAGATATATGATTATTCAGGACACTAAATGCGAAAGCAAGAGGCTCAACTACAGGGCTGTCAAGTTCTTTTATAAAAGGAATTCTGTTCCAAATGTGACTCAAGCATGTTTTCATCTTCTCTCTCGTGCTTCCCAAGCAAGCAATTATATGCACTAACTATGTCCATTAAATTAAAGAAGATATTTGAGATTTATGGTGAGGTATCCACTAGACAACTACTTCTACTTAAAGCGTTAATATTTCCAAAAAATATTTGTCGAGCGAGCAAGTGGAAAATGATAGAGTCTTATAAGATGATAAACTTAGGTTTAATTCACTAGCACTCTACGGCATATGAGAGTAAAGTTGCTCACCATTGTGAAATATGAAGCAATTTGGAAGCTCAAACCACTTGATCAGGAGTTCATTCTTAGCATATCTTGGAAGGATGCCAAAACGGGCTTTCTTGGTAGGATCAAAACTATATACAAACTTTTTTTCTTTCACCATGTCCTGAAAATGTGACAATTCTACAAGAGTCAGGTTACATAATCATGAACTATTCAGCACAAACGAATCAAGGATGAAACTGATTTAATCATAAACTATTCAGCACAAATGAATTAAGTATGAACCTGATTTATAATAAAACAGAAGAATTTAGTCAAAAAAAATTTCAAATCATTTACATTTCGGAAAATATTGTACAAGCTCCAATTAACAGAGCGTTTCTCCAGATATAACTAATTTTTTCAGAACTTCTAGATTTATGATATTCCAAATCAATAGTCAGTTAAAAGAATAACTTCAAGTCAGAGTTTTCCAAGTCAGAGTATTGAAGTTTTTACAGTTTAGTGAATGCTAAACCAATCCATGAAATTTCGTTTACCATAAACGTCGCACCATTCATGTTAATAAAAGAATCTGATGAGTTTGCAGAGAATAATCTCAAGGCAGTATTACAACTAAGTGAAAGTAAAATTGCTATGTATCAGAAAGGCCAAGTTGTACTCTGAAGGAGCTGAGACTTGAGAGGAAAAACAATGTGCCACTTATCCTTGTAGCTGAATTGGTTTTGAAATTGGTGAAATGTACATTGGTTTTGAAGTTCTGTAGCTGAATATTAACATAATGACTTCTCTTTTCTGTTGCCAAGGAAAAAAAAAGGCAGACACAAATATTGCTGCAAAATACCCATACCTTTGGCCTGAAGTATAATGGTAAATCCATAAAAATAGCATAGTTTTCAGTAATGGCAAAATCGTGCATCATGATTGAGTCTGATAATGTTATTGGCACTGGATCTTGCATCAATCCATCCTTTGATATAACTCTGTATGTGATATATGGGGGTGTTTGTGAATAGCCAAAGGTAAACATTTCCCCTGCATGAAAAGTTATGTAAGCTAGCTACATTGCCTATAATGTCAATTAAAAAAAAAAAAATTCATACTTCAAGATAAAGTAAGCTAAATTGACCACCATGAATTAATTCAAAATGTTGATTCATGATTTGACTAAGTTTGTTCCCATGTATCTTAACACTTGTTTTAACTGAGACCCTTTTGAGTTAGATATAGATGTACCATGAATTATTATGTTCAAATACTCACTTTACTAGAAAACTTCATGCAATCAAAATGACCAAATTATCCCAATTGACCACTTCCTCTCCACCAAATTGACATTAACAGTTTAGGAAAGAAAATAAGTGGCTACGATGGTTGTTTATATGATGGATTTATACGTACATTTCACTTACCAGTCAATGGGTCAACTTTGGGATGAGCAGTGAATGAATGTGACAGTCTTTTGTCATAATCCAGCAAACCAATGGTTTGCAGATCTCCATCTTCCAAAACTTTAATGGTATCTGTGCAATAGATTAAAGATAGATAGTATACAGATTTTAGGAGATTAGTCATCTTTCAATGCAACTAAGAGAAACTTTTTTCTTTTTAAAGTGCACAAAGTAAAGTCACATATCAGATTAGAAATGGAAATCAAATAATACGAGGTCAATGAACAAAAGAGTAGATGTAAAGTAGCATAAAACAAACGGATCAGATGAACGGACATTGTTTTAGCATGAGGTTAAAAGAAAGAAAGTAAGCTTACATGGTTTATCTGCCTCACTTAGTGCCAGAAGCTTTCCATGGTGATATACTAGAGCTGTATTAGCTGAAAGAAGATGGCAACAATGTCTATGTTAGAAATTCTCAAGAAGTTATGATAGAAGACAAATAATTGTTCCTCAGGTTTACAGAGTTATTTAACTCAACTACAACCAAAAAATAAAAGAAAAATAGAAAAGAAAAAGAAAATCGGGTTGTGAAAAGATGCAGAACTGAGAACACTAGGGTTACAGATTTATAGTATTTCAGCATAACTTCTTGAAGTTTAGAAGCAACTATGGCAAACACAGTATACATAACTTCTGAAAGTATATGATGTCAATAAAGACAAAGTTGGGGGAATATTGAATTCTCATTAATAATCCATGTTTTACATAGACAACCTAAGAGTATTTCTAGAAGAAAGTAAAACATTCCTAATTCAAATAGGACTCCATCACTCCTAACTCCAACACTCCTACACAAGCTATAACTATAATACTCTAACAATATTTTTCTAATTCTACCTGTTAATTCTGCTAACATCCCCCCTCAAATTGATGCTGGTCTATCAAGAAGCATCAATTTGGCAACCATGGACTGATGTCGAGGACGAGGCATAACTTGGTGAAAATATCAACAATTTGGTATTCAATAGAAATGTGTAGAACCGTAAATTGATAACACTTGCGGCAGTTGTTGATCATCAATGGCGAGCCAAACATAAATCCTTCATGACCATAGAAACAAATACCGGTACTCAATATCCCCGAAAAAAAAATCGTGGGAGTATCCACAATACCAAGAAGTGTATCCACAAAATCGTGGATCACACTTATCTCAAAAACCAAAAAAAAAATTGTGGGAGTATCCACAAAACCAAGAAGTGTATCCACAGAATCGTGGATCACACTTATCTCCAAAACCAAAAAACAAAATCGTGGGAGTATCCACAAAACCAAGAAATCGTGGGAGTATCCACAAAACAAAGAAGTGTATCCACAAAATCGTGGATAACACTTATCTAAGAGAGAACAGATGAATAGCCCGGTAAGTTCCACCACGAAGTACGCCACAGTCGTAGCTAATGCAATGTAACAAACGATGACAACCAACTACCACAATGTTAATCAACAATTCAAAACAATACCAAACACTAACAACTCGACAAACCCACAAACGAAACGAATCCAACACCCATCCATCGAAGAATCGATAAAAGATCTACCCAAAATCACTAAACAAATTTCACAAATACTAATGGCCAAAAACAGCAACGAAGATATCTAGATCCACCAAACTGAGAATTACGAATCCCATCAATGAACCATGGTGGGAGATGGCAGCGAACGATTGAGACAAACATGAACTTCGAAGTTGGCATCAATGGATTATCGGTACAAAATACGGAAGGGGCGTGACAGATGACGAGTGGTTTCTTGATGACAACAGCGAAAAAGAAGAAAAAAAAAACGAAGGCAACAAGGAAAAAAAACACGACACAAAAAACAATACTAAACTTTTAGCGAACTATGGGGGCCGCGGCGGCTTATTAAGGGTGGAGCCGCCGCGGCCAAGGTTTCACTCACTCTCAAACCCTAGATCTAAAAAAATAACCAAGAACCCTAAAAAAAATCAGCCAAGTCCGGGGGAAAAAAAATCTCAAAAAAAAATCAAGCTATAACTCTAATACTCGAACAAAATTCTTCTAATTATGCCTGTTAATTCTGCTAACATAGGATGGTTGGAAAACATCATAACCAACTTACCTGTTCCAAAACCACGGGAAATATCCAGTACTTTAAGTTTTGTTCTTAGCATTTGCATGCTAACCATGATAAGTCCAAACATCCCTTTCAGGTCACCAATCTGCAAATCATGTTAAGATTTTACAGAAACAAATAAAACCGCAACCAGTATATCATACTTTGAAGCAAGGATCCCCATTAGATTAAAATGAGAGAGAGAGGGGGGTAGAGAACCCAAAGTAGGGTTGCCCATACCAAAGGAAAGAAGTACCCAAATCATACTTATTGCATTCCCAAGCATACCTTCATAAACTTAGATTCACCATAAAACTCTTCTTGTTTAAGGCGTGATGTCTTCACAAAGCGGGAGACAAAAGTTGCTTTTCCATCTTTTATACGCATCCCGTGAATCATTCTGCAAAAAAAAAAAGCATCATAAGAATCATGTCATTAGTTCTACAATTTCCTAAAGATGAATGAGGTGAGGCACAAAAACGAACCCATCTCCATCAAACCTGCAGATACAAGGAACAAGGAAAGGTCAGATAACATTTTATTATAAATCAATTGAGCTGATATGTACACCCACAATGCACAACTAAAATTTCCGTTACTAAGAAAAAGTAACAGTTACATAACAGTGAGATTAAGCAGCTGTACTTTAGCTGTGTTAATGGGCTAAATTTCACCGACGGTAGAACATGTGAAGCCCTAGTGAAATAATCAATCAATAGAAACAATTACCAATGATATCCAGCAACTGGAGCAAACTTTGGATTGGGACCAACCCTCACAAATTCTCCATTCAGGCATTCCTGCATCAATTTTTTTTATTACATGTCAATTCTCAGCAGCCAAAGCTCATATCTCTTCTTCATGCACAAATACGGAAACACAAATTGGAATATTGCCACACGTGTATTGAAATAGGTCGATATCATGATAAGCTACACTTTCTAATGAAGCTTTAATAGACATACAAGTTATTATCACATATAATGCAACTTGCTTCATTAAAGGAATTTCTTGATATGATGCTGCGTCTTGGTATTAAAAGGGGTTGAACAAACAAAATCTTAGCACTTTTAGTAAAAAATCATCCTAACATAAGTAGAATCATAGGGAACCGAGGCCCTATCTTGAAGAGTCAAACTCAAGAAAAAAGAACTTTTTAGTATAGCAGGGTGAATTAGTCAATGAAAGATATGTGAATGATTACATAAAATTGAACCAATCACAAAAGCAAACTAAAATATTTTACTCTTTTGTCTTTTATTTTACATTTACTGCAGTTTGAATTTTGATAAAATATTCTACAAATAATTGCCAGTTTTCTAGTATCATACTTCCTTTTCAGAGTTCCAATATGCTTATAGTTAGATCTTACCCCAGACTAAATTGACAGAACTCAATAGCTTAATCAAAAATAAATATAATCATTTACAGTCTACAGAATTCAACAGCCTGATTAATAACAATAATAATAAAACAAAAAGAGTTTATAGATATAGATAGTTTCCAATCTGCTAGTCACTTCCATGTGATTGGTCACTAGCTCTGTTTGAACCGATCACATGGCAAGTTCTGCCTAACTCACAACTCAAAAAGAAAAGGATGAAAATTCTAAAATCTAGCAAAAATCCATAGCTGTATAATCAGTTAACAAACTCGTGATTAAGTAAATATAAGTAAAATTGAACTTGAAAATAAAAACAAATTAACATGAAAATTGAAAGTGACTCACAGGAAGATGGCCTTTAACAGGAAGATCCGTTAGAGGAGGCGTTTCGTCAACTGGAGCAAAGTTACCGGAGAGATAGTGAAGAGGTTGTGTAGGATCATGCATTAGCTTCACAAATGCCCTTTCTAACCAGTCTATAGCCTTTGAAGTGAAGCCTTTTTGGGGCTTGGGATTCACCACCACTACGCCGCCGTCAGTCCTCTCCATCACCACCTCTTCAGCCTCTCCTTTCAGCCCCATCTCTCTCTTCAGCAGGGAATTTTACTTTCTTCTGAATTTTTGTGGAATGCAAAAATATCCAGCAGGTGGGTTTTTGTTCTGTGGTGGAGAAATTGGGGGCGAAATTTTATTTTTGACCCCTAAAGTGACTGTGTTTCAAAATTGACCCTATATTGTGTTATCTCGACAATATATATCATTTATTGTGTTATCATCATCAATTTCAGTCCTTATCATCGATTTTTTTAATTTTCACCAAAAATCATCAATTAGGGTCATATTTGACTTATGACATGACTTGAACTTGCAAATTGTGAAGTCAGAATATGTAATTCTTAATTTTTAAGTGTTACTTGAAAAATGATATTTTTGGCTAAAATTAAATTTTCGGTCAGATTTTACATAAATTGGTATTTTTGGCAAAAAAAGATTAATTTTTCGCAATTATGACATAAATTGATGATTTCCGGCTATAATTAAAAAAAATCGACAATAAGAACTGAAATTGATGATGATGACACAATAAATGATGTATATTGTCGAGGTACCACAATAAATGACCAATTTTGAAATGCAATCACTTTAAAGGACAAAAAATGAAATTTTGCCAAAAATTGGGTGTGTGGTTTGTGTGAACTGATTTGTCATATTCAATGAGTATTAGTTCGTTTTGTCATTAGTGTTATTATTTGCAATATACTCCCCGAATTTATTGTAATTGACAAATACATCAATGTATTATGTATTATCAAAATTTATTATATATTTCCTCGTGTTCGTAGAATTGTACAATGAATTTTTTTATGCATTAAGTGCTATGTTTTACGATTCATCTATTGTTATTACTTATTACTTTTTTTGGGGGGTGATTAATATATATTTTCTGGTGTTCATAGAAATGTAACAATGATTTTATATATATATATATATATATATATTTTGTGTTATATTTCAAAATTAATCGCGGCTGATTTTTTCTTTGTTTTTGAAATGATATCTATATGTTTATATTGTACTAGCACGCTAATGCATATCAATCTATTTGAATAAAATCACTTTTTGGTTTTGCTTTTATGCTTAAAATAAATAACATCAGCTAGTTTGTTTTGAAAATGTTATTATGATGTTATCTAATACTAATGTTTTCCAATTCATCTTCAGGAATACTTATAAATGTTTAATTGTAATATATAGAATTGTAATTTAACATATGACAGGAAGTAGTTAGTTGCAGTCAAAATTCAAAAATAGTCATGTGACAATTCTTTTGAAAATAGTCTTGTAATTATGTAGAACACAAATTTATTTCTTTTAACTTCCATCAAATTTTAAATTTCGTCCTCTAACGTTCAATAAGTTTCAATTCTCGTCTTGTTATTAGAAACTTTTTTTTCAGTATATAACATTTGAAAGTTAGAGGACGAAATTTGTTATTCATAAAACTAAAATTAAAATTGTGTGAAAGTTAAAGGATTAAATATGTGTTTAGTATACTTACAGGACAATTTTTGAAAAAACTCAAAGTTGTAGGACCATTTTTAAGTTTTGACGTTAGCTATATTTCTGTTAATATGAGATGTATCTATTAATAAATATAGCATAGTGGTAAATTCAATAATTAGAACGAGAATATGGTGTAGTTTGCAAATATCCTGGTTCAGTATTGTTTGATTATGAAATGGCTGGGCGGCCACGTTTGTAGTTGGCTCGAATTCTTGTCTTGGCGGGGAAATGGGGTAATGCTTTGTTTGAAATTATTGTTGTATAAACCCATGTTTAAATGTTTTTTACTATATACTAATGGCCATTGACCATTGTTAATCTGTTACCCGAATTCATCTCGATTTATTTGAAGTTTTATTAAAATTATTGTTGTATAAGCCATGTTTAAATGTCTTTTACTATATACTAATGACCATGGGTAATCTATTACCCGAATTCATCTCGATTTATTTGAAGTTTTATCCGAGTAGATCATTTCTAATGTTTGAGGGGTTAAACTCAAATATTTACTTAAATATACAATTTTTTAGAAACACTTGAAGAATACTATTCAATTATGCATAATTTTTTTTTTTTTTTTCATTTCTCAACCATCAAAACACAAATTTTAAACCTATAGTTTTAATAATTGTTAGACATTTGTTTTATTAGTTGACTTTTCTCAAGTTTCAATTTTTTAGACAATCTTAATTTATTGTACGTATATTTCAATATAAAAAGAAAAATTAAATTTTAGATATGTGACAAAGTATAAGTTATCCCGGGGCGGCCGAGCACGTGAAAAGTCCTAATTAATAGTACAACACTAAACATCAATTTTTTTGATAATTTTACTAAACATCAATTTATTGTATCCACATGCAGGACAATGTTAGAAGAAGATATCATAGATTTGGAATTATCTATAACTTTTCAAAGTCATTTTGTAACACAAGTAAAAGAAGTCATTTCATGAGTTTTTCTAGGGGATAAGATTTTCCACCAACAACATATGACATATCCATTGGGTCCATGCATTTATAAAATTTAGCCATTATTTTATTTAAGCAAACCAAACGAAACTAAATAAAAACTGGTCTACCAGAAAAAGTCTTAAACAACAAATAGAAAACAAAAACAAAAACGAAAAAATGAATCCTAGTTTCTCCAGTTTGTTGATTTTAGGGTTGATAATAGGTTTCAATACTCATGCTTGGGGTGAAACAACAAAACTATCCTCTTTAGAAGAAAAATATACACATGGGCATGGCTACAGGTATTTGTATGATGAAAAATTTAAAAAGAAACGGCCACCACAACCAATAAAGAGGCTGCCACTGAGGCCACCGCCCAGTCCGCATTTTTGGTTTCGTCGTGGTGTCCATCATCCGTCTTTGCGAGTAAACAGTGACAACTTTCACATTTAAGAAGTTACATTCTAAACTAATAAAATTAGGGGGTTTCCCCTACTTAAATTTAGTTTACTACTGTTTTTATGTAACATCAATTATTATTATTTTTCTTTTGGTAGTATAACTTGATGTTTTTGAAATGGAAAAGACATGTCCCCGACCTGGTGGGTATTCTAGCTAGTTGATAAACTTGGCATGGTTAAGAACAAACAACAAAAATAAATAAAAAATAAAAAACACTGAAGTAAAGTCACTTCAGCCAGCAATATTATATATTTCACATTAATATAAACGCAAATTAAACAAATTCTGGTAAAGTACAACATAAGAGATACCAATTTTCTCTATGATTTGGCATATAATATACTTAGCTTTCATCCTCTAATATTCTCAGAACCAAGACCAGACCTACTTTAGGATAATATCAAGGTTTCAAACTTTGAATGTTCAATCACTAACAACTCTCCACCTCCGCAAAAGATAGCTAATAAAGATGCACCATTTATTCTATTTCACCAGTTAAGTTAATGTATATTCAAACCAACTTTCGTCCCTGCTCGACTGGTGAGTCTAGCAGTCAAGCTCTCTTCTGCCTTGGCGCTCGAGGGCTGATCCCCGTCTAGCCTGAGGAAACCTTTGCACGCCTCACATTACCTTTCGGGAGGCCTACGCCCCCTAACGGGGATCTATTCCAAACACATATGCCATAAAAATATAAACTAGACAACCAAAGCGATAATCTTTATTGTGGCCTCATATAAAGATCAAATTACATACAAACACATTTCTAATATTTGTAATCAACTCAATCAAACATCAACAACCTTTATGAACTATCCCTCCCTGCTTTTCAAATAATACAGATATAATCAAGACAACATAAACGCAAATGGCAATAAACCACATTACTCATTGAACAATCTGCTAAAAAAAAAAATTCAAGATTCTAACCCAAAATCACAAAAAAAAAAACCCTATGATATGGCATATTATTAACATCCATCCTCAGATATTCTCAAAACCTACACCAGATACTATCAAGGTCTCAAACTTAACTTTTGCATGTTCAAATAACTCTAACAACCCTCCAAATAAAAAAAGATGAACCAGGTTAGTTTTACTTTACCAGCTAAATAAATGAAGAATTACATTCGTTTTGATAAACCTTAAATAAAACTAGACAAAAAATGTGATAAATATTTATTTTGGATTCTCATGTTAGATCAAATTACATTCAAACACATTTCCATTATTCTTAATCAACTCAATGAAGCATCAAGAATGTTCATGAATTACCCCTTCACTTGCATTAATATAGATAATATCAGAAAGACATAAATATGCAAATGGCAATAAACCACATTACACATTCCCAATCCACAAAAAGAATCAAAACTCTAACCCCAAATCACAAACTAAAACCAGACAATCAATCTACGAAGCTCTCGTTACCACAATATCCATGTTCTTGTGATTCATCTTCTCGATCATAAATCGATCACCAAAAATCCTCCTTCCTGCAAGCGGCTTCGCGGAAAGAAACGCAAGGTACCCCGCAATCGCAATCGAATAACCTCCCCTAACTTTTTCCGCCACGAAACCCTTCACCTTGGCATTTGCCCTCGACTTATTTACCAACTCCATCCACGCCCTCCGTTTCCGATACCTCCGCGGCAAAAGCAACGGCATTTCACCTCCGCCAACGGCTTCGCTCTCCCCAACTATATCGTTGAACCGAACCGCCGCCCGATCCTTAGTTTTCGGATCTCCGGTGACCAAATCGACGAAGCAACGCTCCAGGATTTGATTTTTGACGGGGGTTTCGCGACTGGATGGGCTGAGGAATCCGACCCGGTTTGTGAAACGGGCTGGACTGTCGGATTTGGGCGCTCCGATGAGTTCGTCTCGGGTCGCGATTCTAGGGGGGCCTACGCCGGCGTCTACGAGGTAGATTTGTTCTCTGGTGCGTACGACTTTGGCTTGTAAGGCGTTGCCGCTGCGGAGGAAGAAGCTCGAATTGGATTTGGGGAACAAACGGCTCATGTACACGCTCATCTTGTGACTTGATTTTCGTTTTAACTAGTGGAGAATTTTGTGATGTTTGAAATGAAAACTTGCAGAGATTTTAGGGCTTCTAGCATTGAGATCGACTGCAGTTTGTAGAGTGTATTGTGAAATGACAACTTTACCCCTTTTTCTTTTTTTAATGATTATTTACAACTTTATTTTAGGAAATCGAACAATATTTCATTGTGGGATATTTCCGAAATACATCCTATATTAGTTTTAATTATTGAATATAAATTTCTATCCTTTTTTTATTGGCAAATATAACAACTTGTATTTATAAAAATGTAACAATAAGATTTCTCTACCCGGTAGAAGTCGTATATGATAGTCGATGTCCCATTTTTCTTTGTTTATTTTATTTAGGAAATATCTATAGTATTTAGTCAAATCAGTGATACAAATGATATCTATGTATCAAAATTCCAAAAAGACTAGTGTATTAGTTCCTCTTCCTCTCAATCATGTTTGAAACGTTAAAATAAAATGACCACTTTCCTATGCTTAGTGTAAACTGTAAAGTGAGACTATGCTCTTTCCGTATGATCCACTTCGAATCGGGGAAAAACCTAGTCCGACTTCTTGAGCATACGATATTTGAAATGATTTTTGCCACCCTCTAATGAGAAGGAAGATCCATTTAAATATTTATATTACGCTCACAATACACTATAATCTATTCTGCTATGATCACACATCTATTTAAGAACAAAAATAATTCATATTTTAATATTTTAAATTGTCAAAACATATTATCATTTTTCTTTCATAATTTTTTCTAATCATTTTATGAAATATTGAAATGAAATTTTATGTAGTATTTAATACTTATATATGTATATTTTGCAAACAACCCTATTTCCTGTAGTAAATAAAAGGGGTTAAATCGCAAAAAATTGCTACTTTAGGTGCCAAAAAGAAAAATGAACACAATATTATATCCCCATTGACCCATTCCCTAGCCCTCACATTTATTTCCTTATCCCGAAAAAAAGAAATTCTTCTTCTTCTTCTTCATCCACATTCACTAGAGAGTAAGTGAGAGTACAAAACTAGAAGATAATGTCTTGCAATTCAATTTCACTATCGTTTTTGCAGAGCACATGGGCCACTACCCAACAGCAGAAACTCTACGATGGGATCCGACCCATTTCAGTTCCTGGACTCTCTTACCAGCCTCGGCGTCTCGCCATTGAAGCCAAGTCCCACACTCGAACACAGGATAGGTCTGCCCGCCATATTCGTATCCGCAAGAAGGCAAGCTTTTCTTCTCTTGATTTTTTCTTCTTCTTCTGGGTTTCCCAATCAATTTTGTGAAAAATCACCATTGAATTTAGCAGCAGAATAATCCTTTTCATTTTAATTTGTGAAAAATGGGTTCTTATTTGGTTCTTTGATTTTCGTTCCCCTTTCCCCAATACCCTGTCGCTCTGATTGCATATGTTTCTTTGAATTGAATTCCCCTGTTGTGTGTCTACTCTAATCACGGGTTATTTATTACAAAGTAAATGGATGAGTTATATACTAGCATTTATTAGCAAATAAAGATATGTATTAATAAAAATGTAGCTAAATTCGAGTATAACACATGTTAAAACTAAATAAATTATGCAGCTATCCATTTATAAATAGATAATATTATGACTTTATTCTGCCAAATGATAATTTTTTTCTAGTGTTAAATTGATTAATATTTTCTTTTTTACTTAAAGAGACGTATACATTATCATACATTGCCATCATAAGATAGATACTAAGAGGTCAGGTCCTTTTACGAGGAAAATGATCACCGATCACGATTTATCACATGTACGTAGCTTTTAATGTGCGTTGAGGGACATTTTGCTACCTGTTTAAGAACACAAAGAGATATATCTTCTATCTGTCCTCAACATTTTGCTACCTGTTTAAGAACACAAGGAGATATATCTTCTATCTGTTATTATTTTTTTATTATAAAAGCATGAATATTTCTTTTAACTTTTTTGTGCGGATTAAAATACCCTTATTTAAATTGTATGATATTTAATTAATTCAATGGTAAATATATAACTGAAGAAGTATAATTAGACATGAAGTCTCATTATAATTATCTCCTACATAAACTCTTAGGGCCTGTTTGTTTGGCGTTTGGGAAAGTAGTTTGGGAGAGTAGTGGAGGTTTGTGAAATAATCTCGATTTGCGTAATGTTGTTTGTTTGGGTTTTAAGAGAGTGGTTTGAGAAATAAAGTAGGTGTAGGTTTTTTTGGAAGAGTTGGTTGTAGGTGTAAGATGTGTAAGACTTTATTTCAAATCATGTTTGTTATGTGAGATAAATTGTGTAAGAGATAAGTTACTTTATGTCAAATCATGTTTGTTATGTGAGATAAATTGTGTAAGAGATAGGTTACTTTATGTCAAATCAAAGTAGAGTTTGTATAAGTTTTGTTTAGAGATAAGAAAATTGTTGTTTGTTTGACTTTTAAGAGAGTAGTTTGAGAAAATTAATTGATGAAAAATTTATTTCTGAAAGTAGAAAACATGTTTGTTTGACATTTCCCAAACACGAAAAAAATCTGAGAAACGCCAAACAAACAGGCCCTTAGAGTTTATAAATTCTCTCTTACATCAACTTTTTTAATTATAATATTCTTCTCTTATAATAGATAAAAACGAACCATAAAAAAACACTATTATTTTAAATAGCCCCTAAAATATATATAAAAATTATTACATTTTATTTTTTTAAGTAAGAAAACGTTAATTTAAAGATTTAATACAACATAAGTCATAAACACTCTAAATATAAAAAATTAAAATGAAATTCTCTTAAATATCATTACGTTACAAAAAAAAAAAAAAAATTCAATCGCATCTTACTATGAAAGAATAAAAAATACTTATGACTTAGCTAATTTTACGTAATTTTACTTTGTCTAAAATAGAAAAATATAAAGAATAACCTCGATTTTTCAAGGAATTTTTTCGTGAAAAACAGGTGAAATTTGTGGGAAATGGTGAAATCGATGAAATTTTGTGAAATCGATAAAAAAATAAATTATGAAATCATTGAAAACATGTTAAAATCGATGAAAATTCGGGTTAAATTGGTGAACACTGGCGAAGTTGGTGAAAATTTGGGTGAAATCGACCAAAAAAAAGTCTCTGAAATCGATAAATATATGTGAAATCGATGAAAATTCGGGTGAAAATCATGTAAAAAGGATGAAATCGGGTAAACGGCAACATCAGTGAAAAGCAGGTGAAATTGGTGAAAAATGAATAAAGTCGGTGGAATAAATTGGTAAAAAAAACATGTGAAATCAGTGAAAAAAATGTGCGAAATAGGTGAAAACAAGTTAATATGATAAAAATGTGTGAAATCAATAAAAAAAAAAGAGCTTAATCGACAAAATAAGGTGAATCCGGTAGAAAAATGGTTTAAAACGGAAAAAACAAAAGGACAAAATTGTTAAAACAATGAAGACAAGTTATAACCGATAAAAAACGGGTAAACCAAAAAAAAATATTAAACTGGTAAAATTGAATAAAATCGGCTAAAAACATGTTAAAACGATGAAAAATGAATTAAAGTAATGAATTAAATAGGTGAAAAACAAGTTAATTTGCCCTATTTTATGACATAATAAAATCAATTTTACTCTCATTTAGAAAAAATATCCATGAAATTAACTAGACACGTATAACGTACGTGCACTTTCCTAGTGATAATAAACGTGCGAATGAGAACTTGTATTTTGCAAATAACCCCTCTTACTCAAATTACATATAATATCAGAATTGGAGTTCATATTCTTGTCTTCTCAGGTTGAAGGCACACCGGAAAGACCAAGAATGTGTGTTTTCCGGTCCAACAAGCATATCTACGTTCAAGTGATTGATGATTCAAAGATGCACACTCTTGCTTCAGCCTCTACGATGCAGAAACCAATCTCAGAAGAGTTCGATTACAGCTCTGGTCCAACTATTGTAAGTCGTTTGGTGCATTTTAGAAATCGGATTTGTTGAGTGGCTAAAATACACATTGCACAAATGTGTTTCTTTATTCCTGACTTTCTTTGCTCTTCCTCGCTCGGTCAAAAGCATTAATAAGGCAATTGCCTAAGTTCGAGCTTGGACCTTTATATAAGACAACCCCCCCCCCCCCCCCCCCCACCCACCCACACACACACACACACACACACACACACCCCTCTTCAGGCTTACTTTTCGTAGCTCAAATGGATTATTCAAGAAGAAGAAAAACATCATATTTCACTCTATATAAGATATTAAAGAATGATATTGATTTTTGGCCATTTTGATATTACGTTATGTTTAATGAATTAATGATGCTATTTTATGAATTCAACTTGCAAAATGTCTGTTGAATTTCGGCTTTGACTGCATATAAAGCAAAGAGATACACTCTTGAATGTTTATAGTGATTTACAAATTACCTGTGATTGTCGATGATTTGATGCAACGTTGAAGATTCATTCTGGAAATTGAATGAAGTAATGTGGGTCTCGTTTATTTCATTTCTAGTTCCTAATGTTGTTAGAGAACCATGTCGTTTTTGCTAATGTATAATGTGTTTTCTTTATTTACATTAGGATGTTGCCAAAAAAATAGGTGAAGTTATCGCAAAGTCATGTCTTGAAAAGGGAATAACAAAGGTCGCCTTTGACCGCGGTGGTTATCCCTACCATGGAAGGATCGAAGCCCTTGCGGATGCAGCTCGGGAACATGGTCTGCAGTTTTAATAATGTCTTCATTCTTCCTCTTGTTTGCACAATTTTGAAATTTCCATCATGTAATTTTTTCATGTTAAAGTGGCATGTTTGCCCTCACTTCTTAACAATTCCATCACCATTTTTACCAATTGAAAATAGCCATATGAAGAACAACCATCTCCATTACCTTAATTTTGATACCACATAAATTAGTTAAAAATGACTGACACAATATAAATGTTGTCTTGTTCAATAAGACAACTATGGCTGAAAATCAAATCAAATCAAACTATTTTATATTCGGTTCGAACTTGTTTGAGCTCGGTTCGTCAAACAAATCAAACAAGCTTGAATATGATTTCTTGTTTGATAACTTTTGAAGTTTGGCTCGAGCTCGACTCGATAGGCTAAATATTGAAAAAATTTATGTAAAAGTACCAAGCTACACGATACTCTGCTCGGACTCGTCCGATAAAAGCTCGTTTGAGCTTGTTTCGTTAAGAAATAAAAGCAAACTCAAACATAAAATTTCAACTTTGATAAAATTCAAACCAATCTTGGACAATGTGTCGTTCGATACTACTCAATTCGTTAACACCCCTAAAGACAACATTATTGACTTAAACAAACTACAACCACTGTCTACTATAATTATGTTGTAAATAACGAGTTGCAACAAATCTAATTAGATTAAAGTATATTTCTAATATCGGTAAATGCCTCGTTTGAGATTGGTTCGTTAAGAAATCAAAGCAAGTTTGAACACAAAATTTCAAGCTCGATAAAATTCAATCAAACTTGAACAATGTATCGTTCGAGACTACTCAACTCGTTAACACTCCTAAATACAACATTATTGACTTAAACAAACTACAACTACTGTCTAATAATTATGCTGTAAATAACGAGTTGCAACAAGTCTAATTAGATTAAAGTATACTTCTAATATCAGTGCAGGCCTCTTCTCCTTGCCTTCATGATGTTCAAATTCAAATCTTATGCAGTCTTTATTTCATCTTCAGCTTCAAATAACAAAATGGGTCATCATATGAAACATTCCTTTGTTTTATCTAATTGAGACAGTAAAACATTATTGATTTGAATCAATAATGTTTTATAAAAGGAAAATAGGTAAAGAAAAGATTGCTGTTGTACGTAATTGTTTGAATCAATTCAGTGTAATTCATATATTGGAGATTGTTGTTGGTATTAATTTATATATAATGCATGGGTTAATGTTGATTTATGTATATAGTGGTGTGTTTGTGCTGTTTATGTTTGTTGTTGGATTGAATCGATGTGCATCAAAAACATCTAGAATCAACATTCTAATATCCAAAACAATTAAACAAGCATGAAAATATTAAATATCAAAGCATCATGAATTGACATTAGACAAACCCTAACTAAAAAAACAGAAGAAATGAATTAATTACTTATCAAGGTGGTTTTCGATTTCCTTGGACTTGACATATTCCACGAGTTTTTGGAATTCCTGATAATTTTCGAGATTTCCCTTGAGCCTGCTGGAAGATTTGATGTAGGTGTAAGTGAAAGTTCCGAGAAACGCCATCAGACCATACTTAACCCTAAGCGCAGCCGGTGTTCCAGGTTTATCTAAAAGCACGAAGGCGCCGACGATGCCTGCGGCGGCGTAGAAGTAATCCTCCCCTCTGAAGTTCACAACGGTATCTATGAAGGAAGGATTGCGACGTAGCACCGGGTATGGTGGCTTTCGCGTGTTCATCTTTCCGTTCTCTGTTTGGTTGAAGAATAATAATAAAATAAGTAATTCTTAGAAAACAATGGAACTTCGTTTATAGGGTAGGGCAAGGGCTGGGCCAAAATTACAGATAGAAATATAAATAAATAAAAAGTGCTGCTGTCTTCACATTACATGGGCCAGTAAAAAATAACAACATTTCATCTTTTTACCAATTGAAAGAAGAGCTTGTGCTTTCTAGAAAAAGTGCTGCTGTCGCCTGTCAAAGTCAAAACTAACTAGTACGTTTAACATATCTATTCATTGTCAATGAAGAACAACCATCTCCGTTACCTTAATTTTGATACCACATGTTCTGAAAGTTAGCTGCAAATCAATGAGACAACATTATATTATTGACTTAAACAAACTACAACCACTGTCTAATATAATTATATATGTTGTAAATCTCAAGTTGCAACAAGTCTAGTTAGATTAAAGTATATTTCTAATATCAGTGCAGGCCTTTTCTCCTTGCCTTTTCATGATGTTCAAATTCAAACCTTATGCCATCTTTATTTCATTTTCAGCTTCAAATAACAAAATGGGTCATCAAATGAAACATTCCTTCGTTTTATCTAATTGACACAGTAAAACATAAAAATAATAAATATAAAACCACTATGTATTTTTATATTGTCATAAACAAGAAAATGAAATAAACTGACCAACTCTTACCTTCCCACAGAATATGAATCATGAAGCAGAAAAAGTCTATTTATCCAAAACAAAAGTAGAAAAAGTATGCAGTTTGGACAAATTATTTCAGACTAATTCAATATTTGTTAGAAGGAAGTCCTATATAAACTAAATACTTAGTACCCAAATGGAAATAAAAGTGAACAATTCAAAATATCTCAAGTTTGAAAAGATTTGATTTTTGCTTAGGAGAAATGTCAGGCTACACGGAACCCCACATGTGGGTTCTAATAACTCTCTTTTGTATACTGGTGGCGAGTGTAGATGCAAATTCATACTCGTATAAGCCACCATCGCCATCACCATCGCCATCACCATCACCAATACCATATGTGCCTTACGTTTACAGCTCACCGCCACCACCACCCTACAAGTACGAGTCACCACCTCCTCCACCCTACAAGTATGAGTCGCCGCCGCCACCTCCATATGTTTACAAGTCTCCACCTCCACCACCGTACGTTTACAAGTCTCCACCTCCACCACCTTATGTATACAAGTCACCACCACCTCCACCTTACAAATACGAGTCACCTCCACCTCCACCATACAAGTATGAGTCGCCACCACCACCACCATACGTTTACAAGTCTCCACCTCCACCACCTTATGTGTACAAATCACCACCACCTCCCCCATACAAATACGAATCGCCCCCACCCCCGCCTTACAAGTATGAATCTCCACCGCCACCACCTTACGTGTACAAATCACCACCACCTCCACCATACAAATACGAGTCACCTCCACCTCCACCATACAAGTATGAGTCGCCGCCGCCGCCACCATATGTCTACAAGTCACCACCACCGCCACCTTACAAGTATGAATCACCTCCACCCCCACCCTACAAGCATGAGTCACCACCACCACCTCCATATGTTTACAAGTCTCCGCCTCCACCACCTTATGTGTACAAGTCACCACCGCCTCCGCCCTACAAATACGAATCACCTCCACCCCCTCCTTACAAGTATGAATCTCCACCACCACCTCCATACGTTTATAAGTCTCCACCTCCTCCACCTTACGTGTACAAATCACCACCACCTCCACCCTACAAATACGAGTCACCTCCACCCCCGCCCTACAAGTACGAATCTCCACCTCGACCTCCGTACGTTTATAAGTCTCCACCTCCTCCACCTTACGTGTACAAATCACCACCACCTCCACCCTACAAATACGAGTCACCTCCACCCCCGCCCTACAAGTATGAATCGCCACCACCACCTCCATACGTTTATAAGTCTCCGCCACCACCTCCGTATGTTTACAAATCTCCACCACCTCCACCATATGTCTACAAGTCACCACCACCTCCGCCTTACAAGTATGAGTCACCCCCACCCCCACCCTACAAGTATGAGTCACCACCACCACCACCTTATAAATATGAATCACCTCCACCTCCTCCATATAAATATAAGTCACCTCCACCACCACCATACAAGTATGAATCACCACCACCACCTCTTTACGTTTATAAATCTTCTCCACCTCCACCTTACAAGTATGTATCGCCTCCACCACCACCTTACAAATATGTGTCGCCTCCACCTCCGGCAGCTTATTATTAGAGTTTTCAACTCCATCCCACCACAATACCAACATTGCATTTCAAACAACTTATTCCCTTATGAAGCCCTCTTTCAACTATTCTTTTCCATATTAAATTCCATTGTCAAATAAAGTATTTTCCTTTCTCCTATCAACTTAAATGCCCAATATCTCAACAAAAAGGAACTGCAGGGAAAGCAGTCAATTGAAGTTTGATCAGAAATGAACTTTGTAATAATATTTTCTCCATGTGATTTGTTCTTGTATTAATAAAATTCATTATCCATCAATATATGATTTTTGGAACATTTTGTGTGTTCATCTTATATTTCTCTGCCTAAGTTTTGTTATATATATTTTCTATTCAATTTCATCACTAATTCCCTCCTAAGGAACAAGGATAAAACATAGACAATATTTTTACCTTACCAAGACAGAAATGTTAATGTTGGATAATTTTCAAGGTGGAAAATTAAAGTGGTATACACTGTGAGAGATACATATGAAAAAATTGGCACTATCTAATTTGTCCTATGTTTAGTAGATAAACATGTACCTTTACACACAAGGGGATACAAGTTATTTTACTTCTGGAGGCTTAATGACAATTTATAACTAGGAAAATAAGAACAAGAGGATAATTAAATGACTAATAATGTTGTATTGTTGTGTAAGTTCTAAATTCATTATTTTGGTTATAAAAATAGTACAAAATAGTTATTCAAGAATTTGTAATTTATACGAAACCATATACTTAAATAAGGCCTGAATCTGAAATACTATTCAGCCTTAAGCCCGAATTCGTTTAATTTATTCAATTGTTCAATGTACGGCTGTCAATGGGTCGGACTCAGATCGGACCAGGGCCGATCCGAATTCGAGTTTGATTTCCATTTCTTCTATTCGGATTCGGATCCGCTCGGATATTGAATATTAGCAACTGGATCCAAATCCGGTGGATATCCCGGATCCGGATAAATTATCCAGATCCGTTTAGCACATTTAACAATAAAAAAATCGTTTTCCTCCAAATCTCGTGCAGATTCCACCATCATAAATTAAAAAAGTAATATTTTACTTATTTCATCGAAATTATTGCCTGAAAATTATAGAAGATGGAATATGGTGGGCAAATATAAACTATTAAAATTAGAACAAAAGGAATAAACAAAAATATAAGTAAAAAAGATATAAACTGGGACCAAGAAGAAGAAAACTCAAGATTGAGAAATGGAAGAGAAGACAAAAATTGAAAGATGAATGTTTAGGATTTTGATTTTTCTTATTAAATAGCATAAACTAATATGTTGTAGGCTCAATTAGTTATCGGGCCAGTCCAACAACATCTCTCGTGCATTTCTTTTTAATATAGTAAGAGATTTTAGTGGAACATAGATAGTTTTATTTTTATTTTGGTTTAAATAAATAATATATAAACAACATATAGTAATATATATCGGATACAGATATGTAACGGATCGGATCAGCCTAGATCCATATTCGCTCCATATAATTCGGATTACGGATCTTCTTAATCGGATTAGGTCCATCGGATCACTAATCGGACAATTATCCTAATAAATCGGAGCGAATTCGGATCGGATCCGGATTGAAATCCGCCCCATTGACGGCCCTAGTTCAATGCATACCTAGTATAGGCCTTCTATAAGGTTTGGATTAATTTTGGGTTAGGTCCAAAATTTAGGATTAGGAAAACAGGGCCAAAAATTACAGATAAAAAAAGGCCCAATTTAAAGGGCCCGCCAACCCAACCCCTACTTTCATATTTTTTATTGGGCTGGGCTGAACTTTATTGGATAATTAATTGCATAAGTCTTTATCTATGATTTCTGAATTTATTTTTTGATTTTCCAATTGAATGTGATTGGGCATTTGGGAAAGGAATTTAAAGGTATTTTCGGATGTGGGTTTTATTCTTTAAATGTTAAAAGTACTATTTGTTGAGAAAAATACCTCGTATGCTAAAAATTCCCACTGTTATTCTTATTACCAACCCCCAGCTAGATTTTATTACAAAAAAAAACCTCTCTCAAGTTGAAATTATAATTATACTCCCGTCAGAATATGCGAAAACACTCACTTTTACTTAAAAAATAAATAAAAGAAATTCAAAAGGGTAAATTGCTCATTTTCAAATTACAGGAATTTAAATTGAACATTATATCATAGGGGTAAATTGTCATTAACTTTTCTTATAAGTATGATGTGTTTGTTTATTAATTTTGTCTTATTAACACAATACATAATATTATCAAAACATAAAAAAATAGGTTGAGCTGGTCCAATCCGATATTAATCTAACTTATTTTTTTACCCCACCCATTTGAAATATCAAAATACATTCATCTATGTTTCACACAAATATGTAATAAAAATTACAAATCATTCAATCAAACTCTCAGACCAAACCAACATTGATTCAACTTTGTATTACATTATTTTTTATACCATATGTGTTACAAGTAAACAGCAAATAAAAAAAAAAAACTGCAAATTAGTATAAAAATACGGTTGCAAGCCGACCTTTAACAACTCTATGCAACAAGACAACATTATTGACTTAAACAAACTACAACCACTGTCTAATATATTATGTTGTAAATCTCAACAAGTTACCTTATATACACACTAGTATTCCTCAGCAAGCAGGACGCGTGGATAATTTTTTAAGTACAAAAAATAGAGATTTTTTTAAGAGTTTGATCCAAACAAAAAATAAAAAGATAAATTTTTTAATGAGTGTAACAGGAGAAGAAGTTGAAAAGTTACATAATTAACTAACTTTAAATATTAAGCAAAAATAAGAAAATCCAAAAAATGGTGTAAAAAAACACTAATTTCCTTGTTGAAAAATCATTCTTGACACCCGTTTCTGGGTACATTAAATTTTTAATCATAAAAATAAGGATTTTTTTCTGGGGAGAAAAGTAAAAATTTAATTTAATAAAGATGTAGTGGGGTAAGTCAAGAAGTTAAATAACTAATTATATAATGAATTTAATTTAAATATTACGGGCAAAATAGAAATATCAAAAATTGGTGACATGATTTTTCTTTCTAATAAAATATATATATACACATAACAAGTCTAATAAGATTTAAAGCCTTCTGTAAGACAGTAAATTAATACGTAGTTGGTTTTATTAATGTTTTGGGTAAACATCATTTTTTTTCCCTTTTTAATTATTTTTTTACAGAGTGATTTCTCTTATATATATTTTCTCACTTTAGTTCCTACTGAGTCCTTTTCAAGTAGTCCAAGGCGGTTCTAGTAACATTTGGTATGCACATGAGGGCAATTTCGCCATTTCAAGTAAATTAACAGGGATATTTTAGTCTTTCTATAATTTTAAAAAAAAAACTAAATATCTAATATCTTCTAGACTAGGCTTTCAGTCCAATCCAACTTACTCGTCAATTCCGTTCCAAACTAAGTTTTCTCCCAAAATCTTCTTCAAACACCAAAATTGCTCACCATTTAAACAATATTTCATATAGTCTAAAAAATGAACGGATGAAAATGCCCTAATAATATTCATGTGCATGTCACGTGTTATCGGAACCACCTGATAAGGATTAAATTGAAACACATAATTCATAATTCATAGTAGGGACTAAAGCGGAAAAAAAACATAAGAGGTACCACTATGTAAAAAAATAATGATAAAAGAGACCAAAGTGGTATTTACCCTAATGTTTTTTATGCTTAGATAGTTAGATTAAGCTCTTCACAAAAAAAAAAGTGAATAGCAAATTAACTCCATGCGTTATTCTAAATAAGTAGTTTAACTCCCTGTGATAAATAAAAGGGCAAACTACCTCCCTTTTTTTCATAAAAGAAGCACACTGCCTCCCTCTTGATTTTTATATTTTTACAAGGGGGTAGAATGCCCATTATGCAATATCACAAGTAGTTAGAGTGTCCATTTACGCATATCACAGGGAGGTACACTGTCTATTTACGCATAACACAGGAGGGTAAAGTGAAGTGAATATGTTGTCAAGGGTAAGGTTAAATTGGTTATTCTTTACATGAAAATGAAGTCTTAGTCGCATTATAGAGTGTGTGGACAACACCTCCATTAGCAAGGAGGTAAAATGCTTATTATTTCATATCACCTAGACGTAAATTGTCTATTTTCATATCACATGGAGGTAAACTGTCCATTAGACATAATCACATAGAGTTAACATGCAAAAAAACCAAAAAAGAAGAAGAAAGGTTTAGATTACTGCTGAATGACTGTTTCCTACGATGACAAATCAACTGAAAATGAAATTTAAACTGCCAAAAAGTTGCCTAGCAGACTTGCAAGAAAGTCTAATGAGATTAAAGTCTTTTTTAATGTCAATGCAAACCTCTTCTCCTTAATTTGCCTTTTCAAGATATTCAAATTTATGTTGTCTTTGTCTTGATTTCATTTTCGGTTAGCTTTTAACTTGAATAAAAAGATTGGTCATAGTATGAAATAGTCATTAATGTAATTCAAAGATAAAAATAATTTAATAAAACCAACTATGTATTAATATACTGTCACAAATTAACAAGATAATGAAATAAACTGACTAATTCTTACCTTCAATGCGCATGCATAAGCAATTATCAAACCATATGAATCATTAGTAGAAACAGTAAGCAATTTAGGAAAATAATTAGGCAAAATTGCAGAAAACGTCCCAAACTAATTAGTGAATTTGGGTTTTCGTCCCGAATTATATCACCTTACCAAATTTCGTCCCGTAATTTAATATTTTTTCGGAATATTGTCCCAAACTAATTACTAATTTTGATTTTTCATCCCAAACTATATCAACTAGCCGAATTTCGTCCCGTAATTTATCATTTTGCATGAATTTAGTCCCAATATTAAATTTATAATTTAATGGAAATGACGGTTCAATCTTGTAATTAATTTGGGACGAATTCTACAATATTGTATAATTATTCATGTCAAAATTTGCCACGTCATGACACATAAGCAGCCCTATGACAATTTAACGGACACATGCACAATTTCCGTCTCATAATTAACGGTGGGACGATATTCCAAAAAAATATTAAATTACGGGACAAAATTCGGTGAGGTGATATAGTTTAGGACGAAAACCCAAAATCACTAATTAGTTTGGGACGTTTTATGCAATTTTACCAAATAATTATTAGACTAATTCAATATTTGTCATCTATATAAACTTAATCTTTAGTACACAAATGACAATAAAAGTGAACAATTAAATAGTAACTAAAACTTGAAGAGATCTGATCTTTGCATAGTAGAAATGACGAGCTACATGGAACCCCAAATGTGGGTTCTAATAGCTCTCTTCTCTACATTGGTGGCGAGTGTAAATGCTGATTTTTTGTGGAACCCATACGACTATAAGGCACCACCACCCGTACCATCTCTGCCTTACACTTACAGCTCACCACCTCCACCGTATAAGTACGAATCACCATCACCGCCACCTTACAAGTACGAGTCGCCACCACCACCTCCATACGTTTACAAGTCGCCACCTCCACCACCACCATATAAATATGAGTCGCCCCCACCACCACCGTACGTTTACAAATCTCCACCTCCACCACCTTATGTGTACAAGTCACCACCACCTCCACCTTATAAATACGAGTCACCTCCACCTCCACCATACAAGTATGAGTCGCCACCACCACCACCATACGTTTACAAGTCTCCACCTCCACCACCTTATGTGTACAAGTCACCACCACCTCCACCCTATAAATACGAATCACCTCCACCTCCACCATACAAGTATGAGTCGCCACCACCACCACCCTACAAATATGCGTCGCCACCACCACCACCATACAAGTATGAGTCGCCGCCACCACCACCGTACGTTTATAAATCTCCACCTCCACCACCTTATGTGTACAAGTCACCACCACCTCCACCCTATAAATACGAGTCACCTCCACCTCCACCTTACAAGTACGAATCCCCACCACCACCTCCATATGTTTACAAGTCTCCACCTCCTCCACCTTACGTGTACAAATCACCACCACCTCCACCCTATAAATACGAGTCACCTCCACCCCCACCCTACAAGTATGAATCGCCACCACCACCTCCATACGTTTACAAGTCTCCGCCACCTCCACCATATGTCTACATGTCACCACCACCTCCGCCTTACAAGTATGAATCACCGCCACCACCTCCATATGTTTACAAATCTCCACCACCTCCACCACCTTATAAATATGAATCACCGCCACCACCTCCATATGTTTACAAATCTCCACCACCTCCACCACCTTACAAGTACGAGTCACCTCCACCTCCACCCTACAAGTATGAATCACCACCACCACCACCATATGTTTATAAATCTCCTCCACCACCACCTTATAAATACGAGTCGCCTCCACCTCCACCCTATAAATATGAGTCGCCACCACCGCCTCCGTATGTTTACAAATCTCCACCACCTCCACCTTATAAGTACGAATCACCTCCTCCGCCACCTTATAAGTACGAATCACCTCCTCCGCCTCCGTATGTTTATGTATCTTCTCCACCACCACCTTACAAATATGAGTCTCCTCCACCTCCACCTTACAAGTATGAGTCACCACCTCCACCTCCATATGTTTACAAATCTCCTCCACCACCACCATACAAATATGAATCACCTCCACCACCACCCTACAAGTATGAGTCGCCTCCACCACCTCCTTATGTTTACAAATCTCCGCCACCTCCACCGTATAAGTATGAGTCACCTCCACCCCCACCTTACAAATACGAATCACCACCACCACCTCCATACGTATATAAATCGCCTCCGCCTCCACCAACTTATTATTAGAGCTTCCAATTCCATCCCCACCACAATACCAGTATTTCATTTCAAGCAACTTTATTCCATTATTAAGCTCTCTTTCAACTTCTTTTTTCAATAAACATATTCCATTGTGAAATAAAATATTCCTTATCTCCTATCAACTTAAATGCCCAATATCTCACCAAAAACGGAACTTCCAGGGGAAAGCAGTCAACTGAAGTTTAACTCAGAAAATGAGCTATGTAATAATATCTTCTGTGTTAGTGAACCTAAGATTTACTTTAAAATGTGATTTGTGTGGTTGTACTTTTTCATGCATAATATTAATAAAATACATTATCTATCAGTGTATGGTTTTTGGAGCTTCATTTTTCATGTTAAATTTCTCTACCTAAGTTTTGTTCTATTTTTCTAGTCATTTTCATCACTAGTTCCTCTCCTAAGAGACTAGGACAATACAAAAACTATTTATAACTTATCAAAACAAAAATGATGATGTTGGATAATCTTTAAGGTGAAAAAATAAAGTAGTATACACTGTGAGTTACATATTAATATAGCTTACAAAAGAGCTATGGTATTATACAATTTTTCGGCATCACATAACAAAATTAAAATTGGATTTGCACTTTTTTCCTAAATAAACTTGTCATCTAGATTACAGGAAACAAAAAAAAAAAACTACGTTCTGCCTTGCTTCTATGTATACAAAGAAAGCATAAAAAGGTGAAAAAGAAAGAACCTCCTCACCAAGGACTTTCAATTAATTTGTTCAATCAATGCTTTGATTCATCGCCAAATACCTCAGTGTTACAAACTGGACATGTCTGTAAACGAAAAGCCAAATTCAGTTATCAAAATATTTACGCGATGTATGGTTCTTGAATTTTATGAGAAAAATGAAAATGAACAACAGCGTTCGATGCAGTGTTTTACTCACTAGTGTCCAAGAACCAAAAATAGCCTTAGAAAAGTAGATCAAACTAATGTAAAAAAATCAACTGAGGTACTAGATATTACCTTGTTGATGCTAAGCCACTTGGAGCCGCAGTCAGTATGGTACGCGTGTTTACACGGCAAATTTATTTGTCGATCCCCTCTTTTATATCGCATTTGGCAAATGACACATCTGTTATTTTAAAGAAAAAAGAATTAGTCTGAAATGGAGTTTGTGCAAAATACTAAAAGGGATCCATGAGTAATCAACTTTCAAACCAAGCCATAAATAGGAAAAATTGCATTTTTAGTGCCACATGACAGAACCATCATCACTTTTGGTCCTGTCGCCCCCTTTCCATCTAATTTGGTACCAAAAGTGCAAATACAGGTTGGATGCAAAAGGGGACAATAGGACCAAACAATGCAAAATATAATAAATTGGGAGCAAAAGTGCAATTTTGTAAATCACACTTTTATTAACAGGATAGAAGCTTACAAAAAGCTCTAAATTTCCAATGTAAAATAGCTAAAAGTAACAATATAATGTACATTATACATGCCTATACAAGACTAATGAATTATTGCCAGCTAATAGAAGATTTATAACTGTAACTACAAGAGGCTGAAGGACAACTTTTAAGGAAAATAAGAACATAATCGGCAGAATGTAACCTGTCTCCAGATTTCCTTCTAGAAAATATTCCACCAGACTTGTATTTTGAGGTCGGAAGCACATTAATAAGCTCTTGTGAAAGTCCTCGACTTTCAGTTCCAACTGCCTCGCCTAAATCAAGCAATTCCTACATATAGGTAAAACATGAGCAACCAAAAGCCAATCTTCGTCATTTGTTATTCATCATCATTACCTCATAAGTCATGTTGTCAGGATCAATATCATCTTGCCATATAACCTACAATCACAACACAAATTATGAGATACAAAGTTCAAATTAAATTAGATAACAAACATTATTAAGCCTATCACAGATTGATGTAAGAAGATTAACATGTATAACCAGATGAGAAACAAACGTATCTCTAGGAGAACTAGGAGTTTTTTCAGAAGTCAACACCATCGTACAAAGTAGTACATAAGAAAAAAAATTGTCCAAAAATGATTGATAAACAATAATATGCTAAAATTAATGGATGTGTAATCAATATTCCAACCTCAGAATTGACAGCATCTTGATGATCTGGTGAGCCTGCAAGAACGAGAATCTGGGATCAGGAAAGACTGGGCAAGATACATTAAGGCTGTGTTTGGGTCTTGGATTTTAGTGAGTAAAACATGATCTTGCATCAAATGATAGAACATTGGGCTTTACATTTAGTTACTTCTCATTTTTCTTAACATTTTACTCAATGAAAATTAAGAATAAAAAATGGCTTAAATATTCAAAAGGACCAGCCTAATCTATCGATATTTTGGGAATCTTTGCCTCAAGACTGAGAATATGGTAGAAGATTAGCAACTTACGTTCCTCTGGAATAGAATGCACAACAGAAACTGTATTTTGTTCAGATGGTATATCGATGACTATAGGTTCTTCTGTAGTTGTCATTGAAGAATATTCCCAAGCCCTCCTGTTAAAATCCATTCTTGGAGCATGGTTGTTGTTATCATAGTAACCATAGTAAGAACTACTATCTGAACCAGATGGTCCACATTCGTATGAATGCATATGCATCGACAAATACGCAGATTCCTGGAACAAAAAAATAAACCTTCATTTGAGAATAGAAAAAGTATAGAGTATATTATGGTGTAAAATTGAATAAAAATAGAGACATTCTCCACTTTCTTCAATGAGGGCCTTAATTTCGAGCATTAGCACCCTGATCCAAAATGAATCTAGATACAATGTCTCATGTCTTTTCAATATCTAAGCCTCATTGAAATTACTAGTTTCGTCAACTTAAGTGAATGCCACATTCTCATGTGAGGCATCTTGAACTTGGACATTTTCCAACTTAGAATTTGGGTTACTCTATTTGTTCACAAGTGATATGCTCATGGTGCTCTACCTATATAAGTTGAGTTTTGGCAATCGAAGATTTCTTACAGCAAGGAAACACCCTTTTGAGTGGGGAAGTTTGTTTCCAATCAAATTTCCGTTATCAAAAGACATTTATAGGGTAAACAAGGTTTTTGGTAACTCTAACTTAGACAACAAAAAGATTAGGCTTTTATAGCCAATTGGGCAGTACCTAACCATGTTCACAATGCAAGACTCAGCCCAAGTCTTTACAAAGAAATACTATATGGTACAAAAACACAAGAATTCCTATCATAAATCCAACAAGAAAATGTTCAAGTATTTTGTTGAGACCACAAACATACATAGCATACTTTCTGCATAAAAAAAAAAAAAGAAAGAAAAAAAAAAAGAAATCCCAATTCACTGCACAAAAGCTTCATTCTTAACAATAACTAGACCAAAATGTAAATTAGCACCTGATCATGCATTTGCCCCATATGAACATAATGCAAAGGAGGGGGTGAAGCTGAAACTGAAACGCCCCCAAAGAAACCCATTAAACCCTCTGAAACAGGGTAAGGGTATTCACTGTCCATGTGTACATAATGCTGCTCTTCTATTTGCTCATTCACATTCATTTTTCTTTCCAAAAAAACAAAATGGGCCAAAGAAAATAACTGCAATCATAATCCCAAAAATGTTTCAGTCTTTAACAACAACAATAAAAAGAAAAAAGAAAAATTGAAGGGTATATACATACATATATACATAGATACCTGTTGTTTTGGGTAGAAATGCAGATTAAAGTAGAGTGAATAGAAGATAGATTAACACACAGTTGTTGGTGTGAGTGCGTGTTTCTGCAGCTGTTGTGTCTGTTGTTCTGCTTTTGCTTGAGGCGCTTATGGTGGACTTGAGATACACGCCTTCCTGACCAGACGATTTCTTTTTTGTATTTATATGTGTGTCTCTCTGTATACTATACACACACTTGTTTGTATTTATTGTATTGTATTCTATTGTATGCAACAGTAACATGAGTGACTGTTAAATTAGAAAAAAAATTAGTACTTTAAAGTATTTTATTTTATTTTTATAAATAAATCAAAGTATTTTTTGTTCTATAATATAGTACTTGTTTTGGGATATTCCAAAAATATAATAAGAGATAAAAACAAAGTGGGATGGTGGAGTACGTTTTAATTATTTTAAGTGCACATCGACCATTTTAGGACTTCTTGCAAAAGTTCACGGCTTCTGATAAATATGAATCATCGCTAGTCCAATTTTATTTGGAAATTGTTTCAACAAATTTTTAAAACATTAATTAAATATGATTTGAATATCGAGTTTTTTGGATTTCGAAAGTTAACATACGAATCCATGGTAAATGGTAGTAGGTATAAAACATATGAATTTATAAGATTTGAATGGATGGACTGATATTGGCTTTGATTGAATAAGATGAGATTAAATATATAAATGATTTTTTTGTAAATTCTTTATGTGGACGAGACTCGGACTTGGACAAACACTCACATCAAAATCCGAAAAATATTATATATAATCACACCTAATTTGGTATATTATTCCAAAAAATAAATTGAATTTGGAAAAATGTTTTGAATTTTTGATTGATGTACTAATTAAAAACAAAATTATACTAATTAAAAAGTCATTATAATCTCGATTGAATTATACAAATGTGAATAAATGAATTAATTAATGAATCTGATAAAGGGGGCCGGGGAATTGAAATGGCAATAGGCATGTGAATAAAAAGCCGTTTTCACAGCCGATGATAACTGTTGGGCGAGCCGCATTCCCAGAAGCACTGTCTACAATATCTTTGCCGTACAGCTGTACCGAATTGTTTGTTTGTGTTTAATGTTTATACTTTTGTTATTAATTTGTCCCCAGCCCACATCCAAATTGTTTGGTCTCCTAACCAAACAGCAGCTTCCTCACCCATGGAATTCAGATAATACTAAATTACTTTAATTGTTTTTACATAATATATTTAAAAAAAAAAAAGAATTCAGATAGTATTTGAGAATATCACTTTATTTATTTATTTATTTTTGTTATTTTACAAGGATCAATTTATTTCAGTCATCAAATATCTTGTGGTTGAAATGGGTAAAATGTTGTATTCTTCTTCACTAGATAGTACTAATTTACAAAAGACACACTCACACACACAACAACAAAAAATGAGTTTAGTACTAGTATAGAGATTTTTGGTTATATTTATAAGATTTTTTGTTTATAATGTTCGATATAAAAACATAATTATTATTCACTATCCAGACGAAATATCATATCAATGTCCCGACTTAAAGTTCGTTTTTAAATTTGTGTCTAGTTAACTAATTATAGTCATTATTTTGACGACCTATTTGTCTAATCACTCCATAAGATCATATATATGTCACATGTTAAAAAGTTAGTTTTTGTCTAACAAAATATTAAGGTATAAGCTTTTGCATGAAATTAGTAATAATATAGCATGAAATTAGTAATAATATAGAATTCATTTGGTACATGAAAATTACACATATGTGATTTTGACTTAACCTCGGTTGCCAAACCCGAAATTTATCACTTTAAATTAATAATAATTAGTTACTCATTTACAAAAACATTTAATTTTAAATTGAAAAATAGGTGCATTCAACCAAATGGACCACCATATCTGGTCAATAAATAAAAAGGTGACTATAATAATGAAGTAGAGGTCTATCTATCCATGTATTCAAAATAAAGCAACAATTAATATATATTCATAAAGCCTATCATCAGAGAACTGCGGGCAGAAGATTGCAATGGGACAACACAAGGCCTTGTCTACACGTAAGGAATTGATTTTCTTTTGACCATACTCGATCTCTAAATTAATTAAAATATAAAGAAATCAGGGAAAATCACTACTCTATTATCTTCCTTAAGTTTTCTTTTTTGTTAAATGAATATCTTCCCTCAAGTTTCGTGGAATTACGAAAATTCATTTCTTTATTTGAAAAGTTATAAATGCCCCCTCGTACACCTTTTGTGTGCTCAAAAAATTTCTTCTACTCCAAAGATAACCCAAGGATAGAATTTTTAACACTCAAATATTTTTGCAATTTTTTCCAAATAAAATAGGAATTTTGTAATTCGGAAAAACTTTAATGGGGGTCATTTATCCAAGAAAATAACTAAGTATGATGTCTAAGTTTGTACATGTTTGTCTAAATATAAGTCCTACTCAAGTTTGTACATGTTTTGCTTAATTATAAGAAGGCTTCGTATATAAATTTGAAACGGGCCAACACTAGATCATCATATTGCTAGTTAAACTTAGCAATTTAATTTTAAAAAAATATTGAGGTTACCTTCTCATTACATGAGTAACATATCAAAGGATCAGAGATGAAACTCTATTGTTATTTTATTTTATTTTTTTATAATTGAAACGAAACACTATTAAACTTGATATGGAAATGACTGCAATTCTGCAAAAATATTTTTCCAATCAATTGATACGGGGAACATATCCCATCAAGTTTTTGCAATGTACTTGCTAATTTTAAACCTTCATGATGTATATAAAGTTAAGATTTTTTGGAAAGTCAAAAAATAATTTTAAATTCGTCTTAGCAAATTAGACCACATTTGTGGGTCAATTCAAATTCACCTACTTAAATTCAAATTTTATTTTAAATAACACTAAAATTTGTATGAGAAAAATTAAAATTAAATTTGATAAATAACTAGTCCAACAAAACTAATACTTAATAAATTTATTAAAAAAATAATAAATAATAAAAAAACTTAATAAACTAAGTACAAATGTACATTTACCCAGTTACCCTCAAAGGAGCATAGTGATTGATTGTATCCTTATTCTGACCCAACCCACATCGGCCCTGCATATTTTCGATCTAATTCATCCTCAACTCGTTGGATTATCATCCATAATTAATACTCTCTCTGTCCCAACAAAAAAAAATTGTCCCAAATTACTTATCACTTTGGGATTTCAATAAACTATTAATTACATATTTTAGTTACGTAAGAGAAAAAGTAAGAGATAGAGTGTAAAACTTGAATTACGTGTAAATAGCTAATTGTGAGATAAATAAAGAATAATGGTATTTTAGGTATATAATTTATTTTTTCCCTAAAACTGAGGCTATGTAGTAGGTACCTTAATATGTGTGAAAACATGTAAAACGACAAATAATTTGGGATAGAAGGAGTACCATTTAATATTTTGAAATTATTAAAATTTTGATCTACATAATTGAATCTAAGTGTGATTATAGTCGGAAATTACTAAACCTCTATTTCAATACGAATTTTATGAAAACAGGGTACAATAATGTAAACAATCTATATGTGTGACATAGTGGCATTATTAAGAAGCATTAAAACCTCTCAATTTGATTTAACGTAAAAAATAAATCAATTTTATTGAGACTTCTAAAAATGAAATACACTTTTGAGTCTACAAAAATTCATCATCATCATCATCAACAATTAAAGAGTGAGGCATCATCGAATGAATTTGCAATTTGAATCCAAACGCTAAAGCCCGTTTATCACAATTATGTTATATTTGTCATGCGCAATTGGCCCAACTAAAAATGCTTTCAAAGGATGGATATGAGCCCTGTTTTAATTCTCTTGACAAATGAAGTTCTATTTTGAACAGAAAAAGAGTTAGGGCCAGTTTGTTTGGCGTTTCTCAAATTTTTTTCGTGTTTTGGAAATGCCAAATAAACATATTTTTTTATTTTTTGAAATAAAATTTTCATCCATTAATTTTCTCAAATTACTCTCTCAAAAGCCAAACAAACAACAATTTTCTTATCTCTAAACAAAACATATATAAACTCTACTTTGATTTGACATAAAGTAACCTATCTCTTACACAATTTATCTCACATAACAAACATGTTTTGACATAAAGTCTTGGGTCTGTCTAAAATGAGATTTTGAGGGATGGGGAGCACATGAGATATCATTTATCTTGGTGACACATGACCCCTTAGAATTTATCTTTAAATAATTTATTTTTTTAAAGACAAATTTATCCTTTTTAATGAGTGAATTCAAAAACACCCTTGTGTTTTGTCTAACTATAAAAAAAACCTATGTTATTTTTATTAGCAGCAAAACCTTGTCCTTTTTTTTTTATTAACAAAGAAAATCCCTCTCAAGTCGAAGTGACAATTTTACCCCACCAAACAATGCAAAAACATCCCTATTACCTAAAAGGTTACCAATAACCCCTGGTAACTTTTAAAATTGGGAATACACCCCCTCCTCCCCATTTTTTTTTTTTTTGAAAAAATTGACAAAATTATCCATATGATTTATGAATCCCATTTAAAAAAATTGATAAAAATCGTATCCCCCACAGTTACGTGTTTTGTCACTTTACCACCCATATGTACAAAATAAACACTTTACCCCCTGAAAAATAAAATTAGTTGCACTTTACCCCCTCAAATGATTTTATGCAATTTTTGTTTGACGAAAAATGTACATGTGCCCCTCACATGAATTTTCAAAGGGAAATTAGTCACATCACTTCTTACTTGTCCAAATACTTGACTCATGTCTTGTGAACCAAAAATCTAAAGTTAAGTAGAAAGAAAATTATTTGTAAAGAGAGAGAGAAAAATGCGCGTCAGTGAAATATTTGGGCGAAAATTCGATGTTGGAACTAATTTACCCTTAAAATACACAAGTGAGACGCATATTTATGTTTTTGGTGAACGGAATTGGCTTAAAATCATTTGAGGGAAAAAGTTCAACTGATTTTATACGTGCTTATTTAATTTATACTTTGGGTGGTAAATTTCAAAATATGTAACTTTGAGAGGGGGTGTAAAGTGCATTTTCCCTAAAAATATTTTAAATGATCTTAAACTGATGGTCTTAGTTGTCAATTCGTATAAAAATTTGATTACTTGAGAGATTTTTTTCGTATAAAATTTTGATTACTTGAGATTTATTTTTTTGTGAAAGAGATGAAATTAATTAGAGATAATGGAGCAATTTTTAAACACATTAATTAAAGGGTTAGTATGTAATTTAACATATGTTTATTTTTTTTAAATGTCCGATGCCACGTCATCATTGGACATTTTGACTAAAACTTGTGGTTCAGATTTGTTGTTGACTATTTTTAGTGGTTGATATGGGGCATCTTATGTACACTTATATTCCATAAAATCTTATTTTAGAAAGACCCTAAAGTCTTACACATTTTACACCTACAACCTAACTCTTCAAAAAAAACATAATCCTACTCCATTTCTCAAACCACTCTCTCAAAACTCAAACAAACAACATTACGCAAATCGAGATTATTTCACAAACCTCCACTACTTTCCCAAACGCCAAACAAAAAATATTCAAAGAGACAAGACCATAATCTTGTTAAATAATGTATGAAAAAATGAACGACATTGAAATAGCTCAAAAGAGCCTCATTATCACGTCTAAGGCGGCTCCTATTGGTCATACTTGGTCTCCCCCGCCTTTTGGTTTGTTAAAGGTGAACATGGATGCGTCTTTTAAAGACGGTTTTGCTTCGATGCGGTCATCGTCCGCAACTCCAAGGGCTCCATTCTCTTTGCCACCTCCTCTAAGCAACCATGTTTATCTCCGTTAACGGTTGAGGTTCTCTCGATCCACATTGCATGTTCGCTTCTCATCAAGTGGCGGATTCTTGAGGTTTGTATTGAAAATGATTGCCTCCAAGCTATTTTTGAAATTTCCAATTCGTGGAAATTGCCTGGTTGGTCCGCTCGGGGACTCATTATTGAAATCGGGAAATTTTGGACTTGTTGGCCTAAATGGAAGTTCAAGTTCTCACCACGAAACCCAAGTTTCGCCGCCCACAATCTTGCGGTATGGGCTTTTAACTCCGGTTGGTCGGATTGGTTAACTTGTATTTCGTTTTCTTTAATTCCTCTCAATGTTTGTTGTGATGGAGGTGTACCTCTTTTTGACTTTGTTGTACCGTTTTATTAAGTTTGGTATGAAATTTATTTATCAAAAAAAAAAATAGTTAAATGTCAGTATATTACCTCGTAATTAATTTTGATTAGTACCATTACCAACATGTGATTGGTCTAGTGGAAGAGACTAATCACTACAAAGTAGCGAACTCAAGTTCAAATTCATGTTGGAAGAGATTCTCACTCATTGTGTTCGACGCACCTCGAGAGGGACTAAGTCAGGTCAAAGACCTGAATACCTTGAAAAACCAAAAATAAAAAGAAAAAAGATTTGTCATGTTAAAGAATTGAGCTAAAATAAACTTCTATAATCAATATCATTCGTTAATTTAAATTTTCAGCTGCAACATTTTCTAAATTCGATGGAACTTGTTAAGGTTTCTTAATCCTATGTATGCACATTAATTTATTGAGATCAAGCATGCGAGATCCATCAGCAATTAATTATGTTTTTCTATCTTAATAAATTACATGATTGTTACATTTTTATCACTATTTTATGATCTTTTAAAAAACAAGACTTGTTATACTTCAACAATTCCATTTTAGGCTAATTATATGATTTCTTAATATCTGTACAAAAGCCTAAAACGACAATTAAAATGGAATGGAGGGAGTACAATTTATCATAAATGTTTGTACATACATAATTTATCATGTTGTTTTTTCTTTTTGATAATTCATAATTTATCATGTTGCTGAGTCAAGTTTGCCCCTCCAACATTAGATTAATTGGATAATTAGTATAACATAATAATGTTGTGTGTTATTTTCTCATCCAATAAGCAATTTTCTCGAGTTAGTTGTTTCAATAACAGGGCATTTATTTTAATTTAAGAGTGAAAAGTGCAAAATAAGAAGTATAATTTTTAATTAATTACTGGTTAAAATCTGAAAATGTTTGATTGAAACAACATCGATCATACGAATTTTCCTAGAACCAAAAGTAAATTAAACATGGATAGCTAGCACTAATAACATTTAAGAAACATAGATGGACAGCTAGCACTAAGATGTACTACAAATCTACAATTTTATGAAAATTCTGAATCTACAAATCAAATTCAAGAACAATTGATCTGAACAACGTTAGCAGGTATGAATGATTAACGTGCACTATTTGGGACATCAAAACAATTCGGCATGAGAGAATGAAGCCTCGATGACAGGCAGTGGGGGTGGCAGCCGCAATTTCCCAGCGATGACGGCGCTATATTCAGAAACGAGTGATCGAGAAGCATGTCGACTCTCCACCTGGCAGACGGATCCTTAACCAAACACTTTCTTAAAAAATCTTTAGCCTCTTCGGATATCTTCTTGTTGGTAGGGATTTCAGGGATTTCATTACTGCAACAAATCTTGAACAAAACATCACTGGCTTGGTCTTTCTTATTGAGCTTCCATGGCGCTTTACCCGTCAACATCTGCAAAACGGTGCAACCCAATGCCCAAACATCCGACTCCGGTAGATATTCCTGTCGGATTATCGACTCCGGTGCGGCGTAAAGAACGGTACCTCTGAAACCACCGTCCTCATCCGCGGTTGCCCCAAATCTTTTAGCACTTACAAAATCCCCAAGCTTGACAACTTCAACTTGACTGGTACCTTCTATAACAAGCAACATATTGTGGGGCTTTACATCACAATGAACGTATCCCATTTTGTGGACATGACTGAGGGCAATGAGCATGGACTTCGCGTAGTGCTTCACTACGTCCTCCGACAAGCCTTTGTCAGTAATGCGATCTGCGAGGCATCCTCCAGGGGCGTACTCGAGCAGGATGTTGTAGAATTGTTCGCCATTTTCAATGGTGAGATCGTCTCCATAGCAATTAATGATGCACGGGCAAGCCTTGAATTGATCCAACAACTCCTTCTCTTTCAACAAAGACTTTGATTCCGAAACTTTGGCCGATTTGACGGCGATGATCGAAGGAAAATGGTGGTGGTTGTGAGTTTTTGCTTCTGATACAAAAGCAAAACATCCTCTACCCAGTGTTTTCCCTCTTGTCCAATCCATCTCTTTCTTTTTATCTATTATACTCAACTTTTGCTTTATATATATATATGTGTGTGTGTGTATAAGTTATCAAGTAAGTTGACAAAGACATTTTCAGATCATCCGAGTGTAATATACGTGGTAGCTAATTAAGGATTAGTTAATTAAGAATGACAAAATCTAGCGTTATATTTGCGCAAAGATTCCAAACGTTGAATGAATCATTAGTATAGCTTAATTCATAAGCCTAATTAGTGTCAATTTCAGTTTTAACAGACTTATTACAAAATTGTACTACAAACTTAATGTTGACGCTGCGTTTCAGTCTAATTAGTCATGCTACATATTAAAATGTTCCTACCAATCATCATATCAAGCAAAAACAGAGTCCAAATGGCTCCAACTAATTCACCAAAACAAAACGCAGCGTTTCTTGAGCTCCCTGAAGACGGGCCAACTGGTCCAAGTGCCGGGGGTGGAAACAGGCCTGTTGTGCTCGTGTTAGAAGAACTGTAACCAAAGTATAGAGGTCAAGTCAAACAAAAGAAAAGTACTATTATGTCCTTATCTTCCTCTCAAAAGCAAACTTGTAACTACAATTTTGTAAAGCATAGGACCGGAAATACAATTTTGTTGTTTTCTCTATGTGCTCATAACAAGTTTGTATGTCTAAAGGACAGATCAAATGGTTAGTGTTTTTACCTTCCTGTAAATCTACACGATCCATAACCTGCAAACGAATACAAACACGGGATTATTGCAGAATACAGAGCAAATTCTTACAGAAGATCAAGAAATCTTCGAATAGAATAACAAATTCAAGTAAATGCATCTATTATGGAAATGTTTTGCAGTCCTCTTTAATGGATAAGAAGACACAAAATGGCTTCAAATTTAATAAAAGGGCAAAATTGCTTTTTTAGTCCCCCAGGACTTGACTCTCACCCCTCTTACCCCTTGCAAAAATAACACTTCCGGTCCCAACTTTCAATTTGGACAAAAAGCGCACAACATTGATTGTTCTATAATGATCAAAAGTGCAAAAATCGGATGGGAAAGACAATGTGCAAAAAAGAAAAATTGGGAATATTTAAAAGTGTGGGACTATAAGTGTTGAGTATCCATTCATGTTAGGAGTTAATTAGAATGAAACTTTAAGAGATCTCAAGGTATATGTGGCATGCTTTTATATAATAACGGCTTGTTCTTTCTCCAAACTTACCACAAAAAATTTCCCACCATAAAATTAAAATCCATGATCCCTAAATCTTCTAAGAGCATTTTATGTCAATATCATCACTGCTTTGCATTAGTCATGAGAAATATAAACTAAAATCAGACTTAATAATATTTCACGAAACTTACTAGGATCCACAGTAGTTGTGGTAGCAGTGCCATCAAAATCACAAGTCCCACCAGAGCCTCTCATTCTCTGATAGTAATCATTATAAGCATAAGAAGCATGATTTTCCAACGTATCAGGTTCGTAACAAGGCCGTCCTTGCTGAATGGCTGCACAGTTAGCCCGACCCGGCCCACAAGCCCAGTCAAGGCCCATCCGCAACGAACTCTCGTCCACACCTCGTCTCGCGATACAGAAATCCATCGAAGAATTTCCCCCAAAACTACTCAAACTAATGTCATATATAGCACTGCCATTGTCGAAAATAACACCCCAGTTTCTCTTCGATACAGACCCTGCCCGTTTGTCTTCATTGAACAACTCATAAATGTATGCGTTGATGGGAATTGCGGGCTGACTTGGAGGGCCCGAATTATTCGACAAACGCCTAATTAAATTATTATTATAAGTTTCGGCATTTTCGACACTAGCATCGGGTTCACCCGCACCACCGAGCCACGGCCACCCGGTTTCGATCACGACAATAGGGATACCTGAAAAGTTTAGAGCACTTATAGAATTATAAGTAGCATCGACCAAAGCCTCGAACATGTTGTCATAATGGAAAAGGGTATTTGGGTCAACTATTTGTTTGACCGAAGGGAGTGGTTTAAAAAGAGCATACTCTAGAGGAAAAATACCGTTGCCTTTTATGTATTCAGAATAAGGATACGCATTTAACATGTAAAAGGATTTCGTGTTTCTTAAGAATTGAAGGATTTGGTACATAGTTGAGTTCCATGTTGTGTTAAATGTAGCGGTGGAAGGAGGAAAAGGCTGAGGAATTATGGTCATTGAACTCGGAGTCGAAATTTTAACGAGATTGTTTAGATTTGAAGTGACTAAAGCTCTATAGAGATAGTTCATAGCTGGTACCAAAATAGGTGCGGCATTTGGGATTAAAGTAAGAACTTCACTGCCGATAGCAATTGATGTTATATTGGTTGAAGGGATATAAGGTGCAACGTTATTATTAATCCATGCTGCGGCTGCTGACGATGATTCTCCGATACTTAAGACTTCCGAATTTGTGACACTAACTATGACTTCTATTCCGGTGTTTGATAGAGCATTGAGCATGTGGGCATCGGCATTAAAAAGACGGACGTGAGTTATTTGTCGAGATCTAAGGATTGCGACAATTTCTACGGGTGAAGGTAGATTTGAAACATCGGTTCCGATATTTATTCCGACAAACGCACCTGAAAATTCAAGAATGTTGTAGTTAGCGTTCTAGGAAATTCATATCATTGACATTCTAATAATTCTTTCCGTAAAGCATAAAGAATGAGTGAAATGCAAAAATACCCCTATGCGTTACCTAACTAGCAAAAATTCCCGTGTTATTTTAATTATCAAAAACCCTTCATTGCTAATTTTATTAGCAAAAAAAACCCTCCCAAGCCAAAATAACAATTATACCCCCACCAAAAGATGCAAAAACATCCCCATTCACTTAAAAAATTGACAATTACCCCATGTTAACTATTAAAATTGGCAGTAACCCCCATGTTCACTTAAAAAAATTGATAATAACCTCCCTATGATTTATGCAGAAATTTCAAATAGGCTTTTTTGCTCATAGAAATAACATAGGTGGGGTTTCGCTAATTAGACAAGCAGAAGGGATATTTCTGCATTTAGCTCTATAAAGTACCTTGTTAATCTCAAATTCTAAGACAAAAGAAAAAGGCAAAAATATCATAGTTTATACGATAGGCATTGCAGTAAAAAAATTGGACCAATACGTTGTATGAATGATCTTTACAACTATGTTACGAGTACACATAAGAATATTGATATTATTATGAACTTATTGCAACTTAGAAAAGATAATGTCACGCTTAATGACTCAAGAATTGAATTGTTTCCAAGTCATGCACAAGAATATTGAACACATTATTACATGTAAATTACGGGATTTTGGATTAACCTGTTGCATTGAAGAAGACTCCACAAAATAGTAGGATAGACTGAAGCCATATTTGAAGCATCATCAATAAAACAATAGAATTTAGCTTTGCAATTAACAAAACCAAGATCCTCAATCTTGACACCACACGTATAAATGGCCTTTTTGGATGTTGCCAACAATCATAAGAAACCTGCATCAATAGTACGAGAGTTGGGTGTTGTAATTGATAATTGATGAACATGCTAAAGGGTCTAATGTGATCAAGCAAATTCATAAAACAATGCAAAATTCAAGAATACAACAATGGACCAGCAAATTAGCTCTCAATTGCTTCAAATTAGTATTGTTGTGATAATCAACTTGTCTTGATTTAAGTTAACAAACCCATTTTAAGTTAAGGCTCACTCCACTGAATCCACATCCTAAATCCCTGTTCAGAACATCAAATATCTACAAGCAAAAGAATAAGAGGAGAAGATAGGAGACATGGGGCTAAAATCACTCATAAGTAAGACCTAAGGAAGAAATTAACCACGTGCAATGCCGTTTTGAGTGGGAGAGATCGGAAATTGAAAATTTTCTAGAATAGTAGAAGCCGAGACAGAATCTAGCAAAGAAAAGTTGTCAGGAACACAAAATCTTGATACACATTTCTTTTGCCAAAGAGGAAACTTCAAAAAAAAAAAAAAATCCCAGAAAAATCCAATCTTTATGCAGTAATTTCACAAGGGCCATAAATACATATCCACAAGTCAAAACCCAAACACACACCCCTTGTCCAAGAACGAACCCTTGTGAAATGCAAGCAAAATACAAACTTTATTATTAAAAGAAATTGAAGAAGAAAACTAACACTGGACTGGACTGAGAAAAATGTCACTTGCAGTAGTCTAGTTTCTTTTTGTTGTTAATGTTGATGCTGTTGTTGTTGTATAATTAAAAAGGAGTAATAAATAAATTATGTGTATGGAATGTGAAAGCTAAAACCCTTTGGACTGATTTGAAAGAATGAAGAGAAATTAAGTGTTTTTTTTTTTTTTTGGTACAAATTAAGTGTGTTGTGTTGCCGATTTGAAAGCTAAAACCCTTTGGACTGGAATGGGAAAGCGAAGCGGCAGGCGCGGGATGGGGACGTAGAGATCGTCTAAACGGACAAGCTGGATAAATAAATATTTCTTAATTAATCTTGTCCTTGTTATCATTCATCTCAATTATTAGGGAAAATTGCAGAAAACGTCTCAAATTAATCAGTGATTTTGGATTTTTGCCCCAAGCTATGTTATTTAGCCAAATTCATCCCATAATTTTTATATTTTTTTGGAATATCGTCCCACTTGCCACATGGATGCTTACGTGTCACAACGTGGCAAATTTTAGCATAAACAATTATACAAGATTGCAGAATTCGTCCAAAACTAATTACAAATTTTGATTTTTGTCCCTAACTATATTAATTCGCCGAATAATTTGTCATTTTGCATGATTTAGTCCATTATTAAATTTTTAATTTAATGAAAATGGCGATTCATCTTTTACTTTTTTAGGGACTAATGCAATTTATTCCCTGTAATATTAATAATGTTCAATTTATCCCCTGTAATTTGAAAAAGAGCAATTTACCCCCTGTGAAAATTTTAAAAAAGTATTTTATCCCCTTGAACCGGAGAGTGTAACTTAATTGCGTAAATTGAGAGTGGGCTTGCAAAGTGTTTTATAACAATGGGGTAAATTACTACATTTATGATAATACAGGAGGTGAATTGTCACATTTATCACAATACATGGGGTAAACTGTCACATTATCATAACACAGAGATGTAAATTGAACATTATGAATATCATATCGAAGTAAATTGCCATTAACTTTTTTTTAAGAGAAAAATAGTATGGATTTTCGAAATTTCCGTGAGCTTTTGAGAAAAAAATCATATTTCAGTTCATTAGGAAAAATCTGTGCATTATTTTGTATTAATAAATAATAAATATTCATAATTAGTTTGGAACGAATTATTTTTTCCCATGTCATTTCAATTACGGGACGGAAGTCGGCGTGTTTTAATAGTTTAGGACGAAAAATTAAATTTTGTAATTAGTTTGGACAAATTCTGCAATCTTATATAATTGTTTATGCTAAAGTTTGTCATGTCATGGCACGTAAGCAACCATGTGGCAAGTGGGACGATATTCCAAAATAATATAAAATTACGGGACGAATTTGGCTAAATGATATAGCTTGGGACGAAAATCCAAAATCACTAATTAATTTTGGACATTTTTTGCAATTTTGTCCAATTATTGTTGTAAATTAAAAATATATCCATTTAGCATTTAATTTGATTTTCTTATATATCATATTTTAATCGTAAGCAACAGCCTGGCCAAGCTGTATCTTGTGTTGTTTTATAAGATAAATAAATGATCAAACGAATTATATTGTGAGAATGATTATCAATATTTTTGGTGGATTATGTGGTGCATATTAAAGGCTAAGTTTAAGCATATATGAAAATAAGTACTTTTGATGTATTTCTCTTTATTATCTTTCAACAACTCGACAAGTTATTAAAATGTTATTTGAGTAATAGAATATTTTACTTAGTCTATTTTGAAATTATATAATTTAATATCAAATAACATCTAAGATATTTAGGGTGAGTTTGGCCTAGCAATTCGAAAATCAATTATAGAAAAATTAATTTTACTAAAATGGATTTTGGCAATAAGTGATTATGATAAAATTCAATTACAAAATAATTGATTTTGGATAATAGCTTTTGCAAAAGTAAGGGTGAGTTTGGCCTAGCGATTCGAAAATCAATTATAGGAGAATTAATTTTACTAAAATGGATTTTGGCAATAATTGATTATGATAAAATTCAATTATAAAATAATTGCTTTTGGATAATAGCTTTTGCAAAAGTAACACTCTAGTAGCTTCTGAAATAAGTTGATTTTTAGCTTCTAGAGATCCCAAAAGTGATTATGATATTAGGGGCCAAACACCATTAAAATCAAGATTGACTAAAAGCAAATTCTATAATTGGGGCCAAACACTTCAAAAATCACAATGGATGTCTAGAAGTGCTTTTAATAGCTCCCACCGCTGGGCCAAACTCACCCTAACACTTTAGTAGCTTCTGAAATAAGTTGATTTTTTGCTTCTGGATATCTCAAAAGCGATTATGATTTTAGGGGCCAAACACCATTAAAATCATGATTGACTAAAAGAAATTTCTATAATTGGGGCCAAACACTTCAAAAATCACAATGGAGGTCTAGAAGTGCTTTTAAGAGCTCCCACCGCTGGGCCAAACTCACCCTAACGATTTAAATGTGTAAAACACAAAATAGAAAAAACAACATAACTTGTTGGTTTAAATATTATTAAAAGCAAACCACATATATTAATATTACACTCAACAAATATGATACTCCCTCCGTCCCATTTATTTTGCTCTCTTGGTACGGTCAACTAGTCAACTTGACTAAATTATAATAAATAATTTAATTAATATATTTCACTAATAAGTTGATAATATCATATGACACCATATATATTAATATTTAAAAGGTTTAATACACCACAAATGTGAATAATTTAATATGATAAGTCACTTAGCAAAGGGAGTAAAATTTTAAAATAAAGAGAATAGGTATTTTGGGGACATATTTTTACAACTAAAAAATAATAAATTACACCATCAATTAACAAAATATTTTTTTGCTAAAACTTTAATTTTCTGTTGGTAATTTTATTGCTAAGTTTTAAAATTTTGTTGGTAATTAATTACACTTTTATGTACATTGAATGCTTGTGCACATTGTTGCTTAATTCCTATTTCCTATCAAAAGTACATAAAAATGTATTCATTAGTAAATAATATGGTTACAAATATGTATTTGATGCATACTGGGGTATCGTGTTATTGTAGTTTTTTTGTGAAAATGGTTTCTCCATCTTTGATCTTGTCGAATTTTTTGTATGATTTTCTGCTCTTTTGAATAAATGAAATATTGATTCATCAACACATAACAATTTTATTATCGTTCATGTATTACTTTGCACCATTGATTTCTTCTATTTTCCCATGCTTTAAGGATAAAATTAAGGGCATATCCAACCTACTAGGGGCGGGAGGGAGATGCCTTGGGGGGGGGGGGACACAATCGGCTCGAGCCGATCGTGGGGTGGGAGGGGAGCATCCCCAAGGGTGCCCTGGGGGATGGCTTCCCTAGGGCAACCCCACTGCCGCAGCAGACAGCGCCATATGCTGTTTTATTATTTATTTTTCCTTTATTTAATTTCTTTTTTTATTTATAAAATCCATTTTAAAAACATTAATTAAAAATCGAAGAGTTGATTTTTAAATTTTATGTAAAATTTAATAACATAGTATTTTAAATCAAAGATGTAACATTGTTAGTTTTAATTTAAAATTTTAAAATGTGTTTACGAAAGTTAAATTTAAACAAAACTTACAAATATTCAAAATTTGATTTTTTCATATTTTAATTTTACCTATTATTATTATTAATTTTCAAAATTATTATTATTATTACTATAGAGTTAATTATTAATATAGGTGACAGTGGGGTGTATTTGTAGTTAATGCACCCCCGACGGCTGTAAACGAGATAGTCCAAAGGGTGGGATATCCCGGGAATGATAGTTGATAAGTCCGAATATACACTTTTGTAGGATGGAGATGTCCTAAAGAGACCTGAAAAAATTAAAATATCTCTTTAATTTTCGTAATAGGATATATGATCCTAAGGGCAAGTCCAATGGTAGTTTGTATATTTGGGGATGTAAAATGCATTATACATTCTCAAATAGTTGTTTGCATACTCATTTAAATTGATTCATTCCAATGGTGAGCATGTAAATTAAGTTTCTATGTCACTTTATTAATATTTTTATTATTTTCTAAATATTTTTATCCAATCACATTCATTCCCTCTCAACATCTACCATATACATATCATGTTTCTCTCTCATCAAGAGTAAGTAAATTTACATTCTTAAAGTAAAATTTGTAAAATAGAAACTATTTTCCATGCTCCCTTTGAAATGAGAAAAAATGTAAATTGGAGATGAATAATGGTAGTTGGGCTTTTGAATCTCCATTTCATATCTCCATTGCAAAAATAAAAGAAACTGTGCAGAGTGGGATCCAGGTGTATCATGAGTTTGAGTGTATTTTTTTTTTTTTTGAGGGAAAGATGTAAAACTTTCATTCAAACGAGAACATCCGAGTTTACAATGTCAAGAATATAGCTAGGCAAAACATTTCCACACGTGGAATTTGACAAAGCTAACTTTGCTAAAGAATGAGCAACTCTATTATTTTCTCTAAGAGTATGACAACTACGAAAAACCTCAAATAAGTGATGAGTGTAAATTAGAAAGAAGTAATCGAATACTTATAAACCACATAAAAAAAATCAATATTGCATTTCATAAGTATTCGATTACATCTTTGTAATTTATTTGTAAATAAAATTAATATTTTTTTTGGTCCTCAAATAAAATTAATTAAGATAAATACATTTTCTAATTTATAATTATATATAAATAATATTAAAATAAATCAAGAATATATAAGGTATTTTATTGCGTGTTGAGACTATATAAAGTGAAAAGTATAAATAAAAATATTTGTTGGGGGTGGTTAGGCAAAAGAACAAAATGAATTGTTTAATTTAAATAGATAGTTTTTTTTGAAATTTAAAATTATTATATGAAATATAAAGATATAGATTCACGTACTCATCAGATAGTATATATAATTAATTAAGATTAACAAAATTTTCTTATTTGTAATCTCATATAATTAATCTTAAAGTAAATAAAGAAGATATAAGGTAAAATGTATGAATACAAATATTTAGTGGGGTTGATTAGGCAGAAAGACAATGAATTTTTTAATTGTAATAAAAACTGGACCACATGGTCTAGGAGTTTGCTCCTAGACCAGGTCCACTGAAGAATCTTCCTCTTATGACTATCACAAATCAAATATTCCCTCCGGTTCATATTAATTGTCACATTGTTACTTTTCATACATATTAAGAAACCTTATGATTAATCACTTTTACATGGTAAAATATCAAAAATAGGAAGGACTCTTGAGCTTCCCAACCTAGATATAAGAGAAGGGCAAAATTTGAAAAAATTGCATTGAAAACTCAAATGTGCCAATTAATATGAAACATAAAAATTTGGCAAATGTGCCAACTAATATGAACCGGAGGGAGTAATCAATTGATATAGGTATGGATTGAGATAGACTTACACGAATATGTATTATTTAAACTGTGTGAGAATGTTGCGACTTATAAGCTGGTGTAAGATACAAATACATACAAAATAGAGATAAACTTGGTGATTGGTTTAGTATAAATGACTGGTTCATCACAATATGTCGAACTCAAGTTCGAATCCATGTTGAAAAAAAATTTCACTTAATATATCAAACGCGTCTTTAAATTGTTTAAAACAGATTTAAAACATCAATACCAATAAACTCGTATCTAATCTATTTAAAAGTTAAATTATAGTTGACTGAATAGTGAAATTTGATGCATAGCTAAGTTGCATTTGAAATATTTTTCCATTGGTTGATTTAGATAAATGGATTAGACAATAGAAAATACAATATATAGACAAAGTTGCCCCAGGTTTATTTCAAAATTACAACACTACCCCCTTACTTTGAATAAAATCCTAATTAAAGATAATTCTTATAATAGAGTTGAACCTGGAGGACCGAACGTTGGAAGGGATTTCACCTAACATCCCTACCGCCAAAAGCCCTAAATACGCTCCCAATTTCGCATTTTCTTGATTTCAGGGTAAAAGGTTTCTTCGTATCATCAATCTGTCCTTGCGTTTTCATAGCGAATCTCAGCAGCGCCATGTCAAAACGGTGCGCCATTTGAATTGTTTTATACAATTTGATCTTCGTTTTCTTGGGTTGAATTTCTTGCCGAATTTTATTTTTTATGTTCGAATTGTTCAATCTCGGTGATGAATTTATTATAGCTGGTCAATCTGTAAACTAGCTGTTCTCTTAAATATTTGATTGTGTAAAATTTGGGAAAAATTGATATATTTGAGAATTATGAAAAATGAATTACTTTGCTCGTCTCAATACTTTTGCTTCATTATGAGTGAAATTTTAAATGAAAGTTGACGATTCCATTTTAGGAAAGAAAGCCATGTTTCGGGATGTCACGAGAATGAGAGCAAAGGATTTGGGACAAATGGAGTATAATTTTGGACTTGCAAAAGAAAAAAAACGAAAATGAAACAAGTGATTTGAAATTATGGTTTTTCTTTCAAGGGCCCTTGTAGAATTCATATCTTTATCTATGACTGTAATACTCTTTGAAAGAAACTCGTTTATGGTTGCAAAATATATGGAAGTTTAAAACACGATCATGCCTCACATTAAGAAAAGAATGGAGGTTGATTGACTAATATATGAGTGAAATTTGATTGTCATATAAAATGTCATGCCATGTAGAAATTACATTGGAAGGAGTGGTATGAGAATAATTCTTTGATGAACTAGAACAGCATAATACTACAAGCTTAAGTCTCTAATTCTCTATTTCAAGTCACTTACATGTTTTGGAATTTGATTAGGGTAAGCTTGAGGCTACTAACTTCATATCTAAAAAATAAATTTAGAACAAACACCTTCACCAACCACTTGTAGCTGCATATTGGCAATATTTTTTTTTTGTTTAAATGTTGATTCTTCTTCTTCCGAATATACTTTAATTAGGTATATCGCGAATCATGAATTCGGTTCAGCAGGTTGTTTGTTGACTTATTTATTCATTCCCGCAGAGTGCTTAGGGCATCTTGCGCTGAAATACCTGAAATTGAATAATTACTCTTTATTCTCACAACTAAAAGAAAATACATAAATCTGACCAAAATCATTTCTTCTTTGACCAAAATAGTCTATCTTGCATGTAGCTGATCACTTCAGGTCGAAGCATCAGTATTTTAGTTCTTTAGCATCATTTTATGTGGAGGAAGAACATGGCATAAGTAACACTTTTTTTTTTTACTGATTTTGACTCTTTCAGGGTTCTTTGCAAATTTTTTGCGCAAGGGGCATGTTTGAAAGGGGAGCGTTGCGAGTTTTCGCATGATTGGAAGGCCCCACCTAACAATGTAACTTTTCTTGTAACCTTGTAGAATTGACAATGTTTTAAATGGTAGAATGATAATTCTATTTTTGCTATGCTATTGCAGATATGTACCTACTACCAAAAGGGAGTCTGCACTTATGGTAGTCGATGTAGATATGAACATGTCAAAGTTTCTCAATCACAGGCCTCACCTTCATCTTCATCCTTCAATCTTCCGTTCCCCACAGAAAGTCTTCCTGGAACTGCAACACATGGCTCAGCTGAACATTCAACATCTAGTGCACCTTTTAGTCCTCCTCCTAGATCTGCATGGGGAGAAAATTCCGGGCATAATAATGTACGAGAGACTGATGATGGTGTTGGGTATTTGAGGAGTGTTGGTCCAGCTGATCAGTCAATCTGCCCTTTTGCTGCTGCTGGTGACTGTCCACGTGGGGACAAATGCCCTCACATTCATGGGGACCTGTGTCCAACCTGTGGGAAACATTGCTTGCACCCCTTCAGGCCAGAAGAAAGAGAAGAACACATGAAAACATGTGAGAAAAGGCGAAAGCACTTAGAGGCATTAAGACACAGTCAAGAAATAGAGTGCAGTGTGTGCCTTGAGCGTGTCCTCTCGAAGGCTACGCCAGCAGAAAGAAAATTTGGAATACTATCAGAATGTGATCATTCTTTCTGCATATCATGTATCAGGAACTGGCGGAGTAGTTCCCTAACTTCTGGTTTGGATGTCAATTCTGCATTAAGAGCTTGTCCTATATGTCGAAAACTTTCATACTTCGTGATTCCTAGTGTCATTTGGTACTGTTCGAAAGAGGAAAAACAGGATATAGTTGATAGCTACAAGACAAAACTGAGGTACAATTGCGTCTCTCTCTATGTTTTCCATCTCTGCTCCTCCTTTGATGGCTAGTAATTCTCTTTCAGGTCTATTGATTGCAAGCACTTCGACTTTGGGAATGGGAACTGCCCATTTGGAACAAGTTGTTTTTACAAGGTATGGCTACTCTATTTAGGCTAAAGTGGTGTACCTGTCATTTTGATGGTTCATGCTGAATTGCTCTATTATTGATGTCTTTGTGAATTTGGTTTGAAATTATTAAATGGATTAGATATATATCGGGTGCTAACTGTTTTGGGTAGGGATGCGGAAATATAATTCTGAAAATCCGATGCAAGAAGTTGTGAAGGGAGCCTAATTAGGGCCAAATTAGTTTGGTGATGTTTTATTTATATGGGACGAGTCCTTGTTCTTGCGGCATTTTTTTGCCTTTTGAGAAAACGCTCTAAGGACGAGAAAACAGGGAGGTCAATTTGATATCCAAAAACTGCTCTGCAACAGTCAACCCTCTATTTTTCTATTGAAAAATAATCTCATTGATATAATTTTTAGTCTCTATATGCTACATTTATGAGTTTTTAGAGGTTGAGAAACTTGATGTGAAGAGATTGGCTTTTAAAGAAGTTAAATTACCTTCAGTTTGTGGAGAAACTAGATAGGTGTTATGATGCGATTGGTTGAAAATCTAAGAATGCTTGGCTAATTTATATTGGGTTTAAATTGTGTTTTATTGTCAGCATTAACTTATATAAATACCAGACTATATCATGATTTTCACTTCACTCGTTCTCTACCGATTAAATTCTAGGTCTAACTATCTTAGTGAGTATATCTTAGATTATTAATCATGAAAATTCTAGTAGTCATATTATATAAGGATAGATACATGTTAGGTAATAAATGGAAACGGAAGCAGAAGTATGTGTTGTGTCTCACACTGAAAAAAATGTTACTTAGTTTTGATACATCTGTTGTACTTTTCTGCTGTTAAGCACTTGTAAAATTCTGACATTTAGCGTCTTCTGTTCTGTAATTCTTCTTGTCAATCTATATTTGATTTAGACTAGGTGTTGCTTTACCGCTGCATTTTGTGCATTTCGCTATGAGGGTCATGGGTTCTGCCTCTAGATACAGATTTAGGATATGATGGAACCTCTCCATAAACCCTTGGAACCTTAAAACAAAGATATATCTTGGTCTCCAAGGCATTATTAATTGTACTTTCACTAAATTATATAATTACTAATTAACTTTCACAAGGTATTATTTTATTCATTAGTCATATTAGAGATATATCTTGGTCTCCAAGGCATTATTAATTGTACTTTCACTAAATTATATAATTACTAATTAACTTTCACAAGGTATTATTTTATGCATTAGTCATATTAGTCAAGCATGTAAGCTTCTAGCGTTAAAAATACGACTGCTGTAGATATCATTTACTATCTGATGGCTTCGTTGGCTTATTCTGTTCCAGCATACAGTCAAGCCTGGATCATTTTTGTGGAACGCTACACTCTACCCTGATCTATACAGCTCAGAGTTTCGGGATATAGTTGAAGTTGAATCAAGCTCTGACACCTCTGATATGAATGGCTCACAAGCTTTAGCTGAGCACTTTTACAGTTCTCACATTCCAATAGATAATGAGGAACTGGAAAATTTTAGTGATGAAGATTTAAACAATATAATGGCAGAGGTTTTGGCGTTGTTTCCTACATTGCTGGATGATGATGATGATGATAACAATTATTCTAGTGATGAATGATATTTTTTGAGTTGTAATTTGTCAAGTTGGGAAACTGTGATATGGATATGAATATTCACCCGAGAGTTTTGTAGCTTGAACTATTTTGTCATATCGTGTCTGAGATCATAATATTAATGCTGAAGTCCTGATACTGGTTTAATTTGGCCAACTATATGTTGGTGGCTATAATGCTCATTCTATACTATTAAGTGCTTGTTTCCCTACATGCAAGTGTGTTAGTGTGGGTTGTGCTTAAATAATTAAATCAAATGCCACTTTTCTGTTAAAAAAATATATTTAAATGGATTCCATTTTACAGCATGCATATCGTGATGGTCGTCTAGAGGAAGTCGCTCCTCGTCATCTTGGGGCTGAAGATGGAAATACAGTGATTGCTAAGAGTATTAGGTCTCTTCATTTCCTGCTAGTTTGTATTTTGCATTATTTTAAAAATACTTTTCTCCGTTCGACATATTTATTTGTGTTTGAAATGCCAATCATGATGCTTTCAGGCTCTCCGACTTTCTTAGAAATTTGCAGATAAGGTGATTAAAGCTTTAAAGATTTCAAGAGATTTTTCAGGTCTGAATTTTATTTTCCTAAATTTCTAACATTACCATGCATGCCGTACCAGTTCTAAATAATTCAAATAATGCTGCTTCTGATGACATATACTTTTAACAGCAATTATATACTTAGCCTGACACGAGTTTCTTCTTTTCCATATAATCTCATCAATTTTCCTCTTTTAAATTTAGGACAAATTATTGTGCTTTGCATAATGCTTGCAGGTATGTAGTTGTTTATGACACGTATATATCAATGTGACACTTATTATGCTTGAGATTTGCATGCGAATTTGACTCATGCTTTTCCGAATCTAGCAAATTCTCTACGGCTTCCCCCGAAATAAAGAAATAGGCAAAAGAAGTCTTCCCTCAAGATTCCATAGCACCTTGCTCACACGTTTGAGAAACTTAACGCTGTTTACCTTAAATGTTATAGAATGTCACTCTTCCATCTTGAACTCACTTATTTTTCTTCATTATCTTAATAGATAAATAAAAATATATAGAGACCCACAAGTACTATTTCCTTAGGTTGCGGAATGGTTTATGGCGTTTAAATTAACATGGAAGGGTTTTTGCTTATTTCCTTATCAGGGTTTATCCCTCAAGTCTTAGTGTTTTATAAACACACATGTAACAAATTGGCAATTTCCATAGATTTTGCTTATTTTAAATCTTAAAATTCCCTCTTAGCTCAAGTGCTTTATATGGTGGCAAGCTCAAGTTCCCGTCGCTAAAACTTCGGAAGATGTCTGTTTGGGGTAGTTTGGAAGGAGAGAAATGCTAGAACTTCTGAAGGAAAAGAAAGAATAGTAATGTCCGTGAAGAATGATTTTTGAACCTTTTATTTTTTTGGACTAAGGAGACTTTTACCTGATAGTTTTACTTATTTTGCTAACTTTTTGAACAATGTTCAGTTTCGTATAGATAGTTAAGGTCCCATCGCTACTCAAGTCAAGTTTGTGGTTACTTCTACTTTGATCATTAGTCTTGGTTTTGAAATATGACATTAAAATGACTTATCATGATAAGTATGAGGATGTTCTGTTTCTTACTTCACGAGCTTATACATGCAGGCATTTGACGGGGGTTACTGTCATCTGTCATTCAGCTAAAATATCGGTTATTAATGGATGAAGAGAGCTTATATATAAGGCGAGTTTTACCTTTTATACTTGAGCATCGTGGTTACAGGCTCGATTTATTATGATGTCTTAATATGTTCCCATAACTTCAGAACTCTATACGAAATAGAAGTTTAAATTGCCAAAATTTGCATCAAGTTTGGATAAAGAAGAAAGTTCCTTATTTCCCTCTCTTTAGTGTAGTTTGAGAAAGAATATTAATTTAGCCCTTACCTATCTAATTGTTAACACGTTATTTGTCTTACTTTATAGTCTCAGGTACCGTTATTCTCATGCATGTCAACAATGATTTCCAAGATTCGAGACCGAGTATCTTATATAACAATAATTTTGGGTTCATAGTTGCGGTTGTTTAGTGATTTAAGGTTGTCAATATGAAGTACATTGAGTAAGGGATGCAAATGAATGTAAAATAGTCACTTTATGAACCTGGGCAGAAGTAATAAAAAAGTGTTGTGCTAAATTTTGCAGTTGTATTATTCTTGTTATCATGGATCTGTAGCAGCAGTATAAGGTACCCATTGTTGTGTGAAGTTGTAACATTGGGCTATACTCGATTTTCACTTTTTGCAAGTTGTGAGGTTCACTGAAATTAAGTCAATTTATCAGATTTGAGGTTTATATTATATACTATTTCACTTCAACTAGGGCTGAAAATCAATTTATTTGACTCGTTAAAAACTTGTTTGAGTTTGATGCAATATACATATCAAAACAAAAGTGAATACCTAAGTTTTAAAATTATCGATTCATATTGTCAAATTAAAGAACCAAAAGTGAATACCTAATTAACAAAATACTACAATTTTCTTTATAAGAAGATTGACTTCAATTGAAGGAACTAAATTAATGTTTGGACTACAATCCACATTTAAAATTAATAAGAACATCCACGACCAAATAGCTTGAATAAATTTGTTTAGCGATCAACAAGAGAAAAAGAGATATTATCACAAACTAAGAATGTGAAAATAAGTACATATATGTCTCACTTTAATTATTTATTCCTCTGCAACCTAAAATATACTTCTATATATTTACTAATACATCATGATAATAATCGATCGATCCCAATAGTATATGATCAAAATAATAATTTAATTTAATGTTAATGAATCCATCCACCAATATATATAACGAAATTCAGTTCTTCATGAGAGCCAAGAGAGAGAAAAACAAAGAAGAACCAACAAGGGCGGCGGAAACCGGCAAAGAGTACCCGACACCAGCGTCAGGCGAAGGCGCCGGAGCCAAACCCTCTTGAGCAAAAGCACCAGACGACATAGTTGCCGCCATGATCATTGCCACATACATGAAAACAACACCCTTCAAATTTGCCATTAATATAAATATATATATGTTGATCGATGAGATATATATATATATATATATATATTTAATTTGCTTTGTATTTGAATATTAGTAGTGTATATATGTTTTGTTGATATTGTAAATTTGATATTGTTTGTCAAGGGGTATATATAGGGGTTGGGTTGGATTAATTATATATATATATATATATATATGTAAAAGCGTGTGGGGACATGACAGGAAATGAAATTGGAAATGTGTTGTGATCATACTAAGTTTAGTTATTTAGTTTATTTTGATTTTGTTCAGATTCAATAATAATAATAATTAGTTACGTTGTTGGACTTTACAGCAAATTAAATTAAAGTAGATCTATCGCGCGAGAATTAATTAATGCCTCCGTCCATTTCTTAACGCGTAAGGATTTCTAATAGAGAAAATTCAAAACATCTAGATCACCATTGTGAATTTAACTGTGCACATAATGGTTGAATAACAACACTTTACATTATATATAAATACAACACATTTATTTTGTTGTTAGAATTAATATTTAGGACGTAACCTCTTTTAAGGCATTTAAGCTTGTATTTAATTTCTAGATTTCGAGAGTAAAGTAAATCACGTACATTATGTATTAGAGGAATAATCAAGAATAATAAATAAGATTGAGTCTATAGTACTAAGAGAGGGTGGTGGCGGGTGAGGTAAGAAGAGAACAATATACTTTTTAATTCCGTCTCATTATTTTTACTTCACCCGATCAAACTTTTTAATTTTTTAAGTGATTTATCATATTAAATTATTTATATTTGTAGTGTATTAAACATTTTAAATATTAATATATATGATATTATCAACTTATTAGTAAAATATATTATAAATTTAATTAAGTTGATTTATCCCAATAATAAAAAGAATAGGAGGTAGAAAGTATGATATAGTTGGGCGGAAAGGAGTCACGTTTCACGGCCGGTCCGGTGTTGATGACCAATTCAAGGATAGCTGTGAATCCACATGGCACAATGGGGTGGGGTAGATGGGGATGGGTTAACTAATTTATTTTCTTTCTAAGGCAAGATTCTTAAGTCGGTGAGTTAATTCATACATACATACATATATATGGATTCTTATGTCCTTGATTAATTAATTAGGATTATTTTGGTTCTGCTGACTTGGACTTATTCAACTCTTATTAACTACAAAATCAACATTTTGGTCGTCTGCCTCACGTCTCCTTTTAACAGCTCTAGAAACTTCTCAAATATTTTACTGTGGTAGGTTGCATGTAATTAAGAATATAAGATTACACATATAATTTATAATTAATTGAATCTTAATTTGCTTATCATGATCACCATCTCAATATGTAGTTTATTCACATTGTATTAGCTTTTATCTAGTATTAATGAGAGTGGAGAAAAATAATTTCTAGTACGTCCCCATTTATCTTTATGATAAGATTTTATATATATGACATTTAAAACACAAGGCAATAAGGGAAAATAAATCAAACATAATTAACGTGCGCCCAAATCATTGTAGAAGTGGACAGCGTTACATATCTAAATTTGGGTCACATAATATTTCAAATGAATAATAACGCATCACGTAAAACTATAATGTGGAATATAAATATCGAATTAGACTAAATATTGGAGTAGCCGAACACCATAGAATTAGTCAATTATTAAATGACTATTTTTTTAATATATAAATACTGTGGTAAAATTATATTAATGTCTCAAGATTTTGAAGGTCTTGGTTGGAGTTGTACTGAAATATGAATATATGTCTAGTTTAATTCTAATTATCCGAACACCATAGAATTATAATTTGTTGGATAAATAATCATTATTATGATCATGTAATTAATTTTCGTCTAAAAAATATAATAAATAAATAAATATAGTATTCTTTTTTTCCTAAAATTTGGAAAACCTTAATTATTTATAGGCGGTCTGTTGCATTAAATTAGTTACGTGAAGCTAATAATTTTTTAAAATTTACGGTGTCCCGATATTTAAGTTCCAACATCCGTAAATATTCCAAAACTAAAATTGACGATGGATATTGATTTAATTATTATTATTCTAAAAATAGGCAACCAAACAAATCACTATAAAAAGGCTTGAAATCCCACCATTTATTCACAAGCTAGGCAGCCAATTAAGCATAAGCAATTAAGATCCGGTGATAATTAATTGCTAGATCTCAACCCCCTTGAAAATTTCACCGAATCTTCCTCAATTACCACCATGGAAATGAAGAAGATCGCATGCGCCACCATCATCGCCGCCGCCGCCACCATGAGCGCCGTGTCTGCCACCGCTAGTGGTCCTTCTCAGGCACCAGCCCCTGCCCCGGTCAGCGGTGCTATCGCTGCCTTGCCCGCCGTGGGATCCCTCATTGGGGCCTCACTCTTGTCATTCTTTGCACTTTACATGCATTAGATGAAACAAAAAAAAAAATTATTTTCTTCTTCTGGAGAGGAACATAAAAGAATTTTAATCTTATGATGATCATCTTGTATTTTTTTTATTTTTCATTTAATTGATGTATCTTGTCATTTGATGACGTAATAAAGAAAAAAATATTTGTTTTTATATTTTGGCAGTGGTATTGTTAATAATGCTAATTTATTTATTTTTATTTTTACAATCGGTATTGTATCTGCGCGTATTTGTGACACGAGAAAAGTCGCCTTAATTAAATTCGTTCATACTCAAATATTAATAAGTTACATGAATATGTTCATAGTACGCGATTTAGGTTTGTGTGAACAAATTATTCTACCTTTTACTTTATTTATTGGACTAATCAATTAAGAACCCGTCATTACAATTTGATGGAAAATTCTTACATAGATCAGGTCTAAGAGCTTAGTGGTAAATCTTGTGATTGTAAATGCACCACATAATACATTTTGATGATGTCATGCTCTCACAATGTATGATGTAGTGCATTTACAATCACCAAGTCTATGAAAAGCTCATAGATCAGGTCTATGCAAGAATTTTCCCAATTTGATGTTGTAATGCCATTTTCTCTCTTTAAAAGTATATATTAATACTATGATGACAAACAAATATTTATAAATTTTATATATCTATTAATTTTGGTACAAAATTTGTAGGTTATTATTAGCACATAAATTGGTATTTTCGCATTATAAGTGGCTGACATATTCTATCAGGAAATTGACAAATGTGGATATTTTTCTAATGTAATGCTAGCATTTGTATTTAACTTATCTTTGCATTTTAACTGTAATTGGAATATAGATTCGAATAAAATTTCTAATGTAATTATGATTAATGTAATACTTTTATATTTGTCATCTAAAAAAAAAAGGTTCGGTGGTAAATTAATTGGTAATTGTGACTTGGATATTAAAGGTATATATAGCTGTTTTGGGTATGTATAGTCACAAATATGCCGTCTCCAAAAGAAAATCAGATATATGATGCTGATTAACTAATTTTATTATATAAATAATAATCATGTTAAATTTTAGTTTTAAAAGAAACTGCTCGCGCTACTTAAATATTATATCACCAACAAAATTAAACCAATAGTAAATGAAATGATGATTTTAAGCCTTTTTTCACATGCAGTTCTGAAAAGTAAAAATAGCAAATGGTAATTATGGTACAAATTATTTATGAAAAACAAAGTCAAACACGTCTAATATGTTTACACTTTACAGATGGTAGTCAACATTAAAGTACTTTTGACATTTATTATTGAATAAAATAATAATTTTATTTATGAATTGACTGCACTGCAGCCACTAGTTTATTAAACTTGGAATAATGAACACCGTCAGGTGCGAGTGAGTACTGCTGCGAAGCATAGGAAACCCATAGCTATTCTTCCAATAACTGCTTTAGCTGCAAATTAAAAAGATTTTTCTTTGTTTTGATTTGATGGATAAATAAAGTGGAAAAGAGATTCGAATATTTACGTACAAGGATAATTGTAGATAATATGGCCGAAATTATTGTCACACTTTTTAGTTTTTCCGTAATTTCTGTGAAGGAGAAAAGATGCTTGTGAAGATGTCCTTGTGATGACATCCGAATACGAATCATAACATGCCCCACCCGGTTGTATGATCCGACATGATTGAGTCCTGCAAATAGATTTCACGTATCTGTCCAATTCCACAACACCAATGTCTGGTTTTGCCACACACCATGAGCGTCGTCTAGCCTAACAGATCGATTAATACAATTATGGATCGGATCAAATATCAAATATACTATTATTTGATATAAACGAACCGGGTCACAACAATAACTTACCCAGCAAACATCCACACTAAGCAGCAGCAGCAAAAGGCAGCTGAAGAAAATATTATTTAATTTGGCCATAAAAAAATACTAGCTATCCTACTTACTTGTATATGTTGAATTTAAATAGGGTACGTTCAGCATTATAAAAAACTGGATTTATCACAAGGAAAGAAAATTCTAATAAATTTAAGCAGTTCTCTAATTAATTATGTGGAAAACTGATATAAATATAAGGTCTGAATTTTAATTACAAAAATATGATAAATGATGAATGGACAAAAAAATAAACCATAAAGTTCATGACTTGAGTCAAAAAGAAAAAAACCATAGTCAAATCTATAAATCCAGAGATAACCTTAATATTAATTTCACAAATTAATTTGCCAAATAGATCTGATTTCTACAATTGATCTCTTTCATAATCTCATCTTAAGAATGCTAAAAACTTTCTAAAGTCGCATACGGTGCCTAATGTAGCAGAAAAATAGTATTTAGTACGCAATAGCGCTTTCACCCACTTGACTGATCTTTCCTTCACTCCCAAAATTCCCAATTATATTTCTAGGGTTTATATAAATCTCTCAATCCCAGCCCTTTTACCAACTTTAACTATAACTATTTCTAAACCATAGAAAATCAAGAAAAGAATATTCGAAATCCAGAACCATGTCAATCCCTCAAGACCTATATCCAACCGAAGAAGATTACTTATACGAAGAAGAAGTTCTTCAAAATCCTAACAACCTCAAGCACTGGTGGCGCTACTTAATCGCTCGAATCGATTCCCCTTTCAGAAAACGCTCCATTATTTACGAACGTGCCCTCAAAGCATTGCCTGGAAGCTACAAGCTATGGCATGCTTATCTCCGCGAACGCCTCGAAATCGTGAGGAATTTACCTATTACCCATTCTCAGTACCAAACCCTAAACAACACCTTCGAACGAGCCCTCGCCACTATGCACAAAATGCCCCGAATTTGGATCATGTACTTGCAGACACTAACTCACCAGAAGTTGATTACCAGGGCTCGACGTGCTTTCGATCGTGCTCTCTGTGCGTTGCCTGTAACGCAGCACGACCGCATTTGGGAATATTACTTGTTCTTTGTGTCTCAAAAGGGTCTGCCAATAGAGACCTCATTGAGAGTGTACAGAAGGTATTTGAAGTATGATCCGAGTCACATTGAGGATTTTATTGAGTTCTTGATTAATTCCGAGCTGTGGCAGGAAGCGGCTGAGAGGCTGGCGGGAGTGTTGAATGACGATAAGTTTTATTCGATAAAGGGGAAGACGAAGCATAGGTTGTGGTTGGAGTTGTGTGATTTATTGACCCAACATGCAAGGGAGATTTCTGGGTTAAACGTGGATGCTATAATTAGAGGAGGGATTAGGAAGTTCACGGATGAGGTGGGGAGGTTGTGGACATCTCTAGCTGATTATTATATAAGGAGGGGTTTGTATGAAAAAGCTAGAGATGTTTTTGAGGAAGGAATGACGACAGTGATCACGGTGAGAGATTTTAGTGTTATCTTCGATGCTTACTCGCAGTTTGAGGAGAGCATGCTGTCTGTCAAAATGGAAAATTTGGATGTTAGTGATGATGAGGATACTGAGGAGAATGGAGAGGGAGGGGAGGAGGAGGAAGAAGAGGATGAGGATGATAGGTTGGATATTGAGAAGTTGAGGAAGAGTATTGAAAATTTTTGGTTTGTAGATGACAAGGATGTGGATTTGAGGTTGGCAAGGTTGGAACATCTGATGGACAGGAGGCCAGAGTTGGCTAACAGTGTGCTTTTGAGACAGAATCCTCACAACGTGGAGCAGTGGCATAGAAGGGTTAAGCTTTTTGAAGGGAATCCCACTAAGCAAATCTTGACTTACACAGAGGCTGTTAGGACGGTGGACCCCATGAAGGCTGTTGGAAAGCCGCATACTCTGTGGGTTGCATTTGCTAAGTTATATGAGAAACACAAAGATGTTGCTAATGCCCGAGTGATTTTTGATAAGGCGGTGCAGGTCAATTATAAGGCTGTGGACCATTTAGCTAGTGTTTGGTGTGAATGGGCTGAGATGGAGCTCAGGCACAAAAACTTTAAGGGGGCATTGGAGCTTATGCGTCGAGCTACTGCAGAGCCATCGGTTGAGGTCAAAAGGAGAGGTAAATATTTAGACTATATTGCTCTTTTGTTTCTATCATCTAAAACTTGGTGGATATTATTACTTGAAGTGGTGATTATGCTAAAAATGCCCTTCTTTTTGAACTTCTAAGAAAAAACTGTCTTCCTTACTTTTTTATGAATTGCACGTAATTGATGGGAGATAAGGAAGTTACTTTACTGTTAAAAAAACTGACCAAGTGACAACATGAAATGTCCATAATGTTCGTCTTGCTGAAATGTAGTAGTACTGATTTTTAAGTTGGTGATTTTTGTTACTGAAGTCATCGTTTTGCATGTATATATCTGACATCTCCACTTTTTATCATTTGATACTTGATTGACAGTGAAAAGTATTCTTGTGCGGCTGTGCCTCATCCATGCAAGCAAATGCTAGAAAGAAAAAGTTTTCATCATTGACACTAGTTTTTTTATTCTTTACTTTGCCTCTTTTTACTTTGATGGGGATGGTTTTTGGTCAGTTTTGATGTTTTATATCTACTTGTCTGTTGCGTGAGTATGAATAGATAACTTGTTTATCCAGGCAGGAAAGCTCGGAACTGATAGTTTCCTTGTCTCAATGAATCTAAAGATGATTTCGGTCTATTGGGATTAAGTTCTGTTAGGAACTTAATAATGTAAAACTAGGATACTGGAAAGGCCCTATTAGTGATTTATTGGAATAACTTCCTTTGCTTGTTTTATAGAAGTAAGCAATTTTGCCAAATGAAATGCTGTGAGCTTATTCATTCAAGAAGAAACCTGCTCGTTGACTTTTCCCTCTTCAGCATATTGCTCTTGCACTTTTTTTGTCCACTTTAATTTTATTCTGGAGTTTTATGTTGTTGCATCACTTCACATTACGTGTTTCTGGAACAGTGAGTTCTTGACCCTTTTTTAACATGAGCATGGCAAAGATCAGCAATGGATTGTGTGAAAGTGGTATTCAAAGATATTTACTTTAGTAATGCCTTAATGGGATGAAAGTGCTTATTCTTGTCAATTAGGTTCACTAAATAAATTGCTGCTGTAGGAGCAAAATTTCTTTTAGAAATTAGTAGCCTGGTCTTCCAAGTAACTAGTGTGTTAAACATGAATGCTTACAATATTCTTTATTTTGCAGTTGCTGCTGATGGTAATGTACCGGTGCAAATGAAGATTCATAAATCTCTTAGACTTTGGACGTTTTATGTGGATTTGGAGGAAAGCCTGGGCAACCTGGAGTCAACTCGTATTGTGTATGAGAGAATATTAGATTTGAAAATTGCCACTCCCCAAATTATAATAAATTATGCTATGCTTTTAGAGGTAAGTTGAGAACTATGCTTTATCAATTTTTTTCACTCTTCTCCACCCTATTCCCTTCCTAATTTGGTTGAGTGAGAACTGATTCTTCATATCGATTTGTCCAGGATAACAAGTACTTTGAAGATGCATTTAAGGTTTACGAGAGAGGTGTGAAGATATTTAAATATCCACATGTGAAAGATATCTGGGTCACTTATCTTTCCAAGTTTGTCAAGAGATATGGGAAGTCTAAACTGGAACGAGCTCGAGAGCTATTTGAGCATGCAGTTGAAATGGTATGCTCATTTTACACCAAGTCTCTTGTATTATGATCATTTTTGTTGATTGGAGACCTGTAAGTTATTTTTTTCTGCAATTTTGATAGTTTTTGTATTTATAGTCAGTGAAATTTGAACATATGGGCCCGATAAACTTGCATGATTTTATAATCTCTCTCTCTCTCTCTCTCTCTCTCTCTCTCTCTCTCGTCTAGATTATGTGTTGAACCTTGTTGTCACAGTTTATTAGTTATTGACTCTGCATCTACATCAGTTACTTTGTTATTTATATACATACTTGACTCCTGGATTCTAACAGTCCTAACACAAATTTGAGAAAATTTATTTGCAGGTTCCTAAGGTTGTAGGAAATAACTTTTTTGTAAAATTACTGCTGTTTAGTCTTATGTTGAGACTTAGCTGGTAGTGAATGAGGATTTCCTTGTTAAATCATCCGAAGTTTCAATTTTAAGTTGGCTCAGAATTTCTTTACGTAATAACATGGTATGAACTGTGAGTTTTTCCGGGCCCAAATTTTCATGGTGCAGCTCATCAGCAGCTGCCCTCTTAATTTGTGTGAGGCTATAGTCATTGTTGACTTGTAGTGCTACAACTTGGGTCACACTGTTATTCTCCTCATGTTATTAGAAGTGGTACATTGCCTTGTGAACATGAACCCACATTATGTAAGTCTGTTTAATGTTTTGCTGGAACGATAGCATCAATCGTAGATTCCTTTTCTTAAATATAAATATGTGACCTCAAATCGTCTTCTAACGTAGTCTGTTAGTGATGCTGACATAATAAATTATTTTTCCCTTTAATCAGGCCCCTGCCGAATCTGTGAAATCTCTTTATCTTCAATATGCTAAGCTAGAAGAAGACTATGGTCTAGCTAAAAGAGCAATGCGGGTATACGATCAGGCAACAAAAGCTGTCCCAGCTAATGAGAAATTGGGCATGTATGAAATATACATTGCCCGGGCAGCTGAGATATTTGGCGTAGCTAAAACTCGAGAGATATACGAACAAGCAATAGAATCTGGTTTGCCAGACAAGGATGTAAAGGTCATGTGTATAAAGTATGCTGAACTCGAGAAGAGCCTCGGTGAGATCGATCGTGGCCGTGCGTTATACAAACATGCCTCCCAGTTTGCAGATCCAAGATCTGACCCTGACTTTTGGAACAAGTGGCATGAGTTTGAAGTGCAACATGGAAACGAAGATACCTTTAGAGAGATGCTTCGGGTGAAAAGAAGTGTCTCCGCTAGCTATAGTCAGGTAATTCTTACGGCTTATTTTATCCACTAAAGTTTAAATTTGTTATATTTCCCACAAAATATCTAATTTGTTCTATTTTCAGACACACTTCATTCTACCGGAATATTTGATGCAAAAGGATCAGATGCAGACCCTTGAGGAAGCTAAGGATGTTCTGAAGAAGGCTGGTGTTGCCGATGATGAGATGGCTGCCTTGGAAAGGCAGTTACTTCCTACTGCCGATGATTCTGCAATGAAAGATACGGGTAGGAGATTAGGATTTGTGAGTGCTGGGATGCAAAATGGAGGAGGGGGCACTGAAAACAGGGAGGATATAGAGCTTCCGGAAGATAGTGATTCTGAAGATGATGAGAAAGTAGAGATAGCACAGAAAGATGTTCCGGAAGCAGTATTTGGAGGTTTGGTGCGGAAAAGAGAAGAAGATGGTGAAGAAAAGGAAGCTGGCGAGTCAGAGAGTAGAGATAATGATGGCCATTTAGGTGCCTTGGAGAGAATCAAAAGAATGAGACGTGGCGCATAGCATAAATGTTAGTTCTTCATCTATTGTCACACCTTTTTTTTTATTGATGAGAGTTTTTCTGTTTGATAAGTGGCAGTTAGATTGAGCTTTAGCAATTAGCTTAAAACTCAAAACTAAGGAATGGTAACTGTATAATTTGTACCATCAAGTTTCCAGTAATATAGTTGAAGTGACAACATAATTTTTTTTACGAATTTATGGTTTTCCTTTTAAATGAATAAATTCATGGGTGTTTTGAATATTGGTAACATTTGCTACTTTGGCTTGCAGAGAACAAAGTTTCAGCATTTCTTTGCATTGTATTGCTGGTCAGTAATGCTGTTTTATTGTTACATTACAGGGGAACCAGTCAGTCATGTTCTTAAAATTACACAAACGAAGTACTCCTAAATTTGACGTTCTGTTTTTGCTTAAAACATAAATATATTCTGCTTAATACTTTGACACAAACTACTCCTGAATTTATGTTCATTTTTAGGTGAAAAGTACATAAAATTCAACGGCGACCAATTATAATTTTATTATCATCCCCAAAGAAGTTAAATGATATTCTGCTTTCATGTATGCAAAACGAAAATGATTTCAATTCGTTTATTTACTAGGCCTTGCATCAATCTCACAATTTACTAATGCCAAGGAAGCGAGCATAAATATTATTAAAAGCACTTCTCTAATTTCTTTTCTTTTGTGCTTAAAGTTAAAGTAGTTTGAAAGTGTTTGCAAATGGGTGTTTTTTTATTGCTTCTTGTTGTACTTTCTTTTATATCATAATTTTTCACTTGTCTTTGAACAAATTTAAAAAGAGTTTCATAAATGATAAGAATTTCCTTGGAGCTGGGCCTAATAAATTATTGCTGTGAAATAATTGGACAAAAGTTATGGTAACTTGAAGTTGATTTTTCTATTTATTTTTAGAATTTTGCTTTGAGCAAGCGCTTTTGTGACGAATTACTTACTGTCCTCCCTCCACCTCCATCGTCTTCTCTTGATGAACATGGCGTCAAGAATTTCTCGCAAGCTTTCGACCTCTCTTCACAAACTCCCCACCCAAAATCCATCTCTTTTCATCATCAGATCTTACTCAAAAAAACCCAATCCCACGTACCCGAATCAACCAAGATTTCTTGAGAAACCCCCAACAAATCCCAAAACCCACCAATTATTCACTCATCACAGTCAATCTTCGATTAAACCATCCACAAATTTGAGCCCCAGATCAATCACCCAATTTCTGCAAAACCCTAGAACTTTGCAAAACCACCCATATGGGATTTACCAAAAGACCAGACTTTTATCAACCTCAAACCCAATTGAGAATCCGACTCAAAATCAAGAATTGAAGCACCAAGAAATCACTGGCCCTACAGTGGATCGAGATTTATCAGCATTAGCCAATGAAACGCGGGATGTTCTTGAAACAATGATGAAGAACATGTATAGTTTAAGCAAAGTTTTAGCTGGTTTAGGTTTAGTTCACCTCGGATTGGGAGCTTGGGTATCCTACACTACACAAAATTCGCTTATTCCAGAGGTTTCAATACAGAGTTTACTGGCTTTTGGGCTGCCATTTTCTTCGGCATTCATGCTGAGGCGGACATTGAAGTCCATGTACTTCTTTAAGAAAATGGAGGAGCAAGGCAGGCTGCAGATTTTGACTCTTACTCTTCAGGTTGCCAAGAATTTGAACACTTTTTTCGTACGTTTTCGTGGGGTTTCTTATTTGTGTATTGTTGGTGCATCAGTTGGTTTGATCTTTGTTGCATTTTCTAAATGATACTAATATGTATGCAGTTTTGTTCTTGAAATGTAGTGCCTATGACTTTGAAGAAATAAAATTGTTTTTCAAATCTTTAATGAAACTTAATCCCCATTATTATGGATATTGTTTTCGGAGTGGTTTCTATGATTACACATACATGATGCATATATTAGTAAGCATGTGGCAATGCATTGAGCAGGTTGCCAAGCCATGTTTGCCTACGAGTGTTTTGACAAATCAGATTTTGAATGGTACATACTTAGATATTGGTCAGATGCACCCTTTCTCCAAGTATGAAATTCTATTTATAGTGCATAAATTCATTTGGGTTGGAAAACTATTGGTGCTACAAGTAACAACAATTGACAAAAAGCAAATATTTCTACCTCACTGTTTACTTGTGAAAATGTTTGTCATGGGTTACTTGCATTGTTTGGGGATTTGATGTCATAGATTTGAAGTCAAAGATCTGGACAAATATTTCAATTAAAATACATTCTACTTTGCCCTCTTCAACTATCATTCTTGCATAAATAACCACCTATTTCATTTGTTATCAATTTTATTTACGCATGCCTACATGTTGTAATAAATGACTTGCACAATCAAAATTACATTAATCAATCGGTACATAATTAAAATAATAGGAACATCACTCCTAAATCTTATGGCTTTTGTATGAATTTGACATGTATAATGACACTCACCACATTGATCAATGCTTGTGAATTGATGAGTCCCAGTACACATGCATCGTTTTGGCCAATGTGAACTCCGGCGCACCACATGTCAAAAACCAGCACTATTTCTAATCTGACACAATAATAAATCTTGCAAATTCACAGCTAAATTATCAAAACAATCAAATTGGACATGAAACAAACTACAATTCATATTTTTTAATTTTCTCCTTTTTATTCTTTTTAGATTTTATATTGTCGAAAAATATAGCAAAAACAAAAGCTGAGAAATTGTCTACAGCCAATTGTCCCATATTCACAATTAGCAAAAACTAGCAACATATTTTTTGTAGGCTATATAAAGGCACTGCTGCTTGTGTTACCCGTCCACCATGCTGAACTGAACCCGAATCGATTTTATCTCTTACCAAATAAAGAAAACATAGCTTGGCTTGTGTCTCCGTCCAATCGAAACAATATTAGTTAATCATTCATAAGGTTTATAAACCCTCCTTCCTCTTGAACAAAATTTCCCTGCACTGCACTGTACATCACTGTACCTCTCCATTGGAAATTTGGCAAATTAATGAGAGGCCAAACTTCGATTAGCTTAAGCCTTACGTTTTAGGTTCAGTTCGAACATAAGTGCGATTACGGGTAGTGGGTGGCTGAAGAATAACGTTGGAGGCCTGACCAGTGGGCTGGGCTTCCCTCTTCCACTGGAAACTCCTTCCACGGCCCCCCCTGTATAAACTTGGGCCACCTCTAGCAAAAGGAACTCTGCCAAATCGAGGAACAGCAAATGGGGATGCCCGAGCAGTACGAAGCCATGCCATGGCAGATGGAGCTTCAGGTTGAGCAGAGCTTTTCTTTATAATCTGTATAGACCATGGATCGGTCAATTTCACACTAACTAATATACAGTCTGCACATCAAATTATCAGAACATCATCTGAGGTTTCTGTATGAATCATAATGACCAACAAGTCTACAGGTCGTTCCAGCAATTAGAAAACTGAATTGTAGTGGTTAGCCTTCGTAAAACTGAAGATGAAAATTCATTGACTAATGTGCAGTTGCAGTTTATAACAAGAAATTCAGAATTCAAGCAATTCTTGGCATATGCAACAAATCAAAGTACCGAAACATCATCGGAGGCAATAACTAGTCTGAGCTGCAGAAAATCCCTTTCTTATTTTGTTTCAAGGGGAAGACAAAGGATCTTTACATAGTAAAAGATATAGTATGCTACGCAAATAAATATGAAAAGTTGCCAAATACCCTGCTCCAAATGGAAACTTAGAAAGAAATGCTTGATATATTAACCGAGGGAAATGTGTGTGTGTGTGCCATCTGCAGGTTGCTCAGTCATCTACTAGACCTTCATGTTTAGATTCTTTAAACACATACCTTCAGGATTCGAGACATAAAAGAGGTGCCATCCATAGATAAAGCATGTTCAGCTGCTTCTTTTCTCATGAATTCTACATAAGCTGACCTGAATAAACAAAGTATTTCGGAATAATGTTTAAAGTAAAACAAACATCATAGGAGAGAATTGATGATCTCAAACAACTTACCCCTTTGGTTGACTAGTAGCTGGATCAGTTAAAATGATCACTTTCAGGACTTCCCCAAACTTGTTGAAGTGACGTGAAAGGCTATCCTTCGTGGCAGCAAAATGAACCTAATACAAGAAATGCTTCATCAGGAACGGAAAAAGGAAAGAAAAATGACAAAGTCCTAATCCATCACATAATAGGCTTGGCCCAGGTGATTACATTGCTAACAAAAATGGTCCGCGAATCAGCATCTTCTGTAGATGGACCAGTAGTATATGAACCTGCAATAACGAAATATGATTTAATACCTGTACAGAGAATTAGGTGCACAAACTCATCTAAAGCATGAACTAATAACACCAGTGAACAATAAACGAGGAAATAATGTGTAATTAACCTAACAATATACATAACACACATTAATACACTCTCTCTCAAAACCCTGTATCCACACAAGCAAACACATATACATAGTTAGAAAAAATGTAAGACTACCAGCAGGTGTCTGACTTTTTTGCAATTCATGTTGCCATCCCATGTCAGGTTTTGCCTACAGTAAAGCAAAATAAGGATAAACAAGTGAACAGAGAAAATATTATACAAATAGACAACTGCTACAGATAAACAGGTCACTGAAACATAAGTATAAATAATTTCACAATAATATCTTACATTTCCATTAACAGCTACTATGGTATTGTTGCTCTTCAAAAGCCACTCGTCAGTCTTAATAGCCATGGTATCAATATCTTGTATTAATTTGCGATCATTTATTTCAGATACCTCCCTCGTGTCCTGATATTGAGGATTTTTTCGGGTATTTATGTCTACAGACCAGGAAATTTTGAGAGATGCATTATGTGCAGCTGCAAGTGCGGCTGCAGATTGATCCAAATTTTTACGTTGTTTAAGCGCTCTTTCATCAAAATTATCAGCCTCGCTAGACCGAAATATTAGGGAGTCCTCCACCCAGTTTCCACCAGATGTGTGTGATTGAGATATATCCATAGCTCCTCGACCTATTACATCAACACCATCATAGCCTTCACCAACATATCCCAAATCAGAAGCCACGACGGTTTCATCATGAAAAGATGATAAGTTCGCATCTTGCCGCATATTGCTATTATTTTGTAGATGATGTGTTAAATGAGTATCCTCTATTTCTCTGATGTGATCTAGACCTAATCCATCTTCAACAACACCTCTGTAGTCCTCTTGATGATAAGTAGCGTTAGAAACATCAGTAGCATGACCTAACCTATCAAACACGTTGCTCGAAGATCTTACTTTGCTCACATCCTTCACAGCTTCTGCAACAGCTTTAATAGCAGCAGACATGGCAGTACGCAGGCCTGCTACTGGTAAAATTCTCTGAGAGCGTTCTCCGAGAAAAGAATCCCTTGTTGAAGTAGAAACCACAGATCGCAGGCGTTTGAGAGAAGGCTCTGTGGATGCACTAGACGGCCTAGAAGTAGCAAGAGCATCTCGTACAGCAAATTGCAGCAGCCTTCTTGGTGCACTAACAGTTGTTTGAGAAACCTCCCTCTGTCAAAGTTAAATAAATACCATGAAATAAAAGAAGCCACATAAGGACTTCCAATTTTTTAAACCTACGAGTAAGGAACACACGGAAGAACAGTAGCGTGATTCCAGCAGGATAAAGTTATTGTGCAATATACAGATCATCTCCATTATCAGAAAAAAGAAATAACTCTGGGCTTAAACACTTGCTAATTTAAAAACATATCAGGTAAACTCATGGTAAAACCTACCAGAAACAAGAAATGTAACGGCTTAAACTTTTCAACGAGGTAGTCATTGAATGTGGTATCAAAGCCAGACCAAGGAGAGGTCCTAGTTTCAAATCAATCCACCACTCATTTAGGAAAAATAGCTTCATGTATTAAGCTTCAAGAAATGAATATTCCCTACGCGTGAGGGGCATTAGAAACAATAGTAGTAAATGTTTCTCACCTCATCTTTAGCAGTGTAAGCTTTTAGACGAGTTAGTCATTTAATAGAAACATGAAAATATTTTCATCAAAACTATACCTAATGTAAGGCAGGTCCAACCCTAAATGATCTCACTTTGGTAGAAGTATCTAAAAATCGGGGGACCTTGGCAAAGCAGGAGATGCTGTGGGCATACATACAATTACAATAGGAGATGTATCTCATGAATCATATCAGTCTTTTAGGAGCATATCAGAGCAAGTACCCATAGAAGTGAAACTGTGGACATAAAGCACTTGTTTACTCAAAATTCAGAAAGCTGTGAACCAAAAAAATCATAGAATGAAATATCCTACACCAAATTAACAGCCACAAGCTGTCAACTAGTAAACATGCAGGAAGAACCCTTCCGTCACTATCTCTACCACCACAGGCATAAAGCTGTAAGAACTAATATGGTACATCAACTGTTGTTTCATTGAAAAGAACTCGTGTTTGAAATGGAGGGAAATTGTGGAAAACAAGGCATGAATTTTATACAATGACACTCTAAAATCAAGGGATGTGGCACAGCATGATACTTCAGCGGATGCTAAAAAGAACTGTTCAAGTGATTATAATTGAAGCTGATGCTATTTTTCCAGTTATTCATTCTTTGTTCACAGATAATCAGCTCTTATAATTAACAACTTTAGACTTTTCATTATCGTTTTACATTGGCTTCTGGTTATTAAAAAAAATTGATGATCTCTCCATAATACACAAGAACAATTTTCCTGGCAAGACAAACAAGAAACTTGCGAAAATTCAGAAAAGCATTCAACCATTTGTGCTCCTTTTTCATTGTATCTTAATACCAAAAGTCTTCCATATGTTCAAATTCGTTCTATGTTTGATCTATTTAATTAAATTTTTATCCAGCGAAATCTTGAAAGCTAATTTCATTAGTAATTATTCAAACGTGTATTGCCTCTTATAATAAATGGATAAATAATGAGTGAAATGCAAATCCACCCCTTGTGCTCTGTCTAACTAAAAAAAAAAACCTTGTGTTATTTTAACTAACAAAAACCCCTGTGTTCTTTTTTTATTAGCAAAAAAAAAAAAAACCTCCCAAGCCGAAATGACAATTATACCTTCACCAAAGGATACAAAAATACCCCTCTTAACCTAAAAAATATCAATAACCCCCTATTAACTTTGAAAATTGACAATAACCCCCCTGTGCACTTAAACAATTAACAAAAACCTCCCTATGATTTATGAAGGAATTTCAAATGGGTTTTTTTGCTAATAAAAAAGAACACGGGGTTTTTTGTTAGTTAAAATAACACAGGGTTTTTTTTGTTAGTTAGACAAAGCACAAGGGTTTTTTTTGGATTTAGCTCTATAAATAACATCAGCAATGATAATAAGAGTGAATCATGACATCTCATGGCACAGGAAATGTTATGTTTCTTAAATCAGGTCCAATAGTTCCAATTTTTAGCAGTCAAGGAATCTTCTGCAACATCTAATAGAAGCATCAGGCAAGTGCTGAACAGCTTTGCCCAAGATGAATCAAGGAACAAAGGTACTTACAGGCCATATACATTTGGAATGCTCTCATTCAGTTAATTTTATCTACTTTTTAAAAGAGTAATATTCATTAGACAGGAATCAATATGGTGCAAAAATTAGACAACCACAAAGTCCATGTAATCAGTAATGAAATTTAAGGGGCTTCCTAAAGATGCATATTTAATATTAAGACATGATAGTAGCTCAAAAATAGAAATGTGTGAAGTTATTCAACAGAACAATAATGCAAGCAGGGAATGGGGGGTTTTGACATGGCAATAGTTAAAGTCTCGGAGCTACTAATCTAACTTAGAAAGTGAACCACAATAATTAAGACAAAAGAGGCGAAACAAATTAGCAAACCATCGGAAAAAGCACTATCTTGTTGAAAGGTTCTATACATCTGCCCTTTCTAAACGCATTTCTTTAGACACAGATTACGTTATCATGGAAAACCTAGTGTCCACCTCGAAATTTTATTCTAAATATGCTAAACATAGACTTTCTAATGAAGAAGGATATTGAATTATAAAAGTTACAATGACTGAGGCGAGAAAAAATCACCTTCTTTGGCTCCCACTCCTCGGGTTGCCTTCTTTTCTTCTGAATTATTCGCCTAGGAGAAAGCAATTTTTTAGTAGGACCAACTCTCTTATGAGGATCATACTGGGGATTCACATAGTCAGCATTAGAGCTTTGAGGAAGGGATACTTCATTTTCATCCACATCCCTTACAGAACCTTTCCACTTCCTTTTATGATGGTTCCCAAACGTTTTTCTAGAGTTTCCTTTCTCGGTTTCCGATTCAGTTCTTCGAGCCGGCTCTCCTGATGTTTCAAATTCAATCTTATGCAATTCAGTCCTGCCAACAGGCTCCACTGCTACAGATTTTGTTTTGGGGGCTCCATCTTGAAGAGGATCCCGTGGTTGCACGTAGAGACTTAGATTAGATCCTAAATGATCCCAAAGCCTATGCATAACAGTAACATTAATTAGAGAGAGTGACCGATATCACTTGTTATTCATATGTTTGATCCTCCAATTGAAGTAACCTTACCATGCAACAAAAGCATCACTGTCATCTCCCAAAAAAACATTCAGCTCACTCCTTGCTTCATCCTTACGCCTACCATTTTTTAGTAAGACTATCACATATTCCTGGGGACACATAACAGAGTATGAAAAATGAGTAAAGACAAAAGGTATAAGTACAAATGAAAAATAAAGATAATTGTAGGATCAAGATAAAAAGTTACAAACCACAGACATGAAACTTAACAAACTAACCAAAGAGACATTAGCAGGGAAACTTCTTTTTTTCTTCTTTTTATCATCAAAATAAAAATTATCCATTAATCAAAAGTGGCTCAGCCCCATACATTGAATGGGTCACCAAAGTAAAACAACCTAATGGAGATGGGGAACTACCTCAACACCAGTCTATTCTGGATGCAGCAAAGTACACTAACAATAAACTGTGGTGATTAGGGAAATGAACAAACAACAACCTAATAAACATTAATGTTGGAGTATGAAAATAGCAATCATTAAACCACTTACGAGATTTTCAGAAGCTTGACTTACAAGCAGAGAAATCACACTGTTAAAAGACATGACTAAGCTTAATAAATAGCCTAAGCATTGCACGACAAACCAAAAGGAGTTGGAAATAGTTGGAAATTGAAGGAAAAAGCTATGATAACAATGCAAATATAAGGTCATGTATACCAAAAACTTTACAATCAAGAAGAAGAATGGGCAATCAACATCGTCGTAATTTGAATTTCAAGTTGTTGTGACCATGGAAATTGAGAATCTAAGATGATTTCAAAGTTTAACAATAAAAGAAGTTGGACCTATAATTTTTTTCTTCCAACTACTCCGTTCCATTAGTTCATACTTTAATCAAGATATAACTATTGTCTGTTTCTGTTTACTTTTTTTATTGAAGGGGCGGGAGGCTACACGCATAATTATACATGGGAGTAATGGCATAAATAGTTCTCTTAATGAAAAAATCTTGCTTTTTTTCAATGCCGTTCACATAACTTATAGCACTACCAACAGCAGGAAAGATTCCCATATTCATCAGGTATAAGACCAAAAAAAGTGGACCGCCTACTATTTTACAATATAGAACCTAAGAACATCCAAATCGGTAACCACGGCACCAAATTTGAGGTTCGGTATTCATCTGTAGTGAGTTACAAATCTCGAAACATGCAGAACCACTACAATCATTATGCAGCCAAATTAGCTGTATGACGAGTCCGTTCTTTATTCTAAGCTTTAGGTGCTAGGAAGAAACCTCAGCAAACCTCTCTGTTGAATACAATCTGAAAAAATCACATTACTTTGCAACTTTGACCTCTCTCTCCAATAGTTAGAGATAAGTCCCATTTTTTTGTAGCCATAGTTATACCACATTACTTCTCTCAAAACATGCTTTCCACCACATTACAAGTTACAACACTAGCCAGAACAAACAACTGGAGTCAAACTTATAACATGATTTACAGAGTCTTATGACTAAAGATAACAATCGTACCCCCATTTCTTACACCAAAAAAGATGCTCACAATCAAAGAAATTCCTCCAAAGTACAGTACATGCATTGATTTCCCTAGTTCACACAAAATTTCGTCATTCACCACAGGAATTAGTAGTGATAAGACTGGCGATATTAGTTATGAAATTCCGATTCATACCACGAGTGTATCATCGGTGTAGTCACCCATAAACTCCTTGAGTTTCACATTGACTCGCTCGCGAAGACTCGCGACTCCTTCAATGGAGAAATTAGCCCTAAATGTCCTATCATCTCCTTCCATTACTGCAAAGGCCAAAATATAAAACCCTAACTGCGATTTCCTCCGATTAATTTTTCAACAAATTACTTCATGCCACTTTTGTTATATGGAGTATAAAATAATTTCGAACACCAGAAAATGAAAGAACTAGGAAAATTCCCGTACGATTCAATGGTAATTTTTAGAAATATTTTTATGGAGAAGGGTTTTTTTCAGTGAGTGGGTAGTCTGGAAAAAAGGTTTTATAGCCCTATTATAGAAGTAATAAAAATTAGGCTAAATCACATTTATAGTCCATTATATATACAGCATTTTACACTTATATTTATTCTTGCAAAAAGGTTTATACTTAACTCTATCTTATATAAAATATGTTACACTTTACATTTAAGTCTCTCTTATGTTAAATGTATTGCACCGATAGTCACTTCTCCGCTGAAAATACAAGTCACGTGACTTTTGGTAAGGGTATTTTGGGTTTTATGTATTATATATTTGATTTGACCGGGGAAACACATTCTATCGGTGTAATTTGACCAGAAAAGTGCCAAACAATGTGACACATTTTATATAAGATGGACTTAAATGTAAATTTTTTGCACGAGGGATATAAGTGTAACACATTTTATATAAGAGAAATTTAAGTGTAACTTTTTTTGCAAGAGAGATACAATTGTAAAAAAAATTATACTTGAGAGACCTCATATATAATTTAGCTTAAAATTTATTTTGCAAATCTGAATAATCTAAGAAGTAAATAGTACTTGAATAAATCAAATTATTCATACAACTCATCTTTGTTAAGCATCGAGGTAAATAGGAAATTTAGTTGATACTTTGTGATGAATTATATAAATTCCATATTTAAACCCCTATGGCCTATAGTTAAATTTTCTTGAGTTGAAGATAGTGTTTATCTCGACAAATTTGGTTGTAAATTCCTTAATTTGATCTTTTATTTATGCACTTAACAAAATAGGTCCTTTGTTGAGTTAAACACATTTCATATCAATTTTATTTTTATTTAATTAATTAATTACATATGTATAGATATTGTGAAAATAATTTATAAACCCATAATATAATATAAAACATTAAAAGTGGTAATCAAATGAATAAATGCGTCCAACTTTTACCTTATATATAAATATTTCACCAGAAATGTAGAACCAATGTCCAATCCAGAAAAACATAGGAGTACTAGGCTATTGAGATATACTAGAAATTTAGGTATGATCGAAGAGAGTTGAAAATAAAGATCACAATAATGTCGAGTACTTGGAGCACTAACAAAATATCATAGACTGTGAGGTACCAAATTGCTTCGAATCAACAATTTAGCTTGTATTGTACGAGATCAAATAAATAGCACTCTTAATGCAGTTGTATAGATCGTCGATTATGCTTTTGAAGCATAATATATGGACATTATTTTGACACAATATAAAAAATGATGTCATGTGTGCTTTATCCAGTTTGAAGGAGAAGAGAAAAAATACCGTGAGTTGTTGGAGTTTTTTTTTTAAAAAAAAAAAAACTTAATCATAAAACGGATCAAAGTCGATAGTTACAATTGTTTTCGAGCTATCGGAATCACATAAAACAATAGGGGGGGGGGGTTGTTGAAGGGAAATTGGAACACAGTCATTCCAATTACAAGATTTTCCCCATTTTGCTAAGTTATGAGTGGCCTTGTTTTCGAGTCTTGGGACTTTCTTGATTTTCCATTTGAGCCAAAAACCAATGATTTGATGAGCAAAGAGGGCGTCAGTTTTGCTTGACCATTCGAACACACGAGTAAGAGTGGTAATCATAAGAATGGCATTGATTGAGTCGCTTACGAAGATAGAAAACATGCAACGAGCTTGATTGATGATGAGCATAGCTTCTTTAATTGCACAAGTTTCGGCAGCAGTAGCATTGGAGAAGGTGTCTTGTTTGATTGATGTAAAAACAATTGATCCAACAGTGTTCCGAACGATAATAGCTAACGAAGAACCAGTTTCATGGAACGTGGCATCGATATTGATTTTATACCAATCAGGAGAGGGTGGCGATCAATCAGAGCTAATGCAAGGCCATTTTGCAATAATGAGCTTTCTATGTTGATTGTTGAGCAGTAGCATGTTCAAGAGAGGAGTTGCAACACCTTTTTGTAATCAAAATGACATCAGGGACAGTTGGAGTTGACTGCATGAAAATGAATTATTTTTTAATTTACGATCATATATTGAAAGTATATCTGAATTTAAATTCGAGTATAAAATGTCGATAACCATGTACTATTGAAGTATTGTGATTTGAAAGCAATTCTTTTATATATTTATTATTATTGGGTAAAACTGTGAGATAGTTTATTGGAATGTGAAAATGCAAAACTTTATTTGAATTTCCTAAGATTTTATATTTTAAAAACACATGTATTTATTATATTCTAGAACTTTCAAATCCAAAGACTTTGATGACTTAAGTGACAAACATGAAAAGTTAACAGCAATTTGATCATTTCGAAAGTGGGTTTAAATTTATCGGAAAATCTCCTCAAAAGAGAAAATTTGAAAAAATTAACGTATTGCATTACATACGATTTTTAATTTTATTTTCACACTCATGACCTTTTTAAGTCGGTTAAAAATAGAATAGAATCAGCCACCTAATGCCACGTATCATGCGAGTATGCCCATTCAAAAATATTATATCACAATCCTTCACGACTAAGTTCCACGACAATATCCGTGCTCACCACACTTCCTATTGGCCAGGGCAATACATAATCTTCTGATATTTATTGTTACCCAATAATTGAGCGACAGGTGCTAATGTCTACCTAGACCAAGTGCATCTGATAACCATTTCATTTAATTATCAGGCTTCTTTATATACTTCTGTTTGGCCTCATTACTCATTCAACCATTCTTGCATCTCTCTCTATTTCCTGTTCGCTTCTAGGGTTAGTCTGTCTCTCTCAATTTTCTATCTTTACGTGAAATAATTCAAACTAGTTGATTACTAATTTTTTGTTATTTTATTATTTATCAGGAGATTGGAAGCGTAATCTCTGACAGAGTCTCTAATTTGTCTCCTCCGCGAACAGGTTGGTGTAAATTCCTTGTTTTTGTCTACTCAATTAACGGATCCATATGGAGGAAATTAGAAAAAAAGTGGCGGAACTAGTAATCTGTATTCAGGAATTGAAGTTTAATTTTACTTTTATTTACCTCAGTATTTTAGTAATTAAAGAATGAAAAAATTGTGCCTTTGTTCAAGATTTCAGTTCAAAATTAAGATTGCAGCAAGAAATATTAGAGCTTGTCTGACGGTGATGGAAAGTGTAGATGTGTAGGAATACAATCGGTTTGGATTGATACTTTTACGTACTTCTTTAGATTTTTAGATGAGGTGAATCTTTTGTTAATAAATATTAATGTACATTGAGGTGTCGGGGGTTAAGGTGAATTTGTCATTGAGAATACAGTTCGTGCTATTAGTTTAGCAGAATATGTCATGTACACATCAACCGCCCTTTATCACATTCTTTCAGCATTTACTTATATAAAAAGTGAACATACTGAAGTATGTATCTTAGGTTGGTGTATGTTTCAAATTCAAAAATATGGGGAAAACAATAACTCATAAATATTGACACAATCATAATGTAGAAGCACCTCTATTTGCATAAAAAGGGAGAAAGTACAAATGTGTGTTTTTTTTTTGGGGGGGGGGGGGGAGGAAGAGGAGGGACGGAATGGAAGATTAAAAAGGAGTGGTATTGGACTAACAGGAGTAGTAGTGGAAAAGAAAGAAGAAGAAAATACACTGGGCATGACGATGATGATGACCAAGAATTGGAATGAAGTTTGAGGAGGAGAATAACATGGATGAAAGCACCATGGGAAATCAAGGGTATGTCAGTGTCTTAGGATCAAGTCCGATGTAGGAAAGGGAAGGGACTGTTGAATGCTTGGTATCACAGAAAGAAAATTTGAGGCTTCAGAAAGGCCCATCCCCTGTTTGTGGGGCTTCCATGCCCCTTTGCTTCTATAGTTTAGGTTTTAGAATGAGTTACTCAATGTTAGGCTCGGGGGAGGATAAGTACGTTCCTTTGGTGAGAAAGCACCTGGTTCTGGAAGAGCTGATAAATATGACGCGTCTCGTATGCTCAGGAGAGCTTCCTCTATTGAATTTATGTTTAGTGGACCCATGAAGGGAGTATTTTGGCCAAGCCATAGTATAGTTCTCATTGTGTATTCTTGACCCCTTCTGTCAACTATGTTTCTGGAGCATGAATTCCAGATGTTGAAGTATTGACATGAATAATGGTTGGTCTATTCAAAGATGAGGATGCGAAGAAGCCCTGAGTTTTTGTATCACCTATGTGATAATTGGTGTTATGGAATAAAAGAAGGTTGATTTTAGATCTTCTTCAAGCACCTTTAATCTGCGTATCTCACATGTGTGAAAGTACTTTCTTAATCCTTGAGTTTTCTAGAGTTGAACTACGTAGTCTCATTACGGACAATACGTCTATGAGTTAATTTTTGTTCTCTTTCCTAGCAGGAAAAAAAGCCCAACTAAAATGGAACAAAATGAAACCGGATGCCAAGCTCCTCAAGCACCAGTCCTATGTGCCAACAACTGTGGATTCTTTGGAACAGCAGCAACCATGAATATGTGCTCTAAATGTTACAAAGACATTGTTTTGAAGCAGGAACAAGAAAAGCTTGCTGTTTCATCCATTCAGAGTATTGTGAACGGGAGCTCCGGCACTAATGTTAAGGACTCTGATGCTATTGTTATTCCTGAATCTCACTCTACCTCACCAAAACTTGTGGTATTAACACCACAAACATCCTCTGCATTACCCGAAACTGAGAAAATAGAGCAAGTTAAAGAAGGTCCAAAGAGGTGTGGTACCTGCAAGAAACGTGTTGGTTTAACGGGTTTTAATTGTCGATGTGGGAGTATGTTCTGTGCTGTTCATCGCTACTCAGACAAACATGATTGCTCCTTTGATTATCGTGCTGCGGGTCAAGAAGCTATAGCCAAAGCCAATCCAGTTGTGAAGGCAGAAAAGCTTGATAAGATATAGAATGTGAGGTTGGATCTCAACGTATTTGTCTTCTTCATGGCTCGTTACGTGTCCGTAGGCTGCAAGTAATTCTATCATTCTATGGAATGTTGAGGGCATCTTTTTCGACTTAATGAACTTTTCAATTCTTGTTTAAAGCAATGAATATAATCTAATGAATCTGTCTAGTGCTTGTTTGAGGGTTGGTTTGATGGTTATTTTCAGTATTTGAATTGTATCCGACTCTCTCGTGGCGTGGTTTTAAAGATTTAGTAATAAGATTTGTATTTATGGTACAAGATTTAGCTTTGAGAGGTCTTAAAGTGTACTTGAAAATCTATGTTGAGATGCATCTTGAATGAAGATTTATGTGTGTGTTATCTTTCATCAATTCTACTTATGTAGTAGTTGAACTTATTTTGGCTTGATTTTCATGGTTAGTTGTGTGGGCGATTTTCTTTAGAATATTTGAAAAAGAAAGATGATTTGCTGCAATGTGTTGTTTAATAGTATTTGTAGAACAATGTTTGGGAAAAATAGTTTATAGGGTATGAGAAGTTGAGATGTGGTCTGGCGTTATAATGTCTGTCTCGATTTAGGGGTGAGAAAAAATGAAAATGTGTTGGGGCATCACCATTGATCAGGGGAGGGAGAAGCCAAGGTGCAGAGGAAAAAAAATTGGAAAAAAATGAAAAAGGGAGAAGAGATTGGGGGAGGGTAAGGCGGTGAGTGGCTGGATCACCCCACCCAATGCGACCGATGAATCACTGGGTGAGCTCGTGCACCCAACCAATCGGCCACTTGTCTTGTTTCTTTTTATTTTTGTGTTTTTATTTGTTTATAATAAAAATATCTTTTTAGAAAAATCTTAACATTAATTTTATTTTATTATTTTTATTTAACAAAATTAACATTAATTTACTATATTATTGTTAATTTAGAATAAAATAATGTAAAAGTTATTTTAAAATAATATTTAATTTAAATATGAAATTAAATATGATATATGGATTAAAAAAATTATATATTGAACTAATCTTAAATTAAAATGATTTATGCAAATTAAAGACATTGAAATTAAATATGATTTGTGAAAATTAAACATATTCAGACTTGTTTATTCGGAGGTTCGTCCAATCAAGGCAACGGTGACAACAACAGCGGCAACGGAGGCATCAATAATAGCGGTGGCAACAACAACAATAACAATGGTGGCAACGACTATGGAGAGGGGGATTTTCCTTATATGAATTATTAATTGTTGTAGTATTGTTTATCCAAATTTTTTATTATTATGCCAATGTTAAATTTCTTATTATTAATGCCCAAAAAAAATTATATTATTAATATTTTTATTTAGCACTATTATTATTGAAGTATTATATTATTAAGTGAGAATGGGAAAAAATGATAATTGGAATTAAATTGAATGAGAAGATTGAATCATTGGAGATGACTATGAAAATGGAAAGGAGAATGGGAAGCTAAGGGAAAACTGAAGGGAAAGGGTCGACGAAGTCATTGGAAATGGTCTTAAATTATTGGAGGTTTTGAGTTGTAGATTAGATTTTTTTGACTTCTCGAAGAATATTTCGTGTTATTCAAAAAGTCAAATACATAATTTGAAAGTTATTTAAAAAGTCAAAGAAGTAAGTTTTTTTATTTTTTATTTTCAAAATGATGTACATCATATAATCTTTTGTTAATATGTAAAATCAGTCTTTCTTGTTAGAAATAACTTTTTTTGCTTTTTAAAAAATATAAATAGATTCTACGTTAGTTTGGCCCAAGCTATTATATTTCTTACTTTATTTCATTTACATCAACTTATTATTTATCCTAGTTTGTGTTATCGTAAACACAATACAAAATATTTTATTTATACTATTGTAGGTATAAAAAAATCCCCAATTAAATTGATATAACTGCATCGTTAATTATTAATATAACTGCACACAGCTGTCATAGCTCAAACTTTAACATGTATTAAATTTCGTTTCTTATAAATTTTATTCAATTACAAAACTAATGATTCTAATTAAGATGATTTATAATTTAAATATATAAGCCAAATGTAAACTTCAACGGATTTGATCCGTTGAAAATCGAAACTCAAATGTGTATAGTAGTTTTGATATATATGGATGATGTTTACATGGTCTTATCATTATTTTGATAAGAAGTATTAATATTTATTCATAATTTCGTTTCTATATATTAATATCTGATAAATATTAAAAACAACTTAGTATGGAAATTGATCATCGTTTTTTCTTTCTTAACCTATTTTTAACATAAAGCAAACAATAAAATTTTAATTCGGAAAATGGCTGAAAATGATTACACGATGTTATGGAACTTCTTATAATCAGAGATAGTGGTGCAAACAATAAAATGTTATGATTTGAAAAATTGTATCAAGTTGAGTCGAATTAGGACCCGTATTATATATTGACAACTGTGAGGAGGATCCACGGATAATTAATCAACAATAACCCATGCAAGTTGGATTGATAAAGTCGCCCCTAAACGTTTTGAAAAGTTGATGAGTGCCTGTAAAATGTGAAAAACTTTTGGTGGAGTGGAATCAAAGATTTGAGATTCTAATTAAGATAAAGCTTTTACTGTTTGCACATGTCGCGATTTTCATTGGGCCTATATTTCAATTACCAATACCAACCATAATGAGCGGCTGCAATTTGGTTACTCGTCTCTTTTCGCCTTCAATTTATTGTTCTAATTAGAAGATTTTTTTATTTTTATTTTCAAGCTTTCATGCCATAAATTTTAAAATATTATAGAAAACTCCAACATGACTAATATAGTACTAATATATAATAGTAATACAAAAAATGAGCATATCATACCCAAATTCAACTATATACATTAGATTTATCCTTATCATTAATATTTTACAGAGTGATTCCTCTTGTACTTTTTCCTCGTTAGTCCGCACTATGAATTATTTGTTTCACTATGGTCATTTTAAGGGGTATTTTACTTATAGTGTTATACTTTAGTCCCTCATAAAATTATTTTGTATCAATTTAGTCCCGCATAATACTTTTTCTTTATCAATTTAGTCCCTCATAAAACTATTTTGGCACTTTAGTTCACATTGGACCACCTGAAAATGACCAAAGTGAAACAAATAATTCATAGTGGGGACTAACGTGGGAAAAAAAATAAAAGACGAACCACTCTATAAAAAAAAAATGATAAGGAGGACCATTAGTGTTGTTTACCCCTTATTTAAATTAGTAAAATAGAAATATTTTTATTTTACCTCTAAATTTTGAAATATCACATATAAAACCATGCCATGTTCAAAATGTATTTGGGCCTATTTGGAAGGGTTTTGACTCTGTTCCGCGAATCTTAGTTTCAAAAAAATGGTTTTAGTGGTTTTGGTGATACATTTGAAATCTCATTTGATTAGGTTTTGTGGTTTTGAAAAAATTAAAATCAATGGGCCTGTTTGTTTGGCGTTTCCGAGATTTTTTTCGTGTTTGGGAAATGCCAAACAAACATATTTTCTACTTTCATAAATAAATTTTTCATCCATTAATTTTCTCAAACTACTCTCTTAAAAGCCAAACAAACAACAATTTTCTTATCTCTAAACAAAACATATACAAACTCTACTTTGATTTGACATAAAGTAACCTATCTCTTATACAATTTATCTCACGTAACAAACATGATTTGACATAAAGTATTACACATCTTACACCTATAATCCAAATCTTCCAAAAAAACCTACACCTACTTTATTTCTCAAACCACTCCCTCAAAACCCAAACAAACAACATTACGCAAATCGAGATTATTTCACAAACCTCCACTACTCTCCCAAACTACTTTCCCAAACGCCAAACAAACAGGCCAAATGTCTTTCTTATGGAGGGAAAAGTAGATGGTAAGTGTCAAATCAAAGTTTTATAGATTTCAAGAATTTGAGTGTTAAATTTTTGAAAAAAATTGTGATGAGTTTTATGAATTTGACGAAAATTCATTTGGAAGGATTTTGACCAAATCTCGCGAGTTAGTTCGGATTAAAACCCAACCAAACAGGCCCTTTAACTTTTAGAACCATTTTTACATCATAGACCAAAATGAAAAGGCATTGAGTCAGCTGGGACCACGGACTGTAATTATGAAAAGACACCATAAAAAGTCACTACATGCAAGTGCAACCTAGGTAGTTGCTTCACCACCAAGCGTATAGACAAAGCCTTGCCGCCTAAAACAGTTATTTAATGGGCCCAAGCCAGGGTAGCCACTGGAAAGTCGTGTATGGGACGCGGGGAGACGACACAACCAATGGGGAGGTCACACGTGGCATCAAACCCCCCTCCCTCTGCCTTTTGAGATTCCCCATATTCAAAAGTTGTAGGTTTAATTATCATGAATTTTTCTCCATTCAATATTAGTGTGATTCATATTGATATACTGATATTAATATTAATGTGGTGGTCGTTTATGTCATAAAAACAAACTTACTTATACAATTTATTTTGTATCATAATTTTTATTCCTATTTGAATTTTGAAGTATTTCAAAAAAAAAAACTTTCATATTATGAAAACAGTGGTTTCTCATGAACTTATTATTCAATATTAATAATTAAAAAATTACTTCTCCGTTTTCTTTTACGTTTTCAATGGCATTATTATCTTTTACGTTTTCAATAGCATTATTATCTTTTACATTTTCAATTATTACCTTAAACTTAGCATTATTTTCTTTTACGTTTTCAATTATTACCTTAAACTTAGCATTAAATATAAAGGAAACAAAACTTACTAGACAGACAGAGTAATTTTATTCACACCGTCAAATTTTTTCTCTTAAGTGGCACGATGAATACATACTAGATCAAAGAATCTCTTTGAACATATTTATAATAACTAAAATACTTCGAGAGATGTTATAAAAAAAAAATACTTTGAGAGCAAAACATCACTACATTCATTGATATGGTGCGGTCTAAACAATATTTAAGAAATTCTTTTTAGACATGGTCTAGTCAAAACATCACTACATTCATGAATTCTCTCCGTCCTTATTTATTTGATTGGTTCTCTTGAATTTTGACGCGGAGTTTTATGTACGAGTTCAAAAGTGAAAATTTTAGATACTTTTATATTTATATTTTTAAAAGTAGTGGAGTCAAATCATTAATTTATATAACGGGGTATTTTTGACAAAAAAAATCCATCTAAATAAAAGAAACGTTGGTTTGGAACATTTAAAGAAAAAAATAAGAGAAAAATTAAAGCACGGTGAGAGTATATTAAATACTAGCGCATAAGAGCGGCACGGTAAAAGTGGGAAAAGCAACTTGAAAGAGGCGGTCATGTCATAGTGGGCGGCTGAAAGCGAAAAGCTGAGACAAAGACAATAATGACTTTGCTTTGGCTTTTCTTCCTCTGCTCCAAACTTATCATAAAATCCTCCTCCTCCCCTCTGTCTGTGGGGTACCACATTACCTTTTCTGCCCCTACAAACCAAACCTATTATTTTGCTTAATGTTTGTTACTATGATATAAAGCCGTTTTCTAATTTTTCTTTGCTATTATTTGTGGATTTTTTTTCTTGTTTATTAGTTATTTTTGTATATGATGAAAAAATAAATCATTTTCATGACTTAGATTTTGATTAGCTATAATTTTAGCTTGACATCATTAGATCACTCAGATAAATATAAAATATAAATAAAGAACTCAAATAATGCTATTTATAGATTTCATTAGCAATCTCAAACTTGGGTCAAATATTTACTTTTAAAGAAGATGATTGAGTTTTTAAAATTCTTTTAATATCCTTTTTATCTATCTAAATTTGAAGAAAAATATAAAATTATTTAATAATTACTTAAATTTATTTGCCCAGTTAGAAAATATTTGTTCATATAGGCAAAGAAGTAATTTCAGCCAATATATCCCTTTTGTCGCCAAATGCATATTATTTATTTCTATTATATACAAAATTAGTATTAAACCTTTATTTCACATGAAAACATTAAAATATCCCCAAAGGTTACGATTATGCATGTAAGTACACGTCAGTGTTGGTCTAGAAACAGCTCCCTACCTAAATCCCGACGTAATTTTATAATCTCATGAGCCCATTTCCGTCATTTCACCACCCCCAAATTGCACGATACGCGTCTCTGTGAGGCCATTATTCCTTCACCCATTACCGACCTCTCACCTCTTCAAATCCCCCACACACCATCCCACTTTTTCTTCTAATTCTAACCCAACCCAATCCACAACCGTCTCTCCACCTCTCCCTTCAATTGTTAATCCCAAATCTATACCTATACCCACAAGAAATTCATACCAAAACGTGTATTCTTTTCCTTTTTCCAGGTTAATAATTATGGCGCAGAAAACAGAGAAGGAAGAGACGGAATTCAAGGTCGTGCCTGAGACGGCCATCACGCTGTGCGTCAAATGCGGCGTTGCAGGTAATTCCACCGCCAATAATTTATGTTTGAAGTGTTTAGCTTCTACAACCTCCACCTCAACCGCCACCGTCAAGCCTGTAAATCATGTGTTTGGTGAGAAATCCTTCAGATCTAGCTCATCCACTAGATCTTCGCCGGAGAGGAGTTTAAAATTGGCGGAAACAAGTCTAGATCTGAAGAAAGATGTACCGCTGAAGAGAGAAGTGAATCGGTGCTCCGGTTGTCGGAGGAAGGTTGGGTTGACCGGATTCAGGTGTCGGTGCGGCGACCTTTTCTGCGCCGATCATCGGTATTCCGATCGGCACGACTGTAGCTACGACTACAAAACCGTCGGTAGAGAGACGATCGCGAGGGAGAATCCAGTTGTCAAAGCAGCGAAAATTGTCAAAATTTGAGATTGAAGAGTAAATCGAGGATCGAACGCGAAAGCCGAACTATAATATGCAGGTGAAGGAATTGAATTCTCCGGTCATGGAAGAAATGAAAATTCGAAGATCGTAGATGCTTTGATTTTATGTGTACTATAACTATTTGATGTATGATTTCTCTTCGTGTGGAGACGGAGGTCTTCTCCGGGAAGAGAATAGACCGGAGACGATGAACGATTGCATGTGCCGATTTTCTTTTTTACCTTTTTACTATAAAAGAAAGTTATAATTATATTGTGATAAAATATGAAATTATATAAACTGTTATTTTCTCAATTTTATATTCGTTGTTCTGTTTCATTTGAATTGTGAAACGGTCATTTTCGCCATCGATTTGTCCATTTCTTTTGAATTTGATCTAATTTTTTAATCTGATTGACGTTTGGAAAGAGAATCAAAAAGTCATTTTTTAGTAATAATTAATTATAGAATAATTGTTTTGTAAGTTAATATTTTAGTAGTATTTGAAATAAGTTAATTTTTAATTTTTGAAAATCACAAAAATGATTATAATATGAGGGGTCAAATGTTTTGAAAATTACGATTGGTTAAAATTATTTTTATAATTATAATTTTAGCTAAAGTTTTAAAAATCACGTCAGATATCTAGAATTGTTCTTATCGTTAGTCTAACTCATCCTGAATATTGTTGTGAAAATTGCTCACCCTTAAAGTTATAATCTGGGTTTTTCTCAAAAAAAGAAAAGAAAAAAAGGTTGTAATTTGGGCGGGGTTAATTAAAGCTCTTGTAAGTATTGTGTCAGGATGAGGGTAAAATGGAGAAAAGAAATTGAATTATTATTAGACTTCCACTATGGATAAGTATTGTACTAATGATATTAATTTATTTTAACATTTTGCATGTTTGCGACATTTAGTGGGCCCTGTTGTCTTGCTTTCCCAAATTATTTTATTTCGTGTTACATGTTTTTTATTTTATAAAATAAATTTACTATTTTTTAATTTTTTAAAATTAATTTTTCAAAAGTCAAATAAATAATAAATTCTTATTTTTAATTAAAATCAATACAAATTTTACTTTGATTTGACTTAAAATAATTTATATCACAAAATTTATAACCAACATAATTTGTTACACATTTTACACCTACGATCTAAACTCTTTCAAAAAACATATACATACCTAATTTCTCAAATCACTCTCCTAAAATATATACCAACAATATTACGCAATTCGAGATTATTTTATAAACATTCACCACTTTCCGAAACTAATTTACCAAATATCAAAACAAATAGCCCAAAGTTACTTTTAAAGGTAGCTCGTAGAATTATCTCGGGATTTTTTTCCCCAAATCTAAGTTGGCCATAGTTATCCAAACACAAAATAAGTATATTGCACTTTGTTTTGTTATTGATCATTCTTATATGAGTTACATTACAATCACAATATTTGAATTACAATTCCAAAAGCAAAAATATTATATATGCTATATAGTTACATTGAATTTATCATAACCCAATTCGAAATAGAATGTTCCGGTGGCCTCTTATTCTTTTATGTGGATGGGCGGGGTATATATTGTTCATGGTAGTAAAGGGTGTAAACAAGTCGAGGTATTTCAAACATTCCATTAAAAAATGATTTGAATTATCGAAATTATATTTATATTTTTTTTAATTATTTATCAAATCGAGTTCAAATGAATTTTTAACGAAGAAACTTGTGCGGTTAAAACATAAGAAATCCTCTACTGGCCTTTACCTTTAAGTGTTAAAATGTTATTCATTCTTTATTTATAAATGTCCTCTTGGATTTTCTAGACTAATAAGAGCAACTCTTTTGATTTTAGTTTTTAGTGGATTAATCAAGAGAAAATACAAGAATTCAAAACATGGGCCCATATCAATGATTGAAAGCTTCCTTAGGGAAGGAGGTTGCAAGAATTGGGTTGGCCCATTTTGCATCAGTATGGGAATGGTAGGTGTGGGGTGATCACTAGAAATTTGATCTGTTCAAACCTTTAAAGTTTGGACAACTCTGTTACTTAAAGGGCCATTTAGAGTTGGGCTATTTAACCATGAAAAATAAAACATAAATGGGTCCATAATTTATCATAAAGATTATATAAGTGGGCCAATGGGGTTCATAATCACTTAGGGTTCCAACTCTTAATCACTTTATGAATATTCATCCAAGCAAAAAGAAAAAGACACTTTGAGATCATCAAATGATCAAAACATTAAATATCAAAACAAGTTCCTTTAAAAACGTTAATTACCAAAAACATCCCACCTTTAAAGGTTGGGAATTCACCAACTTCCTTATGGGAAGGGTTTAAAAATCCACCATAATTATCTCAATGGAATAACTGATTTTGAAACTAATGGCTTTCAATATATATATATATATATATATATATATATATATATATATATATATATATATCCATATTCTTAGCTTTACCAAATTTATTTGGTGATCCAATAACTAAACATGACATTTTCTAATTTCCCAATCATACGTACATATAAAAAGAGATTTAATGAACAACTTTATTTTTCAATTTTGGAGTTAATCTTTATGCTAGGACAAAAATTATTTTTAGGTTGCCCTATATGACAAGGATATAGCAATTAAGTTGTTGCTGAAGATAATTAGTGACAATCTACTCATAATTAATAACAAAAGACTTCGAAATGTGTTTTAGTGATAATTAAACAACTATTCTTCTTGTTAATATAATTGTGAAAATCAATATTATGATAACACCAAAATTATTGTCATTGAAATTTGTGACAAATATAACATTGTAATTTAATTTTATGTTGCTAAATGATTTTTCTTCTTCTTGTAGGGAGTATGTGATTAGAATTCACGTCAGGTTTAAGAAAAAATTAAAATCTAGACCAAAATCGAGTTGGGTAAATTGAATGTCGTGACTTGGGTCTCTTTGTTGAATATTAAATAACTTAACTTTTACTACCTCCGTTCCATAATTTTTTATCCAGTGGTACAATTGAGTGATCAACTCGACTAAATTTTAAAAAAATGTATAAAATAATCTAATTTATCTATTTCAACAATAATTTAGTAATATTATATAATATTTATATATTAATATTTTAAAATTTTAGAGAGTAAAACATCATTCATCTGAAAGCTGACCTTAATAAATTACTTGAAAAAATTAATTTTTTTGACTTAGTAGTGCAAAATTTTTTAGTTTGAGAAAATAAAATATATATAACACTGGAATATAATGTATTTATTCGACCAACACCATCTAAGCCAATATAGTGGGCAGAGGGGCCAAAAAGCCCATTACTTTAAGTTAACATGTCAAATTATCTATACTGAAGTTTGGAAAACAAGTTAATTTTATTGTACCAAAAAGAAAATTAAAAGTGTTAATTAGCCAATGGAGACCAAAAGCATTTAAAGATTGGGCAGTTTTGCAACTTCCTTATATGTATATATGAGATATGCCTCCAGCATGAATGGAACTGACTTTGAAACAATCCTCACCCACATAACACTTATATTAATTATTATAAATAAATCTATCCAAGTATGCAACACAACACAAAAAGAAAACTTCAGTTTCTGCAAAGAATAATCAAAACCAAAAATATTGCGCGCATGCCACGACATCCATCGTCTTCCGCCAATCGTCGCCGTCAAATCAGCTAAAGTTTTGGAGTCGAAGCCACTTTTGAAAGAGGATTGCATCCTTCATTGCTACGGGGATGATATCACCACTGAAGATGGCCTACAACATCTTGCTCGAGTATGCCTCAGGTGGTTGCCCTGCCGATCGCATTACCAAAAAATTAAAGTCCTACCAGAGCACGCTGTGGAAATTCGACAAGAAGGCACAAGCCAATTCAAGATTGGTTGCAGCAATGAAATCCCAGAAATTCCAAGCAACAAGAAGATCTCCGAAGAGGCTAAGGATTTTTTACAGAAGTGTTTGGTTAAGGATCCATATGCCAGATGGAGAGTTGACATGCTTCTTGATCACCCGTTCTTGAAAATGGCCGCGCCCACCGCCACCACCACCACCGCATGTCATCAAGATTCCATTGGATGATGCCTCATTGTTTTCATGTTCGAAGCAGTGCTGTTGTTCATCCATATTGATTCAATCTCTTGTATGTTTAATTGTAACGCTCCAAAAATTTCTAACCCTTTTGATTGGATTTTTAATTCAAATTTATGTGCTACTTTTTATTTTCAAAGTTAAGCATTAATTTGAACTAAAATATTTTATTTAATTAAATCTTGTGACCTTATGAGCTTTGAAATAATTTAAAAACATATAAGTTACTTTAATTTTATAATAAAACCTTTTTGAAATTTTTCAGGCTTGGATGCACAAAAAATTTGTTTTTGGGGACAAGAATGTAAGTTTTCAAAACTTCGGGGGGCAAAGTGCAAATTGCCCCAAGTTGCAGATTTTCTGCAGGAGAGTAATCATTTTCTCTCCTTGCACACTCCTAGGGCTGTCAGGCATGCCCTTGGGTAGATAAACTCATCCACCCAAGGTTGACATGCATTGGTGAAAAATGTGGAGTAATAATACTCATATATTCTCATATTGTATGTATATGTGTATATACATTAAAAATCTGATTTTATAGTATAATAAATACCCTCCTCAAACCCACATTATCTTCTTTACAACTTAAAAATACTTAGATATAGTTAAGAAGAAAGGGAAAGAGACAACACATTTAGAAAAAGAATTTTCGGATATACACAGCACAGCCTCGATTTTTTGCTCATTAAATCTTCGTCCACCGTTGGATCATGCCCAAATTTTTTGTGAAGGTCCTACACACATAGGGCTACATATTGACCGTTAGGATTGTCGTTTGGATCTCCCGGAGTGAATCGGAAGTCGTCAGAAATTGGTGAAAAGTAAGGATTTGAGGGCTTTTGTTATGAACCACCACCGGAGCCGCCACCACCACCTTCGGAGGTCTAAAAATGAAGAGAGCTTCATCTCCTTCGTTGATTTGGGTAAAAATCCGTCTATGCTTGTGTTCTTTAATCTTTGTGATTTTACTTTCTTCTCTTTAAAGTATATATTGAAGATGTTTAGTTTATCCTTGTAGCTTTTGTGATAAGTTGTTGAGTTCATATTTAAAAGTTGAAGGGTTAGGGATGCGAAAATTTTGGGAGTATAATTGACTGAAAATCTCTATTTTTGTTTGATATTTGGTATGAGTTTACTTAAAAATGATTAGTTTTAAAGTTGCTCCGAGTTTATTTGCAAAAAGGGAGTTTTTGAAACTTTTGGGGTTATTTTGGTAAATCAAAAAATAAGGGGGGTAAAGGCGCTGTTTTTCGTTGTTTTTACATAGTTACTTTTACAAACTTTTGATTAATTGATTTGATGTAGTGCTTTGTTCACTTTTGTTTTAAGATTGAAATTTGTAAATTTTACCGAAGAAAATTTATGATCAAAGAACTTTTTGTTTCTCATTGTTAGTTGGTGAAAAGTTATTAAAACTTATTTTAAATCTCAGTTTTATACTGAAAAATATGCTTGATTATTTTTAAATATTGCTTAGATGCTTGGATCTTGAATTATTTTTCAAGAAAGTTGATTTTATTAAGTTTTTGAAAACTATGAGGGTATTTTCGAAAAGTTTTAAACTCGTGAGATTTTTAAAGATTTGATTTTTGAAGTAACAAAATACTTAATACTTTTATTTGATTTTCGATATGGGTTTAGTTAAAAATCTTTTGATTTAAAATGGTTGCAAATTTTCGGGAAAATGGATGTTTATAAAAGTTTAGGGGCTGTTTTGTAAATCTGGAAAATAAAGGGAAAATTTTGCTGTTTTGGCGCTGTTTTATGAAATTATAATTTTGAGTTTTGAAAATAATATCTCTTAATTGAAGTTGATGTCGTAAGTTCTAAGCACTTTTGTGTGATGTGTTAGTTTAGGAAGTCCTTGTGTAGGATTTTCATTAGTTAAGTTTAAGTAAGGTTGTTAGATACATTCTAAGTCGTATACGTACTTGCTCAGGTTTTGGATACGCTTCATTTGTGGAGTTTTAGTCGCTATACTAAGCGACAAAGGTGAGCGTTGTGTGTTGAATTTGTATGTCGGTCCGATGTGCTAGTAGATCGAGTCCAAACATGTACTTAGGCTTTTAATAATCAAAGCATGTGTTGTATTCTAACTTTTTTTGCATGTCATCACGAATAGGTGACTTATTTGGTCGACATTAGTCGCATGAAATCACTTAGCATTTCAACATGATTATTCAAATACACGCTACATCCAAATCTACTAGTTGCGAATATATTTTACAAAAGTATCATGATACCCAAAATTTGCATTTGATAAGTTGTTAAATGTTGATAATATGTTTGATATGTTATGTTTCAGTGTGTTTCCGATTTTGTGTCTCCGTTTGTTTCCGATTTTTTGTGGGCCCCTTTTGATTGGTGTATGGACCCGATGCCAACCTGGACGGCAAGGGCAGGAGGGATTGTCACGGTTACACATAGGCCTGACCTTACAATCCAAGTGGGGAGGAACACTTGGGGAGTAAGGACGAACTTAGGCAAAGACATGTCGATGCATATTAGATAGTAAGGTCGCTCCTTACTTGGTGTGTTTGGATGGACATCAGACTGAGGATGGAGGGTAAGTGGAGGACGGCATCAACAATTCTTGGTTATGTGATTTCCGTGTTTCTTCCGTCTTGAATATATGCTTAATTTGCTTGATAACATGCTTACGTTATATAATATGTTGCATCCACAAATCACCATGCAAATTCGCACCACAACCTCACTAAGTTGGACGATCAACTTATGCGTTCCGTTTTTCATTCTTTTCAGTTTCAGGTGTTATGGAAATAATAGTCGGGTTGCGGTTAAGTCATCACGGTTGCGGTCCCACCCTAGTATTTGGGAGAGTAGTTATATTTTGTTGTCGATTTAGGTTCTTTCTCGTTTTTGTTTAAAACCTTGCTTACAATATTTGAATCGTTAAAGTTGATTTATATTTTCGTAAAAGATACAAGATTTTCATAAATTACTTATTTATCTCTCTCGGTTTATTTTGTTCAAATCTTTTGATATGTTATGATTAAATGTTTCCGCTTTAAACCTATACTATGAAAATTGATTTTATTTTTTTGTCAAAAACATAGTAATTTAAATTGTTCTTATTTTATTTTAAACCGCTTCCGCTTTAAACTTTTGATTTATCGTTTCTGTTTTAAAAAAAAAAAAGTTTCGATATTTTAACTCCTTTTCAAAATAATAATAATTTTTTGACTGTTATTCGACGGACCCGCGGTGTCGGGCCGTCACATTAATCGTGATAAAGATGATCAATTTGATCTTGAAAATTTTATATAGTTTTGTTCTTACTGAAATTTATTTTTGTGATCAAATTGTAGATGGTCTTCTACGTACATATAAAAAAGATTATTAATAAAAATTAAAGCAAATTTATTCCCGATGATTTTCAATTTTGGTGTTCATCTATAAAATACATTATAAAATTGCAATTCCGGACTTGATAGGAAACTATATTCTGTAGTATCTGGGAAACGTTTTTTTACTTCAAAATAAATACAAGGAAAATGACATACAGTTGAGGCAATAATTGGATTTCTAAAAGAATTAATGTGAGGACAGGACAGGGAAGACTTTTGACCAAAGGGAAGATGTCATGTAACCAATTAAGAATGATTTAATTAATTTACCCGGCAATAAAATGATCAAGAAGAAGCAGTCATTTGAAGTCTCACTAATGAGGAATAAACGCCATCTTTGATATCTGTTAGAGTGTTGTGATTCCCTTTCTCTACAATGCTTCCATCTTTAAATACCGCAATTACATCTGCTCCCCTTATTGTTGATAACCTATGTGCTACAACAATAGTGGTCCTATCCAACATTATTCGATCAAGTGCTTCCTGAACTATTTTCTCCGATTTAGTATCCAATGCGCTTGTAGCTTCATCCAATAGTAATATTTTTGGGCTTTTAATAATTGCTCGTGCAATGGCCACTCGCTGCTTCTGCCCACCTGATAGTTGAATTCCACGTTCTCCCACTATTGTGTCGTACCCCTATTATGTTCACCACAAGTGTCAACATCTTGTTTAGTTCTATTGTCATATACTACAAATTAATTGGACAAAAATATAAAATTATAGTAAGATTTTGACCTGTTGTAAGCCACTAATGAAATCATGAGCATTTGCCAATTTTGCAGCAGCGACGATTTCACCCTCAGTTGCATTCCCTTCCTTACCAAGAGCAATGTTGGATCGTATTGTTTCGTTGAACAAGATTGGTTCTTGGCTCACAAGCCCCATTTGTTGCCTTAGCCATTTCACCTGGAACTTGTGTATCTCAATTCCATCGAGTGTAATCTGACCAGAATCAGGGTCATAAAATCTTTGAAGTAATGAGATCACAGTTGATTTTCCACTTCCACTTTCCCCGACCAGCGCAAATATCTGAACCATTAGATCAACACAAACAAACTAACAAGTTAAGGTAGAATTACACAAACACACTGAGAAGAACTAATACAAACACCAATCTTTTATTCCAGCTCATAAGGGTAAATTATAGATTGTGCAATATGTGAGGTTATCACCTGACCACTATTAATTGTGAGAGAAAGATTATGCAAAATCTGAACGCCTGGTCTTGTTTGATACTTGAAGTTGACATGCCTGAGTTCAATTTTGCCGTCAACATTTTCTAAAGTCATTCCCGACTCATCACTAGGATCAATTTTTGATTTCCTGTGAAGAATGGCAAATATAGAGGTGGCTGCACTTTTGGCTTTGCTTGAATCTGAAAAGGAGAAGTTTGATGTTGATATTGTTATTGCCACCATGTTTAGAGCAAAGAAAACCTGCATTATTTATTAGATTTATATTACCATAACTATTAACATAACACCAAAAGAAAGTAACTGCATTCTAGATAAACCAATATACATACACGAAAGATGTCTGAGGGGGTGCTTTTTCCACCTTGAACTAGTCGGGACCCTGCATAAAAGCTGGCAGCATAGACCAAATACAACAAGCATATAGATAAACCAAATCCTATCCCACTAATAATTCCTCGTTTAGTACCATTTGTTGTTAGGCCTTCACATTTGTTTTTGTATATCTCCATAATCCTCTCTTGGATGCAAAATGAAGCAACCGTTCTTATATTCCCAACAGCATCATTAGCAACTTGACTTGTTTCTCCATACATCACCTACAACTCTATAGATTAATAAATAGGAAACGACAAATTTCATCTAAAACACACAGTTCAAACTTATGTTGCGTTTGAATTTGATAAATGGAAATATTTAAGTTGTGAATAATCTTTCTCAGTCTCTATTTTTCATTTTATTTTTTTGGGGAAAAGGGAAGAAATTTTCCAATTAAAGCTCCACAATTTAAAGAATCAGAATCCATCCTTAAAATGTACGGAAACATACCTTCATATCTTTGCCTTTTATGGACTTGGCTAGTATATATCCATTAAATCCCAATAAAGGTATCATTGCAAAGATAATTAGCGCCAACTGCCAACACGCTTCAAAAGCTATAGCCAATCCAACTACTGCTGAGGATGCTTCATAAACACGATGTGCCAGAGCATCCCCAACTAAACCACGAATTGTGGCTGCATCAGTTGAGAGCCTTGCACCAATCACACCGCTTGAGTTTTCAGGTTTATCAAACCAACCTACTTCCATGTTAACAACTTTATCAAAAGACATCAATCTAACTCGCCGTATCAACTTATTTCCAGCAACACCAAATAGATATGATTGTGATGGATATGCAAATAATGATACCAATCCAAGAATGACAAGCATAAGAGCCCAAAATTCTGAATCTTCTTTCAATTTATGTGGCACCTCATAGAAAGCTTTAATGACTCTCGAAATAAGCAAGCCAAAAATTGGTAATACGGCGCCACATATAATAGCAAATGGAGCTCCTAATATAAGCACTGGTACCTCTGGCTTATTAAGATGCGCAAGGCTGAATATTGAAACTTTTGGAAGGTTTTCTGATGTATCAAGACAAGTGGCAATCTCATCGACTTGATCGATTCTTGAGATTGATGTTGAGGGACTGCTGATGTTACCTACTCCATAAGATCCTGCACTCATAGAAAGCAAAAATTGCGTACTTTGATTTGACTCTTTGCTAGACTTTGTCGTAATATTTGCCTTTTGTTTGATGTCAACATTTCCATCAATGTCTTCAATGACTTCTTGAGAAATTATGAGATTAGAATACACCCCTTGCGGATCCATGAGTAGTTTGGAGTGTGTGCCTGATAGTTAAAATACAGTGCCAATAATAAGTTTTCCTTTTAATTTGAAGAATAACATAAGGAAGTGAGAATAAATCATTTTGGGAAGTTAAATATAATTTCGATATGTTTAAGAGATTCATCTGAAGGATATTTGTACATAATTGTGTTACCTACATAGTCACAGAACAAAAAAGAATCAAATAGATTGGAGTGCACCTTTTTCAACTATTTTTCCTTGGTGAAGGACTGCAATCATATTAGCATTTCGGATGGTACTCAAACGATGTGCAACTATGACAGTTGTTCTGTTTATCATAACTTTTTCCAAAGCCTCTTGGACAATTCTTTCTGAGTCTGCATCTAGTGCGCTTGTTGCCTCATCAAGAAGTAGAATTTTTGGGTCTTTTAGGATTGCTCTAGCTATGGCAATTCTTTGTTTCTGACCACCGGAAAGTTGAACCCCATTTTCACCTACCGCTGTATCTAACCCCTGCATTAATATATAAAAAGAACTTATATAACGAAAAGGAATATAGTCCATAGAATTTAGGATCTTGAGTATTCTAGAAAAAGAAAATCATATCTAATATCAAACCTGGGGTAGTTTATCAATGAAATCATGAGCATTTGCTAGCTCCATTGCTGCTCTGATCTCATCAAGAGTTGCACCATCTTTTCCATATGCAATATTATCCTTAATGCTAGTTGTAAAGAGAACAGGTTCTTGGCTAACTAGACCTATCTTTGACCTAATCCACTTGAGTTGAAAATCTTTGAGATTGATCCCATCGATTAAAACTTCACCAGCCTGTGGATCATAGAACCTCTCTATCAAACTAATTATCGTAGACTTCCCGCTCCCACTCTGTCCAACCAATGCCACAATCATGCCACTAGAAATGAACAGAGAAATTCCATTGAAGATATGCTCTTCTGGTCTTGTTGGATAGCTGAAATATACATCTCTCAGTTCTATGTCACCACAAATATCGTTTAATATTTTTCCGTTGGTATCATATGCATCTATATGTGGTTTCCTATTTATTGTCTCAAACATCTTGAAGGCTGCTACTTGGCTGGCGATAAATGCAGCCATGGAAGGAGATGCCTGGCTAAGAGAACTGATTGGATGAACCACATTTTAGTGTTTTGACATTCAAGTTTAAATCATCGTAGTAGAAATATTCTAAAAGAATCATCTAAATGAAATATCTAATTAAAACTCACGTGGAACCAGTTAGCACTGCAAGGAGTACAGTAAAGACTTCACCTCCAGTATAACCTTTGTGCAAGATCATTTTTGAACCAAACCAAACAGCCAAAGCATAGCTACAGAACATTACAAACACGAGACATCCAACACCTAGTCCAGAATACAACCCTTCATCTACACCAGATTTATAAGAGTTTGCAAGGAGCTTTTTATAGTTAGACACAACTTGCTTCTCCCCGGTAAATGATGCAACCTAAAATCAAATTTGTAAGATATTTCTATTAGGAGAATGAGTAGTTAAAGCAGTGATAAAACAAGTATTGATTATTAAACACCAATGATAGAACATTTCATTAGTAACTCACAGTTCTGATGAAGCCAATTGTTTGTTGTACTACTGAGGCAGCATCATCATATGCTTTTTGCTCTCGTAAAAGGATTCTGGATTGAAAAAGGTTCATGATTCCACCAGACATGACAAGAAAAGGAATCGATGACAATATGACTAGAGTAAGAAGCCACCCTTTTGTAAAGGCAATCACAAATCCTCCAATAAATGCTGCAATCACCTGTATAAACATCCCCACCTGCGCAACAGTACAAAAATGAGAGCAGTTACGCATGTCATACTAACAATAAACATCAACATAAATTCAAAGAGAACCACCTTTTCCCCCATGGCATCTTGAATCAGATTAGTGTCGCCAGACATCCTCCCAATGACTTCTCCCGTACTTACATCTTGGTCAAAGTAAGCAATCTCTTGTCGCAATATAGTTTTCAGGTAAAGACTCCGAACTCTTGCGGCCTGTCTTTCCCCAGTAACCATCCAGCAAGCAACCTCTAAAAAATACCAAAGTTTTCTTTAATTTTAATGATCAAACTTTACATATAAAACAAATTCTACATTTTTCAAGTTCTTTTTTTTGCACTACTTACGAAGAAATGCCGCTGTCCCACACCCCAAAGCTAGAAAAACAAATTTAAGTAATACCTGCATTATATGATGAAGTTATGTAACTACATATAAGGGCATTGTTTACTATTAGAATTGAGATCAAGATATGAATTGCATCGCATCAAACATGTGATCGATGCATTAACAATTTATTTACATGTCCTACAATAAAATGTAGCTATATGTTAGTGTATGCAAAATGACATGAATTTCAGTTTTTATGTACCTTAGAAACCAAAGAAAGAGTGTTGTTTATTTCAGCTTTACCAAAAGCATCGATTATTTCTCCGAAAATGATTGACATTAGAGGTTGTGATAACCCGTTGACAATTGCCCCGATAGTACCGACTGTCATCAAGAATTTGTCCATGGAATCAGCAAAGGAGAATAGCTTGTAAAATGGAACTGTTTTTCTCTGCTCTTTTTTCTCTTTGCCTTTTACACCAGAATTCATCTCGGCTTCCGTAAACGGGGATGTGGAATCCTGTTTTTTGTCATCCATGTTTTGAGTTCCAAATCACTTGTAATATGCAGCTTATGATATTGATCAATTACATTATCTGCCAATAAAATGTGAAGCAATTCAACAGAGCAATTAATAAATTTAAAAAAAAATAATAATAATAATTTGGAGAAAGAAAAGGAAAATTATGCTAAAAAGGACTTGCATTGCATGTCATAACTCTGAAGGTTTGTAAGAATTAACGATAACTTACTTTGGATTCAAAAAATTACCGTAGCTGCTGAAAACTATTAGTAACTCTTTTATGTCTATATTTGTGAACAGCTTCAAGTTATTTATATATTGCGATTGCGTGTAAATTAATAATATGAGCACGTTTAATCTATAGCTAGCGTTGACTACAGATCACTTTTTAGTTGTTATTATTAATTAATAATGGAAACGCACGTTCCCACCACTTCCATAACTTAAAAGATAAAATTATTCTTAGTCAGAGCTAAATTTATAATTTATTAGTGTATTTTGCATATGTATTGTTATTCAATTACAAATCATATAACGCGCGGAACTACCGTATCAATTTTTTTTATCTTATTAATTTCTTTCATAGAACTAAAGAATGGAATAATAATTTACCAAGTTCTAACTCATCCATTTTACCAGGCCTTTCACGTAGTGGGTTGGGCTTGCTGAACCTAGCTGAACAGCCCAAAAATTTATTAAGTCAAAAAGGTCCTTCCAGGGGGTACTTTCGTAATTATATAACTAATCAAGGACTGTTCACATAAATAAAATAGACATGGCGGCTCGGCTATATTAACTTCACTCTCCCTCCTAGGGTTTATACGCCGCGGCCAAACAAAGAGAAATAAATAAAAGAGAGAGCATTTTTCAGCGGCAACGTCAACAATGGTGGAGAAAGGTAGCAAAACTCGGAAAGAGGAGGTTGTATCCAGAGAATACACCATTAATCTCCACAAACGCCTCCATGGATGGTATTCATCTATCCTATCTATTTATCTATGTATAATTTGTCCTCTTTAGGTGTTTGACTACATTGCTTTATTTTCATTTGTTTTATAATCAGTTACTCAATTAATCTGCGCTTGTGTACCATTTTATATTTCCATTTCTTTACTTTTATTTGGGAGAAGATTGTTGCTCATTTAAGTGTGATGTAATGGCGGATTATTATTGATGTTGTTGAAATGTTAGAATGATGATAATTGTTTTGAGTCTATTCTAAGTTAAGCCATTACATTGAATTTATAAATAATTTGACAAGTTCAGTTTTTGAATATGAAAAACTGGAGTTTTTCTTTGTTAAATGCCTCTTAGATATGCAGTTTTCTTAGAAACAAAATGGGATTAAAGACTTGTGACTCTAAATAGAAGCAGTTGTTACACAGGCAATAAAGAGAGTTTCTTGCTGGAGATTGTAAATATATGTGACAATGATGATTAAATGTATTCATTGTTTTTCAGCTCCTAGTATTCATTGTTTTTCAGCTCCTAAGTCGTAATTTCTGTTTATTGATTTGTTGTTGTACTTGCGAATCTTTACTTGTATGCTCTTTATGTAATGTCTTAGTGTAGTTGCAGACAAGTGATGTCTGTTTGTGTTGAAATGTCTGAATGATAAGTATTTTGAGTCTATTCCAAGCTGGGAAGTAATCGTGAAGTTCACTTTTGAATGTGAAATACTGGAGTTTTTCTTTGTTAAACGACTCTTACATATGCAGTTCCCATGAAAACTAATTGGGTTTCAAGCAATTTTGCTGGTAATTCTAAGTAGAACCTGTTTATTTACTGAGATTTTACCTGATTTTCTTTGAAGTGTTCTGACTTTGTTATACTCTTTGGTTCTTTGATTGGGTAATGTATCTAAATACAGCACCTTCAAGAAGAAGGCTCCAAAAGCTATTAAGGAAATCAGAAAGTTTGCCGAGAAGGCCATGGGAACTACAGATGTCAGAGTTGATGTCAAGTTGAACAAACATATATGGAGCCGTGGAATTCGAAGTGTGCCTAGAAGAATCCGTGTCCGTATTGCAAGAAAGAGAAATGATGATGAAGATGCTAAGGAGGAGCTTTACTCTTTGGTTACCGTTGCAGAAATCCCAGGAGGAGGGTTGAAGGGATTGGGTACCCAAGTCATCGATGAGGAAGAATGAGTCTTTTTTGTCTTAAGATTTTATTTACTACATTCAATTTTGCATTACCTCAGCCTTTGTTATGCTTAGAAAAGTTTATTTGGAGGATATTATGCAACATTATGCAATTTTACATGCTTGAGACAGACACACTGACACCGCACACAAGTCTTTATATTTGGATTCAGTTGTTTTGGTTGCTATGCTTTTTCAAGACATGGGAATTTTTCTAACTTCAAAGAATGTGCCATATAAAACATTTCAATACAATTCTAATTTGAGTACCATTTTAGCATCATTAGAACCAGTTTTTTCTCCTGGCATATATTATAAGTCATGTGAATTTGCGAATTTTGTATTTTGTGCTTTCAAGTTCATTCAGTTTGTTGTCTTTAATCTTCAAGTAATCTAAAAGAATTCAGAAACTAGACATTACGAGCTATTATTTGGCTTTACATAAGTGCTTGGAATAATGAAATGCGAATTTTGTTTTTGTGCAATGCAAAAGGCCCTTAGAATTTAGTCCCGTTGAAAGGGGTGTTTACAATTGCTTTTGGAAGTTAAAAAACAGTTGCTTAAACTAAAAGCAAAAAATAAATACTTTTATTTAAAAACAACGAGTGTTTGCAAATAAGTAAAAAAAACAACTTTAAGAAGTTTCTTTAATGTTTGCATTTCAACATAGGACTCTTGTGTTTTTAGTATTTGTAACTATTCAATTATATATTTACTCTCATTTTTGTCCAATATCAAATAGCAAGTTGATTGTTTTGGAAGAAACATATTCCCACAAAATAAGACTTCTACACCTATATAGTTCAAAGAAAACCCATATTTCACCAAAAATTCGTATTGTGGAATAATTTTTTTCAAAATATCGCAAACAATACAAAAGAGGTGTTAAAATAAGATAACGAAAAAAGAATTTAAATTACCTTACAAAAATACTTGTGTTAATTGGAATGGGTTCTCCCAAAGTGAATTGGAAAATGTTATTTATATATATATATATATATATATATGAGGATATACCTGAAAATAGAATAACTTATTGAGAACAAAATTGTCACAAACTAATTCTGAAATATTACAAAAATGCCACCACACCCAAAAAACACCTCCTTAGAGCATCACCAGTGGTGTACCCAAATATTGGACCAAAATTCTTTATTTGCACCATGCTACAGTGTTTTGCACTATCTGAAAAAGTTTTTTTATGTAGCAATAGACATAAAAAAAGGGAACTCATTTTTAAAATAAAAAAAATAAATTTATTTCACTAACATAAAATTAAAGTCTATTTAAAAATGCAATCAAAAGTAATTCGGACTAAATAAAAAAATAATACAATTCAAAATATTTTTAAATTTATAATAATTATTAATTATAGACAATGAACTCATTGATGATGTCTTCATTATTATTTTCATTATTTTTTTCAAGTTCGGATTTATATTTTATGTAATCAGTATTCTATCTTTGACATGCTTTTTATCCATTTGAATTGAAATTTGATATTTGATATTTATAGATTATAATTTTGGATTTGAATATTGTTACCGTTGAGCACAAATTACCGTTGAAATGGAAATGGGTTCAGCAATCTTGAGGTCTCAATTGGAAGTAAATGGGTTTTGGGTGCATTTTTGCACTTCCCTTTAGGCCCTCCACTGTGAGGTGTTTTTTGCAAATTTTGGACCTAAACTAATTTGGGCTCCCAGATGGGTACACCACTGGTGATGCTCTTAGATGCTTCTTCTAAAAGTGCTTTTATCTGCTTTTCAGTTGAAGAAACAATTAGAGAAACTCTATTTGCAAACACTTTCAAAGTGCTTTAATTAAAAAAAAAAAAAAAAAAAAAGTACTTCAAAAAGCTCTTGCAAACACCACTAAAGATCATCCTAAACTTTCAAGAAGTTAGCCACACCCCCACCATTTTGCAAGAGCATATAAATTGAGACATGTTTGTAGGTTACATTGTCTCTTTTTTTTCTGTTTTTTCTTTCCCTTGGTACAAACTTCGTGCTTTAATTGTTGCAAATTGAATCGTGGAGAATTTTACAATAGAACTGTAGTTGTAAATTGTAATCACATCCTTAGACTTAAAAGAGAAAATATAAGTTAAAAGTGTAAAATTTTCAGAGTATCTACGGTAAAATAATTTTAGAGTGATTTACACTCATACCCCCGAGGTTTAGTCATATTACGAGGAATCCCCTGATATTTTTTGTAAATATTATTACAAGTTGTAGGGGGTGTGTTTGTAAGGTTTGTTGAACCACATTTTAAGCCGTGTTTATACATAGAATTCTACAATGTATAAATTACACTCACTCCCCTTGAAGTTTAATCAAATTACAAGGACTTGATCATAATTTTAATCGTATAATTCTATGTATAAACACGGCCTAAAATGTTAAATAGTATATTTCACAGGACTTGATCATAATTTTAAGACGGTATCAAAGGTGTCAAATGTCAATTAACAAATAAATTAAACAGATCTGTGGATTGTTGTGAGCCATAACCTTATTTGTGGGCGATATAAATTAAAATAATTCATGTTCATGTTCATGTTCATGTTCATGTTCATGTACAGGCAGGTCACATGGATGGCATGTGATATTATTATAATAGTAAAGAGGAACGGAACATGCACTGCTCTGAAACTGACCTTGACTTCTGTTTGATTCTCTGCCCAATCTAATTAATTTGCATTATCTCTCTCATAATAATTTTGATCAAATCATAACCAACTGAATTAACTTGAGTAACTAGGCCCTAGGGAAAGTAATATTAATGAACTAGTGATATTAATGCCACATTTTTGTATCACGGAATCGAATATATATGTATGTTACCCTTTTTTTTTTTTATATATATATATATATATATATAATTTTATGTTACTTCGAAAACACAAACATATAAAACAATCGAATCTAAATAATAGAGCACAAAATCTTTTCTCACTATAATGTATATTTGATTCTTCCATAAAGCTTTCACACATTTTCATAGCTTCTTCAATTCCTGAATTCTTGCTTGAGGATAACATTAAAATCACAATATTATGAAATAAAAGCACATTTATATATAGTAACCACAACTACAACAACAATACACAAATTTAATCAAGACCAATATTCGATAAATTACAATCCATAATCTTGGAAAATACTAGAATAAATTAACAACTATTACTCAATGGCATTCCACATAAGCAATCATTGTTGGCAAAGGAGTCTGCCTCAAGATGATCGAACGGTGATCCAACTGGAATTGCTCCACATAGGTGGTTGTGACTTAGATCCAAATGGCCAATGTACTTGGTCAAAGACAACGACTTTGGAATCGAGCCCTTCAAATTATTGTATGACAAATCAATCGCAGTAAAATAAGTTTTAGGACCAAAAACGTCAGGTAGATTACCCTCCAATGAATTTCGACTCAGGTTCAAAATATTTAAGCCCGTGTTCCTAAGTAAATCAACGGGTATCTCGCCTGAAAGCTGATTAGCATCTAAATTTAGGGTTGATAGAACCGGCATCGACCCGAGTTCAGCTGGGATCCAACCGGTGATTTGGTTTACGGATAAATCCAAGTCGGCCAACCTATAAATATTGGCAATAGAACTCGGGATTGACCCTGAGAGTTGGTTCCGACTCAACAAAGCCCGACTCATCATTGACAACTTCCCGATATCCGATGGGATTTCTCCAGTGAGCTTGTTATTTCCGAGCTCCAAATGCTTCAAGCTGTTGAGGTTAACAATCGACGAAGGAATCAAACCCGTTATCTGGTTGTCCGCCAGGTTCAACACGGTGAGTCGACTCAGCTTTCCGATGTCCGCCGGAATTTCGCCGGAGATTTTATTTCCGATGAGGTCGAGGATTCTTAAATTGGGCAATGAGGTTATGCACGCCGGAATTTCGCCGTAGATGTCTTTCCAGTCGGCGATGACGAGGGTGGTGAGCTGGTCGAGTTGGCAGAGGGCAGGGGAGATTGAACCGGTCATGTACCCGGCCCGACCCGCTTTTGCGAATATTGGATCTTCGGATTCGCCCCGGAGGATTATGTCGGCGACCCGTTTGGTTTCTGGGTCGCAACTGACGCCGTACCAGTTAGTGCAACATTCTTCGCCGGACCATGTGTTGAAGATGTCTAAATATGGTTCGTTGAGGGCTGCCCTGAATGAAAGTAGAGCTCCCCGGTCAGACGGCAGGCAGGCATTTGCGGTGAGAGTAACGGCTAGTAGTAGTGTCAATGAGCTGACCAAGAAATGTCCGGGCAAATTCATTTTTCTTTCTCTCTGTGTATGTATATGTATGATCTGAAGTAAGTTTGTACTGTGTAGTAGAATTTGAAGAAGCGTGACGTTATATAAGTGGCTATGGGACGGAAATGCCCCTGGGAAGGTGGTGTAATTGCGATGAAGATGGTGACAGTTAATGGATATGCACACACACACACACAAAGAATGGGGTAGTTTTGACATAAATAAGGTTGTAAGAATAAAAAATACTTGTGAGTTTGGCCTAGCGATTCGAAAAGCAATTATAGGATAATTAATTTTACTAAAATTGATTTTGGTAATAATTGATTATGATAATAATTAATTATAGAATAATTGCTTTTGTATAATAGCTTTTGTAAAAGTAACACTTTAGTTGCTTCTAAAATAAGTTGATTTTTTCCTTCTGAGGATCCCAAAAGTGATTATGATCTTGGGGGCCAAACACCATGAAAATCACGATTGAACAGAAGTAATTTTTATAATCGGGGCCAAACACTTCAAAAATCACAATAGAGATGTAAAAGTGATTTTAAGAGCTCCAATCGCTGGGCCAAACTCACCCTTAATAATGTTACATGCTTTTCTTGTAAAACGACCGTGATTATAATAGAATTGAGCTAAACACAAAAACACCCCCTATGCTTTGTCTAACTCCCAAAAAAATTTCTATTGTTATTTTAACACCCAAAAAATCTCATGTGTTTGGCTTTAATTACCACACTCAACTCAAGTAGAATTTTATTTTGAACTTTTGGCAAAATGACAAGATTACCCCTATGTTTTTATTTTTAAAAAAAATTATTTATTCTTTTTGAATACCTAAGTATATACTACTTGGATCGAGTATGGTATTTTTAAACTAAACACATGGGGGTTTTTGGGGATTTAAAATGACATCGGGGGGGGAGTGTTTGGGAGTTAGACAAAGCATAGGGGGTGTTTTTGTCTGTTTGGGGTAAAATTGTCATATAAAAAATAAAATGTGAACAAATACTTACAATTTTGGCGCATGAATCACACTCTCTTTTCTGGAGGTGTATTTGAATTGAGATCACAAGGGAGGTGGGAGGGGGGGGGGGGGGGGGGGGGGTTGGAAGTTAATATAACACGAATTTTTTTTAGAATTAAACAAAGCATAGGGGATATTTTTATCTTACGCTCAATAGAATTCGACAATCCAATCTCTAACGCTATTAAGATAATTGAATTTAAAGTGAAAATATGAAAATTGAATGTGTGATTTTTGAATAACTATTGTGGCATATAAAAAAAAAAAAAAGATGTCTCATGTGGCATGTTCTTGAGAAATTGCATTTCATGTGCAGTATTGTGCATCTAATAATGCAAAGAACCTTATGTAGGTCATTACACCAAGCTGGCTTGTATTTTTTTGTGTTAAAAATTTGATATATATTTATTACACTAAGTTATTTAAATCACGTCAAACTTATTGTGACTGAGAATGGTACAACTAATTATACCACCTTAATTAATAACATAGCATACACAACACAATTTGAGACATCAAATTATATAATTAAAGTCTTTCTTCGAATCAATTATAAATGTTGTTGGGGAAACATTCAATTTTAATAATTTAGATCGTACATCTATGTAAAATTTACCATGTCAAATATTTATTGCAATATATTTGTAATTTTTTTGGAAAATAAATGTTGCAGTCTCCACTGACTTCATGTGTTTGAGGTCACCTACCACAATAGAAAATTATATGAACATAGGACATTAGGTATTCACGCGAGTCCAGAAATATGTGAACATGTTGAAAAGTTGACTTGAACACGAATTTTTGGCACTTTGCACAATAAAAATATGAGATTTTGACGTTTTGCACTATAACTTTAAATTTTTTGTGCTTTGCATCCTGTAAATATAATTTGTTAGAGACTATTATACCCTTCTACCAATAAATTTTCTCACTAAAACACATACTAGGGTGCAGAGTGTCAAATGAATGATATTTTTATGATGCGAAATGCCTAAACTTTAAGTCATGGTGCAAAGAGTCGAAGCCCTATATTCGCAGGGTAAAAACTCCTTGAACACTCCAATGTTAAAAAAAACCTAATAATTCGATGCATTTTCATATTTTAGATGATTTTTTTTAGTGTATTTCTTTGAATATCCATTTTGTTGTAATGAACCTATTAGAACCTATTTCGAAAGAGAATTAAACATTGAGGGAGAAAAGGGGCGACACAATTATAAATAGTGAAAATGTGTAGATGGGGTGACCCCTTTTTCATATTATATATTGATTTTTTTTTTAAAGAATCAGGGTTAGTTTTTAATTTGATCATATCACAAATTAACAATGTTTTAATTCAATGGGATTGACCAAATTCAAATATAAGGGAACTCAGTTTAAGTTTATTCATTATGAAGCCGTTATTTTTTCATTTGATTGTATGGACCTCAAATTATAGAGTGGAAAAGGCAAATGGTCCATTGAAGAGACAATAGTCATATGTTCTCACGTGGAAGTGTCAACACACACATGGCCTCATCCTTAATGACTAACCTACAATAAAATACTTTTCACAGCCCAGGTATGTCAATCTTCACTTGGGTGAATCTGCACCTTTTTTAGCACCGTCTCCAACTTTCAGGGCTAACTCCTTTAATTAATTTTAAAAAAAAACTTCCCCATTCTCACATATAATAATAATAATAATAATTTTAAAAATAAATAATAAATATGCAAATGCATAAGAATAATTTTAGAGATAATAATAATAATAATAATAATAATAATAATAATAATAATAATAATAATAATAATATTAAGCATAATAATATTACATCGGGGACAAGAAAAACAACAACTATTACACGGAAACAACAACAAAATTATCGGAATGTTTTTATTTATAAGTTCTTATAAGTTAGTATCTACATAATATGTAATTTTATTTATTTATATAAGTTTTTATGTATCAACGTACGTGTACTAATAATGTTACATCTTTAATTTAGAATAAATTGTTATTAAACCTTACACAATTTTTAGTTAATTAAATATATCTTCCATTTCTAATTAATTAAATTAAAAAAAATTGTTATTAAACCTTACACAATTTTTATAATTAAATGTATCTTCCATTTCTAGTTAATCAAATTAAACAAGGTATTGTTAAATTCGTAGTTAATTTTTTCAATCTTTAACTTTTTTATTTATAATAATAATAAAAATATATATAAAGGCACCAGGTGGCGCCAAGTGGCACCAGGGTTGTGTAAATGCACAGCCCCTGGAGGGCTAAGTAGACAATTATTTCATATATAAGATTTTTTTTCCGAGAAAGTAAGTTTCTAATTTACATCTCTAGTAGTTGGTGGAGTGGATAATTACAAACATCTCTTATAAAAATTTAATTAAGATTCACTAATTGACAAAATAACATTTGTTACATTTATGAATGAAAATATAACAGGAATTAAAACAAATCACCCATTTGAATAATTTTGAGTTAGAACTCATAATGGAGTTCAATTTTGACAAGTTTAAAAGAGTGTTGCTGATCATTTTTTTTCTAATATAGTAATATACTTAAATAGGAAAAGTGGCCTTCGAGTTGATTATTTGGGGACTTTTGGCACTTTGTACCCTGGAATTATAGGGTTTTGACACTTTGCACTCTGACTTAAAAGTTTTGTACTTTTCAGTCTGGAAATACAATGTATTTGGCACTTTGCACCTCAATGTATGTTTTGCTAAAAAAATTCATTTATGGAAGAGTATAATTGTTTTTTTCGAATATTTTTGGCACTTTGCGCCCTGAAAATATAGATTTTGACACTTTGCACCCTGAAAATATAGAATGTTGGCATTTTATACCCTAAAAATATAATTTTTGACATTTTCAACATCGACATAATATTTTTGGCACATTTGTATTTTAACCAAATTACTATCTATTAGTGATTATATGAGAACTAGTTTTTCTTTTTGTAATTTAATAAATTTAACATGGTAATATTAAGTAATATTAAATAATTTTAGATTTGTAGAGTATGTCGTGTAGAAAAATTGAGAAGTGAGTCTTATAGAAACAACATCATGCAATATAATAACATGTTAGATTTGTAAACATGTTTTTTAGATATAATGTAAATAATCTAGAGGATACTTGAAAACGAAATGAAGACAAATTTTTTTTAATCTAAATTTTACCGAAAGAAAATTTTAAAATAAGTTATTAAAAATCATTAAGAATAAACATGTTTATGATTATTGTTCATAGAAATGACCATTTTATCTCTCCATCGACGACATTAGGGTGCAAAAATGGCATACAAATTTAATTTATAGGGTGCAGAGTGCCAAAAAAATTAAATCGGGGTGAAAAGTGCCAACATTTTATATTTTCAGGGTGCAAAGTGGCAACATTCTTTATTTTTCAGGGTACAAAGTGTTAAACAAATATTTAAAAATGACTATTCTACCCTTCTACCAATGAATTTTCTCATCAAAACACACTAGGGTGCAAAGTGCCAAAATTTTTAAATCAGAGTGTAAAATGTCAAAACCCTATAATTCCAGGGTGTAAAATACCAAAAACCCATTATTTGGTAATGGGATTTTTATTTTGAAAGTGGTGGCCCAAAATATTGAAGGTTCTTCCACTCAAAGTTAGTGAGGGAAATGGTTTTTAGCTAATAATAAAAATTAAAAAATATTTCTTAGTTTAATTTGTTATTTAATTTAATTTTATATACTATAAGAGACATTCTTGGATAAAATAATAAACAACTTTTATTTTCAAAGTTATTCTAGAACAAAATAGTATTTTATGTCAAAAAGAAATTGTTATGTAAGAGCATCTCCCATGGTCATCCCTATTTTTTTCACCAAATAGTCAAATACTATATTTGGTGTAATGGAGATGAGTTGATCTCCCATGGTTAACACACCATTTCACCATTTCACCATTTTTGGTGAAAGAATGGTGTTTTTGGTCTCCCATGGTTTTCATCAAAATTTACACCAAATTATAAAATAATAATATTTCACCATTTCACCATTTTTAGAGAATAGGATTTGGTTTGATCTCCCATGGTATTTCACCAAATGTGTCACCAAATAATAAATTTGATGTTTATCATAATTTTATTTCATTAAATTTTCAATACAATATTATCAATTTTAAAGTGCTATTTACAATTACAAATTATTTTTAAAAGTATTAAATTTTTATAACTATGTTAATTAAATTTTATGCTATATAAGTTATGAAAAATCATTAAAACATGTAACACAATTAACTCAAAATGTTATACATATAATAAAATCATAACATAAACAACATTTTCATAAACACTTGCATAATTAAACAACATTACAAACTGATAAAGCAAAAACAACATTGCAAAACGAAATAATCGTAACTCATTACAAAACATCTCACTCATCATCATCATCATCACCTATTTGGCTACGTTTATCCCACAAGTGTGCAACCAGTCTTCTTCTTAGTTCATTGTGTTCTCCTTGATTTATCAAATTCCGATGCCGGCCAGTCTTCTTAGTTCATAGAAACTCATTATGTTGTTTAATTAAATGTGTGTTTTATTAAGGAGTTTGTCGTCATGAATTTTATTTTCATGTATTATTTAGGTTTAATAATATAAATGTAGCTTATTGTCGTTTTATTAACAATGTATTTCATTAAAGGATTTGTTGCCGTTTATTGAATTTTAATTATTAATGATAATTAGTGTATTTATTTGATAAAAATCAATAAATTAATTGATTATTATACCTAAAAGTATAGAATTAATTAACAATAATGTAAAGAATATTTATTTTTACTAACAATAATTTTTTATCAATAATAATTAATGTATATATTTAATAAAAGCCAATAAAATATTTAAAATATTGTTAAATACATATAAATCATAATAAACATGTCAATATGTTGCTAATCATGCAATTAGATGCTAATTAATCAAATAGGGACAATTACACCAAATCCTATTTCTTTTCCTATATTTGGTGATAAATATAGGATTTGGTGTAAAAAATGGTGAAATGGTGGAATGGTGGGAGATGTAAATTCCTTCACCAAAAAATTTGGTGTAAAAATAGGATTTGGTGAAATGGTGAAATGGTGGTTGACCACCATGGAAGGCTAAAAAAAATCCCTATATATTTTGGTGTTATGGTGATTTAGTGATTTAGGGTGGGAGGCTAAAAACATCTAAATTAGGTGAAAAAAATAGGATTTGGTGTACCATGGGAGATGCTCTAAATGAAGTAAGATAATTAATATATATGCTATTTTAAGTCAAACGGTATAATATTTTTTTGGATAGAAAAAGAAAAGAAATTTTAGGAAAAAGTGTTGTGTAATAAACCTATTTTAAAATCAGTTCTCGATGAGATAGGCCTGTGACTTTTTGGGCCATATCCAAAATTCGACCTCGTGTCAATTTATTCCATATGAAATGCATAATTTTTAATTTAATTCTCTATGAATTAAAAAAAACATTTATTTTCTGTAAAAAATTTAAAGAAGTAATTTACATCCTTCAATTGGAGAGTGTAATTTACTTGTCGAAATTGAGAATGAACATGAAAAATATTTTTATAACATAAGGAGGTAAATTACATGGAATAATGTATCATAACACATGGATATATTGTCAAATTTATCATAATACATGGAATACATTGTCACATTTATTATAAAATAAATGAGTAAAAATTATCATAATACAGGGGATAAAATGTCAAAGATAAATTATTCAGAGGAGACGGTGTAAAACTTTTATAGAATAACATTAGGGCAAAATGCTCTAGGTAAATTCAATATTATGAATGAATATCACAGATGAATTATCATTAGCTCTCCAAAATTTACTCCCTTGATTTTGGGATATTATATATAGATTAATTAATTTAAATAGGAAGTTCCATCTCTCCAACCAGTACAGTATATCGTTTTGCCCCCTTTTAAGCGGCTCACGTTAAGAACACCAAATATTGTGTTGATCGGACAATCCGATTAGGGTTCCGATTATTTTCTCTCTTGCCAAACTATCTACCGGTTCCGTCTAATTTTTCAGGTAATCGAATATAACATCAGTAACCATTAAAAAGGTCCACAAGTATAATTAATTTTTGGTAATATTACAAACTTTTCGAATTTGATAAACTAATGGATTCTTGATCCGAGCCTTCGAAAAAAATAATTGTTGTTGGCGCCAGTGTTGCTATGATTACTTGAATTTTTCCCGTATTTTTTAAGGGGTGTCTTAAAACGAGTATAACACCATTGATCAATTTGCAGATACACAAGTGTAATTTGTTTTGGTAATATTATTAGGTTTTCAAACTTGATTGTTTGTTTCTTTATCTGAGCGTTTCTCCTTTCTTTAATTTGAAGTACTTTTTGTATATATTTTGATTGCGGTCAGCCCAAGTGTTTATCTGCATTATTGACTTTTTCCTGTATTTTGTGGGGGGAACTCTGTGTTTATATTAGATTATTCTCTGCTTTCAGTTTCATAATAACAAGATAGTAAGCCTCTTTTACACGGCTTATTACAAATTATTAGAAATGCTGGTTCCTCTTATTTATCATATTATGAGACATGGGTGGTTCTTTTATTTGGTTGAATGATTAACTTTTACTTGAAGATATGATGTTCTAAATGTAATTTGGTAAAATAAATAAGTAAACTATGCCTGAACTTAAATACAATTGAGATTAGGAAATACTGCATGGGATTTATAAGGAGAAGTCTTGTGGATTGTTTATTGGGTTGCCTTATCCTTCCTTTATAATGAGAGAATACACGTAGTGCTTGATAATTAATTCCAGCTCTGTACCAATTTATTGTATGTGGTGTTACTTCATACATGATTGACCAATCTTTTAAAGTTCTCTGAATCTTTGTCACCGTTAGAGGAACCGAAAATTTGGATATCCATATTTCTCTAGCTTAGTATTGCCACTAGATTATTTTCATCTGTATTGCAATATTTGTAGTCTTTTCATATGTTTACTGTCCAGTATTGCCAGATAATGTATTCCTACATGAATTTTCACTGCCAGAATATACAAGATCATTTTATTTATTTATTTAATACTGTCCTAGTCAATTATATGTGTTATTTATTGGAGCTCATAGGCACTTACTACTGGTGAGGGGAAGGCTGTTTAACGGGTTATTAAGTTGACCATTAGAATTTTCCTTTTTTTTTCCTTGATGCACCTTATATGTGTTTTTATTTAAATTTTCATTGCTTTTGTGAAAATAAAGATTGTACTTACTCCATTTTCACTACTGTTAAACATTTTCTTAGACCCTTACATTAATATGTAAAAGACTTGGTAAGTAATCACTTGGGTGTGAATTGGATGCTTATTTATAGTCAGAATGATTTAATTGCCCACTTATATGACCTAAATAGTGTGTAAGCTTGCTTGTCAAGCAGTGGTTTTGGAAGCTGTGAACAATAGGAAATGGATAAATCAACAGATCATAGCTTATTTGTTAATGATGGATCCTTTATGGAGAGGTTCAAACAGCTTCAGCAGGAGAAGGAGAAGAAATATGAAGAACTGGAAAAATCTAGGTCAGGCTCAAGTACATTAGTAACTTCAATTCCAAAGACTGTCATTGGTAAAACATCCTTGGATTTTAAGGCTAATGAATCTCAAAGAAAAACTCAACCTCCTCTAAATGGGAAACTAGCATTCAGCTTGAAACAAAAATCAAAACTTGTTGCACCACCTGTTAAGTTTGATGAAGATGAGGATGAATATGAAAAGGATGGTGGAGATTCCTCAGATGATGGACCAGTGAAGCGGCAGAAGTTGGACAACCTTGATGTTTCTCATCACTCTTCAAAACAAGTTGATGTTGGTAATTACATTTTTTGTTACCTCTTGATTATTTTCACATTATATGTTAGAATTATGCATCTCTATTATTTGCTTTCCAAAGGGATATTGCACAGAACATGTACTGGGGTGTTCAGATTTTGGATTTACTTGAGGTGTGCGGCTTCATCTATAATTCCTTTTCACTGAATTTATAAGCCCAATTAGTAGTTTCTAATTCATTAAATCTCGGCTGGTAACATATTACGCCCTTAAGCCCACTGCTGTCGGTGTTTAATGTGAAGGAGCATGGTACAGTCATCTTCTACTGTTATATTTTTATTTTTATTTTGTGACCATGGTTTTAAGAGCATTAACTGATTTATAAGGTATGTCCTTTGAGTCCATTGCTAGAATTTTAATTATTATTACATGTGTAAACTTTTGTGATATTTCTTTTCTTTCTTCCTTTGCTGGTCTAAACTCTGATCTATCCTGGACTGGAGCCCCATCTAAGCTAGAATTTCCTGAGCTATTTGGTTAGACCATTACCTACTAGATTTGTTTTTGCAATTTTATTTGTTTATCAGTGCACTAGTGGGCTTTTTGTTTTGCCGGTCTTAGTTTTAGGCCAAGTGTCTTCAGATTTTTTGCCTGAGCTGGTGGAGGAGGGAAAATCATTCTTGAATTACTTTGACCTGATGAATGCAGCTTATACTTAAGGCCCTACCAACTTTGGGATGTTCACTGATTGATTTGGAAAATGTGGCATGCCTGCTACAAGAATGTTTTACATTTAATTGTTCATGCCCTTGGTTTTAATCAGTTCTTTAAGTGAAATGCAGCACCACCTTTCCCACGCGATCCTACAGTGAGGAATGCTGCTGACAAATTAGCAAGTTTTGTGGCGAAGAATGGAAGGAAGTTTGAGCATATAACAAGGCAAAAAAACCCTGGAGATACTCCCTTCAAGTATGTGGACTTGTAGTAATTTATTGAGTTTTCCGTTATATATATATATATATTTTGCTGTCCAATCTCTCTGATTAGTTTTTTGTGTTGGTACTTGTGTCTTGTGAATTGCGACTTCAAGTTACCTAGGGTTTGAAATTTGTAATTTTGGTTGAGAGATTGAAGAAAAATGCTTCAAGAGAGGACTTAGGGTTTAAGAGACTGGAGGCAGGAAGTTTGAAGCTGAATTTTTTTTTCAGCAGAATGAATACAGTCACTTTTTTCTTTGATAAACCGGATGACTCCGATCCGACCCGGTTCGGAGGTGAGCCCAGTTATAAATTGAAGTATGAATCGGTTTTGTATCCGATTCATACAGTGAGTGCAAAAACGGCATGACCTGGGAGTTTTATCGTTTTCATTGCGATTTGGACTCTTGTTGTAACGCGATTTCTGCGATACTACTTAGACTGTTTAGAGGTCATGTTCCAGTATATTTGGTATTCCAAAACCAATGTTCGTTAAAAGCTTAAGCTATTCTATCCTTATCCTTATGCTTTTTACATATTTGACATAGTTATGCACTCAAAAAAGCCCATTTTTGTTCTTATATGATTTGTCTTTAGATGGAGTTAAGAATCTTTGATTAAGAGGCCTCCCCAAATTGCAAACCACTCTATTGAGGATAAAATTGTAAAGAGATCTTAAACTTTTACTTTTCTCACTCGTCTAAAACTCTGCCAGTTCAAACAATTTAAGCACATGAATTCAAATTGGGAGAGATGGACCGCTGCATTAGCCTTGAATTAGATTTAAAGCAATAACTGAATTCAATAAGTTAATTTTTTTAAATATATGATCTTTCTACATAATTTATATTGTAGATTTTGATTGATTTTGTTGTCTGCAGGTTTTTATTTGATGAAAGTTGTTCAGATTTCAAGTACTATGAGTATCGACGCAGTGAAGAGGAAAAGGCTTTGTCTCAAACCAGTGATTCCAAGACATCACAAAGTGGTTAGTGCATTGATTTTAGGAGTTGTTTCAAATTATACTCTGAAGTTCTTTTGAGTTTAATTGTAATAACCAAAAAACTGAGATTGACAATGTGATCTAACTCAATGTAATTATTTACATTGTAGACAATTCTAAACTTCTCAAACAATTAAATAATGATATGTCTATTAACTTTATCCGAACTTGCAGACATAACTAGAAGCTAAAACTTCCGACATGTACTAGTTTTCCATGTTCTTCTCCAACTTGTACTAGTTTTCCATGGATAGAACATCGACTTATATAGGTTGAAATACTTCAGACTCACTTAGAAAAATGTCCGAAGAACCTAATTTTGCTGCATACTAGTTAAGGTGATACGATTTTGTCAGCATTATGCACTTCTATTATTATTTGTCAACCGACCCAATTTTGAAGTTTTGGGTATTGTATGGAATGTGTTATTTCAAATTAAATTTCATCTATTATCAGTTAATAGTTGATGCAGTACTATGCTTTATTCCTCATTGGTATTTTCTTGGTGGTTAGGCACTACAACTTCCAATTTAGTGATTGGTTCTCAGAGATTAGACTCGAAGTATCAAACTTCAGCATCAGCTTCATTCGAAGCCACAGGAAATAGAGGACCTAGTCATGCATCAATACCAGCCACAATTGGAAGATATGGTATTTTTGTACTCTTTTTGGATTTCTGTGATTTAATTTGGGCGAATTGTCTTGACGGCATTAGGAGGGAGATATATTTTATAGTAATAATATACTTACTAATCTAGCCTACTTCCAGATGAATAATTTTTAAGCTTTTCTCTTTTTCAAAGAAGTTTATCCTATTGCTTGAGGTAGAAGCCATATTTTTATGATGGTTATACATGTTGGACTATAGCACTATAGTATAAGTGTTTTTTTGAGGTACTGTGAAGGTTCACGGTGTGCAGGCTCAATATTTAAAATTTAAGGATAAATAATATTAGCTTAAGAAAGTGGTACAGAATGGTACTGTGTTGCTACTCTGAAGATTTCAAAGATGAAGAGAGACAGGGTGTTATATTGCTGTGGGTGATAAGTAGTTGTGGTTCTGTTGTTGGAGATTTCACCTGTCTATATTTTCCCGAGGGAAAAATTGCATTTTTAGTCCGTAGGACTGAACCATCCGCACTTTTTGTTCTTAGATTACAAAATTGCACTTTTGATCCCAATTTTCTATTGCCCCCCTTCACATACACTTTTTTGCACTTTTGGTCCCATAGAGTAGCTTAATTTTGCACATTGTATAGATGGAAAGGAGGCATAGGACCCAAAGCGCATAACATTTAGAAAAATTGGAACCATAAGTACAATTTTGTAAAACATAGGACTGAAACTGCTAAAGATCCAAGATCCAATCATACGCGACTAGTAAAGCAGTTTTGCCTTTATATGAGGCTCGTGGCATGGATTTGGCATTTTCTTATGTCTACTTGTGCCAAGTCATGTTATGCTTTTCCTTGGCATTTGACACTTGGTATCATATTTGTGCCAATAGTTGAGCCCAGTGCCAGAGCTAGCTCAGACCCAATTGCAATGATGGAATTTTACATGAAAAAAGCTGCCCAAGAAGAGAAGTTGAGACCTCCAAAAGCCTCTAAAGATGAGATGCCCCCACCTGCTTCTCTCCAAGGTTGACAATTCATTTGATGAATTTCTTTTTTATTCTTATTTTCTATTTGCAATTACCCTTATTTTTGGAGACTCATTTTTTGGGGTATTATTTAGAAGTTATTTGTTTATTATTCATACAAATGACTTCCTCTCGTAATGCTTGACACAGTTCCAATGAATAAAGGGCATCATATGGGTGATTATATTCCTCCTGAAGAGCTCCAGAAGTTCTTGATAACCTGTAACGATGTAGCTGCACAAAAAGCTGCCTTTGAGTTTGCAGATAAGACCAAAATTCATGCTGATAATGTTGGTCACAAACTCTTGTCTAAAATGGGTTGGAAGGAAGGTAAGGGATAGTTAACCACAAGAATGCATATAATAAAACATAAATTGTTTTCTACTTAGAATTATTGTTCTCAAGTTTGTTTTACATGTTTTGACTGCCTTGTATAGCTTTCTTCTTAGACTTAAAATAATCGGTTTCATATGTCGAGTACAGCAGAGTCGTTGGTACCCAAAATTGGCTAGACCGGAAGTCTTTCTTTAAGTTCTATTTTTTTCTTGAATTTTTTTATTCCTCCTTTACCACGAGACTAAGATCACTTTTAAGTTGCCCATTTTCATAGTCTTTCTTTTCTGAATTGAGTTTTGGCAGGATTGTGATTTTAGTCCCCACATGACTGGACCCTTGGTACCTTTGGTCCGTGTTATACAAGATTGCACACCTTTGGTCTCAAATTGTTAAACTGTTGCGATTTTGGCTCGTACTTTACAAAATTGCATCAATCTCTTTGACCTTTTTGCACGTTTGGTCATAAAATAGTCTATCTTTGACACATTTTCTCCAATAAAATTGTTTTATTTTTGCACTTTGGTCCCAAATTCATTGGAAATGACGCGATATCATCAATAGTGCAAACATTTTTAAAAATTAGCGCACAAGTGCAATTTTATAAACTGTGGGGTCAACATTTCTGAGGGTCCAACCCTGTGAGACTAAAAATGCAATTTTCCTTGATTCTTGAACAACATATGGAGATGCCTAATTTGTTAATTTGAAATGTGACAATTGTGTTATTTAATCTAATTATGAACTGCAGGTGAGGGTTTGGGGAGCTCAAGAAGTGGAATCGCCGCTCCAATAAGAGCTGGTGATGTGAAAAAGGATCATTTGGGTGTTGGTGCACACGCTCCAGGCGAGGTTACTCCCGATGATGACATTTATGAGCAGTATAAGAAGAGAATGATGCTTGGTTATAAACACAGACCAAATCCCTTGGTATGGGTTTTTATACAATTCGTTTATTTATTATCGAATAGAAGCCGTAAATGATTTATCTTATGGCCGATTTCTGCAGGGCAATCCACGGAAATCATATTATTAAATAATTTTTGAACAAGTATACCCTTCAGAATAATCAGCTGTTTGTAGTTGAAGATGTTTATGTCTCCTTTCTTCACAAGCTGGGTACAATTTTGAGGTTCAGTTTCCAATTTTTGTACTTCAACAAATGGCAATTTCATTAACTTAATGCATCTAACAAATGTTTAAGAATGTATTAATGATTATATCTCTTTCTCACTCCATTGATTTGGGATGATTACCAACTGTTTTCATCTCTGTTGTTTAAAATTTTACATTTCTTTTTTCTGTTTCATTTGGGTCGAAATACATCAACAAATAATAGATAAGGTTTGTATATAAGAGTTGACTATTACTATTGCAGTCAATTGCAACCTTCTTTGATAAGCAATACATCGCGTGTGGTCTGTTTACTTGCCCTAACTTTTTGGGTTTACACGTTCAATGAATCTTAGAAAGCACTTTTCTAGGGACCACCTAAATTATTCTTTAACTAGGGATTTGTAGGAGATGAAGTAAATAGGTGGGTTGGGTTGGGTTGGGCTCAGACTAGTTAAAACGGATTGGGGCAATATGGGGGGGATGATCATATATCATACATTTTGGTGTCACATGATAGATTCACTTTTTAAGTGTATATTGTCAACATATTTATATATATTATGTGACACTAAAATGAGAAGAGGACAAATGCGCTCATTTTTTATGGTTTGCAAATTGATCATGTCAGAAATGGTCCGTGTTAAGATCAGGTTGGATTGGGTTGTCCAATTTTATCAAGTTTTGCTAATGTTAAATACCTTACGAACATACACCACAATTATGTGATTATAATTTACTTATATCTTGAAAGAAAATTGGTGTTGAGGCTAATTTTTCTTGTTGAGTGTTTTCTCTGTCTTATTTTTCTCCCAACCAAGACACACTTCTTACCTATATGAATTTCGATCCAAAAATTATAAGAAACAAGGATTGAGTTGGTCTAGTGAGTCCAACCCATATGTTATGATGACCTATTTTGGTACTCGTAGGATGAAGCATTCTTAGTGGTATAAGAACGATGAATGAACATTGTAAGGGCATCTCCGGCCGAAGCAGGGGAGTTGTCCACTTGTCTGCCTAGTCTGTCATCTCCAATCAAGCTAACAATTCAATACATTTAATTCAATTTCAAAACTTTTCCCACTCTCACTTAATAGGCAAAATTGCAGAAAATGTCCCAAAATAATCGATGATTTTGGATTTTCGTCCCAAGCTATATCACTTGGTCAAATTCGTCCCATAATTTTATATTCTTTTGGAATATCGTCCCACTTGCCACATGTCTGCTTACGTGTGCTTTTGAGAAAAAAGATCTTATCTCAGTTCATAAGGAAAAATTTATGCTTTTTTTTTTGTATTAATAAATAATATATATCTATAATTAGTTTGGAACGAATTCTTTTTATCCATGTCATTTCAATTACGGGACGGAAGTCGGCATGTTGATATAGTTTGGGACGAAAAATCAAAATTTGTAATTAGTTTGGGACGAATTCTGCAATCTTATATAATTTTGTTTATGTTAAAATTTGCCAGTCATGGAACGTAAACATCCATGTGGCAAGTGTGACGATATTCCAAAAGAATATAAAATTACGGGACGAATTTGGCTAAGTGATATAGCTTGGGATGAAAATTCAAAATTACTAATTAGTTTGGGACTTTTTTGCAATTTTGCCCACTTAATAATAACAATAACAATTGCAATAATAATAAGTCTAGTTAAGTCGTACTTTTTATATTCATACCCTATTATTTTAAGATTCAATCGTAGTTTTTATATAATTTTTTTACACACATATATGTATAATTTTTTTTTTAAAAAAAAAGTGACCAATGAAATAAAATTGACCATTTTTTAACAAAAGTTTTACGAAATTTTTGTACACACATATATTTATATATATATGTTTTTATTTTTAAAAAAAAGTGATCAATGAAATCAAACTGACCATTTTTTTACACAAGTATTCCAAAAATTTAACACACATATAAATTAATTTTTATAATTAAATCTAAAAAAAAAATTAAAGGGTGGCCGTCAGCCTAGACGCGCGCGTCCATACATTGCATGCCTGCCTTCTTGACACCCCGGTTGTCTGTCGGGGTGTCAAGAATATTCCATCTCCAGTCGACCGACAGGGGGGAGGGGGGAGGGTTGGCGAGTTGCATGCCCACGCGCACGTTCAGTCATTGCCTGCCTGCCTTCTTGAAATCCCGATTGCCTGCCCGGGTGTCAAGAAAATTCCCACCTCCAGCTGACGGGGTAGTTGCCTGCCTAATTATCCATAACTAAGAAAAAGGATAATTTAGTATCAATATCAACAAGAACTAAATTAAGTGACTATATTTAAACATTTCGACTACAAGATATTGATGGAACTCAACCGCAAGATGTTTTAGTGTTTGATGTTGTCATACATACATTTTTCTTTTTATGAATGTTATACAGAATAATTATATACTGCATCGTGTTAAGTATAAATATATATATAAATTGCATGAAAAAGTTATGAAACTTTGAAATATGCAAATCATTGGCTATTTGAGGTTGACTTTGTTAATCATTCATTAAAATTCAAGAAAATAAAGTCCACACTTTTTGCTGTTATTTGACTGGTCCAACTCCAAAGGGCTTTTGTACTTTTGTGGCGGCAGTATTTGTAATAAATTTCTTGTTTTTGCCTTTCGTTGATCACATTAATTGCTTGCCTCTTACCAAACGGTACGTAGACCCTGTGCCCACTGCCTCAAGAGACACGAGGCATCATTGTTGGATCAAGTCAAATGAATTTTTAATCATGTAAAGTGACTGTATTTTAAAATGTCAAAAAATTGACATTTTATTGTGCTACATCGATAATATACATTATTTATTGTGTTAACATTATCAATTTCAATCTTTATTGTCGAAATTTTTTAATTATTGTCAAAAATCATCAATTTATGTCATATTTGACCTATCACATAACTTGAAATTGCAAATTGTGGAGTCAAAATATGAAACTATTAATTTTTAAGTGCATTCGACAAATAATATTTTTGACTAAAATTAAATTTTTCTTTCATATTAGACATAAATTGGTGATTTTCGGCCAAAAAAAATTAATTTTCCGGTTAATTAAGACATTAATGATGATTTCCAACGTTAATTAAAATTTTCCGGCAATAAGGACTGAAATTGATGATGATGACATAAGAAATGATGTATATTGTCTAGGTACCACAATAAAAATGCCAATTTTAAAACGCAACCACTTTAGAGGGTCAAAAATAATTTTTTTTTTTTTTTTTTTTTGAGAAATAACTAGACCACAAAATTAAGATTATATTGGCTCTTCTTTCTCTCTGCAGTTAAGATTTTGATAAAAACTTGTAATTTCTGAGTTGCATGTTTTTCCCCCAAAATTGATTTGGAGATATTTCCAGCCGTCTCTGCATCAAGTTTCATCTCAAAATTAAGATCGGAATTCATGCATGTTAAAATTTCTTTGTTAAGCTCATTGTAAATACTGGAAAAAGAAAACAAATGGAAAACGTGTATTAATTAAAATGAATTTGAATATGAACTGAACAAAAGTATTGAAAATCAGCAACCCATTGACAAAACGTACCAATTAACAAGTATGTCCCCATTTACCAAGATTTTTCCTGATTGTTGTTAGTATTAATTAAATATGCACATACCATATATACCATATATACCACGTACGTAGTATTATTTAATAAAGTCTATATATATATAAAGATGGTTGTGAATTTAAGTAATATTAATAAAAACAAATGGATATGGATGAGAATAAATTGTTTTAAGAAAGAAAAAAGAGTTAATCGGTGACCTTGTTAAGACTTGACTTGTACATAAAGAATTAAGACCTGACCTCTCTATACGTAAAGAATTAAAAAGAGTCCCTCTCAAATTAAAACATATTATTCATGCATATATATATATATCTTCTAAACCTATTTATTAAGATGCGCGCATAGATTTAATTTATGATTTACTTCAAAATGGTGGACCACCTAAGAAGTCATCCGTTTAATTTATTTGTCTGGCCTCTATCCTTTACAAATTAATATATACCACATTTCATATGGTCCAACATAAATAATTAAATGTACTAAATTACTAGCCCAAGCATGCATGGCGGAGCTAGACTAAATTAAATTTATTGGAGGGCAGAGTTCGACTGACATTAGGCTTTGGAGCTACATTAATTTTACTGAATAGCGAGAATTTTCAAAGTTTACCATTAGGTTCCGGACCTTCAATGCTATTAATATTTAGCGTAAAAAATGTGGAGTGATGTCGTTAGTAAGATTCGAACATTGGCCTTCCGTCTTTCTATTCATGGACCAAAGTTTTCTTTCTATTTTATGTATCGGCAATATTGAAAACTTTCTTTCTGAGAGTTTTTCAGAAACGTAACAGAAACACCCAACAAATACTATGGTACTAAATATATATGTAATTTTCCCTAATACGATCAAGCATAATAGTATTTGTATTACACGATTTTATACGAAAAGCTAAGTATGTATATAAAATCAAAGAATTTAAATATGCAATGTTAATCTAATTCTGGATAAGGATAAATAGACCAATTTGCCTCTTCCTGATTACCACAAGTCAAATAAGAATAAACCAATAAATAAATAGCCGTCAACTCGGAAAGAATAAGGTGGTCACTTAACCCGTAAGCCAAGCCAAGTACTAATTTTCTATGCTTCCAAGGTTTTAATGACGTTAACTTCAAAAAATTAAATAAAGAAGAAAACCATCTCCGTACGGAACATAACATAGTACGTGACATGATCGATAACAAAACATTTGTGGGAATGGCAAAAGTGAAATTTTTGATCGGATTTTTCATGTTTTCACATATTTGAAATCTTGAAAGTATATGTTGTACCCATAAAAAAATAAGTAGGAAGATTCGGGAGGGAGGTGACTCTGACTTAGACTGTTTGACGTCATTATTAATGCAGTATCTATAAAGCTCAAGTGGGTTGTTAAAATATAAATGAAAAAACTTACATTGATTCAATATGAACGATATATTTATAAAATCTGATTAGAGTTCAAACAATTTCATATAAAATGTAACGGAGTTGAAATATCTTTACTAGAAATTATTACGTCTCCTTCATCAAATTATATACATCAAATCATCAATCATAACATTCTATTCTACTTGTATATTTTTTAATAAAATTTTTCTTGTTTGATTGAATTTTACTTTTGAAGTGTTCAACTTGTTCCTGTTCTTTTGGTGGCTATTTTACTAGTTTGCCGACTTAATGAAAAATCTAATTAAGCTTTTATTTAGTCGAGTTAATTTAGATTGGTCAAGATCGACTTTGTGCAATAAAAAAGTCTAAAATTATATTGAAGTTTGACTTTTTTTCTTTAATTAAACTCTAATGACTTCTTGGTTATTATTGAAGTGTAAGCAACACCTACAAATTATATAAAGTAGATTGCTATTAAATTAATGCAAAGTCAAATATTTACGAGCTTTAAAAAGTATCTTCTCATTTAACTGAAACAGATCGATATCGAGTCATTTTTTCAAAAATATTTTCTTCAAGGCTAATAAAAGGACTTATGAAGTACTATTATTTTGCACTTTCATAATATAATATTTTTCCCTCTTCAAAAGTTGACTCCACAATCCACATGAATGGTGAAAATTATCAGAATATAAAGTGATGATCATAAATTATTTTAAAATTCATTTGTAACTTAGATATTAAACCAAGATGAAAAATATATACAAAGCACAAAGCTTTAGAGAAAAAAAAAATTTATATTTTTCTTGATATTTCTAATAATTTAAATTTAAGGAGTAAAAATATGCGGATAAATGATGACCTGCAAAATAGTGCTACCTCCGGGGCACTTTAGTAAATTTCTACCTGCTCAGCTGATCATAGAACGAGGACCGATGACATCAGCCATGGAGTAAGAGTAAAAATGGATATAAAGTTAAAAACTGGGGAGGGGACCATAAGGAAATTGAGTTGGAGTCAATAAATAAATATCTTTCTTCTTTTTTGGCATCGGAGTCAATAAATATCAAACAGAGATAATAACACCTTTTCACTTTTATTTCATTTTTCCATTTCTGGTGTTGTTTTATTTATTCTCTCAAAAACAGCATAAAACCTCTGTTCAATCTCTCTACATTTCCATTTTTGACAGGAAAAATCATATCAAAACACCCCCTGTTTTTAAAGGAAAACTGTAAAAAATAAAATAATAAAGGTGCAATCTTGCAGCTTTTTTACACATAAAGATCCAATCTTTAACTATGTTTAGCTCAGAATCCAATCACAACAATTTCAAGCACGTTTCAATTGAAGGAGAGTTCTTGAAAAGTAGAGAATTTATTGGGTCAGATTTCTTTCAAACTCAGAATCCGAATCAGAGCAGTACCGGGTTGGCCCGATACCGATCCGCTCCAAGTTCATTTTATGCTGCCCTTTTGGATACAGATAATATCAATAGCAGTTGTGATGAATCGGAAGCTATATTTTCTGCTTTCTTGAAGAATAATGATGATAATGATAATAATAATAATAATAATCAGATGGAGTATGGTATGAAGCAGGAAACTGGGGTTGAATTGGCGACCCGACCCGAGCAGAGTAATGGGTTTTCGCATGGGCAGCAAATGGGTTATGAGAGTGCGGTTACTGTGGGTGGGGGTGCTGTTGTTGGATCTTATTCTGTGGGAATGGAGAGTACTCAAGTTCATGTGAAGGGTAGAAATGGAAATTGTTCGACTCTTTTGAGGCAAAGTAGCTCTCCTGCTGGATTTCTCAATGGTAAATTTATATCAAGTACTTTTTTTTCTTTTGTGCAAAGCAAATTATATACAATTTATTTTCTTGGAATTTGTGAAAGAAAAGCTTCATGGGTATTTTTTTTCATCTTCTTTAGCTTGAAAAGGCTTTTGGTTGATTCGGGTCGGATTTTTATTTTGGATCCGGTATATGAGGAAAGGGAAATGAAGAAGATAGTGAAAAAGAATATGTTCTTTGAATTCAATCTGATATAGTATTAGTCATTATTCATTTCTTAGAGCTATAGATTCCTATTCTCTTTTCATAGGGATTCTATGCTTTTCAAGAAGGATATATTTCCGAAGAATTCTTGATATGGTTCTTGGTTAATTTCATCTTTATTTGATTTAATGAACATTAATCATATGCATAGTTGGTTGAGTTTTTTGAGAATGCAAATGTTAGAACTTGTGTTTGGATCTCAGGATACAATGTAATGGGAGAAGTGGGAAACTACAAAGTCCAAAATCATTCGGAAGCTAGTTCATCGGCCAATCAGATAAACTTCTCATCTAAAAATCAATCTTCCAACTTGAGGTTCATGCCTAGTATACCCGAATCCGGAAACGAAGGCATTATCACTCGTAGCCCTGAAGAAAATGGTCGATTAAGAAACTGTGATAGTGCTGCTAATGGTAGAGAATTTGAGGCCTCTGTGTTTGCTCATGACTCGTGGAATGAATCTTCCTTTAACAACTTGAAAAGAAATAGAGATGGTGACTTGAAAATGTTCAATGGATTGGAAAATCAGGTATATGTTTACCCTTTTGGATTCTTGAATTTTGACGAGGAAAATGATAAGGAACAAAATTTATAGTCTAAAGTTGACAAAAATGCATTTTTGGTCTCACATGACTAGACTAGACGCTCGGCTCCTGCATTTCCAAAAATAGCACTTTTGGTCCCAATTTGTTTTTTTTTTTTTTTTTTTTTAAATTGCACATTTCGTCATTTCCACCTTATCATTTTGCAGGTCAGTCTCTATTTTGCACTTATGGTCTCATAGGAATGTTTTTGTTTTGCACTTTTGTTCCCAAAAAAGATAGAAAGAGAGCAAAAGAAGGAAATATAATATGTTTAAAAAGAGGAAAAAAGAATTCACACCAAAAGTGCTATATTTGTGAATGTAGGACTAAAAGTGTTGGTATGCAGTTTTGTGAGACTAAAAATACACTTTTTCCTCCTAATGTTCTATTATTTGATGCAACAGAATATATTAACTTGTCCACTCAAGAACCAAACGTTGATGTTTTTTTGTGATGGCTCCTTACTATTTTGCTGATTTTATTTTAATCAGAATGGTGAAACTAGGAAAAGTTCGTCTGGTTTGGTTCACCATTTGAGCTTGCCAAAAACTTCTTCAGAAATGGCTGCCGTCGAAAAGTTTCTGCAATTTGACACGATCCCTTGTCAAGTTCGGGCCAAAAGAGGTTTTGCCACTCATCCACGAAGTATTGCCGAAAGGGTATATTTCTTTTTCATATTTCACTTGGATTTCATTTTTTTTTCACCACAATAATGAATTTTTTTCCAAGATGGTACTCAGATATTCGACTGTTCTAAGTATTTACTACGTTAATTTGCAGGTAAGAAGGACCAAAATTAGTGCAAGAATGAAGAAACTGCAAGATCTTTTCCCAAATATGGACAAGGTCAACTTTGCAGTCCTTGTCAAATGTATTTTTACCCTTTTTTGAAATTCGCCTCAAATTGAAATTTTTTATTTTCCCTGATTCATTTGCAGCAAGCAAACACAGCTGATATGTTAGATTTGGCGGTTGAGTACATTAAAGATCTTCAAAAGCAAGTCCAGGTAATAAAAGAGTTCATTCATCATCTTACCTAAAAGCGGTTTGAGTTCACATGTAATCTATTGTCAACCTCATTGTGCTTTCTACTTTTGTTGTGTAGACACTTACAGACACACGAGCAAATTGCGTTTGTTCAGGTAAGGCCTAAAAATCAAGTATTACCACGTGATCTCTACTCGAAAGTCTACAATCCCACGATCGATTGCTTGGTGCCGAAAATCCACACACATATATATGACGCTCATATATCAAAAAAGATTTGTGGGAAATGATGAAGGGACTAGTATTCTTTGTCTATATTTATAGGAAGAATCATCATGTGTAATACTTAGTGTATGATCTGAATTAATCTTCTTTGTACTCCTATAGTCTTTAACTTAAGTTTTGTACAAAAAGGTGTTTATATTTAGTTTTCAGTCTTGTTTTGGTGTACTACTCTATTGCTTTCAAGCAGGGGAAATAATGCTATGTTCAAATGAACAAGAACATAAGTGATACGAGTATTACGTACAATGTAAACGAGTTGAGTTGAGTCGAACAACATATTATTTGAATCCACTTGTTCCAAAAGGAAAGGACTTGTTTCTGTTTGGTCGTCTTCTTTTGGAATAATTTGTTTCTATTTCAACTCACTTTCTAATATCATTTCTTCTATTTTCTATTTCTTTGTAAGTGTGTTTACAGTTTACTATAATAGTCTATAATTGATAATTATTTGTCACTAAATAGTCAATGATTATTGATTATAAGGCAAGCAAGATATGTAATTCTAACCTATCATCAATAACACGTCTTACACTTAATTATTTATTTCCGGCCCAAAATTCTCATCAATGTGAATAAGAGCATAAGTAGAGTCTTCAAAACAAGAATGAATAAGATTGGAGCAACTCCGCCAAAATCACCCCGATGCTTAAATCAGTCAGAACTAAATTTAATCATATTTTCCTCTCAAAATTGTAGCCATAATATAATGATGCGATGTGGGCGAAAATACATCCTATTTATCTTTCATTGTATATAATTTTTTCTCCAATTTCTTTTTTCAGAACAAGGAAAAAGAAATAGAACAACGGGACAAGTCAATATACATGCAAAGCATTCTTTCCATTATATTATAGGAGTAGTATTTTACTTTCTACTTGAGTCTTATACCTAGTCAAATAAGTAATCAATTAATTTTTAATTAGTACTCCTATAAATAAAGCTTCAAAAACTTTCCATTGTTGTTCTCTTTTTCCCTCATTAGTTTTGCTTGCATAATTACTTGTTAACTGAAGATCTCATCTTTAGTTCATTCGATTCGTTGCTAGTATAAATTGATCAATTGATTGATCTGAGGCTTTTTGTTGAGATGTCGAATTTGAACGGCGGGGGGGATTTCAGCAATAAAATTGACTACGTTTTCAAAATCGTGTTGATCGGCGATTCGGCAGTGGGGAAATCGCAGCTTTTGGCGCGATTCTCGAGGAATGAGTTCAGTTTGGATTCCAAAGCCACAATCGGAGTTGAATTCCAAACGCGTACGCTTATGATCGATCATAAGACTGTCAAGGCGCAGATTTGGGACACAGCTGGCCAGGAGAGGTAGCTATATACACTTATACTCGTTGGTAATTGCAATTTTATTACTACAATTTAGGAGAGTTGAATTAATATTACATTTCTTATGATAAACATACTTGCAAGTTTGGTATGTATTCTTTACAACTTCACAATTGGCCTTTTGAATCTTTGGGTTAAGAAATTTTGGAAGTACAACCATCCTACGATTAACTTTCAAATTGAGAAATAGTTTTACTGATTGTGTATATAGTCTATTTGTTTGATTTGTTGAGAAATTGTACTCTACATTTTCAAAGGTTGAATCTTTTAAGTCACTTGTTATAGTATTGCATATAGATAATACATTTAGCTGATTAGCTAGTGCTCGAAGACGGGCTTTTGCTGAAAAAAGGCGGTCACTTGGGATTTGACTTTGTAGTTCAATAAATCGTGAAATGCAAGGATAATGTACGGAAAGATTTACAACAATTTGTGATTTTGGAAATTAAATCAATGGACTTCAAGATGTTTGAAGAGTTAGGAATCCATATTTGTTGAAACAAGGAGCACTTGATCAAGTTATGCTGTTTATAATCATTGTATTTGTAAGTAACTGAGTGCTGGTAATTTGGAAACTGCTTGGAATGGAATAGGGTGATATAATAGATACTTTTTGCTTCGATAATATGGATATCGTTTGCCTAATATGTATAACTTGTCGGGATGAAAGCATAAAGCATTGGTTCTGCAGTGTGAGAGAACGGGTGAGCTTAAGATACTCCAACCAAAGTTCGGGTGATATTTTTGCGCTACATGGTATTATCAAGTTTATTCTATCAAATCATTTGTGTCTTTTCTTGAATCTTTTTCTGTCGGTTAATTGGATTGGTTAGGCTTTCTCCAGCTGTTACAAAACTCATCATTATATTAAGTTTATAGACAGTTAACCTTCTATTTTGTGTTATACATTAAATTTTCCTTCCATTAACTCATCGTTGCCCTTCCTCGCAAAATTGTTTATTCCTTACAAGTATATGCTTTTTATTTTGTATGTTCTGTTGACTAGCAAAGCTAAGTTTTGACCAACATAGAGCTGACTGAAATAGTTTGGTCCAAAATTTACCATTTTCGTGTTAATTATAAAACTTTAAATGCCAGCTTTTGCTTTAACTTGTTAGAGTCTGGCTTCATAGATTAATTTATTTCCATGTTTCTTCCCATTAACTTCCTCGTAAAAATAATGCATTGTTTCCAAGCCCAGTGGTGTATCGTGTATGCCAAGTTTGTTCTTCTGTTATAGCAGTTGCAGTTCAACCACCACTTTAAGCAGTATAACGAAATTCATGCACGAATCATTCTCTCACTCTTTCATTTCAGTCTCACTTTTCCTACTACTTTTTCTCTGTCTACACCTACTGATTCTTTCACTTGGATTCACCAACTTGATGACTTCAGATATAGGGCAGTAACAAGTGCATATTACAGAGGGGCAGTGGGAGCAATGCTCGTATATGACATCACCAAACGTCAATCATTCGATCACGTAGCTAGATGGCTTGAAGAATTGAGAGGCCATGCTGACAAAAACATTGTCATTATGGTCGTAGGCAACAAGTCCGACCTGGGAACTCTCCGCGATGTACCTACCGAAGATGCTAAAGATTTTGCTCAAAGGGAGAACCTATTCTTTATGGAAACTTCAGCTCTTGAAGCATCCAATGTTGAGCCAGCTTTCTTAACTATCCTAACTGAGATTTATCGGGTTGTCAGCAAAAAGTCACTTGTCGCGAATGAAGCAGAAGCAGAAGCAGGAGGAAAGGAAGCACTTTTGAAGGGAGCCAAGATTGTCGTTCCTGGACAAGAGACTGTACCAGCTGCAAGCAAGTTCAGTTGTTGTGCATCATCATAGGGCGAACAAGTTTTTGTCAGTTTAAATTACAAATATTTCACTTTGTAATATATTTTTATGTGAATTATTAAATCTTTTTTGGCCTGTAATTTCTCACTTATTGTTGAAATTCTTCCCCTGCTTGCTTGGAATCTCCCTTACCGGGATCTACTACTTAACAAATCCCTTTTACCGAACAATTCCCTATTTTACAATTTGTAGCCAGTGTAGGGTTTCTTATAGTATGTGTTTTTTCAGAAACTCCCCATGCTACGAACAAATACCGTCTCACGGATTGGATCTAGACCAGCAGTGGAAGCTTTCGTTCGAGGGCTGCTCTTGGATATCAAATATTCGAATTTGGCAATAGATTAAAGGCTTGAGAGCTACCTAAACTCTTGGCAATTCGATTGTTGTTCAATTTGATATGCATGATAAATCGAATTCGAAAAACATTTAGACCTCGGATCGATAAGCAAATAAACAACGTAAAACTAGTAAAAATATCAAACTTTTCAAGTTTCATTTATTGAAGCAAAATCAATATTGGTTTGATTAGTAAGCTCTTAAATTAACAGAATGTAAACATAAAAGGACTCTAACAAAAAGTAATCAAATAATCAGCACCTTTACAAGTAAAAGTACTAGTCTCATCATCATAAGGGTAGCTATACGAAGTAGGGCAAGCTTTCTTAAAAACCTCCGAATATTTACTCGGCTTGCACAGCTTAGGATTGTTGTACTCCCCCGTACAACAATACTCATCCTTCTTCAAAGCCATACACGCGCTCTCACACGCCACAACCCCGCGATTCTTCAACCTCACTTCCAATTCTTTCGGGCATATGGTATTCAGATCCGAATCACAAATAACAGAAGAGCAATTGCCCGACCCGCCCGATGGAATTACGGATATGGGCAAATTGAACCCGTCCACGAGGCTAACGTCATAGAAGTCTTGTGGGCTGTCTAGGGTGAACTCCGCCAAGGAAGCTGGTGGCGCCCCGCCTGCTCCTCCGCATTCGAGGACGCCGCCGCAGTCGCCGGTGACGCAGCTGCCCTTTTTGGTCGATTGGTCGAAAACGCAGCCGGTGCGTGCCCAGAAGCGGCCGGACCAACCGGAGGGCGCCGTGATGGTGGTGGTTTGGGCGGGTTTGAGCTGTACGCCGCCGTGGATGAGGAGGGGTTTTCCGGCGCCGGAAAGGGTTCCCGGCCATATTGTTTGTTTGCATCTGTTTTGTAGTGTAAAAACTGCAGCATTTGTTGATCCTGGGAAATTAAAAAAAGAAAAGAGTTAATTGAGATAGAGTTTGAACAAGAATTTTCCTAAAATCGACGCTAATTATGGATTATGAATTCCGTTTCCTAATATAAACATTTTCCATAGGTGCACTGGTGAGGGGGACCCAACTTATCGATTCTTCTCACATAAGTGTTTGAAATATTTCAAAATTTTTTGTAGAATTTTCTGAAAATAACTAGGAAGTATATTAATTAACTAACACAGAGTAAAAATTACTCTACATTTTCATTTTAATTGACAATTAACATAAATGTTTCTTTGTTTTGTTTGGGAAACATAAGAAAATTTAATCCAAAGTTGTGGAAAGGGTCAAGAAACCTGTGAAGAAAGGGAGGATTGAAACAAAGAAAATGAAGTGCAATGAAGCCATAATGATTGATCAAATTTATGATGAATATATCAAAAAATGGGCATGTATTTATAGATGAAAAGGTAAGTACTTCACTACATATATATGTGGTTTGTATTAAATATTTTTCCTTTTATGTCAATTGGAAGAGTATGACTGTTATTACACTTATTTAGTATGGGAAGAATGGGGGTAGTGTGGAATGTCTTTAAATATAAGATTATTTGACATGTATGTATGGATTGAATTAATATACATTCTTGAATTTATTATGGGATTTATTGAAATCTGGTGGAAATGTGGAATGTCTTTATGTAGAGATTATTTGATTTTTTTATAGACTGCATGAATATATATAGATAGAAATTTGTGAACGTCATTAAGTTTAATCACTCTTTAGTTTTTGGGCTTACTCTTTGGGTATTTATGGTGCATAGATAAAAACCATATGGTTAAATCAAATAGAAACATCTTTTACAAAAAAAAAAAAAAAAAAATCAAATAGAAACATGTTCCACTGGAATTCGATCAGGTGTGGAAGGTTAAAATCATCATTCAAGTTCAAATAAATTGAGTGGAGTGTGGTCATAAGAATGAAATTCTTTATTTTCTCTCCTAATAAAATTCGAAATTAACTGCAAAAGGATAATTTAACTTTTACCAGCCATAATCACTCAATTGAATTTACTAAACCTGAGTTTATAATTTAGGCTTTGTGTATACGTCAAATGTGCAAGTAACCAAATTTTCAGTAGTATTCTCCATCGAATATAACAAAATGTTAAGTGCAGTATTTGATAAATCCGCACAATTTATAAGATATCGGGAAAAAAATATGCACATATAGGTAAATATTAAATCTATAAGGTCCTATTTTTTCCCTAGTGATATAGCAATGAGATTTGGGTTATCTGCGACCCGATCCAAGAACTCGACCCCAACAAGACCTTCCCAAGACTTCCCAAACAACATACCAAGCCAGGAACAATTACACGAGGAAGCAAGCCCAAAGTCACCTCAGCGTGGCAACCACCTGGCTAGGATGACACCCTAGCGAAACCAGAACGCTACCTATGAGATCCAAACCACTGGGAAAATACACCCGGATCCTCATTCCCACCTTTTTAGGGAACGTGTGCATGATCTTGACAACTTTCACATCCCTAAATCAAGGACATTCATAACCAACAATCTCCAAAAAAACATATATAAATACCCCAAGCTAGTTATGACCTAATTGATGTAAGGCACAAATTCATAATCTACATTTTTTCTACAAATTCTTAAGTTTCAGTAAAAGCTTGTTGACCTAGGCATCGAAAGAAGCTCCGCCAATACAACCCCGGTGTGGTCTTTGTCTGTTTTGCAGATTCCGGGGTACAAATTATCATATTCTTAAAGCGGAAGAAACATAGGCATACAAAAAATAGAGTCAAGGACTCAAGGGTACATCATCCTATTCCTTCTTTAAAATAAACTATCTGTATCTGATCCTATATATTCCTTCATATACAACAAACTATCTTTATACCTAATTTCTTCTGTACCAGAAAATCGGCCAAATTGTTTTGTTCAATCTTTGGTTTTATTTCCATGTGGTTCCAAATATTTCTACCGAATTTACAAACTTTGAAGTAACAAACAGTCTTGTGCAGTAGTTTGTTATCATGTGAAATGTCTTGTAGCTCAATTTCAATCATGGAATTCGTGTTTTCATGTGCTATGTTAATCTTTTTGTAATATTCTTGCAACATTTTTCCTGGTAGCACATGTAATTAACAGAAATGGGTGTGGTGCAATATTTATGAGAAATCATAGGTTGAAAAAAGTGTATGTAATTTATTATTGATGTATCACACCCTCCACATATGCAAACTCGTAATCGAATCCAAATCAGGGGATGTTGAGAAACCATGTTAGCAAGGGTATAAGGGTAATTTCTAGAATAATAAGAAAAACTCACATGTACTCGAGTAGAGCATATGAATTGAAGACATTAAATAGACCGTCCGACCATTGGTTCAGAAAGTGTAATTTATGGCTTATGCCCTAACCAGAGCGGCCCAACTTCGAGGTAGTTTAATTCAATGAAAATGGACGATAGGGTAAATTAGTACCAAAAGTGCAATTTATAACATACAAGAAGAAAGTTGCAATTCATAAAATACAGGACCAAAAGTGCTAATGATCAGGACTAAAATTGCAAATTTACCCTTAATTATTTATTTCTGAATAATCTAGAAAGATTATCAGTTAAACGAGTCCACTTACAAAAAGGATAAGACGAGTTGGTACACTATTACTGCTGAGAAGTCCTCCTTAATCTTCATAATTCTTTTTTCTTTGGGCTCCGATATCATTTTCAAGGAATCAATTAACCATTAAACATCAAAGAAACTATAAAGTAACTAAATATAATTTCTTAGATAATAACCCAATGTTGTCTACAAATTAATCTAAGAAACATGAATAATAACCAGAAAAACATTTTAACTGATGGCAGAGTCTAGAGTTCCGATTTTCCGGCCACCAATTATAGAAATATACTGAATCTTAACTCACTCCGCCAAGCTCTGAGTTACAAACCATCAAGCATCTCCTTTGCTCCCTTTCAGATTAATAACTGATAGCTCCTGTTCGACGAACTCTCCAGCATGCAGCGGAGGATATTTGCAGGCTAGTGGCGAGTCCGCAAAGTGGCCTAAAGGTTTTAGCACTGCATCTGATGCTATGTGTCCAAAAAGCTGGATGAGATGGAACAAAAAGAGCTGGATTTAGCAAGTAATATAGAGTCGCGAAGAGAAAATGATAACTAAGCAAAATTGCGAGAAACAAAATGACCTCAACAATTAGGCCATGTTTGGTTCTTGTGTCTGAACAAAAAAAGCCACAACATTGATGCAAGAAAAACATTTTCCCTAGTGTTTAACTCATCAAAATTCAAGAACCAAACATAATAAGCTTACTTACTGTTGAGGATACTCTCCAAAGGCTGCGGTTTTGCTCAGAAGCTAGATTTATTGCAGCAATGGTGCGGTCAGTCACGACGACTTCATGCATGCCAGCTATGCAGTCTCCAGCAGTTAACCACTCAATCTGTATGTTCATGCATTTTGAAGGAATGGAAGAAAAGATTATTAGTCTCCAAATACGAGAACTTCCTAAAGAAAAGATCTAAGCATAACTCTATCAAATTATTTAGCAGTTAATCATGCTGTAAATTGAAGAGGCAAAATTATGGCGGGAAAATATCTTGGATCCAGGATGAAACTCCATGCTGTATACATTGCATCCTCAAGAACGACAACTTCATTTACCATAGGTACAAGCAAGTAATCTTTTCAGTTGTTACTGAGTAAGTTGTGAATAATGTCTATTTAAATTTATTTATCTTTTCATGCACGCAAAACAAAGAAATGGAAGAGGTAACACAATCATCTGAACCCCTCAATTGGCCAACAGAAAATACAGATTTTCTGACACCAATGAACTTATACCTGTTTTCCTGTTTGAATGAGAAGACATCCTACGGGAACTTTGACTTCCATTTTTTTCCCATTTTTCAGCCAAATATTTAAACCTGGGAATCTACTCCTGCCATGGATGGTAAGAAAGTTGAGGTCATAATGATATCCAGCAAACACAGTGCCCACTTGGCCATGACGCTTTAGGTTGCTTCCTGTTGGTGCAAGTAGGTGTGGTCCCTGTGAGTGAGAAGTGAACACTTAAATGTATGAAAAAGTGATGAACCAATACATGCAAATTAAAAACACAACAGAACACAAATACAATAAAAGCCATATATAAAAGACTTCTTATTATAAAAAGAACTCAGGAAGTTTGCATCAAACTGAAAAAAACACCAATAAAAGAGATTTGTGATATTAAAGAGTGATAAAAAGCAAACAGATAAATTGTGTGGCATTGAACCTTATTCATAATGTTCATGTAAAAAGTACATCATCGTTTATAAAACAGTTTCCCTGATTGAGAGTGCGATCTGAAGATAGTTGAGTTATCGAGTGGCTGAGATCTTTACCTAATAAGTCTTCTTGGAATGACTATTTCCCAGAGAATGAAAGTAAATTCTTAGCAGGACTTTTGAAGCTACTAAAGAGACTGATAACAATTGAGCCACTTGATTGCAGAGAAGAAAGAAATGCGAGACTGGAAAATGATGGAAAATATATGGCCCATAGGAACTAAAAAGCACCACGACAATATTCCTAATTGAGTATCCAGGTTCTTCAAAAATATTATTATTTCATTGATTACTTGATGGAGAGCTATACCATTTAACATAACAGAATAATCATGAAGTTAGCCCATCAGAAGGAAAAAGAATAATTAGTCAACCCTAAATGATATGCTCATCTAAAAATCTCAGCCATCCCTGGAGGGTACCTGTTTCCAGATTGAAGGAAAAAAAATGGTAATTATGAAATCTCCTAGGAAGATATTAGGATGAAACATACAATTCCCAAAAAAAAATTGGTTTGACACCCAAGATCATTTATTCACTCTCTTTTGAATTCATGATATTCTTCACCATATTAATATCATGGTCCATCACTGGTAGGTTTGTTAGATCACATAATCTGATATGATAGATCAGACGCTAGGTCCAAGACTCAGAAAGAAAAAGGCAAAAGGAAGAAATCATGCATATTCTGCAACTCCTCTAGGTGCACGCTTAAATACATCCAAAATACCGCATTTCTGATGAGATATTTCTAACTTTATTAGAGTGGGGCAGCAGAGGTACAAGACCAAATGTTTCAACCCAGAAAAAGTATGCATGTAAGACTTGGCAGATTTGCATAGTCCACTTTGCAGCAAAATATATTTAACGCACTCCAGGCAATTTTTGTTTGGTTCGTGTGACTGCTTTAATCATCTATCGACTATCGCCATAGGTTTAAAAAAAAGAACTTTATGACTGATTTGGATAAAGAAAGGAATACAGGTAGAAAACAACAGTAACCTGCTCCATAAGAGAAGTAAAAGCATCCTTGTGTAGTCCAAAGCCAACTGCAGCCATTTCGGCGACCACCTGAGAAAAGAATGGCATTGCATGAGGAAATGTGTGACAAACCATGTGAACAAACTAGAAGAAAAGCAAGGATGATACTCACCTCTATGGCAGATATCATTTTATATCCCCATGAATCCATGGTCTCTTTCCACTCTGGAAATCCCTCAGGTATGACAGGCTCCGCGTTAAGTTCCTATAAGTTGAGGAAACATCAGCATAAGAAGCCAAGCCATCTTGAAATAGAATTACACTAAATGAAATTAACCTTAAAGTGGGTATTTGGTGGTCGTGGACCAACTCTCCACATGTACCGCCACTTGGGGTCTGCCCCAGTGGGCGTTAAAGCTTTAGACCCTATGGGCAATGCTTTTAACTTCTCTTGCATTTCTTCATCAACTAAGCTGCGAGGTACTTCAACTCCTTCAGGTGTAACTCCAACCTAAAACAACATAAAATCAAAAGGTAACTTGGTTGAGTGATGCTCTGCCAGGTAACTATTGAAAGTAATCCCCACCCTGCAGCAAACTTTCAGGTCAAACTCCAAACTGATTTTGTAAGTTATAACTATGTGTCCCTTCTCTATCTAGATTCAAACTCAAGAGGAAAATGAATGGAAAAAAGAAAAAGAAAAAGAAAAAGAAAAAGAAAAAGAAAAAAAAAAAAAAGAGCAGCGACTCAATAGCTTTTGGTTTTCACTTGTCTTGCTTTTGGTTGTCAAGCCCAAATCATGCCAGGATGTCCAAGTATCAGGAATTGGGGGCAGCATGAAAAATAGGATATGCTCTACAAAGTCATCTCTGTAAAGCCCTTCAGGATTCTCAGTAAGAACTCAAATATCCAACACAATTCGAGACCGTAATATCCAAGTGTTTAATTCCCTTAAAAGAAGACAAATTAGTGCATATTTTGGTATCATAAATTTTTATTTCATAGTTAATCACCATTTTTACATCAACTCACCACTTAAAAGAGTTTAACAATCAGTTACACATTCACGAAAACTCAGTGCAGAATCGAGAAATAATTAGTTCATACAGCAGCTATGCCTAAACTGAACGGAAACATGGAGTATATTGTGTATTATAATCTAGAAGAATATAACATTTAACCGGTGTGCCACAAAAGGAAAAAATAAATAAAAAAAATCCCAGCAAATTAGTAATATATTGCCCCTAATTGAGGTTCAAAAATCAGAATTACTAAAAATCTAATTCAATTCATATCAGACGCAATCCAAAAACTAAATAGAAAAGTTAAAAGACCTGGTAGTGGAGTTGGGGACGTTCTTGTCGACGCTTGAAATCATCAGGCATTTCGAAATACTTCTCCATCATATCAAGGAACCGATCATTGTCTTGAGCCGTGCATCGAGGATCTTTCACTAACAATGCTCCTGTTTCTCTTAGGGTTCGGCTCACATCCGAGCAGAGATTCTTCAGCTCCAATTCGCGCTCCTCCTCTTTATCTGGCTTGGAGGAGAAATTTAAGTACGGCGCCAAATCGATCACCGGAATCTCCATTGTTGTGGTAGAGAGAGAAATATAGTTGTTGTTGAAGTGTGTAAACTGAAAAGGGTGTGGGTAAATGGGTTTGTGGAGTGTTACTTTTAGTGATGGGCCTCAATGATGGCGGGAGAATGGTTTTTTCTCTTTCGCCTTCTTTTTGCTTTATATATAAAATAATAATACTTAGGTATTGATTTATTTTAGGGGACTTTATAAGGTATACTTTGTGATTTCCTTTTTTATAGAAATCTTTCTTAAAATTATACAAAACCTTACTAGTATTGCTTATAACGTGTGAATATTGCATTTAGTTGCTTTCAAGTCTCAACTTTTTCACATTTTCATGTGATGTTTTATGACAATAAACCCACGAAATTAGATCATTGGCTTTTTTTGATTTCCTGTATTATAAAACTATATTTCTGATTTCAATTTATAAATATGTTTTATATATTTGGTTATATCGCTTCTTTTTCATCAGTTTTTGAATTTTTTCTGTTTATAAAATAGTCTCTAGTTTGCACGTTTGGTGTCGTAAGTTCAATTTTGTTTTACACATTTGTTCCTACATTTAATATATTAAAGTTAGAAGTATAATCTTGTCAAGTGTGAGACCGAATAATACAATTCTAAAGAATTAAAAATGCAATTTCAGCATAGAAGATTTATATTAAACAAATCGTGAGGGAACAATTTGGACTCCTTTTACTTCTTTGGTCTCACATGCAATTTCAGTAAAACTATTTTTTCCTATATGCTCTATTATTTTTCAAAATTTTAAGTACTATATATAAGTATAATGTTAATCTTTAGAAATGATTGAAGTTGGATGTGTTGTTCATCATCAGTAGCATGCATTACTTGTTGTGGGATGGAGTGCGAGTCCTTGTATTGAAACTTTATAAATGATAGCTATTGATCAATTCAAATCTTTAAACTATATGTAAGTGAGTTCAAGTGTCTACATTTGGGTCAACGCTTAGAATTTCAGTTTAATGTTTAGGTGAAGAAAATATTTTTATATTTTAATCCTAGAATGGTGAAACCCGATCGATTGAATTCAATTAATTAACTACAATCACATAACAATTATTATATATTAAATTCGATTTGGTATATTCCATTCAACCATAAAAATAAATATATTATATTTTTTATGTGATTAGTCACTTTTCTATTAATGTTATCTATACAAATATTTCAAATTTGTCATGTAAATTATTTGAATTAAGTAGAGTCTATAAATGAAAAAATTACCCCAATTACAATTTGGCGTAGGTACATACTAGGTAACAAATATAATACTAGTATATGGTTGCAGCACATGACCTTGCCCGTAGCCCCGCCGTCCATTGCACAAACAACGCCGGCGTTGCAATAAAAACTCTACTAAATAATTCCCTTCATAGAACCTCAAGTAGGAAAGTACTTTAAATGCAGATTCCTTTTACCTAGTGATCGATCCACCGCCCTCTTCCCCATTTAACAATCACAATCTCCTTATACTCAAAACTTATAATCTTGTGCTAAAAAGAACTTAATTATCAAAATGCATAATATACTCGTTCTGCTTTTGCTTAGCTTCTCCGCTGCCATTAATGCCTCCGACCACGCAGCAGTTTCGGCCTTTAAAGATGCAATTAGTGGCAGTACCATTGCCACTACTGCGTGGACGGGTGAAGATTTCTGCGTCTGGCCCGGAATATACTGTGACCCGAACACCCTCCGTGTAACCGACATTGTCCTCCGGGCCGATGACTCGTCCGACTCCGTTGTTGGGGACAAGAAATTGGACCTTTCAGGTAATGGATAACGTAATTATCTTTTATTTTATATATTTGTTTAGATGTAATGGACATATCATTTCTAGTAATTCATCAGATAAAAGATTATTAGCATTTTAGTTTATCACTTAGTTTTAATATGTTTATTAAGTAGACTATTGCTATTTAAATTAAATTCCGTCATAGTTATTATCCTTTAAAAATCTAGTAATCTAAAAATAAAACTATCATTGAATAATCAAATCATAAATAAAAAAATTATACGATTGCCAAACACTGTAGTGTTTCTGATTCATATAGTCAATTTGAAAGAATGAAATGGAGAAATTTTTACTGTGAATTTAATCCATAAGTTTTATTTCTCTGTCTCTCCTCTTTAACATCAGGTAGCTGGACCGGTTTACTCTCTAATTCACTCTGCCTCCTCGATCAACTAACCACCCTCATAATCACCGACTGGAATACAATCTCCGGCGAAATCCCACCCTGCATAACCTCCCTCTCACAACTCCGAATCCTCGACCTCTCCGGAAACAGAATCTCCGGCGAAATCCCATCCGAAATCGGCAAACTAACCCAACTCGTTGTATTAAACCTAGGAGGAAATCAAATATCCGGTTCAATACCCACTTCAATCGTCAGCCTCCAGAACCTAAAACTACTCGACGTCAGCAACAATCAGTTAACCAACGAAATCCCATCCGAAATTGGACAGCTAAAAATGTTAAGCCGGGTTTTAATGGGCCGGAACCAACTCACCGGTTCAATACCTTGTTCACTCACCGGTCTAACTCGACTCGCGGATTTGGATTTGTCTATGAATAAGATATCGGGTTTGGTTCCGGATGCAATCGGGTCGATGCCGGTTTTATCGACATTGAACCTTTACTGTAATGAACTTTCGGGTGAGGTACCGGGTAGCTTGTTTGGTAATAAGGGGTTGAGTCATTTGAATTTGAGTAGAAACTTTTTGGAAGGGAATTTGCCGGATAGTTTTAGTTCGGAGAGTTATTTTACGGCGTTGGATTTGTCGTATAATAAGTTGAATGGTGAAGTTCCCAAGAGTTTAGGGTCGGTTAAGTATATGGGGGTATTGAATTTGAGCAATAATGATTTTGAAGATCAGGGGATTGCAAGAAATGGGTGCTTTTGGTATTGTTTTCCTCAATGTGATTGTTGATTTATTTTTACAGTGTCTGAATTTTTAATGTAGTTGTTCTTGTTACAATAATAAAATCATGTGATGTAATACTCATGGTGTTTCTGTTTATAGAGACTACAAAATATATTTTTTTTTTGAGTATACACAAATACGTTGATTTTATAATTTCAAAAAGTACAATGAAATAAAATTCAAGTAATTGAATTTAATTTTTTTATTTAGAAACATCATCCCAAATTTAACTAAAGCTTATTATTATTTCATTAACAATATGTTATATTTGTGCACACCAAAAGTTAGTAATATATGTTTCAAGTAATTTGGAAATCTTAATTAATTACATCAATTATCTTCAATTTGTGTCATAAGTAAAAGTATTTTCTAATTTAATTGCGATGTAATTTATTATGCATATATACTATTCAATACGAGAAACGGACATATCAACTAATAATACACATACAAATTCTTATATATTTTAGTCTACATTTTATTAGTTAAACAAAATAAATAAGAGTACTGATTTGAGACGATTATCTTCAACAAATTCACTACTGAAGATTACTCAAATTAGTCAAGCAAATAATAGTTCAGTAATGATAATTTAAAAGCCAGATTCATTGAAACTGAAAATACATAAAGTAGTTAACAAGATGTTTGAAAGCTAAAAATCAACCTACACCACAACAAATTTACACTAATAACCCTATCACATAACCCGATCCAAAACAAAACAAATAGAATCACCCAGATCCAAACTTGATCCACTCTAAGCCCTCTCTCCCCTAATCCTCCTAGCAAGCTGAATATCCTTAGGCATAATAGTAACCCTCTTAGCATGAATTGCGCAGAGATTAGTATCCTCAAACAACCCTACCAAATAAGCCTCCGCCGCCTCCTGCAGCGCCGCCACGGCCGAGCTCTGAAACCTCAGATCCGTCTTAAAATCCTGAGCAATCTCACGGACTAACCTCTGGAAAGGCAACTTCCGGATGAGAAGCTCGGTGGATTTCTGGTACTTACGGATCTCACGAAGAGCGACGGTTCCAGGGCGGAAACGGTGGGGCTTCTTCACGCCGCCGGTGGCGGGGGCGGATTTCCTGGCAGCCTTGGTGGCCAGCTGCTTTCTCGGGGCCTTGCCGCCAGTGGATTTGCGGGCGGTTTGCTTAGTACGAGCCATTTGTAGGATTTGAAATGGATAATTCGAACAGATGTACGTATAGATTGACTTGTTTTGCTTTCAGCTGTGAATGAATGGAGGAAGTGGTGGAGAATTTATATACTGGAGAGGGGGCGGGAGGGGGGAAATTTTGGGGGTCATTTGAAATTTTTGGGGGTCATTTGAGATTTTCGGGGGATGGGTGCTGGAGAACCGTTGATTAGGAAAAAATTGGACAGCGGAGATTGAGGACAAGGGAGTTTTCGATTTGCCATCCGCGTGATGGGTTGTTCAGCTAATAAAAGACTGCCACGTCGGCTATACAGCTTCGACACTCGTTTGTGCTAATGTTTTCAGAACCGGACCGGACAGTGAACCGGTGAGCCAAATGGCCACTGGTTTTACTGGTCGAACCGGTCGGACCGCTGATCGGACCGGATGACGTCATAATGATATAATAAATATATTTAATTTTAAACTATATAATATGCATAAAATTTAAACATTATCCTACAATTGATTAAAAATATATAAAATCTTAGAATATATTTAAATTAAATCACATAATATTTACATAATTTATATCATAATTGTAATATGATACTAATTTGTAAGCTCATATAAATATAATATGACTATATTTCTTTATAAACATTTAAAAGTGTAAGTTAAAAATACAACAAACTAAGAGATTAATAAATTTAAAATATGATTATGTATAAAAGTCTAATATTCAAAATCAAACTTGCATAATATATCGATTTGATTTTCAAAATTTGACACTCTTTATCCTAAAATAATATTGGAAAGAAATATCTTATAGAACAAATTTTAATAAAAAAATTATTATTTGAGTATTAATTTTCATTGATAATGTGTAAAATGTTAATTTGAGTTATCATAATCTAATTTATAAATAAATTTGGCTACAGGTTTTCTGTAATTTATAAATTTGTTTTGTACTAGAAACTCAACAAAAATGATGTAGCTCAACTGGTAAGGAAATTATGTTTCATGCAAGAGATTAGGTGTTCAAATCCCACCTTCTACAAAAAATTTTAGTTTATTTTTAAAATTAATAAAATTTAAAAAATCGAAAAAAAAAAAAGAAAAAAAGAGAAATTCAAAATCGGGTTGAACCGGCCCAAACCGGTTCGCCGGTTCACCGGTTTTGGACCGGTTCAACCCGGTTCAGACTGGTTTTTGAGTCAACTGGTTTTAGGGGGTAAACCGGACCGGACCATGCTCCGGTTCGCGGTCGAACCGGTCGGACCGGCCGGTCCGGTCCGGTTTTAATAACATGCCTAAAGCATGGAATATTTCTTTTGTATTTCTTGCTTTGTATATTTTATTTTAAAATACATGTATTTCTTGCTTGGTCAAATAGTACTACATATAATCCTATTTAGGCAAATTTATAACTTGGTTTATCAATATTTTGGATTTCAACACACACAGACTATAAGTTACATTTCCATATATAAAAGTCATTGAATTGATTTTATTAAAAGTTAATGCAATTGAATATTTGAAAATGATTATCCTAAGACCATCTCCAACTTATCTTAAAATTTAAGGAGTGAACAGTATTATACATGTCCACTTTTTACTCTGCACTCCAACAACTAGTTTATATTTTAAAATTCTACTTTATACAACACCACCACTTCACTCCAACATCTAATTTATATTTAATAAACTATTTTTAATAATAATTTATATATAAATATTAGTGATATATATATAATATTTATTTATTTAATAAAATAATATTAATAAAATTTACTTTTTTAAATATCATAATTTCGAGAAAATAATATGAATTTAAATTAAATAATCATGTTCTATGAAATTAAATTAAATGATTCGTGAAAGTAATATGAAATTAAAATATAAGAGTATTATTTTGAAAAAATAATATGTATTACTATTTAAAATAGGGAAAGTACAACTTTCCATGCAAAATGAGTTTTTAAAAATTAACTTTGGTCTCTTATATTTAAGAGGCCAAACTTACAATTTTTGTTGGGTCTTATAATATAAGAGCTCTATTGGAGCTCATTTTTTTGCCAAAACTTATAATTTTTCTTATATTTTGAGTTATAAATGGCTTGTTGGAGATGGTCTAAATGCTTATAGTATACATTTAAAACTTGTTTATTTGCGCATAGTGGTAGAACGAAGGGATTGCACGTGGTGGACTGGGAACTTGATGTACCCTCAACTCTTCAACTAGAATGATCGTTCATAGTGTCCTTTAGGATCTATTTGGATGGATTTTGGCTTGGTTTCGTGTGTCTCGATTTAAAAAAAATGGTTTGGGTGGTTTCGATAAAACCTTTGAGACCTCATTTTGGATGAGTTTTGGCTGTTGGGTTTTGTGGTTTGAATAAGTTGAAACCCCATTTGGATTGGGTTTGGATGTTGGGGTTTAGGGGAAAAAGTAGGTGGTAGATGTCAGATCAATGTCTTTTTTAGTGAAATTTGAGGGGAAAAATAGGTAGTAGGTCTCAAATAAATGTTTTATAGGTTTGAAGAGTTTGAGTTTGAGTTTTTGAATAAGTTTTTAATTGTTTTATGAGTTTGACGAAACCTCACTTGAAAGGGTTTTGGCTCGGTTTCGTGAAACCCGCGAGACCGGTCCAAAACTCAACCAAATACACCCTTAGTTGTTGAAAACACCTAAATCAATTTTCAAAGTAAAATGAAGCCAACTCGAGGTAAAAATAGATGTATATGAGTCCTAATAATCAGACTCGAATGAACTTAATTATAATAAAAGACTCAATAAGCACATAAGCATTGAGATTGGAAATTACATAATATGCTAGCTCAATAACTTCATAATCCAATTTGCCCTGTATATTATTTAGAAGAAAAAAATCATTTTATCGCCATAATTATCTACATTTCAGAACTATAGCGACGCATAAGAGATATGACGGATCACAACTCTCTGGCAAAAGGGCTAGCAGATAATGAATGTGCATCACATTTTGCTATATCTGCTAGAGGAAATGGGCGTCTTGTAGCAAAATATATACGGTAAGAGGAAAATTTAGCAATGATAACAATAGAAATACAATATAAATAACAGTACAGAATTAACGAAAATTAACAAATCGAGGCCCGTGTGAACATGATGTCCTTAAGACAGATTCGCTCCCTCACCCTTCAAGTGGTTGTGCTCGAGGTTCCTCCGAACGCCTGTCTCCCAGGATACAACGGCTCCAACAAAGTACTTTGCACCAAAGCTTTGTCAGACGAACTGAAAAAGTAGAACTCTAGGACGGAATGCTCAAGAGAGAATTGAGAGTAAAAGTATTTTTTGGTGTGTTAAAACTGAAGAAAGAAGCCACTATTTATAGGCAAAAATTTCGATCACAACCAATTTGAAGTATTTGCAAAAAGTGAGCCCGTCTGAAAGCCTTCAAATTGGGCTACATTCGTGTCCGCAGGTCGCGGGCTCGCACGAGTTTTGAAGGTCCGAAGAAAATTTCGATCCATGATTTGCACAACCACCCTGCACGCGCAGGGGAAGAGACTCTTGGTATAGGCAAATCATATATATACCTCAAGATTTTGCACTCCACTTCCAATGTGGGATAAAAGCATTTCAATTATTTTCTCTCATTTCAAATAGTGTACTTTGAGTGTCAATTTCTCATTCACCCGAACTCCGAATTTAATATACTTTATACCGTTTTAATCTGCTCAAGTAGTAGATTATAAATCCGCAAAGACCCGACTCTTTTTTCAAAGGGGGTCCCACTTAAAATGTGTTCAAAATAGTCCATTAATTTACTTTTTCCAACACGTCTCAACGCCTTTCAATATATAAATAATATTGAATTTATGTCCCATGCATGTTGTGAGGGAGAAGAAGAAAAAAAGCCTAAAGAAAGGTGTTTATTTAAATTAACATCATTCTCATAGTTAAGCTTACTTAATTTACTTTTCCACCAAACATGCACTATATAATATTCTTGTGCATATGGTAATCTCTCAATTTGTTTTATTAATGGGAAATGTGCTACTTATTTTATTTACCACAAAAAGAAGAGAAATATCTCATGATTATCACATTTCCCGTTACTTGTTTGCTCTCTTCAATTTTACAAAATTTTGAGTAACCACCATTAGACAACACAAGGAAGAACACAAAAGAACAATGGTATAGTAACTACAGTTCAAGTGCAGCTATTGCTTCAGGTTTGAAATCGACTCTGATCAACCCAATACTTGGAGTTAGTCTCCATGTCATAGGCCCCGAGGTTGAGTTCTCTCCCCATAAATCCAAAATCTCAGATACTTTTTCCAAGTTTAGCTGGATAGTAGCTAGACGAGAAAACTTGTCTCTAGCAGTGTCCTTGTGTCTCTGTCAAGCTGAAGAGCTCCAAGTTGAGTGAATCTTTTTTACATCGTGATCACTTCAAGCCTTTTTCACAATGAAGTCAATAACAAGATGAAGAAATGCGTCATATATAATTCATTGATGTCATTAGTGGTTGAAACCATGCCACATTGTTCAAATTGATAGTAGCCGCGGTAGATATCTGAAATGGGCCTAATCCCAGGTCATGTCACCGTGGCCACAAGTTGTTCCAAATCTAACATTTAGTGCCTTCATGAAATTGTTACTCATTTCATTCAGTTCAGATAAAACAACTCATCTTCTTACACTATTTCTCTTATTTTCATAATCTCTAAAATAGCTTTCTTATAAAAAAAATCCATTATTCATTCATTATCTAATAATCAAAATAAACAATATTTTTAAAGTTCTCAATTTCTAAACTATTCTTTGAAAAGAGAAACAACAAACATATATGCCCTTATTTTCCAATATTATTATTATTAATTTGGAAAGCTTACTCAAACAGGCCGAAGCCCAATAGAACTTTCGGATACAATAAAAAATAATGTACCATGAAAGGAAAATGACTAAAAAAGGCAGCCGGCTCTCAGCCTCTCTCCTCTCTACTCATTTATTTCCCTTTTCCCTAACTTCGTAAAACCTCGGCCCCCAAAACCCCAAAAAGCAAACCCGCACGCACGCATACACTGTTAGCAAATTTCTTCTGTTTAGGAATTGAATTTAATCAAACAGTTGAGCTGCGATCTTCGCATTTCCCAATAGGTGAAGACTATTTAATGCAATCAATAATACCTCTCTGCTACCGTTACTTTGCTGATTTTTGTATTTCATTACATGATACGAATTTTTATACCTGTTGTTTTACTCATACAGTAAGGGATTTGTTTTGTGACTTGAAAAGGTTTAGTGCTGGATATGATGTTCGATGAGGTTATGTTTTTTTGTCATTATTTGTACTGGGGGTTCATTTAATTCTGTTAATGGTTTCTGTTATTTGACATGGTTAAGAAGATACATTTGAATATGGTATGGTAATTCTTTTCTTTGTGCTCTGCATATAAAATATGCTTGTACTTAAATATCGGAAGGAAGCTTTGTCACTTTATTTGGTTTCATGCGCACATCTTTGAAAGGATTGTAGTAAAAAAGGTTTGAATCTGTTTTGTGCGTATCTTGGTTTAATGCACTTTTTGTCTTATATGGTTTATTGTTATAATTATGTATTTTGGTTTGCTATAAATTATTTTAAGTGGGATTTCAATTTTTGTCTTGATATAAGGGTAAATATGGCGGGAAAGTCGAATAGAGGGAGGAACCGTAAAGGGTCGCATCAGAGTTCTGTAAATTCTTCAGAGCAGGCTGTCCCTTCTGATGCTAAGTCAAAGTCAAATGATGATACCAATGCTGCACAAGCTAATGGAGATGTGAACTTGAGTGAATCATCCGACACAAAGTTAGAGGTGACGGACAAGGATAATGCATCCCATCAGCATCCAGCAAAACAAGGTGGAGTTAATGATATATAATTACTGGTCCATAGATTGGCAACAATTGGATCTATTCTTTTGTAGGATGGTGAAGTTCACTTAATGCAACATTTGGCTTCACTTTGTTAACACAGTTAAAAAAATTATGTAGAACTCTTGGAGAATGTTAACTTATTAAACTTTTAATCTATCTTGCTTCATGCTCCTTGGTCTTAAACATTGTATTTTGTTGCATGGGTTGCTGAAGCAACTACAAATTTATAATTTGATTGATAGTCATAGCAATAACAGTGTTTTATTTCCATCTTTACGCAGTTCTGAAGTAATTTCCTAGGTAAAGTCAGATTTCTTGTTTTCTTTTCATTAGTTTCTGCAAATTAAAGTTTTGAAGTGTAGTGGTCCACTACTTGATATGGAAAATAACATTAGTGTTCCAGTTTCTCCTCTTACCTGATGCATGCCTGAGAATTAATGCCGAGATATAAATTTTCACTGATATTAAATGTGGCAATATTGCACGCAAAATTGCATGCTAAGTTTAATAATAATAATATAGCGTATTTTTTCTGAAAAAAATGCAGCTACTCAAGAAGCATAGCCTGCTAGACACGACATAATAATCATGAATATTTAGCTCAGTTATTCTTTATTTATGCTTTCTTTTTGTTTTTCAGTTTTGGATGACTTGGAGAATATTTTCTAAAGCATTTTCTAGTAAATTTTGGCCTTTTCCCAATTGCCTCAGTTTCATATTTACTAAATATGGATTTTTTTTTCCGCCAATTGATCATCAGTCATCTTGTATTAACTCTCTGGTTGTCATGGCGCTACTTGCCTTGTTAAAAACTGTCTGCTAGAATTGATATAATTGTATAATATTTCCCTTTTGCCTTTGAGATGAAACCATCCAATGCACGTGAGATTTAACAAAACAACTTATGTTTCCTTACTGTGGCAGCTGATGTTCATCTTTAACCCGTTCCTGTGATATAATTGTATAATATTTCCCTTTTGCCTTTGAGATGAAACCATCCAATGCACGTGAGATTTAACAAAACAACTTATGTTTCCTTACCGTGGCAGCTGATGTTCATCTTTATCCCGTTCCTGTGAAAACACAAGGAGGCGAGAAGCTTGAGTTACAAGTAAGCTGAGTTAATTGTTAATTTGACACTTAAATCACCTAAAATCTTTTCCATGTAGTTTACCTTGTTTGTAGGCGTAGCAATACATCATCTTACTATTTACCTCCATACTTATTCTTGTTTGTGCTAATCATCTTTTTTTGTTTTTTCACTTTGCCTCCCGTGGATTGAATCAATTGGCATTTGCAGTTAACTCCTGGAGATTCTGTGATGGACGTGAGGCAGTTTCTTCTTGATGCACCAGAGACGTGTTTTTTTACTTGCTATGATTTGTTACTGCACACAAATGATGGCTCTGTTCACCATCTTGAAGATTATAATGAAATTTCTGAAGTTGCTGATATTACTGGTGGGAGCTGCTTTTTGGAGATGATTGCTGGTAAGTTCAATGCTCTTTACCCAGTCGCATCTAAAAAAGATACTTAACTAGGAATATTTGCAATCTGTTATACATAATCATCCTTCGAGGACATTAAGTGGAACAGGTTTCTCCCGAATATCATATGCTGCCAATCTTCTGCAACCCGGATTAATTTTTAAAATGTATATGTTTTTACCTATCAATTTTCCCATTATTGCTAAAGTGCCTTACTTGAATTGCATGCAGCATTATATGATGATCGATCTATTAGAGCTCATGTTCACCGTACTAGAGAGTTACTTTCACTTTCGACGGTGCATTCCTCTTTGTCCACAACACTTGCACTACAATATGAAGTGGGGCGAACTGCATCTGCAAATTTAAAAGGTTCGTGATTTGTCTCATCAAATATTTCCTGAGGGCCGCTTTGTAAAATTTCTCCTTATTATCTTATTTTCCTACATGGAAATTGCTTTGGATAATTGTGTGACTCCCTACTCCTAATATTTTGTATAGATGCTGTGAAAGCTGAAGTGCCAGACCTTGAAAATTTGGGTTTTATGGAGAATGTTTCCGGGTCACTCACAAATTTATTATCATCACCCTCCAAAGAGATTAAATGTGTTGAAAGCATTGTTTTCTCTTCATTTAATCCTCCTCCAAGCTACAGAAGGTTGTATTAACACTACATAGAAGTTCATGTTCTTGTTAATCATGGTGTCATTTCCTCTTTCGGCTTGTCTTTTTAGGTGTATTTGTTTTGTTTGTTACGCGTGACCGTGCTGACTTACTGAATGTCTTTCTGGTTGAGTCAGGCTTTCAGGAGACTTGATTTACTTGGACTTGGTAACACTGGAAGGAAATACATATTGCATTACAGGAACAACAAAAACTTTCTATGTGAACTCCAGCACGGAAAATATTCTTGATCCGAGGCCAAATAAATCTGCTTTAGAAGCTACAACCCTTGTTGGCCTTTTGCAAAAGACAAGCCCTAAGTTCAAGAAAGGTAACAATAAATATGGCTGCATCCAACTAGGCGTAATATTTTAAGCTTCAAGAGTAATTATTATCTTAATTTTTTTATTGTGTTAATTACTTTGTCTTCTGGTGTACAAGCTTTTCGTGAAATTTTGGAGCACAAGGCCTCTGCACATCCCTTTGAAAATGTTCAATCTCTGTTGCCACCAAATTCATGGCTTGGCTTGTATCCAGTTCCTGGTAAGTCCAAATCTTTCTGCAATCTATTGGATGCTTCTAGGTTGTAGTGTGCTTATAGGGTACTTGACTTTTCCCCCTGTAATTATAAATATTCAGCAACTTAGAATATGATTAGACTGATGGAACCGTCACTTGAATTTCTTCATTGGAACTTAGTGTCTTCTCCTAGTTTCCACGGGGAATATTCATTGAGGCCCTGAATTTTGTTGCTAAGCTCACCAGTTTCTATCTTTAACCAAATTTAGAAATTGTATTTTTCTTTTCTTTGGAAAATAATGAATAATTCTGAGCTATCCCCTCTGTTCTGATTCTTGAAGATTTGGAGTTACTAAAACAGTTGTAAAATGCTTGCAAATTTTTCCTCTATATATTCTGATTCCTAATATCGACAATTTTAGATGTCATTAATTAGGTCTTGAATATATTCTTTCATTTACTTTTATGAATAATTCCATTTTATTTATGTGTTCCTATTTGTCATTTTCTCTCACTGTAATCTGATAAAAATCTTATGTGTTTTGGAAATTTCAGACCACAGACGTGATGCAGCTAGAGCAGAGAATTCTTTGACTCTTTCTTTTGGAAGTGAGCTGATTGGCATGCAGAGGGATTGGAATGAGGAGTTGCAGTCTTGTCGGGAGTTCCCACATGCTGCACAACAGGAAAGGTGTAATTTTTGTTATCTTTGTACTTCATTTACCTTCTTGAGTAACTCCTGTGTAAGATCATCACCTCTATAACTCACTGCTTATACTTTCTTTTGTAGGATCTTAAGAGATAGAGCTCTTTACAAAGTGACTTCTGATTTTGTTGATGCTGCAACTAGCGGCGCTATTGGAGTGATAAACAGATGCATTCCACCTATTAATCCAACTGATCCAGAGTGCTTTCATATGTGAGTAGACTAGAAATTACTCTCATGGGAATTTATTGGCAAAACTGTAATTATTCATTGTTTTATCCTTGTAAACCATGCCTTCTCCCAGAAGCACTATTTGTGTATTTGTAAAATTTTGGAGAATATATGCAGAGAAATTAGCAACTAAGTAATTAATATGTGTGGCCGAATTTAATTTAGTTGTTAAATTGCTTATAGGTTTGGTAAGTGGCTCTCTTACGATATTGGTATATGCTAATCTACATTCTTATGTGTACTTGTTTCTACCTTTTCTCATTTTGGGTGCCCTGAGGACTTGTAAATTTAACTTGTACTGACTGGGTATTTGTTTATTCTTAATTTCAAGGTATGTCCATAATAACATATTCTTCAGTTTTGCTGTTGATGCGGAACTTGAGCAATTGCCCCGGAAGCATGCATCAGTAGAGAACTCAAAAGTTGAGAGCACAACCTCATCACATAATTCTTATGAGAAGACAGATAACACTCTGCCGCATGGATCTTTCAGAGCTTCTAATGAGGTTGAATCAGGTGTTCCAGATACAGAAAACACTAATGGCATTAATGCATTGTCCTCTGATGTGCCTGCAGAGGCCCAGTTGGCTGAAAGTGAGCAAGCCACGTTTGCAAGTGCCAACAATGACTTGAAAGGCACAAAGGCGTACCAGGAAGCTGATGTTCCCGGATTATACAATCTTGCTATGGCCATAATTGATTACAGAGGTCATAGAGTAATAGCACAGGTGCATGTCTGCTCACACTTTTATTGACTGGAAAGTAGCTAGAGGTTTGAGTAAATGTATTCATTTACTTTGCATTTGCCAAGCTTACCACTAATATATATTTTGTCTCATAATTTTCTAATTGCATATTTTGCGTGCCCCCAACCTTTTCTGGATTACCACCAAATATTGAGTTGTTAATGCTACACTTACTAATAGGTCGTAGTTATCATGTCTGCTCACACATCTTCGACAGAATGCATGGGTTTCATTAGTTTTGATGTGGTATTGACCTATATTTCAGCTAGATGTTTGAGGGAAAATTATAAATATTTTCTTTTATCTGCGTTATTAAACTTTCCACCAAGAAATTTCTATCTCATTAATTATCTTTTTTGTTATTTCTTCTAATTGCATGTTGTTTGTTAACCCTTCAGTGTTGATTTATGTATTCTTTTTCCAACCCTTTTCTGATTGATCACTAATTAATTTTCTGTTAGTGCTACACTTTCATTTAAATAAGTTAGTAATGTTAGTATGTTGACATACACATCGAGATTTTAATCTGGGTTATTTTTGTGTTTTTTGCTTATTTGTGTACTTCTAATTTTCCTGCCAGAGCGTCTTGCCCGGAATCCTTCAAGGTGATAAATCGGACTCCCTTCTATATGGTTCTGTTGACAACGGAAAGAAAATTTGCTGTAGTGAAGATTTTCATTCCAAGGTAGAAATGAGCTAACTCATTATACCATCAATTAGATTGCATTTTATGTAGAATTGGGTGAAATTTTTTCTAGCTTCCTTTCATAACACCTTACCTATTTTGTCGTCTCTGTGTCACCCTTACAAACTTCCATATTGTGATATGCTCGTACTAGTTCTTTAGCTTCAAAAGTATTTCTAAGGGTAGAATACTTCAGGTTGGCAATTTGTTTATCAAACTTTTCATTAGAGTTACATATATGTGCTTCCTCTGTTATTTCATTCCAAAAAATAAAAAAAGTGTCACTGTTGTGGGGCCTTATTTTTGATAATGTTATACAATTAACATGTAACAAGATTTATTGGTCAACTCATTATCCAAGTAACAATACTTATTACGCCATCATTTTTCAGGTACTGGAAGCTGCCAAACGTCTTCATCTGAAGGAGCACACTGTGCTCGATGGAACTGGTAATGTTGTCAAGCTAGCCGCACCAGTTGAGTGCAAGGGCATTGTTGGTAGCGATGACAGGTGAAACACTTATTCTGGATTTTGCTAATTCTCTCTCACTAGCCTCTTTGTTATCTTTTTTTCCTGTCTGATTGTTGCCTGTTCCTTAAGGCCTATAGAATCCTGTACTTTGAACAGTTGCAGTTTTCCTGAATCAAGCATTTGCATATAAATTTTCTTGCAATTTGGAGATTGAGTTGTTGAATATTTATGCTACCCTATCCCAAAATCCCTTATGTTTGTTCCTTCTTGTTAAGTATCAGTGTCACCATTTAGACAAGTATCTTGTTGCATATGCAATGCAGTCAGAGTCTCTGGCAATATTAATCTCTATTAATTTATTTGTCCTCCATTTTGTACACTATTTTGTTTGAGACTTGTTAACATTTTCGAGCAACATACTAAGCCATTTTTCGGGGATGTAATTCCAGGTAGTAATAACTGCAGATTTCTCCTTGTAACTATTATGTTGCTCTTGTTTTCGTGCTGTCTGATGATATAGTCTTCACATTATTCTGTCTCCAGGCATTATCTTCTGGACTTGATGAGAGCCACTCCTCGTGATGCCAACTATACTGGATCAGGTTCCAGATTTTGCATTTTGAGACCTGAGCTAATAACTGCCTTTTTCAGTGTAAGAATTAGCTCTTGTACATACCACTATTGCTTATATACATTATGGATATATCTTACTCTCGTGATTCTTCAAATGACATGGAAAGGCTGAAGTGGCCAATCGGTCAAAAAGTGGGTGCGCACCAGGAGATAACTCTGTAGCTTCTGATTCTTTGAATACCAATAATGCTGAAGAAGTGGTCAAAACTGCAGAAAATGCTGCATTAGCAACAAGTGAGACACAGGTACATTTTATTCTTATGAGAATAACTTCTGGATGCTGTGACCTGAATATAGCTTATCCAAAACAGAATGTTACCTACTTAATATTTGATACATATGAATAAACTGTCCAGTGATGGACTGTAACAATATTGGATTAAAAACATCATTGATTCTATGTTAGTGGCCGAGAAGTAAATAAGCTGCAAACTTTTTCTTCTAGTTTCTATTGGAGCCTTTGATGCTGATACTGGTTTTTTATTGGATTACAAGTTTGCTTCTCTGTGATGTACACATAGGAATATTAAATAGTTAGCGTATTGGGTAACATTATTATATTGGGTTTTCACAGGATGCTGTAAATGGTGAAAAAGCAGATTTTCACGAAAGTGCAAGCACAGAGATACCCTTCAACCCTAACGTATTTACCGAATTTAAGCTAGCTGGGAGTAAAGAGGTATCTTATGTCCTCTTAAACTCTTCATGTGATCTTATATGTTTCAGGAAACTTGGTTAGATTTTTCCTGTAATATTTTCCAGGAGATAGCTGCAGATGAGGAAAATGTGCGCAAAGCAAGTCTGTATCTTAAAGATATTGTACTGCCTAAATTCATACAAGATCTTAGCACCCTTGAAGTTTCACCAATGGATGGGCAAACTTTGACTGAAGCACTCCATGCACATGGGATTAATGTTCGTTATATTGGAAAAGTAAGAACTATCTCATCATGTGTTGTTATACACCCTTTTTCACATCATGATCTCTTTCATAGTCTATAGCTTTTACCGGAACTCAGGTTTGTGGAGTGAGGAAAAATTCCTGGTTTAACGTGTTATATGGACTTGCTCATCTCTGTTCTTCTTGAATTGGTCCTACAGGTTGCTGAAGGGACTAGACATATGCCTCATTTATGGGATCTTTGTTCCAATGAGATTGTTGTCAGATCTGCTAAGCATATTATCAAGGTGTGACAAACATTTTATTTTTTATTTTTGTCACTTCAGCATTTATTCTGCTTGCATATAAAAGTGGTGATTAGGTGATACCCTCTTTGATTATGTACACAATGGAATGCAGCTTTACATAAAATTACATGTTTTTGACTTTTTGGTTTCTATATTAATGTCCTAGCCTAATCACACTAATTAAAATTATAAAATGCAGGCCTTTCTCTCTTCCTGGGCCAGAATTATTAGTTTCTTAGGAAATCTGGAAGACTTCAAAGAATATGGTTACTAAGGATTTACTAACATTACAAACTTATATCAACCATAATTTCTCATTGCTCTTAGTGATCTTTACTTGTGTTTGTGATCTCCTGTTGGATGCATAAATTAGAAGAGTTTAGATGTTTATTTATGAATTTGAGTTATTATATTTGATATCTGACACTGCCTCTGTTAACGCAAGCCATTATGCGTGCAACTAGTTTTTTATTCACAATTGACTCGTGGCATCATGCAATATTTTGAATGTTTTTCTATGAACTATGCCAAATTATTCATTCTATCGGTGATGCTGGGCTGTGGTTATTGGTTCAGGTGATGTGGGGTGGGATTTATAGCTGTTAACTGCAGTTGTTGATGTTCTTTTTTTTTCTCGTTTAAATAATAGTACTAGCTTGATGTGATTTCTTGGATCAGTTATGATCTAAATATCTAGTGAAACTATCTCTAGATTGTTATTAAGTAGTCTTATCACTTTTTACAATGTTCGCCTATTTACGCTTTTCTTCTTCTTCTTGACATGCAGGACATCTTAAGAGATACAGAGGATCATGATCTTGGGCATGCAATTTCACATTTTTTCAACTGTTTCTTAGGAAAAAATCATGCTGTTTCTGTGAAAGGTCTTACAAATAGTACACACTCCAAAAACCAAAAAAAGGTAAATATTCGTGGTTTATAAATCTTGTACCAGCTGTTAATGTTTTCTAAATCTTATATCAATAGTTAGAGTTCTGGCTAGTGTTGTTGAAGTGTGAATTTTTTTATAGATGAAGCATAGAAAATAATGATCTAGTTATTTTTAATTGATGTAGAACTTGGAAAAGCTAACTGAATCATGGGATTGTTTCTAGGTGCCATGCTGATTTTTTTTGGCATGACACGTTAATTGTCTCTGTAATCCTGAAATACATTGTATGCATATTTTAAGGTTCATTCTGGGAAGTCGTCCAAGGTGCAAGCTAAGTCAAGAAATAGAGGATATGCGAGGAAGAAGCAGTCCTTGTATTTGAGTATCACCTCTGAAAGTTTGTGGTCTGACATTCAGGAATTTGCAAAACTCAAATACCAGGTTTCTTGTGTTTCAATTTAACTTTGTTCTATATATCTTGGTTTGCATTTATAATTTGTTTGGATTATCTTTTCTGCAGTTTGAGTTGCAAGAAGATGCAAGACAACGAGTGAAGAAAATATCAGTCATACGAAATATTTGCCAAAAGGTAACTTATGATGAGATGACTCAGAATAAGTTAGGTTTCTATCTCACTAGAAGTGTCTATCAGTTTCGGATTACTTCCCGCAGACCCCATCCATCCATTAAACCAATCAAAAGATATTTGTTAAGTGTTGACCTGTTACACTGACCTTTATCTTCATGCTAATAACTGCTTATTTGTTCACTTTCTTGTGTTTTGGGTTTTCTTTCAATAATATTATGTGCTTTACGCTTTTGGCTGTTTTTATCAGTACGTATAGAATGCCACTTCTATCTCCTTGTTTTATAGTCCAGAAAAAAGTTATGACTACTCTTTAGTCCAACCACAAACTAGTTTGCCCTTTTTTGTTTAATGTGGTGAAACATACCCGGAGCCAAAGTTATGAATACTGCTATCTGAAAATACAGCAATATAATTGTCCCCCCCCCCCCCCCCCCCCACCACCACACACACACCCTCAATAGTGTGCTGCTGTGTAGTGTGGTGGCACAGGCTGGATTAATAACTGATCTGCAGCTTTCATCTGCCCTTGATCATTCTCAATTATATGTTTCGACATACTCCTTTGTTCTGTTCTTGCTTAGGGTATCTAGATTTCAAAAATCTACTTGGATGTTATTCTCTTATTATCTGTCATTATTCGAGGCAGTCAGGTTTTTCTGACAAAGGATAAAGAAACACTTAATGATCATTGAAGTTCCGCTTCCTTTTTATGAATAGAGCACTTCATATCTACATTGTCTACTTTCTCAAGGGAAGTACCCGCCTTTAAATGTACAACTAATGGACCTCAAAAGGTATGAAGGTGGTCTGAGAAAGGGGTGAACTTGAGCAGCCTTTGCTCGTCCATGCTTAATAAATCATCATGTGCTATCCAGCCTAAAACATAACATCAAGAACTTATCATTTCAGTGTTTATGCTGTTCAGGTTTACATGTTCTATTAATAGCAATTTGAGAGGCATAATTGGTCCTGTGTGTTTAGGAAGATCTAACTTTTAGTCATGTATTGGTTGGATATGCCAGCCAAAACTACAAAAGTATGCTTTTTCATTGAAACATTCTGTATTCAATTAAGTTTGTCCCATCGTTTGTGGATAAATCTTTACTTTGTATTGTGATTCCTCATAATTGGATTAAAGGATGAATTTGTTGCTGATGTCATTATAGCTTTCGATTGTTGCAAGATTATATAGTTGTCACTTTGACAGGTTGGAATAGCAATTGCTTCTCGCAAATATGATTTCGACGCTGTGGCACCTTTCCAAGTTTCAGATATATTGAAAGTCCAACCAGTAGTGAAGCATTCTATTCCAGTTTGTTCAGAAGCCAAGGATCTAGTTGAAACTGGAAAAGTTCAATTAGCAGAGGTATGGATGGCTTGATTTTTCATTACAAGTTTGAATTATATGTTAATGATCTTTATGTTCCAATTATGCATATACATATATTCCTAGATTCGTTGTGATTGGTGATAAAAATGCTTAGATAATATTCATTGTATTTTTTTGGATGAATATATTCGTTGGTTTCTCTGATTAGAGTTTAGAAAACTTATGCGACCTAATGATCATTCCCATTTTGCCTTTCTTAGGGAATGCTCAGTGAGGCATACACACTATTTTCTGAAGCTTTTACAATTCTCCAGCAGGTGAGGTTATTTATGTTTAGTCCTTGTGTAGTCAATGTATAATATTTTCAGTACAAATAACCAACTTCGGAAAATATTCAGGTCACTGGTCCAATGCATCGAGAGGTTGCAAATTGTTGCCGGTAAATGTCGCAAAAGTTGCTGACGTTGATTTCAAGATCACGTCTTGTTTTTCCTATGCATCCTAATAGCACTGTCACACATTACAGCTACTTTCCATTCATTCAAATATTGAGCTTTATTCCAATGTAGTTAATATCTGCTGCTACTGAAAAATTATCATGATTTTTTTATTAAAGCTACTTGGCCATGGTCTTGTATCATGCTGGAGATATGGCTGGAGCCATAATGCAACAGCACAAGGAACTGATCATAAATGAGCGCTGCCTTGGATTGGATCACCCTGACACTGCTCACAGGTGCAAAACATTTTCCTCAAGTCAGTTCATATTATCTGTGCATAGATCAATTCATGTGAACTTATATATTTTCCTTTTAATCTTCATAATGGATCTACCATAAGGTGATAATAAGTATTTCATTAGACTTTTTGTCACCTGATGTGCCCTTAGGATTTTGTCTTTACCCCTAAAGCATATTATCTGCTGCAGTTATGGGAATATGGCTCTGTTCTATCATGGTCTGAACCAAACAGAACTTGCATTGCGGCATATGTCACGGGCATTGCTTCTGTTAAGTTTGTCATCCGGCCCAGATCATCCTGATGTTGCTGCTACTTTTATAAATGTGGCCATGATGTTTCAAGATACAGGGAAGATGGATACAGCCCTTCGATATTTGCAAGAAGCCCTGAAAAAGAATGAAAGATTGCTAGGAGAGGAACATATTCAAACTGCTGTGTGCTATCATGCTTTGGCAATCGCATTTAACTGTATGGGTGCCTTCAAGCTTTCTCACCAGGTACGTGTCAAAACTAGAAATATCTCTTCTATGAACTTATAGTGCGGTTATAAATCTTCCATTTTATATTTGACATGGCAGCATGAAAAGAAAACTTATGATATTCTTGTAAAACAACTTGGAGAAGGCGACTCTAGGACGAAGGATTCTGAGAACTGGATGAAAACATTTAAGATACGCGAGTTGCAAGTAATTTTCTATCCTTATTGCTTGACGAAGTTCTTGCTTTATATTTTCTTTTTATCATTGACTGTCTTTGCCATCAAACTACCCACTTTCCTGAAGAAATAAACGACAACTGTTGTTTTTATTGACAGATGAATGCACAAAAGCAGAAGGGTCAGACTTTAAATGCTTCTTCTGCTCAAAAGGCCATTGAAATACTAAAGGTATGTACTACGTGTTCAATTTCCTTCACATTGTTTTCTTACAGAATTAGTAACAAAAAAGAAAGACATGATAACTTTTTATGTGCATGATAGGCTCATCCGGACCTTATACAAGCATTTCAAGTGGCAGCCGGAGGTGCTGGTGGTTCTGAAGCCTCAGCAAACAAATCATTGAACAATGTTGTCATTGGGGAAGCTCCCCTCCCTAGAGGGGGGAGGGGTGTCGATGAACGAGGAGCTCGAGCTGCTGCAGAAGTGCGTAAAAAAGCGGCTGCAAGGGGTCTTTTGGTGCGCCCACATGGGGTTCCAGTCCAAACTCTGCCGCCACTTACTCAGCTCCTTAACGTCATAAACTCAGGGGCGACACCTGATGCCGTAAACAATGAGGGGACTGATGAGGGAAAAAAAGAAGCTGACGTTCACTCCTCGAATGGAGTGCCGGATCCTAATGTTGACCTGCCGAAACCGGAGCAAGAAAGTCAGGCTCCAGCTGGATTAGGATCGGGTTTGGCTGCTTTGGATGCCAAGAAGCAGAAAACAAAAGCTAAAGTTGCAACTTGAAGTTCTAACCTCAGGTTCTTTTAACTAAAGTTCATTATGATCTATTTTAGTTCCTTTTTGTCGGTTTAGCTTTTCGAATAGGAAGAAGTTTACATGTTATAATCAATGCACCACTATGCTCCAAAAGTTGGAGCATGCGGATGAAGTTTTGCGCTTTGATTTTGTAATCTATTCTTTGATATATTTTTGCTCATGTGAGAGGGTATTTATTCGTCATATATTTGATAGTGTGGGAAGTTATAAATCCATAAAATTGTACTTTTTTTTTTGTACGACTTTGTTATTGTTATTGATATGCTATATTCGGGGCTTTTTTCAGACAAAAGTATATCGTTAATCAATCAATATATTGAATCTATTTAATTTCAATAAATATCAAAGTACAATGATAAACTAATTACAAAGACTTATATTAAACTACAAAAATATTCACACTTTGGAAAGAGATCTGATAAATATATTTAAGTCGAGTAAGTGCGAGGAAAGTCGTATTTTTTTTTTAATGTTGGAACAGTTTTGCATTTTGCAATGAATCAAGTCGAGTTCGTAAGTTGAAAAAATTAGAGAAGTTTGTAACAAATTGAGATGGTACCCAGATTTTTCAGTGTATTTCAAAATCTTTATTTGCAATCAACTAAGATGTAATTATTCAATGCAGACAAGGTCAATTATTTTTTAAATTAAACCAAAGAAAACCAAATCCAAATTCATTCAAATAACTAAATCTCGATGGATGTAAAGCTAAACAACATATCCTATATGTTAGACCTTATAGCCAGAGCAGTTCCAAATCCAGAGCAATACTAATCAATTAAACAAATTAAATATAGTTATATATTCTGGCAATTTTATATAAGGAGTGTGTAGAGATCAACGATTAGAATTGTGGAAGAAAACCCGAGCCATTGAGTCCGCAAGGAATAAGCTTATGAGAAAAAAAGAATGAATAAACTTAATACTGAAGAAGCTTTTATTGACCGAGCTCAACGATTATGATGAATCGAGCTCAAACGAGCTTTTATTGACCGAGCTCGAGTCGAGTATCGAGTAGTTTGGTTTGATTTTCAGTCCTAATTCAAATATTAACTTCATTCAAAATAACTAAACCTAATGTAAAGATAAACATATCCAAAACCTATTAGGCCATATAACATCACTTATTCACTAAATACATGTATATAGATAATTCCTATTACCAACACTAAAACTTAATCTAATATTCATGGCTCATCAAACAGTAAAGGGCAAGAATCATGTGAATGTGCAGTACTTGTACTAGTATCCAAAACTGTGCTTTCTGCAACTGAAGAAAAATCAAAAGACTCTGAAATTCCAACTGAAATGTATTCTCTATCAACCTGTATTATTTCCTGAAAATCTGAAGTTTCTTTCATAATTTGTAATGCTTCCAACTCAACCATGACTTCCCTCATTGTCGGCCTTCCCTTGCCATTCAAATGCAGACATCTTCGAGCAATCTTAGCAAAAGCTACGATTTCTTCCCTCTTGTCTGCTTCCAGTACAAGAACATCAAGAACATCAAACAAATGATTCTCCTCCATTGAATGCAAGAAATGTGTTACTAAACTCCTTCCCGCCTCATCTCTAATCGCTGACGACGAAATAGCTTTCTCCCCAGTCAAAAGCTCGACCATAACAACACCAAAACTATAAACATCGCTCTTGTCTGTAAATTGGCTCGACTGAAAATATTCAGGATCCAAGTAACCGAAAGTGCCCAATACTCTTGTAGTCAAATGAGTTTGATCAAGTGCTACAGTTCTTGATGTTCCAAAATCTGCAACTTTTGCCCTGTATTTATCATCTAATAATATATTTGTTGACTTTATGTCGCGATGATAAATCGGTGCAGAAGCAGAGGAATGCAAGTAAGAAAGAGCTCCTGCTATTTCTTTAGCAATTCTTACGCGAATTTCCCATGTTAATGGTACTTCATCATTTGGATCATGGATATGTTGGAAGAGAGTACCGTTTGGGATAAATTCGTAAACGAGAAGAGGAACTTCGGTTTCTAAACAGCACCCGAGTAACTTAACTACATTTCTGTGGTTTATCTGTGATAGTATAACAACTTCATTGATGAATACTTGAAGATCACCTTCCTCCACTTTCTTGGATTTCTTGACAGCCACGATTTTCCCATCTATTAGCATTCCTTTGTAGACGGTACCTTGTCCACCGTGACCAAGTATACGATTTGCATTGTAGTTATCAGTAGTTCGAACCAACTCTTTTGAGCTGAACAACTTGGTTTTCTCTACTCCGTTGTTAGTTGAAGATAATTGTTGCTCTAGCAATAAACCACCGTTTCTTTTAAAGAAATTTTGTTTTCGATTGTCCTTGATTCTTTTGATGATGACTTGGGAGGACATAAATGCTCCAATGAGAAGAAGTAGGGCGCCAAGTCCACTGCCAATGCCGATGAGTGCTGGTTTGACACGAGATAGTGTGTCCTTCGGAAACTGACAGCTGTAACCACCGATTCTGTTGATACAAATACCATTCCCACATGTATGATACCTAGTTGAATTACCACTGCACTCATCAATGTCATGACATCCATCGAGAAGGTACGGATTTCCTTCAAAGCCATCTTGACACTGACATTGATAGTTCAAGGATTCATACCTTTCAAGAAAATTTGACATAACATACATTTCATAGCCACCATAGTAATTAAAACTATTATACCTTGTACGGGGATCTTCACATTCTCCATAAGGGGAAATTATCTGGCTGTAAAATTCCCATTCAAGAACCATAGTTGCATACACAAATTCCTCATCAAATGGATTTTGCAGATCATCGTGAAGGCGTCTATACCTTCTATAATCTTCTTGGAACCACTTTTGATCAGCTAGGAAGACGTATCCGCAAGACCTGTTGTTTCCAGTTCCAGATACGCTTCTGTAAGTACAATGAAGTTCTTTAAGCCCTTCCGGGATCGAGGTCTGGCAGCAGTTAACACCATTGCACCCTGAGTAATTAAAACTATTTTCACAAACGGCCATGCATCCACCAATAGTTGTAGTTGCGTTAGCACGTAACCAGACAGAGTTTTGGCAGCCTAAAACAGCCAATGAGTTTCTACGCGATGAGATGGTGAAAGGAGTGTTGCGTAGTGATCGACCCAAGAGTTGAGCTGATTGCTCGTTGGAGCAGGTCATAAGTGATACAGGATGCTTCACTCTAATTGTGCCTCGGGTGGATATGTTTACTACTTCCAAATTGATGCTGCTCAAGAATGGTGTGGTCGCGTTTTGGCAAGTAACGGTGAATGAGGAATTTCCACTGCATTCGTAACCAATGCCAAAAGGGTAGGGAATTGTGACATTTCCACATGTTTCTTGGCATCCAGGTCTTGACAAAGGCACTGCTAAAGTCGTAGTTAATGTAATGAATAAGGAGGAAATGAAGCTGAGGATAATTAAGGGCATATTCATGTTTTTCTTGGCTAATTGCTGGAAAAATTTAACTCTGCAAATCGTTAAAAGTGAAATAGTTAAAGAGTTATTTTTATGCAATTGTTTGCCAAAATGAGTGACTTTTCCACCTTATAATCCAGTGAAGCTAGAATGCATGGGAAGATTTCTCTGTTCTTTTACTTGTTGGTTATATCATAACCAAGCAATCATGCATGCTTTAGTATTCTAAATACTATTAGATAACGATATAATCTACAATTTATATGTCGCACAAAGTTAGGTATTAATACTGAATGTGTAATTTTGTAAAAGTCATTGTAGTTTAAGCTTCTCTGTCATAATAATTATCAAGATAGATTATAAATTTACTATAACATAGTATGAGTTAAAGAAATATTCCATGACATTTTCTAGAGGGGAAAATGCATATTACTACCCTGTGATATCGAAAACCTGCAAAAAACTACCCTGTGAAATTTATTTTGCACCAGACTTCCTTGTGTTTTCAAAAACCCTGCAAATTACACCCATTCCGTCTCCCTCCGTCAATTTTTTGACGCGCGTGTATTCTACGTGCCAAAAATGCGATTTTTTTTGTTTCTGACGTAATTTTTCATTCAAAATGACAAGAATACCCTTGTAACTTTGAATCTTTGCAGAAAACTTCCTTGTGTTTTTTAAAGTTTGCATAAAACCTCCTTGTGTTTTGAGAGTTGGATTTTTTTGGAGGAAGTTTTGATAGTTAATTTTATGAATTAGGGTGTTTAATAAAAAAAGATGATAAAAAATAAATGAAAACTAGGGGAAGGTCATTTTTAGAATTATGATTTTTTGAAAATGTCACTTAGACCAAATACTCTCATGGCTTGTTGATACATACATTCCAAAAAGATAGAACTAAAGGACAGTGCGACTTCATATAAGCAGGGGCTTCAAAATAAAGAAATTAAGATAAATAGTAACGGGCAGTTGACAGGGGATTTTCCATAGATTTTCCTAGCGTAGATTTTCCGTATTGTTGTGTAGACTAGTTTTGTTCAATGTCGTTTCTTTCTTTACGATGCTTAAAAGTTATGTTGCACGGATACGAATAAGAAGATATGGTCGGGTACAGTATGAATACAATGATATTGATTTTCAAAATTTATAGAATACGATATAACTAAAATATGTGTGTGTATATTTAAAAATACATTATAATAAGAAACCATTGTTTTTGAAAATGTATAATAAAAGTTATGTAATATATATTTAGGAGAGAATTGCATTTTTGGTACAGAGCTATAGGTCAATTCCCACTTTTGGTACATAGCTTTATATGTCCAACACATTTGGTACAGAGCTTTAATAAATTGTGACACATTTGGTACAACCGTTAAAAATTGCCGTTAAAGGGTGACGTGGCAGTTAAGTCTAATTGCAAAGTTGATGCCATTACTTATGTTGACTGATAATTTTACCCCATAACATTTCAGGTTACCAAAAAAGCACCACATTTCCAAATTTAGTGACGATTTTAGTCCACATTGTTGCCAAATTTCAAAATTGACTCGAACAAGACCACGTGCGGACCAATTTGAAAATTTTACTTATTTTATTTAAATAACTAATTTAATTTATAAACAATATTAATAAATTAAATAATACTTTAACATAAATATCACCAAAATTAAGAAAACATATTCTTTTTAAATATAAAATTTATATATTAGCATTAATCTATTTAATATTTATTAAAATAATAAATTATATAATTAAAAACTATTTAATATTTATTAAAATAATAAATAATAAATAATTATAATTTAAAAAAAAATTCCCCACCCCACCCAACCCACCCACCCACCACCTCCCCACCCCGATTCTCAGGCCGCCGACGGCCTGGGTCTTCGGTCCTAGACCACCGCATGCCTAGGATCTTCGATCCCAGGACGCGGTGGCCTGGGATCGGAGAACCCAGGCCGACGGTGGCCTGGGTTCTGTAGCAGAACAGAACCCAGGTCGGCGGCGGCCTGGGAATTGGGGTAGGGGGGAGGGGAGGGGAGGGGTGGTGGGTTGGGTTGGGTGGGTGGGGTTGGGAATTTTTTTTAAAATTATAATTATTTATTATTTATTATTTTAATAAATATTAAATAGTTTTTAATTATATAATTTATTATTTTAATAATTATTAAATATATTAATACTATTATATAAACCTTATATTTAAAAAAGAATGTGTTTTCTTAATTTTGGTGATATTTATGTTAAATTATTATTTAATATATTAATATTATTTATAAATCAAATTAGTTATTTAAATAAAATAAGTAAAATTTTCAAATTGGTCCGCACGTGGTCTTATTCGAGTCAATTTTGAAATTTGGCAACAATGTGGACTAAAATCGTCACTAAATTTGAAGATGTGGGGCTTTTTTGGTAACCTGAAATGTTATGGGGTAAAATTATTAGTCAACATAAGTAATGGCATCAACTTTGCAATTAGACTTAACTGCCACGTCACCCCTTAACGGCAATTTTTAACGGTTGTACCAAACGTGTCACAATTTGTTAAAGCTCTGTACCAAATGTGTTGGACACATAAATCTATGTACCAAAAGTGGGAATTGACCTATAGCTCTGTACCAAAAATGCAATTCTCTCATATATTTAGTTAACTTTTTAATTCATTTTAAAATGAACAATGTTTTCTCCCTCTCATATAAGAAGGGTTGTCAATGGGGCGGATTTCAATCCGGATCCGATCTGAATTCGGTTCGATTTATTAGGATAATTGTCCCATTAGTGATCTGATGGATCGATTAAGAAAATCCGTATTTCGAATTATATGGAGCGAATATGGATCTAGGCTGATCCGATCCGCTAAAGATCCGCGTTCGATTAATATTTAATATATTACTATTTACATTTAACTTTCATGTTTCATAAGATTATTTCTAATGTTCACTTATTTTTTGGTAATTTATTATGTTGACTTGGAATTATAATATTGATAGCTACAAATGAAAAGGAAATGTATTTTATTTAACTTAAAAAACAACATTATCATATTGTTTGATTTATACTTAATAAAAGAAGAAAAAATACTATTACTATGAATTGTAGTTATGGTAAAACTATGTTATTATGTTACTAATTAAACATGTTCATGTACCACGTTAGTATTACCAACAAGCTAACCTCCATTCGATTATAAGTAGTTGTGTTTGATATTTTACTATTTATTATAGAACTTATAAATTTTGTATTATTATACTATATATTATATGCAATGATTTTCATTCCTCTTTAGCTTGTATAATTTTTTTATTAGATAATTCATATTTTTTCTTTTTATATTTTTAAGTAAAAATACACATAAAAATAGTTTTTATTCGGATCTTTGTGGCGGATATCGAATTTTTTCCGTATTCGGATTCGTTAGCACTTTTGAAAATTCGATAGGATCTTGGATCGGATCCAGATACTGCTTTTGATTTTTGTATTCGAATTCGGATCCACCTTGATCCGCTCGGAGTCCGTCCTGCATATAAGTGTTCAAGTAAAACTGTAGTATTAATACCATATGTAAAGTCATTGGTCTTTCGAGAAATTCCAAGTGTTTCATGTAGATCACTTTACTAATATACATAATCTAGAATTTTTTTGAAGAAATTCATGTAATTAAGTATCCTTGGTGTTTTCGATAAGTCTTTCGGTGTATCCGATACGGTATCCTTTTTATTTTTTATTTTCTGATTATTGGAAACGCCACGGTGGCATATCTGACAGGTATCAAGTGAGTATATGAGTATCTGATACATATAAGATATTGCACGGTGCATAATTTTGCAATATTCGTGCAACCTAAATTAAATGCTTTGTCATTCTTCATATAGATATCTAAGGCCCCATTTGAAAGGGTTGTGGCTCAGTTTCAAAAAAATAGTTTTGTGGTTTCGGTGAAACATTTGAAACCCCATTTGGTATTAGTAATTTGGTAGGAAATAAGTAACGGACTGCAATAATGGAATCAAGGCGTGTTGCAATGCCACTTTCCTTAAGACTTATTTAGTCCCCACCACACGCTATACAATAGGGATTTGCTATTAGCCTTTAGGGTACAATGAAACCCAATGTTTAATTATGTTTTGTACTCACAGAAATAAACCACTGGGCACACACGGATTTGGCAAAATTATCTAACTTATAGGATATTTTTCTGCAGTAAAATATAGTATAAGTAATTTGGAGAATGGGAGAAAAAGTTATCTAAATTTCAGAAATGTACTTGTCTTTTATAGACATATTTATGTCTATTTCAGATAGTCACAATTATTTAAATTTGGACACAACTTTTAAAATTAACTGTGATAATTTAATAGTCACAACTTTCCAATTTAAATTCAATTCGAAATTAAACAATGGTAGTTATTTTGAAAAAAAACTCCAACATTTGGTTAGCTTTTGGATGTTGGGTTTTGTGATTTTGAAAAATCTGAAATCCCACTTGGATTCAGTTTGGATGTCGGGGTTTTGGGAAAAAAATAAGTGGTAAGTGTCAAATCAAAATTTTATAGGTTTCAAGAGTTTGGATATAGATTTGTGAATAAGTTCCTGTTGAGTTTAATGGGTTCTACGAAAACTCATTTCGAAGGGCCGCGAGACCGGGCCAAAACCCATCCACATATGCCCTAAATAGTGAGACCGGGACAAAACACATCCATATATGCCGTAAGTAGTATACGGAATCTCCACCCTGTTATTCCAAATATCCCAATTTTAAATATCGAAATGTCACTTCCCATCCGAATTTTGGATACCTAATTATCATAAATTATGTGTCGATAGGGATTTATTTTGTTTCTATTTAGCTGAGTTTCAAAGTTAACTTTAGGTGTTTCTACGGAACAGTTGAAACACAATTTTTTTTTTTTTTTGAGATGGAGACACAATTTCTCAAAAACAATCCCACCAAATTCTAATGTTGCCTCATTGGACATGAACAATTCTCAAGATGATCAAACCTAATAGGATCGAAAATTTTCACAAGAGAAACAAAAAGTCGGAACAATTGACGTGGACTTGAAATAATAAGGAAAATAAAAAAGAATAATAAATTAAGTTCAACGTAATATCATTTGACACATTTTTGACATGTCCATGAACATTTATTACTAGAAAAACTTTCATTATTGCAAAGCAGTACAATAACATACATTTTAGCATAACTTAAGGTCAATGTTTCTATGTACAAAAGCCATACATCATGTTCAGCAAAATTCTATTTTCTATAATCAATAAGTCGAGGGAAAATTGCTTTTTTTGTACCATAGGATATACCTACTTGCAATTTTGGTACCATTGGATACAAATATGTAAATTTGGTACCATATGATAGGTTTTCATTGTAACTTTGGTACCAAGCCAAATTTTTCCCCAAATTTAATGATAATTTAACCCTTATGAAATACATAATGTTCAATTTACCCCATCGTGGTTTAAGAAAGAACATTTCACCCCCTGAAATTTTGTAAAAGTTTCACATCGCCTCCATGATAATTTTATAGGCAGCACTTTATCCATTTAATGTGACATTTTACCCCCCGTGTTATGATAAATGTGGCAATTTATCTCCCTGTGTTATAAAATAGTTTGCATGCCTACTCTCAATTTCTACAAGTGAGTTACACTCTCTGGCTGAAGGGGGTAAATTGCTTCATTAAAAAAATTTCATGGGGTAAATTAATTTATTTTCCAAATTATAGAGGGTAAATTGAACATTATGCATTTCATATTGGGTAAATTGCCATTAACTTCGTGGAATAATTGGATTTGGTACCAAAATTACAATGAAAACCCATCATATGGTACCAAATTTGCATTTTAGTATCCAATGGTACCAAAAGTGCAAGTTAGCCTATCCTATGGTACCAAAAAAATAATTTTCCCAATAAGTCAATATGGTTCAATATTCTCAAAATATTAAACATCCTGACAATTAAAATTCTCAACCTTTTTAACTCAAAATTGCCTGCCAAAATGGTTATCTCAAATAATGTTAAAAAAAAAAAAGTATTTTTATTCTTTTAACTTAAGTGACGTTTACAACACACAACTGCGACTGGTTCAACCGGACGCAGCTGCAGCTGCATCTTCCTCCTTATCATCTTCGCCTTGCTGCTCTTCTTTACCAAATTCCTCCATCAATTGGCGCTGCCTCGGTGTTAGGTTTCTGGCACAAGGTAGAATAAGCAACAGATTAGTCATTATGTTAATCAACTATAAGGAAAATTAAGAAAATCAGGCACTTACGTTGGAATGCTGACATTGAGGTGGACATACTCGTCTCCGAATGAAAAGGAGTTTCTGACTTTGATTCCTGCACAAATAATAGAGAGAATTATGGTTGTCCTAAAACCTACCATTTTCCTTGAGGTTATGATACAGAAACCAAAAATTGTGTTGAGTGCAAAGTAAACAAACAAAGAAGACGGTTATATATCCAGGTAAATTACTACCTTTTTTCTTCAAAACCACCTTTTGGCCAGGTTGAGTGCCCGGGCGTACCTAACAACCAGAAGCAATAAAAGTTCATTTCAAATGGAGAAACCAAGTTGAAGGCAAATAATGGTGACAGTACATCATAGTAAAGCACACTACATCATTAAGTTTTTGGTACCATAATGTATTAAACCCAATACTGACACCCCTGCCTCTCCAACCCTCACAAATTTAGGGGGGAAACAGAAAAAAAAAGGAACACGTTAAAGGTGATAACAAAATTGCCACAGTAGTGAATTACTTTTACATCCATTATATTTATTTCAGAAAGTAATTACAGACCTTAACAACAACATCCCCAGTCAGAGTGGGCACTTTGATTGTTCCTCCCAGCATTGCCTGTAGAACAAAATAGTTGTGAATTAACTTTTATCCAAATAAGCATATTCCCTCAGACTATGTTTTGGTTCTTGGGTTGAAGTGATTTTAGTGAGTAAACACTATGGAAAATATTTTTCTTGAAACAAGTGTTAGAACAATGAGCTATGTTAATTTGTTCATTTTCATGTTCACAAAGCATCGATAACTCTCCAAAAATCACAAGGCCTGTTCTTTTATCTTTTAAAACCTTATAAACTTATTACTTCGTTCAAAGAATTACCTGAGTGATGCTCAAAACTGCATCAACATGGATATCAGCCTTTTCTCTACGGAACACTGGGTCTTCCCTGACCTGTCAAATCATCCAACACAATTTCTCAGTATGCAGGTTTTGAGTATTGACCAATTTGGACTACTCTGATTCAATGGCAAAATCAAAGAGTAATGGAGCCAAGCAACCTTGATCATAGCATAAAGATCGCCAGGTTGATTTCCATCTGGATCTGCTCCACCACTTCTGGGAATCTTAATAGTATCATTGTTGTCCACCCCTGCATATTAAACAGTGTAGGATCAAGAGAAATATTTATTTATAAATGGACCTTAAAGAAAATGACTATGCCAGAAAAAAATCATATCATGTTCAGAATCACTTTATGGGATTATTGAATATCGTGGAAGAGAAGTGGATTTATTCATGAAGGTAAATCCAAATTCATATTAACTAATGCAAGCTGAAAATTCTTGAACAGGTCCATAAAATCTCTGTTTTTGAGATTGAATGAGCAAAATGATGTATAAGTTTCAAGTACAGTTGATATAAGTTGTGATACGACAGTAACCAAGGTTAATGAAACAGGATATATATGCAAATGACTATAATTTTTTTCCATAAATTTACCTGCCATGACATTCAACTTCACAGTTTTCTGTCCTTTGACTATCCGCTTACCCTTGCAAGACTTGCAGAAGCTCTGTTGCCATCAAGAAGTCAGTACAAACTATCATTCTTCAAATTTAATTCGTCAGTGTGTTTTCATTATCAATAGTACATTAAAAACATATGCAAAATCCATTCTTAAGAAGAAGAAATTATGTTTGAAAATGCATAACTACATGCCGCAAACTACTTCAAAGTTATCTACCAGATCTCTTCGATGATAATTATGGTTGCATATACGTCATACATGATGCAAACTACTTCGAAGTTATTTTCTATTTTCTTCTAAAGACAAAATATCAAATATTTACATCATAAAGTTGAGCACACAACAATATAAAAAGTATATAACATCCGAGTTAAAAAGTAAAAGTTAATTTTACTCAAGAGAATACTTTAAAATAAAATTTGAGCCAGGTTAGATACTTCATATATCATTAATGTTGCAATATCCCACTAAAAGAATAGAATCTTTGATCCACCACAATTTACTTGCATTAGTTCCGTGAAGCCATTCCCCCCTCCACCCACAGAAAAGATAGAACACTGGTTCTACCACCCCAACCCCAACACATACACACAGAGACATGGGGAGCGACGGGGACTTCATATACTACAAATTTAATCTTTCTGCTAATTTCAGCACATAACAATAGATTGACTGAAATTTTTGTTCTTGATCCAGAATTTTCTAGATGCCAATCACAGTTTGCATTCAATCAAAAAAGCAAACTAGTACTGGTAGTGCATCAACTGGCCTTTTTTATTACCATTAATTATATTGGTCAAATGAAAAACTTCATTCAATGCAGACTATGTTCCAAATAGAGGCAAGGCACACTAGAACATGTGAAAATGACAATTTGGGCTGATAAGTTAATAAATAAAACACATTCTGCCAGAATATCCAAAATATCATACCTTTACAATTTTTCCTGCTCCTCCACAATTTGGACAAGTAGATTGAAGTGTGAAAGGACCATTTTGTGATACAATCTGGGATGAAAAACCAATATATCACTATGAATTCACCAAAGCACAGGTTAGTGGTGTTAATAGGTACTCACCATGCCAGAGCCTCTACATCGTTTGCAAGTTTCAGGCCTCGTCCCTGGAGGAACGCCAGTTCCACCTAACAAAATCAGGAGGAATTTCAGAACAACAGTTTGGGAAAACATAATGGAAGAATGACACGGCCCAAGAAAGTGGGCCTTAAGGCATTGTAAAACTACATGGACGAAATTAAAAGATTAATACATAAAGAACCAAGGCAGCGATTTTAGCAGAGGATTCCATAACTTTAATTAGATTCAACTGAATTAACACATGTAGCAATACCACAGGTATCACAAGCCAAATCAGCCAGGATTGACAGTGTTTTGGTGCATCCCTGGACAGCTTCCATAAAAGACAGTTCAACTGAAACCTGCATTCGATTATTGAATATGTGAGTACATGTAAAGAACCAATAAGCATGGAATGGTTTGTTGGATGTAATTTATAACCTTCACATCTTCGCCACCCATGTCCCTATTGAAGATGTTGAAAATCTGATCTTCACAAAAGATTAAGGCAAAAAGACAAGAGAGAAAATGTATATTAGATATCTCCTATGAGATAGAATTAATGCAAATATAGTCAAGAATTTGAGAAATTGATGTTTAATTTGTTAAGTTTGATAAGTCAATTGACTGGCCAGTTCACAGTGTGCCAACAATAGCTGCAAATGCCCTCTCTCACAAAAACTACCACTGAACTGAATCTAGGCTAACAGCGTAATACCATTGAACACACCCAGTATAATGCCACCAAATACCAGTATTCAGCCTAAGTCGGGAAGTTTTTAGTAGCTGCTGGATCTGACAAGTTCCCATTTGCTAAACGAAGAGTGATCTAAGTAATAAAAACTAAAGAGGAAACGCCTCTATATAAAGCAAAATCTCTTTACTCCCAAGACTTTCGATCTAGTGGAGTGGAATAATTAAACCTTTCCACAGTGCATTGCAATCTCCACATTACCACCATACTAAGGCAGCTGCTTTAAGATTATTGAATGGTATCATCTACAGACTTGAAGTCTTTGAAGAATAGTAAAAGTTCTTGCAGTTACATTCCCTATCTCAGTGGCATAAACTGCTATATGCACGTACCCCTCTGTGTCAATTAATAAGGCAACCAAGCCACGGCCACCACTACATCACTATCAAATCTTATATAATTATCAGCACCAGCAGAGAATAAGGAGTCTTATTTAATTGATAAAATATAAAAATGTTTTTAAATGGACAGAGGAGAGAAGATATTCCTTAAGATCGAAGGTTTACATCACCATTCTTAAATATGTCCTGGAAATGATTATAGCCGTCTCCAAATGGATCAAACCCAGGACCTTCACCATTACCGACGCGTTCAAAAGCGTCATGGCCGAGCTGTCAAATGGATTTGTCAATAGAATAGTTAGAGCCAGAGAAGTAAAATTGTGATGCCAATATCGAACCAGAAATAAAAAAGATGAGTGAGATAAATTCCCTCATTTGCCAACAAAGAACCAGAAGTAAAAAGGATGAATGAAATAAAAGTCCTCATGTTCCTGCATATAAGCAATCTAAGTACGTCCAGTATAAGGCGAGTTTTCCTCGGAAATTTCCAGGAAACACTTTATGAATTGCTAAATTCAGTGAATATATCTCCCAATCAACTTGTAAAATTAAAGATTCGAAATTTGTGCAGACATGATGGTATTAATCAGATCTCCAAATGTGATTTATTAATGTAATGGATGCATATGAAACTTAAGTACAATATCACTAATAATGAGCCAGCAGTCCTTATCTATTCATATGCACGTGTATGCACTATTGGGTGCCAGAGGTGCATGATATAATTCTAACATCCCTATCTTGGAAATGATGTTTACTACTATTAAGCATATAAAATATGCATTTGAGACCTGATCATACTGCTGACGCTTTTCCTCATCTTTCAGGACCTACAAAAATCAGGACAGAAAATAATATTTAATAAACTACAAATGGTTATGTCTGGGAACTGTTCTCGCGAAACCTAAACTTTCAGAACACACCTCATATGCCTTCTGAACTTCTTGGAATTTTTTTTCAGCTTCTGGGTCATCTTTATTTGTGTCTGGATGTAACTTCTTTGCAACCTGCTCAAGTAAATCATATATGAAAATGAAGAAGACTATGAACCACTCAGATATATGTGTTTGCTACTGAGAAAATGTGATGACATACCCCATAATAAGCTTTCTTGATTTCGGATGCTGTAGCATTATTATCGACACCGAGTAAATCGTAATAATCTCTCGACAATTGTGCTAATCAGGAAAGATATGATCAACAAAGAGAGAAAAAAAATTAAATCAAACAAAGGACACTTTATATTTTGATCTCGACTCTCAAACAGACTATCACAAATGGAAGGGACATTAAATGAAAAAATTGAAGTCCCACTTCAACAAATAATAATATATTTCAGATAAACATATATCATATCATATGTATGTATGTGTGTACATATATATATAATCTGGTTTCGTCTACCATTCAGCATTATTGATATGCTTCAAGTTTAATACTAAGAGAAAAACTATGAACGACAATTTGAGCAAGTGATAATAAGAATTAGAGCCAAAATCCTGAACTTTTGCATATTCAAATGATTTTGCATCTCAGTCTTCTACGAATAGCTCCCATGAACCTCAACAAAAAGAATAGGTTAATAATTACCATTGCCGTGAATTGATCGCGATGAACCAAAGTTACCATTCCATAATCTGGGCTTCAACCAAGATCTCTCATTACCCACTACATTTCACAAAAAACGAACAGTATCAGAATGCATTAATTTGAGCCAATATCCTATTAAAAATAACAAATTGCTAGTACCATTTCCACAAGTAGTAAAATTAAAAAGGAGCCTAATATGATTGCAATGTGTGGTGCTGAAGCTCCGATATTCCCCTCTTATAAAAGATTCACATAACTGCAAACAATCACAATCACAATAACAAAAACTCAAACAATTTTAATTATAATAGCCCCAATTAAGTACAATAGAAAAAAAATTACAGAGAGTGTGAAGAAGTGTACATAGGAAGGGGTCCTGTGGAGGAGAGAGCGGCGGGCAAGGCGGAGCACTTGGGACCGTACCATTGGTTGGCTCTGTATAAGCACGAACCGGATGAAGAGCTAACCGCAGGGAAGATAAAAAACCCTAGATAAACCCTTGAGGTTTTAGATGGGGACAGTGGAAGTTGAAAATGGAAGAGTGTTTATTTATTTTTTTGATAACCCTTTTTTTTTTTTTTTTTTTTAAATAACCGGAGGAGTGTTTATTTCATTTCTTTGATTTTTTTAAAACTAGTCATCCACACATAATTTTTTTTAAGCACAACAAATAAGAATATATGATTTTTTATGATTGATCCAAAAATAAATTGTAATGTAATTTTTATTAATGAATGTAGTAGAATTTTTTTAAGCACAAAAAATAAGAATTTTTTTTTTTTTTGGGAATAATTTCAAAGAATTTTTTTTAAAGTAAATATTATTAATGAATGTAATATGAGAAGTGGATGAGTTTTTTTTTTTTTTTTTTTTTAAGAATGAGAAGTGGATGAGTTAAAGATTTTTTTGAAGTAAAATTTGGAATGTTTCTCCATTTGGAAATATTAAGTATAGAGCCATTACATATGATGTTTTTACTTTGATGTTCTAATTACAATTTTTACAAAGAGTATTCAACATAATTGTTTGAATTTTTTTTGATAACTTAGAAGCATGGAAGTAACAATCTTATATTTTTGCAATAACTAAAGCAATATTCAAAATTCCAAAGTTGGTACTTCATTGAAATCAATTCAAGAAGCCATTTTGGGAGCTAGGTTAAAATTGACATTTAATTAGTTTCTTCACGGTTGAGTAGATGATTTCTTAACATAAGGGGTTTGATTGTCGAAAATTGAAAATGTTTGGGGTAACTGTAAATAGCAATAGTTCAGGGGTGTAAGACAAATAACCCATTTAAGTAGTATTCTCTTTAATAGAGATTGTTTGTTAATATTTAGTATCAGTAATGGAAAATTATAATTAATTACTGATTGACTTTGTGATGTGAATATATATAAAGAATAAAGATGCATATATTGCTCCTGCATTAAGAAAGTACTATTCACCAAATGAGGTGGAATGTATGATGGAGTATTTCATATTTGATATAGAAACCAAACAAATTAAAAAGTTCAAAAATAGGAGCATATTTATATATGTGTTAGTTAGTAGTTAAAATGTAGTATTGCTACTTTTGTTTACAAAGGTGGGAAAAAGCAAAAAGAGATTAATCTTACGAGTGTAGGCAGTTATGTTAACTAATGGGCTCGATTAGAAGTCAGAACAAAAAAAAATCAAATAAATTTAATTTGGTTTTTAAAATCGCACAATTTTGATTCTCAGTTTGATTGTTTTTTATGTCTTAGGACTACGGAAGTTGTGTTAACTAATGGAGTTGATTAGAAAGAAAAAACAACTGGTTGAGGAAATTAAATAAATTTATTTGATTTTTAATCTCGCACAATTTTAATTCTCAGTGTGATTATTTTTTACTAATTCAGTTGGATCGTTAATTTCTTATATTAGACAACAAAGAATTGGGGCTTGTACAACTTTGCTTTAAGAGCTATCAAAAGAGTAGTGTATGGCCCATATATCATCCGTCTATCCTTCGGCATCCTATCGAGATATTTTTTACCTGATTGGTTAGACTGATATAGTGTTTGAGAACAATTTTGAGACTGATTTATTTCCTAGAGGAGTTTGATTTGAATTTATTTTGTTATAAAAAATAAAATAAAATAAAAAGTGGAGTTGTGTTAAAAGTGAGAGAAATAAAGATAAGCTTTTATAAATTGAGTCCTAACAAACTTAGGTCATGTTTTCTTTAATAAAAAGTCTAGTCCTTGTTCCAATACGATGGTCTTATAGCCTATTAGATTTTGTTCTCCTGTTTTGTTCTACAATTTCCTGATTTGAATTACTAAAACTAAACACCATATTGGACAAAGCCATCGCAGTTCCCATCATATGAACAATCAAATCTCAACTTTTTATTTCATCAAATCCAAAATTCTACGGTAAGTATTTTGTTGTTTATAATCTATTTATTTATTTCTTCTGAAAATTGTAAAGAAACAATTAACAAATCAAAGTGAACAAATTTAGAATTTCTGTTGATAATCCTTTTTTTTCTTTCTATTAAATTGATTAATTCTACGATAGAATTAATAATTAGTATCCCCAAAAAGAGAAGAAAAAAAACGAATCCTACTTCGAAATCTTCTACAAAGTTGTCTTTTTCTCTCTATATATATATATTGTAAGCAAGTGTTGGATTAATCAATCTTCATTGATTTGTTTAATCTAATATTACAATTTTCTTGCAAGGTTGACATTAAACTACTATGTATTTTTTTTTTTCCACCCATTGTGCTTTTTGAATAGCTAGTAAAATTATGTTAGGATTACAATCAACTGTATTGCCGTAGCAAATTTAGGTGTCAGCTCTAATATTGGTGCATGCGTGCTAATAATATCGTTACATAACGGTATAATAAAATATTAAATGTATTCCAGTCCATAATTACTATTAGTTCAATCTCTAACCCTTATAATTTTTTGTTGGTTGATAGGTATGGCGGATTGGGCAACTCTCCATACATATATTTTGGTCCTTGTAGCAGAACACATAGATTTCTATGAGGATTTCATCAGCTTCGGTGTAGTTTGAAAATCATGGCAATTAGTAACATGAATATTATTGGGGAAAAAAAAAAAAAAAAACGAACTTTGCCTCCAAGATTACTTTATGTAATGCTTACATATAGAGCTGAAAAAAATTATCCTAAAGTCAAAGGAAATATGCATCCATACTATATGTTAGTTAAGGAAGTACAAAAAAACGAACACATTGAAGGGATGCACAAACGATTTTTTTTAGTTTTTCTACATCTAAAACTTGTGAAATTGAGTTGTCAGAAGCCACTTGTAGAAAATGCCTTGGAGTTGGTTATGGGTGGTTACTAACCATTGGATATAACTTAAAAATTAACCTTTTGCACCATTTCACAAGACAACAAATCGGCATGCCTACTTTGTTGAGTGGAACCCTATTATTATAATGAGAACTACAAGCCAAAATTTTTTGTCAGTTCTTTTGTGAGCAAGGCAGTGATGTCATCAAATCCTTACGGCAATAGTAATCAAGATTGCATTATATTGGTAATTTATGGAGTAAAGTATTGACATTCGCAAGACCATGAAACATGGACAAAAATTAATGTTTGTTTACTATGTTATGATGATGTTATCTACTACAAGGGAAATTTTTATGCAAATGATTGCCGTGGAGTTGTATATGTTTGTGACATTGACGATGAAAAAGGTCTGAAAGTAACAACCATAGCTTGTACTCCAAGTGTGAAGTGGATTTTGCGACATGGATCAAAAGTATTTGGTTGAATCATCAGGGTCTCTTCTGGCTTTTATTCGTCGTCATCACGATAATGAACCTCGAGAAGTACCACTGATGATGAAGAAGATATTGATGATCACAATGAACGTGAACCTAATTATACAAATTGATTTATCTATACTTAGGATTGGAAGAATGGCACGATGATAGGATCACTGTTAATTATCCTTACAAATTGACAAAAGTAAATAGTTTGGGAGACCAAACTTTGTTCTTGGTTTATAATGCATCAGTCTCACTACCTTTTTCAAAATGTATTAAATCTAATTGCATCTATTATTCAGAAGATAATGTGGAGCAATATTTTAGTGCACTGTACGGAGGTGACAACGACACAGGGATATTCGACTTGGAAAGTAACAGTGTCACATCACATTATGCTGCAGAATTTAGATCTCACCTTACTACACCAATATGGTTTATTTAGAATTCATGTTCGTAATATTTTCTATTTGATCTAGATATAAAGATAAATTAGGTATTTTATATATATTATTTTGGCAGCGACAATTTGTGCTCTGACAAAATTGTTGGCCTTTCGTATTAGTCTTATGGGATTAGTCTATCATTAAAGTTAAGCAATGTTATAGTTTCCTTTTACCAGCCCACATAGAAAATTTCAGGCTCAATTTCCTTAAAACTTTATAGTGAAACTATATATGTTTGATTAAGAGAAAACCAAGAATGGTTTTCATTCAATTCAATTATATTCTAGAAAATTGGCACAGGTGTTCTAAAATATTTATTTACTAATAAAAGTCTAGAAAAATTGAAGGAACATTTAAAAAATGGGACTAAGGGAGTTACACAATTCATATTGCAATTCAAGCCAATATATATTCCCTAGCTCTAGAGGCCCCGATACTTCTCAAACTGCTGCACCGTGATCTGTCCTCTTTTAAATGATCACCTTATAGCTAGGCAATTTGGGCACTCGCCTAGGTCCCCGATTATAGAGGGGCCTCAAAAAAATTATTTTGTAAATGTATATGTATCTCAGTTTTTTCAATTTGATAAATTATAATTTTTTTTGTACATAAATTATATATTAGAAATTAAAGATTTAGGTTGAACAAAGTAGAGTTATAATAATGCAACAAACTTGGATAATTTTCAAGTGAGGTATTGCCTTATTTATATAACCACATTCTCAAACAGACGGTGAAAATCAATTTGATCTAGTGGATAAAACTGATGCTCTAAAGACTTTTTCAATATACCTATAGAATGTCTTACTCCATACTCTGGAGCCATGTATAAGCTAAAAGAATGTCCTAGATATCTTCATGTATAATAAACTGAGCTAAACTTAATTGATCAAGTATTGTTAAAGCAAATATTAACATTAACGCGTCATGTATTGGACACATGATCGGAGCGCGACATTAAATTAGACTTATCCTATCAAATTAACTTTTCGATTAACAATACACTTTCTATTGAATCCTCCTTGTGTATGTTATGTAAACTCTGTTGAGCTAATTTATGTAAAAGTAATTATTTCATATTATTGGTGTCAAATTATAAAGATTATATACTAATTGATAGTACAAGTGTTTCTATTTTATTGAATCTTAGTATTTTGGGAAAAAATTTATGATACTGTAGTTTTGCAATAATACATTAAATTTAACAGTTAATGTAACTTAGATTCAACGAGTTTGAGTCAAGCTACAATTTTTAATATTAATTTATTACAAAGAAGACTCAAAACTACATACATGTCTCGACTTTTTGGTAGTGGACTGAACTGTTTGGTAATCGACCCGAATAGTTTGGTTTGGCATACAATACAAATTTTGAAATTACCGCACCAATCTATATACCGAAAATTGGTACGATTTCACACCCCTAATATAGTAGCGAGAGCAGGGATATTCTACTTTCACATTTTATCTATTTATTGATTCTGACAAGTAAAAAGTTATATTTGTAAACGTACATTAGTTTTATAATTGTATTCACGATACTTGAATTATCAATATATATATATATATACACACACATGATACTTGCAGTATTTGTTTTTGTTAAGAAAAAGTTTTAGAATGAGATGTTATTAAAATATACTACGATTGAATCTAAAAAGATCATTTAATTTGTCATTTTATCCATCAATTACTAATATGTTAGTAAATATTTAAAAATAATCTTACAATTTTAAAGTAATACATTGTTTTTCTTTGTAAAAGAGGGCCCCAATTTTAAATTTGATATGGTATGGACTCCTTAACTAACATATAGTACGTATGCATATTTCCTTTGACTTTAGGATAAAAAAATTTCAGCTCTATCTGTAAGCATTATATAAGGAAATCTTGGAGGCAAAGTTTGCTTTTTATTCAATATTGATGTTACTAATTGTCATGATTTGCAAACAGCGCCGAAGTTGATGAAATCCTCAAAGAAATCTATAGCATTCTACTATAAGGACAAAAATATCTGTACGGAGAGTATTCCAATCTGCCTCAATCAGCAAAATATTATAAAGGGTTAGAGAGATGAACTAATAGTACTTTGTGTATAATTAATTAATTATGGACTAGAATACAATTTTTATGTTTATTATCAAAGTAAAGTAGTACGGATAATTAACTATCGAATTAGACGTATAAAATCAATAAAATATTCAGATATCTCTGAAATTATAAACGATAAAAACCATGAAATTCCATTAAGGAAAAAAGTGTTATTTGTTAACTTCTTAAATAAGACATGTTTAATAACATATCTTTATATTTTGGGGATAATTACAGGGACCTCCCCTGAGGTTTGGGGTAATTATTGCTCAATCCCCTCGCAATTTCATAATTACATCCACCTCCCCCGACGTTTCGAAAACCTTACATTTTGATGACGTCATCGCCGATTTTTTATTGAACTTCCTATTTTACCCCTCAGTTTTCTGTAGCAATTTTTTTGGACAATTATACCCTTGCTATGTTTGATGCATAGGAAGGGTTTCTTTGTAATGTATATGTATAAGTATGGGTTCAAATGTTGTAAATTTACATGAAACTTATAATTAATTTATTAGTGTATATATATTCTTAAAATAAAAATATAATAACACACGAATGTTTTTTACAATTAAAGTACATGAAAAAGTAAATAAATTATGGTTAATGCTAAGAAAAAAACATTGTAGAATATAAATAAAAATGTAAATACATGCACCTTTCACATTTAACCCGTAATTTTAATAATTTCAAAAAAAATCATAATTAAAGTACAAGGATAAATGAATGAATTACGTTTAATCATGAGAAGAAGAAAAAACTTGAACAATAATTATTAGACATTATAAAAATGCTCACATGTTTACGAAATTTTTCTAAAACTTCTAACTAAAAAAAATCGATAATTTTTTAAAAAAATTTAAAATAGATTTAATAAATTAGTTATTATGAAATCAATAATTTTTTTACAAAAATTAAAAATACTCAATTTAGTAAAATAGTTATTATAAAATCATAATTTTTTTTAATATTTCTTACTTATATACAATAATATTAAATAAAATATTTTACTATAAAATAGAAAATTATATCTTATTTATATATTTACTAATATTAATAAATAAATAAATTATTTATAAAGAAAAAACTCACCACCCTAACCCCCCACCCCACCCACCCACCGTCCCCAACCCCACCCGCCGTCCCCAACCCCAATCGCGCACCCACCGGTCCGAAATCCCGCACTCGCCTTCCCCAACCAAGCAAATCTCCTCCCAGGCCGCGCCGGTGGCCTTGGAGGAGAAGCCAGGCCATCGCCGGCCTGGCTAGAACTAACCCTAGGTCGTCGCGGCCTGGGTTCGAACCAGGACGATGATGGCCAGGGTTCGAACCAGGCCGGCGACGGCCTGGCTTTTCCTCCCAGGCCAACGGCGAGGCCTGGGGGCTGGGGACGGCGGAGATGGGGGTGGGGGAGTGGTGCGGGTGGGGATGGGGGGTTTAGGGATTGGGGATTTTTTTTTTGATGTATAAAATTAATTTTTTTAAAGTTTAGGGATCAATGTGCAAATATGATATTTTATATTTATTCAAAGTTGAATTTTGCAAGGGTAAATAGGACATTTTGTTAATCTGGTTTTTTTTCATTTTTTTAAATTAAAACTGACGAGGACAATATGGTCATTTCACATCAAAATGTAAGGTTTTCGAAACGTAGGGGGAGGTGGATGTAATTATGAAATTGCGAGGGGATTGGGCAATAATTACCCCAAACCTCAGGGGAGGTCCCTGTAATTTCCCTATATTTTGAGCAGAACTAGATTTTAGTTCCTATTTTAATAACATATTTCATATCTCTCGATTTTCATTATTAAATAAATTGTTAGAACATTTAATATTTCATTATACCATCATGTAACGATATTATTAGCACGCATGCACCAAGATTAAAGCTGACACCTAAATTTGCTACGGCAATACAGTTGATTGTAATCCTAACATAATTTTACTAGCTATTCAAAAAGCACAATGGGTGGAAAAAAAAAATACATAGTAGTTTAATGTCAACCTTGCAAGAAAATTGTAATATTAGATTAAACAAATCAATGAAGATTGATTAAACCAACACTTGCTTACAATATATATATATATATATAGAGAGAGAGAGAGAGAGAGAGAGAAAAAGACAACTTTGTAGAAGATTTCGAAGTAGGATATTTTTTCTGGTGATACTAATTATTAATTCTAAACAGAGAATTAATCAATTTAGTTAAAAAAAAAAAGGATTATCAACATAAATTCTAAATTTGTTCACTTTGATTTGTTAATTGTTTCTTTACAATTTTCAAAAGAAATAAATAAATAGATTATAAACAACAAAATACTTACCGTAGAATTTTGGATTTGATGAAATAAAAAGTTGAGATTTGATTGTTTATAAGAACAAAAACCTAATAGAACGATCAAGTGTATATTCTCTATAAAACAATTAATTAATGAATGTTCAAGTTCTTTAAATAGGCTATAAGACTGTCCTACTTGAACAAGGACTAGACTTCTTATTAAAGAAAACATGACCTAAGTTTATTAGGATTCAACTTATAAAATATTTTTATTTCTCACTTCTAACACAACTTGACTTTATTTTTATTTTTTATAAGAAAATAAATTCAAATCAAATTACAACGAAAAATTTAATCAGTTTACAAGGGGTAACCCCCATAACAAAAAATTAGGACTGTCAATTGAGTCGGGTCTGCCCGAAGCCCGATGGCTCGACCCGACTAAAATTAGCTCGATTATTTGTGAGCTGGGTCGAGTTTAAGCCATTATATTTAACCCGATCAATTTATGAGCTGAACATGAGCCTAACACGGCTCAACCCGAATAAAGCCCGAACATATATTTATTTTAAATATTACGATTAATTATTTGTATTGTAGTTATATTCACTAATTACTGTTATTATTTTGAAACAAGTAAACTTTACAAAAAGTTATAATGTAAACTCACATATATGTTAGCATATCAATTGCATACTTAAGGCCAAAACCGAAAGGAAAAATATTTAATCAAAGATAAAAGAAGACAAAAGTTAATCAAACATATCTTAAAAAATATGAGCAAATAACTCGATCTTTCAGTTAAGACATTATTTAATGATATATGCTCGTGTATTATGAATAGTAGTCTATTCATATGTGTATCGGTAATCTAAATATTTTATTTGTCATGCTATTTTTGCTTATATTATCAAACCTAATATAAGCCCGATATAGACCCGAAACCCGAAAAATTAAATGGGCCGAGTTTGAGCCAGAGAAATTAAAAAATTTATGAACTGAGTTTGAGCCTATATCTATGAAACCCGACATTATTTGAGTTCGAGCTATTTAAAGCTCGGCTCACAAGGTCCGATTGACAGTCCTACAAAAAATATAGGAACATTACATGAACTAAACAACTCAGTCCATTTTAAACTAAAAGTATAGGTGATCCACCCGACCCGACTCATTTTATTTGGTATAGCCCATTTTAGTTTTATAAGGTAGTTTCCAATTTTTAGCTTAATTTGTCATTAAATTTTTAAAATGTGTGAAATAAATTTTAATCATATAAATTAAATTCATCTGACAATTTCTGCATTGGCAATGTTAGTCAGGTTGGGTTTATATTTAGCTTTTCATTTTATTTGATGTGTGGCTTCTTTAAAGAAACGCCCTTCTTAAACAATTGACAACATAAAGATTAACAAAAATAAAAAATAAAAAACCACAAAAACACTTCTGCAATTCTTGGAGTTAATGGCAATTTACCCTATGATATTTATAATGTTCAATTTACCTATTTGTAATTTGAAAAAAAACACTGTATCCCATTGTAATTTTAGTTTCACATTGCCTCCTTGACATTTTTGTATGTGTTCAATTTACCTATTTGGAATTTGAAAAAAAACACTTTACCCCACTGTAATTTTAGTTTCACACTGCCTCATTGACATTTTTGTATGTGGCACTTTACCTCTCTGTGTTATGATAATGTGATAGTTTACCCCATTGTGTATGATAATTGTGGCAATTTACCCCCTATGTTACAAAACATTTTTCATGTCAAGTCTGAATTTCGACAAATGAGTTACTCTCTCCGGCTCAAGGGGGTAAATTGCTTCTTTAAAATTTTCACGGGGGAACGGGGGTAAATTGCTTTAAATAACAAGGGGGATAAATTGAACATTATGAATTTCAAATGGGGTAAATTGTCATTAACCCGCATTCTTACATTAAATATAAACAAAAGACAGTATTTGGCTATCATTAATCTTACAATTGAACCAAAAGAGATTCTAATTAGAATATCTTAACTAAAATAATATTTAATTAAATTAAATTAAATCATTATATGATTCATACAGAAGTGAATTCAAGTCCACTATGATGAAGTTCAAGCAAAATTAACAGGAAATACCAAATCATGAAGTAAAGAGAATAGTAACAACAGAGTTTAGAACAAAATACTAGATAAACAATTCAGACAAGTAGGAGTTCACATTGTCCTAACCGATTTCCAAAACCTTATAACAAACAAACTTTGCTCACAGCAAGCCATCAGTTTTTGCAGGCAACCTCCTCAAGAAATTCATAGGATACGAGGGAAGTTGATCGCGAAACCTTGGATGCCTCATCGCGTAAAATCCCATAACACTAATCACAGCTTTAGGAGGTGTCACATACAGTACCAAAGAAGCAACCAAACAGAATATAAGAAACAAAGCCGTAGCCCTCGGGTCCCGCCAAGTAAGCAAGTTATAGAACCTCTCCCCTTGTGTAGCCAAGTCCCCAAACAACGTCTGAACCCTCGAAGCAATAGCTCTAAGCCTATCATATCTCATTTTCACTACATCAACTTGCTTCACAGATGTCGGAAAAGTGTCAAACTCTTCCTCTAGTTCATCCTTCTGCGCCACATCAGCTTGCGAAAGTCGCACGTCCATATGGGGAGGGTGTCTAGGCCTTAAACGATAGTTCCATGTCCCGATTAAAAAGAGGTAGAAAAATATAGTGCTGAAAATCATCCAAGGGAAGCAAACGAAAGCCAAGAACAAAATGTGGACTAGAATCGTAATAAACGGGCTTTTCCATTCACAGATTTGGTCAAACCATTTGATGATTTTGACTAGAGCAGATAATATCCAGGCGATTCTAGAATGATTAGCTTTGCTTCTTCTTACACTCCACATGTTTGATCCCACATCGAGCATGTATTCAACTACTTCTTTTCTAAGTGGGGGTTCTGCACGGCTTAGTCTCGTGGAGACAATTTGAGTAGCTTGATGTCGTAAAATTTCGATTTGATGAGTAGTTAAGGGGTGAATGTAATGAAGGTTTGGTAACAATGGTTGTGTGTACATTGTCAGCATATTGATTAAAGATGCACAAGAGAATCTCACAGCCAATTGGATTTCTCCCATTTTCTTTACACCCGATGGTGATAGCACTATCAATGGGTACGAATGTGTATAAACACGATCGGTTTCAAGCGTTGAAAGTCGAATCCTTACCTTCCCAATTTTCGAATCTTTTGCATTTGCATTTCCATTTGAATTTGCATTTCCTCCTTGCAACTGGGAATTGTCGAAAACGCCTATAGTGATCACGGTACAAGGATCGTAAACCTCCCATGTGTATTGTTCGTTCCACTTCGGGTTAAAGCTGTTCAGAATTGTTCTAGTTCGGATCCATTTCTGCCCGTATTTAGCTACACAGTAAGCATCCGTGAAACCCCTCCCGTCTTTGGTCTTCATTGCCGTGAGATTTTGAGCACTCAAAATCCCGATTTCTAGTACCCCAATTGCCGGCTTCCATAATTGCCTACCTGTAGGCCTAAGATCGCTACTATAATGCGTTAACTCATCAAGAACATGATAACCACCATCAAAACTTATCCTCAAGTGAACCCGGGAGTTCAGTTTTTCCACCTTCTTCTGCCCATTTTCGGAACCGATAATCTTTTCAAGAACATACCATCGACTAACCGGGGTTTTAAAATCCATCCTTTTCTCGACTCCCTGTAAAGAAATCGAGCACTGGCCTAAAACCTCACATTTGTTAGCTCCGACTTTATCCTCCACAAACAAAACCAACTGATCCTCAAAAGGCTCGGCAACCGCAAACATTAAATCCTCGTTCCATAACGGATTCACGTTCTTCGTTTGAGAGATTTTAGTCCTCAAAATCATATTCCCGTGTGAAACCCTAACGAAAAACTCGGGCTGCTGCCTATTCCTTTCGATCAACAATTCTTGTGCTTCAATCACGTTAACCCTAAGGTACCATAGCCTAGGCGAAAGGTACACCTTAGACCGAATACTCGCGACACCATCGCTGTTCACTGTAGTTGCATCCAATTGCCAAGCTTCCGGAAACACCTCATCAGCTTGTGTACCTAACCAAACCGCAATCATTAATTCTCCGGGTACCCTTTCGCCTGTAGGGTTCTCGAGTCTATACCACTCGGGGGCTAAAGGGCTATCGGGTGGTACCCTTCTCGGAATATCAATCGCATCAAACGCAACCATTCCAATCGAGTTATTATCACCATTTCTAGCCTTGTCCTTCACTAAGATCTCGATAATCGGGGTCTGGATCCGGTCTTTCAAGATCGAAAAAACTTGATTCCACTCGGGATTCGAGTTGTTTTTGAAATGTTTGGTAAGACATTTAAACCCCCCAATGTTGACTTCTACAAAGGAATCAGGGGTTCCATTTCCATCTAAACCAGGTAAGTTTCTTGCCTTTACAACCCTTACATATAAATACTCCATTTGTTCAACCAAGTTGAAGGCGGTTCCTACTCGATCGGAACAGCAAACCCGACCTCCACCGAGACTAGGCCTTGTCTCTCTAAGGTTAAATTCTTCATCAGGGATTGGGTTTCTATTTGGATTTTGGTTCTGATTTTGGTTTCTGTTTTGGTTCTGGTTCTGATTTTGGTTCTGGTTTTGGTTTGCCATTACTGAGACTTGAGACAACAACAACCCCTGCAGAAATTTTGAGAAAACAGAGAACGAAAAAAATAGCAAACAAACGTAAATCAACGGTAAGTAAATAAACCAAAGATTCTTGAAATATGTAAATCTTTTTTTCAAATCAAAAAATTTAAAGCGCCTAAAATTGGGATGGGATATGAATAGGTTAAATAAACAGAGCCGTTACAAAATCATTATTTCTCCTATAATTTTGGTAACGGGGGATTACATGCAACCCTTGCCAGCAAAGAAACCGTTGAGGCATTCATTATTTTTTCAAAAAACCCACGTTTTCAAAATCATAGGAAGTCTAAATAAATACTCAAAAAAAAAAAAAAAATCGAAAAAATCAAAAGACAATGCTAATATACTCACGCCTGTACCTTGGAATATGAAGAGAAACAATTAAGAACCCGCTTTAATTGGTAACCGATTCTTGATGTTGATAAAGATGATAGCAAAATTGAAATTATCAAAAATGAAAACCAGATGGTAAATAGGGTTGTAAAATGATTTGCATTTGTTGCATTCTACAAGGACAAAACCTTTTTTGTACTGTGTGTGTTTGTGTTTCAAAGGTGTAAATCAAAGAAGAGTGAGAGTGAGTTGTTTTCCTACAATTCCATTATAGCTTCTGCTTCTGTGTGTTTTGTTTTCAGAGTGCTTTTTACAGGTTAATTGGACATGGCCTCTGCACTGCAGGTAATGGCGTGGTTGTGTTCTGTATGTTAGAGAAATTATGGAATTTTTTGGTACTATACTATATGATATTAAAATAGGACATAGGTTAAGTTCAAATTTAAATAAAAGTATTTAGTGTTTTTCTGAGTTTAAAGCAATAAAAGTTACTAGTATTAAGTATTTAAGTTTTTTTTGTTCATAGCAAATCATATTTAAAAATCGTTTATTAAGTTTTGAAATTGATTCAAATTCCTCTATAATCTAAAAATAGTTACTCGGGTATTAATTTATAATCTTACAAATCAAACAACTGATATATACATTTTTTTTTAATCCGACCTTATTAGTCAAACCAAACGCCCCAAAGAAAATTAAATTGAATTTGACTAATATGTTTAAAATTACTATATTGGTTCCACACACAGTTTGATTGATTAACTAATTAGGTACTATTATTTTTTACCTTGTTTGAAATTTGTATGTCACATGTAGATTTTCACAATAATGACCATGAATATTTTCATAAAGTAATATTATGGCTATTTGTAAATTAGGAATTAGACTAAAATAAGCATGAACAATTTGATTGATTGACTAACTAATAAGTTACAAGAAATACTGTAATTTATGATTTATTTTATTTTATTTTGTATGATTTTTTTTAGTTTTAGCAATAATGACCACATAATATATTTGTTATATAAATAAATATTGTGGAAATTCAACATGATAGCTTTCACTATTGTATGATTTAAGATAATAATGTAGATTAGTTGAAGATGGATTCACAAAATATCAACATTATAATTTTGATTTGAAATTAGACAAGATAAACACGAACAATTTGATTGGTTAATTAACTAATAAGAATAAGGTATTATAATAGCACTCCCTCCGTCCCAAATATTTCATTCCACGAAAAAATTTTACTGTCACGTTTTAGTTTCTTAAATTTCATGATTTTTACATACTTCATTCTTCGAGATCTTCTTTTTTTTTTTTTAAAAAAATTGAAAGAATTTATCGTCTCAGATTTTCATTTACATATTTATTTCTTACCTAAAGTGAATGTTTACGAACAACTAATGTAATTTGGCCACTACAAATCATAAAAGATAAATCATATTTATGGTCCCTCAAAAAATATAAAGTGTTTTACGTTTATATTTTTGTTGCAAAAAAGTTACACTTAAGTCCCTCCTATATAAATGTGTTACACCGATATATACTTTTCCGACGAAAATGTAACCACGTGATATTTTTCGTTTTATATGTTATAATATTTTAATTTGATCCAGGTAACAACACATTTTATCGGTGTAATTTGGTCGGAAAAATGTCTATTAGTGTAACACATTTTATATAAAAAAGACTTAAGTGTAGATTTTTGACATGAGGGGTACAAGTGTACCATATTTTCTATAAAAGGGAGTTAAATGTAACTTTTCTGAAAAAGGTATATAAGTAAAATAATTTATATTTGAGGAACCATCAATTTAATTTAGCCTTTTATAATAACTTCACGAAATTGTTGTTCATAAGAATAATAAAAAAACAAAAATATAAAAACGGATAAAAATTCGTGGATAAACCCCTTCACTCTATCACATCTCTGTACTCCCAAAGAGCATTCAGCCGAAAAACACTTGGAAAAAAGAAATGGCCACATTTTCCTCATCGTCGTCATCTCTAATTTCTCTAAATTTTCTGCAAAATCCAACAAATCCCTTGAAAACCCACCTTTCAAATCTCCATTTCCACACCCTCACACCAAAATTAGCCCCTCTAAAATTCGTTAAAAGACTCAACGCAGTTGCAGAGGACACTGCAGTAATTACAGCGGACCCTTCTTCTGTGGGTGCTAGAAAATTATACGTGGGCAACATTCCAAGGACTGTAACAAATGATGAGCTCCAGAAAATTGTCGAAGAGCACGGCGCTGTCGAAAAGGCCGAGGTTTTAATGTATTTCTGTATCTTTAATTTTTTTCAATTTTGTTGGCAATAGTTGATTGGAGTAAAAATATCGTTTTCTAGAGGAAATTTGAGTCTATTCATGTTTACATGTAGCTGGATTTATCAATATATTGGTATTTTCGCCTGATGTTGGAAATATTCATGTGCCTTAATTTCTCTTTCTTTATGTCAAGTAATGGTTAAAGAGTTAAAAGGAATGTATATGGGAAATGTGTATTAAAGAAACAATTAGCTTATTCCCACATTTATTTGGTGTAGAGAAGATAAGAGAACCAAAAAATTAGGCATGAGGGAAAAGCGGTAGAAATGAGAAAAATCTCTTTGACTATATCTTGAAGCAAAATTAGTGGGTAGTAAGTTCATAAATCCAATGTTCTTGTCCGTGTCTATATATTTGTTTTGTGTTTTGCAGCAGGTGATAATGCTCGTTTTAATCTTAATTTTTGCAAGTTATTACTATGTAATATTGGTTTCAGTCGACATCAGTTTCTGGTCTTAGGACAGTCATAACTTTCGTATAATTTGAAGTCATTGAATTGCATTTCTTTTATGAGCTATTTTATAATGAAGAATGACCTTTACTTTTGTTCTTAGGTAATGTATGATAAGTACTCCGGGAGAAGCAGGCGATTTGCATTTGTAACAATGAAGACTACTGAAGATGCAAATGCTGTTATTGAAAAACTAAATGGCACAGTAAGTTCTTGATTTTTTTAGTTTTTATTTTTTTCTTATAATGGTATTTTTAGTTTCATATACTCTTGGCAGGAAGTTGGAGGGCGTGAAATAAAAGTAAATATAACGGAAAAGCCATTGGCGACTTTGGAAACTTCGCTTCTTCAAACTGAAGAATCGCAGTTTGTAGACAGTCCTTACAAGGTTTACGTAGGCAATCTTGCAAAGACTGTAACTTCGGACACACTTAAGACCTTTTTTTCAGACAAGGGTAAAGTTTTGAGTGCAAAGGTATCTCGAGTTCCAGGGACCTCAAAATCAAGTGGATATGGTTTTGTTACATTCTCTTCGGAGGAGGATGTGGAAGCGGCCATATCTTCTCTAAATAATGGGGTATGTGTGCTATCAAGCAATTTCTTAATTTTTTTTTAAATTTGTTGAGTAGTTGTATGTACAATTCTAATGTTTAATGTATGTGATATTTGCAGGTTCTTGAAGGGCAGAAGATTCGAGTTAATAAAGCATAGAGCCCCGTTTATTTGGATTTCAGTGAATGTATTAAAGATTTAGGCCATCTCCCAAAAAAATGACCAAGAAGGAAGTTAAATCTTCATTTTCAGAGGTGAAATACTAGTAATTTCTTCTTCATGTACTTACTCGAGAAATTTAACAAGCTAGGTAAATTTTTTCCATACTCGTATTTGTACAAGTAAAGTTAGATTTATCATGAGCTGCTTTGCAATTTTCCCCATCTGTTTCCATAAAACAACAATGGCAAAATGACTAATTTACCTTGTATTGTAGCAGCTGCAATATTTAACAAAACTCATTCATTGCATATGTCTAGAATTCCAAATCCATTTTCTTGACAATTTATAATTTTTCTTTTGGCAATTGTACATTTATACCATTAAGATAGAAATATGTATAAAAGGGTAAAAATGTCATTGCGTTTTATTTAATTGAAAGCTAACAAACTTGAGTACAATGTGCTAAAATTTGCTGAAAACAATGAGATGTTGCTAATCAAAGTAACATAGGGGGTATTTGCCAAATAAATGAACTAAACTAAATAGAAGGCGACATTTCAAATGATTCTACATTATTGAAAGACTTCATCCCATAGTGTATATAAATTTCCATAGACAAATGCTCACAAGTAGGGGTGCACATGGTTCTTGAAACCGTATCGGACCGTATCGAACCGGACCGGACCGGACCGTACCGAAGTATCGGTATTTTTTCTCAAAATTACAGGTCTTGGTATAGACGAAAACCGTACTGGATATTTTGATATGGTATAGGTCTTAAGGATTTTATACCGCAAAAAAACCGTACCGTACCAATAAAAATAAATATCTTTTATTAATTAATTTATGCACATTTAATATAATCTGTGAGTTTTATCTAGCCTAAAGAATTAGGACTCAAAATTAAGCCCACTAATATCTTAAAAGGAAAATAACTAAAACCTAATTACCTAAGTAAATCACAAGCCATTATCCTTAGAGATACACGGCACTACGGCAGCAGCAACACAATTTTTTCATTGAAAATTATTTCATCAAAGATTCTCCAAATTAATTTCAGTTGTTTCTTCTTCCTTTGACATCACAAGTAAGGGTGAGTTTGGTCCAGCGGTGGGAGCTCTTAAAAGCACTTCTAGACCTCCATTGTGATTTTTGAAGTGTTTGGCCCCAATTATAGAAATTGCTTTTAGTCAATCGTGATTTTAGTGGTGTTTGGCCCCTAATATCATAATCGCTTTTGAGATCTCCAGAAGCTAAAAATCAACTTATTTCAGAAGCTACTAAAGTGTTGCTTTTGTAAAAGCTATTATCCAAAAGCAATTATTTTATAATTGAATTTTATCATAATCAATTATTGCCAAAATCCATTTTAGTAAAATTAATTCTCCTATAATTGATTTTCGAATCGCTAGGCCAAACTCACCCTAAGTTCAATTACGTACTTTTGTTTTGTCTTATTGTAAAAGTAGATTACCCAAGCCTTAAATTTGGTTAGCATGAAGTCCTCAAGTGTTAGCCTATTAAAAATGTTAAGCTTAAACAAAAAATCAAGCTTTTTTCATCTAATAAATTTCCATTTTTTTTTTATACAAGCAAAATAGTTTGAGAACTAAAAAGTTATTGTAAAATACCCAAAACCGTACCGTACCGTACCGGAACCGCATCGTACCGAATATAATGGTATGGTATTCAAAACTTCAGTTTGGTATGTAACTTTTCAGAACCGCATTAATTGGTATGGTATTAATTTCACTAAAAAAACCGTAGAACCGTACCATGTGCACCCCTACTCACAAGTACATATTAAAATAAATAAATTAATCCCAAAAGAAATGTGTATTATGTGACTCAATCTACTTATTTAGATCTCCAGTTTTTTGCCATTTCAAAGCCATTCTTCCCATAATAATAGTCTTCCATAGCCTTGTTAATTTCAGCTTGTGTGTTCATCACAAACGGGCCACGCTGAACCACGGGCTCGTTCAGCGGCAACCCACCTACCAAAACGAACCTCAATGGCCTCGAAGACTTGTTCCATACACTTAAGCCATCTCCAGGACTCAAAACCAAGATATGATGAGCTGAAGCAGGCGACGACTTCTCAATGCCAAAAACACCCTCACCTTTGAGTATGTACACAAAAGCGTTATAGGATTCCGGGATTTTTTGATTATATTGAGTGTTTGGTTTTAGAGTGAAATCGAGGTACATTGTTGGTGTTCGAGTGTAAACAGGAGAGTGAACTCCCATTGCTTCTCCTGCGATGATCCTAACTTCAACTCCATCTTTGGTTGCACTTGGGATGTCCGAGTTTAGTAATTCTTGATACTTAGGTTCAATCCTATATATCAAGCCAATGTCTCCTTCAGAGCTTCATAACTAATTAATTTGTGGGTGTACAAATATAGAGCTAATGTCTATTTACCTCACATGTGATATGAATAATATTCAATTTACCTTCCTATAATTTGAAAAAGAGTAGTTTACACACCCCCCCACCCGCAAAAGTATTTTTGTAGTATGGGGGGCGGGGTTAAGTGCAAGATTTATCATAACACGGGAGAGTAAAGCGTCACATTTATCATAACACGTATTCTTTTTAAGTTTAAAAATGTGAGGGAGGCACTTTGAAACTTTTATAAGAACATAGGGGGTAAAATGGTCATTTTCAAATTACAAGGAAGTAAATTGAATATTATGTATATCATAGGGGGAAAATTGTCATTAACTCTAATGTTTTAATTTGTATTATGAAGACTCACATTTTATCCTTGGAAGAGAGATTGATCCATAATTGCAGGCCTGTGTTTGGACCTATTCCTGCAGGCATTTCTGAGTGAACAATTCCCCTCCCTGCAGTCATCCACTGCGCGCATGGTTCCAGAAAACAAAAAATAAAAAAAAAAATTGGTTTTGTCTGTGTTACGAGAACGAGTTATTTGCATACAACCTCTGTATTAATCCTAATTAGCAAAAAAAACCTTGTATTCTACAACTACTAAAGCAGACAACCCCTATGTTTGTCTGTCCTTGTATACATATTAAAATTCTAGTTATATAGTACTTCATTAAGAACTAGTTATCTATCTAATCTTGTACCTGCACTTCACCGGCATGTATTGTACCCTTGTGGCCAGCAAAATCTTGATGAGTTACACCTCCCTATATATATATATTGAGATTGATTTCGAGTCGAGTCGAGTGAACGATACATAATTCGAACAAAGAAAGTTTTAAGTTACCTGCAGCATGTATGTTACAGTCTCGAATCCTGTGAGTCGACGAAACAAACACGTACAACAATAATTTATTTTTATTATTGACTGCACTGCACATGATATTTAATTTGATGAAAAACGAATACTACTAAATAGTAATAGCGTAAGTACCTCGGTGGGGATGGTCGGGGAATCCAGCAGGAGGTGAAACTATAATAATATCATATCAAAACAGAATGAAAGAAACGTTTTCAATATCAATTTCATTTGAATTTTGAACATATATCTAGAAAATCGAATTTGTAATAATTTTATTTACATATATCTGTAAATGTAAGAATTACCAGAAAATTCATCTAGCATGAGGAAAGGATCCAAGGACCTCAATTCTGGCCTGTTGTAGATCATTAAATGCACAAAACCAATATATATGAAATCAATTAATTAATTAATTATGTAATTTTGCCATTATCCAAATGTAGAGAAATCTCAGCACAAAATAAAACAAAAAAGAAAAGGATAGATGATATTGATATGTTAACGATAAGAAACTCAAATAAAGTCAAGTCTCTCAAATAGCATTCAAAATTAGGTTTCGAGCTCGAACAATAAACTAAAAAATATAAATATACCAAACAAGTAACTCAATCTAAAACCGTGTTTGGCTCGAGTAAGCTTGTTTAGACTCGATTTATTTTAAACAAAATCAAATTCTAACATAAGCTAAACCGTATATATTTAACTTTATTGTTTGATTCTGCCCAACTCATTTTGATCAAAGATTAAGACAGAAAAAAACATAAAATCAAATGGAAAATTTTCAGAAAGACTAATTCCACCAAGATTTGGGATCAGAAAATTAAATAGGATTGGAGACCTAAATTTCAAATTGGCAGAGTTGAGTTATTTCATTCCCAATACAAAATCTAAAATTTAAGGTCCCAAAACAAAACAATCGATTGAATACCTTCCAATGCTTCTTCTAACAACTGCACCATCGCCTTCACCCTGGGACTGGGCCAATATTTTCTTGGCAACCAATCTGGGATGTTCGAACCCGACACTTTTATTTGTTTCAGACATGATGATGTTTCACCTTTTTGCTTTTTATTGAGTTGCCGTTGTTGTTAAGGAGATCCAAAGAACAAAAATCAAGATATATGCATATGAAGAAGAAGAAGTTAAGTTTGTAGTCTGTGTTATTTATAGGCAAGCGTGAAAATTACATATTATAGTAAAAGTTAATAGTAAATTTTTTAATAAATAGAGATTCGATGATCACATTGTGGAGGTTGGACGATCGAGGCCTTGCAAAATCTGGAAGTATTTAGTAGTTTGACTTAGACCAATGAAAGAATGACATCACGCTTATGTCATGCTGATGATGGCTTTGGTTTTACGGATATTGCAAATGCTGATGATGACATCTCCCCTTCCCTTTTTTTTTTTTTTTTTTTAATTCATTCCTCTCATACTTTTATATTTTATTTTTGAAATGTCTCCGAATAAGATTTTATTCTTAAAATGAAATCATTTTCTTCAATATCGTTGTTTCACATAATATAATGGTTTGACAATATTAAATATCAACCTCTACTTTTAAAAGCATAAAAGTTTTATATAAATTTTTGCCTCAAAATTAAAATGAATAAAAAGTAAGGGACGAAGTCAATATAATAAGAATTTGTACTGTAGTTTTCAGAAAAAAAAATTATTGATTATATATTAGATAAATTTTAATTAATTCAATAATATTTCTTTGATATATATACATATATATATATATATATATATTCAGTAAATTTAAAAATAACCTTATATCGTGCTTAGAGATAATTATAACGTGAAGACTATAACTTATCTAATACCATGCATTTATATTAATGGTGTAATTCACAAATCACATTAATTTGAAGTTTCTTGTCAAGTTATATAGGGGGGAAAAGTCAAAATATTTCTAGTTTTTTTTTTGGGTTTCCCAAGGGTTTAATCCCTTTCGAGGCGGGTTGGGCACATTAAGTGGGTACCTCTTCCAACAGGAATTCGAACCTGATTCCGCTACTTTGTAGTGACTAGTCCCTTCCACTAAACCAATCATCTGTTGGTGTTTCTAGTTATTCTTATGATACTCCTATAATTTTAGTCCTATGATTTTAAAAGAGTGAATTACACTTTTCGTCCTTTTTATGGGTCAATTTTTGCATATTCGTTCATAAATTTTTTGTGACAGATTCGTCCCACTTATTAATGTAGCGTAACACATTCGTCCCTCTTAATTTTTTCGTAACAGATGCGCTACGAAAAATTTAAGAAGAACATTAATAAAAGTGACGAATTTGCTATAATTTAAAATGGACAAATGTGCAAAAATTAATCCATAAAGACAACTAAAAATGTCATTCACTCATTTTAGAATTAAACTATATTTATTATCAAATTTTATGCGAAACGACTTTATTGTGGGCCGCCTAATATTATTGAGTCAACAAAAATAGTCATTGTAAATAATAATTAAACATTCTATAAATCAAAATAACACCCTAAGTCCCTAACCATTTATCACAGTATGCCTTCCTGTATAAAATTTCATATTTTTCATGCCAAAAATCCCCAAGACATGGAGAGGTTATTGAATTCCAGGTACAATAATATTATGACCTCTAATAATTTGTTAAAGTCAAATCCAGAATTATGTAGGGAAAAACATAGCATATGGTCCATGTCACAAGACAGTTCTTAATACGGCAAAGGGTATAAGCTTAAAAAAAATTAATTTCCAGATAGAAGGGCATCGATCTTGCGTTCAATATGGGCTTCGTGGTCTTCAAGACGAGCTTTTACTGCATTATCTTCCCACTTGATCAAAGTCGGAACTCCTTGGAGCTTCAAGGTCGAGTCTACCCTCCATGGGTGGTGAGGAGTTCTCCACGTAGGCCTATCTCCAACATAAGCCCTCAACAGAGCTACATTATCTGAAGATGCTTCCAACTTTTTGTATATCACAGGTTCGGCTCTCACACAATCTGAAGATAAGAGACACCAAGTCACTCACTAGAAGAAAAAGATTTCGGACAAAAGTCAATCAGCATTAAGGAATCAATGAACAAGTGGTCATTAAGAGTAATGTGAAAATAAACTTAGATTAGAACAACTTAAGTAGTGTTTGCAACAGCTTTTGAGAACAACTTATGAGCTTATTTTTGCTCAGAAGCTTTGGAGTGTTTACAAGAGGTGCGTTAGCTTCTGTTTCTCTTAAAATAAGCTGAAATAAATTGATATGCTATAAGCACCCCTCCCGAGGTCTTCAACTTATGAATTCATTTGTTGCAAACACACCCTTAGTATTATAGTTAGACCAGTACACATCAAATTTAGCACTCAGTTACTCACAAACTCTCTTATTACCACTTGCTTTTTTTAAAGAAAGACATAATTGAACCATCACATTTACATTCGAAATTATCATTTCAACCATTACAAGAATACCATTCACATACACTTGAGGAACGAGTAAATATGCTCAATTTACAGGGCAGAATCCAACAAAGTTGCCATCTTAATACTCATTGGAACTAACATTTTCAGTGTTCACATATCAGATTAACTATCTAACATCAGATAATTGTAGCCCCAACTCCGCATACCGTACTTTACAGCTTTCATACCATAAGAAAACACAAGAAACCAGAAAAGTGAAATAGGCTAGACAAAATTCAAGAACCAACAAAAGAAACAAAAAATTCGACACCTTAATCTTTTTATTTTTCCTCAAGATTATGTTCCCTTTCCTCAATTCCGAAGAAGTATTACAACTAACTGAATCTTTATTAATAAACAAACAAACCATTTTACCATTTGGCATAGACTATGACAAGCAACTCATAATCATTGACTAAAATTTTGTTATGTTTCCTCCGAAAACTCCTAAAAGTTTCTTTTTTGAGTTATTAATTGAAACGAAATAATAGAGTTGTTTTCCTGACAGTTCAATATTAGAAACTTTTTTTAGGAATTTTTTCGAAAGTATTTTGGAAAGTTTGTTAATCAAAGTAAACATTGAATAAAAACTACTCAGCAGCCATCGTCTCGATTGAAAAACAAATAGAAACTTGTGAAAATTTTGATCCATGACTTCAACATGCTTATTTGATATAACCATATTTCTAATTATTTCCCGAAAAATTTCTAAAAAAATTACTAATATTTAACTTACTCAAACAAAATCGAAATTTTAATCCATGACCCATAACTCAATCAGTTTACAGAGACACACAAATATAGGTACCAACTGTTTGTACCACCAATCAATTATAAATTCAAGTAATTAGGGTTTCAGGCAGATAAAAAATTGATATATACTATTTATTTATTTACTTACCAGGGCACCAACTAAGATTGGTGGAGGGGTCTTTGTCGGCCAAGAAAAGGATGAGATTTGCTTTGTTGTTTGCGGCTTCGGTTTTAAAATTCTCAAAAACCCCATCAAATGTTGATACAGTCGCATCCAATATTTTCACAGGCATCTTTAATTTGTTAGCTTAAACTTTGAAAATTATAGCAGTAGCAGAGAAAAGGTGGTGTGCCCAATTCGAGTTTTTATAGTGAGATATATTGGGCCTCCAATAAAGCCCATTCCTCGGCCCAAAATTGTAGATTCAAGAAAAACAACTTTAAGCTGGGTGCAGATCCAAAGATGATATATCGAAATTAAGCAAGTGATCCAAAGACAATGAGCAAAACCCAAATTAGAACTACTACTAGTACTAGAGGATTTGAACTTCTCAAGCAGCACGTATTCTAAAAATCCTAATATTCTTTATAGTAATTTTCCCAAATAATTTTTAGAAAAAAGAAAAAATCAAAAACTGACCTTTGCAATCTTAGAAGGCCAAATAGTAGTTTAATTACTAAAATATACTTCCTTCATCCCAATTTTTTTGCACGGATCTTTAAGGTAAGGGTTAAAAATGTGAAACTTTTAGATAACTTTACATTTTTATCCTCAAATATAGTGGTTGAAAATTAGGGTGTCTATGTGTGAGCATTTTTTAGAAGAATTTTTCATTTAAAAAAATAAAGTACTATTTTGGGACATACAAAGAAAAATAGGAGCATCCAAGGTGGTTGGGCCAAGTGGTAGTGACTTGCGACCTCCAGAGGTGAGACTTAATTTCGAACCCGTTGTACTCTTCGATCCGAGGTAGATAAAAAAAAAAAATTGGAGCAAAAAATATGGGTCCGAGAGAGTATCATAATTGAAACACAAATCATGGTTGCCTGTCATACTTTGTTGGACTTATCTAATAAATCAAACTCAGTCAAAACATTTTGAAGAAGCAACGTGGAACCACCATCTCATATATAGGCAATTAAATTAAAAAGTACTAATTAATATGTCGTAGCACAGCCAATCCCAAGCATTTCCTTGCCAATCAAGCTTATTGAGGGTGACAAATTAATTTCCAATTCTTCACTATAAATTTCACAAATAACCACTCATTCCTCATCAATTCAGAAAAAACACATTCTTCCCAACATTTTAGCTATACAATGGCTTTGTTTTCAAGTTTCTTTAGATGCTTTGTTTCGTCTTCACCACGCGTGTCTAATTCAACTTCTAATAGCTCTGATCTATCGTTTTCAAAGATGTCAAAGACTAAAGATAAATCGTCTCGTGCTCCAATTCCAATGTCGTACTTTCCAATAAACTCACCAATCTCGCGCTTATAATTGTTCAAGACTATAAGTATGTTTGTTTGGTGTTTGATAGAATAGTTTTTGGTGTTTGATAGAATAGTTTGAGAGAATAGTGGGGTAAATGCAATATACTTCCATGTGTTATGTTAAATCTGCAAGAAATTATCCTCGTAATTTCACAGGGTAGTTTCTTGCAGGTTTAACATAACATAGGGAAGTATCTTGCATTTTCTCCGAGAATAGTGGAGGTCCGTGAAATTATCTCGATTTACGTAATGTTGTTTATTTGAGTTTTGAGAGAGCGGAATGATAAATAAAATAGGTGTATTTTTCTTTTTTTAAAAGAAATAAGTTATAAATGTAAAATGTGTAAGACTTTATGTCAAATTATATTTACTATGTGAGATAAGTCGGGTAAATTATCTTTTACAACAATACAAACATGGTTCATTATTTTTTCATTTATTGAAACAAATTAACTTGTATACATTTGTGTATTCCACCTTATGTGTCTTCTTCTGATTTTTTTTAATTGTCCTCGTAACAAAATTTGAAAGTAACTATCTCTTAAACGCGTTATCCGTTAGTAAAGTCGAGGCCTCAGATTCAAGTGGTCATGGATGCAACATTTATTATTGTGGATTTTTCTATAATTTAATACTAGTATTTGTTAATTGATTTTATTTGTAATTTGATTGATTTTTGATGATATAATGATATTAATTTGATTATTGTCTTTTCTCTAAAAGAACATATAAACACGTTATAAATAACATAAATAATATTAAAATAGACACTGAGTAGGGGACACCTTCACTCTCATAGTCTCATTCAAATAGGTACTTTACACCCTCGAAACATAGATTTAACATTTTGCACCCCCGAAATATGAACAATTCAACACTTTGCACCCTCTTTTATTTTCATCAAAATACCTAGGGACAAAATAGGTAATTCATTTTTGGATCTTCGGCACTTTGCACCCCCAAAACTTGAGAAATTGATATTTTGCACCCCTAAAATAGAATTAGCACTTAGCACCCTCGAATTAAGGACAACTCATCAACTTGCACCCCGAAACACGAGAAATGGATACTTTGAATCCCCTAAACATAAAATTAGCACTTAGCACCTCAAATTAAGAAAAACTCAACAACTAGCACCCCCTAATTTTTTTTCGGCAAAGTTGATCACCGGGGTCAAAAAAACCTGGGGCAAAATAGGTAATTTATTTTCTTTTTTCTTAAAATTTAAAAAATACGATTATGAATACTAGAATATTCATCTGCAAAATATATTTTAACATATTTATTTAATTACCAATTTTTCAGTTGTCCTCAAAATATCCAAAAGAATTCGAAAAGTTTATAGAAAGTTAATACATAAAATTGACTGAATCATATCACAAAAACAAATTTTAAGATGTAGAGAGAAATAAGTATTCTAGTATTCATAATCGTATATTCAAATTTAAGGAAAAAAAGAAAATGAATTACCTATTTTGCCTCCAGGTTTTTTGATCCATGTGGTCAAATTTGCCGGAAAAAACGAGGGGGTGCTAGTTGTTGAATTTTTCTTAATTTGAGGTGCTAAGTGCTAATTTTGTGTTTAGGGGGTTCAAAGTGTCCATTTCTCGTGTTTCGGGGTGCAAGTTGATGAGTTATTCTTAATTCGAGGGTGCTAAGTGCTAATTCTATTTCGGGGGTGCAAAATGTCAATTTCTCGTGTGTCGGGGGTGCAAAGTGCCAAAGATCCAAAAATGAATTACCTATTTTGTCCCTAGGTTTTTTGATGAAAATAAAAGAGGGTGCAAAGTGTTGAATTGTTCATATTTTGGGGGTGCAAAGTGCCCATTTCCTATGTTTTGGGGATGCAAAGTGCAAAAAAATCCATAAATAAAAGTGAACATTGAAAGAGTGATTTGAATCTTTCCCAAAACATAGATTAATAAAAATGATTGTCTTCTTGTTGTTCGAGCTATTTTGTTTTGGAAAGAGAATATGGATTAGACAATTTTCTCGATCATTCTGGAAATACGCAAGTATTGGGCTTGTTGGTCTAAGTGGCACTTCAAGTTTGTCTCTTAATCGGCAAATTGTGCGGTCCATAATCTTGTCGCTTAGGTGTTTTCTTAGTTCGTCTTTGAGTCTCTCTCCGGATTGTTTACCTATATTATGTTTTGTGACGGAGATTACCATCTTGTAAACTAGTTAACTTTTTTATAATATTATGAATTTGGTATTTGTAATTAAAAAAACAGTACATCGTGAATTATATTACGAGTCAATTTAAAGCAAGAAAGTTCATGAAGAAGCAACGCGTCTAATTTATAACTTAACAAAAAATCTATATATATTAGTGATTAAAACTTGATCACTATGAACTTGATTTGCCTAGATGATAAAACTGAAACTTCAAAACTTATTTGTTAGTTGAATATTCAAAATTCACTATATATATATATACTAGGTGGGCATCACCGCGCAAGGCGCGGTGTTTGTTGCCCATTGTTCATGTATTTTCGTTTCTAACTTTGTTGCTTTCTTGATTCCCGTAGTTCAGGTATACTTATGTTATATATTGTAAAAGTCGGAAATGCATAAAGATAAGTGCGAGGATAATTTATCATAAATCACCTCGTATGAAAACCAAAACTGCAACGAACCCAATTTAAAATAAAACACAAACAAGAGAAAGTACACTAATTTGTTTTGGAAAACAAAATGAACATAACATGTGCCAAAATCCGACAATATCCATCACTGATTGCAGCAAAGCTATCACAAAATGGCTGGATAGTTTTGTTACCTCATCGATCATTTGCTTCCAACTTAAATCCTGAGAACACCCTTAAGTTTGGTTCCATCAATCTCCCTTCCATTATAACCACAAAGAGAAATAAATGCCTGCATAGAACATCTGAAGAAATCCTCAAAACGCAGCCAAAAAAATTGCTTGGTTGATAAAAGCTGCTTAGGCGGTGCAGAGAGGGAAGAGAAAAAGAAATCTAGACGCATATTTAATTAACTCGAGATTTTGATGAGAGTAACATGAAGCTGATTCAGCCAAAACACAGACAACATTCTTGAGCTAAATTTCAGATTCTCGTTGGAAAGAGCTTCAGAAAACCAAATTTCATATCATATTCTTTTCCTTCAAGCTTCAATATTAGTGAAGAAGAAAACATCATAATTGACAAGGAAAGAAAAGGCACGACAGATTCACCAGCAGTTGCTTTTGCAAGAAGTGTTTACCCGTCCCAGGCGGTCCAACAAATAGAGCCCCTTTTGGAATTTTGGCTCCCAGATGCTCGTACTTCTTAGGATTCTTTAGGAAGTGAACAAACTCCACAATTTCCTAGTTTGCTTCATTGCATCCGGCAACATCTTTGAAATAAATCTGAAATTAAAACAGAGGAAGGATATATTAAGTTGTTGAATAACAGAGCTTATTTCTATCGAAATTTAAAATGGACCTATTGCCTTCATCTTCTTCTCCGGAGTCCTCTCCAACTCTTAATACCAATTTAGGCTTAAAGTCACTGCGATAAGCTTTAGTATCTTTTTAGGAACCCCAACTTAGTTGACGGGGAGGCAGATATGAATTGATCCATGTGACTTGCAGCATCATAATCTAGAGGGGCCACAAAAATCATCTCAAGTTGGTAAGTAATAATTCTCCTAGATTACCAAGTGAAAACAACATTTAGCAAATTATCATGAACGAAATGTAAGGAATATCATGTCAGAGCAGCTTACGGACAAAGTTGTATCTCCTCGACCAGGCTTCTTTTGAACTGTACCGGTAACTTGTGAACAATCACCTGGAGACAAATCAATGAATAAAAAATTTTACAATCAATTTCAACTGCCAAATAGAAGATACAAATAGCACATATTTTGAGAAAAGAAAAACTCTAGGAACCACTATTAAAAGGCGTCACAAACCAATCCAGAAACGTGAACTGTTTTAAGTAAATATAACTCAGTAATACCATTCTCCCGCGCAGAATTCTACATGTCTCTGTTAAATCTCTTTTAAATGACACATGCTCACTGTCCAGCCTGCAATATTAGCAAATATTTAATTTAAATTGATCACATTAGGTACTTGGATTTATTTTATTAAAAGTTAGTTTGAGTAAGACAAATTAAAGAAACATGACAATCATTGTAGTCCAATGATGTGGATGCAAATAGTTCAAATTTCAGGGAGGTCAATGCAATTACTGATCTATGAACCATAAGCAAATATTACAAGCCCTGCTCCTCACCACCTCTTCCACCAAAATCTTCCTCCAACTACTCAGTCGAGCAATCACAGAACGACGCGCTGCACTGGAAAACCAATATATAAAATCAGTTAAAGAATCAGAGAGCTTTATATCCAAATAAAAATGAACAAAACAATAATTGACTTTCAAACTCTTTACCATTTCTTGTTGCATGGTGTTGAGGAGCCAAAAAATAAGTTATCCTAAAATCTACCCACCAAACAACAGAAACTGAGACCCAAGCAAACATGGATAAGTCTGTCCAATGAACAAAAAAATTGAATCTTGATTTACCTAAATAGCCTACAACCAATTCAGATGGCTGCATATCAGCAAGAGAGATGCCTAAGTTCCTTCATCAGAATCATTACTGTGCAATAAACCAAACAAGACAAAAGTGAAGAAAGACGTGTAAATAGCCCAAACTTACCGATTTAACAGCCGTTTAGACGAACAAGAACCTACAAAACAGAGGACAAATAAACAAAAAAAATTAATCACGCACATATAGAAATAAACAAACATCAAAATATACCATAAAAAATTTAAAGTGAATAAAATACTTAACTGGAAGGAATGAAAGAATGCGTAGACAACAAAGCAGAATCCACAGATGAGGAAGGCTGATGCAAGTCTGTCGAAGCAGTCAATAATAAACCAGGACCAAATGAAGAAGCCTCATTTGGAAGGCAAACATTAGAAGAGGAAGCAACACAACGCAAATCAGGATGTTGGCCTAAGTAAGTAAGTGCAACATGCTCCACGCGACGTTTGGTAATGAGTGCATTTTTATCTTCGGAAGTCATAGAAGCATACCGCAAACGACGCCTCTGATTACAGGCCAATTTAATTGTATCTTCAGTATCCACCATACCTAACAAAAAAAAAAAAAATTAACCCAAAAAATAAGAAAAGTAAAATAACCAAGTAAATAAACCAATAGTAAGAATACAGCTCACAGGTTGCGACTGCAGGCAAACTGGAAGAATGGAATACAGAAGAAGAAGTCAACATTTCTTCCCAAAATACAGCAGGCTCAGAAAGAGTGTTCTCAAAGACAAAAGATATGGAGACGTTAGATGCACCAAAGCCTATTATATCCAATAGAGGAGGAGAGCAAAAAACCTCATCTCCACAAACACCATGAGCAACCAAATCACCACCCCAGCGCTTACAATGAACCGAAAGATCTCATTGTCCAGCATAAACTCCAGAAAAGCATCGATCAGATTATATCCCACGAGAATGCTTACAAATAATTGATGAATCCTGCGTAGCAACACTTCATATTCCCCTCTTGACCTTGCCTCCACTATTGCATGTGCACCCTTAATATTTAACAGGCAGCGTGTATTCAGCCCTACCCTTACCCTTACCCCGAGAATCGCTGACAACCAACAGCCCCCTACCCAGGTAAACGAGCAGAACACTAATGACATAATACAACCCCAAAACAACTAAAACAATATATACAGAGAATCCAAATGTAAAACTTAGATAGCCAATAAAAATGACAATATCAGTTTAGATACCAATTAAAAATCACAATATCTTAACACAACATTGAACAAATAGAAACATACACATCTAAAAAATTACAAAACACACCCAACAATAACAAAGCAAGAACAGATAAAATAAGTCGATAATCGATGAACAAATAAAACCATGATAGACAAAAATATGACAAAACAAAAAACAATGCCATTAAGAACGACACAAAGGGAACCAAAGCAAATATCCAATGATAACAAATGAGAGAAAGTAAGAACACCTGAAATAGGAGCACCAAAGAAGTGCAAACAAACAAGCAGTCCTGCAAATATAAATGAAACCATTAATATAGAAAGGTCTAGTATAAAAAAAAATATAAGCCATTACGCAAGCCTAAAAAAAATGGGAAAACAAAATAATGTTTAGTTAGATAATCATATAAACTATGAATAAAGACTATGAAAAATAGATAAACCAGTTAATACAGTGTTACCACTAACATGAGGGAAAAAAAATAAGAAAAAATCACTTGGAGGCAAAAAAATCATATTTGTGAGGGCTGATTCTAGACAGCTTCTTAATTTAAGAATTAAAATAAGTTGTGTAACAAAGAAGAAAGAAATACCTGGGAACAGGCGTACCAACAAAACTGCAAAATAAGAAGGAATCCTGCAAAATCAAAATAAAACCATTAACAAAAACTGAACTCTTGCAAGAATAAAAACATTTATGGAATAAGAAACTCACCAAGAATCAGGGATGTCGAGAAAATTAGGCCGAAAAAAAACCAAATTTGAGGAAATAGATATATGTATGTGATAAGAAAAGCAGACCTCCAGTTATAGGTAACAAGAGCATATAAAAATTCATTTAGTAGGAATAAATGAAATGAAGGTCGGCAAAGAAAGCAGGGGAAAGTTTGATGTGATGAGTAGCTGTCAAACCTCATTTCAAATTGCGCGCAGAAACGCATTGCCTGAGTAGTTTAATAAATATCACATAGTAAGAACCTAAAATAAAGATGAAACCCAGTAAAAAAAATTTTACCCAAGCAGCACACAAGGATTCTCCTAAAATAGAAAAACAAATTTAAACCAAATTGGAGCCAATTTAGGAAGATATAGAAAAGAAATACATAACAACAGTCAGAAGAATCAATCATCACAAATATTGGGAACTTCAAACACCCTCGTGGGCACAGCAGAGGAAAAGGCGAGGAAGAAGATAACTAAGCCGCAAAAAATAAAAATTAAAGAAATAGTAAAGAAACGGTGTAGTTTAGAGTTGGGAAGAAGAAAACCCAATTTAGGAAAATGTCTGTCGTTTTAGGAGCTCCCATGGGCCAAAAAAAATGAAAAATTAAATTAGACATGGCCCACAAGCGAAGTACGAACACAATATAAAGCTAAGGGCCAAATTAAAAGAGAAAAGAAATTTGGAAGAAGAACAAATCGGTAGGAAAATAAACGAAACGCCGACGTTTAGGCATTAAATAGGGCAAAATTAAATGAGAATTAAATTTACAATTACTGTAGGAAACTCCATCAACCCTTATTAGTTTAAATATATATATATATATTTTGCTATGGCCTTGTTTGGCTGATTGGGTTTTAACTTTCAAAATTTTAAAATCACTAAAACACTACTTTTTATTAGAAAAAAGTCAAAAACAACTATAATAATAATGAAAAACATTTTAGGTGATACTAGTATGATCTTAAGTGATAAGTGTATGATAATTTATGACAATCGCTCATTTTGTCACAATGATTTAGTGACAATATCTTAATTCTCAATATTTTTATAACATTAAATGTCAATAGTGACTAGTGGCGGAGCTAGACCAATTCCGTTGGTGGGGCGAAATGTTGTGTGTTAACAAACTCGATATTTTGATAAAATGACGAACTAATTAAGATAAATGAATACTACTATATTTATGCAATCAACTCTAAAATTTTATGCAACCAAAGATGGTATAAAGATTAACTAGCAAATTTTTAAAAATTATCCACTTAAATCATGTGTTTGACCATATCGAAAAGAAATTTAATTTGATAAAAACAATAAAAAAAATTAAAAAATTAAAAAAAATCATTAACACATCTTAGGGACTTGAACTCCTAGCTCTAGAGTCTAGACTTCATACAACTTAGGGAAGATCCATTCCACTAGGCCAAAACTATTACTTATGAAAACTATTCTTAAAGACATAATAAATGGGGCAAAAAAAAAAACATATTCCCAACTGGGAATCAAACTCAGGTTGATACTCTATTTATTAATAATGTCAGTTACCACTAGGCCACAAACTCTTTTATGTAAAGATACACATACACAAGTATCATAAACTATATTTGTCTTGAGGGGAGCGACCACCCCCAACCCCCATTAGGGCATCTCCATTGCTTCGAGGACAGGGGGAGATAAAATAGGTTTTAGGGAGGGAGGGGGTGGGCAATGGTTATCCACCGCCCAATTTTTGGGGCTGGGCAACGCGCCCAACCCCATTTGTTTCCTTTTTTTTTTAATTTTTTAATTTTTATTTATGTTAATTAGATTATAAAAAATGTATTATTTTTTTAAATCTTAACATTAGTTTAATTTTATTAACAACATAATTTGTACTTTTATAACTTGTAATATTGTAATTTTATGTACAATATATATTAATTGTTATTATTATTTAGCTCTATTATCATTAATTTTATGAAGGAATAGTGGAAATATATGAGAAATAGAATTTTGTGGAATAAATGGTAATAAATTTAACATTAATTTAATTGTATTACTTGTAATATTATAACTTTTATGTAATAAACTCAACGTTAATTTAATTTATTGTTTGAAAATTAATCACATTGTAAAAAAAATGAGTTACGAAAATTAAATACATTGAAATTAAATACGACTAGTGGATTAAAAATAGAATACTGGTTACATAATTTAAATACGATAAATTAAATTAGAAACGACATAACCCTATCAAATATATATTGGAATTATTACACATGACCACTATTTGGACCGTGTGTTAACCATGCATGTTCGACTAAGTCGGCTTGAAGTTGGCGATTGACTTCTACTGATCGTATCTGTTGACGACGGAACATATATTCTTCTAGGGATATGGGACTTGTTCTTGGATTCAAATCCAAAGTGGTGCCTCTTTCTTGGTGATAAATGGTGGCAACGACGATAAATTTCCATATATGGATTATTAATTATTGTATTGTTATTGTAATGTTATTATTAAATGCTTTTTATTATTAATGTCAATGCTAAATTAGTTATTATTAATGCCAATGTTAAATTACTTATTATTAATGTCAATGTTTAATTTACTATTGACTTAATTATTAATTCTTATTATTATTATTATTATTATTGTTATTATTATTATTATTATTATTATTGTTATTATTATTATTATTATTATTTGTTATTATTATTATCATTTTATTAAGTGAGAGTGGGGAAATATGAGAATTTGAAGGGTTTTTTGCACTTTGCACCCCCAAAACATAGGAAATAGGCACTTTGCACCCCCGAAACTTAGATTTAGCACTTTGCACCCCTAAAATATAGGAAATAGGCACTTTGCACCCCCCAAAATATGAAAATTTCAGCACTTTGCACCCTTTCTTATTTTCAAGCAAAAATGACCACCGGAGTCAAGGGCAAAATAGGTAATTCAATTGTAGATCTTTGACACTTTGCACCCCCAAAACATGAGAAATTGGTCATTTGCATCCTCAAAACATGATTAACACTTAGCACCCTCGAATTAAGAACAACTCAACAACTTGCACCTCCGATACACAATAAATGGACACTTTGCACCCCGAAACACAAAATTAACACTTAACACCCTCAAATTAAGAAAAACTCAAACCCCTTGTTTTTTTCCTGGGGACAACCATGTTGTGATGTTCTTATTTATTGTGCTTGCACTTGATTTTTATGGTTGTCCCATGATATGTCACCAATATTTCCTCACAATAGCTCCATAATTTTAAATAATGTTCCATCTCTGTGACATTTTTTTGTTTGGCATCCCCCGTTTTTGTTAATTTGAGGGTTTTAGTGTTAATTATGTATTTCGGGGTGCAAGTTGATGAGTTGTTCTTAATTCGAGGATGTCAAGTGCTAATTCTATTTCCGGAGTCAAAGTGTCAATTTCTCATGTTTTAGGGGTGCAATGTGCCAAAGATTTACAATTGAATTACCTATTTTGCCCTTGACTCCGGTGGTCATTTTTGCCTGAAAATAAGAGAGGGTGCAAAGTGATGAATTTTTTATATTTCGGGGGTGCAAAGTGCTAAATCTGAGTTTTATGGGTGCAAAGTGCCTATTTCCTATATTTCGGGGGTGCAAAGTGCAAAAAACCCGAATTTGAATTAACTAGAATGGGAAGATTGAATCACTAAAGATGACTATAAAAAGAGGAGTTTGAAGGGGAAGGACAGTCTGAGGGAAAGGGGAGTCTGGAGTCACTGGAGATGGACTTAGGCTCCGCCGCCGATAATTACAAGATAAATACAATTTCTTACAACGCTTCAAAAGAAATTAAATCAGTTATTATATTATGACTAATAAACTTTGACAAAGCAAGAAAGTTGAAGAAGCAACGTGTTTAATGAGTCTAATGACACTGACAAAAGAAACAATATATGCAGCACACCTTTCCTTCCGCTCCAAGAATATAAAAAAAATTGCCAACAATTAATTAAGTCCAATTATTGACTATAAATAGCAACTTCCACAAGTACTAAAACCATTCAATACACATATTCTTTTTTGACAAAGTTTCTAAACATTCTTGATATCATCAAATCCCATATTAATTAATTAACAAAAGATCAATCTATATATTAATTTGTCATCAATTAATATGGTTTCTTTTTCAAGCTTCTTTAGTAGTATTTGTTTTGTTTCTTCATCTTCACGCATATCTGATACAAGCACAAAAAAATTCAACTCACTGTCACCAAAGAAGCCGGTGAAGAAAGAGAAGTTGCCTCGTGCTCCCATTCCAGTTTCTTACTTCCCGTTAAATTCACAAATGTCGCGCTTATAATATATTCTTGTTGAACCATTTTCAATAGGGTAAACGAATCATGTATGAAGTGATTATTAATTATTTGTATAATGAATTAATTAGAGATAATTTTATGTATCGATGTTTAGTTTATTCTTTTTTAATTTTTATATATTATATTTGGACAAAAGCAAGACTATTAATTATTAAGATTCCCGATCGAATAGCTTCAGTTTAGTTTATATTCAAAGTTGAGGAGGATTTCAATGTTTCGATTTCTTATGATCATGATCAGATGATATAGTAGAGGTGACAATTTTTTGAACAATGAAACTTTATGAATTATGCAAACTAAAGAAATGTCATAATTAGAGCAAAGTTAATTTTGATAAGCACAGGAAATTAAAAGTCTAGATTCTAGAATATGCATTGGCTGGCTGCTATGATATTTGGTTGTTAGCTAGCCTCCTCTTTAGCAAAGCAGTTCATTCATTTACTTGCTTAGGATTTTTTTAATTGGTGAATCCGTTAATTTAAATAATTTATTACTACGATTTTATAATTGGTAACTTCGCTTTGACATAGTCGTTGGATTGGTTGTGAATTTTAATGTATTGTTGGATAAATTTTGATTATTGAGTAAATTTAAATGTAACAATGATATATTAATGTATTTACCAATAAAAAAATATATATATACCATGTGTCATGTGTTAAAGTTCAAAATTGAATACCATATATGGTGCAACTACAGTTTCAGGGGCTTTTTCCATAGCCAACCAACTCAACACAATTTCAAAGTCTTCACTATAAAACAAATATAATCAGTCATTTTCGTTCCACATAAAATGCGTTCGTGTGATGCATGCAAGACTAAAGTTCAAAAAAAAAAGTTAGCAACTACAACTTTGCTACCCTATTAATTTATTTATTTTATTGATCGATTAACAATGAGTTGGAAAATTTCTAAGGAATTTTATAAAGATAAGATTTTTTTTTGTTTTTACTCAATTGATGATCAAAATTTCGTTTGGGCTAGAATTCTATTAAAAGGTCTACTATATATGTACACAAAAAATTGATTTTAGACTTATAATATATTTCTATTTTTCAAAGTTTTAATCTAGTTCTTTCCAAACTTTTTTTTTTCTTTCAAAGTTTTTGCTCTCTTCTTTTTCACATTTCTATTTTTTAAAACATAACTTTCCCTTAAAAATACTCAATTGTATAAATAAGGGCCGCGACACTATCATGATGATCGAAATATTTATTGCCATATTTAACTTTCTACTATTAACATTTATTAATTTCAGTTCAATATTTTTTTTTTTTTTTGGTTTCCCAAGGGTTTAATCCCTTTCGAGGCGGGTTGGGCACAATAAGTGGGTACCTCTCCCAACAGGGATTCGAACCTGAGTCCGCTACTTTGTAGTGACTAGTCCCTTCCACTAGACCAATCACCTGTTGGTAGTTCAATATTTTTTAGGGTCACATATATAAATATACTTTTTCATGCACTTGTGACTCAAAAAGTAGAATATATCTATATGTAGATCCTTCATTCTAGCTATATATATCACTAATTTTTAAAGATGCTTTTAAGATAAAGTTTTAAATATTTAAAAGTTTCAATTTTTAAATCTTTCTTCAATATTGCGCCTCAAATAGGCACACAAATTAATTATTGCGATTATATATTTTCTTCAAAAAAATATTTAAATCTTTCTTCAACACGTTTTCTAGTGGATCATTAATTAGCCAGTCTCAGTCAAACTCAAAGCACCCTTCCCTACCTCGAAGAAACGCGTGAAAGCAAAATCCACTAGAAAAAGGTGAAAAAAAAGTTCCTTGCTCAACAAGCAAGTTTTAACAAATTTAACCCAATAATAAATATTTTCCTATAAATAACCGTTAGATTCATCATCAGCATAGAAAAACATAACCACTCCTTCCAACACTATTAATTATCTCCAAATTAAATTAATATCAAAAATGTCAAAATTCAAAATCATGAGATTATTTTCAGTGTTTCTCAATTGCTTTAAATCAAGTTCTGATTCTACTCTCCATCAGAATGAGCATTCATCAAATCATAAAGTCAAGACCAATACAAGATCAACAAGTGTTCCAGTTGTTGTTTCTTACTTCCCTGTAAATTCACAATTGTCGCGCCTATAGGATCTTTGATTGTTTCCGGGAAGACAGATTCAAATGTATCAGGACAAGAGTAGTACACTTGCTCTATGAATAATTTGAATGCACTCAAATCAAATTTAGCTAGCCATTTAAGTATATAGATTATAGTACTGGAATTAAATTCCTTTTGTAGGGTCTGATCGAGGTTTCAATTTCGAGCATAAGTTTTAATTTGGTATTTGTGATGTTGGCTGAATCCAATTTTATAATTAAACCAACCAATTGCGCATGTCTAGACAACAAGAAGTAACATCTCCTGTAAAATCTAACAATTTTTTCATTCAACTTATCTGTACATATATTTACATTATATTGCAGCCCAATTTTAAATGAAAAGAACATACGAGTATATAAATTTCCTATACAACTCTCTCTCCCCTAATGAAAAATTGATTTCCAGATAATTAACAACAGAAGGGGAAATGAAAATATTGAAACTATACTGCTCACTTTAATTACTGTATACTATAAAACCGAAGAATCTGTCATCGTATTATTGCACATGCATTCGGGTATAGGATACTTAGTCACATCCCTCCCGACTTTAGTAGTTCTAAGCTCCGGCTGTCCCAAAGAATCTCGGTGCAAGTCTCGTATGATCTTATTGAAATCCGACTCTTGAAGCGAAGAATCCATAAAATACAAAAGCATTTGTCTTTTGTTTGGTATTATAGTCTTTTTATGCCCTGCATAGGCCCTGTGTCCCTGAATGGCATGTCCCATGTTTCCACCATGAGAAGCCATGAAAACGTCACTCTTTTCGGAAACTATATAATCAATAGCAGCCATAATTGAAGCCTTATTTGCAAATGGTTCAAGTTCATTTAGCAATGCAAGATCTTCTTTGTTGTAGAAGTGAGGAAATTCTTTCGTTAACGGAAGCAAAGCCTCTTTTCCTCCAAACGGAATTCCTCCGGCCCAATAAATTCTTGTGCTTTTTGGAGCTCCCAAAGCCTTGAGCAACCTAAATACAAAACGATAGTTTAGAAAGGATAAATCCTCAGATAGGCGTAGGATCTTATCCTATCTAGACCGGTCAATACCTGTTCAGGAGGTCCAAAATTGCAATTTCATAAAGTGCGGATCCAAAAGTGCAGTTTCATAAAGTGCGGAACCAAAAGTGCAAAACATCTTAAAATATTGGGATCAAAAGTGTAAATTTATAAAGTGCGGAACCAAAAGTGCAAAACATCTTCTTAAAATATTGGGACCAAAAGTGCAATTTCGCAAAGTAAGTAAAGTGCTGAGATTTTAGTTCCATCACACAAAAAATTCAAGTTTGCTCGTAAGTGAAGAAGTCGCGTTTTACAAGATTACCTTACGACTTCTAAGGCATTTAAGGGGCAGAGGCCAGCAAGTTTCCTTTCATGGTAGGTCAGATTGGATCTTGAAGTCAAGAGCTCGGGACGTGACTCTCTCTCTTTATTGATCATCTTATCATAATCGGGACTTAGACCAGGAAGACATCCTGTCCTTACCCATACATCTTTTTCCATTCGGAGATGAAGAGAAAGATAAGGTCCCTTGCTTCTCATTCTCTCCGAAATCTTGTTACCAAGTTCGGAGATATGTGGAGCAAATCTCAATGCATGAAAAGCTACCTGCAATTTTAAGAGAGGATGTTGAGAATTCTGAGGGTATTATAGTCTTTTAAGAGATGATGTAACCAATATACCTTGCACCGAAGCTTTTGAAGATCGGAAGGAAGATCCTTAGAAAGCCTCGAGTCCAAACCACGTAATAATAACACACCATCCCTCCTTAGCTGCAGGAACCAAAATAGTTCAAGTAAGACACTCACCAATCCAAGAACATCCAGATGAAAGCAAAAACAAAACTTTCCCTCCATTTTCGTTTAAGAACATTACGTTGATTTAATTCAAATGGATGAGCACACTGGAAAATCAGACAAAATGAGACATCAAAGACAAAATGTTCATTTAAAATAGAAGCCGGTTTCTCTAAGTTAAAGTTTTGGTGGTCATTCCAATTGTATTGCTGTAAATTTGACTCTGTCAAAGAATTAAACTTTGCATTCATCTCCTAAAAGTCCCAAGTTTGAATCTATATCAAAGACTCGAAATTTGTTTGCAGCTCAAAAGTAGCCTAATGGTGACACTTACAAGGATGGGGGGATCTTAACATTTCTCTAATCAGAGGAATAAAAAGTTCGTAAACCATTTTTTATTTTTTATTTTAAATGAAAGTGATCCATTTTGCCATTATTCTAGTTCACAAACTATACCAATCTTTTGAAGCAACAAATATAAGCCAAATGAGTTAATTGAAAACACAGGAACTGCAAAGTTTTATTATCTTACTCGTTTGAGGTAACGCGAGCGAATCCACTGTGGAGACACATGAAGGGGAGTCCTCTTCTCCTCCACTGGCCTTGTCATTACATGTGTCGAGGGAAGTGAAGAAACTATTCGTATATCATTTTCCAAAACATTCTTGAAATTATCCAAATCAAATATATCAGAAAATTCACTGCAACCATCACAACAGAAAAACAACAATTTTCACAATTTACTCCACAAAGACTAAATGCTCTGTTTGGTTCTTGAATTTTAGTGAGTAAAAAACTATTGAAAATGTGTTCCTAACATCAATTGATTGAACACTAAGCTCTTTTTCCCTAGTTATCTTACTTAGTGAAATTCAAGAACCAAACATAGCCTAAATAATTCCGAAAATTGCTATGGAAAGACATGAATTGAATGAAATTCAATTACATAACAAGTACTATACAACAATTACAAAACTTTTGGGAAATCTAAATAGCTTAAAAATTCAAGAAATGTTAGAGAACACAAACCTTTCATCACCCCAAATAACATTGACTTGCAAAATAGGCACAACCAAAACTGCCCCAAGAATTCTTGCAATGACAACAGCATCAACAATCTGATTTCTCTGCTGATTCATCCCACCAGAAACAACAACCAACAAATACTTTGTCTTATCCTTCAGAATCTGAACACTCTCTGTTCTATAACTTTCACTAACGTCCAAACAGGGTCTATAACCCAACCCATCAGGTTGCTTCCAAAACTCAAACTGTTCATCAACATTCATCTGAGAACTTGAAATTGATGCATTTTCTTGAGATTGAGCACATGGGTTTCGCATAAAAGGGATTATTGGATCGAAATTGAACCACATTTTCAACACCCACAGGAAACCAAGTATAAAAATCAAGAAAGTGAAGATTTTTGGATTCTTGAGGTGCGAAAGCCTGAGCTTTGAGGAGGAAGAATGTTTTTTCTTGGGAGAAATAAGCAAAGAATCGAGGGATGATTGTGTGATTGAGTTGATGATTTGTGATGGAACGGAAATGTAACTATGGTGCTTCTTCCTGTGGGTTTTTGACACGGCCATTATTGAACAAGCACTAGTCAGTAGTGAACGTGCTGTTTTTTTTTTTCTCTTTGGTGTTAGGATTTATGAAATGTGTGCAAGGCAGTTGTATTAAATGATGGCTAAAAATAAAATTTCATTTGAGCTTTCTTGAGAAGATTTAAGAGAGAGAAAGTGCGAGCGGCGGGAACACGAAAAACGATTGTGAAATGTTTGGCATTTATTTTGTACTGGCCAATCCAATGTGAGAGTCAGTAGTGGCGTAATTGTTTCCTTGAATTTCTTGATTTTTTTCTTAGTTTTTGGTTTTTCTTCAGATTAAGGTTGCAACTTGCAAGTAAGGTGTGACTGTGTGTGTAATATTTATAAAGATTAATATGGCCACCCGGCAACTCTAGCTCAAATTGGGTGTTGTTGAATCCAAAATATTCACATAAAAAGTACAATATGCTTGTTTAAAGATTGGATACCATTTAATCAATCACATCTTTAAAAATAAAATACATTCAATATACCTGAATTGTGGTTGAATGGATTCAACCATGCTCGCTTTGGTTAGAATTTTTCTGGAACACCTGTGTAATGTTAATCTTTAGAAATTAGAATTCATGTAACAATTATGAGACATGATGTAAAATACTTCTTACTCTATTTTTTCATCTTTTCATAATCCCGGAAACCTATTGTATGTTGTTATCTCTAAAATTTCAACTAAATATATTTTCAAAATATATTAACATTGAGGACATCTCCAAAATCATAGCAAACCTCTAAAACTTTTTAAGAAAATCCAATAAACAATTTTTTTAATGATAAATACATTATCACGACATCATAATCAATCCTACAATCTATCATAATCAATCCACTTATACCAAAGTATAATAAATAACTAATAATAATACTAATAAATAAATTAGAGAAAAAAATCCACATTAGTGATAATTAAACTCTGGTCCTAAGACCTAGGCCAATCCAATAAACAATCTAATACTAGAATTTTTTTTAATTTTCTAAGGTTCAGATCTTAAATATGACTTAAACAATTTCGATGCGCGTTAAACATATTATATAAAAACATCTCCCAACAAAATTCAAATCTAATACTAATTCTCAAAGTACAATGATGTAGCTACTTGCTTAAAAACAAATTAAAGGGAAAGGGAACTAAACCAAATTGAGGGAGAAAAACCACAAAGTAGTTTCAGGCATGATTATCTTCTCTAGTTATTGTCCTAGCTAGAATCAATTCTTTCACGAATGATTGATAGATAGAATTTTCATTATTTCATTAACATCACCATGCCTTTTTAGTTAATTAATTCATAAATTAATTCATAAAACTAAAACGTACATTTGTGAGCTTTATATACTCATTGCTTCGTCGATCATTTACAATCAACAAGTTTCGAGTACTTTCCACGGCTCAATCATAAGCAAATTAAGTCGTGTTCTTATATGTAAAACGCCTTCTTTTTGGGGCGTGCCTGGAAGTCTGTGTAAATATTTAATATAGTACTCGTACTTTAATTTATTCTTCAATTTTTCTTCTTTTTTTTGGGTTATATTTCAAAAGAAGGTTGTCTATGTTAAAATAACTTTTAAATATGTGCATGGAACCACTTAATTATCAATGTGAAAGAAAAAAAATGAGTTTAGTTAAAAGCTGATTAAAGTAATTATTCTTTTGTATATATCTCTTGGATGATAGTTATACTTATGAGTTGTCGAAGATAACTATATATGACAGATAAATTTGTACTATATATATATATATATATATATTATATATATATAGAAAATAATTAGTGTTACATATTATTATTTGTACGAAAAATATTATATATCCAATGTTCATGTAGTGATAACAAAACTTTTCACAACAATTAATTAGTGAAGTTTGGTTGTTTTAATCAACTACTGTATACATGTATCACTAGTTAATATAACATTACCAGTAATTCTTGTTATAATTTTTTCAAACTCATTGTTATCACTACTATATTCAGGTAAACAGCTAGCTAGAATCTAAAACTGTTACTTAATGTTTTCTCATTAAAATCTTTGTATTAATTTTTCACTAAAATTCAAATTAAGTTCAAATTTACTTTTACAAGAAAAAAAAAAGGGGGGGGGGGGGGGGGGGGGGGTCTTTTTAGAACTTCACCTGAAATCTGGAAAAAGGGGATATATATATTTTATGTATGGAATACAACATTCCACTATTTCATTAAATTATTTTCCTAAGTTGGGACACTGTATATGTAATTTTTATAGACTCAACAACATGCAAGATGCATGACTGTTTGGAGGTCCACGTTTTTACCATTATTACAAGTCATTTGCATATGGGCATGTGATGATCATAAATAATTCTAGCCAATTTTAAAGTCAAAGGTCGTAGCGTAATATTCACTTCTCATAATTATTCTATATCTAATCATAGATTAGTTATCTTGTAGATTTATCTATCATTTCAAAAGTGATAATATCGATTGAAATCGTCAATCTTCAATCTTATAATGAATGAACAAATAACTAAAGATTGGAAGTTAATGACAAAATGTTAATGATAATATTAAAATTATCACTTTAATTTTTGTATATATATTTTTAGTTCGAGTTCAATTTTGTTACGATAACTACTGTGATAAGTAGATTAGTGAAACTTGTAGATATTTACTAATATAAAATGCAAGTATATGGCAATTTCTCACTAGCTATATATTGACAACGTGTGACATATTTTTAATGATAAACCAGTGACAATAAATATTATCACAATAATTTAGTTACAACATTTTAATTTTCACTTATTTGTATTATTAATCACAACAATCTTAAAATTGTCATATGAAGTAGTATTTTTGCCACTTGAAACTCATTTTCTTGTACTGATTAATGAGAAATTGAAGTTGTGATCTCATTTTCAATTAATAATAACAAACACGGGTGATTGATCTAATAGAATGAACTAGCACTATATGATAAACTCATGTTCAAAATTTCATTGGGATAATTTTTCACGTAATGTACCTGACGCATCTTGAGTGAGTAAAATAAGGTTTGCAACAATTGAAAAATAAAAGAAAAATGACAAAAACTAATTGGTCAAACACTAGATTAGTGTTTTACGATTTAGGGCTAAGCGATTTAAAAAAAAGCATGCATTATAGAATGCTTATATGATGTAATGAACTCAGGTTTGAATTTCTATTGGGAAAAATTCCACTTAATATGTCCGACGCGCCTCAAAATTGATTAAATCCTTGCGAAACCAAAAAAAAATATAAAAATTCTGATGTAATAATACAATTTCGAAATTATTAAAATGAACGAATTGATCATAGCTAGGTCATCTATCTTATTCAGTGATCAATTAAATTAATATCCATACCAATTAAGCATGGCATATTCAAAGAGGTTATCAACAGACAGAGCCATGCTAATGGTGATTAATTAATAATTTTTTCACTATTATTTTATTAATTTTCTATTTATCTCTTTTCAGTTTTGCTCTAGTACGTACTTGCGGAAGTACCATTATTATTTAAGAGATTTAGCTTGTAGGAGAAACACAATATATAGTAATTATTGCTGTGCTTAGATGGATCCCAACCAACTAGGAAGTTTAATTATCAAGAAAGAACGATGATACAAAATTATCATAGTCTATTTATCCAATCAAATTGAAGAAGTTTTTCCTGGATCATCATTTCTTGCTTTAATTTTTTCATGTATTTTCATAATGTCCAATTATATATTCTGATCTAGTTGTAGAAGGCTACAATTGAAAAACTTTGTCACGTATTGGGATTGATTCGTCACATGTTTAGCTCATTCACACAATATGAGAGAGTGCTGAGACTAAAAATATAAATGGACTGAATATCAAGTCTAAGTGGTCCTTATTGTCGAATTTAAATCAAACATCAAATAGTTTATTTCAATGCTAATAAAGTTATAATTAATAGTACTATTTTAATATGTTAACTGGCAGTTTTGATTGCTTGGTTATCTTAATTAATCACGTAATTATTTACTTTATAATTTGCCCAAAAAAAAAAAAAAGGAAATAAACTCAGTATTAAAATGAAGTAGTTAGAGATTCTCAACAATTTTCTTGATGTTTGTTGAATATTTCCTATCAGTTTGGATCACATCAAACAATTAACTTAATTTGAAGAAGCGGTTGTTGAATTAAGAATAGCTTAACCACTTCAATAATCTTTGTGTCTTAATATTATTTAATCGGAGGAATATATATGTGCTAGTTAATGACTTAATAGGGCCAAATTAAAGCATTTTTTCTTGATCATGGTAATGTCGTATGACCAGCACATAGCACATGACATGAAGTGCTATTACGAGTTTCAGGCCAAATAGGACTAAAATTGCAAAAGGAATAATTTATAAGTTGTAATTTCCAGAAATTGTTTCATCGTAAAATGATTAATTGAAAGAGAATGACCATAGTGCTATTTAATTAAAAACAAGATTTATAAAACAAAATTTGATGCACAAGATTAAATATTTTACACATGATAAAAATAAAAAATGAAGCAGTTGATCTGTTAAAATCAAACTGGTGAGAAGTTGAACCACCATAGCAATTTATATTTCATGTAAACTAAGAAAATAGGTGAAAAGGTATTGGGGTTGTTAAAAAAAAAAAAAATAAGTATTGGGGTTGTTTTCTCATGACGAGTGCAATAAGAAATTGGCCTGAATTGTTAGAGAAATTATATATATTAGCCATTTAAGTCACAGATCATTTTATTAGTATTGCCGACTATGTGTTGCGATTAAACTATATAGCAAATGCTTTCTTTTAATTTTGTACGTGTCATTATTCATGTTGTTGGAATGGACTTTGTAACTTACAAGAAATTAAATTATTCGAATTAAGCTTCAATGAGTTTCTCGCAACCAAGAGCTAGCTAACAACATATCAGTACTTTTGGGTATTAATTGTTTCCAAAACTTATTAACTAGACATTAATTTTACAAGACACAAACGTTAAGAAAGGCTAAATTTCATTTCACCACCTCCAACTATACTCAGTGTTCACTTTGCCTCCTCAACTGTCAATTACATCACTTTAATTTGTCCACTCCAATTATTCTTCATGTTTCAATTGCTTCAGATAGTTACTTTCAACATATTTAATTAAAAAACCATTAAGAAAACGCCTCAAATTTTGCTTTTTACCATCACATTTATCATACGAGCTTCATTCTTTCAAGAATTTCTAGAATATGGGGACAAAAAAAAAACATGTTTTACTAACGTTTTGTTACATAAATATGTGGAAACTAACCATTAATAGCGCAATTAAAGCATTGATGAGACAAAATATAATATAAATAATGACAAAGTAGAATTTAGTCAACAAGAAAATGACTTTAAGTTTTAGATTGCACCCTTTTTAGATTGCCCTCAAATTAGTATTCTAATTTCTAAAATTATTAATGAATTTAGAAGCTGGACTTAGCCTACACACATGACGCAACAAACAAGACATAACATGCTCAAATCTCAAATCGGTTATAGGCAATGTTAATATGTTACAAAGAGATTTTTTTCCAAATTAAATCTCTTGAATTTGAATCTAACTAGCGTAAACCATAAATGCCAACCACTTTTGCTGAGAATTGTTTGTGGATATGAACTTTTTCTTATGACATGAATTGACATAAAATGGATAGGTTGATATGATGAAATAATAGGCCTTTTGATGGGATGAGTGCACAATGAGAAACCAAAATAGAGAGTGTTCTGAAATTGGTAAGCAAACCAAAGAAAAGCCCATGTTATCTTCATGTGGGAACTGTCCCCTTCCCATGTGCATTTATGTCCCTCATTTCAATATTTTTTGTCATTAAATTAATTATCAATTTTGTTCTTCTTACCTTAATTCCATTTTATTGGTCCCTTTGAAACATTTTCTCACAACTTTACAGCATTTTCTCTTCAAAAAGTCCTCAACTGTTGGTCCATATTGTTTGTCAAGTACTCTATATGTGGGGTGACAAATAAAGAATTTATGTTTTCAATGAAGATATTTACTAGAATTTGGCCACATTTAAGTTTTGTTGGAACAATCCTGATCCACTTGAATCCGTCTTGGCTGAATCTTAGTTATTTTATTTTTGATTGAATTGAGCTTTAAAGGTTTAATCGACGAAGAATATTGATGATTAAACTTGAGCTTGACTTAATAACTAGGACCGAAACCAATAACTTTTCATTGGGAACGAGCGCTTTGCTTTCGAAATTGAGTTTCGCTTCTCTTTACCGGCCTTTCAATCTTTTTTGCTCTTGTGGAGGGAACATTGTAAAGCCCATTATTGAATTCCACACTATGAAGCCCGAACCGCATGATGAATCCGAAGGCCCCCATACAAAGGTGTCCTTAAACTTCCATGTAAAGAAGCCCTTTATATTCACCGTCCCTTTCCTTGGCAAGTCAAAGATAACAATTCACATAAGAAATTAATTATAAAAAACTATCACATAAGTAATTGTAATTTTTTTTGATAATTTAAGTAAGTAATTTGTAAAGCGGTGAATGTGAAAAAAAAGCAAACCTAGTCTTAAAGATACAAATAATACCTTTGTGATTTAGGGCATCTCCAATCAGATCTTCTTCCCCCTCTCCCTCCCCCCTCCGTAGCCTTCTCCAACCGAAAAACTTTCCCTTCCAATTCACACGCTCCTCCACTTACTTAATAATAATAATAATTTTTTCTTTGGAACACAATAATAATTCTTAAAAATAATGTAAACAACTTTGTGGCCATATGCGATAGGTAGAAGTCAATCGCCAACTTGTACATGACTTAGTCGAACATGTGTGGGCAACACACGGTCCAAATAGTGGTCATATGTGAAATTACAATATTCTCGTATGTAATCGTATTTATTTAGATGTTTAAATATGAATCCAAGTGTATGAATATAATTTTGTTAAGTTAAATCATATATAATCTAAGTTTTTTTTTTTATTTATATACTCAATATTTCTATGTTGTAACGTAGTCAAAATTAAGATTTAAAAATTAAACTACAATGTTATTAAATTAAATTAAAGTTTAAAAATTAAAATTTTCATATTTGTACATATTTTAGTATTGTCAGAAAATTTTAAATTTAAAAATTTAAACTAATCATGTTATTAACTATTACATTAAAAATAAAAAATACAATGCTATTAAATCTTACATAAAATTTAAAAATAACTTTTTATATTTTTTGTTAAGTTTTTTTTTTTTTTAAAGACATTTTTCACATTTATAATGGCGATCACCCACTTGCTGGACTGGAGCACGCGCCCGTCCAGCGAGTCAAGCTCGCGGGGGGAAGGGCAAGGGGACTTCCCTTTCCTCTTCCCCCGACAAGCTCCCCTCCCCCTCCGGCCCTCCCCTTATGGTTGAACATGCACTTGGTAAAACAACAATGGCCCCTTAAACTTCTTTTGTTCGTTGCTAAAAGTCTAAACTTAAAAAAGACTACTCAAACCCCTTTCATTGAGGAAAAGATAAAAATGAATCGTTAACGACTAATTCTTATTTAATTAATGTATCTTAGGTTGTTAAGTATATGTATTTTTATTTATTGAGCATTTAACTAATTATTGTAAAACTCAATACTTAGTAAAATCTCACTATATTGTTTTGTTATATAACTAAAAAAATTCCAGCTCCTATCACACAAAAACATTTGAATTATTTGGTCAACTTAGCACTCGGATACAAAGATAAATACCCTCAAGTAGATATTACTTACATAAAAACCACAAATTGGTACCTTTAACACAATTGTTCCCAACCGGGTGTATATATATGGTAATCGAAATTCTATTTGATATTAAATATTCTGAAACTACACTGGTTGGCATGATACAAAATGTTATGAAAACCACAAAATCACACCATATGTAGCCCTAGATTCAGACAATTCGATAGCTCCGAAATTGCATCATCATGCACAAGGATAGCCATCAGAGTATGTCAGTAGAAACATCTATTTTAGAGAACAAAAGGAGAATACACAAATACTTCTTCTATGCTATCTCTCCTTCTTCTAGTTCTTCCTCCAGGAGAAATGATCCACCCTCCAAATCCTTATTCTCAGCTAATACCCCGTCAAAATCAAAAAAGTCGTCTGAGTTCATATCTGCCATAAGATCTGGGAACACGTCCATTAAACCCGGCTCAAAATCAAAATCTATGTCTGAAATATCAGCCAACTGATCACTGCAAGAATTTGTGCCTATATTATTATTGTCTTCAATTGTGGCATTGTTAGTATCAGTGTTAGAAATCAATCTTGTCCTTTTTACCCCTTTGAAAACTGATGGGCTCTGCTGCGACCCCATTGGTTCTTTCTTGATTTCCATCCTCGGATTGAATTGGTTTGTGAGATCTGAAATGAGAGGATCTGAAGATTCTTCATCTTTAATTTCTTCCTCCTTAAATGTCACGCCTTTAGGACTAGGGTAGTCTTGATGAGCAGACTCCTTAATGTTTATATTACTTGGAATTTTATCGTTAATTATTTCAAAATCACAGCTGTGTGAAGGTAAAAAGACATGGATAACAGGGTACTCCAAAATAACTATATTTACCAATTGTTCGCGAATTGGTGCCTTTATATTTAATTGACGATAAGTGGACTTGGGCCCCTGCATGGAGAGAACACAATCGAGAGTTATAGCTTAAAAAAACTGCAAGATTGAATTTAGATATTGCATTGAATTTAGGGGCAAGAACTAAAACCAATAAGCCATCATCAACATAGATGTCAAATTCACAAGTATCAATAGATAGTAAAAGCAGAAAACCTTTGGATATTTGCGGATGAAAAACTTCAGGGAATCTAGTGTCTCATCACAGAATGGTTTCAATGAGTGGTTCCATGGACCAGGTTTTAGATGATCTTCAATCAAAGGGGAGAGGGTTGTATTCTCATGTACTCTGCAAAGAAAGAACTAGTACATATTGAGTCTTTAGTGGTTAAAAGGGCATGGCAAATAAAAATGAAAACTCTTGAAAAATCAACTTGCCAAATATTCTCACCCATGGTTAATACACACCACATCGGTTGAATGAAACCGCCACTCAATGGTCCAGGATATCATTTTTTGCCTGGAATAAATATCAAGAGAATAACTCCATGTTAGACTAATGGAAAGTTCCAAACAAATTTAAAACACAAGAACAATGCAACATATTAAATAATTAAAAACAGGGAGCGTTGTAATTACTTGTTGTTATAGTAAGTCCTGTTCGTCTCTCTCTTTGACATACCATTTGGATGAAATAAGAGTTTAGTCCTTCGACTTGCGGCAGCACTGCGAAGACTTTTGAGGGGAAATGGAAGCCTAAATTGGGTATACCCACATAACTTAGCTCTCATCCTTTGAGAAGATTCAGCCATTCTCTTCACTTCCTCGAGCATGTTATAATCTACCACACAATTATATTCACAGATAAAATATTAATCAACCCATATACGATTTTATGTACTACCAAATAAAAACGGAAAGCTCTAATTAGTAGCTACATAATCGGGGGAGCGACGAAAGAAATAGATTAGTGATCATTACCAGAGAGAAGAAGATTATCGTCGAATTGAGAAATCGGAACGACGTCGGAGAGGCTTCTCTTGCCTGTGCAAGCAGTGCGTTGCTTGTGGGCATTGACGCAAAGGAGGCTGCAAGTGCGGAGAGAGCATCCAGGACACTTGTACTTTGATGGTTCTTTCTTGCACTCTTCGCATAAAATCGGTTCCTGTTTCGTGTTTGACATTGAGGGTTCTTCTGGTTTTTCCTCCATTTCGGAGTTGGGAGTTTTAGGAGAGAAAGGGTTTAGGGTTTGGGATACGGCATCGTATTGGAAACTGCCTTCCAATTTTATCTGGATTGTGGGCCTTTGGCTAACGGGCCAGACCAAACTTCCGTTTCCTCTTGGCTTGGATTTTATTTTTATAGGTCAACTTTATCTTGGGTTTGATAAATATGAATTTGGTATTTTTATATCCAGCAATTCCATAAAAAATAAAAATATTCTTATATCTTTATCAAGAAAATATAGATAGCTATTGGTGTCAAAGAATTATTCCATGTGGGAGGATAATTTAAAATAAATTATGTAATTGCAATATACACTTGAGATGACCAAATTATTTTCAAACCTTGTTTTGCTTGAGAAAAAGTTGGGTTAGGTCAAATGGCAAATCAGTCGGAGGTTCGGTTCGTAGCACTTATGATGTCATGTTACTTGGTAAGAAAAATTTAAGTACATTATATGATATGATATGTGCTTTATTATTCTTAAGCAATATATGGGCTTGTTTGTTTGGCGTTTGGGAAAGTAGTTTGGGAGAGTAGTGGAAGTTTGTGAAATAATCTCGATTTGCGTAATGTTGTTTGTTTGGGTTTTGAGAAAGTGGTTTGAGAAATAAAGTAGGTGTAGGTTTTTTTGGAAGAGTTGGGTTGTAGGTGTAAGATGTGTAAGACTTTATGTCAAATCATGTTTGTTATGTGAGGTAAATTGTGTAAGAGATAGGTTACTTTATGTCAAATCAAAGTAAAATTTGTATAGGTTTTGTTTAGAGATAAAAAAATTGTTGTTTGTTTGGCTTTTGAGAGAGTAGTTTTAGAAAATTAATGGATGCAAAATTTATTTCGAAAAATAGAAAACATGTTTGTTTGGCATTTCCCAAACACGAAAAAAATCTGGGAAACGCCAAACAAACAGGCCCTATGTATTCGAGAACGAAAGCTACCGGCCACTTATACATAATAGTCTTTGTGACGACGATATCTCGTACCCCCCACCCCACCTACAGTACACACGCATTCCACCCATATTTATACACATACTACCGTCGCTCACAGATCAACTTCTTATCACGAAAAAGAAAAAGAACCCGAATTATCAGAATCCAGGAACCAGTCCCCAGCCAGATCTCGTCAGTTCAATCGAATCCTGATTCCAGATCGAATTTCGCTCTTCCAAGGTTAGTAACATTTGATCGATCAATTGATTTGCAGCTCAGCATATTATAATTACATCTTCTATTTACTTCATTTTTATCTCAGATTTCAATATTGACTAGTTTGCAGCTATGTTGCGGGATAATTAGTTGATAGGTACCTAATCTGCCCATTTTAACTTCTTTTACGGAATGAATATGTTGGTTCAATTTTTTGTGATAAAACTGTATATATAGACTATAGTTTTCCGAATGCATTTATGTTTAGATCTCTGTGTTTATGATTCTTGATGTTTGGAGATGCGCACGTGTGTAGAATGTCTGAAGATGGTTTTGGAAACTATTTTGGCAGCTAGGTTATCTGGTTATCGTTGTAGTTAGATGCGTTGGGTTGGTTGTATGACGTTATTTATTGGATATCTTATAATTCGACTTGAATACATATTATGGATGGATTTAGTGTTCAAAATTAGCATGATCACATAATGACGGGGAGGGGTTTTGGGGTTAAGAGGGTTGGTGTTGATGTTGTGACCATTTATAATTTCAATTATCCATGCATTGAGTTGGTTACATTGATTAATCATCAATAAACTCTTACCTGTTGCTAGAAATGTTAGATTAGACTTTACAGCTCATGGAAAAAAATTCCATTTTCTTCTTTTTATTTTTGTCTAAACTGATTTTTGTTGTTGAAAAATTTATTCATGTTGTCCAATGTCTTCTCTATGTATGTGGTGGTCCAACTTTCACATTGTTCATCATTTGAGTACTTGGATGTGATTGCATTGGGGCACTTTACAGATATAGAATTCTAGTAGTTTCCTACTGACTATTTTTATTTTTGTGGAACTGTGGAAGTACACTAGGCCTTTCGTTTTTCCCCTTTTGATGCCTAAAAGTAGAAGCTTGAGATAATTTTTCCTACTGATTAAATTTTTATAACAATATAACATTTGCAGTGGTTCCTTTTTTGTAAAGAATCACCACCAACCATGTGGAGATTCAAACCCTTTGCGCACAAAGAACAAACTGGACTTGATGGTCGCATCATTGACATTGGCAATTTCAAAGTTCAGGTTCGTAATGCAATCGCGGAGGGTGGGTTCTCATGTGTTTACTTAGCTCGAGATGCAATACATGGATCCAAGCAGTATGCGCTAAAACACATTTTTTGTAACGATGAGGAATCACAAGAGCTAGTGACAAAGGAAATTTCAGTTATGAAATCACTCAAAGGCCATCCTAATGTTGTTACTCTTTATGCCCATGCTTTCTTTGATATGGGTCGTACAAAAGAGGCTATCCTACTCATGGAATACTGTGAAAAGTCCTTGGTCAACGTGCTAGAGAGCAGGGGAGCTGGGTTCTTTGAGGAGAAGCAAATTGTAACAATTTTCAGGGACGTATGCAATGCCGTCTCTGCAATGCACTGCCAAACTCCTCCAATTGCTCACAGGTAATTGGTTTTACGCCTGTCAATTTTACAGGTGTATGGAGAGATTACTCTTATATTAAAGCCAAAGGCATTTTGAAAAATAAAGCATCATAACAAGATAGGTGATGATCTGTTTATATGTTATAGACATTTTTTGCATTACTTCTGTGTGGCGTTGACACATACTCATACAAGGAAAAGCATTGTGCGTAGAATAACATGAGATAAGAGAAACCCCACAAAGAGAACATATATAGAGCCACAAGTAGTAGAAATAGGAAGAATAGTTCCTTAGTAGCAGATAGAACATGATAGGCTGAAGGCTCGCTAAGCTCATAATTAGATCAGTAGACTCACTACTCTACTCATTTGATCATAAAAGGCAGGTTAGGCATTTTATGCAGTGCTTTAGGTGTCGGCACTGCACTTCATTTATTTGGGCAAGAGAATTGCATTTTATGTACTAATACAGGTGTTGTGGGTCTGCAGAAAGAACTCTTTGTAAATCTGCTATTGTGGAATTGGTTGTGGTTCTTTATATTTGAACATGATATAAAAAATTGGTTTTTCTTTGCTGAAGAGACTCAAAAGTTTTTCTGATTTGAACTCATCTCTTCATCATTCCAAATTGCTTGCATAGAGATTTGAAAGCTGAGAATATCTTATTGGGGGCTGATGGATTATGGAAGTTGTGCGACTTCGGTAGTACTTCTACCAATCATAAACGCTTTGAGAAACCTGAAGAAATGGGAATCGAGGAAGATAATATCAGAAAACACACAACACCTGCATATAGAGCCCCTGAGGTAGATGGAGGACTTTCTATCGTGACCTTACCTGTTACCTTTAGTTGTACAACAATTGACCTCTTTTCATTTTCAATGGTTTAGATGTGGGATCTACTTCGCAGAGAACTTATAAACGAGAAGGTAGATATATGGGTAAGTTGACTGCTTTCTAGATTTTGTGGATTAACCCAGCAAGAATTTAGTTTGCATGTCATTGAAATTTTTGAATATCCAAACCTGAGCTTTGTAGCTTGCAGGCACTTGGGTGTCTCCTTTTCCGCATATGTTACTTCAAATCAGCTTTTGATGGTGAATCGAAGCTCCAAGTTCTAAATGGAAACTATCGCATCCCAGATCTACCCAATTACAATACAGCACTGACAGACCTCATCAGAGATATGCTTCACTCTTCCCCAGATGACAGACCAAATATCTCGCAGGCAAGCGTTTTGCTTGATTGACCATTCATCTCCATGAATTGCGGTTAGTTGTAGATTATTTGCACCCATGGCAATCATGAGGGCTAAGGTTGCATGATGCTTACTGATTCTGTTTCCTGATGCAGGTCTGGTTTCGTATTAATGGTCTCTTACCAGATGAGTTACAGAAGTCCTTACCTGATACACCTCCCGAAATGCTGCAACAGAGTACTGATGCGCTTGCAGGTGAGGGTACTGTAATTTGAGAGTCAGAATGTAGTAATATTGTGTCTTCATAGTTCAAAATTTGTAAGTGAAGTTGGGTCAAAGAACATTTACTTGAGATTTGTATATGATTTGTATACTAGAATTACAAATTATGTTAATGGTGATTCCTTGCATTCATAGAGTTCTAACTACTTGTTATGTGCAGGCATGCCAAAGCCTGCAAAAAAGTCTAATCCAATGCCTCGTAGAAGTCCACCTCCTCCTCCCTCATCTGAAGCACCTCTAAATAATCCCAGAACAGGTGAAAGCACTGGTCCCTTAGGTTCTTTCTGGGCCACTGAGCACACAAATGATTCAGCAGGCCTTCCAGCTACCCGATCGACCAACCGTCCTACCAATGGTCCTACTAAGGACTTGGAAATAAATCTGTTTCCTGATGATTCAATCCATAGTACTGAAAGATTGAAACCTTCAAAATTAGAGGGCACACCTATCTTTCACAATGATGCATTCAATGCTTTTGATGCTGACTTTAGTAAGCAGAGTCCTAGCAGTAACCGTCATCACACAGAGTTGGAGGCTGAGGTCGAAAAATTGAAGGAGCAGCTTGCATGTGTCAGTACAGAGAAGGCTGAAATGACTTCCAAATACGAAAAGCTCTCTGCTATTTGTAGGTCACAAAGACAAGAAATACAAGACCTTAAACAAGCTCTAGCTTCAAAAACTCCATCACCGAGTAGAGATGCATCAAGAACTCTACCATCTCCTAGAAGCCAAACACCTACAACTCAGGTATTCTCCTTTCCAATTAGAGTTCCTACTTTAACAACTTGGTAGCAAAGATTAGGTGAGATTAGGCCTGTTAGGCTGTTATCAACCTTTATCTCTCGATTGGTAGTGTTGATAAATAAAGCAGATTGACCCATTATCAGGCACTAAACAAAATAAATTATCACATTTCCATCCCTAATGATAATCTTATTTCTATTGTCCAATGGAATTATGCTTTAAACACTTCTATCAAATAAGTCCATTTTTTTATGACAATTCATATTGCCACCATAATTCTATAGATCTTAACGGACGAGTTCTTAGGAACTTACGTTCTTGACTTCTTGGTTATTTCTTGTTAATACAGAATGAAAAGGTTGAAGGAGTTCGGGAACTCCAAGATGGTTTCTTTGCTCGAAATTCTCAAAGCCCAGATCCTCAACAATGGCAGCCCTTCAGTGACGATCCCAAAACACATACCGTGCCAACAAACAGTGCTTCTAAATCTGTTAGAACAAGAAACGGTCATCAAAATAAACAGGCTGCCGAACTAACTTCAGTTTCGAATACTTGGGGTTTTGGAATGGATGATTTTAAGGCGGGCCCCACTGTTAGCTCGAAGATAAATGTACCGGTTGGTGAAATGGATAAATTTCATAGGTTTGGTGAATCTAAGAGCCCGGAAAGTAAGTTGGATACCAAACCTGCTGGATGGGCTGGTTTCTAGTTCAACATTATTCGGCAAATGTGATTAGAATCTGAAATGTTTTGATAAACCAAATGAGATAAGTCGTCATAAGTTGTTTTGCGGTGTTGGATTTGTTGTGTAATATATTTTGATTTTATGATGTTTCCATGTGTTCATCAATATTCATCATCTACATAGACACAGTGTTTGTCATTTTTATTGCATTTTTTTTTTAATATGCATTCTGGTAGGAGTTGAACTTTCTTTTCATTTTTCATGAGATATGTGTGCAGTGCTCCATAGGCAGTTACTTTTAATGTTTCTTCAACATAAAATGCAAAAAATTGAAGGTTGTTCTTTTTGTGGAAGAGTTACCCAAATGCTCTTACTAGTTGTAATTGCGAATACATTTGAAGTTGTTCTGAGACAAAGATTCTATCTTATGAAATGATATCTTGTTTTGGGATGTACAACGAAGAATACAGGAACAAAGAAAATTGGAAATGAATGGTGTAGTTTTTTAAGCTTGGTTATTCTAACTCGTATCGTGTCTGGCTTCATTAATACTCACTCATAATATTGATTGGTTAATGAAAATTGAAACCAAATTCACAATCTCAATCTCAAGGTTCCACAAACAGAAAAATCAAATCCAACTCCGATCATGATCAAAAGGGAAAAAAAGAATTATACTTCAATCAAGCTATCTACACTACCGTAAAAAATATATTATTAGAGCTCAAAGAATTTTTCTTTTTTAATCAAAGGATTTCTTCTTAATTAAAGATCTTTATTTAAAAAATATTAGTATACTTCAATCAGAAGAATTTTTCCCACAGTCAAGAAGCAAAGAATCAAAATTATAATCCATCCAACTTTTGAACACGATTGGGTTGTTGTCAAGAAATCCCACCGTCAAGAAGTATAGACTCAAAATTTAAGCTACACTATATTTAATCATAGTTTTGAAAATTAACCAACAATCTTTAAATAGATAATCAATTTTTTTATGGTCCACGTTGGTATCAAATCAATGGAAAATGGATTAGATAGAAGAAAAACAAGTTAAATCATAACAAGAATGGTGCAATTCATAAAACAACGTAAACCAGTTATGAATGGATAAAATCGATAAAAAAATGAATGATATCAGCTCAACACGGGATAACAAAAGACATGGATCAAATCGATAAAATAACACGAACAAAAAATTGAGTTAAAAAAGAGGTGAAATAGGTAAGAAAATAGGTTAAATCAGCAAAAGAACACGTATAATAGACTAAAATTGGGTTCAACATGAGATAATGGATGAATTGATTACCAAATGGGATAAAATCGACTAAAACTGGGTTGAAACGGAGAGAATGGATGAATTGATTAACAAATGGGATAAACCACAAAAAAATGAGTGAAATCGATGAAAGAACGAGTTAAATAACAAAAAAAAATGGTAAACACAATGTCAAAGCGGGTGAAATCGATATTTTTTTGAAAATTTCTTAAAAAATTATCACTTATTAAGGAACCTAAAAAATATTAAAGAACTTAAAAAAAAGAAATGCCACATTCGTATCTATGAATTAAAAAAAATACTATTCAGCTAACTGAAAAACTTATAATTGACTTAAGTAAAAAGAATCAAAACATAGAAATGATTAAAACCGGTGAAAACGGATAAAATTCGATTAAGAAATATGTGATAAAAAAATGGGAAAATGGGTTAGATAGAAAAAAAAAACGAGTTAAAGCAAAAAAAAAATGGTGCAGTTGATAAAATAACGGGGTAAATCGGTAAAAAAATTAATAATATCGACTAAACACGAGCTAACAAAAAATTGGATCAAATCGATAAAAAAAAACAAGAACAAAAGAATGAGTTAAATAGGAGGAAAAAAATGAAATATGTGACTAATTGGTTAAATCAACAAAATAATAAGTAAAATCGACTAAATTGCGTTAAACTGGAGAGAATGGGTGAATAGATTAACAAATGGGATAAAATCGACTAAAATTGGGTTAAAACGGAGAGAATGAGTGAATTTATTGACAAAATGAGATAAACCACAAAAAACAATGAAATCAGTGAAAGAACGTATTAAAATAAGAAGAAGAAAATGGTAAACTTAATGTAAAAGCAGGTAGAATCAATATTTATTCGGAAAGTTCTTAAGAATATATGACTTATTAAGGAACCTAAAAAACATTAAAGAATATCAAAAAATAAAATGATGTCACATTCGTGCTATATGAATTAAAAAAAATACTTGTCTCAAAAAAATTAAAAAAAATACTATTTAGTTAACTGAAAAACTTACATTTGGCTTAAGCAAAAAATCAAAACATATAAATGGTTAAAAAAGGGTAAAATTCGATTAAAAATATATGATAAAAAATAGTAAAATCAATGGAAAAATGGGCTAGATTGAAGAAAAACGAGTTAAAGCAAAAAAAAAATGGTGGAATTGATAAAACAACGGGGTAAACCGACAAAAAATGGGTAAAAAAAGTTAATGTTATCGACTAAACACGGTATAAGAAAAAATGGTCAAAACGATAAAAGAACAAGAAGAACAAATGAGTCACATTGACAAATAAAAAAGGTGAAATAGGTGAGAAATTGGTTAAATTAGTCAAAGAATAAGTAAAATCGACTAAAATTGAGTTAAACCAGGGAGAATGAGCAGTAAGATTAACAAATAGGATAAACCACGGAAAAATGAGTGAAATCGGTGAAAGAACGGGTTAAAATAACAAAACAAAAAAACATATGGTAAACTCAATTTAAAAGCTGGTTAAATCAATAATATAAGTTTACTCAGCAAAATTGAGGAAAATTGGTAAAAACGATTAAATTGGTAAAAAAAATGAATTAAGCAAGTACTTAAAAACGGATGAACTCGGTAAAAGACAGATATAACCGGCAAAACTGGTGAAATCGATATAAAAAAAACCGGGTTGAACCTTGTAAAATATGGTTTAGATGGATATTTCAAGGTTAAGAAAGAAAATTATTGATGTTGTCCATTAATTCAAGTGGTAGCTTTAGAATAATAGTTATAGTTCGTTTTAAATTATCATGTTTTGGTTTTAGGTATTTATGATATCAACTTTAATTTCAGGTTAGTCCAAAAATTATGTAGTATGTCATTAAGCCGATAATATGATGAAAAATCATTACATGATGCAACTATCGTATGAAATTAGTTAGTCACGTACAACGCGCACAAGTACACTTTTCTAGTCTTGATTATCATAGTAAATCTCTTATTTATTTATTTATTTTTTATTTATATTTTTTTTTTATAGAATTATATTCCATTGATTCAAGACTACCAGTACCACACTCCTTACATTATTCTATTCACAATAAACACAACTTGTTATCAAGTTTTAATGGATCTAAACCACAACAAATTCTTGTCCATATATATCCAATGCCATCACACCACCAAATCAATGAACAAACAAGCCCATTTAAATCATTTTATTTTATTGAATGTGTTTTCTGTATCCTCAACCACATTGTTCCTCTTAAGTAGACTTAATCCCACTTTGACGACTGACACCTAATGTTGATTAGATTTATTACTTAAAGAGTATCCTTAATAACATCATGTCCAGATTATGTTTAAGGCTGAATCTAGTACGCTTTCACGGTCCTATCCATTTCTTAATTGAAAGACAAAGTCCATCAAAGTATATGCACTTCTATTGTAAAAAAATGTTAATTGGTACCATGATCTATTGTCATTTTGTAACAAAAAATTACAATATTATATATGTATGTATGTTTTTTAGGCAACTAACTTCATCGCTTATGATACCATTTAGACAAATAATTTTTATTTTTTCACCAAAAATGAACAACGAGCATAGTTTTGGATCATCATTTTTCAGTTACTCTTTTTCCAAAAATGTACATCCAGGCACCTTGCAATCACTTGTTCAATCTTGTGACTGTGCTAATCACAGCCTAGAGTTACAAGAAACGTCGATTGAATATTCTTTCGAACATATCCCAATCAAATGCAAGAATAACAACTTCACGAAGAAAAATGTAAGTTTGAGTACAATTAATTTGTCGTATTTTTTTGAATTTTACGTTTATAAGTAGTGTTGATCATATATTAATACTGCAGGTTGACATCGATTGGTATAGCACATTTGATCAAACGAAGCAGCCTACAACTAGTTCTGATCAAGAGACTACTACAATATCAATAATTGCTTCTGATAAACTAATTATTTTAGAAAAAACGAATAAAGCACGACTTAGATGGACCGATGATCTTCACAAGAAGTTTATCGAGAGCGTAAATCAACTTGGAGGTGCGAAGAGTAAGTATATATATATCTATACATATGAAATTATATGGTCAAGCATTTAATTTGTGTAATGTTTATTAATTAATTAGTATAATCTATATAATTAAGAGTACTACGTACAATTAAATTTTTTTTCTGGACTGAGTGCAGAGGCGACACCAAAGGAAATTCTTAAGTTGATGGATTGTGAAGGATTGACGATTTTTCATATAAAAAGTCATTTACAGGTTTTTAGAACTTAATTAAATATATAATTAAGTTCAAAATGTCGGATATATATATATATATATATTATTGATGTGTTTTTGCAAATCGATCTTTTTAATTTTCTTTTGGCAGGTGTATCGCGTTGCACAGTTTATGGAAGAAGCTAGAGAAGGTCTTAGCTTAGCTCTGGTTCATCTTAGAATCATGATATTAATTTTGATCGGATTTTTTCATATGTATATATATATATATATATATATATATATATATATATATATATAGTTTAAGAGTGAATAGCAAATTAACTCCCCGTGTTATTTTAAATAGGCAATTTAACTCCCCGTGATAAATAAAAGGGCAAAATACCTCCCTGTGATATTCTAAATAAGCAATTTAACTCCCTGTGATAAGAAAAATGGTAAAATACCTCTCTGTGTTTTTATAAAAGAAGCACATTGCCTCCCTCTAAATTGCTCATTAATTCATATCACAAGGAGTTAAATTGCTCATTATTTCATTTCATAGGGAGGTAAATTGCCTATTTTTATATCACAAGGAGGTAAATTGCTCATTAGTTCATTTCACAGGGAGTTAAATTGCCTATTTTTATTTCACAAGGAGGTAAATTGCCCATTAGACATATCACAGGGAGTTAACTTGCAAAAAACCCTATAGTTTAATTCACATAAATATTTAATATATTTCCAAAACTTTGGAACAAGATCAACAACCGTACCATGCCTCTTAGCTTAATCATTCAATTACATTGTGTAATGAAGGACCTAAGTTACAGGAGGACAGCTATTCTTGTGACAATTATAATATCCCAGAATGCAATGAGAACGAGTCAATATCTGAAAGCTTCAGTAATATTAGTATGAGTGTAAGTACGTTAATGAATTAATTAGCATATATATATATACTTTTTAGTACTTAAATAAATAATTTGCTTCAATCTAAAAAAATAAAAAATATCTAATTATTTTCCTCTTTCATGCATGTGTTGATGATAGGTTGAAAACGATCACTTTAGCAAATTTCAGCAAGAGAAACAGCCTCGAGTTAATAGAGTTACTATACGTAAAGCTGCAAAAACAAACAAAACACGGATTAAATGGACTAATCATCTTCAAAACAAGTTTATCGAGAGTATAAATCGTCTAGGAGGTGCAAGAAGTAAGTATAGACGTACTACTATATATATGTAAGTATTTAATTAACTTAAGAATTTAATTAAAGAATGATATATGGATTAATTAATTTATAGTACAAATTAATTTTGAGCAAACATGCATGCATCTTAATTATTATATATATATATATTTATGTTGATGTTGGTTGTGTGCAGAGGCAACACCAGTGGGAATCCTCAAGCTAATGAATTGTGAAGGACTAACTATTTTTCATGTTAAAAGCCATTTACAGGTTCAATAAATTAAATTCGAAATTTTCATGGTTAATTTAATTACTGCATTATATTGGCATGCAATTAGGCTTATGAATTAACGTTTCTTTTATTCTTATATATTTAAACTAATAAGGGTTGATAGATTTTGAAACAGTAATTTTGATTTTAATTACCATTTAAATTTGACCTATTTAATGCCTATACGCTGTCGTTTTATTGAGTTTCCAGCTGATATGTGCTTCCAACAATTTTGTTTTGTCTTTAAATTTTGCTGCTAATATTTTGTTCGTACGGTTCATGTGGGCCAGGCCTTAATAAATTTTTTTTATTTTTTTTGCTCTTGGGAGCTCTGAATTAAAACAAATGTTTCTGAATTGGTAAATTGGGTATTCTTCTTCTTCCCACCTCTTTCCTCTGTTGTGCACATGGTGTTTGATTTTTCCCAATATTTGTGATGATTCCTTCTCAAATCTCTCCTGTTAAAAAATCCCAATTATTCGCTGCTTTCATTTGATTTAATTTTTACTTTCGGCAGCTCCGGAGATGTCAGGTGGGGGAATTTCTCGTGCCTGCTCTGTTAATTTTTTTCGCCAGCTAAGGAGGGGATTGGGTTTATTTTCGTTCGAATTTGGGTAGGGGAATTTAACTTGGTTTGCCTAAGCTGCCTGCTCTTTAGGATTGGTTTTAGCTTCGTTTGTTATTACTCGAGTGCTTTGTATGAAATCACGTGCATCTGGCCGGTGGGAGGACGGTGGATTCATCTCAATACGTCACTTGGGTAATCCTTGTGTGCTGCTTGGGTAAGAATTTTTTTACTGTTTTCATCTTTATTTTGGCTTGTTACTGTGTGATATTTTATTAAACTAGCACAATTTTAATTGAGGTTTGACAGCTGCTTATCACGTCAAACTCTGCCCTCCTTTCTTTGCCGACCTTCATTTCATTTATTTGTACTAAATATAATTTCATATGCTCTTGTTTCCTATAACTGGAGGTTTGCTTTTCTCATCACATACATATATCTGTTTTCTCAAATTTTGTTTTTTTTGGACTTAATTTTCTTGACATCCTTGCTTCTTGGTGAGTTTCTTGTTGTTTTTTTTTTTTTTTTCATGCAAGAGTTCAGTGTCTGTTGATGGAGTTCAGTTTCTGTTGCTGGTTTTATTTTTATTTTGCAGGATTCCTTCTTCTTTGCAGTTTTGTTGGCACGCCTGTTCCCAGGTATTTCTTTCTTGTTTGTTTTGTTACCATTGTGTATATGATAATTTTGTATTTTTACTTAAATTAAGAACCTGCCTACAATCACCCCTCACAAATATGTTTTTTTTGGTTTAAAATTATTTGATCTTATTTTTTTGCCTTGTGTTAATGGTCAAACTGCATTAACTGGTTTTTCTATTTTCCATAGTCTTTATTCATAGTTTATATGGTTATCTAGCTAGGCATTATTATGTTTTCCCCATTTTTTTAGGCTTGTGTAATGGCTTATATGTTTTTTTTTTCATTTATATTTGCAGGACTGCCTGTTTGTTTGCAATTTGTTCGCTGCTCGTATTTTCAGGTGTTCTTACTTTCTCTCCTTTGTTAATATTGGATACTTGCTTTGGTTCCCTTTGTGTTGTTCTTAATGGCCTTTTTTTCTTCTCTGATATTTTTGTCCATCATGCTTTTATTTGTTCATCGATTATTAACTTACTTTATATGTTAATGTTTTCTTATTGTTGGATGTGTACTTTTTTTAGATGTGTATGTGTGTACTTGTTCAATGTTGTGTCAAGATACTGTGATTTTTTATTGGTATGTAAACTGATATTGTCACTTTTCTTGGCCATCTAAGTTTTACAATATGATTCTTTGTATATATTGTTTTAGTTGTTTTGGGGTTGTATTCTGTCATTATTGATCTGCTCGTTTATCCGGGTATGAGGCCATTGGTTGTCAGCTATTCTCGGGGTAAGGGTAAGGGTAAGGGTAAGGGTAAGGGTAGGGTTGAATACACGCTGCCTGTCAAAGATTAAGGATGCACGTGCAATAGTGGAGGCAGGGTGAAGAGGAGATTAGGCAGTCTTTTTTTTTTTCCCCATCTTATTTACTTGGCAAACAACGGCCTTTTATTGCCAGATTTTATATTTTATACTAATAAGAGTCCATGGATTCTTCCATAGAATGCATTTTCTTTTCCATTTAATTTCACCCAATTTAATACCAAATCCTCGCCGGGATTCTGCATTTGTCTCCAGAATTACCTTCATCTGATTTTCTTTTTTCTTTAATTTCAGCCCTGATTTTGTTGTCCGACTTTGCTTGTGGGGCTGGCTTAATTTAGGGATTTTGGTTTCCGATTTCGTTGGTGGTGCAGCGATGACGTGCGGCAATGCAATTTGCCCCAATAACTGCAATGAGACGACGTCGTTTATTATTATCTCTCATGCAAATGACTCCCCCTATTCTTCCTCTCTCACGCTCTGCTTTATCTGCCATGCCCACGAGGATCATTTCCATTGCCCCGATGCTTGTAATGATGGCCTGCTCTGCAATTAATGTGGTACAATTTATTTGTTTATTTTTGTTGTGTTGTGGATATTAAAAAATTTGGCTTCTCTAAGAATTTAGTGCTTCTCTTGAGTGTGATCTGATTAATTCCCAAAATTCTTTTTAATTTCCTGAATATTTCATAAATTATTTTAAAATATCTTGCTTTATTAAAGTGGTCGATTTGCAGCATGTTTAAAGTGGTCGGTTTGCGGCAGGTTTGAGATCCCGTTTCCCAGCTGCTTGTGCAACTACTTTTTTCCTATTTTCTTCACCCCCTTATGCTCTATGTATTAGTTTTTACAGGCTTATTTGTGGTTGTAATGATGATTTTTTCTCTATCTCACAAGATTTTCATCCTCCTCACCTGCATTGGAACTTTGTTCTGCTCTGATTAGCGGCTGTAATGATGATTTCTTTTCATCTCAGAAGAATTTCTTCCTCGTCAATTGAATTGGGACTTGATCATGGTATTTCGAGTCTTCCTACAATGTTTCTATTTAATTGTTTTGCTTTGAAGATATTTAGTTTATTCAGGAATTTGTGCATGTTTCTCTTTTATTGGGGGAGCTCCTTTGGGGGTTTATCATGCTGCTGAGTTATTTTATTTCTGTATTTATCTTCTTCTTTATCTTCTGCTTTATCCCCAAAGGTTTCTCTCTCTTTTCCTAAATGAAATCTTCACCGAGAAGTTTCTTCTTCTGCTTTTTCTTTTTCCTTCTCTTTTATTTTTGTAATTAGATTTTGTGAGAAGTGGAGTAGCATACAATTAGGTGGTGGGTTTTCTGTTATCTTAATTTGTATTTAGTTCTTTGTGTTTTAAAGAACTCAAGACTTTTTGATTTACAGGTAGAGAAGAGTTGAGAAGCTTGATGTTCGTGATGTTGCACGCAACTTTACGGTATGTATTTATTTAAGAAAACCAAAACCAAGGATGAGAACAAAGCTTCTAGCAGAAGACTTGGTTTGATAGTACTGTGTTCAGTTTTTATTTTGGGGTGGGTTCCTTCATTGTTCTTGAAGGCATGATTTTTGAGTTTTGCTTAGCTTGCTGCTTTTCCACGTATTTCTAACATTTACTTTCACAATGTTTTCTTCAGTTTTCTTTTAGCTTTTGGATATGGAATTGTTTGTATCATTATGCTAAGGTCAAATTTTTTAGCTTAATTTTTAAATAATTTTTAGCATGGTTAGATCCTTGCAGTATATATACACAAATGCAAGACTTCATTTAGTATGAGTAGATTTAGTTCACAGTTCGCTTTGTATGTTCAATCTCCTTAACACCATATCCTTTGCATTTCCATGCTTCTTTGGAGTGTTGTGAGATACTCTTTTCCATTTATACTGTTTGTGATGATGTGTGTTGAGTGCTATTGCTGAACAACTTACCTGTCACAAATTCAACAAACCTGCTATGTCTGGGGAGTGACTAAGGAATTTTTTTTTTCTGCACAGGTTCTATGAGATGGTGGTTGTTTTTGTCATGTATTTAAGCTACTTTATAATAATTTTTTCATACACAGGCTAGATAACATTTTGATCGAATTCATGTGCTTTTAACTGCAATGTTCTTCGATTGGAAATATACCTTGCTAATAGTTGAACTGAACAATTGTTGTTTTTCTCTTGCAGATCACACAGGTCTATGGGTTTTATGATGAATGTCTACGGAAGTGAGTTTTCTGTAATTCGGGGGGCTGCTGCTGATTGTGAAATTGTGTTGTGTATTTCATTCACTTGATGTAACAGCCTGTGAGTTCTATTCCTTGTTTTGTTTAGTTTGATAATTTTTTTTTTTTTTTTTGGAATTTTGTAGTCTAACATTTGTCAGCTTTATTTCGGTTGGTATTATAGGTGCTATGGATGCTGTTAGGTTGGCACGTAATCAGAGGGGGCGCCAAAGATATGCTTCTATGAGTTCAGAACAAAAAAAAGGTGTTGACCAAGCGTAGTGCGCAGCGTGCTTCGGGCCTTTACCTAGACCATCCGCCCGATCTGAGCCATGTCGTTTGTCTTTCTTCTTCTACGGTTTGTCTTTCCAGTGTGTGTTCTGCTTCGGGGTCAGGCTTATTGGTGTCTGCTTCGACTGTGTCGCATCAGGCTCCCTCATGGGGTCTCATTCGTTGGTGCCGTAAAGTTCGACCTTTCGTGGTAAGGTCTTTTCTTTGGATCCTTTTTTCTTAGGCTGACATTGGAAGTAGATGCAAATATTGTGTGCTATTATGCCATGTGATTTCTGTATTTTTTTCATAATGGATACGGTTATTTGCCCTCAATTTAAACTGCTATAGGAAGAATTGTCTTTCTTATCATTGGCCTTTTTTCATAGTAATATAATTAGACTTACCTATGTTCGAAGAATATTTCAATGTGCTAATAAACAAATTGCTTGGTAACAAAATTATTTTATGTTTATGCAAGCCAAAGTTAAAAAGTCCAATTATATTGCAGACTATTAATGGTCAATTACTACATAATACTTGAGAAATGGTTTGGTATTGAAAGTTAGTAAGGTAGAGAAATACTATATTGGTAGAGGTTCTTTCTATTTTAGTTGATTTCTCCTATGAAATAGATACCTTTTTCATAACTAAGAGTTTCTTAGGATTTTTTTTCTTTCAGTTTCTTTGATTTAATAGAAACCTCCCTGCCATATCCCTCAATCATAAAAAGTCTTATTTGTAATAAAATTTTTTATAAGATATTATATTGTAATTGGCAGATCTTATTAACTGATTTATATTTACTAATCACTGATTTGATTATTTTAAGAAGCTTATAAGATATCTGTGTACTATTTGTATGCATTGCAATTTTTTTCCATAAACATTAAAAGTTAAGTTCATTTTGTGGACAGGCACAACTGAAAAACAACGCAGAATATTAACAATGCAAGTGAGAATCAAACTTTCTTACTGCCTTCAATTATGATACCTTTTTTTTCCGATAATTGCATGATACTTATAATGATTTTATTTACATATGCAGCAAAAACGAGATTTCTACAGAAGGACTTATGTATACAATGAATCGTAGGTACATTTCATTTTTTAAAAAATAACTCTTTTATAAACAAACTCTCACACAAAAACGATCCATACATGCAGACCCGAAAAAGAGCAAACCAGTGCGAACTTGTTTTGCAATACGAGGGACGTTTTTATCGCAAAGCAGGAGGAGGAATTGGATATTCTTTTGAACCAGGAGCGATACTTATGAACATAGACGCTCCCAAGTTCAAACTCAAACATCTAGTGCATGTCATATACAAACTAGGAGGATATATAACGGAAGGACTATGGTATAGAGTCCCAAATGGAGAATTTGCAGATGGTCTACGAACTATAAGCAGCAAAAAAAAAAAAAAAAAAAAAAAAAAAAAAAACACCAACATAAGAAATATTTTTGATCTCCTGATGGTCGCGGGTACATATCAGGTCCTGATATATGCACAGGAACATCTTGTCCGACTGAACTCTCAAGGACATCTAATCCACGCTCTCCCATCCAAGATACCTCAGGTTTTTAACAAGATTAAAAAAACCAAGCCGCTGAGGGTTATTCAAAAAATGTCAAAGAAAGAAGATGCCTATGATTACATATACCAAATTAGCTATATATGTGCTCATGAGGAAGGGAATATGGAAAGCACTTTGACTTGAGAAACAAAGAAAGTGAACTGTCAATTTTCAAAACACTATGACTTGTCTACTTCCAAGTTTAATATCTAGACTTATGATGGTATTGTAATTAATTATCAACTTTATGGACACAACACACAATCATCAGTACTTTGTTTAGGATCTATATTCCAACTGTTATTAGAGTAGTAAGCTACATGGTTGTTTTCTTATAATCAAGTTTGATTCATCTAAAAAGTTCCCCACAAAAACTACACATGCACTGGGCACTGGACACCACGCCTTGCGCGGTGCCACACCCCTAGTATATATATATATATAGAAGTATCGCGTTGCCCAACTTATGCAAGAAGCAACAAAAGGCCGTCCAAGCTTCGGTTCATCTATTTGCGGTGTTCTTGGTAAGATTAATCACGTTTAGACCCCTGCCCTGCTTGAAATCTCTCTAGCTAGGCAATGGTGTCAGATCACAAAAGAACTAGATCATATATAGGAGGTGGAGTGTGTGTTGATTTAAATGATTTTTTCAATGTATATATATATATATATATATATAAGGGTAATTTTGTTCTTCTATAAAGAGATTAAAATCACACTCATTATAAATTGACATAAAGGAGTATGATTACAAAATGTACTAATTTATATTCAGAATCTATATATACAAAAGTGTTTTATGCGATAATATATTAAATATGAGAGTTTGATTAGATTTTCTTGCATTTAACCGGCCATTGTTGAATATAAAAAATAAAAAAATATTTACCAAACAACTATTTTTTTTAATTTTTTTCTTTCTGAAAGTCAAGATCCGGACATTGCCCTCATACGTTGCAGTGAAGTCTATATTAAGGACGAGAGCAATTAAGTTCCATTAAAATGAAAAAGAAATTAAGATATTTTGACTACAAATGGTGATCACATCATGGTACAATCTTGTCCAATTATCCTTAAGGAAATGATATTCTGGACAGACAATGATGCATAGTATCTGCAGCAATGACAAAGACATGACAGAACATTCGGACGTACAAGCCTAGTTAATTAATGACATATGTAATGGTACTTTTGTCAATACCATTGTTATGATTGTCAATGGAAGTTGTCCAATTAATAGTGTATTAAATAAATATGCTATCATGCATTAATAAATCATTTGTTAGGAATGATATATATATATTTTATATTACAATGTTCAAATTAGTTTTCGTCTACATTGATAAATTTTCAGAATAATTTAAATATTCTGTAAGTCCAACAAAAATTGACAAGAAGAAGTGAGTTGATTCCTCTTTTTTCAATCCTACGATTACACATAAGATGATGCACCGAATACAATCTTTCTACAATACAACATGAATATATTTAAAAAAATATGATTACTCCAGTGGACAATTCTCATTGGTGCTATGCGCTATAAACATATGCATCGAGATAGCTAACTTCAGAACAATTTTCTAATTACTAATTAATAAAGTATACTCAAAGTATTTATCAAAAAATGTTAAATCTATGTTTGGATCTTAGGTCCGAAAGAAGAAAACATAATCTAGGTCTTACACATCTTCATGGCTATTAGTATGTTTCTCCTTTTAAGACTTTCATCTATTTTGTGTGGAACAATCTTCTAATTGTCCTCTTCAAATATTTTCATAACGGTGTTCGAATTAGTCTTCATCTACATTGATAAATTCTCAGAATTATTTAAATACTCTATTAGTCATACAACAATTGACAAGGAGAAGTGAGTTAATTCCTCTTTCTTTCAATCCTACAATTATACATAAGATGGTGCACCGAATACAATCTTTCTACAATACAACATGAATATATTTTAAAAATTATGATTACTCCAATGGGCAATTCTCATTGGTGTTATGCGCTACAAACGAATGCATCGAGATAGCTAGCATGGATTGCTCAAAATAATTTTTTAATTAATAAAGTATAATCAAAGTATTTATCAAAAAATGTTAAATCTATGTTTGTATCTTAGGTCCGAGAGAAGAAAACATAATCTAGGTCTTACACATTTTCATGGCTATTATTATGATTCTCCTTTTAAGACTTTCATCTCTTTTGTGTGGAAAAATCTTCTAATTGTCCTCCTCAAATATGCACGTGTGGAATTTCTTATGAAGCGAGTCAACTCCAAACGCTTTCGAACAACAAATTAAGAAAGGCGGAACTCAAAAGCCCTCCACTTTAACCCAATAAATAAACCTATTTCACGTCCGCGCACACTAACACACACTCGTTCGCCCGCAATTCACCCAAAAATCGATTCGATTCTCACATATAATCTTGTTTATGCTGTGTTAGCTTTGCAAAGTTGCAATCTTTTTCGAGGTTTTCTGCGCCGCAACTGAAATCTGGAATGATTTTTAGGGTTTGAAATTTTTTAGCTGCAAATAATTGTAATTACTGGCTATGGATTACGAGCCCTACGACAGCAGCGGTGAGTAATTCTTGTTTAAAGAGCTAAAAAAGTTGATCTTTACGGGTAAATTCGGTTAATTATGCTTAGTTTACTCTATTTGAGTTAGGGTTTGTTAGAAATATTGGGGCAAGTTTTTTGAAGCTTTATGCATTGTTCAGTATATTGCATTTTGGTGACTTGGTTTAGTAACCGTATAATTAGGGCTTGGAGTATAGTTGTTTCCACACAGTGAAGAAATTTTTAGATCATTAAAATTTCAATTCAGGATAACATGTCTGTGAAACTAAGAATTTTTTTTTTTTATGCCTTTATGGATTTACAATTGTCAACAAAACTTGATTCTTGTTGAAGCCCTGATTGTTTTTGGTGTGGGCTGGTTAACTGCTATGCAATTCTATTTTGTGGTTGCTTTATGAACCTGTGGAGTGATAGTCTGATGCTATATTAGATGTAGTGTAAAGTTGTTGGTTTTATCGTTGACTTTCTCAAATTTCAGTAGAATGTGATATTAATTATGAAGTCACAGAATTTGTTCCGGATTTTACAAATTTTGAAGTTTATAAGGATTCACGAGGAGACTTGTGGTTTGTGAGGATGGATATCTGAGAAGAATCTGCAAGATTTTTTTTTTATGGATGTGATTTGTATAAAATTGAAGTTGAATTTTTTTGAACCAACGTCATGATAGAATATTGGGTGTAAATAATCATCTGATACTAGCCATCTGTTGTTGCTTGGAACTTTAGATATTCTGTCAAGGAAGTGTGGTTTCATTTGAGTTATGTGTTGGTCTAATACCATCTCTATTTTTTCATGATAAAGGGCCAGTTGGTGCCACTTGTTTTTTAAGTTGATTTTTTTCCAGTAGCAACTTTCATATTGTTCTTTTCTGAAAACAGAATTAAGATAGACCTGATGTTTGTAATTTTAGGATGTGGTAGGATGATTATATATATTAATGTTATTTAAAACTAGTGTAAAGCATTTTACTCGTGGTTGTAAAAACTGTACGGGAATTGTTCGGTGACTATCTTTTCCTCAATGTCATGCCCAACTCCTTCATTATCTTTGTGTGTTCAGATTAAATGCACATCCGTCGGCAATTTTATTTTGCAATATTTACTCACGTCGTGATTACTGAGGTGGGTCAATGCAGACTGAACTTAGAGCACTCTTGTGGTTATGTACTTGGAAAGACTACTACCACGTTATTGTTAACCAACTGATGGCTAATTTACTTCCTTCTCACTTCTGTGCTGTTGTAGTAGTATGACTAGGTGGAAGACATTAATGATGAGGATTACTTCAGTCCCAAGAAGACATTAATGATGAGGGTTACTTCAGTCCCAATTACTAGCATGCTCCGACTCCAAATAATGTTTCTATATTTGATCTCCTAGTCATTTCCTAAAATTAAATGACGTATGTTGAACCACCGAGGTTTAATCTTTTTATGCAAGGATGTAGTTTTGGATAACCAGGTGTCCGAATCTTTATTAACATGGTTAATGACCCCTTAGATCATAAGTGTTGGAATTTGTTTCCACGATGTGGTCTAGTTGATTAACCTACGCCCTCTCTATTTATTACCTGGTTAATGCTCCACGGATGTTATCATAAGCATAGGTTTGATTATTATATCAATATGGAAGGTACGAAAGAATGTATGAAGTGAACAATCGTCAGCAGAAAGGTTCCCTTAATTATAAACATAAAATTTGGCACTATGATATTACACATGGCTTCATTTATGTTAACTGTGTGACATGTCTGAATTCTTTTTCCAAGTGACTGAATGTGCTGTTTTATTAATTTGTTTATTTTAAAGGTTGTTGGCTTTGCGTACCGAGTCATTAATTCCTATCATGTTTTCATTTTGACGCTATCGCAGGAACTGATGATGATTTCCCCCCTCCACAACAAAATAGAATTCCTCCAAGAGGTGGACCTGGTCGCATTTCTGGTAATGGAAGGCCTGCTGCCATGAATTCTGTCCCTTATCCTAGGATGTATGATGACGCTGATATGGAAGCTAAAATTCACCAGCTTGAGCAAGAAGCATACAGTTCAATCCTAAGAGCCTTTCAAGCACAAGCTGATGCCATTACTTGGGTACTTCATTGATATATTAAACATTTAAATCTAATTTAGAGTATTTTTTTTATCAGGTTCCAATGATTGCTAATTTAATTTAATTTCTTCAGGAGAAGGAAAGTTTAATAACTGAGCTTAGAAGAGAGTTGAGATTATCAAATGAAGAGCACAGGGATCTTCTCGCCAGAGTTAATGCGGATGAAACAATTCGAAGAATAAGGTTTGTGTATAAACCATGCCGATTTTTTCTGAATTAATATAGTACACATGCATCTCTCTCTCTCTCTCTCTCCGGGGCACTCAGATTTTGGATAATGATGTTAGGGAGTGGAGACAGCCAGGGGGACCTCAACCAGGCATGCATGGTGTTAGTCAAGCTGTCCACGACCCAGTGCCCAGTCCTTCGGTTTCAGCTTCTCGGAAAAAGCAGAAGATAGCTCCCTCATTACCTTCTCAATCCTTTGGTGCTCCATCTCCTTCTTTCCATCCACAGGCTATCGCTGCAGGAAACCAGCCATCTTCATCAGCTGCAAAGCGTGGACCTATGATGGGGGCCAAAGGCAAAAAGCATAAACCTGTGAGTTAGAAAAATCAACTCTAAATTTATTACTTGACATGGTACTCAGTTTTTTGATATTATTTTATTGCCAGATACCGCCAGGTGCATCTTCGATGAAAATGCAGTATCCTTCTGGTCCATCTGGAAGAGGTCAATTTGGTAACCGTATGTCTTCTGGCGGCCTTGCAAATGAACGTGCAGAAGGAGCTTCGTTTGATCCTTTGGTCGGAAAGAAAGTTAGGACAAGATGGCCTGATGATAATAACTTTTATGAAGCTGTGATAACTGATTACAATGCAGTTGAGGTATATCGAAGTTGTGATTTTAAGACTTATGCTTATTCTGTGCTTAAATTGTCTTGTGGTTTTTCAGGGTCGACATGCTCTTGTTTATGATATTAATACTACTAATGAAACATGGGAATGGGTCAACCTCTCTGAGGTAGATATTTGCCTTACTCTCCTTTCCTTAAACATAACAATATTTGATTTATTATCCTTTTTTTTAGTTATTAGTCTTGTCATAGAGAACATAACTTGATAGTTGACGGTTCTCATATTATATTAATTGATGGATGGGATTAAAAGCGAAAGAAGTAGTAGCTTTTAGCTTGGACTACGATTATTGTAGGCAAGTATAATTATTTTTCTTTCATGTCTTGGATTAGTTCCATCTAGCTGATTTTCAGGTCATTATTAAATGCTTCAACAACCACCCCACCACCTCCCCTAATTTTATTTTATTCAGTGAGGCTATTTTGAAAAAAAGATGCAGAATTAACATTTTAGCTTTACACAATAGTTTGTTGTGGGCCCGACTAGCATGATTCTGTCATTTTCATCTTTTCAGCAAATGAAATCATTCTAGCTTGGAGTAGTCTTCACATTATTACTTGCAATAGACTCCCTTAAAGCTCATTCAAGGCTTCTTCTAAGTATTTCCTTGAAGTATTTGAAATGGTATATGGTGCTTATGGAATGTATCGACATAAAGTGAAGCTTATGTTTGGGATAGAAAATACATTTCTTAGTGGCAACCTTAGCCCTATAAAAATAGCCAGAACAAGATAGACATCTCAATGGGGGAAAAATCGAAAGAAAGCTGAGTGCTGGTGTGAAATTTTGACATACTATTTTGATATATGGTACTATAACCAATAAGCATATGCAATTGGAGCAAGAAAAAAATTGGAAAACTCCAATGTATAAAGACAATATAAAGTACTTGCTTGTTGATCAAACCATACTGATCCATAACAAGGAACAAAAAATGCTGGTCAAGCTCTGACCACTTTGCATCTCTGCAGATTTCTCCTGATGATATACAATGGGAAGGTGAAGACCCTGGGATTTCGCAGCGTGGAGGTTATGGTGGGCCAGGACATGGAATGAGTCGACCTGTTGGTCGAGATAATGCTCCAGCTGGCGGAAGAGGTAGGGGATTGGGCAAAGTTCAATCCAGGAAGGAATTTCCACAACCGCAGAATGGCATTGGAAAGAAAGGACCAGAAGACATTCAATTACTTCATACTGATACTTTAATTAAGGAGGTAAGTAACAACAATGGTCTATAATTACATACTCAAATTTGCTACTTTATGTTAATTGACTGTTGACCTCTGGCAGGTGGAGAGGGTTTTCAGTGCTAGTCATCCTGACCCCATGGAGATAGAGAAGGCAAAGAAAGTGCTGAAGGTTCGCCTGTGCAATTTTGCTGTATTTGATCTCGTGCATTAAATATCATTTTAGATTGGTTTTTTTTTTTTTTGAGACAAATTAGCTTATTGTTTTTGCCTTTGGTAACTCAGGAGCATGAACAAGCGCTTACTGATGCCATATCAAGAATTACGGGGTTATCTGATGGTGATAGTGGTATGTTTTGGATTAGCTTTATTTTGTTTCTGGTTTTATTATTGAACATCTGTTTATTTTCCAGATAGATAGTAGTTTAAAGGAAATTTACCTATGCGATCCTAAACCTAATTAAATTTACACATTTTACAGTAACACCCCTTGAGGCTTCAATAATAACCAACACCTCGTGTTCAATTATTACCAACTCCTCTTTTGTAACACAAAGGTGTCATCATCATAAAAATTTAATAAGATGCCTATTTTACTCTTGGAGAGGTTACCCTTGTTCATCTTCAATGAACATGTAAATTGGAAAGCCATTATGTTTTCATTTTCTCAAATGTATCAAACCATGTATTATCTTGAAGACAACTGCACTTTAAGTTCCATAGGACTGGTGCTTCAACACTTTTGGTTCAATGTTTTATAAAATTACCCTTTACATTCCATTTTTATTAATTATGTCCCTCTAATTTTGGACTGAAAGTACAAAACTGAGACAGTGTCCTATGAAACAAGAAGTACAAAACTGGGACTATTCTATGGGACCTAAAGTACCAAATTGGATTGAAAAGTGGGTGATAAGACCAAAAGTGCAACACATTTTCAAAAGTTGTGACCTAAAGTGTAATTTTGATAAGCACATTGCAAATTTGCAGAAGGTCCGATCCTGTTGGACTAAAAATGCAATTTTGCCTGTCTGAAGTTAATTTTATTTAGTTCAAGAAGATTTGATATTATATTATTGCACATCTTGCACGTAAAATCTTCCTTCACGGCTTCTCATTTTGGTGATTCATTTCGACAGATGGTGGCCGTTTTTTACATGGACAAGCAATGGGGAGGGAATAACGAAGCTGATATATCTTGTCGTGGGGATAAAATGGATGAAGGATTTAGATAACTGCCTATTAGGACTGGTGGCAAGGGAATGCATCTGACTTCTATCAATATGGAAAAAGTTCAGATTGATTTAGGACAATGTTGTATAATGGCATACATTCCCTAACATTTGGATTATTTTAGTTTAGTCTGAAGTGGTAGCTGAGATGGGTTTTTTCCCTTTTATTAGGAGGTTTGTGTAAAATTATTACAGTTGCCATTAACATTGTGGTCATGTAAAAAATTGTAATTGTTACTTAGAATCGCCATTGAAATAAATCTTCACTATCATCATCATCATTATCATCCTACTATGAAGCACGTAGTATAGTCAATGGGTTGGATTTGGACTTGTCTAGATCTGTACCCATAATCACTTCTTGTATTCGGACTGGACCTTCAATGACTCTTTAGACAAAATTCATTTGATCTTAACTTTTAATGGAAGTTATTTTGAACAATAAGTTGCACTTTTTATTTTTTCATTTACTATTAAAGGGTAAAAAATATTACCAAAAAGACCTTAAAATAATACAAACCTATCCATCATCTTCATCCCAACTCCTTAGTCCTTTACTGATGCACAGATGATGTGGTTTAACAAACAACTGAAATTTATCTCATTTGATTTTTATATACCAATACCCCAGATGCTAGATTAAATTACTAATTAAACAATAACATACCATGTATGTTGAGATGGCCGAGTTGGTCTAAGGCGCCAGATTAAGGTTCTGGTCCGAAAGGGCGTGGGTTCAAATCCCACTCTCAACAGTGATAAATTTTCCAGTTTTATTTTGCCATTTTCTTAATTCTCCTGCCACGTTTTCGAGCCTATTTTCGTCAGTTGACGTAAATATGGCCTATTATAGTACGTCCAAGCCCATGTAAATTTGGGCTTAAAAATCCTATAAAAGTCTCACGGGCTCCTCAATTGAAACAGAAATTAAAAATTGAATCTAAAATTCACTTACGGTGATACCGCCACTCTTCGCCCCCGAACCCTAATCTAGGGTTTTTCTATTGTTCCTTCTTTCTTTTCAAATTAGTTTCCCCTCAACTTCACGATTTCCACGCTGAATTTCTTTTTTAAATATATTCTGATAGTCACTTTTTCATTTTAATTTCTTGCAACTGTTGTTGTATAATAGATCTAGCAGTGATAATGGATTTCGGTCGCAAAAGAGGAAGAACTGACTCCGCTTTCTCTGGAAATGGAGGTTTCAAAAAATCAAAGGAAGGTTAGTGTTTTATGCATGATTTATTGTTAATTGGGTTTCTTTGTTAAGATTCGGGATAAAATGCTATATGTGCAAGCATATGCTATGTTTGTGAAGAATATACGCCATGAAATTTGCTCATATCTTATTTTGAGTTGTCTAAAAACGAGACTCAAATTTTATAAAAGTTTCAGGTTATCAAGTAGGAGTATTATTTAAAACTAAGCCGTAAGCTAAAAGAGAACCAAAAAAGGGATACTACTTAATAATAGTATCGTGTTGATTTTTTTTCAATTGAAAGTTTTGGGAAAATTTTACATGTGAAAAACTAGTTACTATCTACTGAAAGAATTGTATAAAGACACATATGTGCTTTTCAACAAATTAGTATCCCTACAGTTTATGAGAATATTTGAATAAGCTTATACTGAATTTTGTTTTAATTTCTGGAATAATGAGGGTATAGATGATTACTTGATTTTGATTTAAGGTTGCCGAAGGTAAAATTTGTTGAGATATGTAACTGAACTAAGGAAATCAACTTTTTGATACAGAAATGGACCCCTTTACAACTGGTGTAGGAAGCAAATCAAAGCCATGCACCAAGTTTTTCAGGTTCTAATCTTAATCTATCTAAACCAAACTTTGAATATTACTCATGTTCAAATTGTAAACGAATATTCAGTTATAAAAGCTAAGGCAAGCTCATGTTGGTTTTAATTTAAGTGTTGTGATATTAGTTATTCAACTTGGCCTATAATAAATGTTAACGATCTTATTTAGTGGTTGAGACGTAAAAATCTCTGTTTCCTGTCTTGTAATAATCACATATGGTACAAGTGCAGATTAGAATACAGAAGAAAAAGAACATGGAATGAATCCCTTCCTATCTCATTAACATGTGTTAGTATCCTATTATATGGAGGAAGGTCATGCATGATAATGCTATTTGAAACCAGCTGATGTGATTTAATATAAAATTCAGTTGTTTACAATGCTCTCTTTGGCCATCTTATTTCTCACTTCTCTGTGTTGATGATTCAGCACATCCGGGTGCTCTTTTGGTGATACATGTCACTTCCTCCATTATGCTCCTGGACACAGTGCACATGCTCAGTTAGGAATCATGGGTGGGAATGCACCCGTACCTCCTGGAAGGAATGCGCATTTCATTGATGGTCCTGCCCCAGCCATGAAAACAAAGCTTTGCAACAAGATTAGCACTCCAGAAGGATGCAGATACGGTAACAAATGTAATTTTGCTCACAGTGAAATGGAGCTTGGGAATCCGAGTACTCGTAGTTATGAAGATCCACGTTCCAGGGAACACTTTGGTGGGTTTCCCAATCACTTTGGGCCATCCCCACATGAGTTATCTGCAGGTAACTTTGGTGCATCAGCAACTGCAAAAATTAGCATAGATGCAGCTTTTGCTGGTCCAATTATTGGGAAGAATGGTGTGAACTCAAAGCAGATATGTAGACAAACTGGGGTTAAGCTTTCTATAAAGGAACACGAGACAGATTCTAATCAAAAAAATATTGAGCTTGAAGGCACATTTGATCAGATCAAGGAGGCTAGCTCAATGGTACGACAGTTACTCATGAATATTAGTGCTTCTGCTGGTCGGGCAGAAAAGCCCATGGGCTCATTTGGACAGGGTGCTCAGCCAAATCACTATAAGAAAAAGATGTGTGAAAATTTTCCCAAGGGATTGTGCACTTTTGGGGAGAAGTGTCATTTTGCCCATTCTGCCAGTGAATTGAGAAACTCATTGGCTTGAGTACTGTTTTGTAACCAGAACATTGAAAGTATGTATGAAGCTTCTGTCAAAAATAGAAGAAAATTATGTGTTAGTTCATTTTTAGACTTTTTAAGTTCTTAGTTGATTTTCTTGGTTCCCTTTGCCTTTTATTTTTCGTGAAAGTGGTGGTGTTTCTGTGTAAGTGGTGTTTTTGTGATAGGTTGGAGTTGGGTTAATATTCTTTTGACCCGTATCACAGTGTATCCAATTTATTTACCGCCCAAAACCTTGGAATCTAGGTTGAAGCTGATGGAGATTCTCTCCTAAACAGCTAGGTTGGGTGTTCCAGAAAATTGATAATAAAATGTTGAATATGTAGAACTGACGGTAAGATATATTGATAAAAAACTATGATAGCACAAGAGAAAATAAGAAGGAATTCTGAATTTGAATTTGTACCCTGCAAACGTAACATAAGACAACCTATTCTCATCATAATCATCTAACTTTTGAGAAAGTAATAAAATCCTATTAGTCAGCCATAAACTAAACAATTATCTCCTGAGCTTGATCGTTCTTTCTAAAATAAGCAGAAGTGTATATGAGATATTTCATCTTAACCACTAATAATAGTCAACGTAAAATCTATATCATAATTTTTGGTCAAGATGTTCGACAATGATGTGGCTGTCGGATGTATGAAATTTTCAGAAATGCCAAACAAACAGGCTGATTTTTACTCTCAATTGTGAGTACTGTGAATCACATCTTTTTTACTCTTAATTGTGAGTACTTTCCAAATATCTTTACTTCTCTTATTCCATGGAATAATAGTTTGTCGTGCCCAAATTCCTCTAAACTATCACACTTTGGATTAACTTATTATGTAAAATTTTAAAATTCGATTTGACTTTTAATATTATACATGTTGTCTAATTTGTAAAAGTATCCGTTGGTAGCAATCCCAGTGGTGCATATGGTACGGTTTTACGGTTGTTTTAGTCAAATTAATACCAAACCTATTAATGCGGTTTTGAAAAGTTACATACCAAACTGAACTTTTGAATACCATACCATTATATTAGGTACGGTGCGATTCTGGTATGGTACGGTACAGTTTTACGGTATTTTACGATAATTTTTTAGTTCTCAAACTATTTCACTTAAACAAAAGTTAAGTTTTTTAGATGAAAAAGGTTTGATTGTTTATAAGTTTATAAATATATCTAACTATCTAAGTACGTTTATTACCAAAATTTATAATCTCAAAATTCAATCATTAGATTCGAAAGTGTTTAAAATAAGATCAAAAGCTCAATTGATGTGATCTACTATTGTTTTGGTGGACATTAATATGATTTTCTTGATCATAATTAGAACTTTCGAATCTGATTGTTGAATTTTGAGATAAATCTGGATAACCTTGGGAAACCGGAAAAAAGAGGTGGTATATATATGTTCGTTATCTACTTAAATTATTTACAAGGATTACGTAATTGCCCTCGACATTCTAAAATTGTTTTCACTGGTGAACTCATTGGTGCAAATCACCTTTTCATCTTCTACATGATTATTCACAACGTAATTCTACATTCAACATAAAAAGTGACATTAACGTATGAATGACAAATCATGTCCCACAAAATATCTCATTCAAAAGCACGGGTGTAAACGAGCCGAGTAGTATCGAATGACACGTTGTTCAAGCTTGGTTTGAATTTTATCGAGCTTAAAATTTTGTGTTTGAGCTTGGTTTGATTTCTTAACGAACCGAACTCAAACGAGCATTTATCGAACGAGCTCAAACGAGCATTTATCGAACGAGCTCGAGCCGAGTATCGAGTAGCTTGGTATTTTATATGTGTTTTTCAATTTTAAGCTTATCGAGTCGAGCTTGAGCCGAGCATCAAAAGTTATCGAACGAGAAATCTTGTTCAAGCTTGTTTGATTTGTTTGACGAACCGAGCTTTTATCGAACGAGCTCGAGCCGAATATCGAGTAGCTTGATTTGATTTTCAGCCCTATTCAAAAGCTTAGGTCGTCCATCCTAATTTGAGCGAAAGACAAAAACATCCCTATATTTTGTCTAACTTTCAAAAAAACTCATGTGTTATTTTAACTCCCATCCTCTGTGTTTGGTTTTAATTACCACACTCGACTCAAGTAGATTAGACTTTTGGCAAAATGACAAGATTACCCCTATGTATTAGTTTTTTTTTTTAATTTATTCCTTTTGAAAACACAAGTATATACTACTTGAGTTTGAGTGTGGTATTTAAACCCAATATGGGGGAGGGGGAGGGATGAATTTAAAATAACACATGAGATTTATTTTGGGAGTTAGACAAAGCATAGGGGCAAGTCCAATGCTAGGGATGAAAATTGAGTAAGCAAAATGGATTATAGATACTCAAATAGTGTTTTGCATATCCAAAAAACAGTCTTTCACTCCAATGTATGTGTATGCAAAATGAAGATATATTTTATTTTCAATTTTTTTTAATTATATAATCCTTTATATTTATACATTCATTTATTTTTCGAGATCTTCAATAAATATAAAGTAAATTTTTTAAGTAAGTTGAAATTCAAATTTCAAAAATTATAAATTAAGTAAACAATAAATATAATTAATCCAATAATTATATTGTATAAAAAAAAAGTAATCCAATTAATTATGCCATCTTTAAAAAACACTCAAGTTAGTAAACAAATCACAAGATACTAATGGTTAAATCTAGTTAATTGAGTAATCCAACAGCACCCTGCACCCATATCAATTAGTAACACAATATTAATAAAATTAAGTAGCCCAATATATGTAACCCATGTTTAATTAATATTAGAAGCCCAACTTAACAAATAATCCAATAATTAAATTAGTCTTATGTCTTCTTCAGAGATTCAAGCCTCTTCCACGCTCAAACAGAGATTGACGCCTTCACCCAAAAATCAGAAGAAAAAAAACTTCAATGATTCTCCAACGACAGATTATGATATAAAAACTTTCTATCAATTGTTATTTTGCCGAAAATTACAAGAAATTTGAAAAAAAATTGTTGAACAAGAAGGTGGGGGTATTTAATGGCAATTTATCAACAACTCAAATTTCTTATCCAATAGTAAAATTGTCAGATTTTTCCTTCCCTCCCTTTTTTTCATTCTCACTTTCTCTCTCTTCCTCAATCACTATATATCCATTCCGAAAGTACAATTTCCAAAATAGAAACTTTTCATGCATTGGAGTGTAAAAAATTGCAAACTGAGGATGAAAATTGGCAGTTAGGGCTTTGCATCCCCATTTCCATCCCTGCATTGGACTTGCCCTAAGTGTGTTTTGTCTTTCGCTCGTACAACTAAGATAAAATTATCATATCAAAAGAAAAATGTGAACAAATACTTGCATTTTCCACGTAAGCACACTCTCTTTTCTGGTTGGCGCTGGCTTGAGAGCACATTGAAATTTATGGGAATTAAAATTACACAAAAAGTTTTTTGGAAGTTAGACAAAACATATGGAGTGTTTTTGTCTTTCACTCTCCTAATTTTCAGGAAGCAATAGGTCCACCCAAAGGTTATTCGGGTTTTTATGTGTTATAATATATTTACTAAAAGTTACGTGATTGCATTTTTGCCTGAAAAGTGCCGAAAAGTTGATCGATATAACACATTTTGTTTAAATGTAAATTATTTGGTTAGAGAGATATAAATTTTATACTTGGGGATCATAAGTTTGATTTAACCTTTTTTTCTTCAAAATAAAAATGAACACGTAGTTAGAATTTTTTTTTTAGTTCTCCTATAAAATTATATAATATTCATTTATCATTTGTAATGTATAACTAAGTTGAAACACGAAACAAATCTAACATAATTTTTATTATTCATATATTGAAGTGAATTTGAAAATACTTAGTTAGTAGGAATCAAATAATCTCGAGTTTCTTTATTTGTTTTTAAGAATACAATTCCTAGAACGTATATAAACCCTCACCTCAACCCCACATCAGCTCAAATAATTTCAAAATCTTGAACTTGAACAAAATCTCGCGCCACCGTCATCTCATGGCCCCCTCCACCCCTCCTCCGCCGCACGACCCTTCCACCACCACTACAAGACCGCTCTTTTCCAGACCCCCTTCTAATCCTCAACAACCCTTTTATTCCTCTCCTCCTCCATCTCGACTCCCCTCCAACCCTAACCCTAATTACCCTCAATTAGCTCCCCGCCCCCCTCATATCCACCCCCACGACCCCTCCCAACTTCTCTACCCCCTCGCCTCCTCCGGTCGTGGTTTTCTCTCCAGGCCTGTTTCCCGTCCGTCCCACAGGCCGCAGGTCATTTTTCCTTATTCGGATCCGGGTCAGGGTAATCCGGGTTTCATCAGACCGCCCCACTTGCCTCCCCACTTGATGCTCGGGTCTGGAACAGGTGGAGGAGGAGGGGTAATGCCTGGTGTGGTTAAAGGAATTCCTGTCTCCTCTTCACAGCACCCAAAAGTACTACTTCAATTTCTTCTTCTTTTGATTTGTCTTTTATATTTGTGGTTGTTTAGAGTGATGTTAATTCAGAATTGCGTGGTTTAGATGTTTACTTTTGGGTTAAATAATCGATCTTGGAGAAGGAGGGTGCTTCTTTTTGCATATTGAGCTTTTAGATAAAGGCACAGAGCAGCTTTTAGATAAAGGCACAGAGCGACAAAGAAATTCGTTTTCATCTAAAGTTATTTAGTTTATTCATTAATTGTAACCTTTTGTGATTGATCTATACTATTATTTGGTCCTCTGGTTGTTGGAGTGTATGCTACTAACTGTGGTGAGACTTTGCTAAACTATATTTGTTTCCCTGTTGATGACAGTCGAAGCTTAGATATCATATAGTGATTAAGGGCTGAGATGAAGCTTGGAGGAGTGTATCCTCTTTGATTTCTTGAATTTTTTGTATTAATGTCCTTAATTTGCAAAAAATGATTGGTGTTACTAATATATTTAGATGCATACATTTTTTACTTCATGCCTCATTTTGTGCTTAAGCAGCAAGACCTTGGTGCTATGTTCTATTTAAAGAACAACCTTAGTATTATTATTCAATAGCAAGAGACCGTTTACCAAAGTCAACCATGAAGTTCAGTTTGGGTCAGAATATTGCAAGTTGTATTTTATATGGTTCATGCTTCTAAATTGTCTTTGTAATTGTACTCTTGGCCTGATTCTAGGTTGGCCCTCCTTCAGCTTCAGTTCCGGATAGTAATGGCCACAATGATTTAAGGTTTTTACGTTATACTATTCTCTTATATTCTCTCTCTCTCTGTGTGTGTGTGTGTGTGTGTGTGAAGGTCTTTGTGTTCTTGTTTTCCTATATTGAAATTCCCAACATTTTCCTTATTTTTTGCATGGACAGAAACATGGATGACGCTTTGGCTATTGTCAGAGATAGGAAGGTAAATGATTGTTACTCTGTGTGTGTGAGTGTGGGTGTTTTTTGGGTATTAAACTCTATTTTGTATATATAAATATATATATGTATATAATTACAGAAATAAATGCTTAGACATATGTTTTCTAATTTTAACAATTTTTGGGGTCTTCTTATTTCTATTTTCATGTTTTGCTATATTTTTGTTGAATTGGTCATATTGTCACCAAAGGAACTGTCTTATATGTGCCAGTTGATTTAATTTTTTTTCCTGTATGCTTGGTGGTGATAATGGTATTTCTTCCTATTGCAGGTCAGAATACATGAGAATGATTCTCTATATGCCCTCTGCCGTTCATGGTTGAAAAATGGCTTTCCTGAAGAAACCCAGGTATTGTTTCTTGGATTTCATCAAAGATTACACGTGTTCTGTATGTCAGTTTTTGGCATCCCCAAAAACCTCAAACATGTAACTTTTTAGCTATGAGGTATTGTGGTCGGTAAGAATTTTGAGTCACTGAAGCTTTAAATTTGGCTGTCAAGATCTGGTTGAAAATGCAGTTATCAGTTATTCCATGGTACTTCCTCGTCATTTGTGGCTGTTAAAAAATGATTACTTTAGGGGCTGTCTGCATTTCATTTTCCATTTGAGACACAATATATTGCATTATCATGCTCTAACTGTGGCGTTTCCCTTAATACTGATCTTGCACTGCCAGTGATTGTGAATTATAGTAATTTCTTCCTCACTCACTGATTTAATAAAATCATTTGATTTTTCATTGTCAACTGCACTTCTATTTGTTAGTTGTATTGTAGTTTTAGGCTTATAGAAAACTGCATGTGGGGTATTATTTGGAGGGCATATGATGTGGTGTTCTGAATTCTGATTAATCTTATTACGATTTTGTTACTGTACTAGCGTACATCATTAAGCTCTATCCAAGAAAATTAAGAAGTTATATCCAAGAATGCCTATTCTTGAGGTTATATTTCTGTTTACATGTTTTGATTGATTGTTTGAAATTTTGAATTGGCTATGTTGGCCTATAAATGACTAGCAGGCCACATGTAAATTGTCTTATAGATTTAGAATGTGCTTTTGTTTCCAAATTTAGAATCATCAACATGAAGTACCTCTAAAACTCCAAAGATTATTACTGAGAATTATAACATTCAGTTTATCTAAAAGTTATCTTACTCTCTTGCAATTAGAGTCTCAAAGATTCGTCATCTTGAAATATTCTGATCCTCTGATTATGTGGGCACGCGTAGCCTTTAAGTACATGTTCTCCATCTTATCAGCCACAGTACATGGATGCTGTAAAATCTCTTCCCAGACCTTTGCCAGTAGCTGCACAAGTTGTGGATTCACCAGATAAAAAGGAAGTAAGTAGAGAAGAGGAAGATGAGGTTGGTACTTGAAATTGTAAAAGACATTTTCTCTTTAAAGTCGATAGTTCTTTTTATTCTTTTTCGCATTCATTTTTATTTTAGGATGAAGGATCTGTTGAGCATTTATCCGCAAAGGAGCTACTGCAGAGGCACGTCAAGCGTGCTAAGAGAGTTCGATTACGGTAACTGCTCGTCCTATATGCATTTTTAAATAGGCTTTTTAAGATGATAGAATGATTGTTTATTCTGTAAATTTCCCTCCACTAAATATAGTTAGTGTTTGTTTAGGCTTAACAAAATATAACTGTTTCTGGTGTCAGAAATCCCGATGCTAGGATTTGATTTTGCTGATTTTCTTTGCAGGCTAAAAGAAGAAAGACTTCAAAGAATTACTAGATACAAAACCAGACTTGCTCTTCTCTTACCCCCAATGGTAGAGCAACACTTCAAAAATGAATCTACTGCAGCAAACTGAAATAATCTCTCCTCTTGGTCATTATGGTATGTAATATATCCTCATATGACGTTCGAGACCTCGTGCTTTTAAGATGTAGGAAACAAGAGACCTCATGATTGGCAGCATAAAATTTCTACCATTTCAGTCTTGCTTTTTCTCAGAGGCCATTTATTGTCTTTATCCAGTTGAATTGCCAATTCTGTAATATTGTGCAGATCTTAAAGCGTAGTTGTGATTAGATCGGAAAGCGTTTGCAGGTTGAGAATTCTTTTAGCTAGCTGCAGTTTACAAACTGTTTTGGACCAATATATATGACATCCTAAACATATTTGTAATTAACTAAACATTTGTCTCTGTTAAGGTTGTTTTTTTATGGTATTTCATATACATTTTTGAAGTGAAAGTTTGTAATTCTTATGAATATTTTGAACAGATTTTCGCTTTCTCTCTCTATTTTTCCTTTTTCCTTGTGGATATTTACATAGAAGTACATTTTTTTGGGGGATATTGGTTGTTTGTTAAGGTGAAAGGATTGAATTGATTATCATCGAGTCCAACTGAATAAGGAAAATTAATTATGCTGCCTGCAAGATTACCAACTTTGATGACTCGAGCAATGTGAAAACTTGGACAAGATTCAAAAACGCCATTATTCACAAGCCATGTTCTTCTATATTAAAATATTGATTTATGTTCATTTCTCATGGAATAATATTAGTCCCCAAAGGAATGTTTCTAGGAAAGTAATACAAAGACTGCTTCAGAAATTGGTGGTCAAACTAAGATCTTATTAGATTTTGTGCTAACAAATATAAACTATTTTTGTTCATCTGTGTTTCCGGATTAGGTTGGAAAAAGTGTCTTAAGACCATTTCTTTCCACTAATTAACCACCTTGTAAAGTTGGAGTTTGAAGATATAATCTTACAAGGGTTAGTTGTCTTATTAAGGTAAACAAATTAAGAAACTTATTTAGTAAACAAATTAATGAGTTACAATGTCCAGGAAAACAATTTTCCAGAGTTTAAGGGCCTATTTGGAAGGGCTTTGACTCAGTTTCAAAAAAATGGTTTATGTGAAACCTTATTTGGTTAGGTTTTGGATGTTGGGTTTTGTGGTTTTAAAAAAACTGAAACCCCACTTTGGATTGTGTTCAGATGTTGGAGGTTCGGGAAAAATAGTAGGTGGTAGGTGTCAAATCAATGTCTTTTTTATAGAGTTTGTGGGGGGGGGGGGGGGGAAAGTAGATGATAGGTGTCAAATCAAAGTTTTATAGGTTTCAAGAGTTTGGATGTTGGTTTCTGAATAAGTTTGTGATGAGTTTAATGAGTTGGACGAAAACTCATTTGGAGGGGTGTTGGTCCGGTCTCGCGGGTGCCAAAACCCAACCACATAGACCCTAAGTTTTTTTGTTAAAATTAACATCTTACATGACATGACATTGTATCAAAGACAACAGTGATAGTATTACTCTTAAATTATCACTAATTGCCAGTAGTAAATGTTTAATAATTTAAGTTATTACTATTGAAAATTGTCACATAATTATCACAGCCCAACATCACAGCCCATAATATAAAATTACAAAAAAAACCCATAATTAATGATCAAACAAAAATAAACCCTATTTATAAAATAATTCATCAATTTCAAACCATATCTACGACTTTTGCCAAGAAAAACTTAAAAATTTTATTTTAAAATAAAACCCTAAAACCCTAACCCTAAACCCTAAACCTAAACCCTAAACCCTAAACCCTAAACCTAAACCCTAAAACCCTAAACCCTAAACTCTAAATCAAACCCTAAATTAAACATTATGTAATAAACTCTAAATTATAGGCATTGCAAGTGCTTTTAAATTATGAGTTTATATTTTTATTGTAATTTTTAAGATATTTTATATACAAATATTGATAAATGATAAATTATCATTTGGAAAGTAATGAATTATTTTTTATATGAGTAATATTGTATACTTTATGTGCTCTTTTGTAATTTTTGAAAGTTGAGTGGGTTGTTAATAGATTAAAAGATTATTTGAAGAAAACCTGTTAAACAAGTAGTAGGTAACACATTTACCTTTAAAAATATAAAAAATGGGCTGTACAATGGGCTGTGAAGTTTAAGGCTGTGATATAATCATTTTCCTATAATCTTACAAGGGTTAGTTGTCTTATTAAGGTAAACAAATTAAGAAACTTATTTAGTAAACAAATTAATGAGTTATAATGTCCAGGAAAACAATTTTCCAGAGTTTAAGGGCCTATTTGGAAGGGCTTTGACTCAGTTTCAAAAAAATGGTTTATGTGAAACCTTATTTGGTTAGGTTTTGGATGTTGGGTTTTGTGGTTTTAAAAAAACTGAAACCCCACTTTGGATTGTGTTCAGATGTTGGAGGTTCGGGAAAAATAGTAGGTGGTAGGTGTCAAATCAATGTCTTTTTTATAGAGTTTGTGGGGGGGGGGGGGGGGGGAAGTAGATGATAGGTGTCAAATCAAAGTTTTATAGGTTTCAAGAGTTTGGATGTTGGTTTCTGAATAAGTTTGTGATGAGTTTAATGAGTTGGACGAAAACTCATTTGGAGGGGTGTTGGTCCGGTCTCGCGGGTGCCAAAACCCAACCACATAGACCCTAAGTTTTTTTGTTAAAATTAACATCTTACATGACATGACATTGTATCACAGACAACAATGATAGTATTACTCTTAAATTATCACTAATTGCCAGTAGTAAATGTTTAATAATTTAAGTTATTACTATTGAAAATTGTCACATAATGTTTATCACTAGCTAATTGTTGGTAATAACAATTTAAATACAATTCTTATCACTAATATTCAAAGAAATCATACAATGACAAGTTTTGGATTATTGTTACTTAATTTGGTGATCAATTTTGACATTGTAACCTAACTTTCTTGAGAGATTTTTTTTTGTGGACTTTCTTATTTGATTATTTATTTAAGTTAATCAATTATCAATTCGAATTTTTATTCTAAGATCTCTATAACAGGTAATTTATGTTTTTTGTATTAAAAGGAAAAATGTAGAATCTTAATTCTTCTAGTAAATATTATTATTATTATTTTACTTGCTAAAATTGAACCAAATATAACTAATACTACTAAAATTTGTCTTCAAACCCCAAACAAAAGAAGATGACTTCCCTCTTTGTCTCTTGTCTTTTCCCCTATATTATATTGACTCAACTTTTCCTTTCCTTTGACTAAAGAAAGCATATAAATTCTCTTATTCTCATTTCTCATCATATGCAATAATGCAAATGCAAGTAATCAACATCCATTGAGATTAACATGCAAATCTTCTAAGCAGTATATATAAATAATTAAATATGATGAATATTTAATAATAATCTAATGATTCGAAATAATGATTCCACCAGCTACTACGGGCCTGTTTGTTTGGCGTTTCCCAGATTTTTTTCGTGTTTGGGAAATGCCAAACAAACATGTTTTATACTTTCAGAAATAAATTTTTCATCATTAATTTTCTCAAATTACTCTCTCAAAAGCCAAACAAACAACAATTTTCTTATCTCAAAACAAAACCTATACAAACTCTACTTTGATTTGACATAAAGTAACCTATCTCTTACACAATTTATCTCACATAACAAACATGATTTGACATAAAGTCTTACACATCTTACACCTACAACTCAACTCTTCCAAAAAAACTTATACCTACTTTATTTCTCAAACCATTCTCTCAAAACCCAAACAAACAACATTACGCAAATCGAGATTATTTCACAAACCTCCACTACTCTCCCAAACTACTTTCCCAAACGCCAAACAAACAGGCCCTACGTATCACAAAATCTCTTACAAATTTCTTTCAATGCTTGAGGTCCTATTTGTTTGGTGTTTGGGAAAGTAATAGAGGTTTGTAAAATAATCTCGTTTTGTGTAATATTGTTTGTTTGAGTTTTGAGAGAGTGGTTTGAGAAATATAGTAGGTGTATGTTTTTTTTGGAAGAGTTAGGTTGTATGTGTAAGATGTGTAAGACTTTATGTCAAATCATTTTTGTTAAGTGAGATAAATTATGTAAGAGATATGTTATTTTATGTCAAATCAGAGTAGAGTTTATATACGTTTTGTTTAGAGATAATAAAATTGTTGTTTGTTTGACTTTTGAGAGAGTAGTTTGAGAAAATTAAGATATAAAAAATTTATTTCAAAAAATAAAAAATATATTTATTTGATATTTTTCAAATACAATTTTTTTTTAGAAACGTCAAACAAACATACCCTGAGTGTTTGTTAACAGATTTTTTTTCAATAAGCGTAGGTTGAATTCTGTCTTAAAATCAAATATAATTAATTAAAACCTGTCCTTTCTAATTATTTCTTTTTCTTATTTCAACGCTCAGTATATATCTTCAGAATAATTACGAATAGCGTGTAGAGCATGCCGTGTAGAGCATGCCACTATATATTCTGAAAATGGGCCCCTCATACAATATTAGTTATGTCATGATGCTCCTTTATGGTCTATTTGGATGGGTTTTGGCTCGGTTTCGTGGATCTCGGTTTAAAAAAAATGATTTGGGTGGTTTCGATGAAATCTTTGAGACCTCATTTGGATGGGTTTTGGCTATTAGGTTTTGTAGTTTGAATAAGTTGAAACCCCACTTGGATTGGGTTTGAATGTTTGGGTTTAGGGGAAAAAGTAGTTGGTAGGAGTCAAATCAATGTCTTTTTTTGTGATATTTGGGGGAAAAAGTAGGTGCTAGAAGTCAAATCAATGTTTTATAGGTTTTAAAAGTTTGAGTTTGAATTTCTGAATAGGTTTTTTATGGTTTTATGAGTTTGATTAGTTTGATTAAAACTCATTTGAAGGGATTTTGGCTCGGTCTCGCGAAACCTGCGAGACCGGACCAAAACCCATCCACATATAGCCTTAATTCTTTTGCATAGACAGTAATTTGACCCTTCACTAGTATTTCACCATGTCTTGTCTTTTGTGTAAGTGGAAATAACCTAGTACACAACAACTTGTTCCATTGACAATTATTCAATAATCTAAAACGTGTCTACATGCACTGGTTGAACAATAGTGTTTTTTTTTTTTCTATTAATTTTTTTTTTGATAATTCTTCTATTAATTATTTGTATGCTAAAATAAACTGAGTATAACAATTTTTTCAAATTGACCACGATTCAAGCTCGAATAACTTAATATTTTTGTCATGTTTTTACTATGAAATCGTTAATTATCAACCACTTGAAATTCTGGCTCCAATCCCACCAGATAGTAATCAAATAGATTTTCTGATGAAATTACGTTTGCTTATTACAATTTAATTTCTTCTTATATGGTTATGTATTGATTGTTTTGTAGGGTAATTAACCATTTTATTTCGTACATACATAATTGAAGTCGCTATGCGGATTTAAACCTAATATGACTGAAAAAAGAAATCAAGAATCGTTGTGATGCAATTCAACCTTATCCTGACATAAATCTGTCCTAGGCTCCTAGCTAGACTTTTCTATTTCTTTTTTAGACTTTTCTATTTCTACAACACGAATTGAAGAGGTGATTATAGAAATTATTGTGCTATAAAGATTCCTAAATAAGTTTTTGACTGGAATACTATATATGAAATTGGTTTTCCACGTAATGCTTCACTTTTTAATTAACTTTTCTAAACTTTACATAAATCATTTAGATTAAAAACATTATTAAAAGTTGTTAGATTAAGTGGACAATATCATCTCTTTTTGGGTAAAATCATGCCTGCATGACAAGGTCCAAGCTAGGCTCTATACAAATGTCAATTTGATGCTCCCTCATACATATATACTAAAGTAGCTAGAGATAATGCTCAAAATATTTGAATGATCAGTTGAACATATATATAAATTTAGCTACCCAATCTTGAAGTTTCTCTACATATAGATTTTTTCATCTTAATTCCGATTTTGCCGATTAGGTCTAACCCATATATATGACAAGATAAAACATAATTATAGTGTAATTCATTAATATATATGATCTTTTAATAAATAATTACTAGAATGTATTTTAGTAGTTACTGATATATTTTTTGATATTATATGAATATATGATTACGATGTATTTGATTGTTTCTCCTGAAAAAGCTAAATTCTGATTTTACTTTGTTGTTATTTGCATAATTTCTTTAGTAATTACTAATTATCAAACATTTTAATATTGCAGGCATGCGCAATTGGGTGAAATTTTGGTCGGTGTCTTATCCAATATATTCAAGTTGATTAAAAATATACACGCTATTTTAGTTTAATGATAATTTGTTTATAGAATAATTAATAAATCCGACTAGTTGTCGATGATGACTTAGCCAAGTGGTTAAGGATGATGCTTCATGATTCTTGGTCATGGGTTCAACTCTCACGAATGTGGGTATTAATTTCTCTAGTTTAATACTAGCAATTTAATAGTTGTAATTAGTTTACTTTCGATTCAATATAGTGTTTGATATAACGATATATTCACCATCTCAAAAAAAAAAAAAAAAAAAAAAAATCCGACCAGTTTCTCTTTTATTTATTTATTATTTTTTAAGAAATAATCAACAAGCATCCGGTAATTATTCATGAATATTTATCCCATTTGATCGTAACATGATTTTCGAAATAAATATTCATATACTAATATACTTAATTGCAATGTTCTCCTCAAATAAGAAGGCCTAAAATATAAATCTTCAGTATATATATAGTACTATCACATAATATTAAATTATATAATCCACTTAGAATCCTTACTAGCTAAGAAATGTCCTACTTCAAATAAGCATAATAAATATCAACCAACCAACATGTCATGAATGATTAATCACCATCTTTTGAATAAATGGTCGAATTGAAAAGTATATATATATGCTCACCATTGATAAGTCATATCAAAAGATATATCTTTTGTTTTCTTGATAAAATCTTTTCATTTGGTTAAATATATGATTGTTATCTCTCCGAACTAGGAAGATAAATGGCTTTATTTTACATACCTCTCTATTCAAACTATTATTATTCAAATGGGCCCAAATGAAGATCCTCGGAAATTATGGGAAATCAAAACTTAGCACAACTCTTAGGACGATATATAAATTGGTAGTTAGATTTTCTATTTGGGTGATTAGGTCAAGCCCCTTTTCAACTTTAATATGATTAATTACCAATGGGATTATGGGACAGGATGGGTCCATGGTCGGTTCCCTAATTAAATCATGAAACACTAATTAAATTTCACATGTTTTGTTTTTTTAATTTTTCCAAACCTCCCACCCCATGTATTAAATTAGTGGTTCATTTGTTTGTCTTTACCTAGCAATTTTATCTAATGTTTTGTGGGGTAGTTGTCATGACGGTAAAAAGATCTCATAATTCCAAAATTGTGTCATTTTATCTTGTTTAGTGTTACTGTCAATGATGACGTAGCCTATTGATAATTACTGACAAAGTTGAGGCCGCAGGACCAAGAGATCTTGTGTTCAACTTTCACTAATGTGATTTTTCTTTAGTTTAATACTAATATTTAGTAGTGGTTTATTTATTTACAATTCTTTATAATTGAACAATTATTAAAATTAATGATTTTTGATGATGCTGAATGTATTTTAAAAAAAAATTGTTTAGTGTTACTTTCTGAAAATTAATTTTTAACTTTTGGAATAAGGTAAGGGTTTTGACATTTATGAACACATTTGACATATGATATAAGTTAACGTATCGATTATTTACAAAACATATTCAAATACTTGAAATAACTGGCGTGAGTGATCACGTATATGATATTTCCAAGAAATTTTGATTTTTGATCTAAATTGATATGAAAACGAGCACATTATTAATTTATTTTTTATCACACTAGAATTACATAATATATGCATAAGTTTATTTTTATCACACCAAAATTACTGAATCCACATTTCCATGATCCATGCGTGATGAGTGGGAAATCTTGTTTGATTAAATATTCATTAACAATATGCTTGTTGTACTCCATAAATTAAATTACGATAAGTTATTCATGTTATGGCAAGTTTATTGCACGTAATAACCAATTTTGATGCAAATACTTTTTAAGTCTTAGGTCCAGCACACCAACTTATCATGAGCCGATATGAATCGTAATTTTACTTCTTTAGGAGGCGTAACATGAAATGTAATCACCAGTTCATTATAACTATTCTTTTTTAATAAACACTAAACACCCATTTCACGCAAATAAATATATACAATGAAAATGAGATCATAAAGTATCATTTATCGTTAAAATTTTAAAATAATGTACACTAATAAGTGATCTACTGCACCATGCCATCCGCCCAATAAATTTTTTAGTATGTACAGTACCTTGAAAATCTGAAATTATGTCAAGAATAGAGCCTAAAAATATACTATATCAAAGGAAAAATGAATAGAACCTAAAAAGGAAAGTAGTCGGACAAGGATTGAAAGAAAGCAATGATGTCACGTGAGAGAGTGTAGTAATAATTGGTGGGTAATAAAGGGTACCTTACTTTAGCAGACAGATTCACAAATATGCCACTTTTGTCCCCATTAATTCATGCAGTCACCAAATAAATGATACTCGTAGTCGTACCCTTCTCCCCACGCCTTGTTCTTCTCTTAATCAATGAATTCTACTTGGTCGTTTTTCAAATTTCAATTAATAAATTTGAAATTAATGAAAACAATTAGACAATACTACCTCCCTAAAACCCCGGGACAAACCAACATACTTCCTTCCACCTATCATGCATATTCATCATAATTACATTTAATTTCATATCATCATATATATATATATATGTCCATCAAGAAATGTTGCATGCTATTCCACCATGTCATAGTTATGCATAATTAATTTTCTTTTAAATCTTAGTAGATTGTTATCCATAAGACATGTACATTAATTACATATATCTAGGAGTAATTATTAGATTGGAGTGACCAATGAGTACTATACATAGGAGTACACATTTTGTGATTGAATTAATTAATTTGTGTTCAAAAGCTAACATATATATATATAGCATAAGACGTATGACAAATATTAGTCCACTACAATTAATTGTGTATGTGAGCTTTTGAATTTAGGAATATATATATGATAATTTATTTTGTTATCTCATTTAACTAAATCTTGAAAGAGTAACTAACTTGTCAATCACATAGTAATTGTTTTCATTCTTCAATTTGGAGCTAATGAAAAAAGCATCAAACAAGTCCTCATTCCAACACACACCAAATTAAATTAATATATACAGCCAATAAAGGAAAAAACCAAATTAAAATAACAACAAAATGTTGTGTTACATATATATATAGTTAATTAATAATCATGAGGTGCTTGCATGCAGAAGCGGGCATTAATATACATATATATGTAGAGAAATAGAGTTTTATCTGGATATATATATATATAGGTAGTTTATGAAGGTGCAGGGTGATTAGGATATGTTTGGGGTGTGGGGGTGGAAGTGGTGGCGCAGGAGGGGCAGATGGTGAGGGTGGTGGGCGGAAGTGCAGAACTAGTAGTACTAGTCATGATTTTTAGAACTCTCAATTCTTGCAACTCTTTGTGCAGTCTTCTGTTCTCATCGCTTAGACTTTCACAACACCTCTTCAAGTAGTCGCAATCCACCTCAGTTTGTTTCAACTTGGTCCTGATAAAATTGCTTAATTATTATTAGATGGAATAAATAAATATATATAATTGTTGTGTACGTACGTACCTTGCTCTTCTGTTCTGAAACCAGACTTCAACTTGTCGAGGTCTAAGATTAAGTTGTTTTGCAAGTGCAACCTTTTGTTTCTGCAACAAGTCATCTTGTGTGGGACTCAAAATGCAATTAATTAATCAAAATATTAGTATTAATTGGGATTGGAAATTGGAAATTGGAAATTACTCACAGGGTTGAGAGTGTTGTGTTGTTTAAAGGTTTGTTCAAGGAAAGCAGACTCATCTTTAGATAATCTCAGTTTTTTTCTTCCCTCATCCATATCCATATCAATATCATTATCATCACTGCCTCTTCTTTCGCCCTGCACGACGTCGTTTTCAAACTCCCTCTTCTTATTCTTATTAAAATTACAATCAGCCGCCGCCGACAACGACGACACTTCTTCCCCCGGCCGTACCCTCTTCACGTCCAACCCTCTTCTCTCTTTAATTTTACCAAACCCCACAAAATTAATTAAATACATATCTCAAGTCAAGGTCAAATTAAATATTTTCATTGAAATTCAAGAATTACCATTATGATCAGAAGACCAAGGAATTAGGGATTGAAGATGTACTGAAGAAGAAGAAGAAATCTGGTGACAAGGAACAAGATTAAGCTGCAAATTATTATCATCATCACTAATTTCTTCATAATCTTTTTCTTGTTGCCTTCCATTAAAGATTGAGTTGTTGTTGAGCCCCAAACCCATGCAAAAATCCAAACTCCCCTGCTTTTGTACCTTATTCTTTTCTGCTAAAAAATCAAAGGGCTTTGATTCTCCTCCTAAACTCAACCCCAATTCCATCTTTCACTTAAGGACACAGACAAGATATTATTAACACTCTTTATAGTTTAATTTATAGATAGAAGACTCAATTCAGTTTGTGAATCCGATCGATCAATTGTTTATTAGTACTAAGTAGAGAGAAAAGTGAACAAGTAGTAGGAGTAGACCAAACATGCCCCTTTTTCCTCTCTCTCTCTCTTCCTTCACTTTATGAGTATTTTTTATTTTAATATATTAATCTTTTCTTTACCTTTTAAGGATTTTAATACTTCTCCAGTAATTTGATTTGTGATGATTAGAATAATGGGTCATGTTTGACCGACATATATATCTACTTGTGTTGTGTTTCACAAAGCAAAGAGCACACGTGAAAGCCCTATCTTTTTATGAGGCCAAGAGACATTTGTCCCTCTTTCAAGATTTTGGGGACCCTATACATAGATTAGAAGGATGAATTGGAAATTTTAGCGATTATTGTACTTGTTTTATGAATAATAATTCAGGTATGAACAAACTCAATCGATTTAGGTTATAATTCAGTCCAAAATCATTGCTTGTATGTTTCAATACTTACTATACGTGTAATATACCATACCGCCCTAGTCTTATTTTATTAATGTCATAGTCAATGCATCATGGGACATGATGTAATACCGATAATTGTTTAATTGGTTAAGTTGATTCCTTCGTATTTTTCATGAGCTTAAGCCTTTGAGATAGTTTGGTAAAGAGGCCAACAATGTTGGCAAAACCAATAATGAACTATGGTCTTTACAAATGATATTATAATCGACTTTATGGTGTTATCCACGTGACCGGTCTTGAGCTATTGATTTGAATTGGACGAGATTGTCAAATATTTGAGATTATAACATCATAATTTTATATTGATTATGAGAGAATTCTTTGATTGGTTTATAAATATTTGAATTATTTTTACTTGTCAACACGAACTTAACAATGGAAAATTCAACAATATTGTCAGAGCTCAAAGTGGATGAGAGTTTTTTTTCTTTTTTTCCTCCTGTTTCCCAAGGGTTTAATTCCTTTCGAGGCTTGTCAGACACATTAAGTGGGAACCTCTCCCAACAGGGATTCGAACATGGGTTCGATAAGAGTCTTTAACACATGAGCTAAATTGTTTGTTGAAAAATACTGCATAATTTAAATTAGCAAATTTTTCCTAGGTTATCTACTCAGTGTCTAATAGTAGTTAATATAATACAAAGATGATTAACTTATTCTCATATTTCTGATATTTATTTAATCGAGTTAATGCCAATTTATCCTCCTGTAATTTGAAAATGAACACTTTACTTTCAATGAAAATTTTAAAGAAGCAATTTTACCTTGTTCAACCGGAGATTGTAACTCACTTGCAAAAATTAAAAGTGGACATGAGAAGTGTTTTGTAACATAGGGCTTAAATTGCCACATTTATCATAACAAACGATAGTAAACTGTCACATTATCATAACATAGAGGGTAAAGTGCAACATAAAAAATATCAGGAATGCGGTATGAAACTTTTATAAGATTACAGACTGATAAAGTATTTAATCACATGAAACAAATTGAATATTATGAATATCAGAGGGGCTAAAATGTCATTAACTCCTATTTAATCTAGGCAATGAATTTTCTATTGGTCTGTACGGACACGGTTTGGGATGCATAGTTTAAAAATTAGAATATGACACGGTGAAGGACAAATTGGAGTCGTTAATATTCTTCAAAAAAAAAAAAAAGAGAGAAAGAAGAGTATTCTGATTTGTTGGGCGCCCATACTAATGGGTTATAAAGCCAACTCTGCACTTACCTACCAAAGCACCCCAAACGTGGTGGTCATGATTTATTGATTGATATATAGCATCGTAAAAAGAGTATTTTAGTTCGAGTTCTACTAACACGAGTAATTATTTAATTTTAAAAGATTACTCATTATAATTAATTTATTCTTGTACTTTGATAATAATTCAACTAAATCGAATAAATATTATTAAATTTATTCATGAATGGCTTTCCATGTCATTGTTTCCGATATCATTTCCTCTAATCAGCTTGAATTTGGTAGGTCAAGTTGGTCAAAACTCAATTCATGATTATAAATAATTAATTAAATTTCTATGTTTTTTAATTCTTCAATAACTTTTTTGTTCAGTTCATTCAAAATTAAAATCAGCTTATTGAATCTTGGAATATATAATACAAAATCCTGAAATTGTCTAGTGCTTAATAAAGTTTTTATCTCGATTGCATCTTTTGGAAGTTTAGTTTATTTCTTTATTTTGATTTGGGATTGTTGTTCTCAACAAATTATTGTTAAATTATTAACAATTTTTTATTTCCAACCTCAAATTAACACCAAGTTTTCGTTTCGTTGAAGGCTATGAGGGGAGACCGATGTGGGTGAAAGGATTGCAAGCTTATGCCGAAACATTTATAGACATTAAAAATAATTTTATGTTGAGAGTATTTCGGAAAAAAATTAATCATGCTCTCGCACCAACAATTTAATTTACATCATATATATACTCTCAAATAAAATGAATGGTTGCCCAGATTAAATAGAGTTGGTAAAATCTTTAGTTATGTACAACTAATGTAGTCTAGTCTGACGGAGCCCACTTGTAATTGTTCTTCATTTAATTTTCCTTTTACCAATTCTCGGACTTTGCAGCTCATTGGTTTTAATACGACTCCCATCTATTCTTTGACTTTTTGCCTCATTTTAATAATAATTAATAGATCATGCTATTTGTTGTCACAGTATGACCTAAATTATAATGTCCAAGTGGGATCGATATGTTTTCATTAAAAGAGATTTCTATCAAGATAGGCAACACTTTATTTACTTTTATAAAATATGGGAAGAGGATATAAGCTTTATGCCTGTATTTCAAACTTATAAAAATACTAAAAATTATTTGTAAGATGTGACCATGTTTGGTCGTTCTCTCACTTGCTAATAATTGGTATACATAGAGTATCAAATTTTTAAAATTAATACTTTATAAGTACATTTATTTTTGGAGCATGACATCAATTTAATGAATAATATTTCATTCGTTTCACAATATCTGTTGTTTTAGAGAAAAATTTTCGTTCCAAAATATCTGACGCTTTAGGATTTCAATGATATATTAAGTGCCCCTTTTTCATTTAGTCCTTATTTATTACACCTGAAAACTATCTTATTTATTCCAATGCGATATTAATTAAGGGTATTTTAGGTGTATTTTTTATTTTTTACCAAAAATTCATACTATTTAGTTGGATCCTTAATAACGTACAACACCCTAACACGACAGGTATTGTGGAACTGGGGGAGTATATCGTATTACTCCCCCCGTTTTTTATTTATTTATCGTTTTGGTAAAAAAAATTGTTTACTTTTATTTGTCGCTTAGGAATCCAATGTAAAATTAATTACTTTCTACCAATTTTACCCTTCTTGTTAATGCTTGTATTAATCTTGTGATTATTTGATTAAATTTTTGCTTAAAAAAATGGCTATTTATTTCATTTGTTAATCTGTGTGCAATCCTCCGAAACGACAAATAAAAAATGAAGAGAGTATTAACTATATATTTGAAGAATTTTTCTAGATCTGGTCTTGGTAAGAATTTTTCGGGAAAATAGTTAAAAAGCGTATTTAAGGTCATTGTCCATTTTTGCATGATTCTTTTTCTTTTCTTTGGTAATTGATTTTTCCATGATTCATGCATGCATGCACCCCTTCACCTTCTTTCTTTCTCAAAGTAAAGATATTTTTGTATCATTAAACAAATAATGCATATTGCATGACTTCAGTTATTGCAATAATCCCAAAAGCATGCATGACATTTGTTGCCTTTAAACATGGGAACGGATTTTGTCATTAAATGCGTATTTTGACCTCATTAACCTCGATAACATGTGACATGCCTTTTTTTATTTAATTTATTTATATATATTATCTGAAATATGTACAAGAAAATAATTGCAATTATATGCTTAATAAATTTAGGTGTGATATTTTTTTCTACCCATGTAATAGAGGATTCAGGGTTTACAATTCACTAAATTCAAATTTGATAATAAATCGACAAACCTGTGTGTTGTTCAAAGATTAATCAAAGACTCCGCATCAACATGTTTTGAAGGATTCAAAGTAGGAAAAAATTATTAGTGACAAAATATTAAGCTTGTTGATGTCAATGATACCGTAGCTTAGTGGTAATCACTGATAAAACTGAGATCATGGTTCAACTCCCATTAAAGTTAAAAAGGTAATACCATTATGAAGTGTATTGGACTTATTTGTCTAATGTTTGGAAAAATAGTGGTGATTTATGACATAAATTTATTTAAAAGATTAAAAACATATTTATTTTGTTGTTCTCAAACACAAAATAATTTTGAAAAAAGTCAACAATGAGGCCCATTATGTTTCTTTTTTCTTTTTCTTTTTCTTTTCCCCTATTGATGAATTGTTTGAAAGGAAGTTTATTTGTGTATGTATAGATGAGGCCAAAGTGTGGGACAAGTGAAAAGTGAAAACACAAATTGAAGGGGGACAAGTCTCCAACAAGTGCAATCATTGGCCATAGAACATAGGCTCTCTACATATGATCCCATTTTTGAGCCAATTTGTGTGTGGGGTATCCCTATTATATGGGGCAATTATTGTAGCAGTGATTGAATTGAATAGAAGTAGTATATTTCATGTATCTTTTGCCTCCTTTTCAGACCTCTTCTCTCACACGCGCCCTCATGTCATGCATGCACTCCATGATTTCTACCTTTTCTCATCATTGCTTCCCCCTACATTTCTTAGAAATCGTTTAAACATAATAATTGTCGAGTTTTATATTGGAGCTAAATTTATTTACCTTGACATGTTTACATACTTCAAGCCCATAAAATTCAATTTCAGGCCCAATACAAGAATCTTTACATAACATCCAGTATATCATGGTGGCTATTACGATTTTTTAATTTTATTTCTATTACATTGTTCAATGCTTCAATCTCCGGCCCATTAACTTTTATTTTCTACTAAAGAGTGATTAATTTGTTGGTTAGTGATGGAAATAGTATTTACTCGTCCTCGAGAAAACAATATGACCATAACAAGTAGTATTAGAGGTATATAAACCAAGTAGGATCACGATAAGAAAATGGGTTAGCTTAAGAACCATGATGTAAACCCAAATGGGCAAAATTTCACAAGTAGAAAAACAAAAAGATGATAATTTTTCATTTGAATTCAACCACGTTTCATCATTTTTTTTTATCAATCCTACTTTTTGAACTTGACATGTTTGGTTGTTAAGTTAAACATATTCAATCTATATAATTTTAATAATTTATCTTTCAGGATAAGTAAATTTAATCCTAAAATTAGACACTAGACCACTAATGCAAGTCAAATGGTGTTCACGGATCAAATTTTTCCTAGTCTTTTGAAAAAAATTCGAAAAATTCTCAAAAGACTAGGAAAAATTATGAAAATAGTTACTAAATTAAGGAAAACAAAAAGTTCAAAGGCAAATTTAGAGTTTGGGAAATACACTTTATTTTTATTTTCATTGATTCAAAAACAGAAACTTTTCGATAAAAAAGATGAAAATTTTAATCCATGATTGTGTTATTTTTAACATTTATGTAAATGCATGTAAAGTTAAAAGACGAAAAGGATTAAATTGATGACAAAAGATGGTTCCAAAGTTTGAGCACAAAACATAAAAAATTGTCATTTGTTTTATTAATAGTAAAGTTTAAGAAAAAAATCTATTAATACCAAATATAACAGTTCAAAAAAGTAGAATACTACCATTTCCATTTCTGGAAAGGAGGTAATTTCCGACCATCTGACTTTCATATACAACATTCATAAATCATAATCATATCTCATTCAATGCACAAAAACACAGAACCTCCGAGATCAATATGTACAAGTAAAAGAGCAATAAAGCAAAATACCAATAAATACAAACAGTTTACTTAAATCACCAAACCTATTGTAAATGGAGCAATATCTTATATACTTGACAGAAAATTCTTGCCTATACCAATTCCCTAGACTGTCGTTGTAAATGCACAACATTTTACATTGCAAGTGCATGACACCACCATCAAAGTGAAAGATGTAATACAACCAAGAATTTTCCTATACTTGACCCCCTTAACCTTATTTAAGCAAGGCGTTAAGTTTGCAAATGTCAGAAATAAATACAATCAAGAATCGCGGGAAATGCTATGATGAGTACAAGTGTACAACAATTGTGTACTTGGTGCAAACATTCGATAAAAAAATACACAACGAGCTTTGCACCGATAAACTACTACTAATATAATAACCTCCCACTTCCTTCAAATGCTTATTTCTTCAGAGGATTCCGTTTATCAATTCGACAACAATTATATCAGTACTAATGTAATTAAATACAAATCAAGAAAGTCCTAACGTCCTTACCCATATTTATTGGGGGTGTATGCTCTTTCAACTTTGGTCTATCATAGTATGTCTCTCAAGTCAAATCACAAAGGTCATTCTACATACGTTTACGTATATATATATATATATATATATATATTTCATGAAGTCAATTGGAACGTAAGAAGGAGACGAAAATGTAAGAGAACTAAATCATTAACTCTTTCGGCTAATAAACTAAAGGGTAATAACAACACATTATGTCACCAAAATATATCCTATATTGATCCCAAAAGTTACCTGCAATAGAAGTCATAAATGCGCCAGATAGCCACATCTCAGATAAAAAGAATATCCGTCATAAATAAAAGCAACTTCATATCTTTCTTTTGGAATAAATAACGCATTGTCAAACAAACCTAATAGCAAAAGTAATGTTCATAAAGGCTTGCCAAATCGGTAAACATAAAACAAACAAGAGTACAACACTTGATCACTAAGAAATAAATTCTAGTTCACCATGATAAAACCAAATTTTACCATCTTTGTCGAAAGCAGAGTCAGTTCAATCTCCTCCTTCTAGATTCACGGGTATCTCGACTGTCCACATCTGAACTCCTCGTAATAATAGTTCTTCTACGTTGAGAAGACGAAGTGGCCACAGGAACACTGACCTCACTAGAACTCCTCAATGTCAGGATACGCAAAACTGAACCAGAAACGTCAGTGGCTTGAGGAGGCGATGTAATAGGCAAGGATGCATTAACAACTGGATTCAAATTTGGTGTTTGATTGTTCGATTGTGAAAGCCTAGTAAAGGGATTGCGAGTATCATTTCGTACAAAACGGTTGTTTATAACAGTTTCCAAATCTTCAACTAGCCTCTCCGCATTACTCAAAGCAGATGAGAGTGATGAAAGTGAAGAAGCACTTTCAGATAACACCCTCGAAACCTGATGGATTCTTATACGTCCGCTCCCAGTTGCTTCTAAATTCTGCCCCTCCTGTAACTCTGCCTCCAAACCAAGAACCCCACTGCTCTCGATTTGTTGCTGTGTTTGCTCGCCCATTGCACCAATACTTATCCTGATTCGCCTAAGTGCTTCTGCTACTGGCACGTGAGACAGGCCCTGGGCCACGCGTTGCTGCCTAACACTCTCAACTCTACGAGCTTTGGGCCTCGGAGGTATTTTCATGCCAGATTCCGACTCATACACGCGCTCACCACTCCCCTCGCCATATATAGGAGTTACAGTGCTATCTGATACTTCTCCCTTACAAACCGGACATTCTTTAGAAGTCGAATCAATGTAGGACACCTGATAAAAGCATGCCCAACAGAATAAATGACCACAACAAGTTAAAACAGGCTCGTTAGCTAGTTCTAAGCATATGTTACAATCGTAAAAGCTACCGCCTTCTTTTTCGGCCTTTTTAACCTCGGAATCCATCTCTAAAGCCTTGGCTACCAAATGGGAACTATCCCTTTTAAAACCTTTTCCCCTCTCAGGATTTCTTTCTACAGTATTTCCATCGAGTGAAAGTACGTTACCATCTATACCAACGGAAAAATGATCGATTTCTGTGGTATTTCGTGCTTGGCGCCACCTCTGGCGCTGCCGAGCACGAGCAGAAACAGCCTCCAGCTGTCGAATCCTCTCCTCTATCCTCCCATGGGCAGTTTCCAACTCATTCAACACAGACCCAACTCGGGTAACCCTATTCAAAGTTGGGGGGTCTGTGGGTTCTTGATTCAAATCAAGATCCGTGAAATTCACGTCCATCAGATTGTTAGCATCATCCATCGCGCATAAGAAAGCTCAAGATTCCAAAAACCTACTCACACAAATAACCCTAGAAGCTAGAACTTTACCAGAAACTAAAAATAGAAACTTTACCTCAAAATTAGGGCTTTATAAACCTAGATTCTGAACAAATACGAATGCTTGCAATGATTTGGGGATCGAAATAAAAAGAAGAGACATGATATGAATTCATGTATCAACGTACGAATAAATCGATGAAATTGGTTCTGATAGGTAGTGATTCTCCATCAATTCTTTTTCCATTTTAGTAATTTTTAGGATTTCCGATTTGTATTGTTGTGTATAAAGAGAGCCATAAAGCTTTGGAATTTGGATAATTCTTGAGAGAGAGAGAGAGTGGGGCGCGAAAGTGTAGGCACAAGAGAGTGTCGACCAAGCGGTCCGAGCCAAAGGTCTTTTGGGGCATTCTTGGAATATGCGATATTTCTGTGATTCGCTGTCCTGCACGATGTCGTTTTGGACTTTTTTAGTAATCTAATTATACACTTTCCAATTCTTCTTTTATAGATAAGGTAAAATACTGGGAATTGGATAATTTTTAGAATGAATTGCGTATTTGGAAATTAGATAACAATTTTATTGAAGCATTTATAATTGGTTGAAAATATTGGGTGGCTTTTGAAATATTTGATTTTATCTTATCTTTTCAAGTCAGCTATTGTTTGTTAAACCACTCTTAAACATAGTTATTTTTGTATTAAGAGTTGAATATTGTTTAGTTTAATGTGAATTTTGAAATTTGAATCTCCCTGAAAGAGTTCAAAATTGCCAGTAGAATTCATAGTTATCAGTATCTTACGATTCACTATACAGAATATGCAATACGACACGATATGGAGCATGATCGATACGAAATGCAAGTTGTATCATGCAACCTCAGCTATCTTACCGATACGATATATATTTTATTAACCATACACTATATGATACATATCTTACGATACATACCCGATTCATACGATACAAATTTTGACTAGGTCACGTCTTGGAAAACTCAATTTTTCTTTTAAAAGAAAAAGACACAATTGTCAAAATTATTTGCAGTGAGAGATTTTTTTAATGATTACAAACATGATACAGAAATGGAAAGAAATAACTTTTGTAATTATGTTTGTAACGAAAATCAAACTACATTTCGATTCGAATTTTAGTAAGTATATATCAAACTTTTGATTTCGTAAAAAATTAGTCGGTTTATCAAACAGTGTGCATAATAATACTCCTATTGATTGTAAGATAGACAAATATGCTTAAACTATTAGATTCTGATTAATTTAATAGGTTAAATCTAGTTTACTTTCACACCCTCAAGATTATGAACCTTTCATGTAGATAGTTCTATTAGTTAGTTATAGATATTTCTCTACTTATATACACAATTCTAGAGTAATTCATTATGGATAAATCCATAAAACTATCTAGTAAAAGTCTCTAGAGCATCATTTTTAGTCATTAGATCAAGTTGATTTTTACCGTCCGCTAGAGAAAGGAGTTATATAAATAGGGCAAAACTTCATTTGAATATTGTCCAAGTTTGATACTATTTCTACAGCTTATTTGACTCTAATTTTTCATGTTATATCTTTAATTTCCTTATACATAAATAATGTTAGACAAAAAATATCATTTATCAAACTAAAAAATTAATATACATATTAATATACATACACATGTATAAATGATATTTTTTGTCTAACATTATTTATGTATAAGGAAATTAAAGATATAAATGATATACATACACATGTATAAATGATATTTTTTGACACCCTTTATAGTCGAGGTCCTAGTCAAATGACCTAAGTTCCCTAGATATAGGGTCTGGGTCGACCCTACTAACAACTAATAGCGATACAATTTGCGATACATTACGATACACGAGGATAATGATAGCAATGTGATATACTATTCGATAACCTTGGTAGGATTTACCTCATAAATATTTCTAACAATGATGAGTCAGTTAATTTTGGAAGCTTATGAATAGTACTATCCAAAAGTTTGTAATAACGGAAAAAAAATAGTTCGAGTTTTTTTTATATTTTTTATTTTATTAAATTAGAATAAAATAAATTAACAAGGTATTACTTGCTATGAAAATAAGAAGCTCAATATTTTGTCAAATACCCTTTTTTTTTTTTTTATAAAGGTGATTATTGCTAAGGCTTATGACAATGTAATAATTTTTAAAGTTACTTGCTTAATCATATATAGATAATAGGCGGATATAAATTAAAGTTTAGTAAATGAAGTAATTTTAAATTCTTATGATATCTTCAATTAACGATAAGTCGTAATATGGTAAACATCTTAATTTTGGCTATTTGTAATATTCATCAAATTTAGTAAATATCTTGGCTCCTTGTGATTCTTATAATAAATTTGCGACATGCAGTTACTTAATTGTATTATTAGAGTTTCAATCAATTACACAAACGAATTCTCACATGTAGAGAATCTGTATACTAAGCTTGTGAATTGTCGTCACTTGAGTGTTTGGAGTTAACCGACAAATATTATTCAATATTTAGTAATTCTCACTGGTAGGCAAAATTTTAAATGTCTTAACTTTGACTTGTGTGACCTTATAATAAATCTACGATGTGTAGTTACTTACGTGTATTATTGGAATTTTGATTGACAAACTAATTCTTGATAGGAAATCTGTGTAACGAGTTTAATATTGTTTAGTTTAATGTGAATATTGAAATTTCAATATCCGTTGAAAGAGTTTAATTATTACATAACTTGTTATAAATGAAGATAGTAGTGAGAATCTCATAATTGAAGATTTCATCATATTCCAATTTTTATTTATATTCGGATTGTTTGTGTCTACCGTGGTAAAATATTTTAAAATTGTATATTGATCTAAAACAAATTCGCTAAAAATAAGAGGACAAAAAATTGTCCTTTCATACTAATGTGGCATACTGACATTCATCCAACACCTCGATGAATAAAATCCATGGCACAAATTTTCCCTCTAATCAAAACAACAAAGAAAACTGATAACCATATATAATCACTTTTAGTTGTTAATTAAGTCAACCCAATCGAAAATTGCAAGTCAAGGCAACAAGAGAGTTGTGACATATTCAACCCCCAACTTGTGTATAGAATATAACAAGTTGGTACCATTTTTCTAACCTCCAACTTGCTTAATCTCTTTGACAATATTATTTTATATATATGTAACATTGATCCCCATCAAAACACATTCATCTTGATCCCACATCGTTAAGAAAAAGAAAAAAAGAAAAAAAAAAATCTCCGATGGAATTCAAACATTTCAACCACAACCATGGCCTTGTTCTCCATCAAGTACCTCAAGGCTCGGAAATTCATTGCTCCGGTTGCAAATATGCGGCCTCGGGCACCATTTACGCGTGTTGGTCGTGCAGCTACTTCCTCCACGATCAATGTTTTAGTGCAACGCCTTCTCTCAAGCACCCATCTCATACGCTCCATCCATTAACAATGGTGCCTTGTCCTACTTATCCTTCGGGTTCTTTTTTCTGCAATTCTTGCAACCTCACAGGCAATGGTTTCTCCTATTGTTGTTCTGAATGCGACTTTGATATGCATGTTCATTGTGCTCTTAGGCCTAATGCCAATCCACATACGGGTCCGAATTTCTCTGTGCCGAATGATCATGGGCAGAATTATAACCATCTGCCACAGAATCAAATGCATCCTCCTCCTATGCAGAACAATCATTTCCCAACTTATCCTGCTTTTCCCTAGTAATTTCAAGATTTTTTTTAGAACTGATTCATTGATCCATAATTAGATGGAGATTTCTTGTTTTGTTTCATTTTCTGAGTTCTTGGTGTTTATTTTGTCTTTCAACTTTGATCAGATCGAATATGGGAAAATGTATTCAAGAAATGTGACACAAGTTTTCCCCTTTTTTCTGGTTTAGATTTCCAAAATAAGTTGTTCTCTTCTCAGTTTTTAATAAATACTATAATATTGGAAATTCTAGAAAGGAGAAATTGATTATCAAAATCTGTAATAATTAATACCTACTATTTTATTTTTATAGTGAGTTCAGCTAGCAGATTTAACCCGATATTAGCTAGGCAGAGCATCAACATATATGTAACCAAAATCAGATCACATTATTAGTTCCATAACGTGTGCACAAGTTTTGTAATAAAACCATGATCTTAATTTTTATTTTACTTCAGAAATTTATTTTTAAAATCTACTCTGTATATTAAACAACAAATGACAAAATTACATACGATAATATTTGTGATGTGATAAAATTAGTCTTTTTACATTTAATATTAACTTTTAATCATTTATCTTTCGGACTTGGTATATTTGGTCTATAACATAGGAATAATTTTAAAAATAAATAAATTAAGTAAGAATAAAATAGAATCAGACACTTAGGAAATTAAAAATGCAATTTTGTCTATAACAATTAACAAACAGACGGCGCTTTTAGAATTACAACATAAATTACTCCAAATGAAGGGAAAAAAAGGAAAATATCATAAACAAATTCACTGAGGAGATCAAAACCATAAATCAACATACATTTGTCTTTGGTTCAGCAGAATCAATCTTCCCACATGAATCAATATCCTAGCTTCATCTGTCGTTAACGGTCTAAAATTTCAGTGAGTAAAACGTTAAGAAAAATGTTTTCTCCATTAGATCATTAAATTTTTTGTTTTTGCTCATTTCACTTTTCCTAGTCATTTACTCACTGAAATTTAAGAACCAAACATAATCTAGCTAAAACTACACGAGCTAAATGCAAAAAACATTTCATGTGCTTTGCCTAATTGGCAAAACCCCGTTTGTTATTTTTATTAGCAAAAAAATGCATATGTGTTTCTTTTTTTTTATTAACGAAAAATTCATTTGAAATTTCTTCATAAATCAATAGGAAAGTTATCGTCATTCGCCAATTTTTTAAGTTTGCGGAGGTTGTTCCTAAGCAGGGGAATAATTATTTAGGTGAATATTTATATGAGTGTTTTCACATTTTTGGGCGGGGTATAGTTGTTTATTTTTCTTGCAAATATGTATTCCGGCTTAGGAGATACTTTTTTGCTTATAAAAAAATAGCACATGAGGGGGTTTTTGATAATAAAAATAAAACAGGGAGTTGTCGGCACAAATATGGAAAGAAGTGTTTCGAAACGTGGTTGATGAAAATTCGTGGACGAGGTTGTTTTCAATAGCAAAAACAGAAGAATCGGGGTACCGGACTTCATAGATTGTGAGTTATTCAAAGAGCAAAAGACTAGTTTGTTCTTCTTGAGATTCTCAACAAAACTACAAAGAATAATAGGATTTCTGGACTGGACGTTTAAATTATTCTCGTTCTCTGCTTTTTATTACAAAAAAAGTCTTGTTCGAATCAATCAATTAGTCGATAAAACAATACAACTATGACAAATCTATATTCACACTACAGTCGTATGTATATATGTTGTTTTCTTGCAGTTGTAGTAGTTCATATAGCAATTTCTTATCTATATTTACATCTGGTAATTTCATCGGTTGAAAATATAAAAGACAAAATTTTAAGTATAAATTTATGTATAAATAATTAAAGTAGAAAGAAAATAGAATCAGAAATTTAGGAAATTAAGAATGCAATTTTGTCTATAACAATTAGATGGTGCTCTGAGAATTACAAGTTTACAACATCAATTGCTCCAAATCAAAGGAAAAGAAAATGGAAATTATCAGAAACTAATTCATGAGGCGATCAAAACCATAAATCAACATATATTTGTTCTCGGTACAACAAAATCAATATTCCTTGATGAATCAAAATCATGGCTTTTTCATATGGTATAGATTGTCTTATATTTCAGTGAGTAAAATATTAAAAAAATAATTTATGTATTAGAACATTCAATTTTTTGTTTTGTTCATTTCAATTCGAGTGAAATGCAAAAATACCACTTATACTTTGGTTAATTAAAAAAATGTGTTATTTTTATTACTAAAAATTTTCGTTTTTATCAGCAAAAAAAGACCCTTCTCAAACTGAAATGACGATTATCCCCACCAAATGATGCAAAAACACTCTTAAAATTGATAATAATCTCCCATTAACTTTGAAAATTTGCAATAAATCCATGTTTAATAATAACCTTCCTATGATTTTTGAAGGAATTTCAAATTAGTTTTTTACTAATAAAAAATGACACAGAATATATTTATAAAAATAAAACAGGAGATTTTTGCTAATTAAACAAAGCAGGGCATTCAGCTCTTTTAGTTTTCCTAGTAATTTTACTCAATGGAATTCAACAACCATACGTTGTAGATCACTGGTAAGAGCCATCTCCTCCATTAACATCACCACCACCATCATAATCCATCACACCACCCCCGATAAAACCCACCTCACCTCCTCCACCGCCGGTGCCGAACACTCCTTGCAACATAACCTGAGTCGCCGACTGAGCAATCCCTCCGGCAACTGCACTCGCCACCCCAAGCATAAGTTGGTCCCCTAGGGCCCCTCCATTAACAGGCCTACCCGATCCATAATTACCCGGCTGCAGGTTGTGATTATACTGCATCTGACTATTCATTGCTGCTGGATAACCCTGGGCTGCACCATATTGGCTTTGTGGTTGGCCCATTGCTACTGGGCCCGACCCATAACCTCCCATATTTGGTGGGTTCATATGATTCGAAATCTGTGGACCCTACAAGAAAATATATTTATTGTGTAATAGTTGCATTTTACATAATAATATGTATATCAATATGAGGTAACAATCCGCAAGTCTGCCACTAGTTGCATGTATATATTTTGAATGGTAAAATTGCAATTTTAATAATTGTATAAAGATTGAATTCTTACAGTTTCGATTTTTTACTTTAAAATTGCATTTGTGTCCTATATTTTAAAATAATTTGCAATTTTACTCATGCATTTTATAAAATTATATTTAGGTTCCGATTCTCTAAATAGTTTGCGCTCTTGATCCTGGATTTTGTAAAATTACACTTTTAATCCCATAAAATATGTAGTCTTTATCTAACATTTTTGTTTAATGGAAGATGTTTTTCTCAATTTTGTACTTTTGGTCAAACATAACGAGATATGACCAAAAGTCAAAGAATTTTTTAAAATGGGACCAAAAATAGTTTTATTAACTAGAAAGTGCTAATGGACCAGTTTTAGGGGACTAAGAATACATTTGCTGCATTTAGTGACGACAAGTTTAGTATTGTATGACATGTACAATATGGACCGACAAATATTCTCGTAAGATGATATTAATAACTATTAGTGATAATTGTAAGTTGCTACTATTGATAGTTGATGACACATTTGTAATGACAATTTAGTCACAATTTATCGTGACAATTATTCACCTGTGGGATTGATCTAGTTGCGACCATTTGTGGCGATTGATGCATCATCATTTGGCTTTGACTAGTGACTTTTGAAATTATGGTTGTGACACAGGTCAAGTGAACGTCAAATTCACAAATGTTACATCGATAAAGCCAAGTTTTGGACCCAGCCCTTTTGCAAACATCACAAGAAAAGTTGTTCTTATGATAAGGAGCTTGGAAAGTGAGGCCGAGTTCATGTTGGTGACACTGATGAGTCAATTTCTCCAGCATTGTTGCGCAAATTGTGTGAAGATCGATCCCACATGGGCTGCAATGGTACGAAAAGCCACCACCCTGATGCCCACAAGCATCGCAGTTGAATAGGCCTTCTGGGTATACAGGCTTCGGGTGAAGGAAAAGGGTATGGTTTTGATCGATCGAGTGTTGAATTTTTGGAGGCAATTCGTAGCATTTTGGGTGGAGGAAAAAGTTGCAAGCGGTCGTACAGGCGTAAGCGGGCCCGGAGGTTTCGAGTTTGCAGGCAGAGCAGAAGGCGGATCTAGGATTAGAGAGGTATAATGGGTGTGGGTGACTGAAATGGGTTGTCGGAGTTTGGTTATCTTCGGGTGTGGCGATTGGCTTTCCCATATCGATCTCTCAATGCAAGTGGATTATGGTAAATTTTGGCCAGGGTGAGATTTAGAGACCGGAAGAAAGGGCTTAAGAAGAGGAAGAAGAGTTTACTTGACGAAGCAAGTCAACATACATGATCGATCATGTGCTAGAGCAAACTTAGGGAATGTGGTGTGCACAATTATTTGGATGAATATATAATTGTCATGTTAGAGCTAGGTCTCAAAGTCAAAGTGAGGAATAAATAATGCACTTGTTCAATCATTGCTCAACCCCAACTTGATCCAAATCCACGGAAATTCTTACTAAAATTTGATATTGTCAAATTCTTCCAACCACAAAACAATACAATTATTTTGGAATTAATTGAATAAGTATTCTAAAAGAGTCATTACTCAAAATATATACATACATACATATCTCGTGGTTGGACTTTTGAGTTATACCCCATCTCATGCATTACACGACCCTTTGTTAACCTACATAACCCATTTTCAACCCACCAATAAAAAAATATTCTCATAAACTATGAATTAAAATTAGAGTTAATTTCACGAGGTCTACGACGTTTCATCAGTGCACGACTCTTTCCTGAATGTTTTCAAAATATATACATACATACATATCAGTGCACGTTTCATCTCTGAAGCAAAGTCTAGTGTTGGACTTTATCAAAACCAACAAACATAGAATTGTTGTCCAAATAACATACTTAATTTATCATGAGTATATGTAAACAAGAAAAAAAAAAAAAAAAACTTTAGCATAAGTAATGGGAAAATATATTACAATAATTAAGTAGACTCAGCCATCAAATTCGATTAAAACATAACATTGTAAATTGTAAGTTTATATGGAAATAAATTTTCCTGTAGTTTAGACATGCCAATTAAAGTTGGTTCTTTTGATTTGTCCATTCCTAACTTAATTTAATTATTAGGTTCTTTTTATGCTCTGTAATAGCGGAATGAGTCTTGGCATTTTTTCTTTGGGATAATTACATGAACCTCCCCTGAGGTTTGGGGTAATTAGTGCTCAATCCTCTCGCAATTTCATAATTACATCCACCTCCCCCAATATTTCGAAAACCTTACATTTTGATGACGTCATCGCTAAATTTTTATTGAACTTCCTATTTTACCCTTGAGGTTACTGTAGCTATTTTGTTGGACAATTATACCCTTGTTATGTTTGGTACATAGGAGGGGTTTCTTTGCAATGTATATGTATAAGTATGGGTTCAAATGTTATAAATTCACATGAAGCTTATAATTAGTTTATTAGTGTATATGTATTCTTAAAATAAAAATATAATAACACATCAATGTTTTTTTCCCATTTTTTTCATAATGCTTTTACAATTAAAGTACAAGGAAATAAATAAATTATGGTTAATTATAAGAAAAAAAATTGTAAAACATAAATAGAAATATAAATACATTCAACTTCACATATAACCCGTAATTTTAATAATTTTAATTTTTTTTCCTAATTAAAGTGAATGAATAAATGAATGAATTAGGTTTAAAAGAATAATTGAATTTTAATGGTAGTGTATATGTATTCTTAAAATAAAAATATAATAACACATCAATGATTTTTTCCAATTTTTTTCTTAATGCTTTTACAATTAAAAGTATATAAATTATGGTTAATTATAAGAAAAAAACATTGTAGAACATAATAAAAAATATATATACATTCAACTTTAACATCTAACCCGTAATTTTAATAATTTCAATTTTTTTTCATAATTAAAGTACAAGGATAAATTAATGAATTACGTTTAATCATGAGAAAGAAAAAAACTTGAACAATAATTATTAGATATTATAAAAATGCTTGGATGTTTACTAAAAATTTCTTAAACTTTTAACTAAAACAATTATTATAAAATCAATAATTTTTTCACAAAAAATAAAAATACTCGATTTAATAAAATAGTTATTATAAAATCATAATTATTTTTTAATATTTCTTACTTAAATACAATAATATTAAATTATATCTTATTTATATAAGAATACTAATATTAATAAATCAATAAACTATTTTAATATAAATTATTTTTTTCTTTAAAAGCCTCACCATCCCTAACCCCCACCCCAACCCCGCACCCTCCGGTCCCCAACCCTTCACCCAACGTCCCCAACCTTGCCAATCTCCTCCCAGGCCGCACCGCCGGCCTGGAAGGCCTAGGGTTCGAATCAGGCCGACAACACGGCTCGGGAGGATATTTGCGGGGTTGGGACGGTGGAGGTGAGGTGAGGTGGGGTGGGGTGGGGTGGGGGATTAGACTTAGAGTCTTTTTTGTTTATGTATAAAATTAATTTTTGCAAGGGTAGTATTGTAATTTTGTGTATCATTTCACATCATTTTGTAAGATTTTTCAAATGTGGGGGGAGGTGGATGTAATTATGAAATTACGCGGGGATTGGACAATAATTAGCCCAAACCTCAGGGGAGGTCGATGTAATTATCCCTTGCGAGGGTAAATAGGACATTTTGTTAATCTGTTTTTTTTTTTTTTAATTAAAATTGACGAGAACAATATGGTCATTTCACATCATTTTGTAAGATTTTTCAAACGTGAGGGGAGGAGGATGTAATCATGAATTTGCGAGGGGATTGGGCAATAATTAGCCCAAACCTCGAGGGAGTTCGATGTACTTATCCCTTTTTCTTTTACAATTTCGCCAACAAAGAAATTTGAATAGAGATATGTCTGGTAGCACCGGTAAAAAAGAAAAGTATATCATGGAATGTTGATTATACTATAATACTATCTGATATAGATCCAATAAAACCAAAAGAGAAACATAGTAATATTATCTGCAAATTGTGAAGGTTACAACAAATTACTGGACATATACAAACTGGCAGTGAGATGGACCTCTGAATCAATCTCATTTCTGCAACTTCTTATTGGAAATTGGAAACAACAAAAGCAAATTACATCAAACCACAAACAATTGTAATGCACATGTCTTGTGATTAGCCATCTTCTTCTATAAGCGTTATTCAAATCTCAAAGCAAGTGTATTGCAGTTGCCATGAGAATACTTTAAAGCAAACTCGATTTTTAGACATTAGTACATGACCCTTTCTTTAAGGCTCATAAAAATTCAAAATCCAAAACCTCCAAATAGTCCACCAAGATCAAGACCACCACCACCAAGAAGATCAAGTCCATTTCCACCACCACCCATCAACGACTGTAGAGCATCCATTCCTCCTCCTCCGCCACCACCGCCCATCAACGACTGTAGAACATCCATTCCTCCTCCTCCTCCTCCTCCGCCACCACCATTATTCATCAATCGCATCAATTGTTGTAAATCTCTGTTATTGTTACCTCCTAAGCCAACTGCGGCACCACCGGCCAGCATCGCCTGGACTAATGCATTGTTGTTATTAACCTGCTGAATTAACGTCTGAAGGGCTAAGTCATTGTTATTCATCCCATATTGTGGCATAAATGGTGCTCCAGCAGGTATTCCTGTTAAGAGATAGATATGATACAACCTTTTGTTTGAAGAATTATGTATGGAAATGTGTGACTGTATATTTCTAACAGTCATTTATAATTTATATGTATCGGGACAAGACAAGATTCTGCTCTGATGGATGTGTCGTATTTAGAATAAAAATGCAAACACACCCCTTGTGATTTACTTATATGTTCTTTTACTTAATTGTAATAAAATCAGAAACATTATATTTATATATATAAATTGTGTACTGTGATTTAAATTTGGAACTAACACACATTACCAGCAGTAACATTGGTCATCATAGGCGACGGGTGGCCAAAACTACTCTGCTGCTGCTGCATAAGGTGAGGAGTTCCCACCGGGAAATGCGGCTGAGGAATCGATCTCGAACTCGTACCCGCGGCCCCTTGTTGTGGTGCTTGAACAGCTCTAGCACAATTCAAATGTGCATCAAAGCCACAGGAATCACATCTATAAAGCCAATGCTCTGCCCCATTCCTCTTGCATATATCACAACAAAAACTCCTAGTACCATAAGGAGACTCAAAAGTAAGGTTTAGCCTATGCGCGTGTAAAGTATTAGTGACGGATAAAGGCATGACGGCACAAAGTATATGCAAATCAATGCCGCATGGCTTACAATGGTACGAAAAACCATTCCCATGTTGACCACAAGCGTCACAGTTGAAGAGGCCGCCGGGATAAGCGGGGACAGAGAGGAGGGTGAAAGTGTGGTCTTTGTGACAAGGGTGTGTGATTTTTTTGGGCATTTCGAAGCATTTCTTGTGGAGGTAATAGTTGCTGCAAACTGTGCAGGAGTAGATTGAATTGGAGGAGAGTTTGAGTTTGCATCCTGAACATGAAGAGGATAATTGTTGTGGGTACTGGTGATTGATGAGCTTTAAAGGGTGTTCATGGCTGAAATGTTTTTTCGTTTCTTCTCCTCCTCCTCCTCCTTCCGGTTCACAACTTATTCTGCCCATTTCCTTTTTTCTTGTTGTTCACAAGAATAAAACTAAGTACGTACTAACAACAAACATAGTCTTTTAAAGGAAGTAGTGGACTTTTGAGTACATTTAAAAAGTCCAATTATCTGTCATGAAAGTCCCACTATAGACGCATTACGGAATTAATAATTTAATTGAAACTATATAGTATTAAAACAAGGAAGACTTAGTTGTAAGTCAGTCAACCCAATCAAAAAATTGCAAAGAGGAGCAAATTCAACTCCCACCTTCTACAGAATATTATGAGTTGGCGTTGGCACCACTATTTTTTTACAATTTTCAAACTCCAACTTGCTTATGAATTCACATAATGTATTGTATATATCTTACTTCCTCCCCTATCAAAACACATTCACCTTCAAGTTCAACCCATAAAAAAAGAAACAAACTAAACAAAAATTTTTTTGTCATGGAGGTCAAGCATTTCAGCCACAACCATGGCCTAGTTTTCCACCAAATGCCACAAGGCTCCGAAATCCATTGCTCCGCTTGCAAATCTCCCGGCTCAGGCAATGTTTACGTGTGCTGGCAGTGCCGACACTTCCTCCACGAGCAATGTTTCCGTGCAACAAGGTCTCTCAAGCACCCATCTCATACCCTTCATCCGTTGACTTTGATGCCTTATCCGACTTATCCCTCAGGTTCTTTTTTCTGCAATTCTTGCACCCTTATAGGAAATGGGTTGTCCTATTCTTGTATGGAATGTCAATTCGATATGCATGTCAATTGTGCACTCGTGCCTAACGCCAATCCTCACGTACCCCCTTTCTCGGCCACCGAGCCAAATTTCTATGTACCGAACGATGCACAAAACTATCATCTGAATCCTCAGAATCCCATCTATCCTCACACTTTCCCGACTTATCCTTCGCAAAATAGTACACAAATTTTTAGTCCCTATCCCCCAATCCATAACAACCCTTTTCCCAATTTTCCCCCTTCTAATATAACACTACCAAGTGAAACACGCATTACTGGATTTCCGCCCAATACGAACAATCCTATTCATTCGTTTCCACAAACTCCACCGCCAACACCAAACTATAGTCCTCCGGCAAGCGCTCCATATCCCAATTCACCACCACCGCCGCCACCTCCCACCACCAATCCACCACCTCCACCTCCACCGGCCGGATACCCACAAACCAACAATCCTCAATCAAAACCACCCTCAATAATAAAACACTTCAGCCATCCCCATGTCCTAAAAGCCATGGAAATCGAGGAAAAAAGTGGAAAAGTTTGCTCCGCTTGCGAGTGTGCACTATCCGACTCTGCTTACTGTTGTACGGAGCCATATTGCACGTTCAACATCCACAAATCATGTTTCGACTCCCCACTAGAAGTGAAACACAAGTCCCACCTCCAACACCCCCTCAAGCTGCTATCGACCCCGCCTTATAGCGAAGGATTCACGTGCAATGCATGCCTCAAGGATGGCAAGGCATTTGTGTACACTTGTGCAACTTGCTCGTACGATCTACACATCGACTGCGTTTCTTGGCCGGAGACCGTGAACCGTCCAGATCATAAACATAATCTAACTTTATATTACTCATCCCCTGCGGCTGAGACTAACCAAGAGGTTACATTTATGTGCGATGTATGCAAGAATCCCGTGCACGAAATGGCGTGGGTGTACTATTGTCGCGAGTGCGATTTCGGAACTCATTTGGAATGTGTGGCTTCTGGGATAAAGCAAGAGACTGTGAGTACTAACGAACAAAGTGTTGAAGAATTGATTAGTGAAACTGAACTCAAGTTTGCTGTGCTTCAATTGTTGATAGAAGCTCAAGGCCGTAAAGCGGCATTGAATCTCATTTGAGTATTTCATTATCACTAGACCTTTATGTCATTTAACAAAAATTCATCAAGTTAAGTTATTTCTCTTGCTTAAGTGATTCCTGATAGTCTGAATGTCTGATACATACAATAAAATAAAATAAAATAAAAATACTTATTCTTGAGTAAAATGCAAAAACACCCTTGTGTAGTTAGTAATTGGCAGAAAACCATCACCTGTGTAAGCAAGTCAATGACATTTTTACCTCCTATTGGGCCACAATGCGTCTTACTCACTTGAAATGCAAATATTCTTCATAATTTGTAGAGGAAGTGATAAATGTACTCTTAAATGTTATTTTCTAGCTCTTTGAAATAAAATGTGAAAATCACCACTGTTCACTTTAAAAATTGACAATAACACTCCTGTAAAACTTCAATTTCGACAATAACCCCTTGCGGTCAACTCTTAATTCTCGAATTGGTGCAGTTAACTAAAAAAATGATAACAAGGGAGGTTTTTTGGTCAATTACTCATAATTGATGATTTGTCGATCTATAAATTTGTAGAAGTAGCCGATTGAACATTGGTTGAAGCCATTTCTGCAGTCCTATTCTTCTGTCCTACCAAATTTTCCTAACAATAAAAATATTTAAATAAATGACAAACTTTAAAATTTAATTATTAATTGCTTGTGCAACAGGAAATATGTTTACATTAAACATATCTAACTAGCAGCAATTAAACAACTTTTCTAAAGGAATCAGTACTTCGTTAATGGAATAACTCGGAGTTTACAATGTCTCGAACCAACTACGATAAATATTCTTCTCTACTATATATTATAAAAATTTGAATAATTTTTTAATTTTTTTGTACGAACTATAATATCCCTATAATATTTTAATAAGCAAAAGATAAAACATGAAAAGTTAAAAAACTTAACATAATAAAATTTTAACTAAAATGTTCTAATAGGCAAAATAAAAGATTTGAGCAAATGTACAAAGCTATCATCCAGTATGGCCCACATTAGGCCAGACCAGAAAAAATTTACATCCCACTTGCCATGTGAATTGAGTTAGAGCTGACTATAGACTTAACATCTTGCAAAAAGTCTACCTTGAGTGGTTAAATAACCGAGAGTTTTCAAGAATTGAAAAAAGGAAAAGGAAAATAGAAAATAAAAAGGATTATTTTCTTATGTAAAAGACTCAAACTCCTTAAATGAAATGAACTCTAATCAATACAAGTTATAAAATTTGCTCGGTGTTCTACGCATTAAATTTTAAAAAAAAAAATCTCTAAGTGATTTTCTATTTCTCTTTAAATAAAATGGTAAAATAGGTCAAACAAAGTCAAGAGATATATTTGGATTAGGATACATAATAAGTTTATCCATCTCTCCTACATTATTAATATTTGTAACATAAGTTAGTAGGAGATTATTATAACTAAATTTTATTGTTGACGTTGAATAAAATGGTTAATTAGATAAGAAAAAAAAACTAAAAATGCAAATTTTGTTATAAAGCATGATAATTATATGTATACACATATCTCTTAAAATTTCATATAACTTGGTGTCTTGGTGAGAAATTTTTCTCAAACAAAATGTAGTAAATATAAACTATGATGGACTATAATATAAATTGAACGCGAACAATGTAGTAACAATAAACTATGATGGACTATAATATAAATTATAAATAATGTAGTGTTCGATAATATTTGAATTGAAAAGTAAAAATTTATAAAATTTACATGTAAATATCAAAAAACGAATAGTTAATTCATGTTTCTTCTCAATTTCAGTACGGTACGGTTTTTTAGGGTATGAGAAGTCTAAAACCAAAACCATACCAAAATTACTCGGTACGGTTTTCATCCATACCAAGACCTTCGAATTTTGGGAAAAAAAACATAACATTCGGTACGGTTCAGTACAGTACGGTACGGGACGGTCCGGTACGGTTTTAAAAACCATGTGCACCCCTAACTTTAACTACTTCATGTGCCGCTCTGATATCCACCGTAAAGATGTGGCAAGCTCCAAACAACTCAAACGATCTCGATATCAATTTAGTTTCGGCAAAGTTGAGTAATTGCTTGTGTGACAATCAACTAAAATCAACTTTGGATACTAAAATGTGCTGACTAGACTTATATACTACAACTCTAAAAGAAAAAATTACTTACATTATAGTTTTTTTATTTTTATGTCAAATTAAAGAAAACCATATATAATCTGGGAATCACCAGCTGATTATTGATCAATTTATAAATAAGTTTTGAATATTATTTGCTCAATTACAAAAAGATAAACATATAATCTCTAGGTCTCTTTATTTTCATATGAATTATTTTATTTGAAGAAATAAAGTCTTATTTTGAGACATCTCAAAAAAAAAAAAAAAAAAAAAAAATTATCATAATTAATCAATCTTCTTTGCAATGCTAAGACCATCTCCAACCCATAGGGGGGTGGGTGGAGATGGCCCAAATGCACAGCCCTGGGTGATCTCCAACCCATCAGGGCTGTGCATTTACACAGCCCAGGGCTGTGGCCTGGGCTGTGGCCTGGGCTGTGAATAGCCCAGGCCACAGCCCGCCTGAATTTGCTTCAAGGGACGCGCTGTTAGCGCGTCCCGTTCAAACAGTGCACCAGGTGGTGCCACTTGGCGCCACCTGGTGCATTTACATTTTTTTTTTTTTTTGTTTTAAATTAAAAAAAATCCCGTTCGTTTGTGGCACCATGTGCGCTGCTAAATTAAAAGAGCCGTGTACTGTTTCATGTTCATTTTGATTCCACCTGCTACATTTCATGTTCATTTTGATTCTTTTTTTTTTTCCTTTTGATTATTAATAAAAAATATTAATAAAAAAAATTAAAGATTAAAAAAATTAACTACGAATTTAACAACACCTTGTTTAATTTAATTAACTAGAAATGGAAGATACATTTAATTATAAAAGTTGTGTAAGGTTTAATAACAATTTATTTTAAATTAAAGATGTAACATTATTAGTTTTAATTTTGAATATATAAATTTGCCTATAAAAGTAAAATTTAACAACATTAAGTGTGATAAAATTAGTCCAATCCACGTGAAAACATCAAACATAAATTTACTTTGAAAACATCAAACATAAATTTACTTTGAAATTTTAAGTTTTCGTGTAATCGTTGTTATTTTTCTTGTCCCCGATGTAATATTATTATGCTTAATTTTATTATTGTTGTCTCTACAATTATTATTATTATTATTATTATTATTATTAACCTTATTATTATTATTATTATTATTATTATTATTAACCTTATTATTATTAACCGTATTATTATTATTATTATTATAGATAATATATGTGAGAGTGGGGAAGTTTTTTTTTTAATTAATTGGATGAGATAGCCCTGTGGGTTGGAGACGGTGCTCAGGGGGGTGCAGATTCACCCGGGTGGAGATTGACACCCCTGGGCTGTGAAAAGCCCTCCGGGTTGGAGATGGCCTAAGAACCTCAATGATATTTGAATCCAGACCCCTTGATAACGAAAATTTCAAATCAGTCCCAAAGTGCCAATACCGCTTTACGGCTTTGGGCTCGTATCGCCATCTGAAGCACTAAAGCTTCTTCTTCTTCTTCTTCTTCTTCTTCTTCTTTACCCTGCAGTTGCTTAATCTCACAAGTCACACATTCCAAATGAGTCCCAAAATCGCAATCGTGACAATAGTACATCCATGCCGTTTTGTGCATAGGATCCCTGCACACGTCGCATATGAATCTCACATTTTCTGCCAACGGGGACGAGTAATATAGAATGAGATCGTGCTCGTGGTCAGGACGGGACATAATTTCCGGCCAAGAAATGCAGTCAATGTTGAGATCATATGAGCAATTTGTACAAGTATATGCAAATGCCTTGCCGTTCTTGAGGCATGCGTCACACGTGAATTCGTCCTCGTATGGTGGTGCTGTAATTAGTTTGAGGGGGTGTTGGAGGTGGGATTTGTGGCAAACTTCGAGTGGGGAGTCAAAACAGAGTTTGTGGATTTTGAAGGTGCAATATGACTTGGTACAACAGTAAGCAGAGCCGGAGAGTGCACGCCCGCAAGCAGAGCAATTCTTTTTACTTTTTCCCTCCAATTCTATGGCTTTCAGAAAGTGGGGATGGCTAAAGTGCTTTATCACCGTTGGTTGAGGATTGTTAACGTTGCTTTGCGCCGGTGATGGTGGATTCATCGTATTTGGTGGAAATGTAGTCATATGTGTTTCACTTGAAGGGGGGTAGTTGGGAATAGGATTGTTAATGCTTAGAGGGTATCCAATAGAAGAAGCCGATGGTGGCGGTGGATTGACGATGGTGGAACTCACATTATTACTGTAAGTAATAATTGTTGCAGTAGGTTGGGATGGTAGATTTACACTCACTTCACTACTGCAAGTTTGTATTGTTGCACTAGGTACACCCACCGCAGGACTATAGTTTGGCGGAAATGGTGGTTCACTTGTATTACAAGGGGGGTAATTGGGAGAAGGATTGTTGCTTTGTGGGTATCCAATATGGGTAATTTGGGTGGTGGGTGGAGGTGGAGGGTAATTTGGGCGTGGTAGTGGATCTGGTTCTGGGAAAGAATGAGCAGGATCGGGGGGTGGATATGCGGTAATGTGTGTTTTATTTGGTAATGTCGTATTAGAAAGGGGGAAAGTGTTGTTTTGGGTTGGACGATAGATGAGATTCTGAGGCGAATTATGTGCATCCTTGCTTATAGAGAAATTTGGGCCGGTGGCCGAGGAAAGGGATACATGTGGATCGGCATTAGACGGCCTCCTAAGAGCACAATGGACATGCATATCAAATTCACATTCACAACAAGAATAAGAAAAACCTTTTCCCACAAGGGAGCAAGAATCGCAGGAGAAAGAAGCCGAGGGATAAGTAGGACAAGGCATCAAAGTTAACGTATGGAGAGGATGAGAGGGGTGCTTGAGAGAGCGTGTGGCAAGAAAACATTGCTCGTGGAGGAAGTAGCTACACTGCCAGCACACGTAAACACGGCCCGAGCCTGGAGATTTGCAACCGGAGCAATGGATTTCAGAGCCTTGAGGAGGCATTTGGTGGAAAATCAGGCCATGATGGTGGCTGAAATGCTCGAACTCCATGGCAAGCTTGATTGATTTGGATCTAAGTCAAATATATGAAATTATTCTGAATTTATCAAAATCTCCATTATTGTGGACATTGACTTGCAATTACTAAGTCTGCCTTGATCTAAAATATCGTTTCAATTGGATTATTTTTCTCATAATGCGTTTATTATTGTGGATGACTTTTCTTCAAGAATATAATTATCTTGCTTGATAGTCGATAGCTAAACAAATCTAATTTTAGAGTAGGTAGGTTTTATGGCAAACAAGATGTTGAATTGGTCTGTCTGGAGATGGTAAGACAAAGACAATACGATCAAGGTTTGATATCTGCACGATTTGAATTAGTATATATTATAGACTAGTACAATTTTTGGACATAATCTTATGCCATTTAGATTATAATTAAACCAGGTCTATCATAAATTACATAATTAGTGTATAATCTATTAATGTCAACTACGACTTTTGAGGCCGGCCCAGATCACTGTTTCCATGAAAATATATAATAGTCCCTGTCAGTTTAATTATGTTATGTAGTAGTGCCTTTAAGTATATTTCGTCAGTCAGTCAGTCGGTCTTAAATCTTAATTAGACAGATAAGAAGAAAAGACATACTACAAATCAAGAAGAAATGAAGAACCAAAACAAGCAACATTTCAGCCACCACCACATTCTAATTCCACTAAATGAATTTGAAGGCAAAGTCATAAAATGCAAAGCCTGTGATGACCAGATCTCCGGCTCCGAGCCATGCCACGGCTGCCTCCCGTGCAGCTTCTACTTGCACAGTAGCTGCGTAGACGCCCCACGTTCGCTCCAGCACCCTTCTCATCCTTCCCATCCGTTGACCCTCCTCCCAATTTCTACCTATTCAACTCGATCTTTTACCTGCAATGCCTGTCGATTAGAAGGCAAGGCCTATAGTTACACTTGTGCCCACTGCGAGTTTGATCTTCACGTAAAGTGTGCACTCGTACATAGAAATAAATCATCAAATGATCAAGGGAAAGTTGAATCGGATCAAAATGCAATTTTCGAGGCCGAGAAGGAATTGAGAAAACAAAGAATGGCACATCAAATTATGCTTGATGCATTGGATTCTGCTAATGAGTATGTTGGATCGTCATACACAAAGAGATACTACTACTATTGATCTCATGTTTTTCTTTGATTAATATGAATTTATTGAGTGTGAATAATAATAATAATAGGGCCAAAAGTCGTGATGATATTTATTTGGCTCTTACCCTTCCATGTGATGTGGCTATTGATTTGGACGAAAATTGAATTCTTATATATGTGTGCAAGCAAGCTTTTTGAAGATTCTTGAATTGTGATAAATTTTGTAATATATGTACAAAGTTTCATTGTTAATTTGCCTTTATATTTTGTGTGTTCACTTTATTTTTTCTAATTTCCGTCGTCGCATTCCATTTTTGTGCAAGTGTTCAAACATTCCATTATACTTCCTTAGTCCCAATAATTTAATTAATATATTTCACTAATAAGTTGATAATATCATATTACACCATATATATTATTATTTAAAAGGTTTACTATACCACAAATGTAAATAATTTAACATGATAAGTCACTTAAAAGATTAAAAGTTTGATCGGATATTGTAGGCAGCTAATAGAGTAAAAATAATGGGACGGAGGGAGTAATTAATAAATGCACGAGTCCAATACAAAATTCTCGGTCCGTTTGATTTAACAGAGTCGGACTGAATATCGACTTCTTTTTTAAATTATATGTTTGGAAATTCAATAGTGAAGATGTTTTTCACTTCCTTTGGTTACTTCTGTAAACAAAGTACCTAAAGGGTTCCAACACATTACATAAGGCATTTATAGTATAATTTTTCGATTTTCCTGCATTTTCTCTATTCCCTACGTAAATAACCCAAGTATAATCTCCTCACTCTAAACATGAGGCAAGAACTTCACAAATTGGCCAAAGTTTGTTGATAATGAAACATAATAAATTATCAAAATTACAATATAAACTACAATATCTACACTACAAATCTTCATACAAACTACAACAATCAAAAACTCTCTCAGACCATAATAACATTATAATAAGCATCCCATGTCAATTCTATATTATACAGTGTAGGCAACATCAAAGTACATAAGAGGGTACAAGGTTACTCTTTGTTGCTAGATGAGCGATCCTTCTTCGGTCCACCAAGAATACGAGATATTTGCAGACCTCTACTAAAAGCTTGGTTGAATAACATTCGAGTTTGAAACTCAGAAACGAAAGGAAACCACGCCAAGAACGCTACTGGTGTGAACAATAGTAATCCGATAATAAGTTCATAGCCTCGAGCAAGGGTCCGAACTGATCCCCAGAATCCAGCCTTAACTACGAGAGGTTTCAATGCTTGTGCAATCTGTGAATTTCATTATTTTATTATAAATTTCTCGTTCGGTAATAATAAATCTGAAAGAAGATTAGGAAGGGGATATAAGTTACTGACCAAGAGTAGACCCCATCCCGTTGGCATGAAAGCGATAATGCAGACTATAACGTCACGGAATGTCATGTGTGGAAGAGCAATTAGAGTAATCAGAATTGTAACAAATGATAGAAATATGAGGCCCTTTATCAATCGAAACACAAGCTGAAAATCGGCACTGAATTGTTTCCTTCCAATTGAAACCACCTGCAAAAAGTTAGTAGTATGATTGATCGCACATGGAAGAGATTGTTCCATATGGATTTAAAAGTTTTTTCTTTTCATACCAAAAAAAAGTAAGATAAATTACAGAAATTTGAATTCATACCAAAAAAAGTAAGATAAATTACAGAGAAAATGGGATTAATAAAATCTTCTGTCTATTTTTATTTGTCCAGTAGAAAAAAGTTGAAAAGTGAACATATGGATATCATTACAATTTAGATTTTGATGGTTAATCGCCAAAAATTAGTGGTGTCAGTTTGTTACTGTATGTATAAATTTGAAATACTCCCTCCATTCCCAAATATATGCAGTTTTAGTAAAAAGAAAATATTCCTAAATACATGTCGTTTAGAAATTCAAGACACTTCAATTTTTTTTGAAAATTTTACCCTTTCTCATTAATGAGAAAGAGAGAGAAATGGATATGGGAAGTTGCAAATTTTTTTATTTCTTTTGAAGGGTAGTTTTGTATCATAAGACTTTTATTCTCCTAAAATTTAGGTAATTAGGTAATTTTGTGCAAGGACCTTAAATGACATGTATTTAGGAATTGAGGAGTATATGGGTAATTTGAAGAGTCATATAAGCCTATTTTGGGACATCTCTTGTAGGAGAAAGTTGAGAGAAAAAAATAAAATATAGGAACCTTCAATTACAAATAAATACTCTTAATGAAGATTAATAAAAAAGAAAAGAAAAATCTTCTCAGAAAAAAAAAAAAAGTGTAACATCTTACCTTCATAATGAACAGCACCACAAAGATGACTAGCCATGATAGACCATAAACCTGTCCAGGAAACAAAAAATTTTAATTTTATAGCTGCTACCAAGAGAACTTGAAAACAAAGAACCGAAAGTCAAAAAAAAAAGAAAGAAAGACAAATGGGCACCAAAATCATACCAAAAAACTTTTAGTTCTCCTCGTGAAGCTCAAGTGATAAATTAGCCCATACTGATATATAAAAAACCGAATTGACAACAATATCTCAAATATAATTCCACGTATCCCCGAATGAAGAAGATGCTCTTGTTCCTTCTCCCACCAAGATTCCCAACTCTTTTCCGGAGGCACACCAATGCCTCCGCGATTATCCATCCATTTATTCCAATCAGTCCAGTCATCCACAATTTTTTGCCACTCAAATCCAGAAGGATTGAAAAGAAAAGGTGCAAAAAGCCATGTCACGACTAAGAACCATATAGATACCGTAATGAATACATAAGCAACAACTCCTCTATATGCTCCACCAAAGATATGGTATACCATAAGCAAAATCATAAGTTCGATTCCCTTTACAAAATGGCTCCGGCAATACAACCTATAGTTGTCAGCAAATTTCGCGTGAAATACAACAAAGCCTCGACCGGTACCTCTGTATCGAGCACCCCCGTGAAGTAAGGTTCGTCCATAGTAATGAGTCCTCGTTCCAAGCGAAAACGTGAAGAATACCGGAGCAAGTTGAAGTTGCATTAGGACAAAATCGGTTAAGGCATTACGGAAACCTCTTTCGAGGCCTATCTCCATCATCATAGGCAAAGCCATCAAGAGCCCAATTTGGACAAAAGATTGAGAAGCAAGAGCAACTTGAAGAGGTTTATTGTCCCGTATTGCTGGATGGTTACTCAATTCCACTTCAAGCCCACTGAGAACTAGATATAGACGACCGTATAGAAATACGTATACGGTTAGCACAGTGAGCTGTGAAAATAAAACAAAAAAGCTTAGACCAAGTTGGTTAGTATAAAAAGATAAAAACTGTCGAGTAATTGGCACTTTGCACCCCAGAATTACACATGTTTGACACTTTGCACCCTAAATTGAAAGTTTGACACTTTGCACCCTCAAATTGCATATTCTTTGGCAAAATGCACCCTACTGAGGTGTAAAAAGCACATTGTTTTGTCAAAGAATATACAATTCGAGGGTGCAAAGTGCCAAAATTTCAATTTCATGGTGCAAGGTGCCAAAATGATATATTTCTAGAGTGCAAAGTGCCAATTACTCAGAAACTGTCAAATAAATTTGGTCTGGGATGTGAAGATTACCAAAGTACTGAAATAGAAACCCACTGTAGTGAAATAACACGATAACATGCGGAAAAAGTCGAATCGATGTCCGAGCCTATAAATATCACGACTCACGGTCTGCTCTCCATTACCACAGGCTATCTTTGCTTCAAAAAGTGAGATTTGGTTTAGGCCAACATCTCTTCCCTTACCAACTTGTATGTATTCATGATGAGTGACATTGCCTCCGCGAAGTGTGGAATTGAAACCTTTCAAAGACATTAACAAATGCATGAAAAGGGTGAACAAAAAAAAAAATCATTAGAAACTAGAAACGGCGGTTTTTCTTAATCTTTTTGGAAGTTCGATTTTAGCAAAGAAAACGATGTACAACAATAATAAAGACCCAAGTTCTATCATTTGATTCTTTTTCTTTTAGTATTTTACCCACCAAAATCCAAGAACAACATAGCTTTCAAGAATATGATAATACCTGCAAATATATCTTCACTCAAGTTGATGATACTAGAAGCTTTGCTGATACCACCTCTTGTAAGGTGAAACAATCTATCGAAAACATCTGGATGGCCATAATGGAAACGAACCCTGAAATACCATAGACCAAAATTAGAACCATAAGTCAAAATACACAGGAACCGGCATGCAACAAAGAACCTCCAATTTATAGATTCATTGGCTTCTTTCTGAAGAACTTACTTTAATGGATTGGCCAGCAATCTTTGGCCAATTGTGACAAAACTATTCTCTTGATTTGACATGAACCATGCAAGTGAAGAAACACTACACACAGAGAGAACTCGAGATTAGGAAACAATGATTCACAATTACAAATTCAAATGAGTAAACTCTCTTCATTTGGTACCTGCCAGTAAAGATGTGCTCCCTAAGTCCAAGAATAGTTGGTTTCCTCACTCCGTGCTTTTTAAGAAACTCTTGCAATAGGTTTCTCATTTTGAAGGCTTCTTCCATATAGTTGTCCTATAAATCAAACAATTTATCATCATTATCCATGCATATTAGGTTAAGATAGGGCACATCATTGGCTCAATAAAACACACCTGGTTCATATCAATTGTTTGCAACCCTTCCCCACGCGTAAAGATTATAGCATGGTTTTGATTCTCTGGTTTTCCCTCACCAAGTATGGCAGGCCCCGGAAGTTTTATGCGATAAATAACCTGGGAAGAAAATTTTAGTGAGTTGTTACTATTGCAATGTTGTTACATTAGTTTAATACATTATCGAACATTTTGGGGAGGCAATGGAAACACAACAAAACGAAGATGATAACCAGATGTGCATAATTTGATCCAAAGCTTCACTAAGTTACACAACTTTTCTTTCAATCAAATTTTATTTCAAAAGATTCCCTAGAAAAAGATTAAACCAGATGGTCTCTCCCAAATATTCACAGACCTCGTTTGGTAGCAGCTATATAATATTAGTGAGAATATCAAATATTTCGATAATATAATTACTGGACTTGTTGCTAGCAGTATAAACATTAGATTAGTGGCAAATTAGCAAAATAAAACAAACTTCGCCACCTAAATTTGTAATTTGGTCATATTATCATAAAGATGGAAATAATTGTATTTGTGTTAGGGCCAAGAAAAAGTTCATTCAACAGCATTACCAAGAGATAAGTTTGATAGAAAAGACTCTCACATAATCTTTGCTACCAAACAACTTCTTACAATACATCAGTTTGTCTACACCACATTGAAGCCTTTTACCTGGTCTAACTTCTGATCTGGCTCAGATGAGTCAACCGATTTTGGTGCAGCTTTCACAAGTGCTGAATAGTAAACCTTCTCTACCATTTTACCGGATTTATCTCTCCCAGTTTGTTCAACCTCATCAATGTAAGCTACACGAAGAGATGGGTACCTGCACACAAACACAAACACCCAAAAAAAATAATAATAATGACAAATCGAAGACTAAAACAAGCAAATGAAAGATAAATGAGTGAAATGCATAATACCCCCTATGCTTTTCCTAATTAGCCAAAAAAACCTGTGTTATTTTTATTAGCAGCAGCACCCTCCACCCCGGTACATTTTTATTAGCAAAAAATCCCAATCAAGCTGGATTACATATTTTGCAGGAAATATGACAATTATACCCAACCAAAAATGCGAAAACACCCCTATTCACCTTGAAAATTAACAATAATACTCCTTCCCCCCCCCCCCCCTGGGGTTAACTTTGAAAATTGGCAATACCCCCTGCTTAACCAAAAAATCGACAATCACCTCCCTAATGATTTATGATGGAATTTTAAATCGGTTTTTTTGCTAATAAAAAAAGAACACGGGGGTTTTGCTAATAAAAATAACACAGGGGTGTTTGCATAAAAATAACACGGGGTCTTTTGGCAAGAAGGGAAAGCACAGGGGGTATTTTTGCATTTAGCACAAAGATAAATAGTAAGAGGATAGACCATACTTTGTCATGAGTTTTAAAATGTCAGTGGCACGACGATCTCCAGAACGCTTTTGAACTCCATATTGCTGACACGAGACAACATATGTGAACTTCATGTCTGCCACTGCATGACATTGTGTCAGTAATGAACCTTCATTTTTCACTTGTTCTTCGGTGTTTAGTTCAGCAGCCTTATAACCTTTCATTAATTCTGTAACAAGCATTAACCAATATTTATTGTTCTCTATAACACTTCTGACATAAAAGACTTGTAAGAAAATGATTTTTTTAGCACCTTCATCCTTTGCCATATCAAGAAAAGCCTGAAGTTCCAGAGCTTGGCGATAGTACATCATGCCTCGTACTGGTTATTGGAGGAAGCAATGAAATGTCAAAAACATAGGTCAATTCATTGTAATTTGATTTATTTTTCGTCCCAGGAGTTAAGCTATTTCCCATTTTTGGAGCAATAATTAATGAAAACCCCAACATATAATTTGATTGATTTTTCTGGGACTAAATATATTATCCCAAATTTCAAATATCTTGCACTTTTGGTCCTATCGCCCCTTTTCCATCCAATTTGGGACCAAAGGTGCAGAATGAGATGGCCCTATGGGACCAAAAGTGCAAAACAAAGATTATTATATGGGACCAAAAGTGCGAAAATCAGATGAAAAAGGGGGAGATAGGACCTAAAGTGCAAAAAAATTATGAAATTGGAACCAAAAGTACAATTTTGTAAAGTGTGAGACTAAAAGTGCTGGGTGTACAGTCCTAGTGGACTAAAAATGTAATTTTGCGTTCTTGATTGCACAAAATTCAAGTTTAAGAGCTAAATATGGTGAGCTTTTAAATATTGTGAGTTTGCAACTAAAACCAGAAAGTGCTAGCTGTGGGACCCGATTCCCGGACAATTGAATACCAGTTTTGGTTAACGTTTGGCCTCTATATGATGCCCATAAACGAAGCTCTTCCTCCAGTCTAGAATTTCCTTTAAGATCTTCTTCACTGCTGCAACCAACCCGTTCAAGAAAATTCTCCCATTCATCTGTGATATTAGAAATATTTGTCCATATTAAAGTATACTATATTATCTCATTATACGAGCATGACGCAGTCAAGAATCAAAAACTAATATAACCAACCTGGATAAATCTTTTGGAGATAAAATAATATTGAAACACCATCTTCATTTGGCTTCTCAAGCAAATCAATAGGGAATAGAACCTCTTCGTCGAAGTAAGGAGTTAAGATGCTATAGAAACAATAAGAAGGTGAAATTAAAGTTATTAATTTGCCAAATGAAAATAATGAATCAAATTTGAAGAGACTTACGAAAAGGAGAGCATATTGCGAACTTTCGGAGCTATAGGCATGTCCATGAACAATGAATTTGAGAAAAACGAAATTCGCCTCCTGGCTTCTAAATTGGATGGCACATCCATAGCTGATTCCTTCACGGTGAGCAATAGATGAAGCCTCCCAATCTGAATACATAGGTAACCTCATTTAAAGAACATATTCATTATTTATGGGAATCTTTAAGGGCTCGTCTGGATTGATGGAGTTGAGCTACGGAGTTCAAATCAATTACAACAAATTCATAGCAGTTGTTTAAATTTGCCAGATCTTTTAGTCGCAAAGCAAGTGTATTCGTACATGCCTTTTGATTGGTCACTCTCATAGGAGTGTTATCCAACCAGAAAACAAGAGTATTGCAATTGCCATGTAATTTTTTTGGTGACTAGAATTACCCCTTCTATGGAGCTTACCTTTTCTTTCCATGCCTCCAGATCTTGTGTTACCGGAAAATGAAGTGTCCCGAAGTACTGATATTGTTGATCAAGAGGTGTCATCCCCTCATGCATTTGCATTCCATAGGAGCCACCGTGGCTGGACTCTAGCAAACTACAATAGATTAAAAAAAATGAGCAAAGAGTATCCATATAATAAGCAATTCAATTAGTACATCAATAGCTCTGGACATCATTACCTAGGAACCGTGTCTTCCATTATATCTCTAGTCACAACCTCTAGCATGTTGAGCAAGACAATTACTACTTGATCCTTGTCTTCCTTTTTATTTTCTCTCTGCACCATATAAATTCTTATTCTAAGACTATCGTAAAACATCACATCCGGAAAAATTGTAGTAAAAGTAACTCGATTTTTCTTACCAGATACTCAATAAGCTGCACAAATTGATCGTAGAGGTAAGGAAGAGCACTCATATTAAATTTTAGTATCAAATCACCCTGCTCAATGCGATCATCAACTTCGGAAAATATCTCATTTATGACGCTGAAATCATCAAATAATAAAGTGGTTTAAAAATTCAATAATAATATAAGATTTAGATTTTTATAGTGTGAACTTACATCTTCTCGCGTTCTCCAAGAACCAGGTAATTGATTATGTTTTTAAAAGATGCATAGCACTCACGAATAGCACAGCGCATATATACATCAGCATTTAATCTCTTATTCAGCTCCTTATCTCTCCCATTGCTATCTTTTGCCATATCCAAAGCTATAGGAAGCTATAACGAAGACAATGATAGATGAAGTGTTTGCTTTAAAGTTTACAAAAGAAAGCAGTTTAATGAGCCTTACCTTGCTAGCTAATAAAAATGGAGGCCATTGAATAAGGTCCAGTTCAAGGTCCGCTCGATATGGAACAATTAATAGGTTCATTTCCCTGTTATAATAGGAATTTAAAACAATGATTCCTCAATAAAGCAAAATAACGATGTCATCTAGGCTATATTTGGTTCTTGATTTTGTTAATAGTAGTGAATAAAATGAAAATGAACAAAAAAAAAGTCAAATTCATTAAATTGCAAGAACCAAACATAGCCTTCAGGGAGGGATCACCTACCTATTGTTTATTAAATCCTCCTCTCTGAAACTTTCGATTATTTTGTTCCACATTTGAGAAAATCTGGCTGCCTCCTTATCTTTATTAGAGTGAATCTGCATATGCCAGTCAATTTTGGATTTTTAATAATCAATAACAAAACATGAAAGAAAGAATTAAAGTGGATTTAAATACCATATACCTCAGCAAATTTACGGGAGAAGGTGGCCTTTAGGCCCTTCGGCTTTTCACCTTTTTCAACTGGGATCAAGCACGCATTAAAAGCACCTGGTATTGACTGAAAGCGAGACCTAAGCATTGGCAATGTTCGAATCTGGGAGCATATGAAGTATGGTCTTAACACAGGAGTTCACAACATAAAATATAGGAAGCGAAGTACAGAATGTAAAAAGGATTACAACCTAATACGTTAAATAAACCTCAACAATATAAAATCTAAACCGACCTCTCCAAGACGACGAAAAGCTCCATATATACCTCCGAATATTGTGGAGAAAATGGCATACCAAATCTGAATGTCCATGAAATATACCTGGAAATAATCATATGATTAAATGGTGAATAGAGGAGAACAAAAAAATTGCAAAAATTGAATCATGACAAGAACATGAGCATACGATAATAATAGGAGCCCAAAGTGCAATCACTACTCCAATGTTGTTTCTTGCTGAAACAAAAAGAAAGGATTAATGTATCATTAGTATCATGTACACAGGTAAGACAACATACATCTATACATGAATGTGCGTATAGATAGAATAATCACGCCTAGCCAAATACCTCGAGGGAAGAACTCATGCCATTGGTATCTTGATACATGAACTTGCATTATTTCTTTTGTTGGACTAACAAGAGGCCTTATCTGCAACCAATAAAATGCATCAAATCACTGCTTTATGAGTGTCCCCAATCAATAGATCTTCGGAAATGTACTCAGATAATCTTTTTTTATGGTACTTAGATAAACTATATATATTCAATGTATAATGAAGTGTTTAATTGAAGAACCATTTCTATGAAGGAAAATTGCATTTTTGGTCCCACAAGATTGAACCCTTGGCACTTTTGGTTCCTCACTTTAAAAAATTGCACTTTTGGTCCCACTTTTTAAAAAATATTTTGCACTTTCGGTCCTTCGCCTATTTTCCATCCAATTTGGGACTTAAAAATGTAAACTGGTCTATATGGGACCAAAAGTGCAAAACAGAGACTATTTTATTCTAGGAGACCAAAAGTGCAGTTTCCTAAAGTATGTGACAAAAAGTGCAAGCATTTTAAAATTTGGACTGCAAGTTGCCGAAGGTCAATCCAATGGGAAATAAACTGCAATTTTGCCATTTTTACAATTACAATTTTACCATATATGATGAACGAATTGGGCAGTAATAATTAAAAAAACATGTGCTAGTAACAACAAGAAGTCATGCTTGTGAAAATGCTGACAGCATTTGAAAGATCTAGAAATGACAAGGCACCTCTATATAGAAACTAAATGCCAACTTTGCTGCCAAAAGGAGAATCCAGAACATCGTGTATCTGGTAAATGAAACCATAATCATCAAATTAAAGAAACAAAAAGCATCTATTACAAATGAATTTACTCCGGTATCAAGGAGATACTTACTTGACAACAGAAAACGTGCTCTCTTGCATCCCCCTTCCAACATAAAGTCGAGGCTACAACGATTATTAAAAGAAAGAAAAAAAGGACTCAGAATTTAATCTGCACTTGATAAAGTATTTTGAAGAAAATCTAACATGAAAGATATTTGCATACCTGAGACCACCACATCATGAGCCTCACGATTTTGTAATCTGATCTTTCAAGATTTCTCCTTATAAATGGAATCAAAAATAATAAAGCAGATAGCATGTTTGGAGATAAGTAGATTAAGACCGCAATTATAAATAGAGACGGATGACCATTCCCATTTCCAAACCAAGTCTTAATAGTGAGTGCAAATCCAGAAGGATTTCTCCAACTAAATGCATAAGTCACTGGCAAAACGATGACCCATGCTGCTCCAGTGACAACCTTTAGTATGTATCTTAGCTTTACATGCATTGTCATACTCATCCTTGCGTTCCAGCTCATAATGATGTCAAGAACGGCTGCATAATATATAATAAGCAACAAGTAAAATACTGGTTTTGTTTAAAGCGCAAAAACTCATTCAATAATGTGTGAGAATTTTAATTATGTCAGATTATATAATTGTGGTAATAGTTTGGCAGCAGTGTGTAAAGCATACAATTATGACAAATCACCACCCGAATTTGTGTTCTTAGAAGATGAAAATTATATTAACTAGGATTAGATTGCGATAATTATGTTTGTATTAATTCCTAAACTTGATGGGTTAACGCTTGTTTACGGGTCAAGCCTCTTTGTATATCTACATAACTAAGCAAGAGATAAATGATTCTCGCAATGATGATAAAACACCTAATCTAGAACTCTACGGTAGCAACTATAGAATTATGGTGAAAAATATCAAATATATGTTAGTGGCAAATTAGCAATCTGAGGCAAAATTCACCACCTAAATATGTTGTTGGGTCATGGAAATTATATTATCATTTGGAAGGACAGGTGATAATTATCTTTGTGTTAGTGCTGAAAAGTGGTGGGTTATCACTTGTTTAAAGGTCGACCCTCTTAATTTATCAACACTACCAAACAAGAGAGATAAACACTAAAAACAAGAGATACATGTTGATAAAAGACCTAATCTCATCTAAGTTTAAGTTTTGCTACCAAACGAGTTGTAAATTGAAAAAAGTTAAAACTAAAGTAAAAAATAAAAAATAAAGAACAACTCATTCTACTTTTATTACCATGTGCAAGCTTCAGTATAGCAGCCGTAATGAAAATGCTTAATACATTTCTGAACACATCTGCCTCAAATATGGCGCTTATATTGCCGGATCCATTCCATGAAATTATGATCATTGCCTTCATTTTAAATTTCATTTCAAAATGACATAAGAAAAATAATGTCAGAATCAATTAAGCTTTATGAGGGTAAAAGAATAAATACAAATAAAAGTGAAGATCACCTGTAGGCACAATATCAAAAAGCTCCACATCCTATCGTGACTCCTAAAAATGTGCCAAAACGAACGTATCTCAACAAAGTTGATTTTTCCTATCCACCGATCTCCTTTAACAGATACATTCTCCTGAGTATTGAATACAATCAACATTTAGAGACATTTAATTTCAAAACCGCGACTCAGAAAAGTATCGTCATTAAATCGTACAATCAAGATACTACAAGTTTACCAAAACAATTCAAGCTAGAAGCAGAACCAAACTAATCTCAACTCCAATGTATAATCATCTGTGTTAAGACTTTAATTCGTGTCATAGCCATCCTTCTTATGCTGAAATCCCGGAAAGTTGCATTTTTAGTCTCATGCGACCCTTGCAGTTTCTGTCCCACACTTTACAAAATTACACTTCTAATCCCATTTTTTTAAATTGATTTGGTCCAATCTCCCCCCTCTCCATCTATTTTATGCATTTTTGGTCCAATTTGTTTTGCATTTTTGGTTTCATATGACTGTCTTACACTTTTCTTTGGTCCCATATACCTGTCTTAGTTTTGCCAAATTTGAAGGAAAGGGGGGTAACACTATAAAAGGTCAAAATATTTTGAAAATAAGACACTAATACGATTTATAATATTAAGGAATAAAAGTTCAGAATCCAGTCTGATGGGATTATAATGCAATTTGGTCCCTGAATCCCAATATCAATTTAAAGAAGAAGCTCTCATCAACATGTTTACTTGAATTCCATTCCAAGTTATGAATCGGAAGGACAATCTTGTAATGTTTATATCAAGCAACACTAGGCGACAATATCACAAAATATTCACCCGAAAATCTTGAAGAAATAGTAAACACAGACACCAATTGCAAGAAATTGTCTACTAAAACTAAGGTATTGATCATGTATTTTCGATTTTTACTATTTTGGTAATCGGCCATTAAGTGATTCAAAAGGAAATAAAGAGCAGACAAGTAGAGGGTGAAAGTTGAAACACATTATATCTATAGAAAATAATGTTTACCTCACTTCTGTCTGCACGAATCTCTTCTGCGGGAAGGCAGAAGAAATCAGCATCAGAACGCATAGGCCAACCGAGTCTGAAACAGTTAACTGACCTACAGTTTTTATTACAACATAAGTTTAGACGGTTTAATAACCATAAGCATGTATACAAAAAAAATGTTACCAAAAGTATTCATTCATATCATCATAATTTCTCCATTGAGAATGCCTGGACTTCCCGCCTTTGCTCCTCCTAGCTTCCTGAGAAGCATGAAATGAAGAATCAGAAATGCTGTCTAAAGATGGACATTGAAGGCACCAGAATGCAACCAAGGAGGAGTAGCACCTTTGCTATCATGTTATATATTGGAGTTACAACTTTGTTTAAGAAAGCTTCTTCATCACCGCCATAGGCAGGCTTAATATTTTCACCTGTCATAGGACTAACACTTCCAGCAAGCATACCATACAGTTCAAACGCCATCTGACACAATCAACAATCCTCAGATTATAATACGTAAACAATTCGACTGTTCGAGTTCTACCCAATAAGCTAAAAGGATAAAAAGTGAAAATATTTATTAAGGCAAAGCATTTTTAGTCCCACAGGACTGACTTTTAGCATTTTTGGTCCCGCGATTGCACTTGTGGTCCCAATTTTTAGAATGTTTTGCACTTTTGGTCCTATAGCCCCCTTTCCATCCATGTTGGGACCAAAAGTACAGAACAGACAATCCTATGGGACCACAAGGGCAAATAGAGACCATGTTATGGGACAAAAAGTGCAAAGAAATGAATGAAAAAGGGGATGATAGGACCAAAAGTACAACATATTTCAGAACATTGGGACCAAAACTGCAAATTTTATAAAGCACAGGATTAAAAGCGCTAAAGGTTCAATCCTGAGACTAATAATGCAATTTCGCCTTTGTTAAAACATCAAGCTACTTGAGCTCGGTTCGCGTTCGGTTGCTCGTCCGAGCTCAGTTTGGTTAACAATCAAACCAAACTCAAACAAAATTTCAAGTTCTATAAGAAAATCAGACCGAGCTTGGTGTTGTTTGACACTACTCAACTCATTTACATCCCTATCAGAAATGAGAAAAAACACGAATACATACATGATGGTAAATATAGCAGAGGCATTCTGGCATAAATCTCAGATTTGCAGCTTCTCCCCAAATAAGAAGATAGAGACCCATGTATAGTAATTTCCGTTGTTGGACTTCTTGTTGGATGGTTGGCAACCTATCAAAATAAACTTAGAAGTCATGTTACAATTTGACATAAATTCAAGGCAAAAGAAATATTTAAAATAATGTAAGTAAAAACTAATATTAAAGAGATACTCAACTTTTAAATCACAAAGAAGCAATTCGTTCACTTACCATAAGCTACTCTTACGACCGAGATACCTGCACCACTTCTTGTAATTCTTAAATAGTTTCTTCATGACTTCTGTAAGTGCCCTATCATCCAACTACATGACAATAAAACCAAGGAAGAATTAAAATAATTGGCACCACTACCATGTAATGAAATGAGCTCAATGAATGTGAAAGAAATAAACCTTAGGTTGCTGATCGGGCTTTGGTTGCCTAATATGTACATTGGCCAGTAATAAAATTAAGTGTTCCCTCTGGTTCGCCACATTATCTTTCTGCACTCAACAAAATGTAGCATTAAATTCCATAGAAGATTTCCTGAATATATACAAATTTAAGTACTTCTAATTCTTTTATTTAGTGCAAACCGACAGATAAATATGCTGGGATCTACAATATACCTCATTTTATTACCGATATGCTTCCAAATATAGAAATACATAATTTAATTATTAAAAAGCATGTGATTCTAACGAGTAAGTGTAGATCACATCCTAGAACTTTTACGTGCAAGTTACTACTACAAAGTAAATAAATTGAGTAATGAGCATTACTGAAAAAAGAAAAGCTCCCAACAAAATCCCTCACCATATAAATAAAATATCGATTTTGACCACCCTTTTTATGTATTTGTGAGTATTGAAATATAGTATTAAAATATTGATACATAGTCCATATTGGCACCTGAAAGCCAAACATAGCTTGAAGCCAGTCTAAAATGTCTTCATCTACTTTCTTTTTGTATCCTTTCGGCCATGGAAGACCTCTTGTATTACGAAGTGCGGCAACAGAAGCTTGAATCTGGCAGTAAGTAAGGCATCAATAAGATGAGATAAAATTAAGTGTTATAAAATTCCAAAATTACAAGAAAAAAAATGACCTCCGGGTATCTCATGATTGCTTGATGTGAACTTTCAGGATCAAGTGGAAGTACATTATAAGGCACATATATCTGAGTCTTTTCTGTGACTTTGGTGTGCTTTTCCAAAATCTGGAAGCAAATATGAAAACATATTCAGATGTTTAAGTATAACATTTTTATATAAATACTAAAAATCTAAAGCATACTATCAGAAAAACACCTCATCATCCACTTCAACAGCTTCTGTCAAATTAACAGCCTTTAAAACCTCAAACAGCACAGCAGCCGTTTGATATGCTTTTGTAAGCCGAGCACTGTAGCAAACAAAAAATAAACTATAAAAGCAATTGAATAAATATATAAGGTAAACAGCACTAATGCTCAGGGTCAATTTACCGATCTGCTTTATCAGCAGCGTTTTGCAAAGCCTCAATATACTTCCTGTAGTAATGCTGATAAAAACTCTTCATTTCACGTGCATCACTTCCTTTCCTTGCCGTTAATGTTGTCTCGTTTTCCTTCCCAAGCAAAATTTTTAATATTAAAACGTTGTTCAAGAAAATAAGGCAACTCAAGTAGTTAGTGATTACTATCAATTACCTAAAATGGAGTAATCACAACACTATTAATGTTCATTCATTAGTTCGTCAAAATATTAACTCACATTCCATAATTATATCTGATTTTATTGATGATCATCCTTCTTAATTTAAGTTCAAAAGAGTAAATTACCAAATCAAATTATTAAAAAATTCGTTCATTTAAAATATGACATACCCGCTCAAGTCGTTGAAGAAGAGCAGTTTTAAATTGACGAACACCACGTCCACTAGATGTCGGATCTAGACGATGAGCTTTCTCAAAAGCATAAAATCGACCTAATTCCATCACAGAAATCAATATTAAATGCAGCCATACAAAATTATATTTTTTTTTTAATCTTTACAATCTCAACCTTTTCATTCTAGCAGAGCACAAAGTACACATACTAATAAGCAAGAATAAGAAAGGAAAAGAAATTGCAGGAAACTGAGTTAAGACTTACAAAGATATGCAACCCTAGGGTTTATAGGCTCGACCTCATTGGCAACACGGAGAATTGGTGCAATCTCGACCAGAGATGAGGGCACCACCTCACTGTCCATCATCGACTCCCCCAAATTACCGGCAGTCTGAGTTCGAAGAATCCGCCTTTGAGGCTGCACATCGGACCCTTTTCTTTGATAAGCCATTTGAAGCTAATTAATTCTTTAGAACTGAACCTAAATTCACTTCAATTGACCTGTCAAATACCATTACAAAAAGCTTTGAGACACTTACAACAATAAATAACTCAAAAGCGTCACTCACTTTTGTAATAAAACATTGAAATATCTAGTCCACTTCAAGAATCCTCTATTTGGTTCATGATGGAACAGAGTATTGTAACTAGACATTAGTCAAACCCTAAGTACTATTTAATTTCAAAAGTCTTGAAATAATTTTCAATTTCATGGAAAACCGAAAGCCCTTGTTTGATCAAACAAGATTATGATAATTGAAAGCTAAGACAGTAGTACCTTCATGCAGAGTAGAATTACAGGACACTCTGTTTTATAAGTTAGTCTTTTCCCATCAAATAATCTCAAGAAAGACGGTAAAAAAGAATCAAGAACTGAAGTTTAAATTAACTCAAAACATTTTATGGGCAAGTTATGAGAAAAGGAAATTACCAATAAATTCATCTAAAAGTCTTGACAGCAGAGATAAGATTCTTGGAATCAAGAACTCAAATCCTGTGGCTCTAGAGTGAAAGAAAGAGGCATACTTACTAATTGTACAGTAAGAAAACCAAGAGAAACGTGTAGAAGAATAATCAATAATTAGTAGGGATTTATATATGGAAATAAAAGTAAAACAAAATACTGGAGTATTAGATATGAGCGAGCGGTGGGTTGAGAATAATACTAAATAAGAGTGAATCGCATTTTTTGTCCCCTTTTGGCATGATTTTATTACTTTTGTCTCATTTAAATTTTTTCATAGCAGATGTGTCCCTCTTATCAATGTAGTGTATCACATTAGTCCATCTTATCAATATAGTGTAATACATTCGTCTCTCTTAAATTTTTTGTTGCAGATTCGTCCATCTTATCAATGTAGTGTATCACATTCGTCTCTTTTATCAATGTAGTGTAACACATTCGTACATTAATTTTCGTCCATTTTATGATGTATTTTGAATTTAAGAGACGAATGTATTACACTACATTGACAAGAGAGACGAATGTGTTACAATACATTAATAAGAGGGATGCATCTACTACGAAAAATTTAGCAGGGATGAAAGTGATAAAGTCGGACAATAAAGAATCACAAGTGCTATTCACTCTACTAAATAATGTAGAGTGAGAAAAAGGAAAGAGGTGAGTTAAGAGAGAGTTACTTGATATGAGGGAAAGCAGAGTACGCGGCGGGCAACAATCATTTCTTGCAAATTCTTACCAATTCCAATTGTCTTACTAAAATAAAATCGAACATGAAAAATTTGCATACACTTATTATAAGTTATAATTGGCAAGTAATCTAAGGTACTCATAATTATTTACAAATAAATACTTCTTACCTTCCATAAATTTTACATTTTTTTTTTTGTTTGAGATATCTCAATTTAACACTTCATTTTTTACTATAAAATTAAGGGTTAATTACAGGGACCTCCCCTGTGGTTTGGTGTATTTCGCGTCCAATCCCCTCGAAGAATCATAATTACAAAGACCTCCCCTAACGTTTGCAAAATCTTACATCCGTCGGTCCACCGTTAGTTTTTGTTGATGTCATCACCCGAATTTTATTGAAAATCCCATTTTACCCTTGAGATTACTTTAGCTATTTTCATGGACTATTATACCCTTGTTATGTTTGTTGCATGAGAAGGGTTTCAATGAAATGATGTGGTTTGTTTTGGGTGTAAGTGTTATAAATATCAACGAAAAAGTAAAACTTAAAATTATTTATTACTGTGTAGATATTAATTTCAATTTTTTTTCATAATGTTTTTAAATTAAATCACAAAGAAAAGTGAATAAATTATTGTTAATCATAAGAAAAATTGAAGATAAATAAAAAGGATCATTATGAAAATGCAAAAATATTAAGAATCATCCATATCTAAACCGTAATTTTAATAATTTCAATTTTTTTTCATAATTATAAAAAAATTAACTACAAGGATAATAAATAAAAATTAAGATTAATAGGGAAAAAAAATTGGACAGCAAAAAGCATTATAAAAATGCTAAAATATTAATAATTAGCCTGTACTAAAAAAACCATAAACTTTTAATTAAGAAAATCAATTATTTTTTAACAAAATTAAATAATACTCATTCAAATACCCATTTAATAAAATAATAATTATTAATTTATTTATTTCTTAATTAGATCCAATACTATTAAATAATATTTACTATAAAATACTAAAATAAATCTTGTTTACATATTTAATAAATTATTTTTACGCTATTGATAAATTATATAGTATATAAATATGCATTTTATAAAAAATTGACTAAAAAAATCAACAAATATTTTTTCACAAAATTTAAAAATACTCATTCAAATACCCTTTTAATAAAATAATTATCTATTAGTATTTTTAATTAATTAAATTGATGGGTTTTTCTAAAAAAAATGATACGAAATTATTTTCAGTTTTAGACTTAAATATATATATAAGTATTTAATATTTTCAACAATAAAATCATAAATTTATGTCTTACTTAAATACAAAACAATTAATTAATATTTTATTAAAAAATAAGAAAATAAAATCTTAATTACGTATTTATTAAATTGTTTTTTACTATTAATAAATTATATGAAAATTTTATATAACACTTTATAAAAATATTTCTTATTTTGCATAATTAATAAACTATATTTTTTTCTTTTTTATGGATAAATTGAATTTTTATTAAAGTTTAGAGACTAATATGCAAATATAAATTTTTGTAAGGTTTTGCAAACCTCAGGGGATGTCGAAGTAATTAAAATGGATAAGGACAAGAGGGTAATTTCACGTATTCTGTCCACCTCCGTTAGTCTCCGTTAGGGTTTTGTAAGGTTTTGCAAACCTGAAGGGAGGTTTCTGTAATTATGATTCTCCGAGGGGATTGGACGCGAAATTCACCAAACAACAGGGGAGGTCCCTGTAATTAACCCTAAAATTAATTTTGTCAAAACTATCATATCACATCATAAAATAATGATTTGATGGCATAAATGTAACAGTGTCTAAACTTTCATTTTTTTCAACTTTCACAAAACTTTGTGTCAAAAGGAGATTACGAATAACCACCCAAAGTTTAAAATATTTTTGAAAATTTTAATTACAAGTGCAATTTCAATAAAATACATAATTGTCAAAGGTTCAATTGAGTTTTGTTGAAATAAAGAGTAAATTAAACCAAACTCTAAACAAAATATTACCTTTTTTGTATCAATAAGCTACATAGGATCAAATTGAATTCGATATTGAAATATCAAAATTACATAAATATTTTGTATCTTGTGTATGCTTCCGTTGAAGTGTAGAAGGCTATGATTGAAGTGTTATCATTTATCAACAAATAATTCAAGGTGGTTAGGCTAAGTGGTAGTGACTTGCGACCTCCAGAGGCGAAATTCAAGTTTCAATCCTACTGGAGACATCACACTGAGGAGGACCTATACCATTTGCACTCTTCGGTTCGAGCTATAAATACACAGTCTAGTAGATAAAAAAAAAAATTATCAACAAGTAAGATGGTAGATTTAAATAGACTGATGTGGAAGGGGTGAGGCAATTATATATTGAATTGATTATTTAAATATTAGCATCATTAATTAATTTGAAATGACTTCAAATAGGCTTTTCAGCCAATAAAAGAAAAATGATCATGTTGTTAAGGGTACATCAGTCAATTGACGTCACAAGTCAATTAATGTACTGAAAATGACAAATCTCATCTTAATGTCGACATCGTACGTAAGTATGGTCAATAACACCCAGTCAAAGTGATAACATGTTGACACTATAGTAAGGGTAAAAATGTCTTATCGCCCCCCACTAAATACTAGTGGGAGTATACGTGGGAACTTTTGATATATAATAATTAAAAAAAAAAGAACAAGTTCGTTATGGCAACGGTTCACATGGAATTTTGTTGACGAAGGTAATCATATTTTCCATTAATTTTATCTTACGGGAATATCATAAATTCATAATGGATTAAAAGAAAAAATATGAAGAAATGAAATTAGCAAGATTTGGGATCATAAAGAATCCAGCTAACAATATAATATGGTGATTTCTATTGATTATGAATTACATTTATTTTTAGCCCAAAAAGTATGAACCCACGGAGTAATTGTTGTAGGTAAACGAATTTTTATATAATCCCACGTAATACTGCAAAATGTTTGCAATATTATGTTGAATTTGATCAGTAATTTTAATTGCTAATTAATTTATCAAACGTATGCATGGCACTGATGTAAATCATATAAGTTAACTAAACTTGAGCAATTTAGTTTAGGATTTTTTATTTCTTTTTTGATAAGCGAGCATTTTATTCTAGGGTTTATCAGATATAAAATTAGGTGTACTGTAAATATATGGATGGCAATAATGCCAGAGCCAATTTTGTTGCTACCAGAACAATTTTAAAATATAACAAATTTACCCTTTGTTCTGGACGCTACTGAAATCATGCTTTTAACTCTTTCATTCTTTCTTTATTCTCGTCTCTAACAAGCTCTCCAAATCACAATAACTTCAAATAATATATCCCATTTGTCTTGCACGACATTGCTGCATGCATCGCACCGAAAACAAAAAAGGAAAAGAAGACTTTCATCTTCACCTGTTAATTCTCAAGCTCATACATACATTCTCTGTAAGACAATTATGAAATTGAATGCAAGAAAGAAGTCGATTTGGTGGTCTTAAAGCAAAAATGAATCTCAGAATTAAATCATTTTGGACATTAATATATTTGATTTTTTTTTATTATTAAGCTAAAATTTTAATTTCCATGTCTCTTATGTTAGAATAATGAGTGGGAATTGTTTTTTTTTTTTTTTTCATTTTTCATTTTTGGATGAAGGGTTAAAACAAACCTGTATTGGAGATACTTTGCTTTTAATTATGGATTTGCAAGGACTGCAATTGTTATTGGTTGTGACCAAACTGAATGAAAAGTAAGCAAAATGTAAATAGATATTTTGATTGTGGTGAGAGTACCAAAGTCCCTAAATTACATAGTGAAATAATGGGTGGATCGAGTCAGAAAATTAATGGTGGACTTCTTAATTTAGTGTCTCCTAAAAGGATCGGCAGCACTCATCGCTCATGGTAGAGGGGAAGGCAGTCGGCAGGCAAACAGTTTTCACAAAGAGCTTTTACTCTGTTGGAAATTTATAAATAGTGTAAGGGTAAATTAGTCAATGAAATTTTTTTGCTCCAGCAATATCACCAACCATAATTTATTGGTCCAACATGGACTTTCTATTAGCTAAAGACTTTTAGATAATAATATGAAAGTATTTGTTTATATAAACAGGAATTTAACCGACAAAAAAAAACATGGTGAAATCAGTAGAAAATGGATAAAAAGGAAAAAATAAAAGTAGTCGACGAAATCGTAAAAACAGGGAAAATAGGTTATAATTGATAAAATAAAAAGGTAAAACGGTAAAAAAAATATTAAACTGATAAAAATAAATGAAATCAGTTGAAAACGGAATAAACCGGTAAAATATGAATTAAAACGATGAGTTAAAATGTGAAAAACGGATTAAACCGATAAAAAATAAATTAAAATGATGAGTTAAATAGGTGAAAAACGGGTTAGTTTGCTCTATTTTATGACATAATAAAATTAATTTTACTCTAATTTATAAAACTACCCATGAAATTAACTAGACATGTACAATATACGTGCAATTTTCTAGTAGGACTAAAAATGCTAACAGACACTATTTTAGAGGGAAAAGAGCAAAATATTCATAAAATATCTATGTGATACCAAAGGAACAAATTTGTTGCGAAGCATTTTTTAATATTGAGACCATAAAGTACGGGACGAAATACGAAAGTGCAAATTTAGTGGGACAAAAGTTGCGATTTTATCTTAGAAGTAAACCACCCTAAAAAAAACCTATAGCAAAAGCCTTTTTCTATAATCATGGACGAAATAGAATCAAATTAAATTAATGAAACATAAATTTCTTATGACCTTGTGTACGAATCAGTTAAAAAAAAGAAAAAAAGGGATTTCAAACTCATATTGGTGAGATATAATTTATTCTATGACATAATGATATGTGTCAATGCTTTGGTAACAAAATGTTATTTTAGATCCGCGGAACAATAATACTTATCAGTTGATTAACTTGATTGGCAGCTAATAAATGACAACCAAAAAACAAAACGGTGCGCAGTGGTAGTTTAGGGTTTTTTGCACTTTGCACCCCTGAAATATGAGAAATAGGCACTTTGTACCCTCGAAACATAGATTTAACATTAAATCATAAACCCTAAATGATGACAACCAAAAAACAAAACGGTGCGCAGTGGTAGTTTAGGTTTTTTTGCACTTTGCACCTCTGAAACATGGGAAATAGGCACTTTGTACCCTCGAAACATAGATTTAGCACTTTACACGCCAGATATATGAACAATTCAGCACTTTGTACCCTCTTATATTTTCCTAAAAAAAAATCTAGGGACAAAATATGTAATTCATTTTTTGATCTTTGGCACTTTGCACCCCGAAACACGAGAAATTGGCATTTTGCACCCCCAAAATAGAATTAGCACTTAATATCCTGAAATTAAGAACAACTCATCAACTTGCACCCCCGAAACACGAGAAATTGATACTTTGAACCCCCTAAACACAAAATTAGCACTTAGCACCTCAAATTAGGAAAAACTCAACAACTAGCACCCCTAAATTTTTTCGGCAAAGTTGACCACCGAGGGCAAAAAATTCATTTTCTTTTTCTTTAAATTTGAAAATACGATTATAAATACTAGAATACTTATTTCTCTCTCCATCTTAAAATTTGTTTTTGTGATATGGTTCAATCAATTTTATGTATTAACTTTCTAGAAACTTTTCGAATTCTTATAGATATTTTGAGGACATTTGAAAAATTGGTAATTAAAGAAATATGTTAAAATAGATTTTGCAGATAAATATTCTAGTATTCATAATCGTATTTTGCAAATTTTAAGAAAAAAGAAACTGAATTACCTATTTTGCCTCTAGATTTTTTTGAACCCGGTGGTCAACTTTGCCGAAAAAAACGAGGGGTGCTAGTTGTTGAGTTTTTCTTAATTTGAGGTGATAAATGCTAATTTTGTGTTTCGGGGGTGCAAAGTGCCAAAGATTCAAAAATAAATTACCTATTTTGTCCCTAGGTTTTTTGAGGAAAATAAAAGAGGGTGTAAAGTGTTGAATTGTTCATATTTCGGGAGTGCAAAGTACTAAATTTATGTTTCGAGGGTGCAAAGTGCAAAAAACCCGGTAGTTTATGCAAAAAGTTGTGAAAATCTAAAGCAATCAAACATAGCCTACATGTAATTAGAAAGCAAAGTATGTCTTCTCAATAGAATAACTAAAGCTAAGAATACAACAAATACAAGTGAAACCTGGACTTATTTTAGTGGAGGTGGATGAACTATTAACCCAATTAGCCATGTCACTATGGATCCAATGATCCAAAACATGACCAAGAACACTACCAAACCAGCCAAAATGGTGAGGAATGGAGGGCCTTGAGCGGCTTTAGCTTCGTCCTTTGATCCCTCTGGTCCTGGTGGATTTGTATTTGATGCAAATATACGACTCCATTTTTGCTTAATTACTCGCAATCTTACTTCATTCTTAATCCTGCAAATTCAAAACAAAAGCATTTGTTCGAATGAACGTTCATTGAAAGAAACAAATACATCACATTCACATCAAGGCTTCTTCATACACTACAAGTATCGATCCACCAACACCTACATTGATGCTTCTTCATACACTACTACTGTCTGTCTGCCTCATCACAGGCAATACACTGTCTGAGAGAGAATGAATTTCCTAACCAAATTCACTTATTTAAGGATCTTTTATTTAATGACTTGTCTTCGAACTACAACTCCAGTGCAGCAGGAAGCCATCTTTAAAGATTGGATAACATATTCTTTTACTTCAACGCAATTAAAACTAATTAGTTTTAATTTAATTTGTTAATTTCATCTGTCTTATTAATTTCCACTCACCATCCTAATTACCTTTGCTGATTATTTTCTTTCTGCAAAATTATATTATAATTTGATGCACACGGTTTTAGCACATCACACTAATCAATTGTTAGATTCTTCTTATACAAAGATACAAAATACTCAGTAATCTCATCCTATTCTGTAAAAAAAATCATTTTGTTGCACTACATCGTCAAATGCACAATATAATTACTTCACATATTCAGAAATTAACTAGAATTTAAAAAGAATACTTAGATATAAATGCCTAGGTAGCATCGAACAAACATTTCAGCACTTTAAAGTTAAATTAAATGAGATAAATCCGATCCTAACAATAATAAAAGAGTTAACATTTGCAAAACCTCAATTCCATTCAACGCATTACAAATATTTTAAGCTCAATTTGTCAAAACTATATGAACCAAAAAACAATCAATCTTTTTTAGGGCAATAAATTTTTAAAAATAATATACCTCAAATAGAGATAAGACTGCAAATTATAGCGGGCAGGAGTAATGAAGGTAAGAGAGGGTGCGGGAATTCCGGCGTAGGGACGATGGAGGGCTCTGACTGAGTGAGGCGCGGGTGCATAATACTGCAAAAAAGCCATAATATATTTTAGAATTTAGAGTGAAAATAACGATATATACCGGAAGATGATAAATGTTGTGCCGTGTGCGGCTGTTTTATGTACTGGTTTTTCTTTTTTCTTTAAGCTTAGTTTATTTTGTGCAACTCCTTTCATTTTTTGTTTCATAAATTTATAGGAATATTTAGCATAGAGATAGAATAAGATGTGGTGTACAAATTAATTTTTTTATAAAATATTTCGGGAATTAGATGATAAAAAAGAATCATTGATTTTATAATTGAAGGATTTTTAATATCTTATTAAAAGCTACTTTAGAAACGCGTGAAACATCCGCTATAAATTATATTTTTAAGGATGAGTTTGAACTAATGATTGAAAAATCAATTCTACAACTATTAAATTATATCGTAATTAATTTTTGCAATGATTGATTATAATAAAAAAATATATGGAATAATTAATTTCGTATAATTGATTTTGCAAAAACTACACTTTTGTCGCTTTTCAGAAAACATGATTTTTTGCGATTGGAATCATAAAGAGTAATTATGATAATTGGGGTCAAACATATAAACATTTCATGATTGACCAAAAGTGATTACTATTGATGTGGCTAAACGTTCTTAAAATCACGATGAAATGCAAAAATATTGTTAACAACTCCAATCGATAGGCCCAATTCGCAATAAAAGTATAAACCGTGCATAATTTAATTACAATTTAATAACTTCAAGACACTGTTACCTTATATTCCTTTGATCCTAACATTCTTACTTGATAAAATTTAAAGTTCAAAATTTAAGTATTTTTACATATGTGCTATGTCAGGTAGTAATTGAGAAATATAGAGATCACAACATTTACGTATAGGTTAGTCAAAAGAGACCCTGATTTATACAAAGCCTTGTTTTGGAATGTTCAAAAAGAAAGACTAGGAGAAAAAATTATGAAAATTTCCATTAAGTACTCCACTTTATTAAAATGGATCTTCTATCTTAAATTTTATTTCATGTCACACTTTGGTATTGTATAACTAAGTGTATTGTACTTGTTTTGTGATTGATCACTCTATTAGAAGTTACATCCAATCATAAAACAAGTGTATTGTACTTGTCATTTAATTACTTTGAGTTCGATCAAATCCGATCTGAATAAAAATTTCCCGTATACATATGGATAATGCATGATAAATGTCCCTATTTAAAATTTATTTCGTCCTACATAAATTACATTGTGTCAAGTTAGGGCATCCCCCATGGCTCAGCCCTAGGTCCCCTACTGGCTACAGGGCTTGGGCAGTGGGCGTCAATTGACGGTAAAAAATGCAATTTTTCCTCTCGGTGTGGGTTGTTTTCTCTTAGGCTTGGCACTCGTACCCCATCTCGAAAACAATGCTAATTGTAACTTACTTGACACCATGTAATCTTTTTTTAAGTAGAACGACATCATTTAACTCATTTTAGTATATTTTATGATCAGATATACGAGACCATATCTAACCAATCAATACTATGAACTCGAATTTTCAAAATAAGATTTCTGTAATGAATTTATCTTGACAAACTGCAAAATAAAATGTGAAGATAAAGAACATTAGTGAAAAAATATTACATTCACCAAGTGCGAAAGAACAAATCAATCGTCTATTGGCTCCCACAATGTCTCTACGTGTGGTTCACTTTTCTGCTGAATTATGTTCAAAATTTGAGAAAAAATGTAATTACATGTTAAATCAAACACGCCATGGGATACAACACAGTGCCACCTCACTTCCAGCACAACATAAGTGCTTTTCGAGCAAACTTTATTAAAAAAAATATTTATCACATTTGTGCAGTTTCGAAGCTTAAGCTGTTTTCTTGCAGTGACCTTCAAGCCATTCCATTGTCACACTCTTCGGCCTCTCTAGCGCCAATCCAAGAGCTCTGTCCCATATAAGCTGTACCAACAAAAACAGAAAACGGGAATACGGATTAAAGTTAAGAGTAATGTTGCACATAGAATATGAGAATTAGAGATTGGTTTTAAAGAGAACCTGAGAGCAAATGCCAATAGCCCTTGAAACGCCGAAGAGAACAGTGTAGTATCTGTTTAAAACAATTATAAAATTGTCACTTTATGTTATTCTATATAGTATATTACTATATTTTTGTGAAAAGAACTGAAAAAAGACGGAACTATTCAGCATTGAAAATGTTTAAAAAATTGTACCTTGCTTCGGTCAGACCATAGTAATTGAGCAGAACACCACTATGCGCGTCTACATTAGGCCAAGGGTTTTTCACCTGCAAAGTCATGACACCAGGAAGAAACTCTCAGTTAAAAATAGTTGTCACATTACCTCTAATTAATTTGGAGTATGATCGATTTCTCTATGTCTAGAATGTTAACATTATCCAAGTATACTTGGAGAAACTTCTAGTTAAAAATAGTTGTCACATTACCTTGCCTAGTTCCAACAGTATCGGAGGCACCACTTCATAAAGATTTGAAACCTGCACCAAGAATAATTAGAAATTTAAAAATGAGCATGGTCATGTTTGAAAACGTATCTGAATCATGTTATCAAGGTTAGAAATGTAACCAGTTTAAATAGAGGATCCTCAGGCAAGTGCTTCAGCGCAAACTCCCTCTGGCATGTATATCTCGGATCTGTTTTTCGCAGCACCCCATGTCCAAATCCAGGAACAACCTGAGTAAAAGGGATCAAATTTAAGAACTTTAAAGACAGCATAATTCGATTCATCAACCCCCCCGTTTTATAATGAATGGGTAAAAACAAGAAGAAGATAGAAACTACAAAGGAAAAAAAGGGAAATACGATCGTGGGACCTTGAACACTTAGGTCATTAGGTGGGACTATCAGGATCTCGCCCAAAGGAACTAAGGCAGATATTAGCCTATGAATTTTACACATATGCGTATGTGTGTGTTCACATATTGTGCTATATGCATGTGCATATATTGTACTCTGTGTGCGTATATTGTGGTGCTACATCGCTACTTTCATGAATATTATGTTAGAACTTTATCAAGAATTTTAAATCTATCAGTATAGAGTAAGAAAATAAACACAAGGTCCTCATATACTACCTTGCCACTGTTCAATGTTTTCCATACATAGTCTTGCAATTTCTCCTTGCTAACATTCTCCCCACACTCCTCTACCACAGATTTAATCCATAGCAAGACTTCCTGAAATAACACAAAGAAAATCAAAATCAAAATCAAAGGGTAAATAAAGAATACCATCTTGCAACAAAACATCATTGGTGTTATTGCGTTTAAGTTAATGATGACAATAGAAAAAAACAAGGGGGTTGATAAGCAGAAATGAAAAGACCCAGTGTACTCACACAGGAATCAATCTCGAATATGCAATTTAATGCCAAATTTCTGAAGGGCGGCTAAAAAGAGTCCACTAGGATAGCATGCTAAAAGAGGTATCTAAAAACAGCCTACTAGTATAGCATGCTAAAAGAGGTATATATAGACAGCTATAAGGGTACACAGAAAACAGCACCCGACATCTGAGAAATTATGATTCGTTTTGGGTTTCCGGTTCTTTCATTTTTCTAGAACTTACAAATACAAGAGTCCAGAAGCATTCTTTTTCTATTTAGGCTATTTGGTTCTTGGATATAAGTGGGTAAAATAATTACCTTTTTTTTTTAAATGAACAACTAATGGAGCTCAAATGTATATCATTTGATGAAAAAAGGAACATTTTCCTTAATGTTATGATCACTAAAATCCACGGAACCAAACATAGCATTAAAATATTTGGAATGGTTTCTCGTAGACATTATGATGAATATGAATGGCATTTTACCATCTAATGCCAGTACAATCATTGATTTCATCAGAGGATACAAGACCTCCCCTAGATAAGCTAATACTAACTTCTAAATAAACATCAAGCATTCCTTTTTCTTCCATTTAGACCATTCAAATCATGTATAGCTGAAGAAGACTTGAGTTTAGCTTTAAATTTTGTCCATGGGCTATGAACCAAAAATAAAATAATAGGTATTGCACCAGTATTGTTAAAGATAATTAATGGGTAATGTTTGGCTTTGATTTAAGCCCCAACATAGAAATTATCACCTGATTAGCCAAGCCATGGAGTGGACCCGCTAAACCATTTAGTGCTGCAGCAAACGAGAGATAAGGATCTGAAAGGGCACTAGCAACCTGAGCAAGTATAAGAACAATCAGAGCAATACATGAATATCCAATTGACAGAATGTCATGCTGCAGAAAGAGTAGAGCCACTTACTAGATGACCAGTGTGGGCACTAACATTCCCACCTTCATGATCACTGCAAAAAAATAAAACAAATATGACAAACATATGAGCTGATTCAGAAATTTCATTGGAAAAAGAATTGATTACTAAATATGGCATTACTCATTCAGAAATTTTTGTCATGGCATGGATTACTAATCACACCTGTGGATGGTGACATAAAGCCTCATGAGCTCTAGCATGGCAGGATTATCAAATCCTAGCATGTGCGCAAAATTTCCACCATAATCTAGGGAGTCATCCATAGGTATAACTTCCCCATTCTTGTACATCCTTCATAATTTCAATGATATGTCAAAAAAATTATAATACACAGACAAATAACCGAAATGAATTGATACACGAGACTGAAGACCATCGGAGTTGGTGAAATGAAGAACATATGATTAACATGAATAATTCTATTCAAGCATGCAAAGATAATCCATTAACCAACCTCCGGTAGACATAAGCAGCAACAATAGGAACTTGAGCAATCAAACTAAGGGAGTCCTCGTATGTTGGTTCCCAATACCTAAACAGAGCAAAACATAAGAACTTGAAAACTGGGAGAACATACTTGTACATAAAATGCCTGGTAGAAAACTCACTTAGATTTGTGGATCCCTTTCTCATAAGCCTTCTGAAATTCACTTTGAACCTTGACCAGACACAAAATGTGAATTTCAGAAGATAGCCCATAAACATAATCTAGAATCGCAATGTCATTTCATAGCAAAATGCTTTGGAATCAAGAAACATAATATATTGAAAGCTTCAGAAAGTGGTTGAAATGAGTTAGTAAACATGTTTACAGTTGATTTTATACAAGGGTTTAGAAAAAGGGGCCATTTCCTGCAAAAAGATTTTGTATGTTTTCTCAGTATGGCAACTATCTTTCACATTAAAGGATAGATTCCAACAAATCGGTCAAGCACACAACTTTAAGTTAACGATGTGTATTAATACGTAACAACAAGATGAGTAACATTCATCAAGAACAGGATTCTGTAAGATGTGTAGTATATATGACCAACTGACGAGCATTCAAGATGGCTACATTTTTAAGACCAGTATGTAACCTGAAGAGCCATGACGCCAGTTGCAAACTGAGTCATTGGATGAGCAGTAACCGGTAAGGCATCAATAGTTTTATATACATGATCTGCAGCCACAAAATGAGAAATCAAATATGAAAACATTTGCAAAGCATACTGATAAAGGGCTAATAACTCTTATGTGGGCCTATGTTGGGCGACCAACTGTAGAATACTGAAATTCTAAGTGCAAAAGTAATGCAGGAGAAATATAATTGGCATTATAGATGGACTGACACAAAATGATACTAGTAGAAGTAATGTTTTGGCGTCTTCTAATGTAACCGAAATTAAGAGATTGGCATGACATTATTTGGATATGGAACATGAGAAACAAGTTGAGAGTTGAACCTGGGACTGTGGCACGACTTCTCAGTTCTGCCGATAACGCACCCACTTGCTCTTTTGTTGGAACCTACATGAAGTGAGAAAGAAAGAGAATAAGATTAACCTTTAAAAAAGGTTACACGAGCTTGAAACGGAAAAAAGTTAAAAAGAGGATGCCCATCAATGACGTACCTTTCCAGTCAAAAGAAGCCAGAGGAGGCCCTCAGGCAATGGTTCTCCACCAGGCTTTGCTGCTGGTAACAAATTCTGACATTCTGGAATAGACAAACCCCTGAATCGAATTCCCTATCACGGATTAAGTGAACAAAAATATACATTAAGAATTTACTAGTATATGACCTTATTAAGAAGTTATTGAAAGTTTTGCATGACACGTGCATTAAAAATTATAGGAATATTGACCATAGATTGAGTGAGTGTGGGTACCTCATCTGGATCAAGCAATGAGGTTTCCCACAATAATCCTGTCATTCCTCTCATTCCTCCAAGTACCTTTTGAAAATGTACCATCAAATAAATTATTAAAGGAGTTGTCAATTCCCGTATATCAGGAAAGCATAGAAACAATAGAAAATATACCATATCAACAGTGATGTTCCCCAGTTGAACCTTTCCATGTTCTGACTTAAGTTTCTTTAGACGTTCCTGCAACAAATAAAATGGATTGTGTAATTAACATCAATATAACCAAGAACCATTTCCACTACTAACACATGTTGATTTATAATGAATACTGAACACTATAAGCAAGCATACATGCACATATCAAGATATCTTGGTCTTGGTAAATAGATTCTTAAATACATGCATAAGCATGATAGCATTAAATTGCAAAAGGCAATTGGAAATTAAGGAGATATTTCAACTTACTGAAACATAACTGTTAAACTAATTAGTAGCAGTCTAACGGAATTAGTTTTATCTAGTAAAAGTACCTGTTGTTCGGGAATCAATTCCTTCAGCTGAGAATGAAGGTCCTGCATAGGAGTCATTAGAACCATAACATCAGCAAACATTGACAGTTATAAGAAAAACAACCAAAAGGCACAAAACAACAGTAGGCGATTCGTAATTCTTGATCAAGAATTACTAAATTAGAAAGAACAGAAGCCAAAAATACGTGTCTGATCATTCTTCCTCCCAAATAAGCTAACTCTTAATTAATTTCAAAATTTAAGGACTTGACAGATCTGCACGGCTCTCAACCTCGTATAGTATCATATTAAAGATCCACTTAGCCTTTTATCCATTTGTGAAACTGAACCTTCCTTCTACCAACATTCATTAGGCCGGTTTAACAAAGAAAACATAATCTCACAGCTGATCTCGATCTCTACCTGCCTAGAAAGCCCCACCTTAAGTTTGGCCCAACGCACAAATCAGAAAACATGTTTACATGATTTTTTCAACCATCTATTTTCATACTTATTTCTTTTCGTTGTATTGGAGCAATGAAGCCAATAGAGCTTTCACTCCAAGACTCATACTGCCAAATGATACTTTTTCAATCCAAACAAACAACATGCTATTCTGAATACAGAACCAACTCATTTGCACTAATCCGAATTAATAACAACAAAAATCACAGGATAGAAAAAAAGTCTTACAACATCTGAGGATGTCTGAAGCCATCGGACAGAATTGCGAAGACCTGGCTGTTGAACCTATTAAATATAAATTCATACAAACTGGTCAACATTCCACAATTGTTAAACAATACATTTCTTAATCGTTAAAGCAGAATTCAGCATCATATCAAATGAAATCACAGATAACTTACTGCGCGCGACCGCAGCTTCGATAAAAGAGAAACGCTCCTGAACACCATTGCTCTCCAAACGAAATATCACTGCATCGTACGATTTATTTCAGAAAATCAAAACAACATAATATGTACATAAAACATAAATAAATTGGATAGAAAATGAATTTACAGAGATCTTCAGCAAATCAACCGAGCAAAAGTATTAGATTGGAAGTATACCACAATACGGAAAAAATTAAGTACCAATGTTTCTAATTACAGGCGCGATTAGGAAATAGTTTCTACTACTACTACTACCAAAAGTTGATTTGGAGTGAGAAGATTTTGCGACGATGGAAAAAGTAAGAGACGGAGAATAAAATTTTGTATTCTTAAGCTGTTTTTTGCGAATAGAGGAAAGGAAAGAAAATAAATTATTGTAATTATTTATAATAGTACTACTTCCGATAAAAATCTAGTTATAATCATTAGACTTTAACTTTGATGATACTATTTCCTAAAATATTTTTTTCTGAGAAATATAATATTGCGAAAAGTAATGATATAACTTAATTAATTATAACTCAGTATGAAATAAAAAATCTAAGAATATGTAAGAGTTTTATGTTTGTAACTCTTGTGTGAACTTTTGGGTCTAATAAAAATCCGTCAAATTAATTTATAGAATTAGAAAAAAATAATAACAAAATTCGAGTTTGATTAACTCATTTAACCATAAAACAAGCGCAATATACATAATTTGTGATTGATTAAATAATATTCGATGTCAAAGCAAAATAAATATATCACACTTACTATGTAAATATTTTTGGTTCAACCAAATTCAACAAACAGAAAATAATATCCTAAAATTAGGAGTCCTAAGTTGGGGTACACTATTGCATAAAACATTCATTAAACTAAGCTTCAATCACTGCCACTAATATTTGACCTTTTCCAAGAATTGTGTTTGACATGGCTATTGAAAGTTTTAAGGAGTCGCGGTCGCACCCACAACCCCTTTAAAAGTTTATTTTATTTTATTTTATTTTTTTGTTTGGGTACAACTTTAAAGATTATTACTATACTTTTTCTTACATTTTTTAGTTCATCGTAATATTAGTGATTATTATGCTATTCCTTTTCCATATAAGCATAGTTGTGTCAGAGATTATTATTGTTGTGCAATCAAGAAAAAAAAATGTTGTCATTTTCATCAGATAACACAAATTGATAGAGCTATCCACGATTTAAATATGTATGAACTCATGAATATCATTTTATAATTTTACAATATAAAGAAATATTAATATTAGTTTGGATTACAAAAAATGTAGGATTTTAGGAAAATGCATATTGTGATTTTAAAATTGTTTGATTTTGTTTGAATGCTGGATTAATTGGATTATTTTTTGGATTTAAAAAGTTAAACTATTTTAAGTAAGTATCTTTAATTTATTAATTGAATACATGTATTGTGTGCACATACTTTCTAAATCAATTCTTATTCATGTGTGATACCAAATATAATACTAAAATGTGATAAAACGATATTCTAGAGATTTTTTTTACTTATTTTACACTTGATTACTATAATATTAATTCATAGAGTAAATTCCCAAATTTGTTATAATTTAGGAAATAGAAAGAAAAATGTTGACCCAAAATAGTCCAAACATTTGAAGGACTTTTTTGGCTTGTTTTCTTCCTTCTTTTAGCACATTTTTTTTAGGAACTTTTAGCACATTTTTAACTACGAAAGAAGAATTGAGAAAAAAAAAAGAATAAAAAAAAATTAGGATTAAAAAAAAACCAAAAAAAGTTTAGGACGTAAGAGAGTTACTGCACAACTGCCGACCTTTGGCTCAATACACGAGCCAGACAGAGTGACTCTCATCTCTCTCTCTCTCTCTCTCTCTCTCTCTCCAAGTGGCGGTTACCCGAAATATATAAAATTTCAACACAGGCGGCCATCTTTATGCCTTGTCCTTTTTTAGTCATTCATTTTCACCTTCCAAAATCATCTTTATATATCCTTCCAAACCCAAATTCAACCCTAATTTAACTTCATCTCCAGTTTAATTTTAATTCCACCATGCGGCCCTGCATCTCCAACATTGTCAAATGGCGTCACAGTCACAGAAATTTCTGCTCGGTATGTCCTTTAAATTAGAGTTTTAATTTTTTTAAACGATTCACTGCTGACACTAAATTAATTGAACTATTGATTCTTCATTTGAGTTGGAGGTTATTGAATGTGGAAGGAGACATCAATAAGGATTGTACATCTATTGTTATACTCACTCTGTTTCAGTATTTTTTATTTGAGGCCGAGATTTAGGGGATTTTAGATAAGAGCAGAATTACATTTTTCCTTGTTAAGTATTTGAGGATTACCATTTACCAGTGCAGTGCCATTAATTTCGAGATAAAAATACTATTTTCGAAAGAAATCTTATTATGAAACATCCCAATAAAAGAAATAAGAGCAAAAAAGCTTGGGACAAGGGGTATATAAAAAGCAAAAAGAACTCTTTTAAGTCTCCCCCCCCCCCCCCCCCCCCAACCTAATAGCAGGGTGAAGTTTACACATTGACAGTGGCTGTTGCCCCTTATGTACACCCAATTATATGTTTAAATCCTAAAAGCTACCGCAAAATGTTTCTTTGTTTTTTTTACTGCTTATCGATCTGTAGTTGGATAATAGAAGTGAAGTTTAATTTACAGCCAAATGGTACAATCATATCTCCCATTCTACATAAAAGCAGCCAAATGGATGGAACCATGTCAAAAATGTTCGCTACTTCTTGTGATACGGTGCTGGCAGATGCACCTAAAGTCAATCCTGTTTCTGATATATTAACTGATTCATTTGGGAGGCTACATACTTATTTGAGGATCTCATTGACAGAACGTTGTAATTTACGATGCATGTATTGTATGCCTGCTGAAGGTGTAGACCTTACTCCTAATCCTCAACTTCTCTCACTGAATGAGATTGTTCGTCTAGCAAATTTGTTCGTAAGTTCTGGAGTTACTAAAATTCGTTTGACTGGAGGGGAACCAACCACCAGGAGGGATATTGAAGAGATTTGCTTGCAACTATCGAACTTAAGTGGATTAAAGACATTGGCAATGACTACGAATGGAATTGTCCTGGCGAATAAACTTCCAAGGTTGAGAGAATGTGGACTTAGTTTGCTTAACATAAGTTTAGACACATTGGTTCCAGCAAAATTTGAATTCATGACCAGGCGGAAAGGACATGAAAGAGTGATGAAGTCAATTGATGCTGCTATACAATTGGGTTATAATCCCGTCAAAGTAAGTTTTCACCTATTGCCCGAATGTATCATTCTGTTGGTCGACTTCTTCTTTATAACCTCTTTAGTTGTTAATTCAGTGGAGATTACTGTTATCTATTTTTAATACTTCTAATTTGATTTATCTCAGGTAAATTGTGTTGTAATGCGTGGATTCAATGATGATGAAATCTGTGATTTTGTTGAGCTGACACGTGAAAGACCGATCAATGTTCGGTTTATTGAGTTCATGCCTTTTGATGGGAATGTCTGGAATGTGAAGAAACTTGTGCCATACTCTGAAATGTTGGATATTGTGGTAAGGTAGAAGAACTCTACATGTCCCCTTTTTTGGCTTCTGAGTATCACTATGCATTTTCCTGAGTGGCTCAATATTACTGAACAGGGTAAAAAATTTACAGGTCTTCAAAGGATTCAGGATCATCCCACAGAGACAGCCAAGAATTTCAGGATAGATGGACATCAGGGTACTGTTTCTTTCATCACATCTATGACAGAGCATTTTTGTGCTGGTTGTAATAGATTAAGACTTCTAGCGGATGGGAACTTTAAAGTCTGCCTCTTTGGCCCGTCAGAGGTAAAACCTTCCCTCACTTAGTCATATACATACTTTCCTACTCTAAAGTGTTATTTTTTATTAGCTGTTTTGTAACTTTCAAAGCACTTCCCATTTTTTTGTTTACTGCTGTTTTTCTCTCCTGATATATTTAACGAAGAATATGACCCTCGACACCCGTCCCAGTTGCAAATATTTGGGCAGGCATGAAGGTTTAAAGAAGTAAAACTAGAAAACATTATGCATAATCTGCATTACTCATATGTTTAATGAGTTCAGGGACTACAACCAGGTTGCTTAAATTCTACATAACAACAATCATCTCATTCTCATGAGGAGACCTTTTCCCTCTCAGGTTAGCTTGAAGGATCCTCTGCGTAGTGGAGTTGATGATAATGAACTTAAAGAGATCATTGGAGCAGCGGTGCGTAGTTTTTATTTCTTGAAAATAATGTCGCAAACACCACTTGCCTGTGGAGTTGTTGAACCCCTCCCCCACCCCTCCACTCCCAAAAGAAAGAAAAAAAGCCACCCCACCTTGTCTGATCTATTTAATCTTTTATTTCTAATGCTTGTTCTCAACGCCAGGTTAAAAGGAAGAAAGCGGCTCATGCTGGGATGCTTGACATTGCAAAGACTCCGAACAGACCAATGATACATATTGGCGGCTAGTGATGTCAAACCTTGTACTTTATTACGTATGTATTGTTGAGCTGAATCCCCTTGCCGATACTCTTATTATTCCTAGTTTTCTCTTGCTGTACGAATTATCCCACCTTGTGTTTTTCAATAGCAGAATTGTATGTTAGCTTTTCCATGTACAACTTAGCAAAAAAGGAGGCCACACTTGCATATCTCTTTGAGAACTGCTCCTCATTTACCGATAATATGGGCAATCTTAAAATTGGAGTCTCGTTAAAATCATATCAAAACTACTTTGTAAATGAATTGAATGGCATTGACCTTACTCATCCCAAACAGTTGGCATGCCTGTTGATTGATGTTATCCGCTTCATGCAATTCGTGTGTTCATAGTTTACATTCTAACTTTAAATTTAGATAATTGACTGTTGCATACCTGTATGGAGCTCATTACCTGTGGACTTTGATAGATGTGCGGGTAGTTAGTAAATCTCTTACTTTAGGGTCAACAATTTTTTTTGGCCTTTGCGCATGCAATGGAATTTTAAGATGCAGACTTGCAATATAAATGGTTGATGTTGTAAAATAGTAAAATGGGGGAACATTGTGTAAATTTTGAAAGAAATTGACTTTATTGATAAATTTATATGATACAAGGGAGTCCCAAAAAAATGTCATTTGATTCTGATCTAATACCTAAACAATAAAACACGTTGAAATGAATCTGGACACATTTTCACAGTGTTTTATAAAATGCTAATGGAAATCGCAAGATTGGTTGAAAAATGCATTTTGTTAATGAAGATAAATAGGTGTACTGGCTTTAGCTTAGTGCTAAGAAGGAACTAGTTGGTTATCTTACTTTTGCCTGGATATCTCTTGATTAATACCTGAAGAGATATGATTTATTTGACAGTAGAAAGGGATGTTATATGTGACTAGATAAGTGCACAAATGTTCCACATGAAGATTGTAATTAACAATTATGAAAATCTTAACTTAAATTTTTTGGACTGTTATTTTTGAAATGTGAAAGTATGTAAAGATACAACTAGGGTAAAGTTACAATTATAATATTTCTCTGGTTAGGAAATTGGTCGAGAAAGTATCTGTGGAAGTATTGTAAATACAATACTTAGAATAATAAATTATTGTTAATCCATATACGCTATATTCACTTCTACAACAGAATTCAACGACAATGCATTGAATGCACTGGACATAAAACATTGTTGTCCTTGGCAGAACATTTTTTATTTTGAGAAACGGGTTCAAGGTGTTCTTGTTGTGGTGCCTTGGCACTCGAGCCACATTTCACTGGATGTGCATAAAATATATTGCATAACTGAAAAATCTTATATGCACCATCTTGGCTATTTTTCTCATTTTCATGTCAACTACTATAAGTACTCTCATTCTACTGATTTCACTGACATTTTTGGTGATTTTCTCTTTCAGGTACAACATTTAACTTGCTTACGTGGAATTCTTATGGAGCATTTGGTTCTCCAGTGCAGTTGAGCAAAGAATCTTGAGAAAGAAAGGGGGATTTAAGAAGAACAAAACTTGCGAAAGTTATAGCATTTACAAAGCCATATCTCTGTATTACTTCAAGGGCCATATATAACCGGCTCAAATTAAATTATCCACTATAAAAGAATCTTCATGTTTGTTGTACTTTAGACAATACAAATGCTAAATTTCTTGTAATCCCTATACATGTATGTGATTCTTTTATCAAGGAGGTAATTATGTAATTTTGTTCTAATACTCAATGTAAGTGAGAGCAGTTGGCAAAACTACATTTGTTTACCAAAAACCAAATCATTAATGCTCAAGTGTTATTATTTGTACTTTGTAAAAAATGGTATAGCTTTCACTAATCTAGGGAGTGTCATTGTGTTAAATATATTGTATTGTGCCTTCTAGGTGCTTTAACTTTATCATTAAGTTGGTTGCTCCTTGAATATTATACGACGCAAATATGAGGATATTAAATTAAGTCTTGTGCATACTTTTACTCCTGCCGTAGAGTATAACAGAAAATCATAGGAACTGCATATTTGTGATCCACTCATTAAGGCTGGAGCTCATGACCTAATTTAGGCGAGATTCTATTATTCGTTTCCGTTTAATGCATTCTTTCAAGAACTTCCTTGAAAATTTTGAAAAGATTCTGTTAGTTGTGATGTTAATAAGATAATCATATTGATCTTAGTTCAGGAGAATGCCTAGCTGTTGGGGGGGATAGGAGCTGACACCTTCGAGAGTTAAGATTCTATCTAGGTAATTAATTTCCTTTCCTTTTATCACTTGAATCTATTTAAGTATATATTCTGCTTAATTTTGCTTGGTGGCCAATTTTCTACTTCAGTTCCAGAAATCTATTGAGGTATATTACTGGTTGAGATAGATACAACTGTGAGGTACTGTTGACGTCTCAGGTGTGTAAATATATAGTTATGTTATCTAGTAATGTATTTCAGTTTATTGCAAATAACATGCATAGTTCTCCACTGCTTCTGAACGGAAATGCGATTTTAGTATTATACTACTTGGATTTAAGTATTTTGCAGGACTATCATCTTCTGTTGCTTATTCTGAGCTTTTATATGCTTTACACTACTTTCTGCGTTTTGAGTTATAGTTTAATGGTGTTTCGGCAAGGCAGATTTGTACTGTTTTGTGAGCATATCTTCCCTTTGATTATAAAGCTCTGTGTTTTTATGATCCACTAGTATATGGCAGTGGAATTTAGCATGTGGAAGAAATTGCAAAAAGAAACACAATGAAACGGAAAATAAACAACTTTGTTTTCACTTTTGATGATTAAAAGAATTAAATCACAACTGTATATATTCTTCATTCCCTTTCACAAATGGAAATTAAATCAATAACCTTTTTTTTCTTTTTTCTTTTTGGTTAATCAATCACATCTAAGTCTTCTTGTTAGGTCATCCTGTATAAATTCTTGTGATCATTTGTCTCCCAGCAATCTTGATCATGGATTTACATAGCACCAGCCTCCAGCCAATTAGGCTTTTCCTTCAGACACTATAAATTTCATCTAGTTTAAGGATCCATTTCTTTTCCTGGTAAAACATGATTGGAGAAAAATTATCAACTTCATTTGACGTTCTGATCCAGTGCTAGTGACTAATAACGAGTCAAGTATTTTGACCCAAGACCTGTGTATGGTTTCTTGCAGCAATCCTCGCAGAAGAAGTTTCTCATCCATACCAAACATCAAAAACTTTCTGTTCAATTCAATATGCAGTCACTCTAAAAGTATCAAAGAAAAAGTCTCTCAAAGAAATCCAAGAATCAACCTGAATCTTGTTCGAAATCCAAAACAACCCCTACCCACCCCTCCCAAAAATAAATGAATGTATATAGTCTTTATATGCACACAAACTAGGATAAGTTTTTTTTCAATTAGCAGAGAGGCATCTCACCAAATGTATTCATTTGAGAAGACCTGAAAGTAAGTAGAGGAAATTCATTTGTATCGTGAATGAAGCAATCTACATCTCCCAGAAAACTCAAAAAAGCATTTGAGTTCTCCGCCCCAAATATTTCTTCACTCTCCTTCTTCATTCTCTGTGTAGTTTGTAAAGTAGCCATACTCGATAATTCTGTGTTCTTATTTGACGGCTTGCTAGCATATGTAGTATTTGGCTGCGTCATTTGAGATGAAACATCATCCCTTTTCTTTGTACTTCCTTTCCTTTCTGCAGGCTTACCTGTTAGTTTTTGTACAAGATCTCGGAAATTTTCAACGTTTGTTGTAATGATCTCTGGTGCAACTATGTGAATTATGCGAATCTTTGGCTTTACTTTGAAAATTGCACGAGAATCGTTGTGCATGACTAACTTCGATGGAGCTAAGGTTGTGTTAAATGATTGTGGCTTCATGTTCTCTTTTGTGGGTAATCGATTGTTTGTGTTTGGAAAGGAGAGTCAAGAGAAGAAGAGATAGATTTTGATTTTTTGTTTTGTGATTGTGTTTCTGAAGATCGATATCTCTGTATGTATGTGTGTATATATATATATATATATATATGTAAGTATATGAAGAATTAAATTTTTTGGAGTTGGAACATCTGAAAGTCAAGTCCAAGAAAAAACAATAGTTTGCCTTTTGGAAGTGATGATCAGATGGATTCTTGTCTGACTGGCTACCAAGTACTAGGTGTATATTGTTGTTTTTATCCATATTTGGTGTAGACATTGTAGTTTACTTTTGATTAATAATTAGTCACTTTCAAGATATATCACTGTACCGTATGTATATCTTCAGCTTAGTTTAAGTCGCGTAGATATTATAGTTTATATCATTGAGGAAAAGGGTAAATTTTTCCTATGCGCTGGGGAAATGTTGATTTTAATTATCCTTGTTGCTTTTTACAATTAAATCTTGATGTTGCTGCATTAAATTTTTTTTTTTGTTAGTAATTAACATACAGGGAAGGAGTAATGTCTTAGCAACTTTTTGTGGGCGTGATTTTAAGAGTCTCCTGTTGCTGTAGACTTCGGTCTGAGCCATATATAGTTACTGTTAACGAGGAGGACAAGCCATTCACCGTCTCAACATATGGTAATTAACATTAATTCAAACATACTTTGTTCATGAGTTTATGAGCTGACCATATTGAATCTTATCACCTACATATAATCTCTCTTTACCTCTTTCATTAAAGTCAATTATGTTTAATTATTAGGCAAGTTGTGAGTTTTTGCTGTCATCCAACTAAGCCTATATTTTGAATATGCATAGAAGTTGCTCATAGTTTAGCCATTGACTTTGGTCCTAATTGTCGATAATAGAGTTTTTGCCTTAAAAAAATGTTCTTTGAAGACATAGAAGTCATTGTTTACACATTTCTTCTTCCCGGTTGTACTGGTTGACATCCTTATTACCACATAGCTAACAAGTTGATCCAAATTAGACTTTAAATGTATGCCAAACTTTTATAAGAAATGTAAGTTTATTATGAGATGCAGATTCCGACTACTAGAAATTGTAACTTAAAATTACTACTTGGATTGGATTAAATTAGGTGGGGTGCTTTGTTATTTCCTTTATACATTATTAATGATCATGAAAGAATGGAAAGTGGGACACCATAAATCTCAACATGATGATTAATTAGTTAATTGATTTAGTAATGTCATTTGAGGAAATGCATGCATTGTGCCTTTAATTACTATTTTAGATGTTCGGAAAATGCATACCACTCTTGAACATTGTTGAGTGGCATTATTTAATGTGTGACTAGCAGGCAGGCAACATTCTTTCTTTGTGACAAAAAAAATGTGAAGCTTTTTGCTGATGATGGTTCGAAAACAAGTTGTCTAGTATTTAAATATGGGTTTTGTTAAATTAATTAGATACTAGTAGTAGGCATACAAGTTGGAAATCTAATACCATTGACTTTCTTAATTATCTGTTACCTTAATAATAATTATATGTGTTTGTGTTTGTGTTTGTGTTTGTGTTGGGGGTACTTAGCATACGTTAACGTATTACCAATGTGTACGGACTGGTGAGAGTTGAGTTTGTCTTTTGCTGGGAGCAAATCCCACTTGAAATAACATATGTAATGTATGTGTCGTTTGATTGTTTCAAATGCAAGTTTATGACATGGTCCTTTCGCAAAATTACCTGCATTATCTTCTTATTGTCTTTTTTGTTCTAAAATAAAATGTACTATAATGTAAGTTATGTTTGAGGATATTCCAAAAGCTAGCGTTTTCATATTTTGAGTATCTATGTTAGACTCAACTTTTTAGCTTCGAGTTTTTTGGTAAATTACAATCAATTGCTGCATTCTTTTGTAAGACCATTATATCAAAATTAATAAGAAGTTTAAGGTGTATGTATAATCATACTAACAATTTGACGCATACCATACAAAACATTCAAAAATTAAATCACGTACTATTACTTTTCAAAGTTCATAAATTATTATTTTGTCATCTAAATATTCCAGCGACGATCAATCCAAAAATTGAGTTTTTGGAAGTTTTCTCGGAAACTCAGCATCAATCATATCGGAATCGGGTCAAAACTCAAAGCCCCATGTTTGGGCCGCCCAAAGATAATGAAGGCTGCCCAAATAAGGCTTTAGTTTGCTATCATTGTTGAACTCAGATATATTTAATGGGCCCAGAAAGTAGTTGGGCTCTGCTCTCAGCTTTCCATGGACTTTTAACGTCCCTCATTAATTGAAAAAGAAAAATGATTATTTCGGTCTCTCATATAAGTATTTGTTTGAAAATATTTTACGCTGTCAATTTGAATTTCCATCCATTCATGACGTATCTTTTGACAACAATTTAATTATTTACTTTTTGGCAGCTTCAGGATCTTTCCTTAGGAACCCATTATATTTCATGGTAAGCTAATTTTAGTAATGTAGTACTTGCCATGAATTGAAGTTTAAGAATAATTTTCAAGTCGTTTCTAGTACTACTTCATCTTAATATTTTTTTTTATGCTTAATAAATAGTAATTTAAATTTTAATGCTCTAATTATTGGTGATGTTAGAGCATTACCAGGGAATGTGACAAATGGGGAACTAAACCACTTTGAGTCCAGAATTCACAAAAAACAGCCTATAATTGTGAATCTAAAAGGAAATGCAAAATGTCCACGAATCTCATCTCCCTCCAATTGAACCCATATTTGGGCTTTGGAGACCGTCGAACCTAAAACACTTTCCAACGAGTTCACAAAACTTTTTAGAATATACCAAAATTCGATTATAATGGATAAAAAATCCTATCCAAAATCTTAATAATTATTCTTGAGTCGAGACGTAGACATGACAAAATATTGATAACATAATTTATAAATCACAACTTGAAAAAATAATGAAAACAACAATGAAGACACTATTAATGAGTTCATTGTCTACAATTGATAATCATCATAAAATTCACAAATATTTTGAATTTTATTTATTTTGAATTTATTCTAAAATTAAATTTGATTGCATTTTTAAGTACACTTTAATTTTAAGTTAGTGAAATAAATTCAATTTAAATTGATTTTAGAAATAGGCTCCTATTTTTTATGCTTATTGCTGCAGAAAAAAACTTTTTCAAGAAGTGCAAAATACTGTAGCATAATGCAAATGAAGAATTTTGATCCAATTTTTAGGCTCACCACTGATGATGCTCTTATATATGAGTCTTTTTTTTTTACACTATTATATATTAGTCTTGATATACAGTAGTTGAAAATTCATATCACCTACTTTGATATTTTTAAAGTAAATATTGCTAGTTCTAGAAAAACCGAGTAATAATTGTAATAACAAGTACACAATTCACCAATAAATATAATCAACACTTTTTGAATGAGTTAATGGCAATTTAACTTGTGATATTCATAAAATTTAATTTACTTCTTTGTAATTTGAAAATTGGTGTTTTACTTCCTATTATTTTATTTAAGTTTCACACTATCTTTCTGACATATTTAAACTTAAAAAATATATGAATTTACAAAACTACCCCTTCTATGTGGGGCACTTTATCCCTTTGTGTTATAATAAATATTACATTTTACCCTCATGTGTTATGATAAATGTTACAATTTACTCCCGTATGTTACAAAAATACTTTTCATGCCACTCTCAATTTTGACGACTAAGTTAGACTCTCCAATTGAATGAAGTAAACTGCTACATTAAATTTTTTAGAGTTGGGCAAAATGTTTTTTTTTTTCAAATCACAAAAAAAAAAAAATATTATGAATATTACGGTAGGGTAAAATTGACATTAACTCCTTTTTAAACAGCTAGGATAGTACACTGGGATTTCCAGCACCAATTAAAATTTATTCCATTTCTTACAACAAAGAACAATTACTGAATTACATGGCAAATATCAATAACGAAATCATATGTTTTTAACAAAATAAAAAATAAAAGAATAGATTGACCCACTACTGCTCACAAATAAACAAATTACAAAATAGCTCCAGCCTAGCAATAATATACATAATAATTAACATAGATTGATCGATGTATTAAATATTAATGATGCTAGTATCTCCGGCTGAAGGAGCGGAAGAAACTCGTGGAATACGACGGAGAAGACTCACCACCGGCCGGAATATCTGCAAGTGCGGCGGCCCAACGGCTAATACTGACCGTCCGAGCAGTCTTGAAGCTATGTGATCTAGGGGTCTTTGAGAAAACATTTGAAGATTGAGAAAGAATGAAATAAACCAAAGCTTGAACAAGAATAAACAACGCCACCTTCAATAAAATGGATTCAAAGCTACTTTCAATTATCTCCATTCTCGAAAATTATGAGATGAAACAATAATAAGCTAAGGAAGAAATAATTATTTTGATTGAATCGAACTTAATTTAATTATAATTAGTTTGTGTGGATATTTATGTCTCCAGTATTTTGATTTATATATATAGGTGGGGTGGGGTGGGGTGGGGTGGGGATGGGGGGGAGAATGGAAGTTTAGAGGTAGCAGCCGGGGCGACTTATTTGACTTAATTTGGCTTCTCGTGAAAGATTAATTTGCATGGGTTTTTTAAAGAGTCACGTCTTCGATTAGTAGCACGTGATTTTCAAGCCACACAATATTAATATTATCTGTTTGGCTGTTATTATTGTTAGGCTTTTTGGCATAAAATACTATTACGAGATAAAGTAATGGCATGTCCATTTGGATTTTTCACATCTCATAAAACAAATACTTCCTCCGTCCCTTATTTTTTATACCTTTACTTTTTGCGAGGTGTTTTAGGCAAAAGTTAAAAATGTGGAATTTTTAAGTATTTTTATATAGATGTCGTTAAAAGTAATGGTTGAGACTTGAGATTTAGCGGTGTCAAATCATAACTTGTGTGAGAGGGTATTTTTTAGAAAAATAATTATATTTATAAAAATTGAATGTTATTTTGGGACATCCCAAAAATGAAATAATAATGAAAATTTAGAGACAAATGAAGTAATATTTTTTTATTTCTTGAGAATTATACAATTTCTTGATATTTGTGTTACCCTTTTTTATAAGAGAAGTTTGTGTTACTTTCGCATAAATCTATAAAATAAACAATTTTTTTTATCAAATGCACGAAAATCAAGACGAAAAATACTTAAAAGATCCATACAGACGAGCCCTAAAGTTTTTGTTGCTTTTATATGTTTATTTTGAAAATTAGTAATTATTTTAAGTCACAATACTTCATGTTGATAGTTAACTTTAAAATATTTAACCATTGTGTTTATGATTAATCTATATATATATAAAAGTACGAGTTTGGCGAAGAGAATTTCTTCCCTTTTTTGTGAAGACTAATATACCCCTATTTAAATTATATTGTGATATATAATTTTATGGCAAAAAAGTAAAATAAAAGAATCCTAGAATTATAATTAGACAAGAAGTCTCTCCTACATCAACCTTATTATAATTATTTTTTAAAGTTTTACAACGCATTAAAATATTAATAGTAAAAAAAAAATTTAAAAAAACACTATTACTCTATATTTCTTCGAAAATTTCTTTGAAAAATTCTTAAAAAATTATGTGAAATCGATAAAAGAACAAGAACAAAAATGAGTTAATTGGCAAGAAACGAATGTGAAGTATGTGAGAAAATAGGTTAAATTAGCAAAATAAGAGATAAAATCAACTAAAATTGGGTTAAACCTAGAAGAATAGGTGAATTGATTAACAAAGGGATAAAACACAAAAACGGGTGAAATTGGTCAAAGAACGGGTTAAAATAACAAAAAAGTGCAATCGATACTTCTTTGTACAATTATTAAGAAATTATCAATTATCAAATAACCTAAAAAGCGTTCTTTACATTAAAGAACCTCGAAAAAAAATGCCACATTTGTGTTGTATGAATAAAATAAAGTATTTTTTAGTTAACTGAAAAACTTATTATTAGCTTAAGTCAAAATATATAAATGGAAAATTAGTTAATTATGTGCACGTGTACTTTTCTAGTATTGTTTAAAAGTATTACTCCATATGTTAAAATAAAATAAAGCAATTATTTCAGTGTCAAAGTCAAATCATGATTTCAATCGAAGATGGTAATATAATTTACGTTTTGAATGACCAATTCTTTAAATTATCATTTAGAAGAAAGACATCTCTGCTTAATTAATCATGATTAACTTGATTAAGGAGAGGAAATGTCAATTAAACTTTTTCGTGGCTGCAAAGCATACAATCGTAGAGTATTTAATTTGTTTCTATACAACAAAATTTAGGAAACTTCTTGTCAGATAAGATTCATACGTAAATTAATTGGATCAGGTCTACTGCATCCGTGGAATAATTTTATGTCTTAACATAGCTAGCTGAACATTAGTTTTAAAAATAAAGTTGAAAAGGTTCGAAAGTGATTTGATTATTTTGGAGAAAAGTTTGAAGACTATAGTTTTGCTGACAAGGAATAGTCATCCCAAATCTTAACTTCTACATTACAAGCTACCATTTGATGACCTTGCTTTAGACCTAACCTTTTGTGTTTTATTACTTTATTATTATTATTTATTAAGATAAGCAAAAATTGACAATTAAATATATCATCATATATAGAGGACACTTACCATGATATATAACAATGGTAAGGTAGACCAAAATAGAACTTTTGTACATCCTTTTCTAGCAATTTTTTATTGATCAAATATCGGTATTTGTGTAATTATTTTGAAGTTTTAAAAACTCATTCTTCTAACGCTTGGTTTTATATATCTTGATCTTGATCTCGTCCAACAACGATTGCTTAGACAATACGAGAAGCAAGCAACTCGATGAACAATCTTAGAAAATTAATATTGACAAGGCTTACACCCTTCAAATTCTCCCCTCAACACCAATTAAACTTGGAAGATTGATTGTGAGTATCATATATTCTTTACTAGAATTGGCAATAAACAATAGTTTGACTACTATTACAATTTAGATAATGAAGACAACAAATATAATGGATTGGCCTAACGGTTAAGAAAGTTTGCTCCCTCCTTTAATTATTTATAATTTCATCATCGGACTTGTAGAATGTTCAAGTGATCCGAATAATTATCGAGGTGTACAGACAACCCGATGAAAATGAAAAATAAAAAACTAGAATTAGAGAAATTGGGGTAATCCAATATAAATACCTAACACTCAAATTAATTTCACAAGAACAAAGATAATGAATAATGGATTCTTCTTATTAAGAATACCACAAAGAATACACATCACATACCTATATATCCACATTTTTCTCTCATTTTATATAATTTTAGTGCTAATAGCCTAATACCACAATGATTATTTACATTACTTGTAAGATATGGTTTTACATAATCTCTATACAAAAGAATATTTATAAATCAACTGACCGGGCTGAGCAATCTTAAATCTATGACATGGGATTGCTGGGGTTGACGTTGAAGGGCATGAATGAGATAAACCAGAGCTAGAATAAGAATGAATAATCCAACTTTGAAGCTAGAAGAAATTAAATACTACAGAATAAAACAAAAGAAAATAACAAATAAAAACAAGCTTAGACACCACAAAAGGCCACCTAAACGACCTTTATCATTTACCTTCATGTCAATGACTATAATTACAAAACTAAGATAAGAGAACTATATAATAAGAATTTCAGGCGTCAGTGACTATAATTACTAGCTTGAATAGTTTAAGAAAAATATATGTACATAAACTGAGAGCATGGTCAATTAATTCTCTATGTAATTAAGATATTGGAAATATATTCATTTTAATCATAACATATACGAGCACATATTTGATAAGATTGATTTGTATATAAGATAATGATGTAAATAACAAAAGTTCGTTAAAATTAATCCTTCTATCTAACCACAGGAAAAATTATAGCACATACCCTGTTCGAAAGAACATCCATCACAAGGCAATAGCAAGAAAAGAATGACCAATACGCAAAGAAAAGTCGAAACACTATATACCATCTAAAGTTGATAAATATAATGAGAAATACGTAAAAAAAAAAAAAAAAAGACAGAGCAACAAAAGGGAGCTCAATGGAGAGAAGGGGGTTGGGGGATAGAGAATTGATTGATATTTAATTATCAAAATTTGTAGCATAAAGTTTTACTGTAACCAGTACAAGGATATGAGCATGAATAAAGCTCTATGCTAGAAGAAGACAACATAAAGGGGAAAAGGAGATGAGAATTCACACTTATTATGTTTACTTAAACAGAAGCACAATCATCCGTGGAGAATTTACACTTCACAAGCTCATTAACCGCAAGGGAAGCACAATCGTCCGTGGAGAATTTACACTTCACAAGCTCATTAACCGAGAGGGAATTTACAAGACCTGAAAAGAGGAATGAATTAAAAAAATGAAATTAAAGATATATATAGCATGAAATGATCTACGTGTTACGAGAACGATCAAATTGGTTTTTCCTTGGATCAAATTCAAATCCATTTAGGTAAGCTATGTGCTTATAACTAGTAAAAATAACCCATTACGCCCTGACCATCTAAGACCATAACTTATAGTTTTCATTCAACTTCATCAATTTTCAACATGGAATTCAATACTATCATAGTAAAATGGATAACTACAGTCACAGGATTGAAGTAAAAATGTGTTATTGATATAATATAGTGATAAATGGTATGTACAAGATACCTAGATGACTAGGTTTACAAGCATAAACGCGAAGAGGACTAGGGGTGAGCAAACGGTCCGAACCGAACAGAAGTTCGGTTCCTGGCCGGTTTGGTCCTGGATTTTCGTGGACCGTTTCCGAAAATTTCGGTTCGGTCCAAATAAAACCGATTTTTTTATTTTTTTTATAAAAACCAAAAAATCAATTAAACACAAAATATATATTAAAAAAAAAATCTTACAACATACAAACCATACAAAAAAAAACCCTCTTCTATTTATTGAACAACATTCAATTTATCATCAAATTTATCACAAAAAGTCGTAAATGAAAAACAAAAATAAAAATAAAAATAAAAAATCAATTTGGTCCAACCGGTTCGGTTCGGTTCGGTAAACCGACCGGTTGTACCGAGAACCGATATTTTGGAAATTCGGTTCTCGGACAAGAACCGTTTACCGAACCGAAATTTTGGTTCGGTAAACGTTCCGATCCGAACCGAACCGTCGGTTCCGGTCGGTCCGACGGACATATTAACAGGATTTTCAGTTTAAGTAGGAAATTTATGAAATTTTAAGTTAAGTGTTGACATATCAAATGAGTTAACACCATATCGATTCTAGTTTAAGATTCCACATTAGTTGATTTCTACTTACTGAAAATTATCTTGCATATAATCATCATATATTCAACTTCATCCTTTTTTACTTGAAATAATGGCTTATGAAACAAAAATCGCCCTCGTCCTCACCAGAATCGAGATTTCACTTTTACCACTTACCTTGGAGCAACTTGAGTTGATAAGCAATCAAATCCAACCACTTATATGAGAGGGTTGTTTCCTCTACACACCTTAAATTGAAACTATGAAACAAAGCATTCAATCCCATTTTAGCAAACCATGATCATAAGGCTGTGTTTGATTCTAGGATTTCTAGTGAGTAAAACACAAAGTAAAATGTGTTTTTTTTATGGTCCATTTTCATATTCATTATCATTTTACTCACTACAATCCAAGAACGAACAAAGCCTAACTGATTACTATATGCACGGTTTAGATAATATCACAAGATTCCCTTAAAATCAATCCTAAGAAAACAAATATCACAAAATTCAGCAGAGCAATTAATTGTCTTTGATGCAGCAATCCTACTAATTCACCATCAGACTATCATCAATCCAACTATATTCCCATAGACATAATGCCCTCAATTTAAATTTAATAAAACAAAGTTAATGTTCATGCTCAACAAACCAAATAATCAGTTCACACTTCAAACACAACCAAGAATCAAGAAAATATTAAAAAAAATACCTCTAAACGCTATCCAAGACCCCCTACCACAACTTCACGTCCTAGCCAATGCACCGCTAACGTCATCACTCCCTCCGCCACCTACCACTCCCTCCTCCAGCTGCCACCTCGGCCAACTCGACACAGTCTCCACACTGTTTTCCCTCTCCAAAACTCCACCCCCTCTCCCAACCTCCCCATTCTGCGTAGGTGAGAACAAATTCCCTTCACTCCCACTCCCAATAGTTCCTTCATCATTCCACCTATGCCTCCTCGCCATGTGCCTAAGCGAATTCCTAAAATCGTACAATTCCGCCTCATCGTTCACCAATTCCTCAAGTCTCACAAACTCTACATTCCCATTTTCCACTCCTTTCTCCCCCGTAGGCAACTTAAATCGGCACACGGGACAAGAATTATTAATCTCAAGCCAAGGAACAATACAATCGGAGTGGTAAACGTGCTTGCAGGGCATCGATTTGGCTATAGAATTTACAACAAAAGGATCCTTACAAACAGGGCATAGCATATTTAGGTCGTTTTCGTGTGTAATTGTCACTTCCGGTAGAGCATCTATCGCGGACTTGGATGCGGAGTTGGATCTAGGGTTTGTGGCGGCGGCGGTGGTGTTGGTGAGGTGGTGCATGAGGCGGTGGAGGTAGGGGCTTGTGAGGAGGAAATTGTCGTCAGAGGGTATTAGGGTTGTAAGGTCGTGGGGATTTAAAGGTGGGGAGAGAGATTGATTATTCTCGTCTGTGTCTATGTCGGTTTCCATTTGTTCGAGGGAGTCGTGGTGACAGTGGGGGCAGAGGAGGGCGGTGGGGGTGGGGGAGGGGGGTAAGCAGATGCTCATGTCGCAGGAGTGGCACCAATAGGCGGGGTGGTAGAAGAGGCGGTGGGCGGCCGTTGTGGATGACATAACGGTGGTGGTGGTGGTGGTGGTGGTGGTGGGTATATTTGTTTAGAATTGAGGGAGTGGGTGGGGGTGGCGGGTTACTTTGGATTTTGGTTTGGAAGAAGGAGCTAAAAGTAATAGTGGGGAGATGGGGCCCCGGGTTTGGTTGCGGAGCGTAGGGAAGACGTTGATATTTCAATTGACAATTTTGACTAAAAGGAATTTGTATTTTTCAATAAAAAAATCTAGTTTAGATAATTCCCTGTTTGTTTGTTTGCCTTTTCTTTTTAGATGATAATTAGGAATTTGTATTTATCATAATTTCATTATTAGTTTATTACGTTTAAATATATCCAACAATAAATCGAGAATGAATCAAAAAAGTCTAATTACAATGAAATCTAATAACATTAATAATAAAATTAGAGAAAACCTTACAAGCGAAAACCTCCAAGTCCTAGAACTTAGGTGCATGTGTTTTGTGCCACATCTCTCAAAAGAAATTAAAAAACACTATTTTAAAGGGAAAAAAGGGCTCAAATTTTTAATCAATTCAGTTAGACAACAGTTGAACTAGGGGTTAGATAATGGACAAATGCATGAAAGTATGGATGCTTAACAAAGATTTGTTATGTAATAAGATTATATATTTATTAAACTCTAGTTACAAAGAGTATGCAATCGGTACATCTAGTTCGCGCTTTGTGTACATTATTAGGAAAAAATATAAGATAATTTCATGTGTTATGTGACGAAACTATCACTAAAAAGTTTATTGCATAGAATCCTCTTGCAATTTAAAAAAAGCACAAAAACCTCCTATATGTTCAAATTTGGTCGTTTCATATCGGCTTCAAGAATCTAATTTTAATTATAGGAACCAAAATGAAATATTTTTAAAATGGTTTCTTGAAACATGCCGATCCGAAACAACCTATTTTGTACAAATTGGAGGTTTTTGTGCTGAATTTTTAAATACAAGAAAAATTTATGTAAAAAATATTTTACAGGATAATTTTGTGCAGGTTTAACATAATACAGATGAGTATCTAGCATTTATCCCACATTAATATAACCGCAAGATTAATATCTCTAGAGGACTATAAAAAAATACAGGATGAAAAGGAATATAATAAAAATCCAGCAAAGGTATGCAACAGTCGCTTTGGCCGAGTGGTTAAGGCGTGTGCCTGCTAAGTACATGGGGTTTCCCCGCGAGAGTTCGAATCTCTCAGGCGACGTAATTTTTCATATTTTTCTTCTTATAATTTGTTTTGTTTTAGGAAGTTTTACACTACTATTTTCAGAAAAAGTATCAAAGAAAATCAGCCATGGACTTTATTTTTTCTTCTTATAATTAATTTGTTTTGTTTTAGGAAGTTTTACACTACTATTTTCAGAAAATATATCAAAGAAAATCAGCCATGAACTTTTGGACAGCAAGTATTTCTTGGATTTACTAGGAAAGAGAGGTAATCGATATTATTTTTCAGTCATAATTCACTGCATTTGAAACGTCAAATAAGAAATGGGGTCAATGAAATTTCTCATTTGCTTACTTGTATGAAGAAACACATACATGCGTATAACCTGTTTGATAAAATGTCACACTAACCTCACTGCATAAGTTTTAGTTCTAAAACCAGCTTGCTTCACTTTCCTACATAGTGCAACTTCGTAAACAGTTATAGCAGTGGAACTAGCTTGTCTCTTACATGATGTTAATTTGTGAAGTTCCTTTGGAAAGAAAGGCAAAAACAGAAAGTTGGTAATTGAAATTTCAAGATCCTATCTTGCATAAAACCAAGATATGGGACTTTGTACATAATATGAGTTGATTAGTGCATGTTTGGTTTATTAAGAGGCAAGACCAGAGTTGGTAATCAATTATATCTTTGTTCTTGTTCGCTCTATTGTTACCTAACACTAGGCTTTCTTCCATTTGGGTTGATCAACAAATGAATGCACATCCTTTAATTGTTCTCATCATTTATCTATGACAAAAACAAAAATATGCTCGGGAAGCAACAGAGAGCTCATTGGTAATTCACTTTTACAGCTTGGCCGTAATCTGATATTTAGCAAATTAATGAAATGAATTCAGTTATAGTTCAATCGTGCGTTTAAGTTTTACAGTGCTTTTAGTGTCCGGCGGAATCTGCATGATTGCGATACAGAGTGTTTGGTGGAATAGCGAGCTATTAGCCACTCGGTGCCCCTTGTTTCAGTGTGTGAAAAAGGTTGTCCCGTGAGAGGTGGTCTGGGAGTTAAATTACTTATGTAACCTTATCGTTTAGTTGTGTAAGTGATTATTGTGATATTATTCGTTGATATACATTTTATATCTGTTTTACTCAAAACTTTAAATTGAATTTGTGTTAAAAGATCGAATTACCAATTTATGGCATATTGATCGAGTGTTGCTACTGAGCAGGAGGATTGGATTGGTTTGGTCGTTCAAACTTATTTATGTTTATGGGGTTTAAGTTAGATCTGACAATATATATAACAGGTATAACGGCTTACAGTCCACGACAGTTATTTATTATTGCTACTGACGCATGCAGGGGTAGTCAAATTGAAATTTAGGCTTCATTAAATTAATGATTTTGAAATGGATAAGATTTGATGGACAAGATATCCAGTAACATTTATTAGATAATAATCAGCATCAACATTCAATTCAAGTTCATGCATTAATCAAAGTTTCAAAAACAAGAGATTAATTTTTAGATTTATAGAAATTTCTCGGATGTATTTGTATTATTATGGGACTCATGTGTGCTAATGAATAGAATTAGGTATAGACTCTCGAGAGTAAAAAATATGACTTGGGCTGGCTGGCTAAAATATTTATGAATTATGATGGGTTGGAACTGGACCAGGCCCACATCATGACGGGCTTACGAAATGATTTTGTTATATATAAATAGTAGGTTCAAACCAACAGTGAGGAGCGATAGGCTTAAATTTGTAAAATACGATTACATTTATATATGTTCAATTTCAAATCTCATTAATTATAATTTAGACCAACATTTGAAAACTTAGGGTATATATTGATGGATTTTGGTCCAGTCTAACGGGTTTTGCGAGACCGGACCAAAACTCTTCCAAAACCCCACGGAGATTGGGTCAAAACCCTTCCAAATGAATTTTCGTCACACTCATGAAACTTATCACAAACTCACACCAACACTTTTAAAACCTATAAAATTTTAATTTGACATCTAGCACCAACTTTTCAATATCTTCCAAAACTTAAAAAAAAATATTGATTTGACACCTACCATCTATTTTTCCCCAAATTCTAACATTCAAATCCAATTCAAGTGGGGTTTCATCTATTCAACATTCAAAACCTAATCAAATGAGATTTCAATAAAACCACCCAAACCATTTTTTGAGTTTGACTATTGCAAGCTAGCCCGAATAGGTCCAACAATTTGACTAATGCTACTATTGCCAAACCCGAACCTTGTAGAACATAGGGCATTATATATTATTCTATTTTCTTACAAAAGTAAAATTTAATCTAAAACTAAAAACGAGGAAAAGTGTCAAAAGGGGGTGTGACAACATTCATCTGGAAACAAGAAAAAATGTCGATGAAGGTTAAATCTCCATTTGGACCAAACGACCAAAACTTTTTACAAAGAAAAAAAAGAAAGAAGTTAAACATACATAAAATAAAACTCCATCGATCATTAATTACATACAAATTAAGTAATTAATATATATACATGGATCATGAAAGTAGAGGAAACATGCGTTCTCGAAAATCAGACTGGTAAGAAATCATAAAGAACAAAAGCACAAGCAACAATCCGACTCCCCACGGCGTCCCTCCGGCTCGGTGAATGGAGTCTTGCTCCGGAAACGAGAAAGACGACAGCTTTTGGAATGTAGAAAGCAAGTGAAGAATCAGAAGCAGTAACAAAGGAGAAACCATTAGAACAAGTTTAATCTGATCGAATAAGCCCTCAAAAATGGATTCGTAGCGGATGTACCAACTGATTCCAACAAACATGAATAGTATCAAGAGGAATACAAAGAGGTGTACAGGTAGAGAACAAGAAGAAGAAGAATTATTGTAGTTGTTTGAGTACTGCATCGTCAGTTAATTTTTGAAAGCTTGGTTTAATTTTGTCTACTAACATTAACATACAATACAATATTATATAGAGAGAGTGACTTAGGGTTAATTAGTTATTCAATATTTATTTCCTTCTTGCCTAGGCGTTAAAGCATACGCGCTTTCAATGGAAGTGGTATCCACTCACAAACAACAAACAAATTATTACTCCTAATTAAATTTATATAATGCATACATCATAAACTATAATATAATACTCCGTATAATTATTCTAAATACCCTTTAATTTGTGCGCTGCATGTGGTTTAGCGCGTGTGATCAAGATTTTCTTAGAGGTGAAGACTTGTGCTTAAAAAGGTGGTGTTAGAGTTTGCTTTGGATGCATTATAAGATTCTTTCTCTCATACAAATACAACCTAGAAAAAATACACAAAATAAAATGGCCGGTGAAAAATGTTGAATGGCTAATATTCAAATATTAGGCAATTGACTATTGAAAACCTTACACGTGTCACCGACCAGGATCGGATCTTGAGGTGACCCCTCTCTCTCTATATATATACACTTTATTAATGTCCATATCCATATGTACGTACATAATGCATTCAAATATGCTAGATTTCATTATATAATAAGAAAGCTTTTGGCGTCCATAAAGTTGTTTTTTCGAGAATGAGTTACTCAAGCTGATTAAAGTAACTAGAGTTTGATTATTCTAGTAATATTGTTTAGTAATTTTAATTTGTAGGTATTGTCTCTTTAATTTTTTTGTTTAAAACATTTGATAGCTTGAAATTGCATTCTAACCTGTCTCCGTCATTAATGACAGAGACAGGTTTGATCCTAATTAATTTATATACTAGCCAAAATTAACTACTTAACACCTTTAATTAGACTAGTTTGTAGCTTTTTTCTTTGTTATATAAAAAGAGAGGAACTGAAATAGAGTCGAAGACAAAATGTTTTAAATATTGTGCCTATTTCTTTAAAGTTTGGTTTGTCTTTATAAAAAGGTGAAAGTATTAAGCTTCAAAAGAACTTTAAGACTGCGACTCACAGGCCCATAGACTAATGTGGACAACTTTTTGTAGCCCAATCTTAGCACATAAGCGACCCGTTCAACCTCTTACGGATCACCTTATCTTATTGGGCTTTCTTAATTAATTAGAGAAAAAACTTCTCCATTGAAGGGTCCAATAACTTTAAGAAGAAGATTAATAAACATAAAATTACTTTTTAAATAAACCATTGTTTTTCTCACCATCTTTTATATATGTAAAAAAAAAAAAAAAAATAGGAGGTGTATGTTCATAATGTGAAAATAATCAATTGCCCATCCTCAATCCATAATGTGAAAATACTGATGATGTAAATTCTCACACAAACACGTCATAATTATAAATTAATTTATAATTTTGGCATTAATGATGACTCATGCATATTGATGCAAAGCATGATGTGATGTCATGTCATCGTCATCTAAATTAAAGTTCATATAAACATCATAATCAGATCAGCACCATGCCTACATAGTGTGGTTGGTGAAGTGGATCGGAATATAATAAAATAATCCATAGTCTAAAATAATAATCCCCTGATGTAACAGAATTTGAAAAATTAATTCAAAAAACGCAATAGGTACCGAAAGTTGAACTAAAATGGAGTAACAAATTTAGGCTGCCGGGATTGGATTGTTTTTTATTATCAATAATATCTTGTATTTATAGGCCGCGCGCCCACGCACATTAATTAATAGATTCACTCACAAGTCAGAAGTCAGAAGATGATGAGAATAAACTCAAAACTGCAATTCTTGATAGTAGTTATGTTGTTGTTTTCATTTAGAAGCTCTGATTCTGATAATACGAAAGACAAAGAGGAATGTACAGAATCACTAGTGGGATTGGCCACATGCCTTACTTATGTGGGAGGTACTGCAAAGGCCCCAACTCCAGATTGCTGCAGTGGGTTAAAACAAGTCCTCAAGACAAACAAGAAGTGTCTCTGTGTCATAATTAAAGACAGAAACGATCCTGATTTGGGACTCAATATTAATGTCACTCTTGCTTTGACTCTTCCCCAAGTTTGTAATGCCCCAGCTAATATTTCCCAGTGCCCTGGTAACTATATATTCATTTTCAATTATTTAATTAATTACTCCACTATTTATATTTATAATTGTGCTGTGCAGCTCTCCTGAAGTTGGCTCCCGATTCACCCGATGCTCAGGTTTTCTATGAAATTGGGCAGAAATCCAGCAATAAGACTGCAGGCCCAATAAGTCCTCCTCCCACCTCCCCCGGAGCCAATTCTACTGGAACCACTGCTCACCAAACAAGTGGTGGTCCTAGTGCTAGTGGAAAAGACCAAATATGGCTGTGTTGTACTCTTCTAATTTTATTAGTTTTACTTGGAATTTCATCATCTAATTGTAATTAATCTCTTTACTTACTAGTATCATACTATCACATTAATTCACCATTTCCCTAGCTAGAGGTCACCGTACCAGACCATCTAGTAGATATTTCCTAAGCCTTGTGGTTGAAAATACACTACACCATTAATTGTGATGATGTGGTATATTTTTAATCACGAGATCTATAAAATATCTCCAAGTCCAAGTCTAAGTAAGAATGTCTCGGGTCGGGTCATGTAAACTAATTAATACTTTGAAAATAAATATTATAGAGCGCTCTACTTTGAATCTTCCAATATTAATTAATTTTCAATCATCCATCTCAAAATATAGCAAAATTAATTAAATGAGCCCGAAAACACATGTCAAATTCTGATTCCATTACATTTGACAAATTCATATATTGCTTGATTGATGACAAAACAAAACATTGATCATATTATAGAATGAAAAGGAGGAAACATTTATATATTATTATTTACATTTGAGATGGCAAGAGAAAATGCTGCAAATACCTAAGAGCATCATCAACAAACACATATCTCCAACTCACTACACTCAACAACCCCACACTCATTTTCTCCACCACCACCACCTTACCGCCGGATCCGGAGCCACTCTCCCTCAACCCCAACCGCAAATCCGCCACCAACCCACTAGCTCCTCCACTCAAACAACACCCGGGCGACGGTAGCTCCTTGGAAAACCACCCCTCCTGTCCCAGAACAAAACTCCCTTTCCCTCGACAATCCGTAACAGTAAAAACCCCCTTAAACCCCTCCAAAACCACATTCCACGTGATCCTCAAACTATCCAACGCCGCGACCTCCACCGTTTTACTACTCACAACATCGATATCGAACCGAAAAATCCCATTCCTGTCGGGCTCGAGTCCGCCCCCGGGTTTTACGACCGTGGCAATACGATCACCGTTCCTTTCGATGTCGATGGCGAAGACCAAGTCGTGCATTGAGAGTCGGGGCTTTGGAGGGGTTTGGAGGCGGCGCTTCTCGGCGGCGCGGCCGAGGGAGTAGAGTTTGATGTAGGGTATGTCGACGGCGGAGGACAAGCGGAGGTTGGTGAGGGAGGGGTATGTGGTGGTGCAAATGGGTTGCCAAAGGTGGTCGGAGGACATTGAAATGGACCATGATTTGCAAACGCAAGTGGCGGTGGCTAGGTTCTCTGGGTCGAGGTGGTGGGCTATTAAGTCGACAACTTCCCATAAGGATTTGTTCTTCATTTTCAGGATTGTTGAATTGTTTGTTTACTAGAATAGAAGATGGATAAGAGTTTAAATATGGATTTGGATTATTATAAATGTACTCCTACATCAAAGGAAAGGAGTTGTTTGCTTGAGGAGGCCAGGAAGGGAGATCTTGCCACGTTTTATTGTGGTGAAGACTACTTGGAATTTCCGTAATTGGACACGTACTTTTTTTAATCTACGTATTCATAAAATTATCCAAAAAACAAAATTATGTACCAGGAAATTTAATTTATCAACTCTTCCAACACAACTAAAACCAAATTCCAGAAATAGTCCAGTCCAAAGTTGGCTTTAAATTTGTGAATTGTCATGTAAAATAAAAATTCTTTTTCAAAACAAACTTATATTATCTCAATTTTAAAAATAATCTTCTTAAATGAATTTTCGTAAAAAAATATTAACAAATTATACTTTCATTGTACATAAAATGACTTATCTCTGACTTACACTATTTATTTCACGTATATCTTACATTTGAAATTTTGGGTGAACTTGGCTGCATACTTTAATTATAAATCTGGTTTTGCTTTTTTTACCGCAATATTCAACCCGATTTTGAATTTCTTTTTCTTCTCTTGCATGAAAGATAACTTCCTTACCAGTTGGGCTACATCATTTTGTTGAATTTTTAGTACAAAATAAATTTATAAATTACAGAAAACCTGTAGCCAAATTTGTTTATAAATTAGATTATGATAATTCAAATTAACATTTTACACATTATCAATGAAAATTAATACTCAAATAATATTTTTTTATTAAAATTTGTTCTATAAGATATTTCTTTCCAATATTATTTTAGGATAAAGAGTGTCAAATTTTGAAAATCAAATCGATATATTATGCAAGTTTGATTTTGAATATTAGACTTTTATACATAATCATATTTTAAAATTATTAATCTCTTAGTTTGTTGTATTTTTAACTTACACTTTTAAATGTTTATAAAGAAATATAGTCATATTATATTTATATGAGCTTGCAAATTAGTATCATATTACAATTATGATATAAGTTATGTAAATATTATGTGATTTAATTTAAATATATTCTAAGATTTTATATATTTTTAATCAATTGTAGGATAATGTTTAAATTTTAGGAATATTGTATATACTTTAAAATTAAATATATTTATTATATCATTATGACGTCATCCGGTCCAACCAGCGGTCCGACCGGTTCGACCAGTAAAACCAGTGGCCAGTTGGCTCACCGGTTCACTGTCCGGTCCGGTTCTGAAAACATTGGTTAAATGTCGATGTTCTCGTACATACTAGTCATTCTCCATACGTGTCTCCACGTGCATAATTTTTCTCAAACACAAAAAACAAGGATTCTTTTTGGGAATTTATCCAAAGAAAACGCGAAAAGTATATCTTATTAATGAATGTAATAAGAGAAGTAAAGGAGTTAAAAAAAACTATATAATAAGATAACTTTATATATATTACAGATTTTGAAACTTCATAAGATGTTACATTTTATTTACACCTCCCCCCCCCCCCTTCTTTTATTAGAAATACATTTTACCCCCTTAAAGATATAAAATCCTTTAATTATCATTTGAAGGCAATTTTGTACAAAACATTTCAAGTTATTTTTATGAATTTAAATTTATAAAAAATGTTACATTTGTCTATGTTAAATATAAAATTTTACCCTCACGTGAAGAGTTTCATCCACTAATATTTCACGTCATTTTATATACAAACAATTCTTCAGGGATAAATATTCCCATTACATAGGATCAACTGACGATAATAAATCTAAGATAGATTTTTTGTATATGGATTTTTATAAATGAGTCAAACCTCAAGGTATGAAATCAAAATAGTGTCAAGTTTTTAATAAATGCAATGAATATGTTCTTAGTAAAATAGAAGATTTTTTGCCCTTTTACGGGATTATTGCATTTTGGTGTCACAACTATAGTCAATTGACGTTTCTACCTCATAATTTTTCGGACTAACACATTTGGTGCCATAACTTAAACACTAGTAGCAGTTTTGGTGTCAATTGAAGCCCAATTTTAAAATTGGTCCGAAATTTCCCTATGTGCAGGCCTTGTGATATGAAAATGGGGATTTTGACCATTCAACATCTTTTTCATTAAAAAAAAAAATACCAAAATTTAAAATCCTAACTTTTCCTATAAAATTCACCAAATATTCCCTTAATTAAATTGTTACCCTCCTTCTTCTTTTTCCCCAAATAAAAACATTCAAGTAGTCTACTTCTTGGTGGATGTAAATAATTTTTTTTGTTTTTACATGAAAAATGCATTGAATGATTAAAATCTATAATTTTCATATCACATGGCCAGCACGTGGGCGGGATTTCGGGCAAATTTTGAAATTGGGCCTCAACTGGCACCAAAATTTCCACTGATGTTGAAGTTATGGCACCAAATGTGCCATCCTGAAAGTTATGGGTTAAAAATGCCAGTGAGCTATAGTTGTGGCAAAAAAAATGCAATAATCCCGCCCTTTTATTATGATAAAAATGTTTCCCAAAAGAAAAATGAGTAATAATTAGAAAATAGAGAAAAGCACCGTAAGGTTTATCGTGTTTGAACTGAAGTTGGAGAAAATCAGCCGTCGCCACGCCGGGCTGGTTCTTCTTTCCTCTCTCTCTCTCTCTTTTAATTTCCTTTCTCTCCTAGTCCGTAGCTTTAAGGATCATTTCGGAGTTTCACTCCATTTCCGCACCGTTACTACACCCAGCTCGTACGAAGGTTTGGTTAAATTAACAATTCTTATTGTTTCAATTACAAATTCAATTGGATTTGGAAATTTTTCGTTTATGTGTGTTTGGGCTGCTGAAATTAGAATTTAAAAAATGACTATGATAATTGCTACTATTGTTAGAAATTGTAATGTATAAATTTTTTGGTTGAACATAAGTAAAACGATAAGAACGAAATTTTAAGCTGCAAAAGAAAGAAAATGTTCAATATTTAGGCCCAAATTTAGTGTTTTTATTCTTCTTATCAGTTCAGGTAGGCAATCTCGAGGGGAGCAGGTAAAAATGGCTGTTTTGCTGTCAACAATCTCTCTGTCTTCAAGTACAACCAATTTCAAACTCAAGCTATCTTTGAACAGCATTGAAGAAAAGCATTTATCTAGATTCAACCTTTGTACCGGTAAATTATATTTGTTACGAGTTTCCTTTAGTTTCTTGCACTTTCACAACTTTAAGTGTAATGTGATTACCCAAAATTCACTGGTTTACAGGATTGGATATAGGAAGATATACGGGTAGTCCTAGGAAGAAAAATTTGTACCTAGTAAACTGTAGTAGTGAAGCAATTGTTCAAAAAATTGAGAAAAGGTCAAGGAGGAATTTAAGAAAAATTGATAAAGGTTTGATTTTGAGTGAAGGGAGAGATGAGGATGAGAATTACGGGCTTATATGCCCTGGTTGTGGAGTGTTCATGCAAGATAACGACCCAAATCATCCAGGGTATTATCAAAAACCAAAAGCTGAAGTAGCAGAATCTGAAGATACTATAGAGGATCTGTTGGATGAGGATTTTAATGATTCCGAGGAGTTCGAAGAAGATGAGGATTTCGAAGACGACATAAAAGGGGAATTCGAAGAAAGTGATGAGGATGGGATCGATTGGGAGGACTCCGAAGAATGGGATGATTTTGAAGATGATGAAGACGATGATTTAAAAGAGTCCGATGGATTTGTTCCAGCTGGTGTTGGGTACGGTAACGTTACAGAAGAGACAATAGAGAAAGGGAAAAGAAAGAGAGTGTCAAAGTCGGAAAGGAAAATAATGGCTAGGGAGTCTAAGCAAGCTGAGAAGGAAGAGGTGACAGTCTGTGCAAGATGTCACTCACTCAGGAATTATGGACAAGTCAAGAATCAAACGGCTGAGAATTTAATACCCGATTTCGATTTCGACCGATTGATTAGTACAAGGTTGATGAAACCCACTGGTAAAGCAGATGCGACAGTAGTAGTCATGGTAGTCGATTGTGTCGATTTCGATGGGTCATTTCCTAAGCGTGCAGCGAAATCCTTGTTTAAAGCGCTAGAACAAAGCAATAAAGATGGTTTAAAACTAAGTAAGAAGTTACCTAAGCTTGTTCTTGTAGCTACAAAGGTCGATCTTCTTCCTTCCCAAGTTTCACCTGCGAGGTTAGATAGATGGGTTAGGCACCGTGCTAAGGCAAATGGTGCACCAAGGCTAAGTGGGGTTTATATGGTTAGTGCTAAGAAAGATTTGGGTGTGAGGAACTTGTTAGCGTTCGTTAAGGAATTGGCTGGGCCTAGAGGTAATGTTTGGGTAATTGGGGCTCAGAATGCAGGGAAATCAACCTTGATTAATGCTTTTTCTAAGAAAGAAGGGGTGAAGGTTACAAAGCTTACGGAGGCTGCTATTCCTGGAACTACACTTGGGATATTGAGGATTGGAGGGGTTTTGCCTGCTAAGGCAAAGATGTACGATACTCCGGGTCTATTGCACCCGTATTTGATGTCTATGAGATTGAATAGGGATGAGCAAAAGATGGTTGAGATAAGGAAAGAGCTTCAACCTCGATCTTATAGGATAAAGGCAAGTAATTACTTACAATTGAGCATGTTACTTCATTGGGAAAATTGTATTTTTACTCTCGCGTTTTACAAAATTGCAGTTTTGGTCCTATCGCCCCATTTCCATCGAATTTGGGACCGAGAATGCAAAGCTGTGACGGTCATAGAAGTGCAATTTTGTAAAAGCGCAGGACCAAAAGTGTCGGGGGTCAAGTCCCATGAACTAAAAATGCAACTTTGCCTTACTTCATTTTATGGGATTGCATATGAATTCGTAAAATAGCTTGATTGTGCTATTATATCTAATGTGGGAGTTTAACCATATGCAGGCTGGTCAATCTATACATGTCGGTGGTTTAGTTAGACTGGATCTTAACCAGGCTTCTGTACAAACGATTTATGTTACAGTTTGGGCATCGTCTAATGTTTCTCTTCATCTTGGGAAGTTAGAAAATGCTGATGAGACCAGGAGCAAGCATGCTGGCATTAGATTGCAGGTAATTCTTCGTGTTCTCTTCGGCGAAGCATTATTACTCTGTACTAATCTAATCACCTATAACTAATGAACTGATAAAAAGTGCTAAAATCTTATTTGGTAACAAGGTTCTACTTAGTCTTAAAAACATGACAGTAGATGAATGTTTACATGTATGGTATTTTGTCTCAAGTCAATGGAATTATTAATCGCGACCAATGTTTTATTTTTTTCTTGTGAAATGACCTTTAAATCTCTACATGCTAGTTTAGTGTAGTCTGTTTGGACATTGCCCCATGTCCTTAAGAAAACAGATAAATTATCAATTGTCTTTTCTTCAAAAAACGATTCATCATATCATCTAGTTGTCCTTTTGCCAATTCAATTTGACGAAATTATGAAATGAGATAATACATTTAATACTTATTGATGGCTAATTGCAAATTCCATAGAATTTTAACATATGTTAAGAGGGTTGAACTATATTTCTATTAAGAGGAGCTATCTGCCAACATGGGGGTATGTTTGTCAATTAGATCGAATACGTCAGTGTATTCTGCAAATATCCCTAGAATTATTATTTGGAAAAAGTTGTGATTGTTTTCATTTCTTTTAGCCACCTATTGGTGTAGACCGAGTTTCTGAATTGGGCGAATGGGAGAAAAGAGACTTGAAGGCATCTGGAACAAGCTGGGATGTGAACTCCATGGATCTTGTAGTGGCTGGCTTAGGTTGGTTCTCTTTGGGTCTGAAAGGTGAGGCAAGCTTAACCCTATGGTCATATGACGGTATCCAAATCACTACACGGGAGCCTTTGGTACTTGATCGGGCAACATTTCTTGAACGGCCTGGATTTTGGCTGCCGAAGGCTATATCCGAAGCTCTGGGGAATCAGTCTAAACTTGAAGTCCAATCCAGGAAAAAGGGTGATGATTTGCTTTCTGAAATACCAATTTGAAAAGAAACCGTAACATAAAATACACTTTTCGAGTACTTGAAAGAGTTACCAAGTTTTCCTTTCAATCTCCATCTCGATGAAGTTCAAGGTGATGATGCATGAGAGTTGCTGATGTTCGGAAACGAATGTTAAGACATAAAAAGCCGTGTTCTGTAGAGAAATGGTTCTCTCAAACAAGGATGGGATTGTATTGGTAAACAAGGGTTGAGTAGTCTTTTTAGTTGCTTATTATACTTCATGGTTTACGAATGTTAAGACATAAAGTTGGTTCTTTTAGATTTTATTTGCATTTCAGATTGTCAATATTACATATCCAACTCATATAAAGGTAATGGTGACATGAATTTAATTTACAAGTAAAGAGATAATGGTAAATGTTGTTCTGTCTTGCATATGCAAACAACTGAATGATGGGCATGTGTTGTTTTAATAAGAGAAGTGATTTGAGATTCAATCTCTTTATCTCTTGTGGAATTTCTGGATTGAGTTTATATGGTATAACAGTACTGCTTGACTGCAGTTTGCTGACACTGGGGAATGGGGTTAGATTGCGCCGAATACCTTGAACCACTTGGCTGACAACATTGAATATTTTTTTGACTTCTATTCCAGAAATTTTATGTCTGCTCATATCCATTAAATTACAAATTAGAAGTATTTGTATATGGTTTGTATTTGGTAATTCTTTCTTAAAAAATTAAAAATTAATATACTTGTCTTGTGAAGTATTGCCATATACAATTTAAGCTAGAAAATAATCTTTGTTCTAAATGTGAATGTCCCTATTATAAGTTTCTCGTCAATCTATAATATATGACTGAATCCTCGACACATTTGATTTTATGCTTTGAAATATTACACTTTTTGTCTAAAAAAATTTCAAATAACTTACATTTTCTGTTATAGATATAAGTTAACCCACTTCCAATTCAATTGGACCGAAGATGGTAGAGCTGAGATAGTCTCTTATGAGATTAAAAGTGCAAAATAAGATTATTTTGGTAGGGTCGAAACAAAAATGTAAAAGATGTGGTTGGAAAAGGGGGTAATGGGGTCAGAAGTTTATTAGTAATTTTTTAAATTGATGCTAAAAGTGCAATTTCCAATGTACTAATTTTCTTCCAACCCAATTCGATTTAGGCTTAATTAGATTGACCCTTTATTTTAATGGGCGGTCGCTCTGAATCTCATCTAAATTTAGCAATTCCAATTTGCTGAACTACAAAACAAAGCACCCAGTCAAGTTTCAGACTGCAGAAATGTAAGCAATGGCATGGAATTTATCAATCTGAATCTATATGAGTGAAGTAGTATATTTGCTGAAGGAATATTGGATTGAATTTCTTGGGTGAACAGAACCAGAAAATCATCTAGATTCACTAGCTTCTCGCTTACTTCCATTATTATATCATTAATTCAATGAGATCATAATCATTCAAGATTATAAGGGCTTTTCTATATATACAATAAAATATATACCAAATTACGCCATAATATGTACCATATTCGATCAAATCAATAGATTGAATAGTCTTTTCTTTTTAATATTCGACCAAAATATTCAATTATTACACCAAACATATTATTAAGAGAAAAATGTTTATTTTTAGTCCCACAAAATTGATCTTCAACTTCTTTGGTTCAGTTTTTTATATAATTGTACATATATTTCCAAATTTTCAAAATAATATGTAGGTTGGAAACAAAAACCGCAAACCTAAGACAATCATATAGGACTAAAATGTTAAAACAAAAGTTATATCATAGGACCAATAATGCAAAATAGATTTCATAAATAACACTAAAAGTGTAATTTTAAATAATGTGATATCACAACGTTGAAGATCATGTAAAATTACTAATGCATTTTTGCTTAATATTAGTTATCAACCGATTTAATCAAGGTGGTTGAGCCAAATGATAGAAACTTGCGACGTCGAGAGACAAAACTTAAGTTCGAATCCTACTATAGTCATCATAATAGGAAAGATTTATACTATGCGCTCTACGATTCGAATTGTGATCCACACTTTAATAGTCATTAAGAAAAAAAAAAGTAATTAGCCAATTTAGAATCAACAATGCACTCATTTTACAATTTTTCTAGATTTGTACCGCACGAAGTATACACTCGTGCATGTACGTTCATTCTCAATTAAAAATTCATTGTTTTAGTTTAATATTCTATCTGTCCCAAATATCTTATTTCTATTTACTTTTTGGAATATTTTTAAAAAAATATATATTTCTTAAAATAAAATTATTTCTTTCAAAATTACCCCCTAAAATAAAATATGTCTTGTTGCTATTTAGTTCTTGGAGTATTTCAAAATAAAATCTCATTTCTTAAAATAATTTTTTTATTTTTTCAATACTACGGTACTACCCCTTAAAATGGAATATTTTTCTTGGCCTCGTGGCTCCTAACATATAGGTGGCGTCAGTAGGTAAACTCAAACATGCATTCATTCAGAAAAAGCATAGAAGACAACAAAAGAAGTTATACAATTTCTCGTTGAGTCTTTCAAAAATATTTTCTTCAATTCAATTCTTCATTTTTCATAACTCTCTCTCATTCTTTTATGTCCTCACTCGAGGGAAAAAAAGAGCTAATTCTCAGAAATTTTTTGAACAATTCTGCTCAAACCATACACGATACATAAGTGGTAAGAGGAATTTTTTAACTTTTATAGGAAAACCATTCAGCACATAAAGTTTGATTCTTTCAAGAAAAAGTTGTATAAAGAATTGTTCTGCTTCGATTCCTGTTTTCGATTTTTTTTAAATGTTTATTGTGTCATGTAGGACTGTCTGAATGTGAACCACATTTGTACTTTTGAAGTTTAATTTTCGTTAAATTAGAAAATCATAGTTTGCTTTAAAGATTGATGATTTGGGTTCATCTTATTACAATTTAATGTATTCTGATGATTTCCTGTAAAATTACTTGTGATGGGTCCTTCTATCTAAGAATAACGAGCTCATTTGGTTGGTTTTCCGGAGAGTATTTTCAGAAATGGTTGATTGTTTTAATATTTTTTTGGAAAGTAAGTTATGTGTTTGGATTGATTTTTGAAAAATTTGAGATGATGTGTATTGAGGGTTGTATTTTAGTAGAGAGTGTTTTTTTTTTTTTTTAAAAGTTGGTTGTTAGATGTTGGTTTGCAGATATGATAACGATGGTGTTTTCTATTTGGAAATATTTTTTGAATATTTTTTTGATGTTATTTGTTTGTCTGATCTACCAGAAAACCTGGAGAAGTTTCAGAACCAAACAAACAAGGCCAATGTTTTTCAATCACATTGATAAGCTGAGTGGACAAGCTTAATTAGCCCGCGCCCTCATTATTATGTCAATTTGGTTAGTGAACATCTTTTTCAAATATTGAAGGAGTATACTCATATTTTATCTATATGTAAGTAAATATAGATAATGCAAAAACTTTGCAATATATGGAAATACAAGCCTAAATCAACTTTGAAATTTGCAGGACTTCACCAGTATAAAATATCTGAGACTTTTGAAACAATATGACTGGGGGCACCGTGGATGAAGAATCGAGCGATAAGCCCCAAAGAAGGTTCTCTGTATTCTATTATGCGGTGGGACACATGCTCAATGATATAACATCAGCGTGTTGGTTTACGTATCTCTTAGTCTTCTTGACCGAAATTGGACTGCCCCCAAGGTTCGAACTACATATATAGTTTTTTAGTGCTATTATTGATACCTATAACAAATAATTGAATATTAGTTGACATGTTGGATTCATGTCTTGCAGTGAGGCTGCTATTGTAATGCTCTCTGGTCAAATTGCTGATGGATTCACAACCATATTTGCAGGTGAACTGGTATGTACATGTTTGACGGATTTAATGATATTTTAGTATGTCAATTTTACTATGTATGCATAGAAACGACATGTCAAGAAAACGTGCACCCGGCATTTAGTGCTCTGAGGGAACTTAGGGAAAAATTGCATTTTCTAGTCCCACATGATTTTAGACGATTTACAAAAGTCCAGGTTTGGTCCATATAAATGATTTTTGCTCTTTTTTTTAATGATAGATAGACAGATATGGACATTTTAAGATATGGCATGGTGCGGGATCTATATTAGTTGCTATCTCGTTTTCTTCTGTTTTTGGTGGTTGCTTGCCTTGCAAAATCATGGGATCCAATTCATCTTCTACTCAAACCTTGGGTTATAGCTTCTTCGCTGCAATTTTCAATGTCGGTTGGGCTGCTACTCAAGTGTCACACATGTAATAATATAGTTTTTTCATTTGTTTTCTTGATTCAGTTTATGGCCTATATATGTGTAAGGTGAATCTGGATTTCAATTTTTCGTAACAATTAATGGAAGTAAAAGGAAAAGAGATAATAAAATAAATTGGTTTGAACAATTATGGAGACTACTCATCTTGTAGGTCAATGGTGAACTGCATAACTCTGAATTCTACTAGCAGAGTAGTATTGGCTAGCTGTCGCAATGCTTTTACAATGGTGAACAGTTCTCAACATGATTTCCACTTTTTTTTTTTGCTTGCTCTTTACTTGTATTCTGTACTTAAAAACATTTTTATTCACTTTCTCGTTTTCATTGTAACTTCGATGCTTCTCTAGGTTGCCAACCTTAGTTTATATGCGGTTGCTTTCGTGGTATTCAGCTTCAGCTCATCAGGGTCGGTGATGGAAGTTGAGAATCAGGTATACAAGATATCATCATAATACTTTTTGATCTTCTAAGAATTTCGTTTTTGATTCTTACTCGCAACACGGTAAATTGATCAGTACCGTTGGATAGCATACTCGTCAATCTTCATTGGGTGCTGTTTTGTTGGTGTATTTCTTTTTGGAACCGAAGAGCCAAGGTTGGTAATATATCGTGATCCATAAGTTTTAATCTCTGAAACATTTAACTTTAGATACTTCATTTATTTTCAGATTGAAAAGAGAAGCTCGTGAAAAAGGTCACGCCAGAATTTCTTGGACTTACTGGTTTAAGAAAATCTTATATTATCAAGTTGCTCTTGTTTATGTGCTGACTAGACTTGTCACAAATATTTCACAGGTTAGCATTCATTTCCATACAACTTTTTTTTTTTAAATTTGTTTTATCTTATTTTTTAATAATCATTAATTTTGGGGTCTCAGGCATTCCTCGCATTCTTTGTAATAAACGATCTGCAAATGTCCCAATCTTCAAAAGCGTTGGTACGTCAACATATAAGCTTCATTATGACATTTTATTGCAAGTCTTTTTTTAAACAAAACTACAAAATGACAATTGTAGTAATCAAGTTTAATTTTTGTGAATAGGTTCCTGCTGTAATCTATATATGCAGCTTCATTGTATCAATCCTTCTTCAGGTTCCTTAAAAACAAACTCTGACCGACTTCATTTATTTTGACAAAAGACGCGATTTTCTTTTTTTTTCAATGTCCCACCATAATATATCCTTGTATTATGTAGGAGATCACATGGTCTGGTCAACGTTTGAAGATTATCTATTCTGCTGGAGGACTTCTTTGGATCGTTTCTGGTGCAGGAATCCTCTTTCTGCCGAGTAGCATGAAGGCCTTTGTGTATGTTTTGTCGATCGTAATTGGAGTTGCAAATGCCTTGATGACGGTATGGATATGATATTTATATTTTTGTCATTAAATCGCATCATTAATTGTTTATCACACTAAATATATATGTTCTTTATGGTGTAAAAAAAAGGTATCTGGAGTGAGCATGCAGAGTTTTCTAGTCGGTGAAGATCTCAACGGATGTGCTTTCGTTTACGGGTCATTGAGCTCTTTGGACAAAATATTATGTGGGCTCGCATTATCTTTCCTTGAGTCGTGTCAAAGTAAGAATTTAGGCATCGTCTCTTCAAATCCGTTTTTTTTCTTTTTCTTTTCAAGATAGATTTCTCAAATGATTGTACAATAATCGGTGTTGATACAGGTTCGGTTCCAATAATGCAAAACTGTCACAGTTCAAATATCCATTTCTCGGTGACAAGATACGGGTTAGGACTTTTTCCGGCAATTTGTGCACTAGTTGGGGTTTTGGTTACACTCAGCATGGAGCTTTCGGAGCCTGCATCTTTAATGCCTTTGATGGATCCTCTGTTGCCCGCATAGGTGGAAAGATTCTGAAAACTATCAATCAAGGTTCTATGCTGAAACAATGAATTCTTCAACTTTAGTTTATAGACATAGACAGCTTCTGTCTGGGTAGGTAATTAATTGTTGCTGCAACTGCAAAAGGAATCTAATTTACAAATATTCTATTCTAATTTACTGTCAACTATCTTGATTTGGAATATTCACAAATTTAATTGTATTTAAAATCTCCTGATGCAAAGAAGAGTATTCTGATTAATTCCAAAAATAACAGAATCTGTCTTCATATTTCTTTTGTTCCGTCTCTGTCAACAATTGCCAAAAATAACTACGAGGAAACTTCTTTCATTTTTTTTGCAACAGTTGTTCCGTTTAATGGAATTATTAACATTTCATAGTAAAAACATGGGCCCTATTTAGATGGGTTTTGAAACCGGGTCAAAACTTTTCAAAATGAGACTTTGTCCAGATTATCTTTCCAAATGAAACTAAGGGTGAGTTTGGCCCAGCGGTGAGAGCTCTTAAAAACACTTCTAGACCTCCATTGTGATTTTTGAAGTGTTTGGCCCCAATTATAGAAATTGCTTTTAGTCAATCGTGATTTTAATGGTGTTTGGCCCCTAATATCATAATCACTTTTGGGATCTCCATAAGCTAAAAATCAACTTATTTTAGAAGCTAATAAAGTGTTACTTTTGCAAAAGCTATTATCCAAAAGCAATTATTTTATAATTGAATTTATCATAATCAATTATTGTCAAAATCCATTTTACTAAAATTAATTCTCCTATAATTGATTTTTGAATCGCTAGGTCAAACTCACCCTAAGTCAAAATCTATAACCAAATATGACTTTGCAGTTTCTATCAAAAGGTTTTCATTTGGTACTCTGCACCCTCGAAAAAAATTAATCCCAATTTGAGTATTAAATAAGTAAAGTATTTATTTGTCTGCCCTTCAAATTGATTTTTTTCCAGAATTATTTGAATGGGTATTTTGTCAATTTTGCTCTTAATTTCATATAAATCACACATTAGTATATTTTGGAGGGATTATATATTGACTTTTGAAGGTAGTGACAAAGATACCCCTGCATTTGAGCTTAAAATTCATCCAGGGTGTAAAGTGAAAGACAATATATATTTTGAGGATGCAAATTAGAATAAATTTTTTTCGAAGGTACAAAATACCATTTTGATACATTTCCATGGTGCAAAGTAGGATTAATCCCCTTTTTTTTTAGAATATCAAGAATAATAACACGCAACATAACGCTAGCCTCGATAATTTTTTTTTCTAGTGCTCATTTTTTGTCTCCCTTTTTGTTTGGAATGTCCACAAAATGTTTTTATTATTAACATTATCCTTTCTTATAAAGATATAATGTTATTTAACCTATTATCTTTTAACGCACAAAAGCATAAATTTACAATTTTTTTTCCTTTTAGCCTTTTTAACTTATACATTGCACTATGTTTCAATTGAAAAATCGGAACACCAAAATCATAGAGGCCTTGGAGTTTTTTTCTACTTGAATGATATGTAAGCGGATAATGATATATTCACATTTTTACTCAGAAAAAAAAAAAAAAAGGACAGACATGTATTATTGTTATATTTTGTTTTTTTTAATAAATAATAAGAGGCAAAAATGTATTACAACAAAATATTCTTTTTCATTATTATAAAATCAAAGAAAAAGCAGATCGACGAATTTGCTTGTCCATCTCTCTCTGTCCAACGTTATACATACAATTCTACATATCTAATCAATTCTCTCAAAAAAAATTGATACTCCTCTGACTCTTGACCTAGGCTTGAGGATTCTGATCACGAATATTTCGAAATACGACGACGTACTAAACAATAACGGTTGGATCTGACACATAGCAAAAATTAAAGCAAGATGAGCGCTGATCTGGTGGCTTCGAGCACGCACGGGAATCTCGACGAGCAGATTACTCAGCTAATGCAGTGCAAGCCTTTATCTGAGCCCGATGTGTGTTTCTATCTTTTCACTGTTGTTTCTAATTTGTTATTTAAGTATTTTGGGTTGTTTTTCTTCCAGATCTGGTTGACGTGGTAATGCTATACTTTTAAGAGGTTCTTGTCTTCTTTATTTACGTGTGATTTTTGCTGGTTTTTGTTTAGGTCAATGCTAGGGCTTTCTTGGATGATTAGGGTTTATTTTGGATAAAGATTGACATTTTTTGAGCTCCTCTGTTTTCTTGAGAGGATAATTAAAAATTCTTGAATTTAAGAGCTTCAAGAAGGAATTGGAGAATATTATTGGGGTGGTTATTGGAGAATGTTATAAATTTTTCTATGCGATTTAATGGGACATGAGTGTGATATGGTACTTGTATTAAGTAAACTTGTGGATTTAGTATTGGTGAGGAATATATACCCCGGCCGAGACATATAAAGCAATAAAAGGGTTGGGGCAGGAAAAACAGAGTTGGAAATGTATAATTTGCGTATTCCCTAGACCCTACTGCAGGTGTCTGAATTGAATTGGTTGTCTGACTGAGAATCCAAAAACATGGAAAATAATGAGCTACAAATTCTTTAGAATAGCACATAAGAGTAATAATTTGCACCATTCTGATATCAACAGTCACTAGGTCTATGGAAGAGGATCTTTAAGTCTATGGAAGAGGATCTTTAAGTCTATGGAAGAGGATCTTTAAGTATAAATTCTGGTTGCTTATAAGTGAGGCAGAAAGTCCACATGTTGTAATACGGCTAATGATAATGGTACTTAGTATTGACACCATCATTTTACCTCTCCCTTTTCTTTTCGATATATTTTATTGTCTAATTTATTTATATTTTCTGTGAGAACCACAATGATAATGTTGATTCAGAGTTTTCCTCATTTTGCAAATGTAGGTTAGAGGCTTATGTGAGAAGGCTAAAGAGATACTAATGGAAGAAAGTAATGTCCAGGTATGAGTTTCTGAATCTCATTGTTTGTTGTTAATAACTAGTTCTTGTTCAATCTTGCCAACTTTCGGAGTAATACATATCAACCACTCAGTTGGAGAATACCTTGTTTTCCCCAACCTAATACATAAATTGTTTAAGCTAAATGCAAATATTAGAATTATCGTATCACTCGACTAGTACCTCAAAAGAATGTTACATGTGCTGCATGCTCTAGAATTGTTTTTTACTCTTTACATATATACTTGCACAAGGTGTTTCAGTCATGCATTCATGCAGGACATTTTCCTTTGAGGTAGTATAGATGAGATTTGTTAAGGGTGCTATCTTTGTTAATGTATGCAGCCTGTGAAAAGCCCCGTGACAATTTGTGGTGATATTCATGGCCAATTTCACGATCTTGCCGAACTTTTCCGCATTGGAGGGAAGGTATAGTTACCTGTAGCATTCATATGCTTGTACTGTTGTATTCAATTTTTGCTAGCATCTTCTCTTGGTTCTTTTCTGTTCCTGTTATGCGAACTCTTTTGAGAATGTATAGAGATCCCTAACCCAAGAGTCGCCTTTCGTTTGATTTTTTGGTTTTATCGTATCATCTCTTCTTTAATGTTTGTCAAAAAAACTTACCTAATATAATCTCGTTTCTCATTGGCAGTGTCCAGACACAAACTACCTTTTCATGGGAGATTATGTTGATCGTGGGTACTATTCCGTTGAAACTGTCTCAGTAAGTGCAAGCTAAATAAATGATTTGTCTGACATTAATACTACCTTACTTGCTTATTTCAGGTCATGATAATGGTTCATCTACTGTAGTTCATTATCCTCACTCTTTCTATATCTATTTTTTGTGTTCCTACTTTTCATTTCTTTGTTTTTCTCGGTTGAGGCGGGTGTGGAGTTGAGCAGTATCATAATGCATGCCAGAAATATAGAATATAAGAAAATAATTATTGTGCTTTCACAACGCTGTCACTGGGGATGCTTAATAAGCCAATTTTTTGCAGCTTTTAGTGGCTCTGAAAGTGCGCTATCCTCAACGTATCACGATTCTCAGAGGAAATCATGAAAGCAGACAGGTATTCTATAGTCTTATTAATTTCGTTGTTGTGTTTGAAATGTTGTTTCCTTTAACTTTAGTTTTGATAATTGATGGCTTAATACAGTCAAAACAATAGCATGCCATCTTTATGTTGGTGGTTGAGTTTAGTGCATGCGTGGTTATACATAACAGTTTTTGTTATTTTTGTTTGCAGTTCCATTTGATTGTAGTAAACTTCAGAGGCCTGGTTTACAAGCTTTTTGGTTTTGTATTGTGATTCAGATTAGATAAACCTCGTTTTATCATTTACCCACTGTTTTATGTAAGGATAGTTGATTAGTTTCTAGTCTAAGGTTTTTTTTATTGGACTTTCTCCTTTATTTGATTGCTTCTGCCTTCTGTTATTTATATACATCGCCGCTCGAACATATTGCTTGAATTCCTGTTCTATTAACTGCAATGTTCTTCAATTGGAAATATACTTTGATATTACTTGAACTGAACAATACTTATTTTTCTCTTGCAGATCACACAAGTCTATGGGTTTTATGATGAATGCCTGCGGAAGTAAGTTATTCTGTATTTCTATCTGATCTGTATCCAACATTTTTGAATTTCTTTCTCATTTTCCTTGCATTCTCATCCTAATGTATTGGTAGATTAATATGCCAACACAATATTCTTTTTATCTAAAACTGGCTGATTAACACTCCATGTCCATTTACTTTTGGCACAAGGTTTAGACGAGAGTTGAAAATGTGATTTTTGGATATATATACATTTTTTTCTTTTGAAAGTAGTTGTGTTGAGAGTTGGTGGTTTCGTTTTATTACTTTAATTGACTGGGTGCTTATGGAAACAAAGAAAACATTTTAGGACATCATCTAGGGGCATGCCTAAGAGAAAAGGGGATCAATCAAAAAGGGGCAGAAGGAGAACTAATAATTTGAAAGTATGGGTTGATAGGTTTCATAATCATTGATCTATTATGAATTTAGAACTAATATTATTCTGATGTCATATTTCATGTGTATTTATGATATTTGAAATTCACATGTATTCGATTTTTAGAAATGTGACTAAAGCGTATTGTTTATAGAATAATTTTTTGTAGAACAGTGCAGTCTTTGATATATCTGGAACGAGGGAGAATAATTCAAAGATTGAGTGACGTTGACATGAACATGAAAGGAAAAAATGAACGTAGTGTCTTGTTTAGTTTTGAGACTTGGAGTGGGCATGCTTTTGGACATTCATAAGAAACATTCAAATTTAATTCATGTCCCCTGTGGCATTTAGAATTGGTAAACTATTTTTTGAAATGACATTTTAATTCACTGAATAGCCTTACTGCTACTTTGAGTCATTATCTCCGATTTTTTCATGTTTTTTTCTTTTTTTCATACCATGCTCATGCTAATACCTTGGAAGTCCAATTTTTTTTATAGGTATGGAAATGCTAATGTTTGGAAGACATTCACTGATCTGTTTGACTATTTCCCTCTGACAGCTTTGGTTAGTAAAACCATTTCTTATTATTGTTCATGATTAGTCTATGTCGTTTTACTATATACAAGGTAAAATTTTAATCACATTATTTTCTCCTTGTGGATGCCATGCCATTTTCTGATCACAGTTGAAACAATGAAATTGGTAGATGATCCAATGCCCAAAAATATTTATTGACCTATATTTGTTTGTTGAATTATGTGTATAGAAGTCAATTCTGAGATCCTATTCTTTCATCTTTGTGTAGGTTGAATCAGAAATATTTTGTCTGCATGGTGGATTATCTCCCTCTGTTGAAACTCTCGACAATATAAGGAACTTTGATCGTGTACAAGAAGTTCCACATGAAGGTCCAATGTGTGACCTGTTGTGGTCTGATCCTGATGATCGTTGTGGTTGGGGTATTTCCCCCCGTGGTGCGGGATACACTTTTGGCCAGGTACCTCTATTTACTCATCAATTTTTTGTTATCATTACTCTTTCCAATTGATTAATTCTGCACAATGTGCCTACTTATATTTCAGGACATATCGGAGCAATTCAATCACACTAACAATTTAAAGCTGATTGCTAGAGCTCATCAACTTGTTATGGAGGGATATAACTGGGCCCATGTAATAATTACAACTCATATTCTTATATTTCTACATTTCTATTAAGTTGTGTACTTGACTGATTTTGATCTCCATCACAGGAACAAAAGGTTGTCACGATTTTTAGTGCACCAAATTACTGTTATCGCTGTGGAAATATGGCATCCATTTTGGAGGTTGATGATTCCAGAGAACATACATTCATCCAGGTTCTGCTTCTCACTCTCTCTATATATATGAATAAAAAAGTATCTATTACACTCTCCGAAGGATCTCAATTATTGGTTTGGCTTGTGATAACATGATTGCAGTTTGAGCCAGCTCCAAGGAGAGGGGAACCTGATGTAACTCGGAGAACACCTGATTATTTCTTGTAGAGCTGGAAATTGTTGACTGTGGTTGTCTGCATATCCTTATTTTGAGGTCCTTTCTTGAGATTTGACCTTTCAAGCTATTTCAATCCATTTTTTGAAGGTGGTGCAAGTGTGAAGAGGCATGTAGTAAGTTAGATAAGTCCCCCAGTTAAATTCTAACCTATTTTAGGGCATGTGGAGGTGGGAAAGTTGGTAGGGATGCTTTTGTGTATCATGTTCTATAATTCTTTTGATTTTGTCACCCCCTTTTCTTTCAATTTTTTTTTTTTTTTTTTCGTTTAGTTTTTTTTGCTGCCAATTCGTGGAAACTGGAGATTTGTAGTAGTAATCATGAACTTCTATAAATTGCTTAATCTTATTGATCTTATTTTTCTCCTTTCAATCTTTCTTGTTAAGTAGGATGAAGATCGTAATTCAGTTATTTTTGTTATATTTATCTTTTTCCAAGTAGAGATTGGTAGCACTTGCTCATAAATTTCATTTCAGTTCATCGTATACTGTGGAGATTTGTCCTAGAGTTTATGGATGATAGCAACATGTAATGTGTAAAAATTGTGAATCCACATGTTATGTTTGATAGTGCTGTATTTTCTGGAAACAGTGTAGCGGTTGTAAAGGATATCAGTTTGATGAGTAATTATTTTAGTTGTTCTGCTGCTCTTTCTTCTATGTAAAATCACATGCTTTTCTTTTTAGTAATGATAAATGATGTATTGTATAACATGTTTTGACTGAAGAATATTTTTTCATTAAGAATAGAAAAGGGAAGGAAATACAATCATCAAAAACTGTAAAACAGAGTTTTTAAGCTCATTTAAAAAGGTTGTGAGATTCAAAATTTGAGTATTTGAGCTTTCATTTAGAACCCCTGTGCCAATATCCTTTTAACTTGATCTACCGGCTTTTCTAGGTTTTGTTTTTACGTTGAAAATGTGATTGCTTTTGATCATACTTAATGGAAAGAATAAGATATTATAAAATGGATAACTCACAAAGAACTAATAAAGCTTTTCATAATGGAAAAAGGGAAAAATGATAAGATAAGATATTTGATTTCACAAAGAACTCATAAGATGAAAAAATGCTTAACATATTTTCTTTTTCTTCTTGAGCAATTTGTTTATTTGTTTGCTTGCTTTCTTGCACAACTTGTTACTAAATTGCCGAGGAACAATGCACTGTGCTGGTAATTCTTAATTAATGATTATTATTGAGTAATTGTAGTATATATTAAAAAATAAGAATTATTACTTTTTCATCATTATTTTTTCCTATCATCATTTGTATAGCCCCAAATTTTTGTAAGAAAACTAGTCGATCTTTTATTACTCTAATGCCGGATCGTCCTCTTTGGTGAATGGTGGCTGGCATTCATTGGCTTAATTAGCAAAAATATGGACATCAAACTCCAGGACAAATTCCAGGACTTGTTTCCCAGACATCAAACACTTCACACTTTACTATAGTTTATGTATAACAAGTATGCCTCTCTCACATTAGCATTCACCTGTTTCAAAAATAAATTTGTCATAATAGATGATCATGTGTGTTTTCTAAGAAATAAATAAGTGATTTTCATTTGTATTTCATACTAAAATTTATTGATTTTGCAGGACTTTTCCAAGACCAAAAATGGAATTCATGCTTTACCTTGACCAAATAGGTGAAATATTTGACATGACCTCTCACTATTCTATTCAATTTCACTCCTTTTAAGCAACCTTCTTCTTGCCTTACCAGTACCACCACATCCTTTTGCTTCTCTTCTTTTCTGAAGTGTTGGGCTAGTGAACATCGGCCCTCGATCAGCTGTTTCAAGCTTTTTTGTTTAGAACCATCGATTTCTTTGCTAGTACACTTATTTTTCTCTTCAAAACTTTCTCGTGTTGTGTCTGGATTGCAATTCTCCATATTGATCGTATTCAATGGCTTTCTTGTTCTTCTTGACATGGAGATGTCGTAACGAGGTTTATCCAAATTGTATTCATTTCCCATTACTTTGAAGAAAAATTACGAAGATCAAGGTTATTTTGTGATTCAATGTGTTTTGAGATAAAATACCGTGTACATAAATCTAGAAAAGAACTTGGATTTTTAAGCATTGTCATTCTTGATATCTTTTAAGAGGTAAAATGTCACTTTTATTTTGGTTGGTGTATTTCAATCTATTGAAATGAAATTTGATAAGCCAACCTCTTAGAAGCATGTAAATGTGTTGAGAAATGAGAAGCTAAGAGTGTAACTATTCCAATGAATTTAGAAAAATATTGATTTATGGCATTTCCATTTATCTACGATTGACATGTGGAGAACCTTTTATTTGAAGTTATATAGATTTTACCATGTATTAATTGTTCATTACTTGTCGTTCAAATTCTTAATGGTGCATAGTTGCGGTCATGCTGGTAGGTGTGTATATAGAATTAAATATATTCATAGTGACAAAGATCATTTGCAGTGGTTTTTCTTCCGTATTCTTAAACGAATATTTATGTACTCCTATAAAATGTTTGATTCTAATATTTCCGTGAGTAAACACTAAACCAAAATTTTTTCTTTACATCATAAGACGTTCAAATTGAAATAAAAGAATACAACCTAACGAGCGTGATCATATGAATTTCATGCCAATTGCATCAATAAATATCTAAAGATGAACGTTAGATTTTGTTGAAAAAATGAATCATTTCAAATAAATAAAATAATAAAATGTTAATGGTCAGTCTCACTAGACTAACGACTAACCACATTGGTGGCTAGTAAAATCATCTGGAGTGAAATTATGTCCTGTTTGGCTAGGCTCTTGCTCAGTCTCTCAGTTTTATGAAACTGAGCCAGAACCTAACAAAATGAAGTCAGTCTGAGTATAGGTGTCACAAAATTCAGGTTTCAATTTCATACCTACGAAATACAATGATTTGACATAAATCACCTATTTTTTCTCCATAAAATATATTGATTCGACACATATCACTTATATTTTATCTCCAAAGCTCAACATCCAAACTCAATTCAAATGGAGTTTCAAAGATAAACCACCAAAATCAAAATTTCAAAACCAAAACCCAGCAAAACCGAGTAAAAAACCTAACCAAATAGCAAATATTTAGGCTTAAGAGTCGACAACTACAAGGATTTAGTTTTAAGTTTCATCATAAGTATACATAGTAGAATAGTAGGCAAATGTCATTAACGAGCTTGTTACATAGTACTTGGATGACTAATTTGTTAGTGATTGTGCTTACATAGTTATCAGTTAAAAAAAATACGCCATTCTTAGAACTTCCACTAATTGGTTGATTACTAATGGAATTTAAGCTTTACATTACATGCATATACTGTAATAAAGAGTTGGAGAATCTAGTCGGCTGTAATTTATTTATTTATTAATCACATTTTACTAGGATTGTCCTGAATGCCAAACGAAATGCCGGCACGTGACCCCAAAAAGAAATATTACTATTAAACATGCAATCAAAATAACATGATAATGGTGATGACGTGTGGGTTTTCTAAGAGTATTTTCACAAGAATTTAGTTAACTTTGACATAAATATGATTTAACTTGGAATGCAGGTCATATATATAAATCATAAATAATAAACATTAAAATTTGCACAAAAATAAAATGAGCACGAAATGACATTAGAGTATGTTCAAATCAACTTGGAGATTTTTTTTCATCTTTAATAGAGTAATTTAAAATAAGTCGATTTTCTAAATTTATGATGTGTTAATTTGATACCCCAAATCCCATTTTCAGAAAGAGGAAAAAACAATCTACCTACCGATCCCATTTTCCAAAAGTAAAAAAGACATTTGAAATAGGAATATTAAACAAATTTATCAAAATAATTTTAAAATACATTTTCAGATCACGTCAAATCGAACTTGGACATATGCGCATATCAAATACCAAATCAACACTGTTTGACAATGAGATTTAAACACAGTTCGTTCGATAAGGTTCATGTCAGGTTAATTTCCTGACATATCAACTTCAATCAACACAGAGAAAAGAAAACAAAACAAAAAAAGAGAAAAGAAAACAATTTTCAATTCTTTCTTGACCCGACCCGACCCGACCCAGTTAATTATGATTTCTGCAATCACTGTACGTAGTAGTAGTATTGTGAATTAAATTAAAGGAAAAACCAAATAGAAGAAAAACGAAAAGATCATTGGGAGTTTGGGACAATAGGGAGGACCGGAGGAGGTCTAAATCAAGCAAAAGGAACATTATATTGTCAGAATTTATATATGTACCTTTTGCGTGGTAAGCGAAAGTGCACTTCACCCCCCAAACTATATGTTTTGGCACTTTACCCCTTGAAATATTAAAATCAATTACACTTCCTCCCTCAAACAATTTTAAGGCATTTTTTTTCATCATAAAATGCACATGTGCGCTTCACATATGTTTTCTAAGAGTAAATTTATCACAATATCTTACCAATTAAAATAAAAAGCACTTATTTTGTAATTTTAAGTGATAAAGAGTCAAATCTTGTAAGTTTTTGGGGGTGAAGTGTACTTTTCCCAATTATATTAAAATTAGGTTCAAAATCTTGTCTGTGCTTGTTTGTTTTTAATCAAAATACAGGTAAAAAAGTAGGGATTTATATACCTCGTCACCTGCGCCCATTGCCCATGCCTGCAAACTACAGCTTTACCCCAAACCACATCCCGACCTGACACGTGTCCCTAACTGACCCCAATGACTTTTTGAGATTCGACCCCACCCCACACCAGAACTGACCTTTTCAGTCTTCTTTGCCAATGGTGTCTGAAAAATAGTACTTCTACTAGTATGGGTATTCACTTCATTTATTTCTTCTTGTAGTGAATGCCCATTTGAAAAAATGGCTTCTCTTACACCTGGTACATTGCAAAAACTATTACAGAATGTGGGAAATAAAGATTTCAAGGTGGCCGGTGAACACCGCTCTGCACTTCTTCAGGCATGTATTTTTTTATTTTTATTTTCTGGTATGAAAGTTTTTTTTTTTTTTTTTTTTTGGTGTAGTTTATGAGAAAGTACATTTATTTTTTATTCATATTTTGCATTTTCATGTTGTGGGTGGTTTCCTTGGTTGTATCGGACTATCGGGTCAAAGATTGATTTTTTTTTTAATTTATGATTTATCGGATGATGTCTTTTCATAAGCATTAAATAGTGGTGTTGTTATTTAGGGGGGGTTAATTTGTGCTTTGCCATTTATGTTATAGGGATTATGGTTTTTTTTTTAATTTTTTTACTCTTCAGCTGTAAATTTCATTTATCTTCAAACATGTCAAAAAAAGAAATTCAATTTTTTTTTTTAAAAAAGTTTGTGATGATATAACCCAATCTGCATTTGGCTGATTCAGAGTAAAGATTTAAAAACAAAAGAAAATCAGGATGAGTTCATGTTTAAACTGTGCTGTACCATTTATGGTATTCTTTGTCTTTAATCTTCAATTTGGCAAGAAAAATATATTTTTCTTTTTGATTTTTCAAAGGTTATTAGCATTGTGCCTTCACTGGAAGATGATCCATGGAAAAGCAGGGGATATTTCCTGAGGGTTTCAGATTCATTACACTCAGCCTATGTATCAGTTTCAGATGAAGATATGGACTTAATACGGAGTGACAAGATCCAACTCGGTCAGTTCATCCACGTGACTAGGCTTGACTCTGGCTCCCCTGTCCCAGTTCTTCTTGGTGTAAAACCGATTCCCAAGAGACGACCGTGTGTCGGAGACCCTAAGGATTTGATTTCCAGTGATTTTTTAAATGCCAAGAAAGTTGAATCAAAGGTTAAACCTAAGATAAAGGTGAAGAAAATGGTGGAAAATGAAGAGGGTAATCTTAGAAGGCTTTCTATTGGAAATGGAAAGGTTGTAGGTATGGAGAATCGGAGACTGAGCTTGGATTCTGCTCGTAAAGCATGGGATAGGAGTCCTCAAAGTAAAAATGTTGGCAATGGAGTAAAGTTGAAATCCAGAGATAATTCTTTGTGCTCAAATTCTGTGAGTTCATTTTTAATGTATAGAGTTCAGTGCAAAATACCCCCTGTGCTTCGTCTAATTGGCCAAAAAACCCTGTGTTGATTTAATTAGCAAAAATCCTTCTCTGTTCTTTTTTTATTAGCAGAAAAGTCCATTTGAAATACCTTCATAAGTCAATAGGGAGGTTATTGCCAATTTTCAAAGTTGACATGGGAATTATTGATAATTTGTTAGGTTGAGAGGGGTGTCTTCGCAATTTTTTGTGGGGGCAAGTTATCATTTTTCCTGCAAAATATGTATTCCGACATAGGAGGGGGTTTCTTGCCAATAAAAAAAATAACACAGGGAGAATTTTGCTAATTAGGCAACGCATAGTGGGGTATTTTTTGCATTTCACTATTAATCTATATGTAAGCAAATTGACCGGTAGTTCAATCTGCTTGCTCTTGTTGAATGTAAGTTGATATCTGATCTTATTGGGTATCATCTTTTCCGGCAGGTTGTCACTAATAAGGTTGTCTCCAACAATTCCCCAAATGGTTCTAACACTTCACCTCTTAAGAACAAGAACATAGTCATCTCACCAAAGCTCCCGACTAAGCCAATTATGAAAATTTCGAAGTCATCAGATGATGAAATTTTTCCAAGTCATTTCAGTAAAGTAGCACTTAGTCCTAAAAAATTGTCCGATTCAAAGATCTTGTGGAATTCAGTTCCTTCTACAATCTCCAACCTTGGAAAGGTACATTACACACACTCACACACAAACATGGTAAATTGGTAATGCAATTTATAAACTTATGATATTTTTCAGGAAGTAAGAAGCTATAGGAATGTTGCATTTGTTTCTGCAATACGTGCACTAGAAGAGGCATCTATATACGAAAGTGTCGTTAGGTGCATGAGGTACATTCTCTGTCTCATTCTTGATTTTTTGAAAGTATTTTATTTACGATATCATATTGAATGTATGCTATGTGTAGTATGTTTGCAGAATTATGTGAGTTATCTAAGAAAGATTCTACGGGCCCACTAGTCGAACAATTTCTGAGCCTTCATGAAAGTATGAAGAAAATTTCCCTAGTTATTAGTACCATGATAGATTTAAACACTTCAGGTACAAAAAAGGGTAATGATTATAATTCTACAAGTAAGAATGCTTCATTATGGGTTCAAGCTGCAGTTGAAACCGATCTTTCGAGATTCTCTCTTTATGCAAAAGGAGGAGAAAAGGGTCATTACGTTGTAACAGAAAATGCAACCGAGAAAACAGACATAGACAACCAATATTCACCGAAGCAAAGTAAATCCATTTCAAAGGTGCGATCTCATACAAGGAAACCTATTTTTACTGAAAAGGGTAATAATGGTAAACCGGAAGTATGGTCACCGGGTTTGGGTTTAAGAGACGTGGCTATTTCAGCAGAGAAGTTACTCGAATCATCACGAGCTTGGTTTCTTGATTACTTGGAAGATTCTTTGAAAAATGGATTTGGATTAAAGAGAAATGAAGATAGTTCTCAGATTCTTGGTCAGTTAAAAAGGATTAACCATTGGTTGGATGATGCATTACGAGAAGGAAATGGTGTTGATGAGAGGATCGAACGGTTGAGAAAGAAGTTATATCGTTTTCTACTCGACCATGTTGATTATGCTGTTTCTAATCGTTAGATTTCGTTTCTTGGCTTTATGTGGCTGAGTTGACAGGATTAGTGATCGATTTTGTTACTGATGTGAACCGATGCCTAGTTATAAAACATTTAGACGTGCTAACTATTTCGTAGTACTATTTAACTTGATGGATCTCAAAGAGAGAAATTCAGACAACAAAAGGCATAGCTTTTGTTCCTTGTAATCCCAAAAGAGGAAAGATATTGAACTAATTTCACAATTTGGGAAAGATGAAAGATTGTAAATTAGTTCCTTATGCAGTTTAAGATCTCTATCTCTCTAACGTTTTAATTCTAGTTTTTGAGCTGTCAATAGTTTGGATTCAAATCAGATCAGATCAACCAAGATCCTAATCCAGATCCATTTATTTTGACTCAACTTTGGATTCAGATCTAGGTTTGGATCTGAAGCTATCCAGTCCATGTAGAATTTAAGTTCGTTGGGATCTCGTACTTTTAATTGGATTTCAGGAATAGAAATTCAGATTTGTCGGAATTTATATCTTCATTGTACGACAAGTTTTATATCATTCAACTCAACGTGCTTTCTTCTTTACACTGAGCATCAAAACAGTAAAGCAAAATAGTTAATGTTATTGAACCATCTATTTTAAAATATTTATTGGATTACGCTGGAAAACAATGGTATTGATAATGTATCAGAACGAAATCATGAATGAAAATGTAGATTCATATCTTGTTAAGTTAGTGATAAAGCAAAATAGTTAATGTTACTCATATAAGTAAAACATTATGTACGTATATGCATATTTATCTATTTATTGCTCGATAATTACCATTTTAGCTCAGCTACTTTCAGGTACTATTTGGATCGAGCTTCCTTTACTTGAACTTCCTAGAACTTAGGTCGGTTCCCACATTTCAATTTGGATTTCTTTAGATCAATAAAAGAGTTATGTATTGATTTGACCTTTGACACCTAAGCAAACGATTTTACCCCGAATCATAACCAATTTGATTTAGTACCATGTTGATCTATATAATTTGGATTACGGATCTTCTTAATGGGATAAGATCCTTTACATTTCTAATCGTATAAAAATCCGAAAAAATTGTGCTGAATTAAGATTAAATTTTGCTCCATTTATTACCCTATTTGAAAATAAGTAGAAGAATCAAAGTTGTAAGGTCTCCTATGATCATTCCCTCTTTACATTTTGAAATGTAAATATGAGAAAGAACTTAGAAAGCAACAGCTGAAGAAGTGAGTTCTAGAGGAATGAACAAATATCTAATATAGCGTTCTTACAATCAACAAGTCAGTAAATGCCAGAAACCGAGTCTATGTTTTGTGATTCTGTCAAACTCTTTGATGATTTCTCATGAGTAGCAGTAGCAACTTCAGGATTATTAGCAGCAAACTTGGCCATGGCTTTGATTCCTTTGCAGGATTTCAAATGTGCATGTAGTTTCTCTGGCTTGAATTGTTTCCCACATTGTCTGCCATCAAAACATCAACTTGAGTTGTTTAGGTCTTACAACCTCAGGGGTAGTTTGTGTAATTTAAAGATAAATGAAGAAAACCATATGTCTAATCAACTTACGAGCAATTTGGCCCATTAATCGGCTTGTAAGCAGCAGAACAATGCACCCTTTGGTCTTTGCATTCATTCTTGTTCTTGATTGAATCTTTCGCCTGTTCGCAGTTCTTTCTGCGACTATTCAAATGCAAATTAAAGATCACTCATCAAATAAAAGAGTAATTTTTTGAACTCGTATGACTGTAATGGACTTCATTCATAAATTACCTTCCATTCAATTGTTGTAGAGAAGATTCAGGCCTATCCCTTTTGCATACTTCAGTTGATTCACAAACATTTTTCTCATCAGTAGAACACATATTCAGAAATGGTCTACTTCTATTACGTTTATTGATCATATACACCGCAGAATCATTTGTATCAGCTGAGCCACAAGTGATCAAATTGCGAAATAAAGTCTTTGTGAAACGAGGCTCTGATGATGAAGCAGCTGTAGCAGCAACTGGTGTACTAATAGTCTTGTCATTAATCTTAACTTTGTAGTTCTTCTTATAGGAAATTGCAATCTTTTCATTGTATGGTGGTTTTTCTTGTTGGTTTTGGTTTTTCGTTATTTCTGAATTGTTTTCAGTTTCGAGTTTTGTGGAATCATCCGTCAGCGTGGATGATTGTGAGCCGAAAGTTGGGGACTCTTCTTGGATCTCGGATGATGATTTTGTGGAGACATACATTATTGAGGTATCTGATGAATGGCATTGGTAATTTTCTTCTTTGAGTGAGGTTTTGGTTGATGCTTCATGTCCATAAAATGGTTGATCTTTTAGCAATATAGGAACTGAAAACTCTGTTTGAGAAAACATATAGTTGTAGAAAAATGGTGTACGTACTTAGTCTTGATATCTAATCCATTTGGGACTTCTTAGTCTCAACAAAAACACCATATATAATATCGGAAAGAAATGTAAATGTAATTTACCTTTGTTGATAGTATTGGAGGAAATCTCTGATCCTTTGAGTACATACTCATTGTCTGAGATTGGAGTAATGAGATCATCATCCACTAAATCTTGCCATACATAACCACTCTTATACTTTCTGCATGCCCATAAACCTTGATTTAAATTTTCTTGAGTAAACTTAATAAGGACTAATATGTACATACCTCTTGTATGACCAAGAAAATGAGTCCGGTATGTCTTTTCCTCGCAATTCTCCCAACCATCTCTTAATATCTACGTCCATTCATACATACGTATCAGATACATGCTCGTAGTACTCTATACTAGATATAGGTACATATATACCTCGTAATCGAACACCATTTCTGGAGAGATGATTGACTTTAATGAGATGGGGGTGATCGATATGACTCTTTCGACTAAGAAAGTAGACGATATGAAGACGCCTCACTTCCGCACCAACTTGTGCCTCCATAACTAATCTCCTACAGTCCAAAGAGAAAGGCAGAAACAATTAATTTAAATGTTTTCGACAAGACCAGATCGGAACAAAACAAAAACATAGGATCAATCAAACAAGTGAAAACCAATGTAGAATTCTTTGTTCTTGCTGGCCTGTCTTAACAGAGAAAGGATAAAAAGTAATGTAACAAAATTCTTCTTGTATTAACATGCCTGGATTGATGTGAACTTACTTTTCTATTGAACTAGAAAATAATTGAAAATGATAAGAGATCAATTGCTATATAATAAATATGTTTTGTTTTTTAGTTTTATTTAGATTAGATCTGTAGTAAACTATAAAACGGGAAAACTTGGTCTTTTCTTGAGAAATTTTATCTGATTTAGCGCGATGTGTGTTTGGCAGCTTTTGACCGTATCTTTTCCCAATCCCCTTTCTGCATGCATTATTTTATAAATGATACACTATAATCTAATAATAGTAGATAAATCTTCACTATTTTTGGGATTGGTTATGTCTATTTATGGCAAATATATAGTATATTCTTTTATTATGACATGATATATTTGTTGAATTTGGCCTTCTAAATACCAGAAGAAGAAAAAAAGAGGCGGGGGGTTGAGATTGCACTTTCAATTCTACAGTTAACATTTTCGTGCTTTATAAACTTGCATTTTTAGTTCCAACTTACAAAAAAAATTTGCACTTTTGGTCCTCTCTGCATCTTTTTATCCAATTTTGGGATCAAAAGTGCAAAACTGAAATAATCATCATACGGAACCAAAAGTCTAAAACATTTCAAAAAATTGCATTTTGATTCCACAATATCATGACCCATCTCGATTCAGACCGACCCCCTAAATTATCATCCAGGCCAACAAATTAAGAAAAAGAATATGAAAATAAGTTCAATAATTAAAATAGGCCTAAGAGACATAAATGTCGAACCTTTTAACCATGTCTTTTTCTTCCATTGACTCCGCCTCAGAAATCAACCAGGGAAAACATTTACATGCTGAACTTATACTGCACAAGCCTGATTTTCGATTATATAGTTGCAACCAAAGATCACCAGAAGTGCTTTTGTAACTTTTTTTCATGTTATTATTTAACCTTCATCTTAACTCATCTCTTTATATATATAAAAAAAACTAGGGAAATTTTGTTTTTCGTCCCCCAGAACTCGATTCTCGCACTTTTGATACCACACTTTATAAAATTACATTTTTTCTCAATTGTTTTGTACTTTCACATCGTCTCCTTTGGGACCAAAAGTGCAAAACTGAGACAATTTTACGAGGACAAAAAGCTAAAACTATACTATATATCCGGTTGTATCAAAACTGCAAAATATTTCGAGGAATTAGGAAGGAAAATACAAGTCTATAAAGTGGCCAAAAGTGCAAGATAATTAAATGTGAGACCAGAATTGCAATTTTTTATGTACAGGACGAAAAGTGATGAGGGTCAACTGTTATGGGACAAAAAATGCAATTTTGACTCAAAGAATATTTTGCATAATTCATTATAGTACAGGACAGAAACAAACAAGCATATATTCCAGAGAAAAGAACTTCTTAGTTCTTACATTTGATATTTAATTGTCTCCCTCCTCAAAGATTCTGACTTCCTTTAACTCTATATCATAAATTACAACAAACCTCAGAATCATCTTATAAAACAACAACTCTAATTAATAAATTGCAATTTATTAAATTTAATTGATGTTGAAATCTTCATAAATCCAAGAAACCATTCATATGTACTGACAAGAAATCCATATCCATTTTATTTATTTTGGAATTTCGAGCAAGAAAACAATGACAGGTGGGATGTGGGCTGGTCATGAAGAAGAGGAACATTCTATATATCTACCTTAACCATATATAATTTGGGTTTTATTCTAATTACTGTTTAGTTGTGTAATGATTAATTATTATGTTATTAAAAAATGGTTTATGATAGTTACAGAGTAACAGAATAAACAAGGAATTCGAGTATTATCAACCGACAGGTGAAATAAAATAATGAAATTCACTTTAACCGTCCGTCTATTTTTTAATGGTTTAATCATTTTGAGGCGTGTCGGACGCATTAAGTGGGAACCTCTCCCAACAGAAATTCGAACCTGAGTTCGTTATTTTATAGTGATTAGTTCATTTCACCAGACCAATCACACTATCCTATACTGACATATACTACTATGAATTTTTGAGATGATTTTTAAGTTGAATTAAAGACACAAATGAGAAAGCTGAATACAATTATATTTTATAAATTTTGATAATTCACATGTGTTGATTAGAACACCATTTCCATTTTACTCATTTTCTTAACATAAATGTATTACACGCTCTTTCGATAAGAATAAGATGTAATTTTATTTGATTTGAGTTCATAAATGATAAAAATGCCCTTAAGATATCGGCTATACTATTACATTTGATTTCTTCAATAATTCTTTTATTCTCAAAAATCATTTATTCAACTTAAACGGAATTACATCTCACATAAAAAAATGTGATCAAATCAAAATTTTCAAGTATAATTAGATAAACAGTATTCCAAACCAAATATACCATAAACAATATGAAAGTGAATTTCCAAGGATACTAAAATGTAAGAGTTTTTAAGAACTAATTCTTTTTTTCTTTTAATTATATATATTTACTAACAAATTCAAACAATTTTAATTGTATTTTTTGATGAATACATGCATACTTGTAAGCAATAATTAATTAACTCCTTTCATCTCCAAGCCAATTATCCTTTCCCTTAGGCCCCGTAGGCCCTTCTTCACCCAAAACCTCATTAGGCAAACTCCTCAAAATCTTCTCAAATGCACTTTTCAATTTCCCCGGCAACTTTTTCTCCACCTTTCTTAGTTCATCCTCAATACTATAGCTGATTTTTGGCCCCCATTCCCTTGCATAGTTCAACCACGGCGGTTCTACCAATGGCTCGATCGGCCCCAGATAGTCAGCATTTACGATTGTAAATTTTGATCCAACATCCATAAAAAACTTACCTTTACCACTATCATTCCGTATCCCAATATTCCCATTTCCTTGCAACACGAGCCCTGGCTTAGGGTAGCACGCGTGTCCATGCAAAGACGAATAGGCCACCGGTTTATTCCCACTCCCGAACTCCAATTCCGAAACATCTAACCATGCCCCTTTACTATGTTGAGAAAAATACACACTTTTCAGCTCCCCGTTAAAGTTACTAACCCTTAATGTAATATGTTCCCAATCACCCACATGTTGCCCAATTTTGTCAAATGGAATACTAAAAAACTCAACTTTAGCCTTTGCAGGTCCATTAAAAGGGTAAAATACCCATATTGCAATATCACTATATGTCCCACCAAACATTGGTTTTACATGCAAATAAGCACGAGCATTTGCCAAATCCCCTTTCTTGACCTTTTCTTTGGATGAATCATCATTTGGAAGATCAATCCAATACGCACCATCATTTCCACCACCTTGAGGAAGATTCGAGCCCGTTGGATCAATAGAAACTGGCTTTGTTTCTTCGCCTTTCGTGTATAGAAGTGCCCCATTTTCAAAGAACCATGTAACCGAAGAAGGAAAATATTGTTCATCGGGATGGAAATAGATATAAGGAGAGTAAGTTTGAAATAGTGCTTTAATTTGATCTAAATTTGGCATGTAGTGTAACTTCCCATTTGCATTCTTTAAACAAGCTGGTAAATCCAATCCAACCCCATTTTGGACTAGAAATGTGCCAGTTGGGATCCCCATGGCTTGAACTCCCCTGTCTCTTGGCCTAGCGCTATATATATTGATCCCATTTGGATCAATACTCTTGCTTGGCCCCCAAATCCAATCCTCGTTTTCGTTTGAACCCGTGAAATCTAACCTAACACACCGGACTTTTTCAAGGGCTGGCTTCTGAGGCGAGTTTGTGACTACAAGGCCAATGGCCTTGTAACCATCGGGGGCAATTGGGAGCCAGATAAAACCGATCCCATTTTGCTTGATTTTCAAATTTTCACTACTCCAAACAAGAGTGTAGTCATTAGGTGGCCTTAGAGCGCCACCCCATGGGCCATTTGTCGTGTCTTTTCCGGCAAGAATCCATCCCGATAAGGGCTTGTTGTTGGGCTGGCTATGGCAACCAAACATAAAGAATCCATCTGGTATTGGTGACGGTTCAAAAAACGTGGAGCCAAGATTATCCGGCCCGCCTTCTTCTGTAGCCCAAACTTTGTTGAATGCTGAAATTTCACAAACTTCTAATCCTCCCAGATCAATTTTCCCAGTAGCAAAACCTTCACCTTGAAAATCAAGATAAAAATTGTTTGTTTGGTGATCAAAATCAAAGAAAATGTAGCATGAGAAATTTTGACATTTTTTTTTGTCCCGTAATTCACAAATTGCACTTTTGATCCTGTGTTAAAAATATTTTCTGATTTTGTCCCGCACTTCCCAAAATTGCACTTTTATTTCCAATTTTTCAAAATCTTTTGCACTCCCCCCTCACCCCCCCCCACCCCACCCCCACATAGTTTGATATAGGGTTGTTCATTCGGTGAAAACCAAACCGAACCGAACCGAACCGAACCGAAATTTCGGTTCTTGATTTTTTAAAACCGAACATCCTAATTCGGTTTTCAGTTTTAACTGAAAAATTTCGGTTCGGTTCGGTTTGGTTTCGGTTTAACCAAAATTTTATATTATATTTATTTTATTAAAAAATATATAATCAAATACTATATCATTTATCATAAAAAAAATTAAATTAATAGGTAACCATAACACTAAACATTATTAAACATTACATAGAACTAAATAGTTACGTGATTAACATTTAACAATCCTCACATGACATAAATTAAACAACTAAAATACATATCATAGGCATAAAATTAAAGAATTTTACAGTCTAACTGCATAAACTAACATTTAACAATCCTCAAATGACATAAATTAAACAACTAAAATTCATATCCATAGGCATAAAATTAAAGGATTTTTAAGTCCATAAAACCGAACAAAAAAAACTATTTGAACCAATTCGGTTTTCGGTTTTCGGTTCGGTTAACCGAACCGAACCGAAAACCGAATTAGGCCAATTCTCAAAACCGAAAACCGAACCGAATAGCTTTGGTTCGGTTCGGTTTTCACCGAACTCATTTCGGTTCGGTTCGGTTCGGTTCGGCCGGTTATCCGAACCGTGAACAGTCCTAGTTTGATACTTTTTTATCCCATAGAATTGTCACAGTTTGCACTTTTAGTCCCAAATTGGATTGATATGAGGCGATGACCAAAAGTGGAAAACATTCAAACTTAAATTTGGAATCAAAAGTGCAATTTTGTAAAATAAAGGACGGATCGATATTGCCGAGAGTTGGGTCCTATAAATGCATTTTTTTTCTATGATCAATGTAAAAACTTAGAATTAAGTAGTATTTAAATTGTAATACATGTACCTGGAGGCCAAGAGGGCAATGATGAAGGAAGCTTGAACAAGGCTTCAATAGGAAGAGGGTTCTTCTTTTTCTTGAAAACATTTGAAAATGAAGAACAAATAGTACTTATTTGATTTCCCATTCCCATTCCCATTCCCATTATTATTGATTCTTGGTGAATAGTCTAAGTAACAAGATTTTCCTTCTGGGAAACAGATTATGATAAGATGATATATATGAGGATAATTTGAGGTGGGAAATAATAATTAAATTAGTATTTTATCTTATGGTATAAGAGGGAAAAAAGCAAGAAAAACCAACAGCCAAGCAACAACATTTTTTATAGTAGATATACATTTCGTGCAAGGTATATTTAAGACCTTTTATGATCGATGGATCGATATTGGGATGTTCATGCTTTAAGATTTCTATTCTTGTTTTGTTTGAGCTTTAGAACTTGTCTTGTACACTAAGCCCTTGTTTGCTTTGATACAGCACTTGCTGTTTGCCCATATTATTTTTCCCTTTTAGGATTTTTTTCTCTAGTGCTTGAAATCAGTTTGTTATAAATGAAATTACTTTTTGAAATTTGATGTAACAGCATAGGGAAATTGAGGACCTCTCTCAATATTTGTATAATACTATTGCTTTTGGTTTTTCAAAAGTCTTCTGATCTTATATTCTTATTAAATATCGTTTGAAACTACTTATAAATTTGACTCTAGACAGTTATAAAATGAGAAGAAGAAAAAAAATTGAGACAGTAGACAAACAAATAATAATAGTTAGTACCAAGAAAAATAAATATAGTTGTTGCAGTTACAAACAAATAATAATAGTTAGTACCAAGAAAAATAAATATAGTTGTTGCAGTTACAAACATATAATAATAGTTAGTATCAAGAAAAATAAATATAGTTGTTGCAGTTACAAACAAGAAAAAGCTGATCAAACTTGTAGTTTACATTTAGGAGAGATGGTTAGAGGCTTACATCATGTGCTTTATGAAGATGTAATTAATGATTTGAGCCTTTTGCCCTTTCCTTCCTTAATTAGTTCATGAACTTATTATTTCTATTTTTGCGTAAACATTACTTTTAATGGAAGTTTCACAAAGAGTAAGGGTAAATTATTTCGTGTTTGGGAAAAATGAGACAAACATGTTTTTTACTGTTTGAAATAAATTTATTCTCTCTCAATTTCTTCAAATTACTTTCCCAAAAGTAAAACAAACAACAATTTCTTTTCTCTAAAATAAAAATCACACAAATTCTTTTTTGATTTAACATAAAGTAACATACTCTTAAACAACTTATCGCACATAATAAACATGATTTGACATAAAGTCTTACACAACTTTACATCTATAAACTTAAACTCTTAAAAAAAACACACATATCTTATGTCCAAACCATTCTCACAAAGCATTAGCAAACAACATTTACGCAAATGAAAATCATTTCACAAACCTCTGCTAACTCTCCAAAATATATACCAAACAAATAGGTCATAAACTTTTGGCAAATTAGATCAAAATTGAATATTCCAATTGGGTCCAATTCCCATTTTACAGGAAGTAATAATGAAACGGCTTGGCCCGATATCGATTATCCTTTTCTTTTTATTTTATTAAAATTTTGGGCCTGAATGTGAGATAGATAATTAGCCCAAGAACCCCATTCTGCAATCTAGAGATAACTCCTGTCCTGTTATAACCAATACAATTTTATTGGGAATTGCAGTGGCGGGGAGATCTACCTATAGAGTATTTTTTATAACCCTAGTAATTTTGTAGACCCATTTTATCGAATTACTTGAAAATTGAAATCAAAACCCACCCAACCAGTTTATTCAAATACTTATGGATCGTATTTCTCTACATTAAACAACATTAACCAAATGGACACTTCTTCTACTCTAATTAACGATTTAGTGTGGAGAAGCTGCAATGCAATTACTCCATTATTTAAAATGAATAGTCAACATTATAATTACACTTTCTTGAAGCGTACAATTGGCACCAGCTCACATCATGAACTTAATCCCAAGCTTACTTTTCTTTCGGGCTACTAATTACTCCTTTCGTTTCATATTAATTGACACATTTCTTGTTTTTACATAAATTAAGAAACATCATCATTAAATATTTTTTAATGGTAAAATGTTCCAAATACCCTTTATAATGATGGCTACTTTTTAATTTTTTATTAGTGAGTGGCGACTATTGAGTTTCCCAACATCAATGAGAGAAATGGACAAAATTGAAAAAAAAAATACTTTGAAAACGCAAATATGTCAATTAATTTGAAACAAAAAAATTTGATAAATATGTCAAGTAATATGAAACGAAGGGAGTAATAATTATCGATAAAGATCAAAGTGGAATCCACCTATTCCAATCTCTACATCTCCGAGGAGAGCAGCTGCCGGCCGGCAGGCCGTCAGTAATATTTTTGTAGTTTCATTATGAGTACTATCTATCAAGAAAAAAATAAATAACAAAAGTCAGTAGACAGAAGTGGATTTAATATGAATTTACTACTAATGGGTGTCTAACTTTGCAATATTGACTTTTGTCCACCACATGATTTTCCAATAAAAAATATTACCTTAGTATAAAAAAGAAAAAAATTGTTTATGGTCTCGAACCATATGAGCATAAGAAAAAACAATTAAAGCGTTCATGTTGATATTCTGTAGACAATCCAGAGACTCCAAGTCATTAGCAAACAAAGTAAAAGTATAGTAATCATCAATTTCTGCTAAATAATGTCTTAAACATCGTCCCATTAAATTTACTCTAAGCTGAGTGCCGTACCTTCCATATTCTATTCAAAGGTCGTGCCAAAATATATTTAATTTATTTACAATATACGAGTAAGTTTTTTTTTTTTTTTTTTTTGATAATTTATACGAGTAAGTTACCATCATAATGTTTATAAAAAAAATGTAGAATTTTCTGCTTAAACATGTACGTAAATAAAATTATTTTTCCTCTATTAGATCATATATACGGTTGATGTGGAGAATTAAATTACATTTCTTGTGTTTTCTACAAATATCTAGTTCAAGAAAAAAAAAAAAAAAAAAAAGGTTCCTACAAATATAGTTAAACTATACAAATTATTCTTTCCATTTTATCCTAATAGTTAGCTTAAATACTAATATTAGAATACTAATCAACACTTAAAATTAGATAAATAACCACTTTAACTGAGATTGAAGTTTAAAACCTCATCCTTGTGTCATGAACACAATACGAAAATTTAATTAACATAAAATATAAATTATTACATATTTTCTAATGTTACACTTGCAAAAACAAATTGTTTAGACTTATTTTGGCCAAACATACTCAATCACAAAGTAATTAAACTTATAATTTTTTTTTTAGTATTATCTAATAAAAAACTGTAAATTATTCAGTCGTGCTGAATTTATATTCTAACTTTGAAACTTCAATTATGAATTCATATTTCTTTTAATAAATGATAAAGGATTTATAATGGTTCTTGGCCTTCTACCATTCAAAGTCAAAGACAAAATATATAAATGGACATCACATCCCTATACAAACATCCACGTACATTAGTCTATGTTCACAAATTATCATAATTTCAATTGATAAAAGAATCTCTAACTCCAACAATGGGTTACACAATTTCTCCACTTTTCATCTCCACAATTATTATTTTCACAATTACAATATCCTCCCCCATCGTTCAAATCGCAGCCGTTAAATTTCCAATCGAAATCTGGCCCAAGCCCACCATATTCCAATGGCCCACCCCACAGGCAATCTGGATCTCTCCCAATTTCGCCATCTACAGCCCTAACCACCGCTACCTCACCCCCGCCGTGAACCGCTACCACCGCCAAATCCTCACCGAGCACCACCGCCCTCTCATAACCCCATCCCTCAACCTCACTTCATCGCCGCCGCTCGCAGCACTCGCCATCACCATCTCCGACGCCGCCGCGCCGTTAACTCACGGCGTCAATGAATCCTACACCTTAAACATTCCTTCCACCGGCGGCGGCGCGGCATTAACGGCAGAAACAGCATGGGGCGCGATGCGCGGCCTGGAGACGTTTTCACAACTGGTGTACTCCAATCCGTCGAGAGTGGCGTGCGGGTTGTACATTTCCGACGTACCACTGTTCGCGCACAGAGGAATAATGCTCGACACGTCGAGGAATTATTACGGAGTGGAGGATTTGTTGAGGCTGATTAGGGCTATTAGTATGAATAAATTGAATGTTTTCCATTGGCATATAACGGATTCGCACTCGTTTCCGCTTGTGTTGCCGTCGGAGCCGGAGCTGTCTGCGAAAGGTGCGTACACGGAGGAGATGAAGTACACGGCGGCGGACGTGAAGAATGTAGTGGAATATGGAATGGAGTATGGAGTCAGAGTCGTGCCGGAAATTGATATGCCTGGTGAGTAAATGTCTAATTGTTTATTTATTAGTTATTGGAGATTTTAATATTTTTTCCTACATCTAGAGATATAGTTAGACACAACACGTTATCTTATTGGGGAAATTCTTTTGGTTAGAATCAAATTAAATATGACTAATACTAAATATGCTACGCGTATTGTTCCAATAGTTGATTTAGCACATATATAATCTTGTCAATTATTTATAAGCGCTGAGCTCTAACTAAACGGACCCATTAATCATATTGTCGTTCCCAAAAGTTGTTTTGTTCCATTGTTACGCCTCTGCCCATGCATAATACTATCATCAATTAGAATAATTTATGGCTGACTTTCGTTGGACTGAAAAAAAAAAATGTAAATCAAAATAAATTTTGAAGTTTTATGCGTTGTCAGAGTAAATCAGGATTTTGCATTGCTTTCTAAGAACTAAAGAAATACCATTAAATTATTCATTATGTTGCGGGCTTCTTTTTATTTAAAGAGTTTATGAAATAATTTTAATTATTCATTATGTTTTTTATGATAGATACATGCATAACCAAGATAATTCTTCTATGCAAGAATAATTAATTTTTCAGCTTGCATTTTTGCAGCACATACTGGATCATGGGCCGAAGCTTACCCTGAAATCGTCACTTGCGCAGATATGTTTTGGTGGCCTGCAGAAGCTGAATGGACTGATCGCTTAGCTGCTGAGCCGGGAACGGGTCAACTGAATCCCTTACATCCGAAGACATACGAGGTTGTCAAAAACGTAATCCATGATGTTGTTTCCATGTTTCCCGACCAACTTTATCACGCAGGAGCTGATGAAATCACACCAAACTGTTGGAAAACTGACCCTTCGATCCAAACTTTTCTTTCCAAAAACGGAACTCTATCTCAAATCCTTGAAACGTTCATTAATTCTACTTTACCTTACATATTGTCTCTAAATCGAACAGTAATCTACTGGGAGGATGTTTTATTAGATGAAAATGTGAAAGTGAACCCTTCTTTACTCCCACCCGAAAAAGTCATTCTTCAATCATGGAATAATGGGCCAAATAATACGAAAAGGATTATTGATTCAGGGTACCGTGCCATTGTCTCATCTTCGGATTTCTATTACTTAGATTGTGGGCATGGAGATTTTCTAGGAAACGACAGTGAGTATAATCAGCCACCGGGTTTTGATCAAGGAAACGGTGGCTCATGGTGTGGACCTTTTAAAACATGGCAAATGATTTATAATTATGATATAACTTATGGGCTGACTGAGGCTGAGTCGAAGATGGTTTTAGGAGGGGAGGTGGCACTGTGGTCAGAGCAAGCTGATTCGACTGTCATGGATTCAAGGATTTGGCCTAGAGCTTCGGCTTTGGCTGAAGCATTGTGGTCTGGGAATCGGGATGAAATGGGTAACAAGAGATTTGCAGAGGTTACAGATCGATTGAATGAGTGGCGATATAGAATGGTGACTCGGGGAATTGGTGCTGAGCCTATTCAGCCTCTCTGGTGTATCAAGAATCCAGGCATGTGTAATACTGTTCACCCCTTTAAGTAAATTACTTGTATTAAGTCGTCGATTTTATTGTATAAGTTGTTTTCGGGGGCGAGAAGGATATTTTTTTTTTTTTTGAGTGATTGATGTATTTGTAGATGGACTGGAGAAAGTAACTGTAGCTTTTTTAAATTATTATTGTTTTAGGAATATCAAACGTATAGTTTAATGTATTCTTTTCTTAAAGAGCATTTGACATTTTGCATCTCATAAATATTTTTCTTTTGCATTTTGCAACCTGAAATTAAAATTTTAGCAAACAATAGACATTTTGCCTTCCAGTAGGTGCAAAATGTTAATAAATTTACAATTTGAAGGTGGAAATTGTTAAAAAAATATGCAATTTGAAGGTATAATATGTCAATATTTCGATTACATGCTGCAAAATGTCAAAATAATATATTTTTGGACTGCAAAATGTCAATTACTCATTTAGAAATTTCATACTTTGCTCCTTGGCAGTAACAACAAATGGTCAAATATTGTGAACTCCAATAATTGAGAAACACAAATTGGTTAGGGAGTAAAGTGCCAAATGATCTCAATGTTGCAATTTGCAAAGGCTCGTAGTGAGAGACTAAAACATATAATCAATCTTGAAAATAAATTATTCCGATTTGTGAAGAAGAATCACACAAACAATCTTACAAAGAAGAGGGAAAAAAATTAAGGTGCATGTTTCTTCTTCTAGAAACTTCACCACCAATACACAAAAAACTTCCTAACACAAATGAAAACTAACATTTTTACTCTAAAACAAATTAAGGGGGTTTGGTTTTACAAGAAGAAAAACCAACACTGAATTTCATTTCTACAATGGAATCTGAATTAATCATGGGCAATTAGGATTTCTACCAGGTCCCCCAAAGTAGAAATAATTACCCCACTCACCATTCTTACCAAGCTGAACATCATAGCAATTTGACTGCTCAGTAAAAGTATCAATGTCTTTTGGAGCCCTAAGGTTGTTTGAATCATCTACAATTTGAATATTCCTAATGTAACTGGCCTTGCCAAATCCTTCTTCAGGGAAATGGCCACTGCCCATTTGTGTTGTTGTGTGCAGCCCATCTGATTGTGAGTTCACAACTTCTCCACCCCATTCAATCATTGAAGCACTGTCTGATAAATAGGAAAACAAAAAGGCAGGCCAGTATCCTAGTACATGGTCATTTCCAAATTGCATCCACCAATTTCCCTCTTGTGGATCCTAACAATATCACAAAGATCAAACAACACCATTCAAATTTTCCATGAATGTTGCTCAACCTTAGTCCGTTAAGTAATACAGGTTAAACGAGCTTTTATCGATCAAACTCGAATTCAACTTTGATTTTCATCTCTCCACTTAAAATTGAATATAACATAGTATTATAAAATGCATGCCAGCAAGGAATGCTATGAGATAAATGTTAGAAAACAAAATCATCAGGTAACATAGAAGAAGAAAGAACACCATGTTGCCGAGCATAAATTGTCAGAGATTCCATATTAGTAGTATATTAATTGTTCATTCAGGAATTAATTGAAACCACATCAGTCTTTCTATCTGTTACACATGATACTTTATATTGTTCACAAAAAGCCAACCAGATTGCAATCATTTAGGTTTATTAATCACCAAAAAAAAAAAAAAAAGGTGGGGCAGGGCTAATATATTTAATAGCAAATTACCTTCCAGATAAGTATGCTGATATCATATTGGGAATTGTGATAGCCAGAAATAGGATGGATGCTGGCACCCATTGATATTTCATTACTGATTTGAATAAATCCAGAACACAGCAAATTGTAGCAGCCTGTGGCTTGATAAGCATCACTCTGCCATTTCAATTTTTATTTCCAAAACAATCATGAAATCCATCTTAAATGAAATTGTAAACTACAGGAAAAGATGGATGTATATATATATATATTGATTAACTTACAGTCCAGTAGGTGAAAAGCCTAGTGTTGTTATCTCCATATAAATCTGGGCTAACCTGTTTTTGCCCCCCACAAACAAGAAAATTTGGTGGAGAAGATTGTTATTAAGAGAACCATAAAAAAGTTTGTGAAGCATCACTTGTAATTTGTTAGGTCAACATAATTAAAATAATTGAACAAAAAAAAAAATTACCTGCCAGCCTGCTTCAATGCTATTGAGATCTGATGCAAAAGAACCTCCAAGAATCCAAAGCTGAGACAAGCTAAATTCATTTGAATGTTGAATTTTAGGATCCCATACATTTATAGTTGCCTTTGCTCCATAATACTGATCTCCTTCAACATAGGCTATGGCATGCTAAAACAACTCCAAAATAACAAAAGAAAAACACAAAATCATTCAGACAATTTTGAATACAATAGCTTCCTTTTTCATCTTCAAAATCCCAGTTTCATTTAATGAAATTACCTGATGTCCATTTTGGTTGATTAAATCAGGTTCAGGAGCAGAAACAGCAGAAGTAGGTCTAAATATGTTTTTGTGTTTTTTCATTCCATATCTCTTAATAGAGCTTGCCCTCAGCACATCTTCTTCACTGGTTCTTCTGATAGGAATTGTTCCTTTTGGACATCTACCTTTCATGTGCCACAACTGAGTTATTGGCTTTGGCTCATTAACTCCATTTTTAACCACTTGTTTATTCCCACTGAATAGCCCTTCTGGATGATAATTAGGCCTCATCTACAACAATCAAAATCACAATCCACATCAAGAAAATTCCGAAAAGTTTCTGGGCCAATCTAAACGAAACTACAGAGTTTCTATTCAGTTTCTTCTTTGATTTGCATATTTTTCCAAACATTTTCGGAAAATTATGGAAGACAGTTTCAGTATTTAACCGATCGAAACATAAGAAGAAACCGAAATTTCAATCCATGATAAGTAAGCAATATACAGAAGAGAAAGAAACGAGAAGAAAATATATATAACCTGAATGGTATGATTTTTTAGGAAAGGATGATCAAAAGCTGGTTGATGAGATAAATGAACACAGTCTATGATATCTCCATCTGGGCTCTACTTTTTGCACAAAAAGGAACATACAGTTATGTCAGTTTTTTCATCACAAGTTTACTCACAGGAAAAAGAAAAAAAAAAAAAGAACCCAGGAATTAAATAATAAATACCTTGATGGACTTAATTGGGTTTTTGTTCAAACGACTTAAGTGTCTTTTAACTTGAAGATTCCGGCGAGCCATGTTCAATCTGGCGGCGGCGCTTCCATATAATGGCGCCATGAACAGAAAAATGAAGTAAAACAGAGCTTTCACCTTCATATCCATTTAACAATTGCTCAACTCAAAAGAATTTAGCTTATCCTGGGAGATTGATATTAAGCAAGCTTCGATTACACGAAGTGTCCCTTTCGAAAGAATAAATTTGAAATTTGAATACAGTGGAGTTTGCTATTTAACTTATCCCGTGTCGTGTGTAATTTTATCCCCTTCTCTTTTGCTCTTTATTATCATTTGTATATAAGTGGTAAAAACTTTTTGAGTTTGAGAAAAATCCAAGAAAAGTTGCCGACGCTTTGTTTGCTAATTGACTCGTGAGGAAGGTAGAGGGGTAGAATGGGAATATTGGGATTTTGGGGGTTATGGAATGCAAAAAGAGTGCAGTCCCGTGGGGAAGAAAGGACGTGTGACATTGGCTCATGGGGCGTTCGTTCGTTTGTTTCCACTGCTTCTTGCTTCTTTTTTAACAGTTGGCGTTGCTTAATGATTAAACATTAATCACACTTTAAATATAATAATAATTACGTTATTTACAAATCCTCTAAATAACAAAGCTGGGCCAAAGGTTCTAGAGATTTTGGGCTCTAGTTGAAGATATTTTTTTAGTTTAATATCAATCTTATATTCTCCGTAGTTGCTTCACTATTTAAAAGAAAAACAAAAAAAAGTTTGCTTTGCTCACATTACATGTTGAATTAATTGGATTGAAGAATTTTTACTAGGTATTAGAGTATTTGATCTACGAAATCATCTTAAAGAATATTTTAGTTAGAGTCATGCCTATTTATTTACAAGCACCAAACTTCTAAGAATTTATCTAAGCTTAACATGAAGTAGTTGTGGAAATTGAATTTGTTGGTTTTGGTTAAAGCGTATCGAAAATATATTAGATAGGAGGAAAATAATGTTAGTGAATTGTTTGTGGTCGCATCAATTTTGGCCGAACCAAATTAAGTTTCTTACATTTCGAAACACTCTTTATTATTTAAGTTCGATTCAATTTGATATCTACAAATTTATTTAGCTAAGTTATATTTTAAGAAATTAAAATTGAATCGCGACCGGAATCGACCATTTATGGTCCATATTCACATTAACAAGTACTAGCCCATTATGACCTCAAATTCAGTACCTAATTTTTTCATAGGGTGGACCCTAAGTTGGAAAAATGGCACTAGCATGCTGATTACTGTTAGTACTATTTGATATTCTTTCAATTAAGGTAGGAAATTTATTCCAAAAAAAAAAAGTTATGCTAGGGTGACAATTTAAAAAGAGAGGTTGATGTGAGATAGTCAATATCTAATATAGTGTATTTGTTAGGAATGAAATAACATAATAAGATAATAAATACATAAAAGAGCTTTAAGTGAGACTTTAAATTAAAGACGAGTCCAAAAATTAAAATAAAGAAACATAGTCGAATTTAATAGTTGACATTGGGCATCATGAAGCAATTAGTCGATTTGAAGCGAAGCATTTGGTTCGAGATAATCGATCTCCTACACTAATCGAGACTATCTACCACACCAAAAATTTAGATGCTCCACGTCGTGCAATTTTCGACTGCATTCTCCTAATGACATGTGTACTTATTATGAACTAACATTAACAATGTAGATTTTTAAAAAATAAAATAAAATTGGACAAAATAAATTAATTTTTTCCCTCAAGAACTAGACCCGACATGTTATTGTATTATTAAATATTACAAGACATGTACATTTAATGATGATTGTTTGTTATGTTTAAAAGAGAGACAAATATCATATTGTGTGGCAATGTATTTTCCAGCCACAAAGTGCGTGACAAGATATCCATATATAAATACATTAGTTATTAGCCCTCATATCATAAGAATTGTGTATATAAGTTGGTTATGTGACACCAATAAATAATTGAAGATTGGCCAACAAGCACATGCGAAATGACATAAATTGTGAACCGAAATTATGCACAAAAGTCATCGAAGATGCCAAGTTGTGTGAGTGGGCTTGTCAACAAGTAATCTAGAAAAATGAATATAATTACAATATTTGGGCATAAAATCATTTTATTTGAAATTTTATATATAAAAAAAAGGAGTTTATTTGATAATACACCGTTGATTTTGGATCATAGAGATTCAATTGTGTAATAATTCAGAAAATAACCAAGCAAATATTTTATTATCAACGAATTAAATTCATACTATTTTCACGTTTTGAAACTCACTTGTTAAATTCCAAATGATCTCATGTAATTTCTTAAAATTCCTCCACACTTTCTTCAAACACTCAAGATTTTAAAAAATAAAATCACTGAACATAAATGGGATTGATTACATAGATTCAAAGATTAGATAAATATTGAAATTATTAGCTGACTTTTAGGAAGAGGAACTGGACTTGTTTGGTTCAGTGGCACTACATATGTTATCTACCAAACTTGAGTTTTGTGGTCCATTTGCCCTTTTCTAGACCTAAATTAAAGAATGATGACTTAATTATATATTCAATTCTTTATGATCATAGACACAATAATTTGTCACTTTTCCACTAATGACAAGTAGAGAAATAAGGTGACAGCAAATCGCCATGGCCCCCAACTTAAAGTAACAATAAACCCACCATGCAGAATATGTTTTAAGTCATTATCCTAACAAATTTTAGTTTATACTAAGTCAATTATTCAATTAGTGTTTGAAACATTAATAAATGAGTAATGCAGATATATATATTCATTCAAATAGATTCCAATCCCGTGTGAAAGGAGGGGTGACTTAATTATAGATTTCACGGCAGTGCAATTGTAATTTCTTTTTTTATTTTTATTTTTTTGGACATTTTACTAGTTGGATGGACCAGTTGATACTTTTCTTTATCGAGTGAATTCAAGCCTATAACACGTAATGTTGAGTTACACCGAGGTGATTCCAACTATATCATTTCGATTCTAAAGACAAATTATTCTATAAAATGAATGTAAGAGGAGGGGAAAGGAACTAAAATATGAGAAGTTGGCCTGAAATGTAATGTAAGTACTTCCATACACGGTTTTACGATATAAGGGTCTTGCACAATAAATAAACGAGATGAAATGTGTCATCGCCTAATAGTCGTCATTCAATTGGCTAGCTCGAAAAATTGTCTAGTTGTAAATGGAAAAAATCGACACATTAAGAGAATCCAAAATTTTGATTATTTCATAAAGAACCACGGGTGATCTATGCCCAAATATTTGCACAATAAATAAACTTTTTTGGACTCAAACTGTTTGTTAAAAAGCCTCCAAGACGCCACGTTGTGTCGTTCTTGATACCCACGGTTTGAGTCTTTTGTGTGATGATGTCATTGAAGATAGGGTTAGTGTTGACGAAGAGAAAGCTTGCGTCGGCGCGGGCGAGGTGGCTGATGAAGTTGCAGGCGATGCGAAGTCAGATTAGAGTTTTATCAGAATCGATTATGCTGATTGAATTGCGAGCTAGCCAATGCAATGACGACTATTAGGCGATGACAAATTTCATCTCGTTTATTTATTGTGCGAGGCCATGAACGATACCTTGCCAATACCGTCTCATCACGCTATGAAAGAGGTACCCTTCCCATTGGTATCTTGTATTTGTGTTCATTCCGATGGTAAGTTGTTTTCAATATGATCCGTACGTATATTTCTCCATCATTTCTATGATATACAATTGAGAATGCACCAACAGTTGATTGGTCGAGTGGAATGGACTAGTCCCTACAAAGTAGTAAACTCATGTTCGAATCCCTCTTTGGAGAGGTTCATACTTAATGTGTCCGACGCGCCTCGAAATGAATTGAATCCTTGAAAAATCGAAAAAAAAAATACAATTGAGAATGCGACATTACAATCTAGAATGTTCTATAATTTACTCCCTCTGTTTTACATGTATATCTAATCAAATCAAATTTCAATAATTACAAAATAATTAAATTGTCCAAACTTACTTAATGAAATGTCATGTATAACAAATTGAACTGAAACTGAGTTTTCCCAGAATCACATTCAAACCAAAATTCAAATTTTAAAATCGAGAAGAGGAGGAAGACAGTTGTTCCCCAAAATATAATGGTGCATCCAATTCCAATTCCAATTCCAACCCCACTCCCACCCCACCCCACCACCAAAAAGAAAAATATAGATTAGAATGGTAGCATGCATGATTGACGAAAACTTTTCTAACGTTTTTTGTTTATTAGTTGCCAAACGAGCCCACCATTACGGAAGTTCTAGGAGCCATGATCAGATCCTCAAAATAATTTGCTAATTGAATTCACATTATATATTGAATCCAAAAAGTTATTCAAATCATATTCTATTATATATTATTATTGGATAAAAGTTATACAGTAATATATATAAATCCAAAGGACTCGGATTAAAATCTGTCACATTGACAGCCCTATGGGTGTGGGTTTTGACCCAACAGAAACTCACATAAAAAATACTTTGCACTGTCATATAAACTGGGCCGAGCCAATTTATAAGCCATGCTTGTTGTTATTGGTATGTCCATAAACCTGGCCTTCACGACTCTTCCGAAGACCTAATGGAAACCTTTCATTTCAAACACCATTCCAATTTTACCGATTTATGAGAATCTTTATTTGATTAATGATTTGATGTAATTGAAAATATTTATATAAAACAAACACGAATCTATATTAATTCGATTCATAAGACTCCAATTTTTTGATGATAAATAAATAAATGAAATATATATTGTTTCATGTTTATTTGAATAAGTAATAGGAGTATGTTTTATTGAATGTGTTGATATTTTCATTCATTATCACTAATTTGTGAATAGATTTAACTCATAGACAAATGGTTAAATAGTTTGGTGATTGATTTTATCTTTTATGAAGATCAATGAAAAAAAATTAAGCTCGTTGATTAATGGTGAGTTTAGCCCAGCGATAGAAGTACTTATATTGTGATTTTTAAAGTGTTAGGCCCCAATTATAAAAATTATTTTTGATCAATCGTGTTTTTCATGGTGTTTGACTCCCAATACCATAATCACTTTTGAGATCTCCAGAAGCTAAAAATTAACTTATTTTAGAACTCCTAAATTGTTACTTTTGCAAAAACTATTATACAAAAATAATTATTCCATAATTAATTTTTATTAAAATCAATTATTGTCAAAATCTATTTTAACAAAATTAATTCTCCTATCATGGCTTTTCGAACCAAAGTCACCCTAAGTTGAATGACTATAGATTTTCTATCTGAATTCTGGCAAAATCGGAGAACCAAAATGAACTTGGAGTTGAATTTGGATCCGACTGTCTTACCTGAATCCGACTAAAATATACGGATCCAGACGTGGGATAATCCGATCCATTGAAAGCCTACTCTTCTAGTCTTCTTGCATAATCCAGATTCAGCCCATTCCATGCGAATCCATATCCCCGTTATTGTACCACATACAACGGCGATTGTACTCTGTTTCACCATTCGCCGGGGTTTATCATTCATTTCCGCCGCCAACCTAAAACCCTCGCCGCCGCCGCAAAAATGTCATTCCATTCCGTACTAATCCAGAAACTCCTAAGCACCAACGCTCACCTCGGCCGCCACGTCACTGGCCACCACTTCAAGATCTTCACCGAGGGCACTCGCAATTCAATCAGCATAATCGATTCCGATAAAACTCTAATCTGCCTTCGCAGCGCCTGCAACTTCATCGGCCACCTCGCCCGCGCCGACGCACGCTTTCTTTTCGTCAACACTAACCCTATCTTCGATGACATCATCACACAAATGACTCAAACCGTGGGTATCAAGAACGACACAACGTGGCGTCTTGGAGGCTTTTTAACAAACAGCTCGAGTCCAAAAAAGTTTAAGGGGAGGAACAAGAAACTAAATCTCAGTGCGGTTCAGCCTCCCGATTGCATAGTCATATTCGATGCGGAGAAAAAGAGTTCAGTCATTAAGGAAGCGTACAGGCTGCACATTCCAGTGGTTGGCTTGGTGGATTCGAGCATGCCTTGGGATACTTTTAAGAAGATATCATATCCTGTGCCTGCTAATGATTCGGTTGAGTTTGTGTATTTGTTTTGTAATTTGATCACAAAGACTATCTTGAAAGAGCAGAAGGAGGGTGAATCAATTGAGCTAAGGTTGGTACAAGAACAATGTTTGTTACTCTATTGTTAATTTTCACTCCAATACTGAAATAATAAATGCCGTCAGATTGCCATATGTTTCATTAGGTTCTATAGATTTTATTAGTACCATTGCTAGAGATGTTTTGTTATGATTATGACATCAATGTCTGAGTACTATGTTTTTCATGGTGAGCTGGGTATATTACCATAGTATATTGCTGCAGGCTTTGTTGATGTTGTTACCCCCATCATGTGTTGGAGAATACAGTTGTATCAGTATGACTGTCAATATTATTTGCTTATTTTCAAAATTTAGTGTCTGTTTCATTGCAGAAAATCCCATTTAGTTCCTGATTCAATATAAAGTGATTGTTTTTTAGTTTATAATTATATTTAGCTTTTGAGTTGTAAACCTTCTTATTGCCACGTAAGTATTGTTTTGTTTTCCATATTCGACGTCAGTGTATTATACTTAGAACTGACATCTTTGTTTGTACTGGAACTTGCATGGCCAGAGAGGAAGTCCAGCTTGATGACAAGCCTGTTAAGAAGGACACAATTTCTGTCTTTGCTTACGATAACTTACAGGATGTTCCGGAGGGTAAAAACACTCATTATCCTTAAGTTAAATTTATTGGTGCCAAAGGTACATTGTAGCAGATATGATAAGGATGATACTAGTTTCTGAACAATTGTCTTTATTTAATGCTAATCATGACCAATCTATTGTGTAAGTTAGTAAATTATGAGCAAATGAAAAGTTCAGTCTTTTGACTGGTTTTACAGCCCTAATTTTAGTCTTCTGATTCAAAGTTGCTGATTCTGCTTACTGTCATTATGTTTTGATATATTCCACTACTGCAGACATCTCAGAAACTAAGCAGCTTTTGGACAAACTTGTCGTGTTGAAGTATAATGGTAGTCCAGGGACTAAGATTGGCTTTAATGGCCCCAAGTAAGTGCTTTTCTGAGATGCAAAATTATATCTCATGCATTTCAACATAAGACATCCGAGGACACATATCATCTTTTAACAACTGTAATAGAATAATCTTGTTTTTCTGGTGCATACAAAAAAAATCATGGGACATTGCTTGTCATATACTTGAAGGGTAATGTGCTGGTCAATGAGATTTTCATTTTCTACATTCAATCTTTGATATTTCATAAAAAACGTAAAGAAATCATTGTGAATTATAGCTGTTAGGTTCAAATATCTTCTATAAATGGATCTGCATTTTCTCGACTGAAGTTGTACTTCCCATGTCTTTTACTGAGAGATCTAAGTAGCATCTAAGTTTGTGAACTTGTCGAAATACATTATTGTAGAAACTCTCTCAAGGATGTAGCCTATACCACCCATTCTTTGTGTCAAATTGTATTTCTTTTATAAGAAGTTATTTGAGGAAAAAAGCTGTTTATGTATAGGTGGTAAATATTTAAGTCCTAGTAAACATGCTTACATGACCTCTCCGATTGCGCGAAAATGCTAACTTCTCACACTTATTCGTCTGTGATGCAGGAGTACTATGGAAATTGGTGGTGGTTTGACATGCTTAGACTTGATTGTCAATCAAATTGAGGTCATATTCCACTCCCTTGGTATATTTTTGGTGCAATATAGCTCTTCATATTATTTAGCAGCACATCACAAGATCTTCAACTGTCGAATTACGAGTATCTGACGGCCTTACTGTGTGTAGGCTCTCAATGCTAAGTATGGATGCAACATTCCTTTGGTTATGGTGAATGGAATAAATATGCACGATGGTATCTCCAAGGTAACTTTTCTTATATATTCTTCTGGAACTGAATTTTGTTGGAAACTAACAGCTTCTACTTGTTTGATGGCAGGTCTTGGAGAAGCACCCAAATAAGAATATTCATTCAGTTATACAGGTTCAATGTTTTTATTTTTTGTGTGCATTTGTCATGTCTATTACCCATTCCAAGACCAACTCTGGCTTTTGTTGATCTACTTTATTTTGACTTATTTTCGGAGACCTGACATGTTTAATACAGAGCCAACTTCATGTAGAAGATACCAGGGACTCAGATGAAGGAGGAGATAACGGGGATGAAAAGTATGTTATTAGCATCCTTTTATTTTATTTACTTTTTCTTTTTTCTCCTTTTAAAAAAACAAAATAGTACTCATGTTCCCTTGACCATGAGTGAATTATACGATAAAATGCCATATTCTGTTGTTAAAGAAAGATTATTTATTTCCAATTTCTCGTGCTCCCTTACTATACTATTTTTTTATAGGCTATTTGTGAAAATTTTGACAATTTTCTTTAATTTATACTATAGAAGTAAGTTCTTGTTACATCAGTGTAGGATATTTATTTGGTAGTGTTAGTATGATTGACGTGTTTGCATCATCAGACCCAGTAGGAAAGGAGGGATCATTTATGCACCTTCATAGAAATTGTGATCTTCATCAACAATACTCCACTTATTCTGTCTTAAATCACAATGATCATTTTCTTTTTACCTATTTCAAATCCTTGTACATTAGAGGAATAATGATGCATATTTACAATAAAGTTCATATATGCTGATGATTCACATGTCTTCTTGTTAGTGAGGGTGTATATGTTTTTAATATGCAAATTTACTCAGATTTATCTTTTACATGTGAAGTGTCTCTCTCCATCTTGCTGAGATCTTCCTCCCTCTGATGCAAAGCGGAAAACTAGATGTTTTACTGTCTCAGGTTAGAAATTGGTCCTTCTTCTCATGTTTTATTTTGGCTTAATTCTATTGTGCTCTTTTTTGGGGCATCAATTTTTATATATATTCAGATAAGCTTTTGGTTTTCCAACAGGGGAAAGAGTACATCCTGATGTTGAGTTCGGATAACATTGCTCATGTCATTGACTCAAGTATCCTCGTGTTGAATTTCAATTTTCTTACTTGTTGACTTTTACTTTCTCCTTAATCTTCATCATTTGTATCCGAAACTCTGCATGACTAATGAGTCTGTAACTTATGAGAATTGAGTTCCTTAATGCAGGTTATAGAAATTTTAAATCATTTGGTTCAGAACAATATTGAGTATTGCATCGAGGTATGCTCAAAAAATCTTCATACTTGCTCCTGTTTTCAGTGATAACTGTTTCTAAGTCTTCATAGTGTGCAGGTGATGCCTAAACCTTCAAAAGGAAATTTTCAAGGCAAAGAAGATACTCAGGTTGGTTGTGCTTTATTGCTTTTCATTTGTTATTCAAGTTTTGAAGTCTTGCATGAATGTAAAGTTCATTGCATTTTAATTACTTAAGGTGCAAGTTGATTTCTCTTTCAATATTCTAAGTACTTATTTTTGGTAAAGTCAAACACAACTAACTTAAGCCTAAATAAGATAGACCTAAGCCTTTGAAGACTACTTTGGTGATAAATTTTCTTGTAAAATAATTCAAACTCAACCTAGCCTAAAAAGAACTTGATTGATCGCACTAGATACTGATACTAAAGATCCCACTCAGTTTATTGTCCAACTATATGGTTAATCTACACTTGGGGGACTGTGTCATTCAATTTCTGCAATATCATAAGTGGAAACCAAGCAAAGCTGGTTCCGGGAAAGGTTGTGGAAGGGTGCTGCAAGTTCCGCCCCAAAAAATTATTCCTGAAGCAGCCCTTACTAATTGGTAGTTTAGCGTAGCATTATTTGCTTTCAAATTATTTGATTATTTTATCAAAAACTTGGGCCACTTCACTTCTCATCTTTTCCGGTATTAAGATAACACTTTAAACTTCAGAAATTATTTAATGTCTTGGCATTTCAAATTTGGATCTGTATAAGTAAACATGCCACTATATAAACTTTCGTGTCCATGTATGATCCAAAAAATTTGAAAAACTGAATTTTACTCTACTTGTAGTCATGAGACTAAAAAATCATGTGTTACCTTTAATCTTTTGGCCTTTTTGTTTCATATACATACTTCTCGTGATTTTCTATACTTCAATGTAGTCACATTTGTCTTTTTATGGTTCTTGTTCTGGGCATCTTAAAGCTTCTAACGCCGAAGAAAAATTGGAAATTCACTGATACAATGTAAGTTATTTCTCTTGGGATCTTCCTCTCCGAAAGAAAATAAGCTATTTCTTTCATTCCTCACAACCCGATCTTTCTCAGGTGGATGAATATAAACTCTATTGCAAGCCTTGTGGCAAGACGTGCGCACAAAGAGGATTTGACCATTTCAAAGGTAACAAATGTGTTGATTTTAAAAGGCATGCACACAGAGATAAATATGGAGACACATACACCCTCCGTACTTTGTTGGATAAAACATTTATTGCTGCTCTTTTTTGTAAATTTGATAAAACATGTACACAGAACTATTTTTATTCTTGTCTGTCTTTATGTTTCATTTGTTTTCTGTTTTACTAATCCTTATTGCTACATTCATTTGTATGCATCATCCAGCTATTTGATCAGTTTACTTTAAGTGTTCCCAAGTCAAGATATCTTCCAGTTGAAGCAACATCAGACCTATTTCTGCTCCAGGTTAAACTAGTGCCCAGCTTAAACCCGTTGTTTTTAATGTATTTTAAATCTTAGTACATTTTTATAACTATTTTCTGTTCATACAGTCTGATTTGTACAACTTTACGGATGGCATCCTGACCCGAAATCCAGCCAGAGAAAATCCTGCCGACCCTTCTATTGAATTTGGTCCAGAATTTGGAGATGTATTGCTCTCCTATCATGGAGCCATCATTGACAAAGTTATTTCTTATAATATTACACTTATAATTTGAGTTCCATAATTCTTTCTTCTCCCCCTTGGTAGGTCAATGACCTCCGTATGCGTTTCAAGTCCATTCCTAGTATTATTGAGCTTGACAGCTTGAATGTGACTGGTAATGTTTGGTTCGGAACTGGTATCACTCTTAAGGTAACAATTTTTCCTTCAGTATATATTTCTCGTCGGTTACCTTTATATAGAACTTGTACAGTTTTCTGGAAAAAATATTGGTAGCAATATTACTTTGAAGTTAGTGAGTGGTGTCTAAAATTCTGTCATTACAAGGATTTTTTTTCAGTAAAGAATGGAGTATTAAATAATAGGATATAAATGTACTAATTTGATTAACAAAATGGACTACTACTTGTGACATTTTTATTTGTAAAATTAAGCTGGATAATAAATAACTGGATAACTACGTCCCATTAGATTCAATTGCTTCAGCATTTAAATACATTGTTAAAGCTGCTCCTTCAAACTGGGAAGTATGATTTATAGATACGAAGCCACAGCTTCTCAGATGTTATATGGTTATGATCGATCACTGTTAAAAATATTAATGTTCTTTTTATATTTTGTCGTTTCACCTTTGTTTTAGGGAAAAGTCGAGATCCATGCAAAACCATATATGAAAATAGTAATCCCCAGTGACACGGTGCTAGATAATAAGGTAAGATATAGAAATTTTCATAGTTAAACAATTTTATTTTAATAACTTCTGTTACATAGTTTGAATGGTATTTGTCTGCTCTCAGTTTATTACTAGCCAAGCTGACATTGGAGGAGGATCTTTATAGAGCTTTTATCCGCAGAGGCAAGATGACCAAAAAATTCGTTGGAACGGATTTTGTTTTGAGTTTTACATAGATTTAGAAAAATGAAAATAGTAGCTATGGAGCTTGAATTAATAAATATCAGGTTTATCTAAACCAGTAGAGATGAGTATTGTTATTTTTGGAGTGGAAAGTAAGGATTTATTTGTAAGTGTAGCTTTGGCCAGATTACTTATTTTCTACTGAGCTAGCGCTGTAGAAGACCAAGGACTGCAATGTTCTTATTTTTTTTCTTTTTTTTTATTTTTTGTTAAGACCAAGCCTTATACTTGGAAGTGGCAAGTTCTACGTAAAGGAACTAATTCAATCTATTTATAGCAAGTAGTGTTGGTAATTGGATCATATTTCGGGGACAACTTGCTAACTTAGCAAAGTGGGTGTTGGATCTCGCCAGTCGCCACTTGACAGAAAAAACACGTATGTGAGTTTATAGATTGAGTTTCGAATTTGGAATAAAAAGAAGAAATTTGAGGTGGGTAAAAAGGTAGAATTAGTCTTTTTTTTTTGTGTTTTTCTCTAAAAGATTCCAAATTTTCTCTAAAAATACTTTGTATTTTCAGAAGATGAGTAAATTATCTCATATTTCTTTGAGATTTTTTCATAAATATTTGTTAAAGGAACATGTTCTCAAAGATTTTATCTCTCAAATTATATTTTCAGATATTGAGAGGCCAAAAGAATAGGTCCTAAAACTTTTAGGGATATGTTCAAATATTTAAATTGTATCAATTAATATACAATTTTTTGTAATAAGTTGAAATAATAATAGAAATGGAATATATTTAATATATACATTATTCATTTTTTTTATGAATCTATTTCAATATATTAAATATATGTTGTTTGAATGTTTATATGCAATGCAGTATATTCATTTATATGATCGAAGTAATTATGCTTTAAATTTCAAAAAAAATCTCTAGTCACTTTAAAAATTAATGTGAATCAGATAGCAAACCACAATTATAATACGGATTACCCAACATATGATTGGTCTAGTAGAAAGAACTAGTCACTACAAAGTAGCAAATCCAGATTCGAATCTCTATTAAAAATATTACTCTCTCCGTTTCATAATATCTGTCGCTTTGAAAAGTTTTTCTTGTGCCATATTATCTGTCACTTTAGATTTCCAATAAAGCATTAATTACTCTTTTTTCATTTTTGTCCTTTATGCTCATAAATTTTCTCAAACATTAGTGGAGGATAATTAATTAAAAGGGTATCTTAGTCTTTTTCATTTTTTCCTCTTAGAATTCAGCTATATTCAATGATTTTCTTAATTTGTGTGCATACATGTGAAAAGACAGATATTTTGAAATGGAGGAAGTATCACTTATGTACTGTTTGGTTGTCGGGAAAGTGAGGGAAAGCGAGGGAAAGTAAGTTTTTTTTTTCTCCCACTTGTTGTTTGGATAGCAGGAAAGGAAGTTATTATTTTCCTTCAACTTTCCTGCAGGAAAATTTTGTGAAGAAAAAATTTCCCCACCAATTTGATGGGGAAATCCTGGGAAAATCTTGAGAAAATTTTACAGTAAATTGCAAAACACCCCTTGTACTTTGTCTAAATATCAAAATCCCCTATTTGTGATTTTTTCTTATCGAAAACCCCTTTGTACTTATTTATTATTAGCAAAAAAATACCCTCTCAAGTCATATAACAATTATACCCCCACAAAATGACGCAAAAGCACCCTTTTTACCTAAAAAAATTATCAATAACCCCCTGTTAACTTTAAAAATTGACAATAACCCCTGTTAACATTGAAGATTGATATAAATTCGGTGACTATAAAATGTACAATAACGTCAAATTAATTTATAATAAAGTTAATATTTTATCACAAAAAAAAACGTAATTCATAATCGAACAAAAATATTTATCAAAAATATTATGTTCCTAAACTTTCTTCACAACCAAACAATTGCAAGAAAATATTTATATTGCAGGCAAATCCAAAAGTAAAGCATTTGCGGTACAAGAAAATTGAAATGTTTGACGAGTTGGCGAAGGTTTGTGGAAATGATGGTGCAACGGGTGAATGGTGTCGGGGTGGACCAGACATTAATAAAAAACGTTCGGCTGGTGGAAGTCTAAAAAGTCAGATAGATGAATATGTCGATAACATGGATGGTGAAGATATAGAAGAAAATGAAACAGATGAAGTTGATGTTCAAATCGAACAAGAACAGACTCAATTTAAAAGTAAAAGCCAAGGTACTTCATCTAATCGACGTGTAAGCAAAGCCAAAGGTCTTGTGCAAACCATGAATTCCATGGCTAAGAGCATCGACAAGATGGCCACAGCCATAGAGAAGAAAAAAGATGGTATTGATTCGTCTGTATTACTTGAATGCCTTCAACAAATTGAAGGCATGGCTGAAGATGATATTTTTGATATATTTGATCATTTCCTCCAGAATGAGTTCAAGGCAAACGCATTTATGACTTATCCTCCTGCAATGAGAATCAAATACTTGAAGAGGGAGTTTAACATCGCGATCAACAAAACCATTGATGACAATAGCAATGATTTTTATGATTTATTTTAAGTTATTTTAGTTTATTTATTTCATTATTGTTAGCTTTTATTTGATTCAATAACTCAATTTGTACTTTATATTTTTTAGAGATTAATTTGATAATTTTTATTTTGCAATCACTTTTAATATATTTTACAATTTTGAAAGTATCATAATCAAACATTAATTAATCAAAAATATTATATTCCTGAATTTTCTTGACAACCAAACAATTGCAAGAAAATAATTTTCCTGACAACCAAACATGTAGAGGAAAATGACTTTCTTTTCCTTTTCTTTTCCTTTCCTTTCCTTTTCCTTTTCCTTTTCCTACAATTTTCCCTCACTTTCCCGACAACCAAACAAGCCATTAATGTGTGTCTGACACGCCTCAAAATAATTAAATTCTTGAGAGAAAAAAATTATAATTCGGAGTGTGTTATTCGGGAGCAGAGCACCGAATCCATCACTTTATCTTCCTTGTTGGGGTTGTGGATAAGAACAACAAACCCCAATACCAAAAACTTCACACACTAACTACTGTTATCACAATGTCAGTCTCTTCTCTCTCCGCCACCATTCCCACCACCTCTAAACCCCTCTCTTCCGCGGCCGCCTCAACCACCAAACACTCCTCCTTCCTCCTCCGCCTCCCCATCAAACGCTTCTCCTCCCTCTCCCTCAATGCAAAACCCTCTCCTATCTCCGCCTCAATGGAGGCAGGAATCGGTGTAATGGGCACCAAATTAGGCATGATGTCCTACTTCGATGCCTCCGGAAAAGTCATCCCCGTCACAATCGTCGGATTCCGCGAGGGTAATATCGTCACTCAGATTAAAACCGAGGCGACAGACGGATACGACGCCGTTCAGGTTGGGTACCGTAGGGTTAGGGATAAGAAATTGACTAAACCTGAGTTAGGGCATTTGGAGAAGTCCGGGATTATTCCTCTGCGGCATTTGCAGGTAGGGGTGTAAACGAGGGTATTGTTTGAATTTTGTATAGAACTTAAAATTACATTTGTGCTTTAATTGTTGCCAGTTGAATATCAAATAGCTTGATATGATTTCCAATCCTATTTGCAGGAGTTCAGGCTTCAATCAATTGAAGGATTTGAGCCAAATCAACGGCTGGCGGTTGAGGAGCTGTTTAAGGAAGGCGATTTGGTGGATGTTTCAGGAACTACAATTGGAAAAGGGTTTCAAGGTGGAATTAAGAGACACAATTTCAAGAGAGGTCCTATGAGTCATGGGTCGAAAAGTCATAGACAACTTGGATCAATTGGTGCTGGAACCACACCTGGACGTGTTTATCCGGGGAAGAAAATGCCTGGAAGAATGGGAGGAACAAAGACGAAGATAAGGAAATTGAAAGTAATTAAGATTGATAATGATTTGAATGTGGTGATGATTAATGGTGCTGTTCCTGGTAAGCCTGGTAATCTTCTTCGCATTACTCCTGCAAAGATTGTTGGGAAAAATATACCTAAAAGTTAGTTTTTCATTGTATTGTTTCCTTTTTTTTTTTTATTTTAATTGCGTTGATGTTTTCAAATATTGTATTCGTGTAATTGAGCTTAGTTTGTAATGTTACTGGAGTTTTTGTTTTCTGAGAAGGAGGGGCACATTCTATAGCTTTAGGCTGAATTTTCATATTCATATATATGGTAATTGAGCAGTTTAGCGTAATTTTGATATGATTAGTTTATTTTGGTTAAATGTTCAAAGGAGAATCAAATAACTGGTTAAATTTAAATATGACTTTACTCGAACAAAAGAAATTGTAAATATGACTTGCTCATTGAATTTGGTTTATTGCAAACAATATGGGTTTCCAATTGAACCGAATACGAGTCAAATATGAATTGTCTTTAGACAAACCCGAGTCAAAGCGTGAATTGTTATAAGTTGTCAATTAAAAAATAATTAAATTATATAGGAGTATCTTGTTCTTGATATTTGTGAAGAATAACTAATCGGGGATCTCTAGCTTTATCTTGAGAATGGTTTAAGATTGATTTTTAGATATCTAACTTGCTTCTGGGTTTTTGTTTTGTACTGTAGGGAGTTAATTTTCGTATTTGGATTTGGCACAACTATAATACATGATATTGGAGTATTTAGAATCTGAATTTGGGATCCTAACCCTTCATTTCTCATTAACCAGATTATCCAAAAGCAAAAACTATTATAATTTTAATGAAATTATACAAAACGAGTGTGTTTCCTCGCTTGGGATACTCACTCATTCAATTAGTCCAGCTTAACACTATTTACCCCCGTCCTATAAATCAAAACTTGAGCTACAAGAAATTACAACAGTCGATGCACCAAAAAGTACAAAATAATGCTGCTGCCTCGGATAAAGAAGTTTTTATGAGGCTGGACTGCACCGCAAATGTTTCTCATAAAAGTCTATAAGCTGTTGATAGTAATAGAAAACAATGGTCACACACACAATTTGATAGATTAAAAGGTATGCAGGAGCAGGACAACGGTGTGTGTGTTGATAGTTGCAAAAGAAGTATTTAAAAAAATCAAGGTTGAAACACTTACCAGAAGTGGATTATTAGCCTTCAAAAATTTGTTATCCACTGTAACTTTGGTTCCATCAGACCTGCACATGGCATGCGATTCATGAAACTATAACATACAAAGAATTATGAAGAATAATAAAATGGAGGTATCTACCTAGATCTAATTTCAACAATGTCAGGTATTTCACTATTGCGGCAACAATTTGTATGATTATTATACCTACAACATAAAGTTTCATTTTCTCCCAACTTATGCCCATTGTGGTAGTCTCTACTGTTCTATAGCAATAATCTTGCAATGATTGATGGTGTTCCAAGAGATATAATCTTTACTCAAAACAAACCGGGGGAACTAGAAAATGGCATATGATAAAAATAAAAATCAATATGGACAAAACCAAAATTCTAAGTGCAAAATACAATTTGAAATAGAATATTCACTTGTCTTAGCGAGTTCATATAGTATTAAAAAAATAGCCAACTCTTGTTATGCTTGAAATGAACTTCTCCCAACAAGGTTATCATGTTCACTAAAATCTCAAGGTACTTTTCCAATTTATTCATCCCCAGATATAACCTCGCACTGACTTTAGTAACTGAAATTTGCATATATATATATAATATGTATATAATACTAGATCACAAAATATGAAGCGAGCACAAACCTCACTGCCTCAAAGGCCACAAAGACTTCTTGGACATTGTTCGATGTGGAAGCTTTATAGCTTATAGGCTTGACAATCTGAGTGATGGCACACATTCTTCTAGAATCTTCATATTTATTCGTGCAATTTGCATAGTCCCCTTCCGGATTTTGAAACCCCATGGCACACGATGCAACTGCAACCTGTGAATCATCCACGGGGCATGAACCTGGATCTTTCTTGAACCTCTTAACAGAACCAGATTTCCTCTTTTTAGCTCCAGTACAGGGACCTGATTTGACTGGGTCTACTCCATTGGTCCTGTGAAATCCATTGCCCAAGGAAACTACTCCTGTCAATCGATCTTCTTGGGAATATATAGCAACACTATCAGCATCTTCCATGCTGATCGCCGCTGCCCCCTTCAATTCACATAGCTTCAAATTCAACTCATTTTGCATCTCTTCTTCCCTCGTCAAAGAAACACCATTTTCACATACTTTCTTACAGATTTCCACACTGTTCACACCATTGATATTAGTCTCCCCATTCACATTTTTACAGGTCAAGTCATTTAATCTTGGTAAAGGCTCCGCAGTCCTAACCACATTTGACGGCACATTATAAGTGACACGTGCTGGGGATTGATGCTGCTGTTGTTGTTGCTGTTTTTTCTTGGGTAGAAGTTGAGGCATGCTACTTTTGCGCTTTCGTTTGCGAGTCAGCCTACTTTTCCCACTTTTCAGACTTCAAATCCAAAACCGGAAAACAAGAAACAGAGGAAACACAAACTCAACACTTGCATTTGCATTAAAAAGAGTCCTAATTATTGGAATCACAAACATCAGCATTACCTTTCTTCAAAGGCATCAATTACATCCGAACATTGCACAAGATTCTTCACAGGCTCCCACGTATTGGCTGCCTCGGACCACCCTCGCCTTTCCACACACATACCAGTACATTGATCAGCACTATTAAGAGTCTCTTAAAACTAAAATTAGTAACTCACAAACACCCATTCATTTTTATCTAGGTTGAAGATTACTCACCATTTGATGAGATACTGCACTTGACCCTTTAATTTTATCCGCATTTGAAATAATCAACAAAAAAATCACAAATCAACAACAAATTGCTTAAAATAATTAGAAATCATAGCATATGTCGAGGAATTTTACCTTTCGAATGCGCTTTCTCCTTACGGCCTCAATCTCATAGTACCCATCGGCAAGCTTCTTCCTCTCACCATCGGGCTCTTCAATTTGTTCGTACTCTTTCTCAGATTCCGAATCTTGATCTTCTCCTTCTTCCTCTTCGAAAGCCTGTTCAGCAACTTGGAGCTTCGAGCTCTCCCCTAGATTTTCTCGCCACTCCTCCTCCTCCGCTGTCTTGCCACCGCCGTTAGTGCAGGGAGGCGGAGCCGCGGATGAGTGTGCATGTACGGTTTCCGAGTTGGAATTTTTCTTTTTCCATCCTTTCATTTTCTCTCTCTACAGTCTTCAACTATGTCTTCGTTTTGTCTCTATAGAGTCTACCCTAGGTAACTAATTCGCCGTGCCCGTGCGTGTGCGCGTGCGCCAGAGCGTGTAAAGTTAAAAAATTATAGCATGAGAGCGTCTCTAAAACGTTCTTAAAATAATTTAAAAATAAATAATTGTGAAGAATTATGAGTGACAATATTAAACTTACAACAATATAAATTTTATTATTATCACGAAGTTCATAAACATATTAGTGATGAGATTTATATTTAAGTTGTTATTATTGATAACTAGTAATACCTATAAAGTGACAAAATATTTTCATTAAATTATTGTGAATTTTTTTTTTTATTATTAAGTTATCTATGCACATGTGACACTAATTTTTAATTGTGACAATTTAAATTGTTATGAACTTATGAAAAATACTTTTGACATTGTTGCATTTGTCAAAATTAATGTGACAAAACTAAACATTTATCATCGAATAAATACATGTGAAGAGTTTAATGTTCATACTATCATGTAATTCTTTTTATAATATAACTTTGTCAATTATAATTTTTAATTACTTATGAAAAATATATATATTAACAAATTATACGTGTCTTTTTTTTATATATAATTAATAATATTTTTTTGATGTAAATATACATGTATGAATATATGTATATAGCCAAAAAAATTAAAAATAAAGAAGAGTGAATGCAGTAAACCCAAAAGAAAATAATATAACTGATGTGACTTAAGATGGATAGCTGGCAAAATGAGTGAAAATTGGAGAAGATTGTTCACGGCCTCAGCTATTTCTTTTCAATTATGCCATTTGTCTCATTGTAATTGGCTATAATTCTAGAGGAATTATTAGTGCGTGCCTTCTGATAAAAAAAATCTCGAATTTATAGAATTAAATTCGCGCACTTAACGCGAATTTTCGAAATACGTTCCAATGCGCGATGTCAGAGCGCGCAACAGCCTTTGACCGGCGAATTTAGTTACCTAAAGTCTACCTACTTCTCAAAGAGGATTCAGACAATTTTCAGGGGCATTTCAGTAATATAAAAAAACATCATATTATAACTTCTTTTTATTGGTAATTAGCATCTTAACTCTATTTTTTATTTATATTATCTGGTTTTTAGGGTAATATTTTTACTTGAAGTAATTTATGTAAATGTGGACATCATTTTTCTTCTTGTCAAGTCAGATTTTGCGAGAACTTTTACTTGCTCTATACAATTCATTCGATGTTATAGAGCCTTCAGAGAGGAAAATAAAGAAATAAATAAAATATGCAAACAATTTTAATATAATAGGTAGTTATTGAACCCAAAAAGGAAATTATAAGAAAAAAATTGTTTTCACGAATTAGCTAAATTCAAAAATACCCCTTTGTAGTTTACATAGTTGCAAAAAATAAAATTGTGTTTTTTTTATTAGCAAAAACTCTCAATTTGAGATTACTTTCATAAATCAATACAAATGTTATTGTCAATTTTCAAAGTTAGCAGAGGGGTTATTGTAAATTTTTCAGGTGAATTGAGTGTTTTTGTATATTTTTATAGGCGTATAATTGTTATTTTTCATACAATATATATATACTTTGACCAAAAAGGTTCTTTTGCTAACAAAAATTAGCATAGTGGGTGTTTTGGATAATAAAAATAACACAAGAATATTTTTGCTAATTAGGCAAGCAGAATGAGGATTTTGCATTTCAGTCTTTCACAGATAACAGAGTAACTATTATGTGTACGGTTTTCATATTAATTAGCTGACTATTTACATGTCAAATATGATTGATTGTAAGTATTCATTGAAAATTTTCTGTTCTCGAGTCAATTGAAACAAAAACATAAAAGAGTACAAAAATTTCAATGCATTTACTGAGGTATAGAGATTGGAGTTGAATGAATAGAACAAACTACATCAACTTTGTTTTGTAACTAATTAATTGAGGAGATAATGTATCCATTGCTCAACAATTGCAGGTGAGCCATACCATGGTCTCTCCGCATCATCAGAACCGACTGGCGAGTGGTACACTCCATCAATACTAATGTTCACTGCACCTTCCAAATGCGCAGAAACTTCCGGCACCACTCCATCACCCCATACGTCCGCCTTCCCACAAACCTAATACATTCTCCGAATAATCAAAAATAGATACATATATACACATTATATTATATGCATATGTAGATAGATATTGATTACCTGCTTATATCCTTGACCAACAAATCGAGCTCGCAATGTCGTAGTTGTTTGTGTCGATGTATCTATAGCTGTCATTTGACCAACTGGTTGGTCAACTTCGACTATGACTTCAGAATCATTATTATTATTATTTGATTCAAGTAAACGAGCCCCTCGTATGTACCTGTCATTCGAACAAAACTATTTAACTGTTCCCAGTTTTTGCATATGTTATTTCGAATAAATGAGATTCTTTCTTTAGTCTAAAGTTTGTAGTAAACAGAGTTTCACTATTTGCCCTTCTCAGTAAATGCAATAGACAATCAACAAAAGCAAAAATATCACTTTGGGAATTTCTTACATGATAAGAAAATCCTTGATTCGTAGTAGAAAATATTTTCTCAAGTATTTCAATTAATTACCTCCCAGCAATGCAAACATATCTGAGTTGTGGAGTGTCAACAGCTTTTGCACAATTCTTTTCAACATAATCCAAGAGGCCCCGGGTTTGATCAATCACTCCGGATTCACCTTTTGGTGGTGCACTGACATCAAAAAATTTATTGGTTATTCTTATAAAGAAAAACACTGCATCTTGTAACCAAGCCAATAGCCATGCAAACACATAAATAAACTGATATGATAAGGAAATCTACGTACAGGTGTGGGGTTCCTAATGTCAATAATAAGGAAACATCCGATAAGCCAAATTCTTGCAAGTAAACGCGTGCCAGCCATCCTCCTGCCGAGTGCCCAATCAAAGATACAGTTGAACCTACAATGAAAAATGGCTTGATTACTTCTCCATATCGGACATAAGTAATTTCATTGATCAAAGTTAGTTCCTACATTACAAAAGTATGTTTCTATGCTATGGACCTACTGTAAAACTTTATCATGCCCTGCTGGATGCAAAGGATTAAATAGGTAAATCATAGTGCACTTCATGGAAAAAAATCGAGCTCAATGTTCTGATAACATTTTTGTTAGCGTTTTACTCACTAAACCCATCAACCAAACATGGCGTTATAGAAGATAAAAAGTTTTGCCGTTAAATCAACTCAAAGGAACACTACTTTTATGAAGCTTGAAGGAGAGATCAGAAAAAACCTTGAGCCAATTCCTTTGCTTCATTCACTGCCTCTTCAACCCTCTCAAGATACCTGTCATAATAAATTGCAGAAGATAGGGAATTCGACAAAGAAAGGCTCTAGTAGTAAAAGAAAGCAGTTGTACTACTACCAATCAAGAACAGGTCGAGGGCGGAGAGTGCCTCGCCAATAATTAGAATCCAGCAAGCCAGCAGCATTTCTCAGCCAATCAATTCTTGAAACATTTGCAATCACAGATGGCACCCCATAATCTTTCAAGACAAGGGCCAATTTGTCATAGTCATTTGAATTGTTTCCTAAGCCCTAGAAGAAAAATAGAATTTAGTTGATAATATGGGTTATCTACTATACTAGCTATACTAAGAGGGTGAATACAACAGGCAAATTGGCAATGCATGATACTCCCCAATTAATATCAAAATCCCATATGTTACACAGCGGAATTCTTGGCAATAAAAAATTATTAATTACTAAACGAAGTAAAAATTAACATGAATATAAAATATGAAAGTAATTCATTAACTGGAAGAATGACAGCAGGGCGGTAAGACGGTGAGTCACTCTGACTCTGAGAGCTGCAGCGGAAGCATCGCCTTGTAAATTTTAGCGGCGGCCAAGCCAAAGCCACGGCCATCTTCTACCAGTGGAGGAGTTTTCCCGGTGGTTGGTTAGTGGCCACTAATTTTTTTTTTTTTTTAATTGAGGTACGTCGGCCTTCACTGCAATTCTAATTCTACTAGCTAGTATATAATTGGCCAAAATTTTAATTTTTGGTCTTCTAAATGGCTGCATTTCAAAATTGGTCATTTATTATGGTACCTCGACAATAATCATTATTTATTGTGTCAACATCATCAATTTCAGTCCTTATCATCGATTTTTTTAATTATCGCCAAAAAAAATCAATTTATGTCATATTTGACCTATCACATGGCTTGGTCTTACAAATTGTGGAGTCAGAATATGAAATTCTTAATTTTTAAGTGTCACTCAACAATTGATTTTTTGGCTAAAATTAATTTTTTGGGTCAAATTAGATATAAATTGGTGATTTTTTACCAAAAAAAATTAATTTTCCGGTCAATAAAGACATAAATTGATGATTTTCGGCGATAATTAAAATTTTCCGTCAATAAGGACTGAAATTGATGATGTTGACACAATAAAGGATGATTATTGTCGAGGTACCACAATAAAGGTCCAATTTCGAAATGCAGCCACTTTAGAGGGTCAAAAATGACATTTTGCCTATATAAGTAGTATACTCTTTTGTGCATTCTTTTTTTTTTTAAAATAAAAGTTCTTTCAATATCTATTTACTTACCTTATTTCGAAATTATTATTATCTGTCATTTTTATATAGGTAGACTTAAATTTAGACGATAATATTATAATTGAAAAGTCAATTAAAAAAGTATCATCTTGACATTAACGTAATCATTTGATAATAGTATATGTCCTAAGTTAAATGACATAAAAAGTGTATTGTCACAATTTAAATCACTTAGGGCCTGTTTGTTTGGCGTTTCCCAGAATTTTTTCGTGTTTGGGAAATGCCAAACAAACATGTTTTCTATTTTCCGAAATAAATTTTTCATCCATTAATTTTCTCAAACTACTCTCTCAAAAGCCAAATAAACAACAATTTTCTTATCTCTAAACAAAACATATACAAACTCTACTTTGATTTGACATAAAGTAACCTATCTCTTACACAATTTATCTCACATAACAAACATGATTTGACATAAAGTCTTACACATCTTACACCTACAACCCTACTCTTCCAAAAAAACTTACACCTACTTTATTTCTCAAATCACTCTCTCAGAACCCAAACAAACAATATTACGCAAATCGAGATTATTTCACAAACCTTCACTACTCTCCCAAACTACTTTCCCAAACGCCAAACAAACAGGCCCTTAACTATTCAATCAACAAATTGCACAAAAGAAATAGGATTATATGAATTACTCGATTAGCACCCATCAAGTAAGTTTTGTTATACTATGTGTTACAAAATACTAAATTATTTAGTTTCATCATTCAAAAATTAATTTTAATTTGACATTTAGGAAATAATACCCATTTAGTCAGATAAGGTATTGAAATTTGATTTTAAAATAAAAACTTGGAGGAAGGAAACCTTTCAGTTCACTATTGACAATTGAAATTGAATCGACAGTATTTGGATTCCAATGTGGTGTATTTCTTCATCCATATCCAGGTTTGTTCGCCCCACATCACCCGCCGTAACGTTATCATCATTCCCTTCTTTCCGCCACCTCCGTAAAGCTACTTTTTCGCCGGCGGCGGCGTCTTATTCTGCTTTAACCTTATCAGAAACAGAAACAATCCGTAGCCCCGAACTCGTCGCCCGAGAATACGCTGACCTCAATCTCTCCGACAAATTCTGTCAAGTAGGTTTCTCAATTGGGGCTTACTCTTATAGCTCTATTATTAGGGTTAGAGTGGAAGCATTTTTTTTAATCTTAATCTGCCGTTATATACTTAAAATCATTGTCACAAGTAATTATTTTTTTTAAAAGATTTTCACCAAGTAAATGTTACAAGTATTTGTATTATTGATTTTAAGATTTTAGTGATTGTTAATTCTCCTTAATGTCTAGTGTATTATTATTAGCTGGATTAGCTCAGGGCTAGAATTTTCCTTTGTTGTAAATCGTTAATGTGGTAGATAATATTCATATACGTGATTATGGCTAATTGAGTTATGGGGGCTGTGGCAGGAGGTGGGTCATGTGAGAATCCGGCAGCATGTTAATCCTCTCCGTTCCGAACTCATGGTATGGCTATATGTATGGTGCATCATATTGATCCCTGTATTAGTTTTTGTTGAAAATTGGGGGGTCCACCCCAATTAATGAAAACATTGTAGCATTGGACAATTAGTAAAAGTAAATAGTAAATTTGACAAAAGGGCATGTCAAAGTTTACGGCAATTTGCAGATTTTTCAAAACTTACTGCATGAAGTGGAATTGCATGCATGCCTACATTTAATGCATTTGGAGATTGCATGTGAACACCAAGAAACTTGCAATTTGGATTTGCAATTTGGCTTCTATAAAAGGAAGTAATCTGAAGGCATTTTGAATAACCATAGCATCCACAATTGAAGCCGAGAGAGAAAAATATGGAGGAGAGTTTGAGTGAGAAAAAAAATTAGAGAGTTTTTTTTCTTTCTTGTTTGGTTCTCTCAATTTGTATTCACCATCATCAATTTGATTAGTTCCATTTTGCTCCCGAGGACGTAGGCATATTTTTGTCGAACCTCGTTAAATTTGTGTCTTTGAGATTGTGAGTTATTTTTGTTCGTTTTAGCATTTGTTTAATCACTTGATAACACGCTTCCGCACAACAAGTGGTATCAGAGCCCAAGGTAAAACTTGGGCAAATGGCTACAGACGAAAATATGGAGAAGATTGTTGAATCTCCGTCAACATCTTCCAGTTGGAATTCACAGTCAAAAACGTCAATTTCAAACGCTAAATTTGAAGTCGAAAAATTTGATGGAACTAATAGTTTTGGCATGTGGCAGTGCGAGATGATGGACGTTCTGGTTCAACAGGGCTTGGACATAACTTTGGAGAAAAAACCAGAGTCTATGTCGGAACCAGAATGGTTGAAAATTAATAGATTGGCATGTGGGTCTATCCGTCTCTGCCTTGCAAAGGATATTAAATACTTTGTAATGCGAGAGACAATGGCGAATGTGCTATGGCAAAAACTTGAAGACAAGTACATGACGAAAAGTATTGAGAATCGTTTGTATCTAAAGCGAAAGCTTTTCCGATTCCAATACAAAGAAGGTACGCCGATGTTGGATCATTTGAATGTCTTCAACAAGTTGATAGCCGATCTATTAAATCTGGATGAGGAGATCGAAGATGAGGATAAAGCCCTTGTGTTGTTGAATTCACTACCCGATTCATACGAACACTTGGCTACCACTTTGATCTATGGAAAAGATTCAGTAAAGTTCGAGGATGTATCAAATGCGTTGATGAACAACGAATTTCGGAAACGTGACAAGCAAGCCCAAAATGATACATCCGAGGCTTTGTTGACAAGGGGTAGATCTGAAGGCAAGAAGCACAATAAAGGTGGAAACCGATCACATCCCAAGTCGAGATCGGCGAAAGATCGAAAATTTCCGGCAAAAGATGAATGTGCTTATTGCCGAGAGAAGGGCCATTGGAAGAAGGATTGTCCAAAAGCGAAAAAGGACAACTCAAATACGAACGCTAATGTGGTCCTTATGGAAAATGATGATTCAGATTTTGCTCTGGCTACTACAACTGGATATAGTTCATCTGAGTGGATTCTTGACTCAGCATGTTCTTATCATATGTGTCCCAGTAAAGACTATTTTACTAGTTTGGATCTTGCTAGTAGAGGGACAGTCCTTATGGGAAATGATCACGCCTGCGAAAGAAAAGGAGTCGGTGTGATCAAATTGAAGTTGCATGACGGAACCATACGGGCTCTGTCAAACGTATGGTATGTGCCAGATCTGAAGAAAAATCTGATATCTTTGGGTGCTTTGGAATCGAAGGGATTCAAAGTCACTATGGAAGCCGGAATATTGGAAGTCACACGAAGTTCTATGGTTGTTATGAAAGGCCTTAGAAAAAACAATTTGTATTTCTTGCAAGGGAAGACTGTCGTAGGTGGAGCCGCCGCAGTGGAGAATGTTGATTCAATCAAGCTTTGGCACATAAGACTTGGTCATGCGGGAGAAAAGGCCATGCAAGGCCTAATCAGTCAGGGTCTTCTGAAAGGTGCCAAGACTTGCAAGATGAACTTCTGTGAGCATTGTGTATTGGGTAAGCAAACCAGAGTTAGATTTGGCACCGCCACCCACAAAACGAAAGGGATCCTAGATTATGTGCATACGGATGTATGGGGTCCAACAAAGACTGCATCTTTGAGTGGGAGGCGCTGGTTTGTTACATTTGTAGATGACTTCTCAAGAAGACTCTGGGTATACCCCATGAAATACAAGCATGAAGTCCTAGAGACCTTCTTGATTTGGAAAAAGATGGTCGAAAATCAAACTGGAATGAAGATTAAGGTCCTGAGATCAGACAATGGAGGTGAATATACGTCTGATCCATTCTATGAAGTTTGCAAACAAGAAGGGATAAATAGACACTTTTCTGTGAGAAAGACTCCACAACAGAATGGCGTAGCAGAGCGAATGAACCGGACTCTGCTAGAAAAAGTAAGGTGTATGCTATCCAACTCCGGTTTGACAAAGACCTTTTGGGCAGAAGCGGTTAATTATGCATGTCATCTAATCAACCGACTGCCGTCTGCTGCAATTGGAGGTAAAACTCCTATTGAAGTTTGGTCTGGTTCACCTGCGTCAGATTATGATTCTTTACGCATTTTTGGTTGCCCGGCTTTCTTCCATACCACGGAAGATAGCAAACTCGACCCACGGGCAAAGGAGGCTATATTTATGGGATTCAGCAGTGGAGTTAAAGGTTTCAGATTATGGTGTCCATCGTTAAAGAAACTAATAGTGAGCAGGGATGTTACTTTCGATGAAAGTAAATTTGTAAAGGAGAAAGAGTCAAAAGAAGAGAACAAAGAAAGCAGTCTGAAGCAGCAATTCGAAATTGGAAGTCCAACAGGTTCTCTCTCTGGTGACGCTCCTTTAAACTATGAAGATGAAAGGGATATTGAAGAAGAAGATGTGGTGGAGCCTTCTCCTCAAAGCCCTCCACAAGTTGAAGAATCGATAGCAACTAGCAAGCCGAAAAGAACAATTCGGAAACCAGCAAGGTTCACAGATTTGGTTGCCTATGCCCTACCAATTGTAAGTGAAGATATTCCAACCACTCACAAAGAAGCTATGCATAGTACGGAACGAGCGGAATGGAACAAGGCCATGGAAGAAGAGATGGATTCTCTTCATAAGAACAAAACTTGGGAACTCGTCGAGCTGCCAGAAGGAAAACGAGCAATTGGGTGCAAATGGGTGTATGCAAAGAAGGACTCTGATGAGAAGAGCAAAGTGAGATTCAAGGCAAGATTGGTGGCAAAGGGGTATGCTCAGAAGGAGGGAATCGACTACAATGAAGTATTCTCTCCTGTGGTGAAACATTCCTCTATTCGAATTTTGCTTGCTTTGGTCGCACAATTTGATTTGGAATTAGCACAGCTTGACGTGAAAACTGCTTTTCTACATGGAGATTTGGATGAGGAAATATATATGTGTCAACCTGAAGGTTTCAAGGCTGCTGGCAAAGAAAAACTGGTGTGCAAGTTGCAAAGGTCCCTATATGGTTTGAAGCAATCTCCAAGACAGTGGTATTTACGATTTTACCAATTTATGAAGGTACAAAATTTTACGCGAAGTAACTTTGATCATTGCGTATACTTCCGTAAATTGAAGAACGGTACCTTCATATATTTGCTCTTATATGTCGATGATATGTTAATTGCATCTAAGAGTTCTATGGAGATTGCAAAGTTGAAAGCCCAACTTCAGAATGAATTTGAAATGAAGGATCTTGGGGAAGCCAAGAAAATTCTGGGCATGGAAATTACTCGTGAAAGATCAACTGGAACTGTGTGGCTAACACAGAAGCAGTATTTGAAGAATGTACTAACACGTTTCGGTATGGATGATAACTCGAAAGCTGTTAGTACACCATTGGCGCCTCACTTTAAGTTAAGTGCGGAACTTTCACCGAGTAGTGAGGAAGAAAAGAAGTATATGGCTCAAGTGCCATATGCAAATTTGATTGGAAGTTTGATGTACACGATGGTATGCACAAGACCGGATATTTCTCAAGCTGTCAGTATGGTTAGCCGATATATGCATAATCCCGGAAAGAAGCATTGGGAAGCTGCAAAATGGGTCTTGAGGTATATCAAAGGTACTCAAAATCTGGGGTTGAGATTTGAAAGGAATCGCGAGGAAGTCGGAAAATTTCTCATTGGGTACGTGGACTCGGACTACGCTGGTGATTTGGATAAGAGACGGTCTACTACTGGATATTTGTTTACTATGGCTAGTGGTCCAGTAAGTTGGAGATCTACTTTGCAGTCCACGGTAGCATTGTCTACTACGGAGGCCGAATACATGGCTGCTGGAGAAGCCATGAAAGAAGCCATTTGGATTCACGGACTGGTCAAAGACTTGGGAGTTCACCAGGAGCAGGTGGAGGTACATTGTGATAGTCAAAGTGCTATACATTTAGCAAAGGATCAAGTCCACCACGCTCGTACCAAGCATATTGATGTTCGTTTCCACTTTGTACGAGAAATTGTAGATGAAGGTACTATTCTTCTTGTGAAGATTGGAACAACCGACAATCCTGCGGATATGTTGACGAAAGTCGTTGGAAGCGCCAAGTTTCATCACTGTTTGAACTTGGCCAACATTGTTCACATATGAATGTGATATTGAAGGAGCAATTATGGTTTCGCTTGAGATGGTGGAGCTTTGTTCTACTACGTGAGTAGAAATTGTTTTCTCACATTGGTGTGGAGGTGGAGATTGTTGAAAATTGGGGGGTCCACCCCAATTAATGAAAACATTGTAGCATTGGACAATTAGTAAAAGTAAATAGTAAATTTGACAAAAGGGCATGTCAAAGTTTACGGCAATTTGCAGATTTTTCAAAACTTACTGCATGAAGTGGAATTGCATGCATGCCTACATTTAATGCATTTGGAGATTGCATGTGAACACCAAGAAACTTGCAATTTGGATTTGCAATTTGGCTTCTATAAAAGGAAGTAATCTGAAGGCATTTTGAATAACCATAGCATCCACAATTGAAGCCGAGAGAGAAAAATATGGAGGAGAGTTTGAGTGAGAAAAAAAATTAGAGAGTTTTTTTTCTTTCTTGTTTGGTTCTCTCAATTTGTATTCACCATCATCAATTTGATTAGTTCCATTTTGCTCCCGAGGACGTAGGCATATTTTTGTCGAACCTCGTTAAATTTGTGTCTTTGAGATTGTGAGTTATTTTTGTTCGTTTTAGCATTTGTTTAATCACTTGATAACACGCTTCCGCACAACAGTTTTCTCTTTTACATTATTTGGAAAAAATTTATGCTCCCTCACTCGAAAGAGTTGGTATTTCTATTCTCGTGTGTAGATTCCTGTGGAAGTTCCAGATTGGAATTCAGTGTATGAGGATGCCACTCTGCCACTAATGGTTGATATTGGTACTGGTAAGAAATTATTTACATCAGTTCACATCCAACTAGTTTGTCTGTATGTTTTGTATGATGCATAGCTTGCGATGTCATGATTGTATTCCTTTTGTCGCTTCTTAGTGTGTTTCAATGTCTATGTACTTGTTGTGTGGCTTGTTTCCAGGCTTTTTGCACTTTCTGATGGAATCATGTGAAGTTTACTTGGTTTACATTCTTAGTGTTGTTTTCGTATGTTGAATTTGAACCCGACAACTTGTTTATTGTCGTCTAAAAATGTTGGGAATTCCAGGAAGTGGCAGATTTCTCATCTGGCTTGCCAAAAGAAACTCAGGGTTCAGGAATCATCTAGGACTGGAAATACGTCCAAAAGTATGCAAAAAGTTCCTTGGTGGTATTCATATCTGTTACTGAATGTACAATTTTTTTACTCTCTCTGGAACCTTGCTAAAATTAAGAACTCGGTTCTGTACTTACAATTTCTTCTTCTCCTGCAGTTGGTCAAACGTGCTGAATATTGGGTTGATGAGCTGGCTCTGAAGAATATGTAAGGATTCAAGAATTTATAATCCTTCTTTGGGAAAACATTAAAGATGAAGTTGATGTATGTGTAACTGTGTAAATGCAGACATTTTATTTATGCTAATGCAACGGTCTCCTTCAAACAACTTGTATCCACATATCCTGGTCCCTTGATTTTAGTATCCGTATTGGTGAGTGTAGCATTAAATTTCTCCGAGCAATGCTACTATTCACCTTAATTTATTTAGGGAAAACAAAAGAATATATTGATTTTTCAGTCTTCTTTTGTGGACTAGCAATATCTTTTTAAAACAAAATATTATTTACTCATTTATGCAGTGCCCAGATCCCCATTTCAAGAAAAAACATCATAAAAGAAGAGTATTACAGAAGCCGTTGGCTGAGTCAATTGTAGATGGTTTAGGGCCTGGGGGACAGGTACGGCTCAGTTTTCATGTATATACTGTCGCACCATTAAGTCTTAACATTAATGTGCAGCATTTTTGGACAGGTCTTCATACAATCTGATGTACTGGAAGTAGCACTTGACATGAGAGACTATTTTGATTCCGAGTCAGATAAACTCGTACATGTTGACGACATTGACCCTAATATGCTTTGTGACAATGAGGGATGGTTATTGAATAATCCCATGGGTATAAGAACAGAAAGAGAGATCCATGCGGAATTTGAAGGTGCTAGAATTTATCGAAGGATGTATCAGAAACAAAGGTAACTTTTTATATCAATTCTTTATTGGTATATGAGATCAAATAATCACTATGCATGATGTTCATCACAGAAATATGAGTATTGTATTTATTTATTTACAATTGAGTGGCCTGAATTACTAAATCACCTTTGATTGATAACAATGGCTTCTCATATCTGCTGTGGCTAGAACGATTTAATCGGAACCCCTTAAGGTTTTTGGACATTTTCACTAGAAGATAACAAGTGGTTGTTTTTCCAAGAAATGATGATTATCGCGGGTAACCTCTTGCACACTTCACCCTCTGACCTTGGATGAAGGCGTATCGATGAATGTTATTGATGAAGTGGATGATTATATGTTGTTAACGGAATGCGAGCTAATCCCTCCTATGCCTTTGATATTCTTGAATCTCATACAAGAAACGATGTGAGCGATTTGATACGCGGAGACTTAATCTACGAGTTTTTGACAAGGATTTTGCATCAGACGAGTTTTACTTTATTTAAGTATGCATCCGAAATTTGGTTGGTTGTTGCTGCTTTTAAATGGGGATATGACTAATTCACAATAGATGTATGTTTCTCTTTCAAAAATAAGTGAAACGAAAATGTGTATTACGTACTATTTAGATATATTATGATCAGCTGATGTTGATTAATATTAAATACTTAGGTTGGATCTTATGGATGTCAAAAATTTAATTCGAGGAACCAATTCCATGTTTGGTTGGGGGAGATAAGATTAAGGGTATCGGGTTCCGTCAGCATATATTTAGGCCACCTCCAATGGAGATGGCCGGGGTCGGGGCGGGGTCGGGGGCGGCGGGAGAAGCCATCTCCAACGGAGAAGGGGCCGGGGCGGGGTGGGCAACGGGGCGGGAACGGGGCGCGGTCTTTAAGTCAGGGGACGCCACTTGGCGTCCCCTGATTGGCTCAGTCCTTTTCTTTTTTTTTATTTAATTTTAATGGTTTTAATGGTTTTAAATAAGAAAAATTAATTATATTTAATAAATATATAATAAAATTAAATTTAACAACTAAATTAAATTAATTTGTAGAATTTAATTATTTAATATAATTTGTTAGCATATTTATTTTATATTTACTAGTATTTAATAAATATAAGTAGCCACCAATTTTTAATTGAATGATTTAATATAATAAAATTTAATTTTTTCAAAATTAAATCACTAATAATTTATTAGAATTGTAATTAAATTTACTTATGGACAAATCATTAATAATTAAATTCAATTTTTTTTTTAATTTCTTTTATTGTAATTAAAAATTTAATGATTTAATTACAATATTGGTGGTGGCTATATAATTTTAAAAATACCGAATTACTTAAAAATATAATTAAACACTTATACAAATAATTTAAATTAATACTTAAAAAATAATATATTTAAATGCATACTAAAATTAACAAGATAAGTAAATTCAAACAATTACATTCATTATTAACCGTATTTTGCATAAACATGGGCTATTAAGTCTTTTTGAAGTCTACGGTTGGTTTCTTTGGAGCGAATTGCTTAAATTTTAATATTTAAATATAATTAATAATTTAATTATATTAATAAAATAATTATTAGTATTATTAATATTAATATCAAAAACAAAATTAAAAGTAGAATTATAGGTGAGAGTGGGCAAAGGAAAAAAGTGGAATTAATTCCATTTCGGAGCCCTGCCATTGGAGACGACCAGGCAGGGCTCGGGGGAGGGGCAGGGCTGGCTCGGGGCTCCGGAGCCCCAGGGCTGGCCCTCTCCATTGGAGATGGCCTTAGCGGTAGTAGAATATATACCTCGGCTCCTGGCCTCTAGCAAACATCAGCAACCATTTTCCAATTCTATTTCTCTAATGACTAATTAGCTGCATCAGCATGTTGTCTCAATCTTAACAAAATGACTATCTTTGAACTCCAATTATCTGGCATTAGATTATTTAATATTTGCTCTAATATGAATTAATGTCCACTAAGTTTTAGATTGGGCTTGATCTGAATCTGATCCAATCAAATTTCTGGAATTTTTTGACATTTCAATTTCTTTTTATGTATATATTATATTAAAGAAAAGATTTCACACCTTATAATTTTCTTGGAGAGATAAGTATGGGAAAAATACTATGTGAAATTATATGTATATATAATATAATAATATAATATTGGAGAAGGAGAATATATATGCGTACGTGTAAGTTCCACTCCACCGAATCAAGTAGTATGTGTTTTTTATTATTGGGATGGGATATATATATACTATACCCTATTTATCCCAATAAAGTATGTTTAGGCGTAAAAGAAACGCGTGAATGACAGAAAAAGATGCATAGAATACGATCCTAATTTTGTTATAAAGCCTGGTATTCTATTTCCAACATAGTTGAGCCTAACATTAAATTTCAAACAAGGTAATTAACTATTCAAAACATGCATATATGATATTGGAATTTTATTGCTCAACGTTAATTATTTTTTTAATAATACATATATACATTTGTCTTTTAATAATTTATTTTCATTAATTGTTATCCCTATATATATATATATATATAACTCGATCAGAGTCACGTACAGTTGGTTTTGTTTGTTGATCAGATGGAAGGTGATCATCATCATAGTAGGAAGTTAGGGATGTTCTCTCAATATGGCGGGGGCGGGGGCTATGGAGGACAAGGATATCCTCATGGCTACGCCCCTCCTCCTCCTGCCGGGTATCCGCCTCAAGCTTATCCTCACCATGGACATCATCAATCAGGCTATGCTTCATATCATCCAGGTATATATATATATATAAGTTTCATAAATTACGTACTGAAGCTCTAGCTAGTTTATATATATATATATATAATGAACAACTATATATATATTTGCAGGCCACGGAATGGGAGGAGTCCTGCCTGGCGGTGCTGCCCCCTACGGGGCTCACCACCTGCCAAGCGGACATGGACACGGCGGCTACGGTCTTCACCATGGCAGCGGAGGTGGATATTATGGCGGCGGCCACCATGGTAAATTCAAACATGGGAAGTACGGAAACCATGGAATGTACGGTAACCAGGGAAAACGCATGGGGTTCAAAAAGTGGAAGTGATCATGAGTTGATGTTTACGATCATTACCTGAAACTATGATTAGTATTGTCACTGCATGCATTTTTATTTACTCTTGTTATTATGTTTCTGTGTATTGAGATGTTACTCTCTGGTATTATTAAATAATAATCAAATATGCATGACTTTGTCATAGCATAGCATGGTTTGTAATATGAATAATAGTAGTATGGTTTCTATCAATTAAGCTGGTAATTAATTTCGTCTTCTTCTTTTTTGGTGATTTTTATGAGCAATTCAAGGTTGGTTTTAGAGCCATATAACTAAAAGTTGGAAAATTTCTTGTCCATACTTGATTTGATTTGGCCAAATATCAAATCAATTGTATTTTACTTATCATGTGATTATTTTGAGTTCGGTCGAACCCGATTTGAGTAATAATTTCTCAGCAAAAGTGTATTTGTATGGATTAATAATTTGTACACAAATTGGGGGTAATAGTTCATTTGTGTATATATGGGGGTAATACTTCATATTACAATATTGCAAAGGATACAAATGAAACGAGGTTACCGTTCTATCTTGAAATTCGAAGCATTTTAGTGCTTGGACATCGTTTATCGAAAGTGGTACAGTCGTGTCTGCCTCCTCTTTTATAACAAGTCACCATTCAAATATCTCTTTGCCATATCAGAAAATCCCAATTCCATCAAAGATCAAGGAAACCCTAATTGAAGTCCAAAACAAGTCCCAAATTCCACGAAGATCTACAAGTTAAAACCCTAATTAGAGTTCAAGACAAAGTTCCGCGTCCCAGTGAGTTTATTCAATTGGATATTGCTTTACTTTATGGTTGCATATTTTTCTTTTTTCATTTGGTTCCATGCTTGAAGTTTGCTCAAGTTTTTTTAAGTCTGTGTAGATATTCCATCCGAAACACACATCCAAATTCAAGACCATTTTTTTGGGTAAATTATTGATTTAAAAGTGCATTTGTGTATTGAAATTAGTTTCAGTATATTTCCGTTTTCCTGTGCATTGATCAACATGTGGGTCATCAGAATTCTGTTTTATGCATATGCATGTTACATTAATTTAGAATTTATAGCATGTGTCTCCATGCTTTCCTTTTCCTAAGACACTTCAGCTATGTTTGGTTAATGAATTTCAATTAGTAAAATAAATGAACAAGATATGAAGAAAACATTTTCGTAGCATTTTTTTCACCGAAATCCAAGAATCAACCATAGCCTTCCCGTCTTAGATGATCTTCTGTGTACATTTTGTTCATGGTTCGAAAACCATAATTTTCCGATGTCTTTGTCAACGTCAGGACCATTTCAGGGGACTTCTGAGCTCTTACCCGGTTTCCGCCTGGGTATAGAAACTGGTACTTTTTTTTACGTGTTTGAGATGAGACTACTAACACAGTTGCTTGAAATTTGTTAAGTAACAGTAGCTTAAGCTTTTTCATGAATTCAACATTCAATATGGTATCATAGTGAGGCCAAAAAGAGGCCGTAATCGTATGTTTGACTCTCCGCACACAATTTCTAAATTCCACGTGTTAGGCTTGAGTAAAATGTATACTGCCTACACATGAGGGGCATGTTAAGTGATACATATTGAATATCTCTTACTTTTTTTAAGTGACTTTAACAACTTAAGCTTTTTAGACATTAAATACATTTATAGACATGTTTGTGGACAAAGTTGGTTTTATGTTTTGAATTTTGCCATATTTCTTGAATGGATACTCTCTTCAAGTGATCTCTAACCTACACATCTTTAGATAAGTTGGACACTAAATACCTTTATAGACATGTTCAGAGTCTGTTTTTTTAGCTCTAGCTGCAAATATTTCTTCGTTGTTGTCAATGTGAATCTCATGTTTCAAGCTTAGTGTATTGAAGGTGAATTTACTGAGTCACGGATCATAGTCCACATGATTCAAATGCTGGTAAGATAATTTATTCTTCTGTTTTGCTAGCTGTGTCATTACTTATCCTTTACTAAGAGCATATAGTATTGCTAGATAATACTTTAGATTGTCAGATGTACAGCTGCAATGTGGAGCATTCTTTATAATCTAGGTCTTGTTCGCCCATTGACCCGTCGAGGTAAGTTTTCGCTTGAATTCTTTTGTCTATTTATATACAAAATTCACCATCAATAGACAATAGAGTACTTTGTCAATTTGCTTTGCAATCATATACTGTATCATGTAGTACTGTATTATTTTGTTCTTTTACTAGGGCGAGTTTGTAGTTCTGCTACAGGCAATACAAGAAGGTGCTATTCCTCTGGACTTGTTACTTCTGCCACATACATTTCATTGAGATCAGGTGAGTAATACTTTCCTCTCTATCTACTAAATGTGAGTACATAACAGATTCACATAATCATTAGTTCGATGATATACCCAATTTTTTGAGTCAAACGTCGTGACTTTTAAGGAAATCGTGCACTTTTACCTCTCAACTTAGGGCATTTTTTCATACCATTTTTTTGTGTGGTTGCACTTATCCCATATATGTTTCAAAATTGTTACATTTCACTTGTTTGGCATGAACACATACCCCACTAGAATTGAATGGTCATAATTATCTAGGAGAATATCACATTCCATTCCCTAACCTTTCGCTCACTTTGCACTTTATTTCCTAACTTATCGACTATTTCACATTTAACCCCATAACGGCCAAATGCTGTGAACTTCGAGTTGAAGAAAAACAATAAAGGCAAGTGCATACACACAGTCAGAGAGGGAAGGGCAAGACTGTCTAAAGTGAACGAACAAAGTGCAATTTTATCTATTATTTTATTGTGTAACGTGGGTATTTGCCATTTATATGTGAAAATCCATGTTTTTGTAATGCTTCAGTTTATATCTACCATGTGCTATTGTCTCCTCTTGAAATGCTTTCGCATTTAAGGTTTAAGTCCATATGGTCTGATGAGAAATGCAAGTTGTGCATTGCAGCTAAACTGTCATTTAACTATTAAAATTCCAGATAATAATGTACTTGAGGTTCTTCAAGCAATTTCTTATCAAAATGATTTTTATGATATCGAATTGCATTTGCACAAAGAAATCTCCAGTCAGCCTTTCATATGTTTTTGAGTTTTGTACAAAGCAGCAAGTTGTCTAACTATATGCATGTTTAGTTGTGGGCTTGTCTATATGGACCACATCATATAGAATAGGGGTTTGATTTCTGACCACTATAGAATGAGTCCCCACAACTTATGTCTAGAGTTGTCTGAATCTATTGTGGACCACTGTATAGTTTTGTATAAGAATAAACAGAAGAATTAAGGTGCAGCAAAAATGGGAGTGTCATCAAAAGGAGAGATTCTTTAATGCAACATGTGCATCACGTCATCAAGTACACGTGGTGCAATCCACTACTGCACTTGTGACATGGGAGTGATAATCCACATCACCCTATGTGGATGGGTTTTACCGCGAGACCGGGTCAAAACCTTTTTCAAATGAGTTTTCGCCAGACAATGAAACTTAGCCCAAACTTATTCATAAATCTACATCCAAACTCTTGAAACTTATAAAACATTGATTTGACACATACCATCTATTTTTTTCTCAAACCCTCTAAAAAAGACATTGATTTGACACTTACCATCTATTTTTTTCCCCACACCCAAATATTCAAAATCAATTCAAGTGGGATTTTAATTTTTTCAGAACCACAAAACCAAACTAACCAAATGGAGTTTCAAAAGTTTCACCAAAACAATCCAAACTATTTTGTTAAAATTGAGACTCGCAAAAACCCTTCCAAAAAAAGCCATAATACTTGGGGAAGTCAGGTCAAATTTGACGTTATTTACTTTAAGAATTACAGTATTTGATTCAGTTGAATCGAGTTTGAACTAACATATTTCATGAGGCAATGGTAAGAAAAAAGAAAAAAAAAAGAGAGAAAGATGAGATGGAAACGATTGACAAATATGAAATCTACTTCAAATAACCAAACCAATTAAAAAAAAAGGTCTCAAGTTGTGAGCCAATTCTTGGAACAAGTAGGAATCCAAGGAACATGAATGATTACTGGTTACCGAATCCCTTGACCCAATTCCAATTCCATTCTTTGAATTCAAACTCCAAAGTGATTAATGATGAAATCTCGGCTGCGATCTTGGTCACATGCTTAATTAATTAATCATAATAATGGAGTAATTAATTGTTTGGATCTCGAGGGATATCACATCTCAACGAACAAACAAACTCATAGGCTACATATATAGCCTACATATATAGGGAATTTTGTGCATTACATTACAAGGGTGAGTAATGAATAAGGGGTATTATGGTCATTTAATGCACGTTAAAAAAATGGATGGAGTGGTTGTTTAATGCAGAGTTATTGAAAGTGAAAAAGGATTTAATGCAATAAAAATTTACAGAGTAGTTTTGCACTTAAAAAAAAGAATACTATAAATCATTTAAAAAAATTGATTTCTAGCTTCATGGTAGTTGTTTGGGGAAAGTGTTGAATTTGGTTGGAGGTATGTGTAAAATTGGCCTGCTATTAAAGTGGCATGTGCTGTTTGGCGGCAAAGTCATTCTTTTGGGTCCCAAGTGCGCCGCTACTTCACATGCACACTAGCTGTCACTCATTAACTCTCTATTCTCATTTAGTACTATTTTTTTTTTAACAAAATCATTTAATTTCAGAGGTATATATCACTTAATTATTCTTTAGTTAAAACATTTTTTGAGTTAATAAATATGTCTTAATACTATATGCGGCTTCAACGCGACATATTAACTCATTCGGATAATAATTTACTTAATTCACAGTTTTGATAAGTACAATATAGTAATTTTTAATTAGTAAATTTAAACTCAAGAAATAATATCTTCTTAGTAGTATAAAATGCGCAAAATAATTAATAGTATTTTCTCAACCAATGAAGTCAGTCAAGTGATGGTTTAATCTATTAAAGTTAAATCGAAAAAGAGCTGCTCTTTTTTTCTTTTTTCTTTTTTAATGGCCATTTGAAGCCATCATTTTCAATGGTGCACTTTGGCCCCATGCCCTAGTCAATTTTGATAAATCATCAAAATCCACGATGAAGTTTGTCTTTTGTTTTGAATATCATTGTACATTCTATCCAATCACCTGCCAAGATTCTAATTCATTCATTCAAAATCTAAATAAATACTGTAAAAAAGAAAAGCTATATATATATATATCTAGTGACTTAATATCACATGATCTTTTTTCCCATTGTGACACGTAGCAACCATGACAAAGTAAAAATTCGAAGAAAAGGAGTTTTGGAGTGATTGTTTTTGGATTATTAAGAAAGAAATGAAATTGAATAGGCATAGACATGAAGGAGATGCGCCAAGCACTAGTGTTATTGAAATTTAATTTGTTACTGGCCTGGCCTGGTGTTTGTTTTCAACAACAAAATTGGAGAGTTTTTTTTTATATATATATATTTTCAATAATTTAAAAGAGTTATTAATCATTATTATGTGGTGAAATTAATATATACCCCAATACCTATTGGGTTTGAATATCACACGAATTATTTCTATTCTGCTAAGTTTAGTTCATTCAACTTTTGATATGATTGGAGAATCAAGATCATAAAAGGATGCATTTTGAGCTGTAATCATACATGTAAAGTAAACTTTTGAATCTCATTCAAATTTTATGCCGCAATTTTACAATTAAAAGTAAATTAGATCAAATCATATTTTACTCTAAATCAAAGTTACTAATATTAATTTGAAAAAAGACAAATAGAAATCACATTCAAAATTTTCTAATATTGTTATTACATTATTAAGTATTTCAGTCTATCATAACTGCATTGATCCATAACAGATTTGATTTCTTTTTTATTGAATTATTAGTATTTAATGTGTGTATATATATACTATATAGTATGAAAAAGTTTATTATATTTGGAAATGAAGTCATCCTCACCACCCACAGGCGTGTCCGGAGACGATTCTGTCTGTTGGTTACAGCTGTATCCAATTCCTCTACATTAAGGTCCCACTAATTCACTTTACATACATACATTCATACATCTACATAAATTTAATTTTCAGAATTTTTTTCCTGTAAGCATTTAAAAGATTGTAAACTACAGAAAATCATTTAGTAAATTACTACTTTATATTTTCAATTAACCAAAACCAAAAAATTTGCCGCATTTTCCATAAACACATGAAATTTGATTCATACATGCACTACAATATTAATGCATCCGGTCAATTGCTTTAAATTGTTCAGATAGAAAAATTATGGGACTCCAAATTATTGACTTAAAAATACACGGGGATCAAATTAATTTAAAATTAAAATCATGAACTAAAAAAATATCTTTCCTATAGAAAACAATTTTTGGTACGGAAATGTCTGTTTTAAGTAGTGGATTAGTGCGGCAAAATCCCTTTACTTTCTCCGCTAATTTCGTTAATTAACGTAAATACATTCTCTCTCACACACTAATAGCCGAAAATATACACACACACATAAATACGCATACATACATACATACATCACAATATTACTAGTAGTTCAAAAAAAAAAAAACACCAGAATATATTTATATTCATACAAAATATACAGTAAAGCGTTTCTCGTGATCTGTGCATAGTCTATGTGATATTCTTGGTCCCATTCATTAATACGACTACTTGTATTTATCAAACCAAAAACCCCTCTTTTCATCACTCTGCATTATCTTTCTTGGATCTGCAAAAAAGATAAAAAGAAGCAAAACCCATTTTTAGTGCGTGTTTTTTTTTGCTGAAAAGAGTTTAAAAGTTTTTAACTTTGGAAAGAAAAAAAAATTGTATGAAAAAGCTATGGGAACTTTCGAAGAGTTCTTGGGTGAATTCTTGAGTGGTGATATTTTCAGTTATGAAAGTGGGCTTTCCAAGGAGAAGAAACTTTCTTCATAGCAACAAGGTGGGTTATTTGGTTTTTAATCTTTTTCCTTTTTTAGTTCTACGGTAATTTTCGAATTCTTGTTAGTGTGTGTAGTTTTCTGTGAATTTGACTTTGTTGTGCTTGTTTCTCCAATTGCGTGTGGAGTTGGGTTTTTTTTTTTAATGGTTTGGAAGTAGTTTATTTGTAATTATTCATGTTGGTCTCTTCCCCCACCCCTTTCTGTTTCGGTAATTGAGCAAATTTAATGGCTCAAATTTGTGATTTTTCATGTTTTCTTGGGGTTTCAGTAGGCTTCTGTATGTGTATAACTTCTTAGATGAGTGGGAATTCATTAAAAATTTAGAATTAGTAATCCACAAAAACATTTGGAGAGGTTCAGAATTGCTAATCAAATTCGATTAAGTAGGTGAACGATTTTAGGCAAAAGAAAAAAGGCTATTTAGATTCAGATTTGCAGTTGTAAATGCCCAATTTTTGGAGGAAACAGGCAAACACACAGAGGCTGTTGTAGTAAGATTTCCAATCTTATATGCAGGCTTAAAATCGAGATTTTATGTTCTATTTGGAAATGCAAATTTGAGCACCTTTTGCATTATTAATTAAAATCTAGATTCCATTGCATGGCCACAAAAGTGTCTATTGCTCTTGTTTGGGCATTTATCTGAGTGTTTAATAAGGTTGAACTTACCAAATACATGAACATAAAGTGGGTTATTAAGAAGAAACAAGGAGAAAAAAGCTACTTTCTATCTGTAATTTTGATTTTTCTCTTCTTCCACCACATTGTTTTGGGAAACTATGTTTGTTTAGTTTCACCATGTCTGTTTATTTCTGCCTTCCTTTTTTCCGGTTCTTGGTAATGTCAAAATTGCACTTGAATTTTCTTCACTTAAGTTCCAATGGTGCTTTGGAGTGTAAATTAGATATCATTCTAAACTTAACACATACCATTCAAGATCTTATCCTCATTGTTCGTTTTTATGACAGACCTCTAAGGTTATACTTAAAACGAACTTCCAACAAATGGACAAGAACTTCTGACAACAATGGACCCTCAAGCTTTTATAAGGTTGTCTATTGGATCTCTAGGACTAAGACTTCCTAGTACAGCTCTCGCCACAGCAAAATCGGGTATACACGCATTCGCTTCTCCATGTGTGTGTGAGATACGTCTCCGCGGATTTCCTGTTCAGACAACATCAATTCCCTTTATATCCTCTCCAGAATCGACCCCTAATTCTCAAAACATTGCCTCTAGCTTTTATCTTGAAGAATCGGACTTGAAAGCATTATTAACACCTGGATGTTTTTATGCTTCTCACGCGTGTCTGGAGATAGTCGTTTTTACGGGGAGGAAAGGGACCCACTGTGGTGTCGGTATCAAAAGGCAGCAAATTGGCACATTTAAGTTGGATGTGGGTCCCGAGTGGGGTGAAGGAAAGCCGGCTATTCTTTTCAATGGCTGGATTGGCATTGGCAAAAATAGAGTGGAGAATGGAAAACCAGGCCCGGAGCTTCATTTAGTGGTGAAGCTGGATCCGGATCCAAGATATGTGTTTAAGTTTGAAGACGAGACTAAGTTAAGTCCCCAAGTTGTTCAGCTTCAAGGCACCATCAGGCAGCCTATTTTCAGCTGCAAGTTTAGTCGAGACAGGTAATTTTGAAATGCTCTCTCTCTCTCTCTCTCTCTCTCTCTCTCTCTCTTCTTTTGTTTTGTTTGAATTGCATAGTTTTGTTAAAAATCATTTTTAAAATTACGATTGAAACCCTAACTTTATACGGTGAGGGACCAAAAACGCGATTTTCCGATGGTTTGATTTCCACGTACGGGTTAAGGTCAGGGTCGGGTGAGTCAAAATAGGTCGGCTGAGAATGAGTCACTTTGTGTGGGTTAATGAATAGGCCAATCAAAAGTGGGTCTAGTCCTGGTTGGATTGGGTCGGGTCGGTCGCTATATATTTCTTATTTTGAATATAATAAATTTACAGGATATCCCAAGTAGATCCCCTTAGCACCTTCTGGTCGAATCCCGCTGACGGTTCCTACCCGGAAATCGAGAGACGAGAAAGAAAAGGGTGGAAGGTGAAAATCCACGATCTCTCGGGTTCGGCAGTCGCAGCAGCTTTCATAACAACTCCATTTGTTCCCTCCACAGGTTGTGATTGGGTGGCTAAATCCAACCCAGGAGCCTGGTTAATTGTTCGACCCGATCCAACCCGGTCCGAGAGCTGGCAACCGTGGGGAAAACTCGAAGCATGGCGCGAACGAGGCATACGAGACTTGATATGCTGCCGTTTTCACCTTTTATCAGAAGGAGGCGAACTTTTAATGTCGGAAATATTAATCAATGCAGAAAAGGGAGGCGAGTTTTTTATCGATACCGATAGACAAGTACGTGAAGCAGCAGCGAGTCCAGTACCGAGTCCGCAGAGCAGTGGGGACTTTACTGGCCTGAGTCCGGTTACAGGTGGATTTGTTATGAGCTGTAGAGTTCAAGGAGAAGGGAAATGCAGTAAGCCTTTGGTGCAATTAGCCATGAGGCATGTGACGTGTGTGGAGGATGCGGCTATATTTATGGCTCTTGCGGCTGCTGTTGATCTTAGTATCGAAGCGTGTAGACCTTTTCGGAGGAAGATTCGAAGAAGTAATCGGCATTCTTGGTGATATATAATCATGTGTATGTGAGGAATATAAAAGTTCCTTGGATTTTCTATGATTGTTGCAACACTCTGAGCTTTTTGTACAGAATGAACTTCATTTGGATGTCCTAATACCATTTGGGATCTTGAGTATTTTCTTTCTTAATTAATTGCCTTGGGTCAATCTTCTTGTCATGTTTTGCTTATAATTTACCGATCTTACTTCTCGGCAAAATTATAATACTGTATATAAATTTTGCAATTATAAGTTTACTGGTCTTGTAATTTCTCTTTTTTTAGAAATTAAAAGATATAATACTAAAAACTTGCTATAAGTAAATGTGTAGTTTAAAGATACTTTTTCTTCCAAGAGGTTCCCTCAGTCAAAATGTGTTTGTGTCAACAAGTGGGATCATATATTCTAGCTCCATATATATCTACATCCATTTATGACTTTATTATGTTTTTGAATTTCTGTTAGTTGGAACTAAAAGAGCCCATTAGTTAATACCATTTTAGATCCAGACAAAAAAAAAGCCTCAGTGGAGATATGTAAGTATTCCTTACTTTTGAGTTCCATACATCCTGCTTAAATGTCCTTCATACTATGTCACAACAATGTGGGCAAATGTACAACAAAAAGTACATTCATGAAGAACAAAATTTCTCACTAATGTTTTCGTTCCCATTTTCCTTCTCGTCTTCCATCTCTTTCTCTCCTATCAATGATCTGCCTTGATTTGCTGCTACCCCTGGATCCATGCCGTGCAAGATTACTAGACTGCCCCTCCGCGACGTCCGGATCCCCAACACTACCTGTGTCACCCGAGTCCTTGCTTCCGTCAACGTTCTCCTCATAATTGCTGCTACATTCTTCTGATCTTTCGCGTGATTGAAGAATAGTGGGAACCTGGTTTTGGAACGATCTAGTTCCAGTCAACACAACAGGTGATGCTGGAATAGTATCGTGTTGCATAATACGCGTGTTTGTTCTCAAGTTGCCTTCATTACTTTCCCTGCTGCTGTTTTCCCTTTCACGGTACCTATCTCGTGCCCTGTTTGTTTCATTATAAATCATAGTAAGAAAAGGAGGGAAAAATAAAATGTAGATCAAAAGAAACAGAAACTTTTCCTTGTCAACATACATGATTAGCATCTAAATGAAGATATTATAAACAACAATACCAAGTCAGTCAGTCAGTCATGTAAGAATCTATCTATCTAATAAAAAATGTCAGTTCATATTGTAATTAAGACACTCACCTACTATGACTGGAGGATGCAAATTCTCTTCTTGATGGTCGAGGCCCAGACTCCATTTGCTCAAGTTCCCGCTGGAGTTCTCTCTGCACAAATACATTAACAAGTTAATTATAAACGCATGAGAGTCTCACCAAAGAACCACAGAACACTTGAGGTCAGATTTAAAGGAGTGATACAAATAAAAGTTGCATCACCACCAGAGAGTTGATGATCATTCCAAGCTATTTGACCTAGATATTTCTACAATTTATGGACACCCTCGTTAAGTAAATTTACGGACACTTTACAAAGTTGAATCTCTAATTAGTTCGCATTTGGAAACAGTTCAAAACTGCTTAATAACCAGTAACTCTCTGAAAACTTACCTGTGCTTGCTTTTCTTTCTCCATATCAAGATTGTGCCGCAATTCTTTGGTTTTTGCACGCTCAAGTTCTAGGAGTTGCTGTCTCTCAAGCTCCTTTTCTACTTCATTTGTTCGCTCTCTGATACACCAAAAACGTCTATCATTAAAGGACATAAATGTAAATAGGCTTAGTGAAGAAGATCTATGATCCAGGAAAACAGTTGAAAAACCTATCAAGATTCTGAATGAGTTCTGCTTCTCGTAAAGCTGCCTCCTCTAAAAATTGTTGCCGTTCACGTTTCACAAGAAGCTTTTTTTGCCTGCGAGCTGCTATTTCTTCCCTGAGTTTTGCTTTCTCTCTGATTAAAATAGGAAACGCAAAATTTATTTAATCTTAGAATGCAGAGCTGCTAACACTGAAAGGAAGTACTCAACAAGCAACTGACAAAGCCATATGACATTGATGCATACCACAATTTTGTAAAACGCGGTATTCACAAAGAAAGGCCAAACAATTCAAAATCCTGTTAAAATGCCTCATTAGATATAAATGTTCTGAGAAATGGCATAGGGTCTCATTGAAGAGGTGGCCACACACCCTAGTAACACCAAGCTTTTCAAAATTTTCAGTCAGTAATTTTAGTCAAGTGGGTATGGCATAGGCACCGGGGTTCACATTTTTTCCTTTCATTCAATCTATTAGAGTAAGATATGCAGTAATCCGAAGCCATCTTAAAGTGGAACTGAGTGTGAATCCAAATTTGATGATTTAAATTGTATGTAATGCTTATGAAGCTTACTGTTGAGAAGTGAGGTCAGATTGTTAAACCGTGCTTTTAAATATCAAATTTAAGTGATTTGGAGTGTAAACGAAAATGACATGTATGGTTCCACATAACTATGACATAAGTGGATTCTTCAATGAACAAAATATTTCTCAGATTTTCAGATTACTCATAAATCAGCAATATCACAGAAATCCAAGTCAGCAGACAGCAGTAATCAATAATCAATAATTAGGGACAGATAATAAGCAACGACTTGGTCTTTATTTGCTTGCCTTCTCATATAAGCTATGCAATAATCAAGGTTGTAAGAAAGAACCAAGAGAACATACATGGATTTAACTTCATCCTTGATTTGCTGCAAACGTTGATCAACCTTGGCATAGGCTGCATAAAGTACAAATAAATCACGACATCTAAATAAACTAATGTAGATGATTTCTGGGAGAAACTAGATGGCAGTAAAACTATCACAAAAATATAAAGAGAAGAATTTCTTTTTGGTTTAGAATAGTTAATGCATGAGTATATATTTTATTCAAAGAGCAAACCAAATTAGAGTAAGATATCATTACTGGACAAAAATGGTATCTGACGCCAATCTTGGAATTCAAAAGATGAATCTGATAGCGGATGCTCTTTTTGTAGAAGTTCCATTTCCATTTCAGCTTCTTCTAATTCCTGAAAGAAATATAATAAATCATTACAAGATTAAAGTAGATTCATATAAGTAGTCATAAGGTTGCGAGGACTGACCATGCTCTTTTGGTCAACTTCCTTCGAAAAAAAATCAAAATATGATCTGGCGGAGGTTAAATTACCAATAACCTGCACATATGAAAGATAGATACGGATAAGCACCATATAGCAAAAGGACAGCAATTAACAGGTAAACTTTGGCTTCATTTTTTACACAAAAAAAATAAAAAATATCTGTTCTCTTTTCCTTCAACTCTGAGGAGATTTTCTATTAAACACACATGTTGGTGACATTTGGAACTAAATAACGCTAAGATCAATCAAAACACAGCATTTTAGAAGCACTTTCGACTAAGCAAAAAGTTCAAGAGAGTACAAAGGATCTACAATTAGGGGAAGGCGTATCATTCTTCAAATGGAAAGTGCACATTATATTGGAAGCACTTTCACACGTCTTGTTTCAGCATAATGACTGGAGAAGTACACCAAAAATTTTGCTCTCAATGATAGCTCTGCTAATTTCTCGCACCCTAGATCTTTTAACAGAAATTCCTACACAATGGTGCCCCGTGAAATGTCGATTTTACTTTATTTTTATTTTCTAACTAACAAGATAACTTAATAGAAATAAGAAACCATTATATAGGAAGTACTTTCAAGCAGTAAATAAAGCTTTACCATGCACTATACTCATAGACAGCATCGATAAACTTAGATTAAGCTACAAGGTCACTAGTCAATGAATACCTGAAGAATGGATTCACGCGTAGTTACAAAATCTGCGATTTGCTGCTTCTGAGGATTTGAAGAAAGAACTTCCTTTAAAATCTACAACCAAAAAGTAGATAAACAAATGATAAGATAAGTATCACGTTATAAAACTTATAGGTAAAAACAAAGAATAAGAGCAGAGCTTCAAATATCTATAATTCATTGACTATCTCATTCACAAAATAAACATGTATACTAATTGCATTATATAAATCTCAAATTATCCTCCTACATGGAAATACATCTAACTGTTTACCTGTTTTGCCTGGTCTCCATCATTTTTAACTCTACATAGTGCTTCACAAGCCTTTTTCTCAAGGCCAGTGCAGTACCTATCTACAAAAAATAAAAAAGGAAGAAAGAGGTAGATTTAGAAATTAAATCTGACAAGAAACAAGCATACAATTATTTTCTTGGAAGAAACCTGCAAGATTACCAGCTTTAGACGTTGCTAAAATTTCAATATTTCTCCAAATACTTTCAGGAATCAGTGAGATATCTTCAGCTGGAGAATAAAGGCAAACACTGGCAATGAGTGCCAAAGAGAACTGTGTCAAAGGGCCATAACATGTCTGTTGTGCAAGAGTTGTCAAACATTGAAGAATACTATCAGCTGCTGCAAGAAATGACTGTAATAAACTCCTTTCAGCAAATGGTATGTAGCTGATAAGAAGTGATGTTGCATGGGTTCTTATGAGCAGTGATATGTCGGATGATGCCATCAAGGCCACCTGATCCCAGGTAGACGAAACCAAAGTAGATAACATCAACTCAGAAGCAGAATGCCGTGATTCTGATATAGTTAAATTAGTTTTGTTTGTTGAAGGCAAAAAAAAACTTCTCCCTTCCACATCTTGGCCTACGAGTCTGCCCAAGTGCTTTAGTGCAATGTAACGCTGTTCAGGCTCCGGATGGCCAAGCATGGCACAGAAGAGATCAGCAAGAGGAATTTCAACTCGACAGTGTTCATGGATGCCCCTTGCCAGTAACAATGATATCATCTTATCAGTATGTAGTCTCCAACGGATATTTGGTGCACTATTAGAAAAGTTCTTAAGTGCTGAGCATATGTCACTAATCACATTATCCAAATGAAAACACTGAGGCACACCAAGAAGTGAATTAAGAAATACAAATGCAACTTCCCAACAATAGTTTTCCTGAAGCACCACAATCATTTTTGCAAGTCCTTCAAAACTGGTCTTCCAAAAATCTGGGAACTCATCAACATATTCGCTTGGAAGGAGTTTTTCTTCTCCTGAAGAAGCAGAAACTCTCTCTGCAATCAAACATAAGCACCTTGAGAAAACGAAACATTCAGCAGTTGTGAGCGCCAGTTTCTCGGCCAATTTATGATGTATTTTCCAGCACTGTTCTATGGTTGGATTGAGTTTCGAAATCAAAGCCTCCAAGTCTCCGGAAAAATTCTTTATTTCCTCCAAATTCAATTGACAAACCTTTTGACTGACATCAGTAACTGCATCATTGTCATTTTGGTGCTTTTCTGGCACCGCAACAGGAGAAGGATTACATATATCATTGAGAAACCAGGAGGATGACTTAGAAAAAACATCATCAGTACAAAAGCTAGTGTCAGAATGTGTGGGCATTTCAAGTGGAATGATGCCCCAGACTCTCAAAGTACCAATCAGAAGGTCTTTACAACTTTCCATGAGAACTTGATAAGCACAAAGATAATCATGAAAAAGAGTTGTCCCCTCAGAAGAAGTAAACTCAGCCCATAATATGGTAGACTGCAATAATTCTGTTTTGCGCTGGAAAGATAAATCCTTTAACATTGTAGCCAAAACAAATATTGTCAGTGCTGGGCATTTTCCTTTTTCGGTTGGAATATCTTTATTTCTAATATTGTTAAAGAGCTCCCCAAAACATAATGATTCAAAATTATTACATGACTCATCCACTAAAACTTTTTCTACATCGGACACCTTACTTAAGGAATATACCATGATAGGCTTTAATAAATGTAATATGGAACCAAGAAATGACACATCACAGTAAGACGTTCTGCATAATGACACAAGTACTTGCACCACTCTGGGGACTTCTGGAACCATTGCTTCCATGTGCTCAACTACAATCGCTTCAAGTATGTATAAGATGACTGCCTTTGCATTCTTAGCAACAAAACCTTTGTAATAGTTAGACTTGTGTTGAAAGAGTTGAGCCTTCTCACTTTGAACAAATGGCCATGAACATAAATCACAATACCAACATATAAGATCTGGCACAGTTGTTGAAGAAAGAAATTTCAAATGCAAGCCAACAGCTTCCAATATAGTATCACCAAATGCTTTGAATTCTTTCCTCAAAGTGGGAAAAAAATTGCTGATATCAGGATATAAAGCATGAAAAGATTGCAGTGCATCTTGATGGCCATAACTTTTACCTCCACCTTCAATATTAATATCCTGGTGAAAACTGATTTCTTCAATCCTTTTGATCATATCTTTCTGCTCAATGATGTTATCGACTAGAGAGAGATCATCTGAAAATATAGATAAGAGATGCGTTAACTGTGACAAATCAGAAACAAGGAAGAGACGCTCTTGCAGATACTGTTTTGCATTACGTGCAACCGCCATCCAACCAAAATATCTGACCAGGGGGAAAACAGAAGACAAAAAAGTGGGTACTTTTAGCAGCCAGGCTGAAGGAGGAACCAAATTTGAGAACCTATAACCATTTCTAATGTTGATCGAAAGTTCAGATCTTTCATCACTACCACTCGAGGCAATGACCAATCTCTGAAGAAGACTCCAGCGGCGTTCCACCTCATTCTGCTTATATGAATTTCCTTCCTTCAATTGGTAATTCAATGATTTGAATTGCATGTTCAAGGACTCAGCAAAAACTAAAATTATATCAACTACATTCTCAGGGGCGCAGAATAATTTAGTCGCTGAATGCAACAGAAACAGAAGACACCACATCAGAATCTCGTGTATGGAGTGTTGCTCCCCAAGTGAAATCTTTTGCAGACGTCGAATCAGAAAATTGCACAAAAGTGATTGATTCTGTCGAATCAAGGTAATGGCATCTGCAGAAAGAGTATCCTCCTGGGACAAGCTTATGGCATCCTCATCCCCTTCAACATACAATCCAGTGGTCTCTTCCCCCAATGACACTTTGTGATATTTTCTATCTAACTCAGCTGCCTCAATCAGAATTTCAAGGACAACCCTGTCCCTTTTCCTTTCAATATCAGCGACCAGTTTCAAGTCAATATCTTTTTTTCTTAGAATTTTATTGATATCTGAAGGTCCTTGGTTCTCACTGGACCTTATAGTGCAAATTTTGCTCACATCAGGTAAAATGTCTAAAGAAGTCATAAAGCAGGGATTAATATAACATTCTGCTGCCAGAAGCAAAGCATCAATGGCAACATCTTCACCCTCTATCGTAATCTCACTTTGGGAGTTCAAGTCCAAAGCTAAACGCCTAAACTCAGAGGCCTTTAACTCACAATCTCTATAGTTCATAAGTTGTGAATAATCAGCCAGCAAATTAGAGAAATCTATACCCTGACCTGCATTAGATCCAACAACGTCGAGGTGCTTGTTGCTTGAATTCTTTTGAACGACATTGTTGACCTCCAAACTAACATTATTATGGCTTGCATCAGAATTTTTTATGCCTGGGCTGGCAGGAAGATGCGTAAGAGACATCCTCTTCAGTTCTGGTGGCGCAAAGAGAAGACTCACATCTTCAGGAACATCAATTTTATCATTAGTGTCTATATCATCAACCTTTACATCAGCACTCTCTTGGTCATTTGATCTGGAAGAAGCTACTCCATTACGAGGAGGGAGAGCAGTTGATGGTTGTGGCTCCGCAGTCTCAGAAAAAAATTTGCGATTATCAATATCAGGAGGTAACTGCATCTGATTATCCAAAACGGAAAGAAGCACGCTGCATATAAAACAATCTTGTGATAATTAAATGAGGAAAAAAGGAATGTAAGTTATATTAAGTGCACAAACTTCAGTTCAAATGTAATTCTTGTTTGCTATTACCTAGGAGAAACTGACCCACGCCTCCATTCAGCTTCCAATGATGGAAGCACAACAGACTTTCTAATGGCTGTGCGTATCACATTTAGTGCTATAACACAGTTTTCTTCCTGATTTTCCACAAAAGTGGAATTTCCAAAGGCTATCATACCCTTTAAGGGGGTTAAGGCAGGATCCAGAAAAGGTTCTAGCATCTCCAACAAGAAAAGTATCCGGTGCTTAGCATCCTGAAACACCATTAAGAAGTTAAACAAGCAACCAAAAGAGTTGGTGCAAATTCTTTACAAATATACAAAATTCTTCATGACAAAATTTGGTAAATCCAATGTATTGTGTTATGTTTTCCACCCATAGCACTACCTTATATTTTGCCATTATATCATCCATGTGTCCAGACAGTGCCAGGACTATATATTTGAGGGAAGCAAGTGCATGGGGGAGCGAAAGGTGAGCACCCTGTCAAATAAATGATAGAGACAGAACATATAAGACTAATAAGAATGCAGAGTCACGATATCATGCATGATCTTATCAGAAAGATATAAGGTTTGTAAGAGCCTCGTGTAGGTCAACTGCTAAAAGGTCAATTCAACACATTTGCCAGATGCCCTCAGAGTAACATAAGAAAAGGCTCCATAGGAAAAACCCTACACTTAAGAAAAAGTCATTCTTGAAGCCATTATAAAAAATACCTGAATTACACCTAAAAAGTCCTCCAGGAGTTCCATGGTCAAGTCCACCTGCAATTTTGGGCAAAGGAGAGTGCCATAAATAAAAAGGAGTACACCGAATGCGGCCAAAATCCTTATAGCACATACTTTCATGATAACTCACACAACCTTTGCAATTACTTGAGCCATCCATGGCGCTAAGACACCAGAGCACAGATCGATGAGAACACACGCTGCCTTAGCCTGCAAAGATCGTTAAGACATTGTTTATCAATTAATGAAGAATATATGTCAGAATCAGATATTAATCTTAGATAAAACTTCGGCTTCTTTCACATTGTATGCAGTCAGTTTATGTTATAGGCCATGAACTGCCTATAAAAAATAAGTATGCAACTAGTTTCTAATTACATGCAATTATGCGAATACTTTCATGATCAAGAGTAAAGGAAGTGGTGCACAGGGGAGATCAAAGGACAGAATTCGTTAGGATAAGAATGTATTCAAACAGAAAAGATAGTCACTCTTGGTCAAAGGGAAGGGAGCAGCAGTAACCAACATGTGATGGAGAAAAAGACGATAAATAGCCAGCACAGGCACGAAGTAGAGGACGGTAAATCGACGAGGATGAAGTTGCCACAATCTGCATATACAATTCCAAAGGTCAAATAAGAATTGTAAAGATAATAGCAGAAATTCATTTTTAGAACCAGAATATACCTGAGACAGTGCATTGTGTACAAATGGTTGTTTCCAAAGAGAGAAGTTGTCATCAATTTGATAAGGACTGCTGACATTAGGACGAAGTGCTATATCAGCACAAAAAAGACAGAAGTGTAGATAAGAATCATGAGGAGCAGGATTATAGGTTAAACAAAAATGAGTGATTATTATTAAGTAAAAGCAGATCAATTAAGTGTAAAAACAGCAGTTATTTATATCATTACTTGTTTGTACATGGACAAAAATCATGATCAGAAGAAAGAAATAAAGGGCATGCTTCTCCAACAAGTAATGTTGGAATCTAACGAAGATTATTAGGCGCATTGGGAAACTTGATAATTTAGAATCAGTCATAGGTCAACAATTTTTCTGCTCCCCGATATTTGTTGTTAACATTCAAAAAAATTTAGCTCATATTAGGTCAATGACATCTTTATACATACAAAGACAGTTAACAATCCGACATTCAAATTTTATCCAATTGAATTAAGAGACTTAAGCTAGAGACCATGATTTTACATGCAATAGGAAATAGCAACCAAACCTGGAAGCAATGCCTGTACTAGTGGTAGTGCCAACCATATGTCAAAAGTGGTCTCTGCCAGCTTGCTGCAGTGCAAAGGCTGAAACAGGAATGAGACAGAAGTTTGTTAAGGTGAAGAGACAGAGTGCAAACATCTCTACTGCTGTGTTCCATGTAACAAACCAGGGATGCAGAAGCATAAAGAACATGCATTAGTCCTTCTTCCACGGCTGCATTATCCAAGACATTAAGGTATGCGGGATCCCAAAGATCATCTGGTATTTCAAACTCCTCTCCAAACAATTCGGAATAGTCAGTTAAAGAAACAGGACGATAAGGGTCAGATTTAGAAGCCTCATGAGGTACAGAAGACGTGATGTCAGAAGCTCCATTAGAATCTTCTTCCGTTTTCATAGGCTCCATGAGTTTCAAAAAGACTCTTGATGCCTATTAATCACAAATTTTAAAAGGCGAGTTAGGTTTGGGGGGGGGGGGGGGGGGGTAAATACAGGAATCGCCTAATTGTAATACTATATTGTTTTTCTCTAACTGATAGCCAAGAAGAATAAGAAAAATATATATATGTTAACAATAAGCATATCTCACCATTCTGCACAGATTCCCCAGGTTCGAATTTTTAAATGCCTTTCTGAGCAGCATGAAGATCGCATCGGGGCGAAATACCACATGAGTTGATATAGGTAACAACACTGATGATGTGTTTCGTGATCTCCTTGGCTGAGCAAAGAAAAAGAAAAAGTTACAATCACCCATCCATTACTTGCACAGTCAAAGTCAAGAAGAAGTCAATTAGATTACTTGAATGAAAACAACTACAGCACAAGTTGCTAAGGCCAATTCATTTAACTGATCCTGAAGAAAGTTTCCTTCTCATTATATCAGAGAGCTTTATCAATTCATGAGTAAGATTGTAACCTGAGCCACAACCTTTATTTAAGATTGCAACACAAAACTTCACGAGTAAGATTGTAACCTGAACCACAACCTTTATTTAAAAGTTGACCACTACAACAACTTAAATTCTACATACCTCAAAATTTGAGGAAACCGTCAAAGCTGTTGACGAGAGACTAGTCTTTGAAGCTTCATAATCAGAAACATTGATAGCCAACCTTTCAGATTCTCTGTCATGGCACAAAAACAATTGAGAATGAACCTTTTTTTTGGGCAAATTCAGTTCATGGAAAGACACTAATTATTAACAATATGTTGAGAAAAGCTGGTAGAGCTTGGAATTTAACACCACGACGATGGCCACAAAAACAAAATCGATTTCATAAAGCTCATATCCTTGAGAGCAAAGACTCACCAAATGAAATCTCATAGCCATCTATGATGCTAAATGATTGCCTTATGTAATGGCTGGTAGGACTTGAGAAGAACGGGTATGAGTACTTGGTAATAAGCATAAATATGGTAATTATTCAGCTTCATTTTGATTAGAAGGGGAGGGGGTGATGGGATTAGATTTCCATTTTCTAGGTACTAGGGCAATACAGTTTCATATAGGGGTTAAAGGTCTTGGAGGAATCAAAAGATCTCTTGCATAGCGACAGAACTTATCTTTCTCGAACTGTATACTGTTATATGTACAGCAAGATCTCTCAATAAATGTACACTATCAGGACACTTGCTTATTAAAGGATGGTTTTTAATATCTCCTTTTCTAGGGGTGGGGAGATAGACTCTCTAAAGGGACAACCAAGTAATATTCAAAGGTCTTGATACAGCATAGAGATTAAGAATTGACAGGGATTGTCTTTCATTAATTTGTTTTGCATCCTTGGCAGGATTTACAGTTCCGTATAGTCGAGAGAAGTTAAATTCTCATATTTTGCTTCTCTTCTCTATTTAATTTTTCCCTCCCTCAATTGCTAAACAGAAGAGAATAATCACAAGAATGACTTATATAAATGGTAACTATTTAAGTAGGCCTGATAGTATAGCTATTGGCTGTGTTGGTCTCACCAAAATTTAGTCAAACTAGTAGTAAATGTCAGGACTAACATTATATCACTCGCATCATCAATAACCAAATTTATCATCCTAATATTTTATTTTATAGAATCCTTTATTTAAATACTCTTAATACATCAACTCAATTTTTGCAGGATATTCCGCAAACTAAGAAAGGAAACTGTCCTTAGCATTACTTGAATTATCTAAGCTTCTTGTTCAAAAGGGGTTTTGTAATCTGAAAATTGCAGGTAACTAAAAATTTAAGAATGTACTGAGACATGAGGAGATGAAAAGCCAAATGAATTGTGAATGAAATAACAATGCAGCGCCAAATATAAAAGATACAAGTTGTGCACCCTCAAACATTACCTGTAAGATTAGCCAGAAAAAAATAATGGAAAAGTGGGCATGTTAAAGTGAACATTAGTAGAATTATGCATCTGCAATGCTTGGTTCGCCTACCTTTCATTCACAATCTCAAGGATGGGGTAAAATGGACCAGCAAGCATAGCCAAAAATCTTAGAGTAGGTTCAGCAGCATCTTGAAAGCCAATAAGATCAGCCTGCAAATTTTAATTCACACGCACAATAAACCTTCTGATACTCATTGGAAACACGTAAATGAAACTTCTCTACTGAAATAAAGTGAAACTAAAGTGCATACTTCAAGGTGAGGAAGAAACTTGGCCAACCGGCTTGTCACATCTTGAAGCAACTAGAAACTAACAGTGTTAGCATAGAAGAGAACTGAAGCAGCTAAAAAAGATATACTGCTGATTATTTAAGTATAAGCACTACTCAAGCTAGTTATTGCATAAGTTTGTTCACCTGAAGATGCATGTCAGCAGCATCTTGTTTTTGTGTAATTATGTGTGGTAGCAAGTAGTTAGCAACAGGTTGAAACTCTGGTTCAAGACCGGCAACTGGAATCCCGATCAACTGAGATGGAGGAACACAGAAGATAAAGATTCAGATAACGCATAGGCAACAACCAAGGGGTCCATATACATATTCACACTTGGAGAAATGCTTTGTACCAGAATGATGAACACATAAAAGCAAGCACATTTATATCCTTATAAACAAGAGAACCTCCTAGGAAGTTCAAATAGAACTGGGCAATAATGACAGCAGAATGATGCTATAAACTAAACAAGAAGGGCAGCAAGAATTGCAGTATTACCTGAATATAAAAGATAGCTATTGGGTTTCCACGCATACAAGATATCCGAACATAGCGGCAAGGAGTGTAGTTCATTGGATATACCATGTCGCGCCGAGGTGCCTCAGAGCGGGAACGAACTTTAACAAATGTCTCTGGCTGTAGGAGCACGTAAAAGATATCATACATAAAACTGCTAGATAAAAATCTTATTTCAAATAGTATAACAAAGTTTAGCAATTTAGATAACTTCAGAAAGTATGGGTAAAATTTGGACACGTCAGGGGAAGAAAAAAATTATTTTTGTACAAGTAGATGTAGAAAAGTTTAACAAGCAGTGTTGTGACATTTGAAGATGAGCAAGCAAAAGATATTTTGATCCTTTTTTCTTTCTGGGGCGCCCCAAGAAAGGGAAAAGTAACGACGTGAAACCACGAATTCTGCAAACACAAGTTTCTAAGGCAAAACTGTAAAGATACCTAAAAATTGTGAACATATTGCTCTATATTTATGTAGTGGTGTCTTAACTGTACTAGTTGAATTCAAGATGATAGTTCTTGAATAGCTTAGAGGTGTAGAGGTTCCTAGATATTTTCTTAGGTTTCTAGATAGTTCCATAGACTAGTATAAATATGTAGTTACTCCACTCATTTGTACAACAAGTCACATAAGTTTTCTATTGTAATATATATTCTCCTAATAATCTTCCATTCCTCTGCATTTTTTAGGATAGTCTTCATTGTTAGTTGTAGTCTTCCACACTAGGTTGTTCGATCTTGGGCTAGCAGATAATCTCTCATATATTTGTTGTAATTATTATTCTTCACAAAAAAATTGTTCAACTCTTCCCTAAAACATGATGCCAAAAATGATATCATACAGGGATGAACTATACATTAAACAATTCGTGGAAATTAAAACACAAATGACAACATTTTTGTAGAGCATACAAACCAAATATAGATGAATTGCCCGTAATAGGAAAATCAACGCTAATACTATGACATAGTTATAACGTCATTAAAACTATAACTGCTACAATGTCAATAGACAATGGAAACTTGAAGAACAGGAAAAAGATTCACAACATAAGGAGAAAAGAAATTTCGAATTTGTTAAGATGAAACCTATAATAACATTGTAATAAAATGATGAAAAAAAGCAATATTTAGACATTTGACAATGATGAAAACAAAATGTATACAAATTGATTAAAAACAAACTTGGAGAAAGAAATTATGTCTGGATAACTTATAGAAAGAGAAAAAAAACTTCCACAATTGAATACGAATTTTCTCAAACAAACCTTGTAACGCAATCCAACTGAAATTTCCCATTCCAAAACGGATTTATTGTATATCCTTATGTGTGAGAGCAATGAGGGCTCCTGTATTGAATAAAACAAGACAAAAATTAAATAATAACTGCAAATGTGATGCTCAATCAGTAACAAAGGCAGTTCGTCAATTCGATGCTCAGGCCAACTACAAATGATATCTAGTAAGAATCCAAATTCAAAACCCACTTCTAAAAAATGAGGAAACATTTTAGCCAAGTAGCCATGAGTTCCGCACAAGGTCTCCCACAAACAATTAAATCAATCCGTACCAACCCAATTTATATCAAGAAAAACACAAGCATTAATCTCTACAATTGATTGAGTTTGTGGATATACATACGTCTAACTCGAGCAGAATCCATTCTTTAGTGTTGGTAGCGGTAGACCAATGGTTCCGGAGGTCGGTGTCGAGCAGATGAACGGCCTTTTGAGCAGGGGATTCTCTCGACATCGCCTTCACTTTGTAACCCAATGGCTTCACCCTCGGCTCCAATTCCACTTCCATCTCTCACTAAATTCACTTCAATCTTCTTTCTTTTCTTTTGTACGACTGTATACTCGACTATCTGGTATGTGTGTTGACAGGAACCGGATACTGCGAGATTCGAGTGGGGTTTTTACAGCAGGGAGAAAATTGAGGGGACGCTTCTGAATTGGGTTTTATCACTCCTTATAAATAAGTAAGGCTTTATTCCGAAAGTTGGATAATAATTAATCTTAACTTAAATTCAACACATTAATTAATTAAGGCAACATTCTCTTGGCAAAACATCATTTATCACAATTTGGTGATCATTTATCACAATTTAGATTGATGTATTGAATCAATTTATTTGATATATGATACAGGTTCACTTGATAAAAGCTTCTAAAAGTTTTAAAATCTAACTTAAATTCAACTTGATTTTTTTTTAAAAAAAAAAAAAAACAAAATACTTATAGTCGAGTTAAACTCATCGAGCGAGTCGCTTCATTCAAATTTTAGAGAGTATAATTGTCATTTATGCAACATTGCACAAACTAATTTTCCAAACACATAACTAAACTTATTTTCTTTCTTTTGATTATAAGTCTATCTTATAGTATATACACAATAATTTAAAACTAAAAGTAATAGTAAAACACAAAGATTCAAACTGCCAAAATAGTACGAAAAGTTAGACTCACAAGAAAATTGTTTCATTTCAAATCTTTATGTAATTTTGTATTTACATTTGATTTAATTATTCATTATATAATAAATTAATGATCAATAAAAAAAAAAAATCATTACGACTTTGTACTAAATATTCTACAACTAAAATGAGTATCAAGTATAAGTTGTTTGCTCTAAATATGCCTTATAAATACTGGCAAGTTCTTCTTCATGTCTCTGTATATCGGCCAAAGCCCGTGCTTTCTCCTCGTCGTCGTCACTTGCCTCTAAAGTCGCGTTCCTTTTCTCTATTTTGCTCTTAATACTTCTTATCTGCAACAAGTTTTACATAGGTCAAATTAAATGTCATTCTACCCAAAAACAAGCATATTGATATTGTAATGTGAATATGTCAAATTTGGTTTGGTTGAAAATTACTTAATTAGTTCTACATATTGATGGACAGATGGAGAGATCTAGTAAGAACCTTCCTGTAAGGCCATCTGTACATGCCATTTTTCCGACATATCTTTTTCATTACAGTTGGGCAAATGTTCATTTTTCGTGCTGCAACTTCAATTGGAAATTCAAAGTAATCTATGAAGTCCTTTAATTTCAGCTTTCCAGTTCTTGCCCTCTGTGCCATGTACAAACTCATCAGCATATTTAAACACAAACAAAGGATCAATGGTTAATTCACGGTTTAGATATCTCTTTCTTTATGTGCCAAAAAAGCTAGTTTATAAAATTGAACATTTTTTCGGTGTATATTTACATTGAACATTAATATATTGGATAAACCGACAAGACTTGGACTATTAACACTAGTTCTAATTTCTAAACCATTATTTTTCCAAAGTAGCACTTTTGGTTTCAAAAATTAGTTTTTATACTCATTTCATCATTTTCTTATTTTCATTCAACTTAGGACCAAAAGTGTGTACGTAAAACACATATAGTATATTGGAAGCAATAGTGCAAGATCATAGATTTTTTTTGGTTTTTTTGGAGAACAAGAACATAGATGTGTAAAATGTTGGGATCAAAGTGATGTTTTTAAAATCGTGGGACTAAAATATGTTAAGTGTTCAGGCATTTGGAACTAAGAATGCAATATTGTCTAATTTATATTATTGTTTGATGTAGTTATGTATAGGTTTGCATGATGATGAGAGCTATTAGATGCAACAAAATTGTTTAGGATGCATCTGCCCGAATTGGCCATGAATCTGATCATGCCCAATTCACCACTATTTTAGCATGTGCACTCACGTGACAATCAATGAAGGTTGTAGGTGAATCGTAATATAAATGTATATTGCAGGATGAAGAAGGACGAAATGTATATAATCTCAGCTTCTGTTATGCAATCTTCTTCTAATCTGTTTTAACCATGTGACAATAATTGACAAAGGAAAAACTATAATACTATAAAAGAAGTAGACCTTGGTGATTTTGAGTTTCACTAAATCAAATCATGCTAACAAATTCTAATAAACCGCGCGAGTAGAAAATGACATTTAAATTAAAATTAAAATGGTCTACTAGCTAGGATAAGCAACATTTGATAGATATTATATATACTATAAAAGTACGATGATACACTAACCTGCATTGCAAGGGGAATCTTGATGCTTGTATCTTCTGGTTGCTTCAACATTTCCGGTTGGTTATTTGTTGTGCAATCACCTATGATACAAATGTTTCACTTGATGCTAAGATTACTAATGTTTGAAATTAATTATAATAAAATAAAACTAACAACATTTCATCAATGGAGAAGAATTTCACTAATTAACTTGTATTTTGTGGGGATAATTGAATAAAATCACCTATATTTTCATCATCATTCAATCCCACACAAAGAGCTTCATAGAAAGATGAGAGAGGATCTTGCAGCATATAGTAACCATCTTGTTTACAAGCCTCGAAATACTGGACCAAGAACCTCTTCACACATTGTGTGCTTTCTTTGTGAAAACTGTGGCAACAAGAAATCAAAGCAATTTAAACATGCACTCATTAATTAAAATCAACTTTTCTCTCCAAAAAAAAAAATAAATTAAAATCAACTTTATCTCATAAGTTACATTTTAATAAAACTCTCTCATAAATATGAGTCTTTTCTTTTTCTTTAATAAAGCTCTCTCATGTTTTATTTGTCCTTGTACATTATTCACTACATTAAGTAACTAACATTGTTTGCTGGTATTGTGAAATTCCAATTTAACTTGTGTAAATTGCATAAAACCCACATGAAATTCTCCTCTGAATTGCATAAAAAACCATTATGTCTGGAAAATTTAAAGGCTAAAATAATATAAAAACAAAATAAAAATAACAAGAAGAGTAGTTAAATTATCTACTTGACTTTAAAAAAGAATTAAATTTAATAAAAACTTACTCAAGCATGTGATACTCTTGACTCTCAAAACAGGAATCAAAATCGTATTTCTCAAGAACTGCATGAGTGATTATTCCAAGTCTTCCATGAATCTCAAGCCGCTTCACATCAACTCCTGCACACAAAACCTTATGTAAATTAATAAAAACAAATTCTTATTTTCTAAATTCAATCAACAAACACGCACCATTAATATGAGTAATCACTCGAAGCCTTTCACAACAAGTACAGTTGTACCGAGACCGTTGAACCGGATACTCCGAAATGGGCATTGGATTATCATTTTCAGTGTCATTGCAAAGAGCCCAAATAACAGGGTCGGACAATGGATCGTCCGAATCCATGATATCAATGGATTCATAACCCGGTTGAGGATCCGAGTAACTGAATTGAAGTTCTGGGGGATCAAGAGTAGGACTTTCGGTGAAGATACACGAAAGGTCAAGGCTTGGAATCTCATCGTAAGGGTCGGTAGAGGGTAAAACTACGGTGGTTTGTTCTGTTTCCATTCTAGTTTTTGAAAGAAAAAGTGGTGGCGGCGGCGGCGACGCCTGGTGTTGACCAAGCGCCGCGATGGTGGAGGGTGATTGGATTGGTATCAAGTTCCAGAAGATTGAAGGTGATAGAAAAAACCGAGGTAGTGAGAAGTTAAAAACAGAGCATCAGCGGCAGTTAATGACCGTTGAGGCCTTGAAGGAGCGGTTAATGTTTTTAAAATGTTTTTTATGTAATTACACTTTTATGCTTTTTTTATTTTTAATTCTTCAAAAGGTCAAAATTAGTTTATACATTAGCAGCAATAATTATATGATAATGATTCGTAATTTTAAGAAAGGTATTTCTCCGTAATCTATACAACACGAGCCTAATTCGTTTATTTTTAATGAGTATTATCAAACAACTGTATTACATGTGAAATCTATGAGCATTTACCTTTTCCGCTTTTTTCATAGAGCATTTTAGTGCTTTTTGAAAGCATTGTTCTATTTCGAAATAAATCGATCTTAAAAAATTCTCTTATGTTTAAAAAAATCCTAAACAAACTCTACTTATTTGATACTCCCTCCGTTTCAAAATATCTGTCTTTTCACATGTATGCACACGAGTTAAGAAAATTATTGAATATAACTGAATTCTAAGAGGAAAAAAGTGAAAAAGACTAAGATACCCTTTTAATTAATTATCCTCCACTAATGTTTGAGAAAATTTATGAGCATAAAGGGCAAAAATGGAAAAAGAGTAATTAATGCATTATTGAAAATCTAAAGTGACAGATAATATGACACAAGAAAAACTCTTCAAAGCAACAGATATTATGAAACGGAGGGAGTATATTATAATCTATTTATTACTTTATTTATCTTACATAACAAACAAACATATTTCTTACGCTATAACTATTATTTACTTTGTCTGAAAAAACTCAAACAAACAATACTACAAAAATTGAGAAAATCTCAAATTATTTCTGAAAAATTGAATCCATTAAAAAAAAAGAGACAAACATGCCCTTCGTGTTCCATCAAACATGATTTGAGCAAGAACTATTACTTTCCATTTATCTCGAATTCATGTAAGACTAATATTAGAAAAAAATCTATTAAAAGATTGTTCGATCTATTATTCTAGAGTACGTCCATTGAATATAAAATTAGTTAGAAATTCTAATCAATTAGATCATATTCGAATCTATCTCAGATTAAAACACACTCTATTGATAGTCATATGCACATGGAAATATAACTATCAAACAACTAATATTAAAACTAGAGAAAAATTCATATTAATAGGAGTTGAATACATAATCTATTTTCGGTACACACAATGTATAATATCAACAAAAAATAATGGCTAGCGATATTATAAGAGCAACAATTGTTGTTGTCAGAGCAAATTTTTCTAATTACCAAATTTATCCCTCGTTCAATGAATATTCAGTTGACCATCATGTCATACATGTATACGGGGTGTTTGCAATAGCTTCTCTATCTGGAAAAGCAGTTGATTTTGCTTAAAGTAATTAAAAAGTACTTTTAAAAAAAAGCATGGGGTGTTTGCAAAATAAGGTAAAAAGCAGCTTAAAGCAATTATGTAGGTGTTTGCAATTTCTGAAAAGCAGAATATAGTGAGTCTTTGTTTTATATGACTTTTATTACAAGTCCTATTTTACCCTTAACTTGGTATGTTCATACATTAATTTTATTTTAAATGAATTTTATTAGAAGCCCTATTTTACTCTTTACTTGGCATGTTCATAAATTAATTTTATTTAATTTTTGAAAACGTCTTTTGTAAGACACACGTAAATCAACTAAGATCAAAACAAACAATGTTATAATTATATATGTAAACCATTAGCTAAACTTTATCAAATCAAATGAATCAAACAAAATTATTATAAATCATCAATTAAGTTTATATTTAATTATAATGAATCAAACAAAATCAACTAAATATTAACTAAGTTTAAATCAAATCAGAATGAATCCTTTAGTAAAATAGAAATAAATCAAACTAACAATAAGCTATTAGTGAAATCAAAATAAACAAACAATAAAAAAATAAACAAACAAGTTGAGCATAAAAAAACTAACTAATTTCAAGTTACCATTATAAAAAAACTTATAATTAGCGAACAAACAAAAATAATAAAACCCTACATAAAATTAAAAATGGCTACAACAATGCACAAAGCTAAACTAGAAATTTAAAAAAATAAAATATATATATATATGAACAACATATTCTGAATCGAAGACGACACACAAACAAAAATAATTTTTTTTGTTGTAAAAAATGAATATAATATTTTTTATAGTCATTATCCGCAAGAATATAAATAAAATTGTGAAAAGTAAAACTAAATAGCATCAATTACATAAAATAGAAAATGAGGGTATTGTTGGAATTAAGAGAAAATATTAAGGATATAAATGTCACAAAACTGCTTCTATTTTATTACAAGAATGCCATCAGCCCCAAAAGCAGGTCATGACATGCTTTTCCAAAACCAGCTTCTAACTGCTTTTTTGTTGAGAAGCAAAAGCAAAAGCAGGGTTTGCAAACACTGAAAAACCGCTTTTCGAGGAAAAAAAGCTGAAAAGTACTTCATAGAAGCATTTGCAAACACCCCGTAGTCTGGAAATTGAAAGCAAACATCCCAATTAATTTTCATAAATGGAGAAAGGTTACAATCCAGTGTCCTGGGCGGCACAGTGTGAAGGAGGCACTCCCTCTGGCATAAGCCGTCACTGGTCCGATGGTGATGGCATCGCCAATATGGTGAAGCTTCTCTTAACCATTGATGACTCAATTTTCTAAGACTGTCAAATCTTTCAGAAATTATTTCAATGAAAACTATGTCACAAAATTATGTATGTTACCCTCAAGAAATTGCACCACCGTCTGGTGTGCAATTTTACTGATGTGTTCTAAATCATTTTAATTCAAAATTGATCAATTATATATTCTTATTGATTCTGTTAAAATCATTATATTGGTTGACACTTAACAACTTTCCAAATTATATTCTATGAGGCAGGAATTATTCATGTGTAAACAATATAATAATCAAATTAAGAAGAAGATATAAAATGTTAATGTTGTCGGGGAAAGTAAAATGGATAACCTAGAATATTATTACAGGAGTCGGAGTAGAAAGAAACAAGTTATGTTGAAATATTAACGAGGGAAAAACACTTTTGATACCAAACTTTAGTCCAAAAAATATATTTGGTATCAAATTTTTTCAAAAAACACATTTCATACCATGATTCACACAATCTTGACACATTTAGTTTTGCCATCAATTTTCGAACGAAATTCAGCACGTGCCGCTCATGTGTCCATTAAATTGACAATGGGATGGAGAACATGCACGGGTTATAAAGACCCACACATGAACGGCACGTACTGAATTTCGTCTGAAAATTGACGGCAAAACTAAATGTGTCAAAATTATATGAATCATGATATGAAATGTGTTTTTTAAAAAAGCTTGGTACCAAATATAATTTTTGGACTAAGATTTGTTATCAAAAATATTTTTCCCTCAATATTAACATGAAAGAGAATAAGAATGAAGAGTTTGACTTTACAAGGACAAATTAGGTAATTAGAAAATTTTGTTCTGGCAAAGCTAGACAAAAATAATAGGACGACAAGACTTTTTTTCTGCAAAAACCTCAGATTGACTCTCATCTCTATCTCTAGCAAAAATCCGAAAGGCAAAACCCCCAAACCTCCATTTCATTTGCCCTAACCCTTGTTTGCTCAAGCCCCAAATTCAATTGCCTTTACATTCCCGACGCAGCCACTTTTTATTTTTCAAAATTACTACATCAAAATTGAATACTAGTATAGAATGGCAGCAAAGCAAATGGAGGCAGTGCAGAGGAAATTAGCGACATTGGATTACCCTAGAGCCAATGCCCCTGCTCAATCACTCCTCTTTGCTGGCATGGAGCGATATGCCCTTCTAGAATGGCTCTTTTTCAAGTGAGATACTGTACTTATCGATCTGTTGAATGAAAATATATAAATATTCTGCTAATATATTTTTGCAGATTATTGGGCGATAAGTCGCCGTTTTCGCAGCAAAATTTGCCAGGGGATGCCGTGGATCGCGAAGAGGAAACCTCCCGGATACAATGTATTTCTATTTAATTTTAAAAATACACCTTTAACTGATCAATATGACATATAATATATACTTGGAATTTATTGAAATTCCTCAGGGGGACTGTTTTTTATCATTTGCAGATTTAGCAGAGATTGCAAAGTTTTTGGGTATTACCACTACCATAGACCCTGAAGCCATCCAAGTGAGTTTCAAATCATATTACTTTATTTCCCTGGTCGTTTGCCTGATTACTAAGTCAAGCCGCCAGCGCTTTTAGTTGAAAAGTATTTGTGCTCTGTAATAGCGTAGGAGCTCCTTGATCATGTTCTTTTACTTATATAATGATGTTGTTAGCAATGGTTTCTTCATTAAGTTGAAATTTAATTAATACTGAACCAGATAGAATGACACCTCTTTGCTATGGCCTTGTTCTAGTGAAACAAAGAGCGTTGTGCTTTTTTCTTTCATTTTTTACATTTTACAAAAAATGGCTCGAGCATAGGACTGGCTGGCTTGTTTGGTCATGCAGCTCTTCTGAAATCTTTGCATTGTGTAGGTATGCTAATTAGATACATATTTCTTGTCAACCTGTTCTGTACAATTTCGTTCCAGGGTCGAGGAAGTTATGAAGATCGTACTGAAATGCTACGGCTTATAGTAGATCTTGTGGAAGCCAGCATCTATGCCGACAATCCTGAATGGAGGTGAGGTTATTTGATGGTTCATTAATGTCAATAACGAGTTAATTCGGTTTCTCTATTTTGTCCGTTAAATAATAATATGATATTAAATGTACGATTGTTATCTTTGTCCAGCGTTGATGAACAAGTGAGTAGAGACATAAAACTAATAGATGCCATAGCTGAGAAACAAGCTCAGATTTTTTCTGAAGAATGCAAGTTGTTTCCAGCTGACGTGCAGATTCAGTCCATTTATCCATTGTAAGAAGGAATTCATTTTCAGATTCGGCCTTGAAGCTAAACTAACAGTTGTACCAATTCGAAATCGGTTTGGTCTTTTGCTTAAGGAAATCCATTTTTCAACTAGCAGAATATATTTCATGAAATATGCTCTAAGTTACTTGCGGGAATGAACCCACTGATTGCTGCTTTTTGGATAAAATGACATTCTTTATACTCGATAGAGTGCTCGTTATTCTCCTAATTTCTGTGTTACTACCAATTAATTATGTTCTGCCAGAAGTTACTATGTCCACCAGATTTCAAGATTTGATCTGTTGTTTCTCATGGTCTATTTTTGGGTTTAATCTGGTCTTTGTCACAGTCTTCTATTGTTTTCGTTTGTTCAAGCAGACCTATCTCTGTCCTATTCTTTATAGACTTTATTCTACATGTAGCTAAAATTATATGATATCGGAGAATTTTTTGCATGAAGTTACTCTAATGGATGATTTATCGAGATCTGAAATGTGACTTGTGGGTTGTTGTCTCTAATTATAATGTGAAAAACATTCATACGACTTTATGTAAGTTAAATTTATTTCTGCTGGAAATCTTATCTTATTCTCATTTGCTCAAGGGTTTTGCCCTTAGTGAAATTTATGGATTCTGTACCTGCTTCCAATGTTTACGTATCGTTTTACCTTTAATGATTTATGTTTCTATGGATTTTGGTTTCATGGTAAAGAATTTCATGGATGGTTATTGTATTTAAATGATAATTGAATAAAGAACAACAAAGGGTGGGGGAAGCAAAATTATCAGTGTCTTATAAGATGGGAGTGGTTTACTTTGTGAACTTCTGTTTACTTTGTACAAGTATTTTACAGAAGTCTAAATGGTGCAGATAGTATATCCTTAATCAGATATAATGACGTTTTTGTTGTCAGCATGTTTCAGTTATTATCTCAATATTCTTCATCAGATATATCAAGTTTTTGTTCCCTTAATCAAAGTTTATCTGTAGGCCAGACATATCTGATTTGGAAAAACAACTTTCAGATCAATCAAACAGACTTCTGAACCTACAAGAGATGGTTGATGATCTAGCATCAAAGGTTTACCACTAGTTTTTGTTTGTCACCTTCTCTTTGTTACAAATATCACTTGCTTATGATTTTAAACTTTTGTTATGTATGAACTGTCATTGATTGATATGGAATTATCATTTGTAGCACCCATATAATCCGGATGAAGATTACACAGAGATTGTAGCAAAACTACGGGCAGATCTGGAATCATTTCTTGAAACTGCAAGATCCTTTAATACAATTTACACCAAGGTTTGTTCCCATATAACCTTCATTATGTTGCATTGGGTGGCTCACCTCGTATGCTTGTTGCTCAGAATTCACTAATTGCTGGAGAGATAATAAGCGATCCTTCACATTAATAACTAGGAAAGGCTTACCCGTGGCTCACTAATCCAATCTTTTACGTAAAAGCTTATCTAATCCAATTCAGCCACTGTTATTAGTTTTGGATGTCTCATAGTACACGCTAATCTTATTGCTCGAAAATCCTCCAAAGTTAATAGATAATAATGGAGCGTTCAACACAATGCAGTCATATCCATATGAATTCGATCCACATCTAACTGATGCTTAACTAAGTCTATTCAAGAAAAAAGGAAAAAAGAGGGGATTAGATCTGGATGTCTCATGACTCATATTACACACCGATCTTATTGCTCGAAAATCCTCCAAAGTTAATAGATAATAATGGAGCGTTCAGCACAATGCATTCATATCCATATGAATTTGATCCACATCTAAATGATGCTTAACCAAGTCTATTCAAGAAAAAGGAAAAGGGGGGGGGGGGGGGGGAGAACAAAGTTGTATACAAGTTGCGAACCCCTCCCCTTGGTAGTTCGTTAATTGAATTTTCTCAGCCCCCTAACTTTATAGAAGAGCTAGCTTTTGACCTAGAATATATACAATAGAAAGTAAAGGGATTCTAGTATCGAATCTTAAGATCATTTTCTAAACCACACTCGGTTTCTCAGTTGTATTGAGAAGGAAAAAAATGGCGCCTCACTTCTTGATTATGCCATACTACCTTAAATTTTTCATATATGCCTATGCTTCCCTATCTTAAACCTTCAACCTGTTTTGTGATTTTGTGCGTGCTTTCTGTACAATGTGTATTTACTGAGTATAGGTCCAAAACATACTTGTGCTCTCTCTCTCGCTTTCTCTCTACGTATAGTGTGTGTGTGTATGTATATAGCGTGTAAATATATGTGAAAAAGAGTTGGGGGAGTTAATGATCATGTCTGTGGATACTCTTTGCATGTGCTTGGACACATTTATTTGTAATTATGGAATATACAAAAATTGCTTAAGTCCATTACGTTGATATTTGCATAACATTTTGGTCGGTGAGGTAGTGAACGGGTCTGATGGTGGTAGGTGGAGATGTAATAATGGTGATAATTAATAGTTGTTGCCTTGGTGGGTTGTGGCATTGGTAGGTCATGGCTGGTGTTGGTGGCAGTAGCAGTAGTTTGTAACGGTCAAGCTGGGTGAAGGGAGAGATTATTTCATGCATCCGATGCACAAATGACGTGGTGTGTCTAATTAGTTTTTGCATACCAATACACGGAGGAGAGATGAGACCATGGAGTCAACTTCTCCTTAAATTTAGGGACTAGATGCAATTTCCTCCATATATTATACCGTGTCATCCGTGCAACAGATACACCAAATAACTTTTTGGGTGGGGGGGGGGGGGGTGGCAGAAAATTAGTGAAAAGATTCTAATAACTTGCATCCATAGTGGAAATTGACAGTATGGATGTGATATATGCCGTTAGATACTGAAAATTTGACTGATAGAGGGCTCAAAGTCTGGTGCTAGATTTTCTTATGTAAAGTCTAATTTTGTTTGTGCTTGTTTCCAGTTAATTGATTTTAGCTATAATTGTCATTTCTTATTATTATGAAACGTGCAGGAAATCCGTCCGTGGACTCACATGATGGAAGTACCTCAACTACATGGTTTTGGACCAGCTGCAAATAGACTACTGGAAGCTTATAAGATGCTTCTGAAGGTACCTCGATGCTGGTTTCCTTCTATCGAGTAACTCACTGGTTATTCACGTTGTCATATTTGAGAACACTTTTGAGTGGCAGTGAGATTAAATTTCAGTTCTCACTTTTTGACTCGCTTTATGTTTGAAAAGAGTGTGATATATATGGTTGTGAATAGGGCCCCAGCTTGCTGGCGTTCATCTGGAAACTGTGTCACTCGGTTATGTATTTGCATTTGGTCCTTTATCTTTTCTGCTTTTTTGTTGATGTTGAATAGAAACCAGCAAATTTGAAATTTTCTAGCATCTCATACTTGGAAAAACTTTGAAAATTCTCTGCCAACCCATACACCTCACAACTCATGGGAACTATTATAGCTCCATATTCTTAATGTGAGGGTCTGGCATCGATATTTTTTCTTATTTATGAAGTAGTTCAAAACTTGCTCAAAAGTTCATATATGTTTGTAGACCAATGAATCTCATCATAATTGTATAATGTGAATTATTGTTGAGACTTTAGCATATTTTTTCTCCATGCAATTTGTGTGCTGAAAATTTTATGAAGAAGTCCATGAAGTGTGCATATATTAAACACAGACGATTCAGAACATAATGGGCACATGTTGTTCTTCATTTCAGAATCATATGTTTGTAACGAAATTGGATTTTATCAAAGATAATGTTCTCTTCTTAAAGTCATGTTTGTGAATATATATATATATATATAGCATCTTTTGAACATAGTGCGATTCCTTTGACAGTTTCTAGGAAATTTGAAGAACCTCCGAGATTCACACGCAGCTGTAGCCATTGGATCTTCTGAAACAGTGGCCGGTGAGCCATCTTCAGTAATGAGAATAATTTCAGAGTGTGAAAGCTCATTGACATTCTTGAACCGTGATCTTGGAATTCTTTCTGCATCTATTGCTAGGGAAAAGGGTGAGGAGGTAAATTCGTGACAGTGCCAAAAAATATGAACTTGTTGAGGATCATGACATATTGAATTGATCATTGTTGTAATTGATTATCAAATGGACTGCTTTTCATTATTTGTAATTGAGTATCATTGTTGTACATTATTTGGATCAATGTTTTTAGTGATTCCTCGATTTGGTTCTTATGTCCTTCCTCGCATAAATTACACTTTCTCCTCTGAGTAGGGCTGTTCAAATTTAGCTTTATGAGCCGAGTTTTGATTGACTTGAAATTCAAATGCAATCTACAATTTCACCCATAGGGTGGGCAACACTTCACTCCGTTGAACTACAGAACACCCCCTATTGTTTTCCAATGGTTAATATCATCTTGAAAATTCTCGATCTTCAATGCAATCTACCAATTTTTTTGGAGTGTTGGGATTTAAACAAAAGTTTCTATATGAAAAACATGGACCATTAATAATGTGAGAAGAATATTTATTTGGTATATAATTATACTATTAATCAATGCCCTCTTTTTTTTAATTTTTTTTTTAAGGTTTGAATATCCCATACATTGAGTGATTGAACTCTTGTTAGAGAAAAAAAAGGTACTGGATGCAATTAATCAATGCCTTGAATTTGAACACTAAAAATACATATGAAGGTACACTTGAAATTAGAAGAGGATACACAAAATTATTCTATTTTTTATTTCTTGTAAATTTGTGCAATCCATTGTATAAACAACACTAAAACCAACAAATAAAATATAATTTTGTTTTGAGAAGTGTTTTATTGTATTATAATTGGAGAAAATGAATGGTTACTCAAACTATAGTTATAAGAGGGAATGCAAGATTGTTTACTAAGGTTATTTGATCCAAAAAATTCAACGATTAAATGGTTTCACAATTTTTCTAAAGATTGAAATAGAGATGAGGAGTATTTTGTCATGTTGAATAATTTGAGGGAGTGTTTTTTTCATAATAAATAGTTCGAGAAAAGAAATGTTACCTACTCTATGGTTAATTCAACTCAATCCTTTTTTTTTTTTGATATATTTAACTCAATCCTTTTCAAATAAATGTTGAGTATATAACAAAAGAGGGACAAATGAGAAAACAACAATCAAGTCTTGAAATTTATCCATTCGCTTTGTACAATGATTGGGATTACAAAATTAGAGTGCTACATTAGGGTAATAACAAAAGAACATAAGAACAAATAACCATGACATTTTTACATATTTGTTTGATTGATTGCTACCAATTTTATTTATTTTTTATTTTTATCAACTCATATAATTGCTGCTTAGCAACACATCATATCATATGTAGAAGAACAGATCATCAGCAATTTTGAACTCATCAGATTGAGTCAACTCTTCCGTAGCTTGACCATCAGCATGAAACGACGCAGTTTCCTCCACGTGTACATCACTCTCCCCCAATTCCCGCGCTTTACTCACCGGACAAAGAAGATCACCTCCTTCAACACCTAATGACACGAGGCCGCTTAATTCACAGTGCTCCAGAGACGGCGATGGACTGCTGTTGGATTTCACGAAATCGTTAGATGACTTCTCCGGGTCATCTCCGTCGATTGAGTTGGAATCGCTTGAACCGCCGCCGAAATTCTCCGCCGCAGGAGATGGAGTTCCAATTGAGCTGAAATCGCCGTGGAAATTCTCCGGCGATGGAGACGAAACTCCAGTCAAATTACTATTGCCGGTAAATGGAGCCGGTGAAGGAGCGGAGTAGCCAAAATCTGGAATAGCAGCAGTAATCGGCGGTTTCGCTTCAGAAACGACGTCGTCATCCAATGAATTCATAATAGAGACGACAACAATCCATCTGTTGTGATAAACCTCCGTCAAATCAACCGCAACGCCGTCGACGCTAACGGTGCCGTCTATAGAATCAACGATGATGGTCTTGTTCGTACCCAAAGTATCTAACTCCATTCCCCCCATCGTCAACCTCTTGAGAGCGGTAAGACGGTATCGCACCGGTACGACATGGTGACGGAAGTCATATCGGAAACCGATAGGGTTTCGAAATAAATTCTTGTCAGAAACGGCGAAGATAGTAACGGACCTTAAAGATAACAGATCCGATCTTCTTATAGCCATAGCTGTAGCCACCACACTGAATCCTTTTCTCCTTAACGCCCTCATCGCATGGTCAAGAAACGGTCCGTTTACCTGACGTGGAGTAATGTCAACCGTAAAACACTTTGTAGCGGAAGTAGGGTCCAGTACGTTATCAATTCCGTGGACGGTTAGATTATCGTCCACGTATAGGTCAGGCTGGCGGATTTTGACGGCGGAGATTGAAATTGGATTTTTCAATGGGGAGGAAGAAATGGAGAGTTCTTCACTGTAGGAATTATTGAAGAGGAAAAGGCAGTGGTCGTAATAAAGGGTACGAAGTTCGTCACCGTCTTTGTATGAAGAGAGTTTAGGCCACGTGAGGATGAGAGGCGGTTTGAGGGTGTGGTAGAGGAGGAGGGAGACGGAAGGGCGCGGCGGAAAACGGCGGTTGTTTAAGAAGGCGAAGTCGGGTGGGGCAAAAAGGGTGCCGGAGAAGTTTGTGGTGGTGGAGAGGAAAGAGGCGAAGATGGAGTAGCCACGTGCACGGAGGACGTCGGCGGCGAGATCGGCGGAGGAGGGTGGTCGAAGGAAGGTGGTAGTGGGGGTGGTGGAGACGGCGGCCCAACTCCAAGAGGCGAGGAGGAAGAAGAAGGGAAGATAGAAGGTGATCAGGATTTTGATGCAGCTGTAACTGTGAGTATCCATTTCTTTCTTGCTTCAGTACTCTGTCTCTGTGTTTCTTGAGTTTATTAAGTGGTGTTTCTTGGAGTGTAACTGTGTGTGTGTATGTTTCTTGGATTTGGAGGTGGGGTGTTATGGCGTTGGACTTGGGGGAAACAGAGATTGTATACTGGGGGGAAAACTGAATTTGTAACTGTTTTTCTGAAAAACAATTCTCAAGTATATTGACTATTTGATATGTTGAAGTAGCAGACAAAACTTTTACATTGCTGCTATATATTAACTATATTCTAATTTGCAACAAATTCCACAGTTAAAAGGGTTGTTTTATGCTTTCTGGCTTCTGGTATTTCTACTGGTGTGCTTTGACAAGAATATATAGGCCTTGTTTGTTTGATTTCTCTTGAAAATTTTCAGTTTTCTAGTAAACAAAACATACTCATCAATTTAAAAAAATATTTTTGTAACGAAAACATCACGATTATCCTATTTTCAAACTTTGCACCCACTTTTGGAAAACTATCTAATTTAAGCATACAACAAACATATTTATTTATTAAAATAATCATCATCGCCCTATATTTGTCAAAATTTTGAAAAACTAATTCAAACACATTACACATTTTTCTAAAACTTTTTAATTATCCTCTCATTTATAAACATGCCTTCTTAAAATCCGACCAAGCGAAGCCCTAGTGTCTAAAACCAGAATAGTATGTTACCTTCATTTGTGTGAGGCGTATGGTTTGTGCTTTAGTTAGGATAACAAGTAAAATTTTGAACTACTAATCTAAACTGATTTGAAAACTAATGCAAAATGTGTGTCCCTTTTATATTATAATATAAGGTGAATAAAAAGAAAATAAAGCACCCTATCTATTGTTATTATAGTTATTGTAATTAACTTCAAATTATGTCCTTAGGATGGGATTTTCTTATAATTTGGGATAATTTGTTTAGTTTGAAATATCAATATTTGTTCAATATCTGTGTAAAACTCAATCTTTTATTGGAAATTTATGCACATAAATATCAGTATCTCACTTGAAAACCATTTGCTAATTGGGTTAATTAACATGTCAACTATTGCAGTGGATAATTAATTCTTGACTTACAAACAAATACATTCTTTATGCATTTAAAGCTATATATGCATGTACTAATTTGTGGTAAGTTTCAATAATGGTGATATAAAAGTGTCACCAATGAAACTCCCCATCATTGGTGCAAGAATAGCCCAAAATCTATCAAGTAAATCTCGCCATTTGTAGCAATAAATGAGTTCACAATTTCTCTAAACCAAATTCCCTCTATATAAATATGTGCATCACATTTCTCTCATTACACAAAAGCCACCATGAAACTAAACACAATTTCCATAGCTTCTATAGCATTCTTAGTCTTTTCAATCTCCTTGACTAGATTTCATGCGAGTGAAGCTGCAGGCTTTACCATTGATCTCATTCACAGAGATTCCTTAGAATCTCCTTCACTCTATTCCGTGTTAACTCCATCAGTACGAGTAAAAAATGCTTTACAACGCTCGTTCAATCGCGTTAACTCTCTTAGATACTATGATTCCTTCAAATCAGTTTCAACTGACGTTGTTTCTAACAACGGAGAATACCTCATGAGATTCTCCCTCGGCACACCACCAGTCGAAACCTTAGCCATTGCTGATACAGGCAGTGATTTGACTTGGATACAATGTAAGCCCTGTATCCAATGCTTTAAACAAAAAGCACCAGTCTTTGACCCAAATCGATCTTCCACATACAAGCCTGTTTCTTGCACATCCAATGCATGCTCTTCTTGCGACAGTTCTAACAACTGTAACTATGTTGTAGTATATGGAGATAGATCCTATAGTAGGGGTGATATTGCCAAAGAAACGCTCACTTTAGGTTCCACTGTGATCCATAATGTCACCATTGGATGCGGACACGGTAATCAAGGCACATTTGGTGGCGGTACATCAGGTATCATTGGTCTTGGGGGTGGTAAAGTATCTCTAATAAAACAAATTGGATCTTCAATCCAAGGTAAGTTTTCTTATTGCCTTGTGCCTTATCTAAATGAGGCGCAAAAACCTAGTAAAATGAACTTTGGCGACAATGCTCTCGTGTTGGGTGTTGGTGTAGTTACAACACCTATAGTGTCAAGCACACCAGATACCTTCTACTTTTTAACATTAGAAGGAATGACAATTGGTAATCAAAGATTGAACTTTTACGGCCTATCATCATCGTATTCTAGCGACTCTAAATCGGTAGAAGAGGGAAACATCATCATAGACTCTGGAACAACATTAACTTTCCTCCCAACTGAATTTTACAATCAAGTTATCACAGCAGTGAAAAGGCAAGTTAAGTCGACACAAGTTTCCGACCCACAAGGGTTGTTGAATTTGTGTTATCTCCCTACCGGAAATGTAGAAGTTCCTGAGATAACCGTTCATTTTAAAGGGGCTGATGTGAAGTTGAAATCCGTGAACACTTTTGTTAAGACTAGTGAAACGTCTCTTTGTCTTGCTTTTGCACCGGCTAGTAATTTAGCAATTTATGGTAATTTGGCACAAATGAATTTCTTGATAGGGTATGATTTGGAAAAGAAGACAGTTTCTTTTAAGCCAACCAATTGTAGCAAAAAATAAGATGAATATTATAAAGGGTATTTTTCTTTGTTGATTGTGATGATTATTATTGTTACAACAGAGAAATCTTCTTTGGTCATAAGTTATTTATAGTGAGGAAAGCTTACTTTGGTTTGTTTGGGGTGTGATCTATTGTGGTATAACCTTTTCTGGATTGTTGGATAATCTAATATTAGTAAATTGCTGTTCAATTTTTTCTTTTGAAGAAAACTGAGTTAGGGCCGAGCTAATTGAAAAGGATTCGCCAATCTGCAGAAATCCTTGAAGATATAAACCATGGGAGCTTTGGATTTTTTTCTTTGATAACTTAATAACAAAAGCACTAAATTTACAAACATATCACGACTTGTAGTATTAAATTTGTTTTTAAGATAGCAAGTAGTGACCTGTAACCTATAGTTAGTAATTAATGAATTACTTCTGGATAGTATTGCCAAATCACACTTGCCAAAATTGTAGAGTCCAATGAAAGAAAGTACAAAACATACATCGATTCAGTATTGTTTTTGCGATAAACTATGTTTATTACAGTTCTACTTAGCCGTAACCTCCATCAACAAAAAGAATATGTCCTGTAATAAAATCCAGGATCATCCCTAGCCAAAAACAATACCCCTAACGCACATCGTCTACGATCACTAACATCTTCGACCTGCAGATCTTTACTCCCAAGAATACTTCGATACACACTCAATAGCGATGGAACTCCGTGTGGTGAAATTCAATTTACACGAATGCCATGTTCGCCCAACTCACATGTGGTGTCCTCATTAGGCCAGGAATGGCCTCTTTCGACATTGTTTAAGCATGTGAACCTAAGCCTCCCATAATTGTTGTTGAGCTCGATGAACAGTTCATGGTACCTGATTGAAATTTTCTTGGTGAGTCATCTATTAACTGACTATACAAAATACATGTTATCTAATTAATTAAAGTGACTAGTAATAGTGATCTTATATGGATCAATAACTAAAATAAAAGGCATTATTATTAGATTTAACTTGGATTGGGCTAATGCTCGTAAGACTTGGACCTAAATCACCTCAAAAGCTAGAATTTGAGTTGAGGATTGCCCATGTGGGACATTTTTAGTCTCAACATTCCCGTTTTACGTGTGGGCGAACTAAACGTGTTTGTGAAACAAGCCCAATACTTGATATATTAATGTCCAACCTTGCGAATTACTTGTAGGTAAAGGCTCAACAGACGAATGATGACAACCCATGACTTGTTAACTGGAAGAATAATGACAACCTAAACCTTGTAATCTGGGTGAAGTGTGTGTGTGTGTGAAGGAAGAATAAATCCAATCATTCGAACAAGGAGGAGCGCATCATGGAAAGAGGTGACCCGTATTAACCTAGGACTATGATACCATCTTAAATTTCACATGGATTGAACTAATGCCCATAAGACTTGGACCTAACTCACTAAAAAACTAGCTTTCGAGTTGAAGATTATCCAAGATCTTATGAGGTGAACTTAATTTTTTTATCCAGTTCATATGGGACATTTTTAATCTCCACAATTCTTGAAACATCATATGGTTCTTGAGGCATTCACTATTTGGTCTAGGGGCGTTCATTATCTGAACAAGAATCGAAATTTGGTGTAAACCTAAAAGAATTGAAGAAATTTGGTATTGCGGTTTTTTACATCGTAAAAGATTTCGATTTTCAGATCGACTTTCTTTTGGCCGGTCATTCGAACTGTAAACCAGTTTTTCTTATTTTTTCCTATTTCATAATTAAGTTTTTGGGCTTTAAATTCTTGAAATAACTGTCTTCAGTAATCACTTAGACATTACTAAATTATTATTAAGGCCCAATGAAGAATTTTTTTTAGACAGACCTTCACATTTTCTTTTAAAAAATTATCGTGATATAGTCATGAAATTTTGAGTTTGTACTTGGTTTGATTTCTTAACGAATCGAGTTCAAACGAGCTTTTATCGAACGAGCTCAAGCAGAGTATCGAGTAGCTTGATATTTTACATATATTCGAATCGAGCTTCAAAACTTATCAAACGAAAAATCATGTTTAAGCTTGTTTGATATGTTTGACGAATCGAGTTCAAACGAACTTGAGCCGAGTATCGAATAGTTTGATTTGATTTTCAGCCCTAAACACGAGCAAGTGTTCACCTAAGTTTTTGATAAATTTGCATATGAAAGTAGGTTCATAGCTATTTCTTATTTTTATTTTGAGAACATATCACAAAAAAAAATGACACTTAGCTAATATATGGGTCAAGAATTATGTTAACTAAACACATTGCTTCACTATTTTATTAAACCTATTGGACCCGACCAAACACGAGATTAATTGATTAAATAGTGGTCCAATTGTAATTCTGGGTTATTGGCCTTTTCTAACAAACGGTGCCTAAATTTATTGTGGTCATCACTCATGAAAATTTAATTCTAGGCGTGTTACATGAAAATACAAAATAATTAAGTGATTTGTCTATTGGAAAAGGCTATCCTCTCATAGTGGTTAACTCAAGTTCGAATTCCCGCTGAGAAGGGTTCCCATATAATTGTCCGACGCACTATGAAAGGAATTAAGTACCCTTATAATGACATATTTACCCCCTGATAATTGATAGAAATTACAAAACACTCCATAATCTGCTTCTTTCTTCTCCGGATGGGCCCGAAAGAAACCCATTAGGATAATAGTATCTTTAACCTTTACCGTCCTACTTGGCATTATGTTGCTATTATTATTGGAAGATATCCCGCGCCAAACCCCAAGGGCTTGTTTGTTTGGTGTTTGGGAAAGTAGTTTGGGAGAGTAGTAGAGATTTATGAAATAATTTTGATTTGCGTAATGTTGTTTGTTTGGGTTTTGAGAGAGAGGTTTGAGAAATAAAGTAGGTGTAAGTTTTTTTTGGAAGAGTTATGTTGTACGTGTAAGATGTATAAGACTTTATGTCAAATCATGTTTGTTATGTGAGATAAGTTGTATAAAAGATAGGTTACTTTATGTCAAATCAGAGTAGAGTTTGTATAGGTTCTGTTTAGAGATAATAAAATTGTTGTTTGTTTGATTTTTTAGAGAGTATTTTGAGAAAATTGAAATATAAAAAATTCATTTCAGAAAAACATGTTTGTTTGGCATTTCCCAAACACGAATTTTTTTTGGGAAACACCAAACAAACAGGCCACAAGCCTTTTAGACTATTTAAGAGAACACTTCTCTCCATTTCAAATCACAAGTACTCTTCTCTTCACATAGAAAACAATGGCAGAAAAATGTAATTACAAATCCATTTTAAGTCAACTCAAAATGTACATAAAGAATGTATATCATTACATAATTTCCCATGCCATATTACACCTTTTCATCATCCCCTGTCTTCTCTTTTCCGCAATTCGTAACTTGCCAACTCAAAACGTCAACCAAGAATACATAATTCAGCTCTATTACAATGCCAAACTTTATCTCCATGACCAAGATTTTACTGTTCTTGGGCTCATTTTCACATCTCTAATGATAATGCTAACAATTTTTTACATTATATCCCCCCCAAAAAAAGTTTACTTGGTTGATTTCTCGTGTTACAAGCACGACCCGTCTTACCTTCATTCCAAGGAGACTATGCACAAGGTTGCATCGAATTTATTGAGCCCAGAAAGTTTGGCATTCTTCAAGAAAGTGGTGGAGAAATCTGGAGTGAGTGAGGATACATACTTTTATGGTAATTCTAATGACTTTCCGCCCAAATTTCCATTCGATTGTGGTAGGAAAGAGGCGGAGACTGTGATATGTGGAGCTGTCGACGATCTTTTGGTGAAAACAGGGGATATTGGGATTGTTATAGTTAATGTTTCTTTGTTCAATCCGGTGCCATCGCTTTCTGCCATGATTGTGAACAGGTAGGTGTGTTAACAAGTCGAGTAGTGTCGAACAATATACTGTTCAAACTTGGTTTTAATTTCGTATCGAGATTGAAATTGCGTTCGAGTCGAATATCGAGTAGCTTGATATTTTTACACATAATTTGTCAATTTTAGCATATCAAGTCGAGCTCGAGCTCGATCCGAGTTAGCTTAAAAAATTACTAGACGAAAAATAATGTTCAACTCTGTTTGATATGTATAACTAGTTGAGCTCAAACGAGCTTTTATTAAACAAGCTGAAGTCGAATATCGACTAGTTTAATTTGATCTTGAGCCCTTGCGAACAGGTATAAGCTTAGGGAAGATGTGTTGAGTTACAATTTGGGTGGAATGGGTTGCAGTGCCGGTGTCATTGCCGTAGACCTAGCCAAACGGCTTCTACAGGTTGGTCTTTATCACCTATAATTTTTAACAAACTTAAAAAGAGTTTTAATCGAACTGAACAAGTCGCGAGGAAATTGATTTGATTTTCAGCTTCTCAGGACAACTCTTATACATATAACTAACTATATTTGTAGGTCCAACGCTCTACTTATGCCTTAATCATGAGCTTAGAAAGCGTTACCTCAAACGGTTATATTGGCAACGACCGGTCAAAGCTTGTCGCAACTTGTCTCTTTCGAATGGGCGGAGCCGCTGTCCTCTTATCCAATCGACATTCCGACTGTTGCCTTTCAAAATACGAACTCAGGCACACCTTACGCACCCACCGTGGGGCCGACGACAGGGCTTACAAATGTGTGTATCAAGATGAGGACAAAGATGGAAAAGTAGGTGTGACATTATCCAAAGATTTAATGTCCATTGCAGGCGAGGCCTTGAAATCGAACATCACGGCGCTCAGCCCGTTGGTACTTCCCCTTTCCGAGCAACTCATGTTTTGTGCTACTCTTATGGCGAGGAAAATCTTCAAATTGAAAAAAATCAACCCTTATGTGATCTCAAGCTAGCTTTCGAGCATTTCTGCATCCACGCCGGCGGGAAGGCAGTGTTAGATGAGGTGGAGAGGAATCTAAATCTAACGGATTGGCATATGGAACCATCTCGTATGACTCTGTATAGGTTTGGTAATACTTCAAGTAGTTCATTGTGGTATGAATTGGCATATGCAGAAGCGAAAGGGCGAATTCGAAAAGGCGATCGGGTTTGGCAGATTGCATTTGGGTCTGGTTTCAAGTGCAATAGTGCTGTGTGGCGTGCTTTGAAGAATATCGATCCCGCTAAAGGGCAAAATCCATGGACCCATGTTATTGATCAGTTTCCTGTTCGTGTATCTACCTAAAGTGGTGCAGAAACTCTAGTACACTTAATAATGTACAAAGCAATTTATTTTGTGATTTAGTATTAAAGCAATGATTCAATAGGGGGGATTATAATCGTTCATGTATCGCTATTACTAAGTCTAAAATAAAAGTCATTTTATATAAATATATATATATATATTAAAAAAATGTGCATGGATTGATCAAATCCACAAATATGTATAAATGTTTGATGTATATGAGCATTGATCATTGTATTATTTACATATAATTCAAGAATAAAGTCTAAGCTCTCTCGCTTGGAGTGAAGAGTTACTATTTACATTGTTAATATTTGTACTTATCTGAGCATTTTGTCTCTCTTAGAAATTTATTGTTGAATTCATTCTATCAGCCCAAAATGAAATTTTAGAATTAGATACTTTGAATTCTTATTTTACTTTTAAAACGAAAATATACGTGACAATATTGTATATTTAGATTCAAATTTGGTTTCCTATTCTAGATTTATTTGGATTTGGGTTCATTATCACCACTGTCAAACCTCTCGGAATCTCTTTAATTTTTATCGAATCATAACTCAATCCAAATTTATCCAGTTGCTGCCCGAGTCCAACTCATTAACAACCCTAGATAATTTTCACTTCATATTTCGATACAATTGAATAATTTAAACATTTTAATCTTTTTTGAAAAGAAGTACCAAAACTTACTTTGATTACTTATTGTTGTTGTTATATTGTAGTACATTCTAATCATTTACCCTTGGTAAATGAAACTATTTTTATTATAAGCCGAAGTATAACCTCCATCAACAACAAGATTATGTCCTGTAATAAATCCAGCATCATCACTAGCCAAAAACAACACACCTAATGCAACATCCTCCACGCTCGCGCCTCGTCCACGTAACAAACTCCCCCTGTCGCCTACGATCTTACTAACATCTTCTGCTTGAAGATCTTTATCCCCAAGAATCCTTCGATAAGCACTCACTAGCATCTCCGATGGAACCCCGTGTGGTGAAATACAATTCACGCGAATCCCGTGTTCCCCCAACTCACACGCGGTGGTCCTCATTAGTCCAAGAATGGCCTCCTTCGACATTGTATAAGCATGTGAAGCTAAGCCTCCCATAATTGCTGCCGAGCTTGATGAACAAATTATGGTACCTATTAGGAATTTCATTATTGCAATTGGTGGGACTCATTATGTTGATTAACTGTACAATATATTTTATACTACTATATGTTATCTCATTAAAGAGACAGATGAGATAATCATGAACTTTATGCCTAACAATACCTTTATTCTTCCCTTGTATCATAGCACGTGCGGCGTGTTTGATTCCATGTACAATTCCATTTAAATTTATTGCAAAAAGGGACATCATTTGTTCCATTTTTATGTTTGTGATGCTTCCTTCAGGACCAGATATGCCAGCATTGTTGAACATGATGTCCAAGCGTCCTTTCCATTGTATGGCGAGTTGAATCGCTTGCTCCACGTCTCCTTCTATCGAGACATCACAGTGCGTGAATCGGCCCCCGATTGAGTCAGCTAAGGTTGTTCCTAACTCGTCTAGTATGTCTGCTATTACGACATAGGCTCCATTATCGGCAAAGGCTTTCGCAGTGGCGGCTCCGATCCCCCTCGCACCGCCGGTTATAACCGCAACTTTTCCTACCAATCTTTAATTAACAGTACATAAAATAAACACTTGAAAAAAATGGGAAGATTGAAAATTACAAGTTTGATGTTTTACAAACCTTTTTGATGTTTGATAGTTTGTCCTGTCGTATGTGATACCATCTGAATCCATTTGATTTTGTTTGATTGTTTTTAGCAATTCTTGATCTATCTATATATAGCCAGTATTCCATGTCATGTGAATTTTGTGATAGTTGATTGTTTCTTGCTAGCACACTCTTTTCATTCACACAACTAATCTCTAGCTAACTGCAAGGTTTCCTGTTGATTTCTTGGCTGTGCAGATAAATATAATCTGAGAACAAGAGGCACCATAGTTTGGTTCAATCTCCTCGGGATAAATACAAAAGGGAAAATCCCACTTTGCCCATTAATCTATGAACGTTTTCCCTCTTTATCCCTTAACCTCTTTTAGCCTTTGCTAGCTCCACTTAACCCCCTCAACTATTAAAAATGTTTCAGACAGCTATCTTTAGACGTTCGTCGGCGGAGTCTTCGAGAATATTCCGGGCTACATGACATGAAAATTAGCCCGCACGTGGGGGTTTCTGACAAATTTTGGAATTTGGCCTCAATTGGCACCAAAATTGCCATTGATGTTAACGTTGTGACACCAAATGTGCCAACCCGAAAAGATACGGGGTAAAAACGCTTGCGAGCTTTAGTTGTGACACAAAAAATACAACAATCCCAAAATAGGGGGTAAGTGTCTAATAAATATAAAGAAAATGTCAAGTCATTATCTTTTATTGATTTGAAGTTGAATCCAATTTTGCGAAACCTATACTCATACTTCATTTGATTAAATTTTGACTTTGATTAAAAAAAGTAGTAAAAAAAGAAGAATTTGAACAGTGACACAAATATATGCAAATATTAATACTAAAAATTTCCATTCGGTGGTTTATTTGATTAAAAAGTATATTTAAATTTTTGTAAATATATATAGGACTGATTGATTCTTTTAGCATGTTTGAAAATATTGATATGTTTGTGTTTTTAGAACTAGTTTTATTGGGGTTTTTCTTAACATATAAATAATATGTTGAAATCTAGAATGTGAAACCATAGAAATTGAGAAGAAATTTTTAAGAACGAAAACAGAAGCAAAGAATTGCACTACCCGCATTACTTAATCTATATAAGTATCAAATCATGTTTGTAAATCTCAAAGTTAGGGCATTTATGGGCAAAGATTTGAGTACTGCGTACTCTGTATTTCGTAATTTAAGCATTGAAGCAAACTCTGTATTCCATTGGAATTCAAAAATCACAAGTTACTTCAAGAAACGCGATGTTCAAAGTGCGGGCAAACTGTTTGACGAAATGCCTCACAAGAATCAAGTGACATGGAACTGCATGATTTCGGGGTACATTAGAAATGGCATGATTCGTGAGGCTCGTGAAGCCTTTGATTCGATGCCGGTTAAGAATGTAGTCTCTTGGACGGCGATGTTAAGTGGGTATGCAAAGAACGGACGATTAGAAGAGGCAAGAGTATTGTTCGACGCAGTTGAAGAGAAGAACTTGGTGTGCTGGAATTCTATGGTTTCCGGATATGTTAAGAGTGGAAGAATTGAGGAAGGTCGAGCAATCTTTGATGCGATGCCGGTTAAGAATGATGTTTCTTGGACAACCATGATTGAAGGATACTTTAAGTATGGGGCTGTGAGTGAAGCCGAAAGCTTGTTTAATAAAGCTTCAAGTGCAAGTGTGTTGATTTGTAATGCTATGTTGACAGGTTATGCTGAAACAATGCACATTGACAAGTCATATGATTTGTTTACGAGAATGGCTAAAAGGGACGTGGTTTCTTGGACTTGTATGATAACATGTTTTCTGAGAGTTGGAGAGGTAGAAAGAGCTAGGAGATTATTTGAGGAGATGCTCGAGAAGGATGTGGTTGCTTGGACTGTGATGATTCAGGGTTATTTAGATCATAACAGAGTTGAATTAGCTCTAGAATTATTTAATAGAATGCCCTACAAGGATATTGTTGCATGGAACTCAATGCTCAGTGGATTTGTTCACAATGGAAAAGTGGAAGATGCTTATGATTACTTTATGAGAATGCCAGAGAGGAACGTGGTTTCTTGGAATCTTGTGCTACGGGGATTTTTGAACAAAGATGATATGACTAGCGCTCACAAGTTCTTTGAAGATATACCGAGGAAGGATGAAACTTCATGGAACACTCTAATTTCTGGATATCAAAGTGCAGAAGCATTGCGATTATATGTACAGATGCTGTCCTATGGGTTCAAGCCTGATCAGGGTACCTTAACCAGCGTGATATCTGTCTCGGGTATTCTTGCTGTACATTGCTGGGGAAAAGCAATGCATGGTTTTGTTGTTAAGATTGGTTATGAAAATGATAGCATGGTTATGAGTTCATTGATATCCATGTATTCCAGATGTGGCTTTATAAATGATGCCTCTCTAGTATTTAGAACAATGCAAAATCACGATAGTGTAGCATGGAATGCCATGCTTGTGGCACAAGCACATCATTATTCTGCAAAGGAAGCACTTGATCTTTTTCCTAGTATGATTCGTGCTGGATGTCGACCCGATCATGTCACTTTCTTAGTCCTCTTGACTGCTTGTGCACATTCTGGACTAGTCAATGAAGGTTGGAAATACTTGAAATTAATGGAGAAGTGGAATTTGACTCCGAAACCCGAACACTATGCCTCCATGGTTGATCTCCTTGGAAGATCAGGTTTGCTTGTTGAAGCCTACAAATTAGTCAACAAATTATCTGTGGATCTCCCTGTATATGCCTGGGAGACATTGTTTAGTGCCTGTAGAATCCATGAAAATTATGAACTCAGTGATTTAATTGCTGAAATGATTTTAAGCTATGAAACTCGTGATGTTGGGATGTGTGTGCTTCAATCGAATATATATTCTGCACGTGGGAGGTGGAATGACGCAGCACATATCAGAGCCAAAATAAAAGAAAAGCAATTTAAAAAAGAATTGGGATGTAGTTGGATTGATATGAATGGTAGTGTCTCTTGTTTCTCGTATAATGATAAGTCTCATTATCGAACCGCAGACATATACAAAGAGTTAGAGGGTCTTGCTGTAGTTATTGAGGATGTTGGATCTCAGATGCATTAAGGCTATTTTGTGTGAAGGAAGAAGTCAAGGGATCTGCTAGCAAACTATGAGTTGACAATTGAAGAAGGGTCATCTCTGTATATCAACTTGTTTTGAGGTATCCATCTTAATAACCCGCAATTTGTGCTAATATTAATTTTTTTCAATGCAGCCAAGTTAAATTGCTAGAATAAGCATGGTCCTATGCTTGACTTGCTATTTTTGAGTGATCAAATGTAGTTAAGGAACATGATTTATTTCGTAATACTAAAGTACAAAATATGTCCAGAATAAAATGTTTTGAGCTTCATTCGACACAAGATTAAATCTGTCACTGTTATTTGAAAACTGGAAGTTATATGTTTGTAAACCTTTCAAGTTTTTCTCCTCCAATGTTTCAGAGTTTGGACTCTTTGATTATTACATCGTGCAGCATTCCGGAAGACTCATCCTTGGTAATATATGGACTGCGATGACTTCCATTCCTTGTGGGGGATTCACCATCCAAATAGTGGCTGGCCTAGCCAAAATGTCTGCCACTACAATCTTTACACCATCAGCAAAAACAGCACAGACTTTTCCACGACATGCTGATATATTTTCTACACCTTTTAGATATGCAGAGGGCTCAATCAACTCTTCCCAGCAATCATTATCTGCATCATACTTGCTAAGTGAACCATTTTCCTGATCCACCACATACATCTCATTGTCATCTACGGTAGCTGGCCCATTCCATCCAGCAAGCATTCCTCGTGGCATGTCTTCCCATTGGTCCTTCACAACATCATAGATAGTCCCTTCTTTTACTGCTTTGCCCTTTATATTTACCATGCAAAGTTTACCCTTATATCCCATCGCTTCTACAGCTTCTCTACTAAACCTTGCGTCTCTTAATGATGCCCTTTTTTCCCAGTTCCAGTCGGTATCCTTCTTTGACATGTCCCATCTCTCAAGAGACCGTGCTATATCACCGTGATATTGTGCTCCTTTACCGCTCGCCATATAAACCGCACCATGAATTGAGCCAGCCACACACCAGCGACGGGGAGTGGAGAATGGAGGTCCAAAGTACCAGTTGTTGGATAGAGGGTCGAAAACTAGTGGACGACTGAGTGCTGGGAGAAACTTGTGAGTGGTGGCAGCTATTAGCACTAGACGCCCTGACACGGTTAGGGATTGAATTGATAGAATCCTTGATATAAAAGATGGATGCTTGCGTAAAAGACAGAGTGATTGGTTAGATGGAGGACTTGGTAGAGCTCTCCAAGTTGATGAAATAGGATCAAAACACATGAACTCAACTGCGTTTGATTGGATTTGGCCTTGAACACAATTTTTTGAGGATTTGATTGACGAAGTTTGAGTGATAAGAGCATAAAGAGATAAGAATGGAGGAAAGGAAGGGGAATAGATGAGGTGACGCCATGATCTACATACACTATAAAGGAGGGAAGGTTTGAGATGTGAAAGACAAAGCCCCGCGAGGTGGTTTGGCAGACTTGGAAGTAAGACCGACTCTGTCTGCAAGTTTATTTGCTCATTTTCATCATTTGAGTTGATGATATCTTTATTTCTGCAGTGTTTTTTATCAGCACTCATGGTGTGGTTTGGGACTGTGGAATGTGACCTTGGCAATGAGAACTATATAACAATTCTTTGCAAAGCAGGTAATCATAGGTCCTTCCTTTCTCTTTTATGTGCCAAGTGGAGTAGGTTATGTATGAACAAATTCAAGCATCATAGATGATATATACTAGGATTCTAAATATTGGAAAAGTATATAGGACAAAGATTATACTTCAAAATCTGTTGGGAAAGTGATATAAGGGTTGCACCTTTCTAGGTTATAATACTGTTGAATTTTTACTTTTTCTGCTTCAGCAAAAATTAATAATTGATTGTTCATTGAATGAGAATATACTGTACGTATGTTCTTTATGTTTTCTCTTTTTGGTGAACAATTTTCTGTCTTGACCCCGTGGGGCAGTTGATTTTGTCCATGTGATATTATAGTACTACTATTTAAGAAACAATGGCTGGATTTGTGTTATATGAAGATTCAAGTCCAGTATGATTATTGAATTCATAACTCCTCATCCTTTATTTTTATGTGCAGTATTGTTCGGATTGTTTACTGGCAGGGGTTAAATTTTTGCAATGATGTACATATAGCTATATTTAGCCTTTCCAGCCAGTTTTAAATAATTCTTTCTCCATTTTGTGACGACAAAATTAATGAATGCGACTTAATTTCAGCCACACACCATGACATCATATTTTTTCTGTCCTAAATATCCCCGATTTTGCTCTGTCATTTCTTGTACTCTCTATTCAAATTCAATACATAGTTTAGTCATCGCCTGACATGTTTGAACGTGTCGGGCACCGCCTATGAGTAAATCACTTTTCTTTAATTGATCTTACATGCGGAAAATTCATTTTTTTACGAGCATTTTGAGGCTATCTTGAAGCATGGATAGATACTTTACAGTTCAATTATTTGACTTGCATGACATCCTATTCATGTCAGTATTTCTAAATGTGGTAGACTAATTTTGGCATCGTCTTGTGCAGCTCCCTTAAAAGGGTCTATATTAAAGTATAAAATAGTGGTAGCTAATAACCCACGTATAAAGAGTACCTTTAAGGAGCATAATAATTTTGCCCATATGTAAGTAGTCGAAGGAGAACATATCACTGTCATCCTCAATGTGATATATATATAGTATGTGAAAGAATATTCAGGGTGATCCTTCTTTACTTAGTAAAAAGATAAATACAGGAATTTACAGGTGAAAATAAAATGTTGGACTTAAATTAGTGCATTTTACTGTGTCAAAATCCTTTGTTTACCAAACGTCTCCGTGGACTTGGTATTAGAGAATAGAGATCTAGAATTGGATTGGAGACTTTTTACCCAACAGAATTCTCTTTGAACTCATGTTTATAGCGGTTATGATCCTAGGAAGAATAATAAAAGTGGCTAACGGATAATTCCTGTTGTTAAATAAATTTATTTTTGGTCCAAGGGAAATGATTAAAAGTTTATTTTGGAACGTTGTATAGCTAGGAAGTGTGTGAGTAGGCATAGATTGTGTGGACATTATTCCTCCTAACATAGTTTTATCTTACGATTAGAGTTTTATAGATGATACCATTTCCTGTTTGCTACCTCAATCAATTACAGAAGATACACTAACATATCTATTCTTATATCTAGGCATGTCATGCAAATGAATAGTTTTCTATTAAGATCTAGTTCGTAGGATATGCTACTCAGTAAATATATTCTTGCTGTGAATCAAAGTTAACCGTGAAAATCATTACTGAAGTTCAGAACCCTGCCAAACCACAGTTCTTTGCTGGTTACCTGCTGATAGGTCTTTTTACTGCTCGGTCTTATTTCATCGTAAGCAGTTGCATTCTCCCATGGTTTCACTCCTTGCAGCACCACTACAAATATATTTCTCATATATTTTAGGATTTTGAGGTTTTTGACCTTTTCTTTTTTCCTTGTTTCCTGAAGAGATCTTAAATATGACTTTGGAGAAACATTGGACACATTATATGGGCACCTCACAAGCCGAGATTTGAACTTGGGTTCGCCACATTATGTGAGACTAGTCCTTCCACTAGACACATCACCCTTTGGTAAGGTTTTTAACTTCTTAATTTTCCATCTTCTTCCTGATTTAATACCACATACGTGCAACTGTCCACCTGTTGAGTTGGACACAATATAGACAAATATTGCTTTCTAGTTTCTACTAATACATCATGGTATATTTAGACAATGGAATGATTTTAAGATAATCTAAACCCTTAACACAGAAAATGGGAAATCAAAATCCCAGGTTCATTCTGGGTTGATAAACAATCGAAATAGGAAATCAAAATCCTAGGTCTCATAGTACAACTTTCTTAATTACAATGAAAATCCACACCCTTATAATAGATCATACATGATACGACATATTCATTTGTGCATGCAATAATTTTTTGTTATCTTAGATTTGAAATTCTAAATAGTTTACTCATGTTTCTTCCTATCTGAAGTACTCAATATCTGAACTCAATGTGCATCTTATGTGACTTTAATTCTTTGTTACATGCGTAAAATTCTACTAAAGCTAGCATAAAGAATCAATTATATGCATGATCAAACTCAAATCTACAATTTCTTTTGTGCCGTGGAGCAACAAATTACAAGAATCCTAATAAATGCAGAGAGAGAGACAGAAAAATCTTAACCTGACCAGAAATGAAAGAAAAAAAATGTTCATTCCCTGTGCTATAAACCAAAAAAAAACATTCAACTATAATCATCTTTAAAAAAATGTAATAGTCAGCATAAAATCATCCAACCCCACATCCTCTGATCCTCTTCCCAACCCAAAGAGAAATTGAAAAAAAAAAAAAAAACCCACAATAACTAAAATGGCTGCCTCAAGAACTAATTAACCAATCAGCATTCTGTTATTGAAGTTCACATAGTAATAATATACACAACCCCCAAAAAATACAAAACATCAAGAAACAAATTACCCTATGATAATAAATCAAACAGAGTATGCCAATGGAAGCTCGGATTCCTTGGACGATGCAACAGAGGAATTCTGTTGGTTACCACCATTCTGCATGGTGGCGGAGGAGGCTACCCTCGTGGTTTGGCGGCGGGAGATCTGCCCTTCAGGGCGGCCACCGCCATAGCAACCCTTCATGCAAGTGTATAGGTAGGTGAATAGCCAGAAGAGCCAAGGAGAGCCGATTAGAACAAAGGCTGCCACAGGGTACCATGGCTGGGAAAGGCTCGGCACAAATACGTAGAGAACGAGAAAAATTCCACCGGTGGTGACAAAGAGGCAGAAAAGGGAAGAGATTAATGGAACTCGAATATCTCCAGCCCTTTCATCCTCCATTGATTTTCACACCAACCCCCCCTCGTCGGAAAATCGATCTATGTGTTTCCTGCCTCCTCTTTCTCTGTCTTGATTATTGTTTCGAATTTTTTTGATTTACTTCTACCTATGTTTATGGTGTGTTTGTTCTCGAATATGCATTGGATTCAAGATTGATGTTGTTGTTTCTTTTTCTTTTTTTGTTTGATCTTTTGTTTAGGGTTGGTAGTTTTAGGCAACCAGCTAAGGAGAAGAAGGATATGGGTATGCATGAAGATTCAGGAATGGAAGGTGTCGGAAATGGGTGGTACGTAGTTAATGATATCTCTAGAAAAAATGGAATTTTATGTGAATTATCCCAAAAAGAAAAAAGGGGAGAACTTAATTTACTAGATGGTTTATTAGTAAATTTTGGGATTTGAATAGAGTGATTTTATGAAATATGTTACATTAGATAATCTTTGCCATTTAGTACAAGTGTACTTATAGTATTTTTTTTAATGAATAACTCCTACAAAGTTACCTACTACTCCATAAGTTCCTGATTTTGATGGGAAATTTTGTCTTTACATTTGTGCCTGTTGTTGATAGTAGGAGGAATAGACTTGAGATAAAAATATTCCATTTAAAGAAAACGAAACTTTTAAATCATTACAAAATTATTCTAGATCGGTATATTCAGTGTGGAATATCTATTATAACAAAAAATATTCATCCCAACCCAACCACCGTTTTAAGTAGTTCTTAATTCAATATCTATATTATTCCATCGTTTTAATAATTTTTTTTTTATTGAGACGATAGATTACAACATTACATAAAATTGTATATCATAGATTATTAATTACTAATAAATTACAATGACTACAACGAATTATAGTGAATAACTAACTATAAATTAATAAGTTATTATATTATTGTTATCATTGGAAAAAAGAACGCGCGTTTTTAAGTCGAGCGCTTTTAGTATGAAACAGAACGCTGCACTCTCCTCTCTTCAACAGGAAAGCGACAATAAAACAACATACTCTGAGTTGTAGATCAGAAAACCCGGAGAAAAAAACTAACGAGTTTTTTTTTTTTTTCAGCTAAAGAAAATAACGATGACTGAAGCAAGATATTATCCAAAAACCTATTCAGTAATGATCTTATGTTCTGTAATTTTACTATGTTTACATCAAGTTCTCGCCAAGCCTCGAGTCCCAATCTCTGTAAGTAGTGAAAATAATTTCTTTGTTATACAAACATTATCTTTTCTTAATTTTTGATTTAACAGGAATTGGAGATTCGACAGAAGAAAAACGACTGCTATGCAGATATTGAGAGGTGGGTAGTTTTAAATTTTCTTTGATGGGTTTGCCATTGCTGTTAAGTTTCTGAAGATGGAGAAGAAGTATTTATTTTGTTTGATTATTCTGTTGGAAAATCCAATGTTTGTGGACAAACAAATAAAAGTATTGAATAGAAACTACTCCATAGTTTCGTTCTGATTGGCCAAAATGAAATTTCTCGGTATTTAGGTAGAAAAACTTGAGGGAATTGTTTTTAGTGCATTTAAATGTGATTTAAATTGTTCTAAAAAAAAGAAAAGTCATTTAATTTAATAAGGTTAATAGTTGGGCTATTGAGTATGAAATTGTCATGCAATTAACTTGTAGATATCATTTGGCTATTCCTGATTTGATGAGGGGCCAAATTAGAAATAATAAAAATTGTAGGTAATAACTGAACTTTTAGGGTTATGGTTCCAATTGGAAACATTCTTGTGTTTATATTCTAGGGATAAAACATGGAGATATCAAGAAAGTGTATCAATTTGGAAAATTAGACCCTTCTCAATGAATACTATTTGAAGATACTTTCATGTTCTATGGTCTGATGTGTAAAGTTCTGATAAAAGCATGCTGAAGGTTAATGTTACTGAAATTTATGCATGCTTATGAGTTGTTTGGTATGAAAATATGTGTTAATTCATCAAACCCTACACATTCTTGATTTTTTAAATCTAAAAGCCGTTGAATTAATGGGTTTATGCAATAACTTGGTTGAAGTGGATTGTGGGGTGAGCAGTGCAAGTCATCAGTTGTAGCAAAGGAGAATTGTGCTTTGAAATGCTTGTCGCCTGCTTGTTTTGAGCTCATATACGAGAGTGACCCTGTGAGTTTCTAAATTAAGTAACTTCGTACTCTCATTATTTGTCGTCTACAATATGAATATTTTGCTGTTTTATGATGCTGAGGGTGTTTTGTGGTTTCTTCAATTGTGTAGTTGGAAGAAGGGGAGAAAGACTTCTCTAGGAGTTCTGAGTACAAGTACTGTATGCACAGGTAAAAATCGCTATATAATTTACTCATATTCAACTAGGAAATATGAGGTCACTAGATGTTACTATCTATCCTCAATTAAAAAAAAAAAAAAAAAAAGTTGTTATCTATGTATTCAAACTTGATGTCATTGGATATGAAACTATGTAAAGTTATTTGAAGTGATTTTTATCTGATTGTTTTGTTTTGTTATGATATAGTATATGTTTATCTTAGCTTGTGCTTTGTGATGTATGTCGGTTGAAATAAATTCATCTACTTATAGCTTCTTGAAGTAAAAGCATCCGATACATTAGAGAGTTTGATAGTTTTCTGGGATTTTACTTGAAGAATGATTTGGTTATTAGATATCATAAAAAATCATGAAATAGAGTTACCATTAATTTGTAGAAGCATTAATGATAAAAGTTCAAATGTTCTTTATCTACCTTGTACCATCTTTTTATCTTGATATAGACTAAGCTACTACCCTCTGACTTAGCTGTTTCTAGTATGTATATTTTGTTTCAATATGCAACTCCATATCATCTCGAATTCCCTCTTTACAGGGAGTCTCTTGGAGAAAGCTTAGAAGGTATTAGAGGTTCGTTTGACGACTAGCATCCTATGAACCCTCGACAATGGCCCAACATGACAATAGGAGTGCAACTCTGGGGAAGAATCAAAACAGGATACTTGGAATAACAAGATAAATCTTCTTATGTACGAGTGGAGTCGAGAGTTTAATTTTTTCTGTATGTTAATAGAAGTTCATATTTGTTTCATAAACAATAAGTTGAAAATTGCACCATAATTTTGATTATTCTGGCATGTTATTTACAATGGATGTCGAATGCAAGTATATAAACAATAATTGGTATCTAGATGTGCCAACTTAATACACCCTTCCTATACACCCTTGCTATATTAATTAGCATATATCCTCTTGTGTTCGTATAAAAGAAGTAATGCTACCCCTTATGTTGCATTAAGTGTCATGCTTATGTGATTATTCGCGAACAATGATCCATTTTTTCTGTTCGAAATGAACTACACATATAACACAATCGTGTAAAGTTGTATATCTGTCAATTAGAACAAGCACATGGATGTATTTTACAAATAAGTCTGTTGTATCCTTAAACTTTGTACTGTTTTATGAAGTAGCAACAAGATTTCAAATGTATAGAAATAGACCATGGTGGCCATCTTTACACAACCAAGTGAAAGTAACTGAAGCTTTTTTATGATCTCTCTGCACCTTGCTGAAATGCAACAATGGCGAGGGTCACAAGAGATGCGTATAACGAATTGGGTATTTTCTGCACGAATCTGCCAACACCAGGGACATTCTCAGTCGTTCTTTTGGTTAGTAAAGCCACCGTTGGAGCAACAGCCAAAGCGACTATCAGTCCTTGACTCACTGATATAAATGTATCTTTTGTTATCTTCCGAATGAACTTTACAAATTCTTCACGATTTAGCTCGCCATCAAGGTTGATATCACTCTCCTGTATATGTGAAAAATATGTTACAATTATTGAGGGTAAATAGATAAGTGTAGTGAATTAGAATGTTCAGTTGTAAATTAAACCAAGGAATGTTGATCCCAATTCATCACTAGGCAAATAGGAAAGAGAGATCAAGAATCCAACAAGTTAACTAAACAGTATACATCAATTCAATCGTAGCTACTGCAATGCAATGTATCAAACAATGTTAATCAACAACAACTCAAGTCAGATATAAAAAACGATAATGCGATAAACAATTGAAGCACACAAAAACCACAAAATAAATCAAATTTTGGAAAATAGGAATGACTATATAACTATTGAAGTTTCCTGGCAATATCAAATCTTAAATCCAACCAACTTTGATAACATGTGAACAAGTAAAATAGGGCAGATAAATATATATAAAGTCCATAGTTTTGAATCCATACTAACAAATCTATAACACTTGTTTTGATCACTTTGAATCTGGATGGATTTCAAATCCGTAAGTAACCATTTTGTACTATTATTTCAGTCAAAATGGTGGGTTCAAAATCCACCCATCATTTGAAATTTTTCTTTCAAATCCCTCCTCAAAGGCAAATACTTCAAACCAAATGAAGCCTAAAGGTTATTGAATAAAGATACCGTACAAGGAAATATATCACAACTTAATTTCACTAGCCTAGACAATAAACATGTTAAAATGAATCCAATAAAAAACATGTAAAACTGAATCCAGACACTGATGAATTAATATACTTTATAGTCAGCTATATAATGAATAATATGAGTATATATTGGACGGTAAAGATAATAATACTATAATTTTGTTTGTATCTTCTCAAGTAAATGATTGAAATTCTATTACATACCAGCATCAGGCTCTTTACTTGCTCCTTTGTGGGTGGGTCAAAATGAGGACCAGGCAAACGCTTATTAAGATCGCTACAAAGACAAAAACACAACGGATTTTAGGAATTTGAAACAAGCCTAGATATTTATTTTGATTAATAGATAAGACTATAAGTTATCACTTGAATATTAGCAGCACAGCTATATAGAGCTCTTCAAAAGTCAGATTAGCTCTTCCGGTATCGTTCTTGACTCGATCAAAAACTTTGTCAGTTATCAATCTGATTTGCTTTTCTTTCCATTCTTTTCCTGCAAGGCAACTTAAGCATGTAAATGATCCAAATAAATAAATAGAATAATGATCAATTGTATTAAGTTTGAACAATCAATTATTCTATCACATAAATGGAAGAAGCATAATCACATGATGACCAAAATGGTATTCCAATACAAACATATAGTACTATCCAATTTTTGCTTCGAAGATTCACTCTTTTCAGATATTTTCATTAAATCATAAATACCCACAAAAGAAAAAGGTTAAATGAATAGATCATACACTCAAAAAGGCCAAATTTACAGCACAAAAGATCATGCCCAATAAAAAAGATACACAAAGCAGAAGTCAAGTGTATGCTATCTCCATTCTCCACCCAAGAATCGTTATTGAATTCAAGAAACGTGTGTATATCATATCATCAGGAAAACAATCTATGTATATTGGGATTGAACTTAAAAGAAAATGGATACCTTGGATTTTTTCAAGAATTTGTCCCATGGCTTTGGAGAATTATGAGTTTGGGGCAGAGAAAAGAGAGAGAGCGTCTTATGTGATTTGATTTTATGGAGCAAACGTGTGCTTAGGATCTACTTCTTCACCAATTCCGAAGTGGGGTCAAATCCAATCAAATCATTTTTACTTGGATATTTATTAGTTCGGACCAATATGTAATTATAAGGCCCAATCAAATAAATTTCTTCTGAGAATGCTTAGGTGCCAAAATAAATAGACTAAAATAGTTTTAAAAAAATCTTATTCTTATCTAATTTAACTACAAAATATTTGTTGGCTTAACCCCCTTTTTTATTCAAACTTGTTAGCTAGCTACATTACACAGATTTGTTTATTTCACTAAACTGAACTGAACAATCATTGGTATGCTTAATACATGTTGATTAATATGTGTTCAATCATATGCCAATGAGACAAGCCATCTTTCTATTCGCAAGTGGGATAACTCATCGAGTAATTTCATCCTTACATCAAACTTTGAAATTGTTCAATCAATTTCATGTCATTATCCTTATTTCCCAACAAATGGAGAGCATACACATACAACATTACTTCTAGATCCCATATTTGCTTAAAAACTGTATCACCAAAATCAAAATTTGAAAAGATTCATTTATCAAAACTTAAAAAACTCATAACATTTTTGTAACAATTGGCTTCTAAAATTCTCAAAAAACTGATAACTCTTGTACTACCTAGGATGCACTTTCTTCTTCTTTAGATGACAATTATGATCATTATTCACACTAGTCCCACATCCCAATTTCCTCTTCATTTCTTTCCAAATTCCAACTTTCTCCTTCCCTCTCAAAATCTGTCTCTTCATAACACAACATTCTTTCTCCAACTCCAATACTTTACTTCCCATTTTCTCCATTTCTTCCTTCACTTCTTCATCATCACAATCTTTCACTTCTTTAACAATACTATCTCTAAGCTTCAGCTGTGCTAAAAACAAGACTTGAACCACGACTCTCAACGGAAGCCTCTCATTTTGTGCAGCATGTTCACATGCCTCATTAGATAACTTGTTTATATCCAAAACGCCACATAGTTCCTCGCGTTCGGATTCTGTCAAATGTCTATGTTTGTCTAAGTATATGTTAACTGCTCTGTATATACCATCAGATTTTCTTTGAGTACCTCTTGATATTGCCAAAGACATATCAGCAAACGCGAGAAATGTGGTCGGTTTCAAATCAATGTCTGATGAGATTTCCGCCAAGAATTCATCGATTAGTTCGGATACCGAATTTAGTCCGGTAGCATCTAGATTGTCGTAGTTGTTGTAGAAATTCGTTAGAATCCTTCTAACACATTCGGTGTCATATTGTTCGTCTTTCGTGTATCCTTGTGAAGGTATAAGCAAGTCTTGGACTGAAGCTTGGTCTAATTGGTTTCCGATTCTGATCTCCAATCCATTTTTGCATTCGGTTTTCGCGTCTAGGGACATCGAAAATCGAAGCATTTGGAACAGAAATGTGCAGGGGAGTAGCCCTTTTTCATGAGGGAGAAGTTTCTCTAAAGCTTCAATTATTTCTCTTTGAGAATCTCTTTTGTAGATTGGGAGGGTCTCTCCTATTTTGTTCTCATTGCAAAATAGCCATTTTTTTGCGTACTGGCATAGATTTGCCGCGATATATTCTTGGGGGACTTGACGGTGAATTATACGGCGGATTGTGTGTGCGTAAAGCCTCAAGGAGAGTGTAGTTAATTCTTCGGATTTCCAATCGAGATCGAATAGCTTTCTTCTAAACTTCGGCTTAGAAAAACTCTCCTTTTCGTCACTTTCGTCATCGGATGTTAAAATCTTGATTGGTTCTCCTAGTAGACATGGTTCGTTTATCGCTTTCGAGACCAAAGATTCGATGCAATGATCAACTAGGCCAAGATGTAAGGCTTGTTTCAGAACATGTTCTGTACTCTTTAAAGCTTTGATTGAATTGTTCCAACTAGGAACTATTTGCTCCTCAAAATACGTAAAAGCCTTTCTTAATAGATTGTTAGGACAATGGCTCTCGGTCATTCCTAGGTAGTTGGCGACACAAGCAACACGGATAACGTTTTTGGTCGAGAGATTGATCTCGAAACCATGGCAGAATCTGGCTACGAGCTCCAAAGATTCTTGATCGGCTGGGATATCATTGATTTGGAGTGAGAGTTGTTCTTGATCGGGGCTCGTTTGTAACAAATTTGCAATCTTTGCAGATTTTTGAGCCAAAAGTTCCTAAGAGAAAACGAAAATCGATCATTAAAGTAGATGAAGTTTAGGATATGTCTGATTCTTGAATTTCAGCGAGTAAAATGATAAGAAAAACGACCATAAACAAGAAACGAAGCTCAATGTTCTACTATTTTATGCCGAAAAAATATTTTACTTAATCCAAGAACCAATCAGATGCTCAATGTAAATTTAAGATTACTTTTTACCTTGTCCACTGTAAAAGTTGATCCACAGATATGAAGCTGAATTTCTGATGATAATTTAGACTTTGGTCTCCTGAAAAACAGAAAAAAAAAAAAAAAAATGTGACAAGGTTTGATTAGATTTTAAAACTGAAGCTATGAAAAATGTGGATATGTACCAGGTAGGAAATTCTAGGCCTTGTCTAGTTGCCATCGCATGTTACCCTTCTCTTTCCAGATTCTGAATACTATAAATAAATCAAGAAAATATGAATAAAAACACACAATTAAACAAAATGAAATAAAAACATAACTCTTTTTCTCTCGGTTGTTGTAGAAGGAGACAAAATTGTGCTAGCTGAGGTTTCTTTAAAGCAATGAAAAAATAGTTTCACAAACTCCAAATCAAAATAAAAGAAGCAATTAAGGGCTTCAATTTTTTTTTAAGAGTAGATATCCAAAAGTGAGCAATTTACGGTTCTGTTTATGAGGAGGAGATAATGGGATATTTCAAATAAAATCAAACATGGGTTTTTACCATTTCAAAATAAACCAAACTTCTGTTGAGAAGTTCATGGGATATTTTTAACTGATCATATAGTAAACGAGTTGGAACACTTGGTCTTCTCAGCCAAAAAATATTTTACTTCTATCTATTTTTTTATATTGAAAATACAGTGAGCAAATTCTTAATTTCGGCATTACCGGTTCGGTTCGTAAACCGCTTGATAATATTGAAATCGAAAAGAAATAAGGTTTGGTAATTTGACTTGTACGAAATACCGAACTGACATTTAGATTATTTCGTCATTCAGTACGAAATGAATGTTCGATTTTGCACGAATTGGTCGATTTATCGAACTGTGTGCACAATCATACTCCTCATGACCCCAATATATATAACTATGCTTAGACTAAACTCAAATACGATTAATCAATATTCGATTCAAGTTAATTTCATAGTTAAATTCTAGATTAATGCCACATTTCAATCATGTGCACGATACATCTAAATCATCACATACCACTTAGGGTAATTCTTGCTATGAGATAGCAAGAATTACCCTAAGTGGTATGTGAATTCTTGCTATCATTCATATAAAAAGTGCAATACAATTGTTTTGAGATTGGTTATACTCAACCAATCACAAACAAGTTGGATGTGTTGGTTATTTAATTAAAAAGTGTTATTCAAAATTAATAAAATAATTAAAAATTAAGAAGACACAACCTTTCAATTAAAGAGTTGTGTATGAAGAGTTGTGACTTTTCCTAAATAATCATTATTTCTCTATAAATAGAGAGTATTTTTTTTCTTCTAGATAACATATTAACACATGAAAATTACTACACATTGTTATTAATAGCGAGCTAATGTCATTTTACCCATGTGAAATGCATAGTGATTAATTTACCTCCATGTGATTTGAGAAAGAGCATTTTACCTCTATGTTAAGATTTAAAAAAAGCAATTTACCTCATTTAGCCGGAGAGTGTAACTCATTTGCCGAAATTGAGATTGGGCATGGAAAGTGTTTCATAACATAGGAAACACAGATGAGAAAATTGTCACATTTATCATAACATATGGGGGTGAACTGCCATATCTTCATAACACAGTGGGGTAAATTTCCATATATAAAAATGTCAAGAAGGCAGTGTGAACTTTTGTAAGATTATAGGGGGTCAAATGCTATTTTTTAAATGTGAACATTATGAATATCACATGAGTGTAAATTGCTATTAACTCTATTAATAGTAGAACAATATAGAGAAGGCAATCAAGAATATCGAGAGTTCTCTTATTTTCTTATTCTAGTGCAAGTTAAGAGATTATGAGTGGTTCGTTGTATCTTGGGAGTACGTAGTACGCCGTAAATTGTGTGCACTGGGGCAAGGCGAGATTCTACTCTTAAGGAAGTGTTATTTCTAGCATGCCTTGAACCGGGTTTTTTATTCTAATCTTTGCTCTATTTATTATTATTTTGATTGAGTATTATTATGTGATATATATTGATCATGATTTTGCCTATTAATTGTGTACATGTAATCTAAATATCAAATCAACAAGATGGGTTCGGCCAAGCCCAATTTTGATACCCAACAATACTTAATAAATTAAGTTTGATCCAATCAATTAACCAAAATATGCATGGAGGTTTTTATGATATTATTATTTTTGCTTTTACACGAGTCTAGATTATAAAATATTCCATGTATATAGTTTTAGTAAGTAATTATAAATATTTCTCCATTCATATACACAATTTTAAAGTAGTACATTCTAGATAAGTTTGTAAATATATCTAATAAATTTTTCGTGCTTTTCCCTATCATATTTTTGGGGCAATTTTTACTTTTATATTTTCTTTTTACTTTTATAAAACTTAATATTTAAGAGGGCTTCCATTAGGGTGTTGGGACAATAAAAAGGAATATTTCTTGTAAATTTTTTTTTTCCAAAATCACGATTAAAAAAAATTGTCCCAAAACCATGATTAAGAAGAGAGAGATAAAAAGGTATTAAGTTTTTGTCTAATATCCTTTCCATACATTAACTCGACAAATTTAATTTGTGTAGATGTTAGTAATTGTAGCTAACATATGAAAAATTAAGTCCGCAATCAAAACTATCGACATGATATATATTGTGTGCGCGCGTGTATGTTTAAGTCAACTACCCTCCCTCAGTTAATAAGGACTTAGGAAGCATGTTTAGCATTTCCCAACCTCTATAAATTTATTTTTAAAAAGAATTCAAGTGAGCTTAATTATATATGTGTGAAGATTGGCTACCTAAATAATCTTGTTAACTCCTTTATTTAATTCGTTGAAATAAATCAAATCATACATTTTTTCTCTTAAAATAATAATTTATAACGAATCGAGTTGATCTTAAACGTGTGGTGGAACTTATCAACAAAATATATGGTTATTAAACCATTTTTTACTCTAAATGTTTGTGACTCAGAGGTTTTATCAAATTGCATGATAAATAGAGGGTTGAGATTGATTTATGCTATTGCTGCATCGATCGATCCCATAAATCATAATATCTTTCTATATCACAAAAAAACTGTTTTAAGTATATTTTCCAATGATTGATTAGCTTCAGTTGAGCAATAATTTTTTTTGGTAAAACAGTTTAGCAATATGACCTATAGCAAATTTATTTTAAGTATATATCATAATTAATTGTTTTGTTTACACCATATTTTTACCAGATGGGTTGTTGCGGTTAGGTAATGTGCCCAGATTGCATGGAGCTAGGGAATTACTGGTTAGTGGGACCCATTTCTTTTCAGAAATATAAATATACAAGCTGTACTTATAACAGAAAACTAAAATATAGGAGAATTAAACTCTTATAATATATAACTACTACAATTTAGGCTAAAGCAGGTTCAAATTAATTTCTGTCTTTTAAGTTGGAGAAGAAAGGAAAAACATATTATATTATTATATACTATAAGAATAGAGTGAAGAATAATCGCATAATGCAGTGTTTAAGGGATTATTATTTCATGCAGAAGTTCCATAAATTAAAAAACCATCCTCATTTTATTTTATGATACTCAAATTAAATATATAGCATACAAGTGAGGGAAAGGTGAAAACAACCCTATTTAGATCGATAGTGCAATAGAGAGCCTAAGATTTGACGTGAATCATTGACTCTAGACATAGTAATACGAAGAAGAGGAAATTGTTTCAAGCACCTACAAAAATATTATTATTGGTCAAAAAGATTTATCCACGTATTCAGTAACATTCAAACTAAATGTCATGTTAAATTAACGCATCAATTAAATCTATGAAAGAAATCATAAATATCCTACAAAATAATTATTCAGCATTCCACAGTCCGTCCACACCATTCAGTCCTCTTCCAACTTTAAGTGCGAGAAAAAATTAATGACAAAATTCCAAAAGATTGTTTTTTTTTTTTACTATATATAAGTAAAAATTGTTACTATATTATCGTAGAGGGAAAGAAAACACGAGAGAATAATTGGTCAGTGCAAATCATTCAGAAATAAGGAGATCATGTGTGGGCCCCATGGCATAGGAATCTCAATGCAACAAACTTTCCTCATTGTGCCCATTTATAACAGAATAAAAAGAAAAAGTTTGTCAGTGTCACAACATAAATAAGAAAAATTGCAAATTCAGCTACCGACTTTCAAATCATATAAAATTGTTCATAATTTTTGTACTCAAAACATAACGGTCTGTTTGTTTGGTGTTTGGGAGAGTAGTGGAGGTTTGTGAAATAATTTCGATTTGCGTAATGTAGTTTGTTTGGATTTTGAGAGAGTGGTTTGAGAAATAAAGTAGGTGTAGATTTTTTTGGAAGAGTTGGGTTGTAGGTGTAAGATGTGTAAGATTTTGTGTCAAATCATGTTTGTTATGTGAGATAAATTGTGTAAGAGATATGTTACTTTATGTCAAATCAGTGTAGAGTTTGTATAAGTTTTGTTTAGAGATAAGAAAATTGTTGTTTGTTTGGTTTTTGAGAGAGTAGTTTGAGAAAATTGAGATATAAAAAATTTATTTCAGAAAGTAAAAAACATGTTTGTTTGGCATTTCCCAAACACGAATTTTTTTTGGGAAACACCAAACAAACAGGCCCTTAATCTTAATTTTAACATACTTAATCTTTTATCTTTAAATTAGGTCATATTGGTACAATTCGAATTTAAGCCAAAAATTTACTAAAAAATAGTCCAATCTGACAAAATGTGTTAGTTTTGTGATTGAAATCTGACAAAGTTAATAAACCAGCACCAATCAAACAATGTTCAGACATATGTTTTGTGAAACTCAATTTTCAATTTATAAAAGACATTTATTTGACACCTACTATATATTTTTCTCTATAAAACTATTGATTGGACAACTATCACATTTATTCCTCTTCAAACCCAAACATCCGACCCCTATCGAAATGGAGCCGTTAATTCTACCCCACATCTAAATATACAAAATTTTCAAATAAATATATCATCATAAACCTTGGTGATATGTACTTTAGTCTCATAGTCATGAATCTTTAGTAGTGTTAGTCTCATATCTTATGAAGTTATACTTTTTGTACCAATTTGGTCTAGTATGTTAAAATAATTATGTTTTTGTTCCCAATTTTTAAAAATGTTTTACACTCTTTGTCAGGCAGATGGGATATCTCTATCTTGGTTTTAAATATTGGAAAATTCTTGCATAGACCTAGTCTATGAGGTTTTCATAGACCTTGTGATTGTAAATACACCACATAATACATTGTGGCGTATTTACAATCACAAGTTCTACCACTAAGATATTAGACCTGGTCTATGTAAGAATTTTCCATACATATTTGATCCTAAATTGAATCCAAATTAGATGATATGAAAAAAAGTACAATTTGTTTTTTTTAAAATTTATACCAAATATAATTTTGTAAAACATGAGAATAAATGTGGACTAAAAGTGCAATTTCCCCCATCATAGTCCCCTCTTAACCCACTCCATAACAAACCAACCCACTCCTCAATTCTGATTCTGTAACTACATATATGGAATTCTAGTTGCCCTCTTCTCACGAAAATCATAGTAGTTTCATCTTTTTTGTCAATGTACTGCAACCCATTTCTTGAATTGAGCAAAATATACAATCTTTTTAGAAAAGACAATCCAGTATCGTTTTTCTTGCAACCAAGAAAAGGAAAAAAAGTTAGGGTTTTCAAACTTGATTTTTTTCTGCAGTCTCCATGATTCCCTTTTCATGGTTTCTATTATGAATTTGTTCTTATCCACTTTACACTTTTCTGTTTCTTTCTTGAAGGTTTAAAGATAAAGAAAGCACCCAAAATATAGTAGACAAAGGACCCATTTTGAAAATATGTATGAAGAAAGTGTTTGTTTTGATTCACACAGAGGATTGGTTCAAACTGAGAATGATTTCTCCAAAACCCATTTACAAAACTGCAATTTCTCCATAAATGAACAATCTTTTTCAGAAAATCACGAAATGGAGATTCAACAGCAACTTAATTTGGAAATGGAACAGAGTTACAACAATACCAACATCAATGAGCTGCAAAATGGGGTTCAAAATCATTTCATTCAAGAAATTGTGAATGATTCAAACTGGAATGGAATGGGTAATAGTAGTTTTGATACTGATCATAATCAAATCCAAACTCCATATCCAAACACACCTGATTTACTCAATATGTTCCCTTTACCTAGATGCTCTGTTTCTTCTCTGCTTCAAAATTCATCAATCACTCTTTCAAATAAATCTTCTTCTACTTTATTGGGTAGTGTTGTTTATAATGATCCTTTGTTACCGTTGAATTTACCCCCACAGCCACAGCCCCCATTTTTGAAAGAGTTGCTTCATTCTTTACCGCATGGGGGTGGGGGTACTTATGTTCAGAATGGTTCTTTGTTTGATGAGAGAGATTTGAGTTGTGGATTTTATCAAGATGGAGGAGATAATAAAAGTTTTGATAATGGGGTTTTTGAGTTTAGTGCAGGGGAATTTAATTCTGTAGGTAAAAGTAATAAAGATGGAAAAAAAACTAAACATCAATCTACTGAGAAAGGCAGAAGAGTGCTCTTGAATGACAAGTTTCAAGCTTTGAGGAATTTGGTCCCCAACCCTACAAAGGTAAATGAGTTTTTCTATCTGGGAAATTAATTTTATCAAAAGGGTGTCCTCTAATATTTGAGGAAAATCTATGTTTATTTTAGTATAAAAGAGTTATACATGTGTTCCATGATGAATTGAAAACATTAAATGACAAGTTTCAAGCTTTAAGGAAATTGGTTCACAACCTTACAAAGGTAATGGGATTTCCATTTAGGAAACAAATTTTATAACAAGGAAAAAAAAAAAAAAAGAAGGTTTTCATAGCATTAGGTTATAGAAAATTGTGATTCATTTCTTGTTCATTCCATTATCATTTTACTCACTGAAATTCAAGAACCAAACATATATAGTCTTAATGTTCGGAGAAAATCTGTGTTTATTTTATTATATTCTATGATTAGGAAGAATTAATTGTTACATATATTCCATATGCACAAAATTAAGATTGTATCTTTTGTTATAAATTGTTCTTTCTTTCTGCATTGTTTCTAACATGTTTTGTGAGGACAATTTAAAGAATGATAGAGCCTCAATTGTGGGGGATGCTATTGACTATATCCATGAGTTAAAAAGGACAGTTAGTGAGCTCAAAGTGTTAGTGGAGAAGAAGAGGTGTGCAAGAGAAAGGCTCAAAAGGCCCAAGACAGAAGCAGATGAAGCTGTATTTGAAGGGAATAATGACTCAAAATCTTTGAATGGCTCAGCACTTAGGAGCTCATGGCTTCATAGAAAATCAAAGAATAGCGAGGTTGATGTACGAATAATCGACGATGAAGTTACTGTGAAACTTGTTCAACAAAAGAGGATTAATTGTTTGCTTACAGTATCAAGGGTTCTTGATGAACTTCAACTTGATTTACATCATGTTGCTGGTGGGCTTATCGGAGATTATTACAGCTTTTTGTTTAACTCCAAGGTACACTTATGATCTCTAAAACGATATAGGTTAAAGCCACAAAGAGAGCAAAAAATGAGACGAACACGGTATCTAATTTATTTTATTTTTAAAAGTAATCAAAACTTTCTTTTCTTGCAGATTTGTGAAGGTTCTATAGTATATGCAAGTGCCATAGCAAACAAGGTTATTGAAGTTGTGGATCAAGAGTATGCAGCTATTTTGCCAACTAATAGCTATTAGGTATGTATAAATCATCTATTTAAATTTGCTCTTATCTTTGCAGAATTGATCGATCATATACAATTATTTAATCTATGAGATTAATTAGAGCTTGCATGCAATATCATAATCAATTACCTTATGGCAATTTTCATGCGGTCTTTCCTTCCCATACTAGCGTTATTTGGAGTCGAGTTGAATCAAACAATATGTCAATTAAATTAATTAGTTTATTTTTGTTATTGAGTTGAGATTATTGCAATCAACATAATCGAGTTTGAATAATCGAACTCAAGTAGCTTAATAGTTTTATTTATAATTTTCATTTATTCAGTTGATATTAAAAACACACCATATATCATTCCAGATCAAATCTAAATAACACTATTTACTTTTATTAATAAATTTGTCTTCCTAAAATCACATATCAAAATATGTCTTCATTTCCATATCCACCGTACTTTGTAAAGATACATACAACTAACTTCTAAACAAAATAATCATATAAATAAGCATCAGAAGTTATTTCGATCGGTTTCTTACTTTATGTACAAAATTAAATATTAATTGATATGCATGTTTTGTTTCTTTTCATGTTTGCAGAATTTTGGAAGCTCTTTATCTCCAAGAAGGCGTGTAGACCTACATAATTTATATATATGATCATGTAAGCAATTAGAATGTAGTGAACATTCCAAGAATCTTCTTAATTATATATAACAGAAATGCATGTTTTAATAAGATAATTCTAATTAAATTTGGTTATTCCTGCTGAAATGCCCTTATACACACCACACCACACCACACCACCCCACCCAAAAAAAAAATTATAAATAAATAATACTCTAAAAAAAAAGGAAAACCAGTTGGAAGAAAAAGGCACCTAGTCAAACTTCCTTTTATGACCTTTCCTACTTAAGGCAAACAAGTAGTACAGTTAGGCTAAGTCTTCCCAGCCAAACAGTCCCCAACACAACACCAACCCTTTCTAAGAAAAATAAATAAACCAAAAGGAAATCCCAAGACAGAGAAAAAGACGAGTGGAATCTATCGTAGAAGTTTAATTAGGAGGCATACACATGTTTATCAAAAACATTATTACAAATTAAGCAACAAAAAATATGCTAGATTAGGTTAAGTGTAGCATAAAATAAATAATATATGGTCGGATGTGGAGATTAGAACTGAATTATCCTTATTAACCCAATTTCGGGGATGCGGAAAAAGATTATTTTTCTTCAGGTTTCATTTGATTTTCTCCACATAATTTAGTGCACGCCATTTTTGTGGGATACTTGTTTCCTTGACCCAAATCAACAAGTTACAAGATTATCATCATATGATTAAACCAAAACCAACATGAAAATGACATTCACAATTGAATAATCAAGTTGTTGTACAGTAACAATTAATATTTTTTTTTTTTTTTTTTTTTGGGTACATACAATAACAATATCAACCGCTCGAGTAATGTAAGCAATTCCCCACACTTCATTCATGTGATACTAAAATTTCTCTTTACATCGTATTCCTTACTTTCTAAAAGGGTTAATTTGCAATTACTGTTTCTGTTGCATATTTGTCAAAATGGGGTTCCTTACTAATTAGAAACATAATATTTATTTTTAGGACAGTAATTGTAAGACTCTTTTTATACAGTTCTGAAATTTGAAGTAATTAACCTCCATTCAATAGATATTATTACAGTATTAATTTCCAACTTTCCAATCTGAATTCTGTACATTATTTACCCACCCTTATCCCCTAGGTGAAATAGTTAATCATTTTTCCAACCATTCATGTGAAACAAGAAAAAGAATTCAAGTTTATTTAATTCAAATAACAATAAAGAAATGACAAAACAAACGTGAGCATGCAGGGGAGTATTAGTGAGAATAATAAAATAAAATAAAATCCTATTGTAGTTTAATCAGTGACAGCTATATATGTTGACAATCAAAATTTGTATTATTTGTCAATTTTGTTGTGCATAACGATGATACCGAACTACTAATTTCGAGTTTTATGTGTGTGGTTCAGTATTTAAACTTAAAAACATTCTTTTAGCACCTTAAAACAAGATTTCAAAGGATAATCAAATGTTATATATAGCCTCATAAATAAACAGCATATAAATTAATTACATATGGTAAAAGGCCAACTGAACTGAAAAAAGAAAAAGAAAAAGAAAAAGGACACACACATATATAAATTAGTGCAAATCTCTTCTCTCCTAAACTGAGTGTTACCTAAAGTATGAATCAGGTGTCAACACAATAAAAAACAACAGCTCAATGTAGAAACAACATTGTTCAATCATTTTTTATTTTATTTTGATAATTATTGTTCAATCAATTTGCAAGCTTAGCAATCCACGCCATATATAATTATATATACTTACACTTCGTACTTGACGATGATACTCTTCATATCGATCGCATGGCGCAATTTCTTCTCCTTGTTAGGAGAAACAGACCTTCCAGTCTCAGTTCTTCGATGCCGAGTCCCCCAATCCCACGTTCAAAATCTGCCCCCGATATCAGCAGCCCCATTTCTCCTCCCAACCCCAACGTGCACCCCCCTTCGGCCAAGTCAACTCGCTCGACTGGCTCACCGGTTATTAACTGGCCAAAGAAGAAACTCGGTGAGTATATCACACGAAAAACAAAGAATTCAAATCTAACAGAAGAGAGTCTCCAAGAGTTCAACAGAAGAAATTCATTAGTAGAAACAAGATACAATTCTAGCAGCCCTTATTACAAAGGATTGATAGACTACACTCTTGATATTAACAGAGAAAAATTATCGGGATCGAGCCCTGGAAGGGAGAGCCATGCAACAAGTTTTGTTACTTCTGGTTCCAAGACCAGTTTTGCTGTAAGAGTGCAGGAATGGGGGTCTTCATGCTTTACTCCGAAAAAGAACGAGAAAAGCTCTTCGGGTTCGAGTTCTCAGGACACTCGTAAATGGACTTCGTCTTCTTCTTCATCAAAAAACACAGAAAGTGGACTGGCAGTAACAAAAATCAGGACCAAGACGGCGAAAAATGATTCCGAAGCAGAAAGGAGAGTTACTTTTCAGTCCTTGGAAACAGAAAATACTTTAATTTTATCAACTAAAGAGAAGCCATTAAGGGAGAGAGATTCTGAAACACCACCATCTATGCTGCCGCCGCCGCCACCACCTGAATCATTACCATATCCACTTCCACTGGTAACACCGCCAACTGCACAACCAAAAGAACTACTCCCAACTGCACAAACTCCACCACCACCACAGGCATCACTTCCATCTGCACCATTACCGAGGAATCCAGCTGCTGGTGTTATATACGTTAACAGAGAGACAAACACAATAGAAAATGAAATAAAATACGTGTGGGCAGACAAATATAGGCCTTTTTGGTTGCAAGATTTTCTTTGCAATAAGTTAAAGGCCCTTTGGCTACAGAGCATGATAAGAAATTGGGATGATGACGCAAAAGAACGAGGTCACTTTATATTTGAAGGAAACCCAGGGGTGGGAAAGAGAACCATGATTTGGGCTTTGCTTAGAGAGGCCTTCGGACCAGATAAAGTACAGGTAGACATTACAGTTAAAATCTAAAGCATATGAACTTTGTAACATTAATAATCTTAGTTTGCAGAAAGAATATAATTCACACTTTAATTGAGATCGATTTGCATGTTATGAGGCTAAGCTTTAACCATCTTTATCAATAAAACAAAAACGTGTGTTATTGGAACCAAAACTCATACATTTGAATCACAGTAAACCTTATTTTGTATATGATCTGAATTATTCAATATCTTGTATTCATTATCCACAGGCAAGAGAAGAATGGAAGAAGTTTTATTTAAAGGTAAATTTCAATATTCAATTTTTTAATTTTTTTCAAATTTCTTCAATCCTTAACAATTTTCTTTAGCCCTACAGCATCTCATTACATTAATGATGCAACAAAATGGAATCTTACTATATGAATGATTTTCCTTTAATTTTCTTAATTTTTGGGTCTTACTCCTCCACATAGTATCAAAACTAGAAAAAGTTCCAAAGCAAGGTTATAGCTTGCATAAAGCCCAGCAATCAAACATATGTCATACATAGTTCTTCAGCGACAGAGTCCAAAGAATCTCATCTAATGAGTGCTGCAGACAAATTACTAGAAATATAAAAATAGTGGTCATAGAATAAAGAGACATGTAAGGTCTTTTTTCCCCCCGAAAGGTAGACATGTAGGATTTCACAGACGAATCAAGTAGAATAATAGGTCAAGTAAAGAGGAAAGAAGTTTTCCTGTAAATAGTTTCACATGAATATAAAACGAATCTCATGCATTTCAAACTTGCACTTACACCACAATTCAAAATTCTTAGCTCACGACCATAAGAACCTGATCAACCCTACTCCATAAACTGAGGTATGCTGCTCATGAACTCTGATGCACTGCACAAAACTCATAGTGCTTAAAGTGGACCTCATAGCAATATCCTTTACCTACTTGTACTCATAGATGAGATAAAAGCACAAGTCACTAGACTGTTTTTCTACATTGACATCATTATATTTCATTCACAGGGAGAAGCAGTGAGCAGCATCCTCGTAAACTTAATGGTATCACCACACCATACTGAAGTCAACCTTTCTGAACTTAAAGGTTACGAGAAACATATCCTTGTTGAACTTATCAAAGAGAAAAATAAGAATTCGACAGGCGCAACTTTGCACAGTAATCGTGAGAACTGCAGAGGTATGGCAATACTTTCTAAAGCAATTATTTCCCTTTGGAGATACAGACCAATGACATATCATGTTATCAATATAACCCATGCAGCTATTATCCTATATGAAGCAGACAAGCTATCAACTGATGCCCTGTCATATATCAAGTGGATGCTAGAGAAATTTGACGGGTGTAACAGGGTGTTCTTCTGCTGCAGTGATGCCTCAAAGCTCCAGGGTATAAAGCCACTATGCACATTTGTGCAACTCCTTGAACCTTCCAATGAAGAGGTATCAGTCTCATGTTTAACATCTCAAATTCATTCACTTTTAAACCTTTGGATGACGTCAAAGTTTGTCTTTCATGAATAAAATTCCCTGTCCTTTTGTAGATTGTCGAAGTTTTAGCATTCATAGCAGGAAAGGAAGGGATACAGTTACCTCACCAGTTGGCAAATGAAATTGCTAACAATTCCAAGAATAACCTAAGACAAGCTATACGCTCATTTGAAGCTACTTGGCACTTCAAGTAATGTCCATCAGTGCACAGATAATTATTTCTATATTGGTAGTCATATTTGTCCTTTGAACATTGTAGTACTTACATAAGATCATCCATTTCTCATACCTTATTTGTTCAATGAAGTGGCTGCCATTCTTCGTTAAAGGAAGTTCAGGATATCAAAACTGGGTGGGAAGATAAAATAGCCAATATTGCTAGGAATGTGCTAGAAGAGCAAAGCCCAAAGCAGTAAGTACCATAAAACATATACATGACTACTCACTCAGTAGTAGGACATTCAGTTCTAACAGTAAGAAATTCATCTTCTTCCCTGTAGGCTATATATTATCCGTGGAGAATTACAAAATCTTATAGAGCACAATGTAGCTCCGGAGTTCATCTTCCAAGTAAGAACGTTCTATTTTTTTATTTTTTTGTTTACCATCAAAGAATACACTGTTATATTAACTAATTCTATTTTATGCAGACTCTAAGAGAAGAACTAAAAAAGATCATGCCTGAGCAGTTACAGCCACAATTTAACAATCTATATGACGAATATCAAGTATATATGTCAATATATATTTTTCCCTCTCGATAGACTTGCTTGTATGTACCAAAAGTGCCATAGCACGGATGGCTAACCAATTCTCTTATTCACAGAAAAATCATGACATTAAGAAGAACTTGGCAAATGCACATCAACATGAGGAACTTGCTAAAAGACAAAATGATCAAAGAAAAAATGTCCAACAGTTCATGAGGATTGAAGGTAAGACTAAATTGGTGACCAATGAAAACCGTTTACAATTTTCAGGATTTTAGTGGTTTAAAGTTTAGGTGCTCTAGGTGAAATAAGAAATCATTACTTTTAGATAGATAAATGCAGGTCCTTTCACTTAGAAAAAGAAAAAAGAGAGAAAATGAAGATAAAAAGGAAATAATTGAAAGAAAATGCAACTTCAAGAATCTTATTAAGGGTAACCAAAAATACTACAACACTCATTTAGCAAGAATGCTCATGCCACAAGGGTTTCAGTTGACTGTGTAAATATCACTTAGTCACAAAAAACACCAGTTACCAAACTGACTAATTTTAGCAGGATAAAAAATATCAGTTCTATATATATATATATATGTCCAATCACAAAATTTACCAGCTCAAGCATGCTCCTCTTTGTTTGTCAAACAGAAACTTTTGCATTAACTCTTTGGATCTCATTTTTCAGAGTTTATAGCAAGATTCATGAGTTGGTACAAGGGCTTGGTTATAAAGAACAAGGAAGTTGACCAGATGCAGTCCAGGGAGGCTATTTGATGGTTTGCCATCTCTTACACAATACTTTTCATAGTTACTTTGTTGTAAATGTTTTGAGTCATTTTCCATCATAAAATAAGACAGATAATGAACAATACCTTAGTTTTATAACTTATAAAGCTGTATATGTAAATGCATTTAAGGTGTGCATACTCATTCAAGGTCATTTCCTACTTCATACAAAAAAATAAAAAGTTATGTTACAATGTATAATTTTGTAGTCTTAGTCTTGTCCCATATTGGAAATTTATGAATATATAGCGCTCCTTGTTAAGAGTGAGGCACAATCTCACAATAACAAACATTTAACAGCACTAAAAGTTTTCTATCTATCTCTCTCATAAATTTTCACATGGAATCAGAGTCATACAGTAACCTTGGTTCTGATATTGTATCAATTCGGCGAAAGCTTGAGCAGAACCAAAGGGTTCGCTCGTCAGCTTTCTGGACGCCTTTTATGGCGAACTTCTGCCGCATTATCACAAAAAAATGACATAATTCTAACCAAATTTTGTGTTGTGCCAATCCAATACATATAGCAGCCGGAGTTTCACTGGCTAAGGATCATTTCGGAGCTCCTATAAAATCTTGAAAACAAGGGTATATTTGCATAAAAGATTTATACATAAGTTGAGGCTACCAGTGACCAATCAACTACAAATTCAGGGGAAAATAAAGTATTGTGTTGAAAAAAGTCACAACGTGAGCAGTAAATATATCCACGAAATAATAAGTGAAGCCTATTAGTAATTTACTATATATAAAACAAGCTAATTTGTGTTGGGTTATCCGTTCCACATTTACTGTACAAATATTGGACATTTAAAGACCAAACTGAAAGGGAGAAAAGGAGATAATACCCATAGGTTACCTCGGCCTTTTGGCAAATAACACATTTAACACATGAACATTTAGAATCTGCCCCAAATTCCTCTCATCTCATGAATATGCACATATGTCACAAAAGTAATCCCCCAATCAAAAAATTCTCACCCGCCATTCCTAAGACCTGCAGAAGATATAGTGTTCATGAAACAAACAAACATACACAGACCGGATAGTGATCTGCCAACAACAAAATAACATCAAAAAGTAGAATACTTATGTTTTTGAAATGAATAATGAATTTCACTATTTAATGTTATTGCGGGAGAGATCGAAAGGCATACTTTGGTCGGAAATATAATGGTAGAGAAGTGGTTGCCGTTGAGGAAGAGAGAGGAGGGGATAATAACCAATAAGATTTGATGCTCATGGAATATTTCTTGGTAAAAGAAAAAATATTTTCTTTCACATATCATAATTAATTTTTAATCATTATTTAAAAATATCTGAAAATTTATTTTAACTCCGCACGAAAAATGGGGTATATATTTTCTTGAGATGATTTACAAGTAATTATCTTAGTCCGTCAATACATGTTGGCTCAGTTGGTAAGGACGGACTATTTCTCATTATAAGATTGTGAGTTCGATTCTGCTGCCGACGTGAGGACTGTGTTGGTGGGCGATTTGTAAGTATCTCTATAAGCGACCTTTGGTCCTGGAGGCATGCCCTGGTCCGTGATGGTGACCGGAGCCGAACCCACGCAAACTTTTTTGTAACAAAAAAAAAAAAATTATCTTAACCCAACGAAATAATTACTTAAATTTTTAATATTTTTTAGTGAACTAGAAAAGTAGGTGTATGTTGTATGTTCTACATATCTAGTTAAATTACTTCTCAATTCAACAATCGTTTTTCTGACTATTAATTTTAACCACTTTCATATATTTTCACTCTATATTTAATTTCTATTATGGTTAATTGAACAAAAGGCGGATACACTGCAACATAGGTGATCTCATGATGAAAGAATTGATTTTTGCTTTTTTATTTTATCTCTTTAACTGCCTTTTTTTTTTTTTTAATAATTGTGTTTCTAATTGAATTTTATGGTTGGAAATAACGGAGTTTGTAGGGAGGACGTGATAAGTCTCAATTTCCATTACTCTCACTCTTAATTTTTCCTATGCATTTTAATTTCTCTATCACATTGTTCTTCAAATAATCAAATGTGTGTGCAGAGTCCTGAATGCAAACCATCGGGTAAGGTTATGAATTACGCCTAGAAATTAATGTTATATTTCCTCTTCATCTCTTTTTTGAGGACGATATTTTTTACGTTAACATTTTTGCAGATTATGTGATCAAGTTGTTACATTTTCTTACCTTCAAATAGGGTTCAAAACATATGTTACATTCAGCATAAGTTGTGCACGTGGGAACGCGTGCGAGGGATGCTAGTGTCATAAAATAGAACAAATTAATGATTGATATTCAATTTATTTGTTAATAAAATGATTATTTTATAAGAAATGATGGCTTTAAATTATGTAAATCAAATATAAAATGATGATTGATTTAGTCGTGATATGCTGAAAATTTGTTCTAAGTTCATTAGAAAATCATTTATTCATTCCATAATAGTAGTTTTCATTTTAAGAGTTGAATTTATTTATTTATTTTGAGGGGTACACATCGTATTTGAATCTCTTATCTAACTAATATAAAATTATTAAATAAAATATTAAAATATTTTTTATTATAGCAAAATACAAAAATCAATATAATGTGTATTCGTAGTTGTCAAATACTAGAAGTCTTATCATCACGAATTTATAACGTGGATGTGACACCAAGTATGACACAGTTATATTGATGTAAAACTCAAATATTTTGCATCGTTTGACAACAAAAGTAATGATATCCTAGTTTTTAATCAAATAGATTTGGGTCCATTTTTAAGTGATTTCATATTCCCTCTCTTACCCTGTCATTTGATGCATATTTTTACCTACCTAATAAGTTGTTCACCTATTTAATCGTTTTGCATCAATTTAACCTTTTTCATCCTAATTTCATTCATTTTTATCCGTTTTTTTTTTGCAACCGATTTTTATATCAGTTATAACCTATTTTCATTGTTTTTTTCGTTTTTCGTCGATTCTAGTTGTTTTTTCCCAGTTAAAACCATTTTTTTTACTGGTTTTACCCTTTTTTTGTTAGTTAAACTCATTTTTGATTGATTTCACTCGTTTTTACCAGTTTAATGCATTTTAACTTATTTCACATATTTTTCGCTGATTTTAAATGATTTTCACCAATTTTACCTAAAATTTCAATGATTTTACATGTTTTCACCGACTTTACCATTTTCATCAATTTTACCCATTTCTTTCACCGATTTTACTCGTTTTTCACAGATTTCACCGTTTCACGGGTTTTCTCCATGTTTCACCCGAATTTTCATCGATTTCACATGTATTTATCAACTTCACAGGCACTCTTTTTACCTGTTTCACCCATTTTTTCACCAGTGTTCATCAATTTCACTAGAATTTTCATCGATTTCACATGTTTACAATGATTTCATGGGTTTTTGTTTTATTGATTTCACAGTTATTCATTGATTTCACATATTTTTCACCGATTTCACCATTTTTTTCTCTAAAAGAATTCCATGAAAATCCAAGGTTATGCATGCCTTCACATTATTGGATATTCCTTTTATTTTGCTTCTCTAGCCAACATAAAATTATGTACTTATCTAAGTCATAAATATTATTTGTTCATTCATAGATAAAATGCGATTATATAACTTTTTTTTTTTGTGTAACATAATAAAATTATGTACTTAGCTAAGTCATAAATATTTTTTGTTCATTCATAGATAAGATGCGATTATGTTTTAACTCTTTTTTTGTGTAACATAATGATATTTTAAGAGAATTGATTTTAACATTTTATTTTTCAAAGGAGTATTTATGATTTATATTGTATTAAATCTTTAAATGATACAAATAACCTGTTTTTACTTAAGTATATTTTGATTTTAACTTATGATAATATTTTATATATTTTTTAGGAGATATTTAAAATTATAGTGTTTTTTTATTTTTTATGGTTCATTTTTACTTGTTATAGGAGAAGAGGATTGAAATTATAAAAGATGTGTATGAGATATTTTTTTGTAGATTTTAGGAGTTGATGTAGGAGGAATATTATAATTATAAGACTCCTTATCTATTTAAATCTCTTCAATTACTTTTATGTGTTTGCCATTGCATTAATTATCACTTTCCAATTTAAATATAGGTATATTAGTCTAAAAAAAAAAACTTAAATTATTCACACTTCTATATATAATAAAAAATATAAATATATAGATAATACAATGTTTAATTACGTGGTATTGTTTATTATATAACTTAAAGAAATAAGTAGAGACGAATAGTTCCAAATAAGATATTTTTGATAACTCAAAGAAAACAAGTAGTCTTGGTAACCATTAATTGAATGAAAAGATAATACAAGCTTTAGGTTCTTTAGCATACAAGAGAAAAAGAGGCAAAAGAATGAGAAGAGAAAAAGTGAGAAAAAGTCTAAATAGCTAGGGCAAATACTAAAAGACTAAACTACCCTTCTACTAAATATATATAAGTTACACTAATAATAAAACTCTAACATCCCCCCTCAAACTCACGATGCAGCAGCAAGAAGCATCGAGAGTTTGTCCACCAAGAAACGAAAACGTGAAACGGAAAGCGGCTTCGTGAGCAAATCAGCAAGTTGCATTGAGGAGGAGAGAAATGGCAAAGTCAAAGTGCCATGCTGAAGATGATGTCGCGTGAAATGACAATCAATCTCAATATGCTTAGTCCGTTCATGAAAAACAGAGTTGTGCGCAATTTGAATAGCACTCTTGTTATCACAAAACATCGGAGTCGGACGAGATATAAAAACACCCATATCTGCAAGTAACCACCGTAACCAGATTATCTCAGTAGTGGTAGATGCCATAGCACGGTACTCCGCTTCTGTCGAAGATCTAGCAACAACACTTTGTTTCTTACTCTTCCAAGAAATAAGAGAGTCACCTAAGAAGATACAAAAACCCGTAACAGACTTTCGATCAACAGGATCACTAGCCCAATCAGCATCAGAGTATGCACGCAACTCTAACGAAGAAGATGATGGAAATAACAAACTTTGAAAGAGAGTACCCCGAAGATACCGTAAGATGCGAAGAACGGCAGCCCAATGAACAGTAGTAGGAGAGGCAATGAACTGACTGACCACATGAACGGCATAGGCAATATCAGGACGAGTGATGGTGAGGTAAACCAAACTTCCAACAATGGTGCGATATAGAGTAGCATCTTCTAATGGTGTCCCATCAGAACTCGAGTAATGAACATTAACCTCTAAAGGAGTATCAACCGTCCTAGTGTCAGTGAGGCGAGCTCGCTCGATGATATCAGCCGTGTACTTAGATTGAGAGAGAAGATAACCACTAGGAGAGTATGCTACTTCAATCCCTAAAAAGTAGCGCAAAGAGCCCAAGTCCTTCATTTCAAACTGGCGACATAATTCAGACTTCAAAACTGCAATCCCATCATTATCATCACCGGTAATAATCATGTCATCAACATACAAGGAAAGCAAAATACGACCTGCATCGGTATTCCTGACAAAGAGAGCTGAATCATGATAACTAGGAGTGAAGCCAAGAGAAGTAATCACAACAGAGAATTTTTCAAACCAAGCTCGTGGTGCCTGTTTAAGCCCATACAATGCTTTCTTAAGCTTACAAACATCACCCGGACTATGAACAACACCTGGGGGCGGAGCCATGAAAACTTCCTCTCGAAGTTCTCCATTTAAGAAAGCATTCTTGACATCCATTTGAGAAAGTTTCCACTGGCGAGCGGAAGCAACTGCAATAAGAGTTCGAACATTAGTCATTTTTGCAACAGCGGCAAAAGTTTCTTCATAATCCATACCATATTGTTGAGAAAATCCTTGGGCAACCAATCTGGCTTTGATCTCTCAACCGACCCATCAGACTTTCTTTTAATTTTGTATACCCAACGAGAGCCAACAACACGTTTGCCGGAAGGCAAAGGAACCAAGTCCCAAGTGTCTGTCTTATGTAAAGCAGATAGTTCCTCAGCCATAGCTTGCTGCCAAAGGGGATCAATAGCAGCCTCTTTATAGGACAAAGGCTCAGAAACAGAGTGAATAGCAGCCAAAAAGGAAGAAAAAGAAGGTGAATGTAGAGAATAAGCAAAATCAGGAAGTTGGGTCGACTTACGAGTACGATGAGGATATCGATGAGCAGGATCAGCAATCACATGAAGCGGTTGGGCGTCCGTAGAAGGAGGGGAATCATCCAAGTTATCAGTGCCAACATTTTGACCCCTGTGATGATTTTGCAAAGGAAAAGAAGTGACAGGAGCATGACTATGAGATGAAGACAAATCAATATCTGTAGTGGAAGGAACATCAGTAGAAAGATTCTCACTATTATCTGAAAAAGGATCAATGTGTATGAGATCTGATTTTTTTAAATTATGAGTATTATCAGGAATGGAAAAGAAAGGAATATGTTCAAAAAACACAACGTGACGAGAAACATATAATTTCTTACTAACAGGATCATAACAACGATATCCTTTATGTCCTGCACCATATCCAAGAAACACACAAACAACAGATCGTGGGGATAACTTATTACGCTCCACACGAGGGCGCAATACAAAGCAAGTACAACCAAAAACTCTCAAAGAAGAATAGTCAGGAGCATGCCCACAATGTTTTTCAAAAGGAAACAGACCTAATGAGTGAGATGATGGAATCTTATTGATCAAGTTAACTGCAGTAAGAATTGCTTCCCCCCAAAATTCACTCGGAACAGATGCAGATATGAGAAGAGAACGAGCAGTTTCAACAATGTGTCTATGTTTTCTTTCGGCTACCCCATTTTGTTGAGGAGTATCTGTACATGAAGATTGATGAACAGTCCCATCTAAGGCAAGTAGTTCATTGAATTTATTAGAGGTGTACTCCCCACCCAAATCACATCTAAAACACTTTATAACAGCCGAATATTGAGTTTTAACTAAAGCCCGAAACATATGATAAATACCAAAAAACTCAGAGCGCCGTTTCATTAGATAAACCCAACAATAACGAGTATAATCATCAATGAATGAAACATAATATCGAGACCCTCCTTTCGTAGCAATAGGAGCTGGTCCCCAAACATCAGAATGAATCAAATCAAATGGTGCACATGAACGAGATAAACTTAATTAAAAGGAAGAGCAGCAAATTTTGCCAGTTTACAACCAGAACAATCAGAAATATCAGTAGTTTTTAAACTTCCTAAAGCTCCACTAGACACTAAATATTTTAAACGAGGAGCCGAAACATGACCAAGACGAGAGTGCCACAAATAAAAAGGAGAAGATGAAGAATTTAAATGAAAAGAAGACAAATCAACACTAGAGGCTGCAATTGCTGGTGCTTTTAACTTGTCCAAAACGTACAATCCCCCCTGCCTACGTCATGTCCCAATCAGCTTCTTGGATTGTTGATCCTGCACATGACAAGAAGTAGAGGAAAAAGAGACTGAGTATCTAGAATCACATAATTGACCAACAGAGACAAGATTCATTGCAAGATTTGGAATGTGATAGACACTATCAAGAGACATATTCGGTGTATCAATAGGACCAATACCCGCTAATGGCATAGGAGTACCATCAACAGTTGTAACCGAACCATAAGGTTTAGAATGTAAAGCAGTAAATACAGTTGAATCAGGTGACATGTGATGAGAAGCTCCAGAATCTAAGAGCCACGTGGAGGGAGATTTACCTGAGGAACCAGGGGGTGACAAACCTATATGAGGAGTAGAGGCAGCAGACATAGCATGTGGTTGTATAGCAAGAATCTTCTGAATTTGCTGAATTTGCTCGGCAAGAGAATCCATAGAGGAGCTCGAAGAAGGAGAACCTCCAAAGCTAGCAGAATCTGAAGATGGCACAACAGCGGCAGTGTTAGGCCGTGAATTCATGTTAGGCCGCTGCTGATTTCCATATCTCCATGGTGGTTGCGACTGATGTTGAGGCTGTTGTTGTTGTAGTGGTTTATGTCTCATTAATACTGGACATTGAGACTTCCAGTGACCTTTTTTCTTGCAGAATCGACACTCATCAGGCGCAGTTGGAACATAAGGTTGGTTTCTATTATTGGCAGGTGGTCTCGAAGGAACTGCCAATACAGATGCACTTGGAGATGGTATAAGTCATTTTCCTGAATGAGACTTCAAACGAGTCTCCTCGGCTAATAGTTCACTCACCACAGAATCAACAGAGGGGAGAGGACTGCGATGTAGAATTGATCCACGAATTCCTTCAAAGTCATTGCGCAAGGCCATCAAAAACTGAACCAACCTTTGTTCTTCTCTATAGGTGATAAAAGAACTATTTCCTCTTAAATCCGTTGGTTCAGTAAGAGCTAATTGATCCCAAAGGTTTGACATTAACGTATAAAACTCCTGAATACCCAAGTCATTCTGCTCAAGAGCACGTATATCATGCTCCAATTGATACCTTTTAGCAAAATTAGACTGAGTATATAATTTTGTTAAATGATCCCAAACATCATTTGCACACTCATATTTTGCTAATTGCATACCAATAGAGCATTCCACCGAGTTATTGATCCAAGTAATAACCTTCGAGTTGTTCGTTTCCCAGATATTCAATAATTTAGCATAATCAGCGCCAGAATCTGTTGTCGGTTTAACCTCAATACCAATAACATAGCCCCACATCTTTTTCCCTTTCAATAAATTTTTCATAACATAACTCCAATATGAAAAATTCTTCCCATTCAATCTAACACTAATAGACTGCAACGAATCACCACTTTCGGAAGTCATATTCAACCAATACACTATCTATCAATATCGGACACAGCCGAACCACAATCGATTATAAAGAACCCTAACCGAAAACAATTGAATTCGAAAGAACCGAAACAAATAGAGCAGAACGAACCTCAAACAAAAGAAGCGAAACGGAAATTAACAAAGCTGCATGTCGTAAAATGTGCCCTACGATTACCCGCTCTAATACCATGATAACTCAAAGAAAACAAGTAGTCTTGGTAACCATTAATTGAATGAAAAGATAATACAAGCTTTAAGTTCTTTAGCATACAAGAGAAAAAGAGGCAAAAGAATGAGAAGAGAAAAAGTCTAAATAGCTAGGGCAAATACTAAAAGACTAAACTACCCTTCTACTAAATATATATAAGTTACACTAATAATAAAACTCTAACAATTTTAACACATGCATGTATATTTATTTTTTCTCTTTATTCTCCTTTTTACTTGGAAATACTTTTGTACCACATTTAACTTAAAATAAATATCAGACTCCGTGAATTTAGCGTTTGATATAGATGGACAATTAAAGAGGTTAAAACATTGGCACTCACAAATTTGGATTCATCCTAGACTTAGAATTATTACATCAGAGCTAAGTTAAACAAAAATGTACATTGCACGAAGTATGTTTGTTATGCATATTATATATATTGCTGGACTTAAAATAGTATTGCACTAAAACTTATAATTTATATACTACTAGATAAAAGAAAAAAAGTATTTTTAAAGTAGACAAACGACTTCTCAAACTAAATACGAATGGAGTACTTCATAAAATTCTCCGTTTATTTCAAAATCTCTCTCTCTCTTGTTGTATAAATAGATCACTCATCACTTTTATATTACAACACGCGCGGAGATGCCAATAAATAGAATTATTTGATCTATTCTGTACATGGAACAAACAAACATCACATGTCACACATCATCTTGATTTCCATAGTTACTATTATTTCCCATAATCTGGCCCCTTTTCTTAAACCTGCGGTGTTGGTGTTTGTGGTCGAACTTGGGTCGCCCAGTGTCCTTAAACCGTTGTCTTAGAGCGGGATCAATAACACATTCTGGTGGTGGTACAGGATACCTCAACGTGTCGTAGCAATACGAGTAATACATGTACTTTGATCGGAATCTTTTCATGGCCATTTTTTGTGTAGGGGTACTTGTACGTATACTAGCAAGTTGAGCATCTCTCTCGGCGCATCCGGTGGCTATGAGCTCTTGGAGTGGGTCCGAGGCGCATCCGTGGAGGACAAGGTCGGTAAACTCTGTCACAAATGGGGCATATTTGTAATTAGCTTTGTATCTGCCACCGGAAGTAGCCCAATCTGAAGCATCCCATATGGTAGCATATAATGACATGGGCTTTGATGGAAAATCACCTCCCATTGCATCATTTCTAACTATCTCTCTAATTGGCACATCATCAATGTAAAATCTGCAATCAAAGATGTTTTTGTTTGTTAGTAAGAAAATTGGTAATGCACCGAACAGAGCCTAGTAATTAAGTCTGTATACAGTATGACTTTACCACCAAATTAAGCTAAAGACACCATTTTTCTTAACGTTCACGCGGTTACATCTAAACATTTATTCCTTCTTAACTTTCACGCGGTTAGTTAGAGAAAATTATACTATGACCTGATTGATTAGAGTTAATATCAATTTAATTTTTTATTATATGTGCTATTTTTTTTTTGTCGTTCTCTAAATAAGTTGAATCGGGTGGGTATGTATGTATTTTCCTTTTGTGAAAGGGTAAAAAATCAATCACAGCCGCAATTAAAGGAAGGTTATTCATTGCATAATTAAGATCGAAAAGGTGTAGCCTGTAGGGAACTTGGCAAGAAATTAAGTTGAATAAAAAAAAATAAAAAAATAGAACTTACATAATATTTTGAGTAGTCCAAAGTATGGAGTATGTATGGAAGTGTTTGGAAGGATCAAAGGGAAGAAAATATCTCTCTTCTCTTCCTCTGTTCGTACTTCCATTTCCATACAAATTTGTTTGAAACCTCCATGCTTTTCCCCTTATATTCCCCAAGAACTCGAAATCCAATTCATCATGACTCTTTCTGAATATGTCTCCATTTGTTGTCTGTGATCAATTTTCAAAATCAAAGAAAATTAATTAATTCTAAAACTTATCAAGAAGAAACAGAGGATTATATTATGTGTTCAATTACTTACATAAAACGCCACCACGATTCCTGCACTGTAATCTGATGGTAGTTTTATTTTAGCACTGAAGAAGCCATGGCTGTACAGGTCTGAAGATTTGAACCCTGACCCTGTACACAATTAATTAATTAATAAAAGAAACCAACCATGACTACTAATTCATGTCATGTATATATATATAATTATAATTAATAATAATACTTGCCTGTGTATTGATTGAGATGGAGTTGAACAGATTCATCATCTGCAGAAGGGATGATGTTTGGTTCACCAAATAAAGGGCTGAAGCCTTTTGTGAAAGGGATACTTTGCAGGTTCAGACCTGCAGCAGAAACAGCTACATGGAAAAAAAGAGAAACAAACAGAGAATAATATTGGACCTTATTCATTCTAATTAATTACTGTTAGTTAGAACTTACAAGTGTTTTAATTTGTGATATATATATTGTCTGAAGAGAGAGAGAGAAAAGATGAGCTGGCATATGTGATATGATGATTTGTTGTTTAATTAATTAGCGGACACAAGGAAAATACTAGTTACAATCAAGGGTATTTATGGAAATGATGAGAAGTTTATAGTATGAAACGAAAGACTAAATCAATGGTTTATTTTGTATATGTGTATGGATTCTTCTTTCCTTCTTTCTTGATTTTGAATCACCACTTGGAATTTTTTGTATATATAAGAGGAAATGTGACGGACAAAATAAAGTTGATTACATCACGCGCAATACTCTTTATGGCCACCTGTCTGGTTTTGGTTTGCATGAAAATTGAAAAATACTAATATTAATTCCTATGTTAAATATATAATTTTTTATTTCAAGTCGTAACACTTTGTATAGCATGATAACAAAAGATAAAAGAAAGGTTAAGATAGTAATTTATTGTTCTTGTAACGAAAGGTACGTTAAGCATCAAAACCATATATTAATAAATAATTGTTAAAGAAGTCAAAAGCTTAAAATTTTGTCAAATTTTATCTCTTGTAAGTTAAGTTAGACCAGAATATCCGGGTCGGGTCAAGTAAAATTTTGTAATAACTTTTGAGTAAATTTATATGTTTCATTTATACGTCATAAATTGTCAATTTTCAAATAAAGATCATTCAATTCAATATATAGTTCATAGTTGTCTATATTTGGTTCTATATATTGCATTGGCATTTGCATGTAAGTTCAAAAGGAATAAATGGAAAAGCAATTAATTAGTTATTGAAAATTGGCTATCAACAAAACAATCAATCAAGTTGGGAAAACTAATCCTAAAGGAACTCTTACCTAAGAATCCAAATGACAAAATAGCCCCTTACCTAAGATTTGGTGGGTTTGGCCGTCTAACCCATAATATTTATGTAGATACTCAAAATTTGGTACTGGTGTTAATTATGTTTACTTTTCCCATACTAAAAAATCTTTAAACACATGCAGAAACAAAACCAAATCAAATTTCCTTGGTTTTTACAATTACAATATATAAAAAGATTGAGCATGCAGTATTAATTACTGTTTTCTTAAGAAATATTAGTATAATTTTATTAGTGCTGATCAAAATCAAACCAAGAAATTAAATGATTGATTATATTGAGTGAAACTCTAGTTTGATGCATGAATGAAAGATTCGTTGAGTTCGGTTACATTTCAAGACTGAATTAATTATATTATTGTTTCATATATAAATATGAAATATGTGTGGTTTTGTGAATATACAAATCAAATTCAACAAAAAGAAAAATCAAATTTAAACAAATATATTTTCTTTCGACTCAATCACACCTATAGATGTATACCACATTGTGCCGAAACAACTGCATACGGTTTTGTTCCTTAAACACATAGATTATGAGTTGACTTTTCTTAAGAATAATTTTCAAATAGTTTCACAATAATTAGAATTATACGTACGAAACAATCTGTCCATGTGACAATCACTGCATGCAAATTGTTTAGTTTCTTGGTTTGGCTTAAAGAAATCTTTATTAGGATTGACCAAAAATTGCTGATTTAGTTAAGAATGCTTGTCACAACTCACAGGAAAGGAATGTTTGAAATAATTTTGTGTTTTTACTTCTCAGGATAGCTTTTGATAAGCCATATATATATATTACGTCCATTTGATAAACTCACCAGATTTTTTATGAGAATATACATATTTTTTTCAATAAATCCAAAATATCAACATAATGACAACTTGGTCAAATTTGTACGACAACTGTCATAATTTAATGTTTTCAATATTTGACGAACAAAACCAATTATGTCAAGGGTCAAAAATTTATGGTATCAAGTATTTTTTCAAAAGACTTAGTACCAAATATATGAAGTATATTAACTAAAGTATAATTCTCTCTTATCAAATGTACATTTTAACATCAAAATGAGTTTATTGCCCATGACAATCATACATCGTATTTGAAAGTCGAGCCGTGAAGATATATAGTAATTAAAATTGAACCATTTCGAATATAAATCGTAGAACTTTACTACATAAGTATACAATATTGTGATAAATAAAAAATTATCAGCCTATTGTGATAAATAATTTGACACCAAAAAGATGTTATAACTTCATATTATTTGTAATAAATATATATACAACAATTTGTCTAGTAATGTCTTGCTGTCACTTGATAAAAGTAGGATATGAAAGTGGTTATACCAACTTAATAACTATTCCATAGATCAACAAATAGCAACGGGATATGAAAAATTACCAATTCAATGATTCATTTATCTATCCTTAGTTTTTATCATTTGAAAAACATTTGAACAATATATCTTTGAGAGTTTCTCTAGAAAGGAGAACACTTCAATTTTCCTAAGATAAACATTTCTTTTCTTTTGGCCCTTTTAAGATGTTTTGCAATTTTTATCTTACCGCTTTCTTCAGGATCAGACGTGCAAATTGATCATTCAATCATATAAGACCAAAAAATTTAAATAAAGATTATTCATTGGGACCAAAAGTGTAAAATAATTTAAAGAATTTGGAATAAAAGTTAAGTTAAATTTCATAAAGCGTGAAATAGAAAATACAAAATATTTAAAAATTAAGACCAAAAGTATAGTTTATAAAGTATAGGTCAAAAAGTGGTACAAATCTGATTCCGTGAACTAAATATACAATTTTCCAGGCCTCAATTTCTATTCTAGTTATTTAGTATATGTTGGGTCAGTTTAATTTAAAAAAAAGAAAAAAGCATCTGATTGGTGGGTTGTTCCTTTCTCCGTCGTTTTTCAGCAAATATTGTATTTGCGCATTCAGTTTTTTATTGATACTATATATATCCAAAAATTAAAAGGAAAAATATTGTGTTAGTAATATTTTACCATCAATTTAAAATAAATATTAGCTCATAATACATTTAATTTAATTGTTATACATATATATTTTCATCTAATATGTTAAAATCCCATCTTTGAAGCTATTAGCTATATATATAGCCGTTGAGAGGCGCGCACAGAGTATGATTGACCTAGTCATATAATATAAAAGTGGAAATTATTTACGATAAACAAAATTAATTATTTGCTTTCTTTGGTTTAGTTTAGAGGTATAGAAAAGAAAATGGTTTTGGCCCTATATATGAACAACAAGGTTTGGTTATATGGGGCCTATCAAATCAACCGCCCATTGTTAAGAAAATACTTGAATACTTGTGCTCTGTCCCACATCGTTTTAGTTTAATATAAGTGCATGATTATGGGACATTTGAGTAATTAATTAGGAGAATAATAAATAAGAATATCTGTATGTATTGTATTGTTCTGTTCTATATGTATTGTATGCCATGAGGTTTATGGGCCTACTGTGCAAGCAACATTGGGTAAGCAGTACTGAGAGAAACAAGTTGTATTATTAATGTAATAATAATTTAATTAGTTAGTAAAACCAATTAGGAGAGTCATTATATTATAATAGTATTTTATTTGATTAATCCAAGAAAAAACTGGCTGTTGAGACATGAAGTGGAAAATGATTAGAGGTAAGCTGCCACCTACACAGACTTCCCAAAAGGGAGAAATTTTTATCATAACTTCAGGGCTGGTTTGTTTTGATTTTCACATAATGTTTTTAGAGATTCACGGGACTTTTTTTAGGTGTTTTTGGTTTTCATACATCCAAAAATAGTTGTTTGTGTAAGTTTTTATGTAATTTTGCGGCCTCAAATATGTATCTAATTTAATATATAATGATCTTATTAACTGTTAGATTTTTTTATATAATTATTTATTTACTATTTACCTAAAAATAATTAATTAAATAATGTGATGTTAATATGATGTTTTGTAATAATATAATATTTCCTAAAGAAGATGTCATTAATGAATTAATTTTGCTATCACTTCTGCCAAATGAGTAATTACAGATTAGATTATTATTATTTATATGTTTGGGTTTAGATATTTATTAGTTTATATTTATATATTGTTGAAAAGTTGTGAAATTCTGTAAAACTCATATTAAATTGGACTTTCACCCAAAATATGGCCCAAATGCCAAATCCAGTGGTTCCAACCAAAGCAATCGCAATAGTAGTATTGTTCACAACAACAATAAACCTGAAATATTCCAAAGCCAACCCATTTAGTCTTGAACATGACCCCAACCCGCTGTCGCACCTGGCTACATGCTTAACATGAATTGAATTATAATTTAGTGGTCCTAATCAAATTGGGCTTGGGCCTGGGCCTGGGCCTGGGCCTGGGCTCTCATATACATATTATATTGTTCACTTTTTGTGAACATAGGATTTGATCCCAGTGCTTAAAGATGTTTGAATTCCCAGCTGTGATTTGCTTTTACTACCTTGTACAAGACAATACATTTCTCCTAGTGAGAAATTCCAGAAACTCATCTTTATTAAAGAATTAATTACTCAATCCGAATTTTGAAGTTCACTGAAGAAGAAGGGCGTTCTTGTTTTAGGTTTACAGATATGATATGTTTTTAGTTATGCCTTAAATACTTTATTCCTCAAGAGTTTTTATTTTTATTTTTATTTTTAATAATCTGAGGGATTAACATTTTATTATCACGTCACGTGGATCACACTACGAAAGAGTTGAGTTTATTTCCTTTCAACAACATATTGTATAGTTGCACGAGCGAAGGCAAGAATAATGAACCAAAACAAAACTGCAATTTTAGTCTATAGAAGATGCAATTGCAAAAGATTTTCAAATCCAAAATTGCAAATAATAATCCTTTTAGGCTCCATATTAATATAATTAAAAAACACAACAACAATGAATGTGTACTGTATAAATTTTATAATGTATCCAATCCAACATCAAAGGAAAATCTTTTGACAATATACCTTCTTCAAAACAGAACCCAATCTTCTCTTCATTTCATCATCAAGTTCTAGAGCTGACTTGATCTCTTTTCTTTTGAGAACCACTCCCCTCTTCCAAATCTTCATCAATTTCTTCTGTTTTTAAAATATCCGAGATCAAAATCCGGGGTTGATCATTCCCAGTATCATCCGTCTCCGAATCTCTATCGTCTACAACCAGAACCAACTCTTGAATTTCAATCTGATCCGCAGATGAAACCGAACAATCCAAAGGCACGACACCGGCCCTGCACAGCGGGCAATTCGAGTGCGATTGAAGCCAAGTATCTATACAAGGCAAGTGAAAAGCATGATTACACTTTGACAAAAGCCTTAAAGACTCATTTTCTTCAAACTCACTCAAACAAACAGCACATTCAGTCCCTTCAATTAATATTAACCCATCCCCTCCCTTTTTATACTTGCAAACCTTAATCTTCTTAATAACCGCCTCATCTAATCCGGATGAGCCGATTTGGAATTGATTCTCAGCCGTTGGATCTTGACTCTGTTGAAGCTGTGCTCTGTTAGGGTTGTTATTTCGATTTCTGCAGTATCTGGTGACGATTGTGTAGTAACTTACTAAGAGAAAAGCAGTGGATAAAACGCCGATTATAGCTATGATTAGAGGGGAGAAAGGAGGGGTAGATTCGTCATTTGAGGGGGGTGGGGGGAAGATTAAGTAGCAGAATTGTGGGCAGTATATGCTGCAAATTCCTAATGAACAATCTTTGTAGTTACCATATGGTTCCCATGGATATGAATTTGCAACTGAACTCATGTTTCAAACTTACTAAAATTCGAAATGATTTATTTTGCATAAATTATGATAAGACCTTTTTTACAACATTTTTGGGGTTTGGAAAGTGGGAGAAGATGGAGGTTGGGTTGTGAAGAGGGCTTAAAAGTAAAGGAGACTAAAGGCAAAAAGAAAGGAAAAGTTTTTTTTTCTTTTTTCCCCAATCAAGAAGTACCCTTTTATGATCTTTGCATATTTTATAATGAATCAATGCTTTTTTTTTTTTTTTTTTTCCTTCTTAAGATTCTTGACATAAAATATTTTCACATTGCAAGACTCTAACCAAGCTTTTTTTTTAATCGAACTCTTTCATCAATCACTAAGTAAGTGTATAACTCAGTTGACATAAGAGTGATCATTCTCCTACAAGTGTTATTCAATCACATGACAAGAATATTGTATTCATTATTATAAATGAGTTGAATTCGGTCAAACCCAATCTAAAGAAAGTAAAAGTGACTTTTTTTTTTTTTCCCTATAATAATGCAAACAACACTAGTTTGTCACCCCTAGTAAATTCGGTTGGTTACAGAATAAGATGCTATTGCTGGCATATCTCCAATAAATTGACTTTTATGGTGTTGCACACAAGCTTGGATATTCCTCCATCTTTTTCAGATAAAATTCTTGAATATTGCTCCTTGGTAATTTATCAAGCTTCAAAACAATAAATAAAGCATTAAATATTTAGTAATATGAATGATATAAGGGTCCTCATCTACTTTTATTTCGTTAAGCTATTATTTATAATTATCTTGTTGACCGATAAAAAGATGTCGGTTGAAGAAAAATACTCCACTTACTTAACAATGAAATGACAACTTTGGATGTACAAGAAACCTTGAACAAAAATGTTTTCTCGTCTGCCCCACTAGAAAGTTAGAAAACATAAAAAAAATGCCACTAACTTAAATTAAATTAAAGCTAAAAACATATGAATTCTTCAGTTTAGCAGTAGGTAACATGTCTCAAATTATGCCTATTTGAAGAACAAATGTGAAATTTTGAAAATATTGAGACTAAATGTTCTTTTTGTGTATTTCAAATGATTAGAAAGCAAATGCATCACAATCTTTTTTATTCGTTTAGTTTGCTTAAAATAAACAACCGTGTTCGTTTATTTATGTCCAGTTTGTTGCACTTTCCAATTCTTGTACTGTACTAAAAGTGGTTGAAATAAAATACAAATATTACCAAGAAAAAGAAGCCAAGTAAGTCCATGTGATCAGTGCGTTAACCCCAAATGGTGTCTACAACCATGAGTTTCTTTTCTTTTAAAAGAATGGCTGTGCTAATTATATGTTCAATTCAAAATGAGACCAAATAGAATCTGAATAAAGGATCAAAATAAATCCTCCAGAAATTCTAAACCTACCACTTACTAACTACACAGTGGGTTAACCTATACATTAAACACCTATTACAACAAAACAAACAGAATATATTTTTACTACAACTTATAGCTATATAGCAGCAAAACTGTACTTCTTCTGGATTCCAGAAAAGAATGACTATCAACACTGCATCTACAAGAGATCTCATGCTTTACCCTTCCTCTTTTCATCGAGAGCCTGTTTCAAGTGCAAAAGAATTAAAAAAATTCCACAGCTTTGCACTCAATGTTGCACTTTTTGGTCTCATTGGATTGTGTATGTCTTGCACATTAGGCCCCAAATTAGATAGGGGACGACGAAATATGCATGGGACCATAAAGTGCGGACTAAAACGCAGCATCATAATATAACAGCTTTAACAGTACCTTGCTTTGGAAGATTCTCATCATTAGGACAACTGTATCTCGCATTCTACAAGGACAATAAAAACATATTGTTATCAATCGTATGATGATTCCATTCAAAGAATAGTTTGCAATAGAAGAAAATCAATGTTATCTAAGCTTAATCTCTGATCGAGGAGACTCATTCCATTCCATTATTAAAAGAGTGAATCATTTAATTTAATAAATAAAATTGGGATATTACCGTATGTCATTACTTGTGCTAAAGGGATATGATGACCCACTGGAACATGTCACAACAAATTGTGCAAAGAGGCCGCTTGGTATTTTGATCTGCAAATATAATTAAAATGAAAATTTTGAAGTAACTTTTTCGATTATAATATTTAAGATTCAGACGTATATTTTTCTGAAATTTATCTAAAAGTGATCAAAGCAATAAAAGAGCGTGTACCAACAAATCTTTAGTGTATTTCTCTGTAATTACTGCATCCTGGTTTCTCTCAACCTTAACTTGAAATCCTGACCGCCTCAAGAACAGAGTTGCTGGCTCCCAATTTTCCGAGGAATCTAACTGTCAAATCAAGTTTAAGAGAATCCTAATCAGAGAAAACATGTATAATTAGCCTAAGTTCTTGCCACATATATACTAGTTTCATCACATTTTTCATTTTATTTGATTTAACTCAATTTCAAAAGATATGCATTGGTTTCAGACTAGATTTTTGAAACAGTGCATAGATTTGTGAAATCCTAATAGTAATAAATAACATTAATCTCCAACGTACAAGAATTAGGACACCAAATGTTGCCTGGCCTTTTAAAACATAGGTATCAATCTCCTCTTGCATCTCGTTATCTGCATTTGTCATACCATTCATAAGAAAAGAAAATACCAGAATACGTACAACTGAAACTGAAATTTTAAAATCTTCTTAGATTATAAAATATTGATTAATAAAGTACTTGAATGAAAAATCCTATTAAATGCAACTGTACTCACCACATGTAATCTTGTTGTGATCATTGGCAAAGATTCTGACAATATCACCCTGAAATTTTTATATTGCCAATAGTCAAAGTAGCATAATTTGGTCAGTGTTTTAAAGAAACAACACAATAAAAGAAACACTAACAAACAAATATCCATGTACTTAAGTTAATTGATTCTTTTCCTAGGTTGTCATGTTTACCTAAAGGCCAAGTGAAAAGGAAGAAAAGGCTAAATTTCTATTTAGGAAGTGTCAAATTATAGCATGAGCTATATTATATAACTTGAGTTTATCTACTTAATACATCACCTGTCCTCCTTGTTCATCCATTGGTATGCATTCAACAGCGATAAGCTTATCAACATCATCAGCCGTCACTATATAATCTGGATTTGTAGCTCCTGAAATTATTAAAAGAAACTGAGATAATTTTCTTAAGTATTAAGATTTAAGAAAAATAAAAGTTATGCCCACAAAGATTCGTAACAAAAGGCTAATTCATTTTTATATTTACCTTCAATGTCCTGTCTAGTTCCATCTGGATAATGGCGAACCCACTATGTATGCAGATGAAATGACGAACAAAAGATACCATATATCAGTATCAAAATTCCCTAGAAAATGTAAAATAATAATGAATTTATAAATGCTCGTACCTGAAACATGCAGAGAGAAGTTCCACGTACGGGATATCCACAGCCTAAGAGTTTGCATCCTGGTTTAGCTTCCCCAATAATTTGAAAGTTTTCTATTCCAGGACCTTCGTCTGGAGGTGGTACAACTTTTATTGTAAACGACAAAATTAGAAAATTATTAACTATGACGGAAAATATTAATAATTATTACCTTCTGAAGCAAAAGAACCAACTCCCTCATGCATCATTGGAGTATGGGAAAATTGATTGTTAGTCCTTTGCTCCAATTCTGGCAGGTACCCTTGGCCTGAAACATTTCTGAAGTTTTAATTTGTCAGCATAAATATTTATTTTAATATGGATAATATTATCTATGTTTGTGAGCTGCAACATAAGTACTAATGTTACGCAAGATACGGATTTGTCTGAAGTGTCGTAAAAAACGAGCCACGGAAGTAAAGAATCTAACAAAAGCAATGAAATAAAAATATATTTAAAACTACGTACAAAGACATTGAGAACTTCATTACATATCGATGGATCATAAAATAATAACAATATTCATTTAACGTGAAAGACCAACCAGACACTCTGAAGTATGTAATATATGTACACTGATATCCAAATAATTAAAAATAGGAAATGCTGAGAAAATGTAAAGATTTACATAATCTTCCAGTTTATGGTAACAAATAACAGTGATCATCACAACATTTTGTGAAATCTGTTGGCTTGACTAATTTTAATCTTCTAAACTTTGCATTAGTACTAAATATTTGAATGATTCTGAAAATGAAACTTAGCTTAAGCTTATGCATTTAAGAATCTCACTTTTCGGCACCCATAATATTGACAAAGCACATTACTGGCAACATTTCATAATTTCGAGTAGATGTTAGCAACAAATAAATACTGCACTAGGATCAATGAATGTGTTAGAGTTCATCATATTTAGGTTAGGTATTTTTGTATTTGTCTTTCTTATTTTCTAGTATAAATACCCCTAAGGTCATGATACATTTTAGCCCGTTTCATAAAAAAATATACCCATATAAGCGTTACAAACTCCTCTAAATCACAACATTATTTCTTATTCAAAATACATGCCAACCATATATTCTCTACATTATTAACAAAAGTGCATTTTACCATGACTAGATTATACAAAGCTCCATTACTTAAATCACCTCAATAAGTGTTGCAATTATTAGATCTACGTAAAAAGAAATCTTCACATAATAATTAGATTTTTGTTTATAACTGAAATACAAGACGAAAACTACAAAAACTGTTATTCATGACTCATGAGTAAAGAAATAAAATAATCATAATTTAGGCGAACCTATCAATATCAGGCAATGTCCTTAGAAGACTCTCATTGTTCGATAATTGACGCATTTCATCACTCCTTTTCAAGCTTTTGACTTTTTTAGAATCATTTTCTTGCACATATCTTGACATATCATCAACGGGTTCTAAATGTTTCCTATCGGTATATTGGCTATAATGAGAAAATCCACGTCCACCCTGCATAATAAAGATGTCATAAAACCAAATATTTCTTACTCAATAAGAGAACAGCATAGTTGAATTTACATAAATTGCGAATATACCACAATAAAACTATAGACTTTTACCATAGAATTGGTGGCGATTTGGCCACTCATGGGACTTAAACTAGGAATATCTTTATCAACAAAACCATTTCTGGCATTATTACCAATCATGGAATTAACCTCTGAAAGTCTGGCCTGCATAAAAATGACATTTCCTTGTTAAATTCATCGACATGTTGCTCAAATGTAATTCTACACACTTCAATGACTAAAAACGGGGGTAATATTGGAAATATATATTCTCTTTTCATAAACAACCTATCTTTTGTCACATAGAAATTTCTGATAAAACTTTTACTGATAACATTATTAGTGATACATCAATAATGTTTTATAGTCAAATATGGAATTCAGTGTGGTTTTTAAATAGTTGAAGAAACCTTATAATCCGATAATAACAAATAAATAACTGTAGGATATAGTTTGGAAAGTGTTATAAAAGTTGGGACTTTAATTTTCTAGAATCTCTATATCTCTTATGGTTCTTTCACATTTTTGCAATTATTTGTTTTGCAGTACATATATACAACATCATAGCAATCAACCCGATTAAACCAGTGGTATTTCCGGTTTCCAAAACATTATATTATAAGGACTTGACAGAAAGGCAAAGAAAACGTCATTTTATTGAATTAGCTGTCAAATAAATGACAATTGTAATAAAAAATAAACCAAAATGATAATCTGATACCGCAAGTCGTATCTAGTCCATTAAGGAAACTAAAGAAAAATAAAAGTTTGTTATAAAATATTGATTGACAAAAAAACCCTTGAGATGTCTAGGTATTAGCTCATGATGAACACTTGTAATACTATTAGTTAATGTGAGGCAGATGACTTTTTGTTCCCCTTCTTGTATTCCTGTTCATAACGAGTATACACAGACAAAACCGTAAAACACACCCACTAATGTAATTCATTTAATTTAAGGACAATAGACAACAATAAAAGAACAAAAGAATTTAAATATAAAAATAAAAACACTAACTGAAAAGGTCTGAAATAACCATAAATATAATATGAACTTACATGTGAAGTTCTTATCTTCAACTGCATTTTGTCATGTAAGTGCTGCAAAAGATTAGAAGAGCCTACATCAAAAATTCCTTAGGAGATAATAAAGTAGTACTCAATGCTATAAATAAGATACCTTTATACTGTTGGATAGAGCTGAGGCATTTGTAACGTGAGGTAAAGCACCATATTCAGCCAATATCCCAATCATAGATGACGTAAATATATGTTTCTCATCTTCCACAACCTGGGTCGGGAAAACATAATTATCATAACTTAAGATATTAAATAACAAAAATATTTTTTTTTTGATTTCTACAATCAAAGTAGTTCGCAATTTTCAACAAGAAATTGGGATTTGGCACTGAATTGTATTTTCATTTACACAGAAGCCGCAGATAGTTAGCACAAGTGTTTACCTTTAATTCATTAAGAAGATTTAAATTTACTTCAAGATCACCTTTCCTTCTTGCCAACTCATTTGATGCAGAAGTTATAACTTCACTTTGCTTTTCATCTAGAGCCTACAACAAAAGGAAAAAAAAATTAGTTGATACATTAGGTCATGTTAGAATAAACTAAAACAGAAGTTGTTAAAGAATAGGAAAGTCGAAATAATATACACACCATCCGTAACTCGGAGAACTTCCTCTCAAGTGTATATTTCTCATTCAACATTTGTGATTCCTAATATCAAATACAAAACATCATAAGCATAGTGAAAAGAAAAGACTACGGAATTATTGTAACATTATAATTCAAAATCGAATGTCTTACTTTGATACTGGCAAGAGCAATTTGTTCCTTAAGATACTGAATTTCCTTTTCTTGAGCTCTAGCTCGTGAATAAAGTTCCTACAAGGTAGGTATTGCATTTCCATGTTGAAGTTCAAAATAATACCAATGCCTATCTTTTTAAAATCAAATAAAAGTACCATGGTTTCTTGGTCTTCAGAGTGGACTAAACTTTCCTTTCCCTTAACATTCTTTGATACAGAAGTTTCTTCTAAGTTGTGCCTGTGATTTAACGAGGCTTAAAATAAGATTAAGGCATAAAATCACCTTTCTTAGAAGTAGACTAATCAGTTACCTGCTGGAAGATTCCAAACGTCCGTTAGAAGAATTATCACGAGAAGACATTGACTTTTTGAATCGATATCCTCAAGAAGACAAAAAGTTCAGTGCAGCAAAGTCAACACGTTACGTAATAAAGAATATCTTCCATTTCAGTCCTTCCCATGATCCTTGCAACTCTGCATTTCAAATTTAAATTACATCATTAGAAACAGAATTTTCATATAACGTAAATAGATAATTTTTTAGTCCTGGTGGCACTTTATACTTTAGAGATGATTACTAATAGTAAGTCAAACGAAAAGCAAATGGTGTTAAGAGACAAAGATAAGTAGCCATCAGGTATGAATTACATAATAATATGAAAAAAGAAAAAGGATTTATTTGTAAAGAACAAGAATAATATGGAGAAAACACAATCCATGTTTTCTATAAAATTAATTTCACCAGAAAATTTAATAGATTTTCGACCATATACATGCTCTATAACACAATTAGACCCACTCAAGAAAATATTATCTGACCAAACACTAAATCTTGAAAGTTGAATGACTTGGATGAGAAAATTAGAGGGGCAAAGTTTACAGGAAAAAAAATAAAAATAATAACAAGAACCAAGATTCACTCTACTTAAATAAATTGAAACCATTACCACCACAAACATCATACATGAAACGGCAAACGATTAATAAATAGCTAGAGCAAGAATCAAGATTAAGATTAAGAAAAAAAATAGTAATAGCCAGAAAAAAAGAATCAAGATTCACTTTACTTTAAAAAATTAAAACCATTCAAAGATGAAACGAAAAATGATAATAAGTAAAAATAGCTAGAACAAGATTCACTCTAGTTCAAGAAACTCAACCATTACCCAAGAAACATCACAATTAAAAAGAAACATGTAATAGCAAGAATCAAGATTCACTCGAGTTCAAGAAACTGAAACCATTACCGCACCAAACATCACACATGAATTGAAAAAATAAAACAGCAGAGCAATAGTAACTATACAATTGATTACACAAAACCCATGAACAACTGAAATTAAAAAATCATTGAAAATTCATGCAATCAAGAACTCATCAAAATCAAATTAAAAGAAATCTACAAATTCCCAAAAGGAATATGGAATTCATGAACAAAAAATTAGTGGGTCGGTTTACCTTTGTGATTAACCTTCAAAAATCCAAAACCCACATTAACATCAAGAAAATTAGGGAGAAAACTCAAAGAAGGCGAGAGGCTATTTCGAGCTAACAATACAACGTTGGCATCAGAAAAGTCAATTGTCGAGTCTTCGGAGTTTTTCTATTTTAAAAATTATTCAATTTTTCCCTCAACCGCTAGGCGATATTTTAGTAATACTATAATATCTAAATATGGAGATTATTAAATGTTGAAAGTCTGAGTGTGAAAATGTCGAGAGACTAGTGGCAGTGAATAGAAAGTGGAAAAGTGTATTTTATTCATTATTATTTTTCTATTATTGCAATATGATAACAAGATTTTTGTAATCTATAATTAGTCCAGTTAATATATATGGCAAATTAATTATACTAAACCGATATGGGTTCTACCATGTTGGGCCTGCTTTTAATTTATATCCTTATAAAGCTATGCAGAATATATATTAAATTACTTATTACTGTTAGAAAAGGAATATACTAATTTTGAGGTGCCATGAATGAGATTTTATTAGTGCTGACAAATAAGGTCACAAACTATAGCCTATGTGTCACTTGGATCCCAATTTGGACTCATCTTGATTAATTTACTGAAATATTTATCAATTAAAATTAATGATGATTTAATTTTAATTTAATTAAAACAATATAAATAATTAAAACTCCTCCTGAGACTTCTCGGATTAGATTCTTTTCTAACATGATCAGTATTTTTATAAACTATAAGTCCGTTGACCATACTCGACTCAAACATTAAATTCAATTTGACTCACTCGACTAACAATTTAAGATATTCAATTAATTACAAGCTAGTGTACACGATTAATTGTTATTCCTGATAATTGAATGTTAGAATCACATAATTAATTTATGAGATCGCATAAATCATACATATATGACATGCACATGTAGCATTCCCATCAAGTGTATGTTATGTTTACACCTTGTAAGTTTAAAGGTGATATTTATTATAAGATTTCAGCAAAATGAATTCAATATTTAACTGATATAATATTTTTTAATGTTTAAAAATTAATTATAATTTGCTTTTTAAAGTGTAATCATGTATGCAATCTTACTCAATAAAATACTAGATTTTATTGTCTTATTGGGAAAATTCTTGCATAGACCTGGTCTATGAGCTTTTCATAGACCTTGTGGTTGTAAATGCACCACATCATAGATTGTGAGAGCATGACATCATCAAAATGTATTATGTGGTGCATTTACAACCACAAGGTCTACCACTAAGCTCTTAGACCTGGTCTATGTAAGAATTTTCCGTCTTATTGGAATGCTAGATCTAGAGCCTACATCTGAAAGATGATTCGGTGAGTCTGAGACAATTTCAGAGTATTTTGACTTGTTTGTTAGGTGTTTCTAAAATTTTTTCGTGTTTGAGAAATGTCAAATAAACATGTTTTTCTACTTTCTGAAATACTCCCTCTGTTCCAAATTATCTGTCGTTTTAGAGAAAAAAAATTGTCCCAAATTATTTGTCACTTTAAGATTTCAATACACTATTAATTACATATTTTAGGTATAAAAGAGAAAAAGTAAGAGAGAGAGTACAAAACTTGAATAACGTGTAAATAGCTAATGGTGAGATAAATAAAAAATAAGGGTATTTTAGGTATATAATTTATTTTTTCCCTAAAGATGAGGCCATTTAGTAGGTACCTTAATATGTGTGAAAACATGTAAAACGACAAATAATTTGGGACGGATGGAGTAATTTTTTCATCACTATAGTTTATCAAACTACTCTCTTAAAAGCCAAACAAACAATAATTTTTTTATCTCTAAACAAAATCTATACAAACGCTACTCTAATTTGACATAAAATAACCTATATATTACACAATTTACCACAACAAACATGATTTGACATAAAGTCTTACACATTTTACACCTACGACCTATCTCTTCCAAAAAGACCTACACCTACTTTATTTCTCAAACCACTCACTCAAAATCCAAACAAACAACATTACGCAAATCGAGATTATTTCACAAAGGTTTGCAAAACCCAAATAAACGGACTTAGCCCTATACATGTAAAGAAACTCGAGAATAAATGATTGGTCTAGTTGAAAATATTAGTTCTCACAACGTGACAAACTTGGGTTTGCAATGTGGTGAACTCGAGAAGTTCCCGCAATATATCCAACACACCTCAAAACTAATTAAGTGTTGAATTAGACAGATTTAAACACTCTTAAGAATCAGCTGAACTAGAGATTTAAATTTTGAGGCCGATGTTAATTGACTTTTAACAATATTTTTTCATAAGGATTACAAAGGATTTTTTAATTTTTTTTCTATCAAGAGAAAAAGGTGAAAACTATTTTGTTATTTTGCTATATATATACATAAAGCTTATTTGTGTCGTTTGATTTTTCCTTTCACATGGGAGCTTTATGACAATAGAGAATAACACAGGGACTTTTTGACAATTAAAATTAGTACAGGGTGCCGTGTAGAAACATGAACATCTACTATAACCTTCTAGTAACTTTCCTTTTGTTCGAATTATCCAGAAAAAAGAAAAAAACTTCCTTTTGTTGGCCCCTTTTCAAGAAGATGATCTCATGGTGTGAAGGAAATATCGAGGCAACTGAAACTTTGGTAATCCACTCTGTATTTTTTAAAGCAATTTGTTTCTTTAGTGGTTTCTTTGGTTTGAGTTCTTGTAATTTTAAACTTTGAGTTCTTTGATGCAGTTTTTCAAGAATGGTAGTTTGTCTTCGATCTTTCTAGGAGTGGGTTACGTTCTATATAAAAGATTGTTTTATTTAATTTGTATTCTATTACATATATAGATAGTGTTTGCCATAAGTAAGTATTTATTTATTTAAACCTTAAAATTGTAATTAAACCTATTTAATTTCTACTCAAAGTGCTTATCTTCCAAGTCCAGTTCAATGAGCCTAATATTAGGAAGAAAGGAAATTGATCACTCAATTATAGTGTAGATGAGTTATAATTTGCCAACTTTATTTATTTAATTACATCAAGTACTTTTGAAGGATTGGACTGAATTTGTGGTTGATTTTGATTAGGAAGCTGTTGGTGACAATGATCGACACTCAGCAATCTGGTTTGAGTTGCCTATCTACTTGAAATTATTATTATTATGCCCATTTACTTTTACATTCCACTCTCCTGTATTTGACATCTTAATTTGTTGTATATAGTATCTATCTATTATCTTTACATCTTTGAAGACTTAGAAAGGTTTTTTTTAGTGGTATAATCTTGTCTGTGACTTCCTAGCTAATATATATATGCAATTCGAGTTACATTCTTTCTCATGCACATAGAACTTCAATTGCTTTGGGTAATTCCCCATTCATCCGAAATAGTCTTTTAGTAAAGAACAGAGGCATTTTGGGCCGACTACTAGGACGACTACATAGAGGAAGTGCTATCTAAGCCCTTGAATTCCGTTCCGTAGTTCATTCCGGAACTCCAGATGTGTAAGTAGCGGCCAAGCGGCTCTGTCCTTTTCAAAGAGGTTATCCTTCTCTGTCCCCGCTTGTTAGTGTTATAGGATAGCTCCCCATTCAAGTAAGTCACTTTTCCCGGGTACGCGGTTGCTGTCTTCTTTCTAGCCCTTTGTTTAAGATTGGTAGCAGTCCCTTTTTAGCACCACCTTTCCTTTTCTTCTCTTTCAGCAGCCTCCAATCGTAGGCCAGCTGAAGACCGAATAAAGCAGTTCAAGCCCGCTTCTGATCTCAACGATCGCAGTTTAGATAGAAGCTATTCCTGGAAGAGCTGAAAGTTAAGACTTGTTTATGAACCAATGGTATGAAATAGAAGGAACCACCCACGGGAGGAGAAGAAACTTTCTCTTTTCTTCGCTTCGTACTGTACCCGGACGTAATTAAGTGAAGTATATATTGTAATTGATTTTGACTCGGGACAAGAATTAGAAAATAATATAGTAGTAGAATATTTTTGGAGTTGGGACTATTGATAAAGGTGTAATGTTATTCTAAAGTGGAGTAGGACTAAAATGTTTAAACAAACATAACATTTTTTAATACTTTATGTTCTAATGATATGTAACTATATTTTAAAATTATAAAGAATTGATAATTGTTTTCTTTATACTACGGTTTACAAATCTGATGTTCAGCTTGAATCCACACTCAGATCATAAACTTTTTCCTTCTATGAAAAGATCATATATATATATATATATAATCCAAATTTAATTAAAAGGGTCTTATTATCTTATTTTCTTTTGTTTGTTACATAATTTAATTCTGTGATTTTTACAACAGTATGATGTGTGCGGAGAATGAAAATCTTGTAAATGATATTGTCATGGGGTCGTTCAATCACGATCAGGATTATGTGGAAAAGATTGAGGAGTTTCATTTCTATGTTGACAAGGTACATTACATATACTAGTATTTATATATATAAATATATATGCAGTCGTAGACTTGTTGTAGTTTTAATGTCTATGTCGTGTTTGGCGATCCTATTCTTGTGAAATCACATGAGTTGGCTTGGCTCACACCGCAGGTGAAGAAAATTGTGAAGCCAGGTTGTGCACCAGAAATGTTGAATGTGGCTTTAAGCTCATTGAACTCTCTTGTACAGGAACTCTCTTTGATATCATCCAAACAGTACTTACATGCATCACTTTGAGCAAATTAGGAGGGATCCGCAAAATTTTACGTTTTTTCCTTTTTTCTTTTTGGTATTAATATATTTCAATAACTTATTACTATATATATTATTCGTTGTACCCAAGGTTGTTGGACCAAGTGGTAGTGACACTTCAACAAAGTTGATATTTAGTGGCATTCAAATATTGGCATTTTCTTCAAAATGACACAACAATTTGATAAAATAACATTCTATGTTGATGTCGCAATAGTTAATTCACTGGTGACATTTACATCTTAATATTGATGTCATTTGATCTTATAATGCCATAACATTTTAATAAGATGATATTTTAAAAAAATGTCGCATAACATTCTCATTTAGTGGCATTAAGTAAAAAAAAATTAGTGGCATTTTCTATAAGAAAATGACTTGCGACCCTCAGAGACGAGATTCAAGTTCGAATCCTACTGGAGACATTACACTGAGGAGGGTCTATACCCTTTGCACTCTTCGGTCCGAGCTGTAAATATGCAGTCTAGTAGATAAAAAAAAATTAGTGGCATTTTCTATAAAAAAAATGACTTGCGACCCTCAGAGGCGAGACTCAAGTTCGAATCCTACTGGAGACATTACAATGGGGAGGATCTATACCCTTTGCACTTTTTGATCAGAGCTGTAATATACAGTCTAGTAGATAAAAAAAAAAAAAAAAAAAAAAATTATTCATTGTATTAGAATACGTTGATGGATTGAGTCTTTATTTTTTGCACCGCGTCATGTGTAGATTTTCTAGTATTTTACATTGGTTACTAATCTGGAATTAATTTATCGAGAATCTGGGCCCAGGCAAAACAAAAGAGTATATTGGGCCTATTTGAGAGCCCACTATTGATAATTTGAACTATGAAGTTTTTTTCAGATTTAATGGGCCTTCCCTTTTATCCTTTAGTTGAAAATAGTCTGGGAGTGCCACCTCTTAGATTTCGGGCGGGCCTTGGGCGGGCCTTTATTCATCAATAATCCTTTTTTTAAGTGTAATAGAAATTCACGAGTTTATACACACGAAAGATGTAATTAAATTTTCAAACTTAAAACCTCATGTCCGTTAGCACGTTTATCCTTAAGGTTCAATTTGTCGGTATTGTTTTTTGGAAAATAATTCTTAATTTGATTTCAGTTATAGTTTATTTGGAGTGTGATATTTCACCTATTATTTAAATCCTTAAAAATCTGTCTTTGAGTGTTCTAATAAATAGAAATGGAAACTTGACATGTTCTAGAAATTATTTAATTCCAATTATAATTTCCATTTAGAATTTCATATGATCATCATCTTCCAAATGAGTTTTCAGCCAAACCCATAAAACCATCAAAAATCTATTCAGAAACTCATATTCAAACCTATTAAACATTGATTTGACACCTACCACCTACTTTTTCCCCCAAATTTCACTAAAAAAGACATTGATTTGACACCTACCATCTACTTTTTTTCCTAAACCCCAACATCCAAACCCAATCCAAGTGGGGCTTCAACTTATTCAAACCACAAACTTCAATAGCCAAAACCCATCCAAATGAGGTCTCAAATGTTTCATCGAAACCACCCAAACTATTTTTTTTTAAATCGAGACCCGCGAAACCGAGCCAAAACCCATCCAAATAGACCCTTAGTTATTTATTCAGGTTACTATTAAGTACTTTTTACATCAAGTCATCAACCACTCTAGTTATATATAGCCTTTCTCGACAACAAAAATATATCATTCATCCTAAATTATATAAAAAAATTGACTTATATATCCTCGTGCAGGTGCTTGATCTAAATAACGAGATTATAATATAAATCCTCGACTTCATATCAGTTTAATTTTAAGTATTTGACTATGATTCTAAATTCAACTTTAGAAAATGGTGCCTATAGTATATATATATATATGAGAGATTCTGATGGTTAATCTATTTTAAACTAACATTCTGATCCTGGACAATATTAATAAGCACTAAACTCACAGTCTGGGGACAATATATTTCGCTAATCAAAACTATTGCTCCGCGCAACTACGGTATTATGATTTTATTTTTGGAGCTAAGATATATGAAATATATAGTTTGTTTAATTTTTTAAGGAGATCTTCATCGACTTTGTCTACAAAAATTGATCATGAAATAATAATATATTTAAATTGATAGCAAAAGATCAGTTAAGTGCTCATCAATCAAATGATTGTTGGATTGAACCATGTTGAAATCTGGACATTTCAAATCAAACTAATATGATTATTTTTATGGAGTTATTTATTACTTAGATAAGCTTTGTAATGGTATAAGGTATTCTTGACCACCTATTCTTTGTTTAATCTTAAAATTAATTTAGTACTAAGTTTATTATATCACCTACTAATACCAAAGTTAAAATTTGAATGGATGGGGTTGAAGTTAGGTCCCTTCCTCATTATTTTAATTTAAAAGGTTCATTTTTTTCTTTTATATATATAATTGTGAAATTCAAGGTCCACAAGCCAGCTGGTCGATATATATAATTGCTATCACATAGACAAAACCTACTAACCTTGGACTTTGCTAAAATTTTCAGCATGAAAGTTGGTCGAACCAAATATCTAATCTATCATCTTGCCCTCACAAGTGTACTAGATTGTGTTGATCTTGGCATTGACATCAATTGTCCCGTGGCGGAGGCCCTCATAAGCGAATGCGTGAGGTCAAGTCACAATTGAATGTCGTGGGCGCTTGAGTGCGTGAATACACTATATTGCTTGGATATGTGCATTTCCTAACACCAATTGTCTTTTGGACAACTGGTAGCGTCTGAGGTCCTACAAGTGGTATTAGAGTCAAGGTCACGAGTTCGATTCCTAGCGGGAGCAATTGCTGAGGGGGAGATTGTTGGGTTGGTATGTGTATTGTCAACAATTGTCCCATGGCAGAGACCCTTGTAAGACGACTGGTAGCGTCTGAGTTCCTACATATTATTTACATTATTCCAAAATTTCTAGCCAAAATCTAACTGATGCATCCAATTTATTCAAGATGTATACAATAAACTTTTCAATCTAAACGAAATACTCAATAATACATATAGATGCATTTATTTTATAATTGATTAAATGTGAAAAATCATTCTTTACATTGAACTTTTTATTCAGAAACGACTTTAATTTTACATATATATTGTGATATTGCCAAACAAAACATTATATTTTTTAGGTAAGAAAAACATGGTAGGGACCTCGGATTTTAAACATGGATTAGGTCAAGTTAATAACTTTATTTTGTGTCCGTAAACACATTCAGATTGGTCGAAAGTGACGCTAAGATTGAGATTATCAAGAAAAGGTTAATTTATATTTTATTAGGGCATAAGAAGACAAGTTGAGCACATGTCATTAGAGAAAAAATCACGCACTTGTGAGGGATGAAAAAGATGACAACTATAGCTTTGAATTTGAAATGCTCCATCCATAATAGTCTATCCAAGTTATGAAGCAGATAGGTACATATATATATATATATATATTGAACTTAATTTGACACTATTACATATGGTTCATGCCAAATAAATTAAATTACAGAGTTTATTCTTATTATACATGGGTTTGGGTAATCTTAACTCTTTGTAAATGTTATGAACAGTCTAGAAAATATATTTTCATATTTCATATATTTAATGTGGTCTTATTATCTAACTATAGTCAAAATTGAGTACTACTTGGTGAATATTGTTACCTTTTCCTTTTTCGTTTTGCTTTTGTACAAGTTTAATTAATTTGGATACATAACTTCAGTGATGGATTTTGCCGTTGCACGGTGGCTTGTTTTCTAGTAGCATGATTTTATTATTGAATAAATTAAACTCGAATAATTTTTTTAGCATATATTTATCAAAATTTAGTTTATCTTATCAAAAGTCGTTCTCATGAGTCCTAAATTAATCAGTGTTTTGATATAATTTTTTATGCATGTATACCAATTTTTTATCGGTTGAACTCGATCTATAACTCAAATATTTTATTTTATTTTCAACAATAAAATAAGGGTTGGGGAAAATGAAAATTATTGTTTTAGATAAATCAAATCTTTATTTTATGTCGATTATTTACTTGAGATATTATCTAAAAAAGTAAATATGGTCAAAATTTATGATGGAGAAAATAATTCATAATTCAACCTCTTCTATTTTAAGGAATGGTTGAAGATATATTGTACAACTTCTAGCTAACAATTTAAAATCACATTGAGTTAAGTCCCTTGGGCACGTACGGCAGAGGTATATATATTTTATTATATCTTGGTATGATATATTTTAAAATTTAGATTTCTGCAGTCTCTCTCTCTCTCTCTCTCTCTCTTCCTCCAACCTTTCCTTTCTCCCCACTCCATTCCTCAAGTTTTCTTCTATTCGTTCTAGTTCTAGGGTTTGAATAATTAATCTCCTTCTTAGTTAACTATTTACTCATATTAAACAAAACTAATCCCACTTGATCCATTTTTATACTGTTTTCCGCTCAAAATATTAGTATTCTTTTTATTTGTTTTCTCTTCAGTACGTTTATTATTTAAATTTCTTATATGGCTGATTTGGACTTAGCAGGTTCAACTTCCCATTTCCTTTCTGATCGACAACCCGATTCCGAAAATTATGAACAATCCAACCCCGGAGACATGTCGGCCCGAAGGCCACGTGGCCGTCCTCCGGGCTCCAAAAACAAGCCCAAACCTCCCGTGATCATAACCCGAGAGAGTGCCAACACGCTTCGGGCCCACATCTTAGAAGTAAGCACCGGCTGCGACGTCTTCTCGGCGGTTGCCACCTACGCGCGCAAACGGCAGCGTGGGATTTGCATATTGAGCGGCTCCGGCACGGTCAACAACGTCAGTCTACGCCAGCCAGCGGGCGTCGTTAGTCTCCAGGGGCGTTTCGAGATTCTTTCCTTGTCCGGTTCTTTTCTGCCACCACCAGCGCCACCGGGAGCCACAAGTTTGACGATATACCTGGCCGGAGGGCAAGGACAGGTTGTTGGAGGAAATGTTGTCGGCGAACTAATTGCCACGGGTCCGGTAATCATCGTAGCTTCGTCGTTTACAAACGTGGCGTACGAGAGACTACCGTTGGACGAGGAGGAGGAGGGGATTCAGCCTTCCGGGTCTCAGGTATATATGTTATCATCAATACTATCAAAACTTCTTTTTTAGTCAATCGAAACATAAATATATATGGAGCAGGTTTTATGTCGACCTGTTTTAATTCATATATGATTTCATTTCAGAAAATTCCTTTAAAATTTTCTAATATTTAATTATCTGACCCAAAACATACTTAATAAATGAGAATTCCTTCAATATATGGTCTTAAGTATTGTTTAAAATTCTCACATGTTTCCATCAGAAAACACGGAAATGTTACTTTTTTTTTTGGGTCAATCAAAACAAAAAGTATATACAATATCAACTGCATGATTAGTTCTAATACAGTTTATTTTATTTTTTACATTTTTTCAAATGTATCCAGAAATATTTTTAAAAAATGCTCGAAATCTTTTCTAGTATTTCATTGACTGGAATTAATTTAATAATAAGGAAACGAAATTTTGATACATGATCTCAGGGTCCAGGAGGCGGAGGAGTTGAAGGTGATCCCTCATTAATTGGGCTTCCTTTCTTCAATTTGCCAATCCATATGCCTAACAATGGACAACTTCCGCTGGCGGTGGACGGTACATGGGCCGGAAACTTAGGCGGCCGACAGCAGTATTAGGGAAAATAAATATAAGGTCAGATAATTAATTATCATTTAATTAGTAGTATATTAAGCTTCTCTAGATTGTACATTTAGTTTAATTTTTGTTGTTTTTGATTGATCTTGAACTAATTATGTAATAGCTCTTTCTTCTCGGATTCTGCTAAATTAAAAGAAGAAAATGTCTTTTAATTATTTGTTGCTGTTATGCAGAATTCTTGTGGCCGGTCGATCGAGTTTAGAAATAATTTTGAGGTTTAGACTTTCACCTTTGTACGACCATTAATCTTGTTATGAATTAAATAAGAATAATTTGTCTAAGAATTTAGTTCATTTGTTTTCTTGATTTAGGTGGATAAAGTGTACAAATAAATTATTTAAATGTGTGTGTGTTTATAAAATTGGTTATAAGATTTATTGGAGTAAATGCATGTGTAAAAGGGCAGAATCGAATGTAATAGTACGTACTATCTCTGGCCTATACATTTAAATAATAACATAATTAATATTATGAATAATATATATATATATATATATATGTTGGTGTTAAATGTTAATCAAATGGGGGTTGTTAGGATAAGACGAACAAGTAATTAACAAGAAGTTGGTGGTTATAATTAATAAGTCATGTATTATTTGTATGATCAGTTGCCTATAGATATATTCTCTTAATTATCAAGCTCCAACCTTGTTAGGTTGTAACATTATAAATATTTATAAATTTATAATGCTAATTTCAGCATGAGTTGTTCCCCATGTATAAAATATTACAGAGAAGACAAGGAACTTTATCTTATTTTATAACATATAACAATAAGATGGACTTTAATTTGTATTCTTTATCAGGCTTTTGAATACTTGCAAACATGCTAAGGTATCTTATGAATTCTCAAAATTAATTAAGGTTATACTTGCAAGCATGATAAGGTATTATATAACATATAATTAAGGTATCTTACTAATATCAAGATTAATCCCTTTACTGCTTTAAATTATACTATAATTATAGCTTACTTGTTGCTTTCAATTCTCTTTGGATCAAAGTAAAACCTATTTGTTTCAAGTATTCAGAATTGCTTTCACAACCTTCTATATATGGTCTAAAATAGAGGCATATATTCTGCGAGATTTAATTTGTTATAAAGTTTTACAAGACTGTTTGATGAACTTGTCTTAAAATATGTTTTTTTTTTTTTTTTTTTCACATAGATGAATGAAAGTTAGCAATTACTACCCCTTAAATTTGGAATAGTTGAACTTATCTTCATAAATCATAAGTACAAGGTAAAAGCTAGCTAGTTTATAATAATACTGTGTACTAAATGTCAGTGTTTGCCTGCCTTCATACGATAATATTATAATATTTTAATATAGTTTATTTGTTGAGTTTATGCAGACTTCAAGTGATGAGAAAAAACTGCAACAATATGATGGGTAAGTAATAAAAAAAAAAGTTTATGCAGACTTTGCAATTTTTTTTTCTTTTCAATTTAGCTGATTTTCGTCCGACTAAATGACAGTATGGTGAAAGAGAACTTGTGAAAATACCCAAAATTTTCTAATGCAATTTGGCATTACATGCATCATGTCCCAATTATGTTACTATATTCTTAATTAGCCTAAAGTTCATTCTTTTTTTTAGTTTCATGAGATGCTCATGGTCAAAGAGAAGTTGTAATGAAATAAAATACCCAAAAAAAAAAAAAAATGTATGCCTGCCATTTGTCATTATATCATGTCCCAAGTATATTACTACATTCTTAATTAATTAAACTAGTTAACTAAAAATATTATTTAATTCCTGAATGCATTGACACGATAAGAATATATGGCCTGTCAATTAGAGGATACACGAAAAATAAATTAAATATATTATTGTTGGTGTAATTGGGGGTTCAACCCAATTGAGTTAAATTCAATTAGTTGGGTTGAGTCTATAATGAATTAAAGGAAAGAGAATAATGTGTCTTTCTCGGCAAAATTTTAATTTTGGCCATGTAAAGTGGCTGCATTTTAAAATTAGTCATTTATTGTGGTATCTCGACAATATACATCTTTTATTGTGTCATCATCATCAATTTATGTCTTAATTGATTGGAAAATCAATTTTTTTGTTCGAAAATCACCAATTTATGTCTAATCTGATCAAAAAATTTAATTTTAGTCAAAAATATCATTTGTCAAGTGACACTTAAAAAATAAGAATTTCATATTATGACTCCGCAATTTGCAAGTCCAAGTCATGTGGTATGTCAAATATGACATAAAATGATGATTTTTTACGATAAGGACTGAAATTGATGATAAGGACTGAAATTGAAGATAATGACACAATAAATAACGTATATTGTCGAGGTATCACAATAAAGGGTCAATTTTAAAATGGATCTTCCTCTCACAGTCTCATGGGAAAGAAGAGAAGTTTTTAGTTGTTTATAAAGCTAATAATTACATAAGTCTGTACCCCTTGGGGTATCAAGATTTTAAAGGGAAAAGGATGTTAGGTGAACCTTGGTTTGAACGCATGTCCGTAACTATTGGCTCAAGATCCTCTATACCACTATTAGTGTACCATACTTGTGTACCACTAATAAGTAATTGCCACATGTACATGTAACATTTATAATAATTGTTACATGTACATGTGGCAATTACTTATTAGTGGTACACAAGTATGGTACACTAATAGTGGTATAGAGGATCCTCACCGGTAACTATTACGGTTCATATTTGGGCTTGTGCTTCAAAAGAAATTATCTGATGCATCACATTCATTTATTGAAATAATATTTGGAGATCACCACAAACAATTATGACGTAAACAAACTCAAAACTAATTAATAGAATTAGTTCAGGAGTCTTAATTAAATCTCAATTGGGTTGAATTCACATAAATGGGCTGAAGCCTGACTCTGCTAACCTTAAGATTTCCATCTGACCCTTCTTGGGCTAAAACACGGGCCTCCTTATGGCCTTTATTCACAAACAATATTAAGTTCTCAGTTTCGTATCTATATTTATTTAGTTTCACAAAATTTGGATTCCTAATTCCCTACTATTTTCAATACATATCTCTAATCACGCATATATATTCATCTATTGGATAATGTATTCATTAAATTTTATCAACACAAAAAAAAAAGATATTGACAATCCATCAAAATCATTTCATGCTGAGAAGATATTACTAACTAGATCCATATTCAATCTTTGTATTTCAAAATTCAAATTGTTCACCCACAACATTGACAACCCTACCAGAATAGTTTTGTTTATCTACTTTACAAAATTGTACTTTAAACTCATTTTTTGTCCCATGAGAATGTCTTTGTTTTGTATTTTTGGGCACAAACTAGATGGATCAAAGGTAAAATTTCATAATGTGTGGGATCAAAAGCACTATGAATCTAGTTTTAGGAGACTAAAAGTGCTATTCATTCCAGATATAAGGTTATAATGTACGTATTATATATACTGTAAAATACAATTCAATAATTTATATACTTCACTTGATTTAAATATACTGTCTAATATAATATAATTGAATTATATATTATGGGTAAGTGAAATTACACGATCACCCCATAAGGTTTCTGTAATTATTAATTTACGATCAGTTGTTATACCTCGATTTAAAAAGAAAAAGTTAACATAGAGTGTAAAAATTTGTTTCTAAAAACTTATGATATTAAATTACTTCAAATGTCCTTTACATGGCCAACTCTGTTTAAATGCATCAAATACTTCACCTTATTTATATATTTAATAAAAAAATTTATTTTTTTTAGACTTATAAAATTCTCTAAAATTACCAACCCACCGATGACGTACCCCGTGTCTCCCACCCACACGTAACTTAATTTAAATATTTTCTTTCTTATTGATAATATTTTACGTAAGCAAAAGAACAAATTTGTTATTTAATGTTATCTTTGTGCATAATATATACAACTATTTACTTATAATTTTAATATATATTAAAATTACTATACATCTTATTTGTGTTTACTCTTATTACAGACACACCCCTCCGTATATAATCATATTTATTTTCTAAAAGAAATTATTAGTTACAAATCAACATCGATCACGAGTCAAATGGATCATGCATAAAATTAATATTTGATGGTTGTTACAAGTAGTAGTGACTTGTGATTTAGAGACGAAACTTAAAATTCAATCCTACTAGAGACGTCATATTGGGAAGGACTTATATCCAATGCACTTTTAGATCCGAACTGTAAATACACAATTTAATAGATAAACAAAAAAATTGTGATGACGTCACCTCGGATATTTGCAAAGTGATATTCAAAGTAGGGAATGTTTCTATAAAAACAAAATTGTCTTTCCGCCTGAAATTTTGTTACCCAAAATTTATACTAATAAAATATATACTTGTAGCAACCAGATTCCTAGAATCAAATTCCAACCGAACAAATGGGGTAATATTGGTTGGAAGTCGTATATTACCGTTGTATTCAAATTAAATAGAAGCATTATATTTACTTTAAATAGTCTCAGAAATATTTAATTAATTTCAATATATACAATAAAAGAAAGCCTAACAAGTTTTTTTTCACATTCTAGCAAAATTATGCTATAATTCAGTTTGACCAAAGCCAAAATTCAAACCCATAAAACAATGATTAAAATCTAATTATACTATTGGTAATTATGATACATAGAAATGATATATAGTACAGCCAAATCCTGCCCCAGGTTGAATTAATAAAATTATAATTATGTCTTAATATGATAGTCATGATATGACAATAATTTTTAGTTTTATTCGGCACTTCTAATTGATTTAACTATGGATTACGTTAATGTAATAAATAAAAATAAATAAATATAATAATAGCTAGTGACTACTATTACAAAAATATTAATTTTGCTTGTACTTGTTATATCTTAAAATGTTTTCCCCTTGTGATTTGAAAAAATTACAGTCTCAAAATTTTCCATCTTGTTTCTAAAATATTCACAATTATTCGAAAGGAATGATTTGGATAATACTTGCCAAGTAACTTTTCCAAATTTGTTTTCTATATAATTACATTTCTTCTTATTTAAGAGGGTTTGGATAATACTTTCCATTTAATTTATTCCAAAATCTCGACCATCAATGTTATTATCCCCAAAATATTCCTATCACATTAGAGGCAAGTAAAATTAATTATGAAATCCAGAAAAAGTAAAACAACAATTACAATTTAATATTCATGACGAGAATAATTGTTTCCTAAAGAAGAACCAAATACAAAGACCCAAATTTGAACAACTAAGACAATGGTAAGATTTCAAATTCAAATTCCCAAACCATAACTACAGATACCTTATCACATCTATAAATACACACATATGGAACACACATTTCTCCCACAAAAAAAGAAGAGAAAAGAAAAAAGAAAAAAAGGATGACAAGAAAGAAAGTAACCCTTGCATTCATTACAAATGACTCCGAGAGAAAGGCTTCCTTTAAAAAAAGAAAGAAAGGGCTGATCAAGAAGGTGAACGAATTAACCACCCTTTGTGGCGTGGAAGCATGTGCCCTTATTTACAGCCCATACGAGCCTGAGCCCGAGGTGTGGCCTTCGCGGCCAGGTGCTCAGGCCGTGTTAACCCGTTTCCGAGAGCTTTCTGAAATGGACCAAACGAGGAAAATGGTCAATCAAGAAGCCTTCACGCGTCAGCGCATCAAGAAGGCGCAAGATCAACTCCGTCGCTTACAAAAAGAGAATAAGCGTAAAGAATTAGAGAATTTCATGTACCAATGCATGGCTGGAATGGTAAGCGTTAATGATTTTAACTTGGCTGATGCTGCTGAAATGAATCTGGTCATGAACCAAACAATGAGGGAGATTAATGCAAGAATGGAGGCTATGCAGAAAGGTGATCAACACGCGCCGGCCTTGGATCATGAAGATACGGTAATGATGGCCCCGGCCCCACCAACTGGTAATGAAGAGAGTCTGACCGGTGGTGGCAGTGGAAGTGCAATTGGTGGGGTCGGGTGGGATGTGGGTATGGTGCCGCCATATCCATATTTTTGCAATAATTTTAATTTTAGTACATCTGCAGGAACAACATCGGGATCGGACACCAATTAGATATATATTGTTAGACATAAACTTAATTATTCATTCAGTATTATTGTTGCTTCATGCATTAACGTCGACAAAATATGTGATCGAGCGTCTTTTTAATTATTTATTTTCTATTTTGAATTGATTCAACTACTTAGGCCATCTCCAATGGAGATGGCCGGGGTCGGGGCGGGGTCGGGGGCAGCGGGAGAAGCCATCTCCAACGGAGAAGGGGCCGGGGCGGGGTGGGCAACGGGGCGGGAAGGAGCCCCAGCCCCGCCCCGTTCCCGCGTGGGATTGTTGGAGAAGAAAGAGTCACGCGCTCCCCTGATTGGCTCAGTCCTTTTCTTTTTTTTTTAAATTTTTTTTTATGGTTTTAATGTTTTTAAATAAGAAAAATTAATTATATTAAATAAATATATAATAAAATTAAATTTAACAACTAAATTAAATTAAATTTGTAGAATTTAATTATTTAATATAATTTGTTAGCATATTTATTGTATATTTACTAGTATTTAATAAATATAAGTAGCCACCAATTTTTAATTGAATTATTTAATATAATAAAATTTAATTTTTTTAAAATTAAAATCATTAATAATTTATTAGAATCGTAATTAAATTTACTTATGGACAAATCATTAATAATTAAATTCAACATTTTATTTTAATTTCTTTTATTGTAATTAAAAATTTAATGATTTAATTACAATATTGGTGGTGGCTATATAATTTTAAAAATACCGAATTACTTAAAAATATAATTAAACACTTATACAAACAATTTAAATTAATACTTAAAAAATAATATATTTAAATGCATACTAAAATTAACAAGATAAGTAAATTCAAACAATTACATTCATTATTAACCGAATTTTGCATAAACATGGGCTATTAAGTCTTTTTGAAGTCTACGGTTGGTTTATTTGAAGCGAATTGCTTAAATTTTAATATTTAAATATAATTAATAATTTAATTATATTAATAAAATAATCATTAGTATTATTAATATTAATATTAAAAACAAAATTAAAAGTAGAATTATAGGTGAGAGTGGGCAAAGGAAAAAAGTGGAATTAATTCCATTTCGGAGCCCTGCCATTGGAGACGACCAGGCAGGACTCAGGGGAGGGGCAGGGCTGGCTCGGGGCTCCGGAGCCCCAGGGCTGGCCCTCTCCATTGGAGATGGCCTTATGTACTCATGCTATATGCTATGGCTACTTCCGAATTTATTCATTTGAGCATTTTTGCATGATTTTGGTTGTTTCGATTTGATCTTTTCTTTATTGAGTTCTTGATTATTTTTTGTTCAAATATAGTAATTTACGTATATTCATATTTTAATGCAATGCAACAAATAAAAAGAAACTCAAAAAAGTCCAAAGACTGACATAATTTCCGAAGACTGGCATAATTTCGCTCTAAATCTCAAAGTCCAAATTATGTACTAGTTTAATAAAAATATATACTTCCAATAATTTTCTAGTTTTTAAGACAAGGTAAATAATTTTCTACCTCTTTTTTTTTTTTTTTTTTTTTTTTAAGTAGTGTAGTATATTTATCGCTACAAATCTTCTTTTACAATTTCATGTAACATGTACATTTATTTACTTCCAAATATACAGATATTCTCAAACAGTAAAGTTGTTACATTTCAAGAAGTAACCGGCACCAATAGATTAGTGTCTTCAAACAAGAAGTGGACTAACTAGAGATTCACTAATTAATGCACGTTGTATTTACAATTTTCATTGAATTCGTTCGAATATTTACTCATGGATCTCTTGATTAAATGCTAACTAGAGTTCCGATGAAATAAAAATTTAAAGTTTAGCAATTGCATTTGCAGTTAGGATTAAATCATCCCAGTCATCATCTTCAACTTTCGTGAAGTACCGATCAACCATTTCCTCAGTGACCAACTCGATCTTCGAGGGTTCCCACTGCAAATCAACAAAAAACGATGAAACTAAAAAGAACCCATCGAGACAAGACGAGAAATTCTTACCGAAACCTGGTTTGCCTAAACCTTTCTTCTTATCACAGAACAAGTGTACACACTTGTCATGTGATAGGTCACTCATCTAGGAGTGAGTGATATTCAACCACAGAGCAAGTGTATTATACTTGTCATGTAATGTTTTGGACTCGGTCAAACTCGGTTGGGGATAGAATTTCTCGAGGCATGAATGCATTTACAATGATATTACACGGTAATGCACCTTCGGATTTTGATCCTTGTCCAATAGTATAGCTCTGCAGCCCTGATCAGTTTGGAATAGACTTCAGACATTAGACATCTGTATAGTGTGTTAGCATACTGAAAATACGTCTTTTTGAATATATACCTCGTAAAAATCCTTGCTAATTTCTCCTCGGAATATATGACAGATCATTCTGAATTCTCGTACAAAGCATTGACTAATGCCTTGGAGCCTACCTTCTCTAATCTGGAACAATTAAAGAATTAGGCATTGAATTCTGATAATATTACTAAGAAAGTTAACAGATTTATATATATATACCGATCTGAGAGTAATTTTAAGGCTGGTAGGGGATGCTTTCTTCAGTGACTTAATTGAGAAAGAAATCCAATCTTGTTTATGTACAGCAGCCTCTTCCTCCTAGAAATATAATAAAAGCTAAAAATGATCAAACTTAGCTGTAAGAAAAATTTAAAATCATTTGTCTTGTCATCTTACAAGGGTGGCTATAATCTCCTCGACTGTTCTTTGAGAAAAGCATTTATTAACGATGTTCAACCTGCAGGTGGTATGATTTAGGGGATCGGAAATGAGAATCCAAACTTAGGAAATTTTATATGGTAGACTCGAGAATAATCTTACCTGTGATAAGCGCTCTTCTCTTTCAGACTTGGCACCTCGGAGAATTTACTAATAGTAGAAGAGATAACATATGGATCGCTCGTATCTACTTTGTCTAGTGCTTCTTCTAACAATGACAATTTCTGTGCAAAATTAGAAGCATAAATATATATGTTGTTCAAATAAACGTTTAAGAAACATTAATTCGTCTAGTTATCCAAGTGAAGATAAAAAATAAACAAGAAACAGTAAATCTTCAAACCATCTCATTAATCATTCTTCTATCAAATCATATGATGATGAGGAGTATACCGCTGAGGGGACAAAGTGAGTTACTAAACCACATGCAAGCATTTCAGCACCATTCAACCGTGCACCTGTCAGTCCAAGATATTCTCCTGCAATTTAGGACATATAAAAATGCAATTTGCCAGGAGATGCTAATTTCCGAAGAAGAAGATTAACATATATAAAAGGAGGACGTAATAGGAGTTACCAAAGAATCCAGGGAGTCTTGACAAATAGTAAGAGGCACCTAAATCCGGGAAAGATCCCAATGCTGTTTCAGGCATGGCAAAGAGCTGCACAAAGATTAAATAATGAGACAAAGTCATACAATACAACATTTTAAAAAAGTAAAATTAAAAAAAAGGATAAATACCGTATTCTCCGTAACAACTTGGAATGTACCATGTATAGCAGCACTTGCTCCTCCTCCCATAACAAGTCCATTGATAATAGAAACCTACACACACACTATGAACAATAAGACCTCCTTTCCTAAATGATTCCAATGAGAAATGACCAAAATAATTAACCACAAATAATTTAACAAAGAACAACTAGAAAATATGACTTATTCTACATCAGCACCTGGGGTTTATTGTGTGTAGCCACCACATAGATCAAAGTAAACCCTTTTCTGAAAAAATCTGCGCCTGAACGCCAGCCACCTGATGCTCATAAAGATACCACGCATCATCGACTGTAAGACAAGTTGCTAACAGCTTTCTTCCACACAAAGGAATGTCAAAGCACAAATTTATTGCAGCTTGGTCTCAAATGAGAGCTCATCGTGTTTAGGTTATGTGGCTTATAGAAAAAGATAAATATCTGAGAAAGTTCTGCATAAAGATGATGGAGTAGTAATAGTTTACATTAGAGAGAATTGCAATTGTGGTACCAAACTATATACCGATTCTCACTTGTGGTACCATAAAAATCGAGGTCGACACATTTGGTACCACAATTTAAGAAATTGAATCACTTTTGGTACCACCGTTAAAATTGGACGTTAACTGATGATGTGGAAGTTAAGTTTTATTGCAAAATTGTTACCATTACTTATGTTGACTGATAATTATACCCCTAACTTTTCAAGTTGTCAAAATAACCCCACATCTTCAAATTTACTGAAAATTTTAGTCCACATTGTTGCTCAATTTCAAAATTGGCTCTAATAAGACACGTGCGGACCAATTTAGAGATTTTACTTATTATATTTACATATTTATATAACTAATTTAATTTTATAAATAATATTAATAGACCAAATAATACTTTAACATAAATTCGATAACATATTAATTAAATCTAAAATTTATATAATAATATTAATATATTTAATATTTATTAAAAATAAAGTTATTTATTATTAATAAAATAATTATAATTTAAAAAAAAAAAACCCCATCTCCTACCCCCAACCCCATCCCCCCTAACCACCCCCCCCCCCCCCCCACCCAAATCCCCAGGCCGGCGGCGGCCTGGGATCGTCCGGCCCAGGCCGCCACCGGCCTGGGATCATCCGTCCCAGTCCGCCGCCGGCCTGGGATCGCTGGTCCCAGGCCGCGGTGGCCTGGGATTTGGTTGGGTGCGGGGGTGGTTAGGGGGGGATGGGGTTGGGGTAGGAGATGGTTTTTTTTTTTAAAAAAAAAATTATAATTATTTTATTAATAATATATAACTTTATTTTTTAATAAATATTAAATATATTAATATTATTATATAAATTTTAGATTTAATTAATATTTTATCGATTTTATATTAAAGTATTATTTGGTCTATTAATATTATTTATAAAATTAAATTAGTTAAATAAATATGTAAATATAATAAGTAAAATCTCTAAATTGGTCCGCACATGTCTTATTCGAGCCAATTTTGAAATTGGGCAACAATGTGGACTAAAATTGTCAGTAAATTTGAAGATGTGGGGTTATTTTGACAACTTGAAAAGTTAGGGGTATAATTGTCAGTCAACATAAGTAATGGTATCAATTTTGCAATAAAACTTAACTGCCACATCATCAGTTAACGTCCAATTTTAACGGTGGTACCAAAAGTGATTCAATTTCTTAAATTGTGGTACCAAATGTGTCGGCCTCGATTTTTATGGTACCACAAGTGAGAATCGGTATATAGTTTGGTACCACAATTACAATTCTCTCGTTTACATTAAGTAAATAACCCATTTAAACAATGGGTCAGAAACACATTCTTAAGATGCTGTCTACACAGGATTTTCTCGACATTCCAGAAATGAAAATCTTCCTAAGATATCCATTTCATGAAGCTTATATCCACTGAATTTTGATACTCAATTTGGTTTATTAATTAATGTTGAAATGTGAGATATTTTGGTTGAAGGTTCTAGAAAGTTCAAGTTAGATCAAGATATATCATGTATAAGCTGGAATAAATTGGTAGGAGAATCTAGATAAATCTAAGTAAGATAAATGATGATAAATCTAGAAAGTATAGATTGTACTAGAAACTAGGATAAAACTAGATATTCTAGATTGTTCCCTATGCAAATATAAATATGTGTACTACTCAATTGTAAAGTGAGAGAGAAAGGAAGTTAATGAATTGAATAAAAACTTCTCCTTCTAAAAAATTACTCTCCTCCAAATAACTACAAATACAAATAACAATCAAAAAATAAAGTTGATATCAATTTTACAATTGATTCAACCATCAAAAACCCAACAAGTGGTATCAAGAGCTAATTGATCTTAAGGGATTAAGTTCAAAAAATGGGTTCATCAACACTACCAATTTTCAACGGTGAAGACTACGACTATTGGGCGGTAAGAATGAAGGCTTTTCTCGTAGCAAATGAGTTATGGGAAATTGTTGAAAACGGTTATGAAGAACCGAAAAATGAAGGTACTCTTACCGCACCTCAACAAAAGAAGAATAAAGATGAATATAAAAAGAATATGAAGGCACTTACATTTCTCCAAGCTACCGTTAATAAAGAAATCTTCATTGAGATAGTCGCTACGACTACAGCCAAAGAAGCATGGGAGATTCTTCGAGAAAAATATCAATGTTTGGAGAGCATTTCAATGGCGAAACAAGAAAGAGAAGAGCGAGGAATTAACCAACGAATCAAGAGTGCGTTTGTCCCTCGCCTGCAATATATCAAAGACCAAGTCGATACACTGACGTTGAATTCTGTGCTAAGAATGTTAGAGACAGATTTGGGGCTTGAAAAATTTGCATTGGATGCCCACAAAAGATTGATTTGCCTCTACTTAGAAAAGATAATGGATAATGACGACGGTTGCACCTCTAAAACTGCAACTAAGAATTTGGATAAAGATGTGGATATAAGTAATCCAGAAGCACCAATAATGCCTGAACAACAGGAGACAAAGAAGGGTCCGAAAATATCCAAAAATAAAGAAGAAGAAATGATGGAATACTTCTCCAGGAGCAAATCATTTGAATCTCCGAAAAAATTCAAATCCGTTACGGATAAATTTGCAAGTTGTCAAATGATACTTACTGAGCCAAGCAATTATGAAGGAACTTCTCAATATGAGAAATGGAAAGTTGGAATAAAGGAGGAGATAAAAAAGAACAACATAAAACAAACGCGGAAACTAATGGGAGGACCTAAAAATAAGAAGGTGCTTCGTGCAAAAAAGAGTTATAAGACAAGGGCAAATCGAAATGGCACAGTCAACAAGCATAAGGCCAAGTGGGTTGCAAAGAGAAATGCACAGAAAATGAGATTAAGCTACAAATATGCATTTGCACCTGTGGCACGTCATAATACAATCAAACACTTCCAAAATCAAAATTTGAGATACTTGGATATAAGCTTGGATTATTAAGCAAAAATCTCAAGGAGGAGTGTTGAAATGTGAGATATTTTGGTTGAAGGTTCTAGAAAGTTCAAGTTAGATCAAGATATATCATGTATAAGCTAGAATAAATTGGTAGGAGAATCTAGATAAATCTAAGTAAGATAAATGATGATAAATCTAGAAAGTATAGATTGTACTAGAAACTAGGATAAAACTAGATATTCTAGATTGTTCCATATGCAAATATAAATATGTGTACTACTCAATTGTAAAGTGAGAGAGAAAGGAAGTTAATGAATTGAATAAAAACTTCTCCTTCTAAAAAATTACTCTCCTCCAAATAACTACAAATACAAATAACAATCAAAAAATAAAGTTGATATCAATTTTACAATTGATTCAACCATCAAAAACCCAACAATTAAAGATCTTCCTAAGTTTGATCAAGATCATGATATTCTATTTTCGAGGCTAAATAATTCCACTACAATGCTTTGACTCTGGCACCGTCAAACTCTATACAATAAAGTTTTGATCCTCATTTATAATCTAAATGTAACTTGTTAACCACAAGGCAACAGAAAATACACCTCAATCCAATTGTAAACTTGATCATAGAGACTAGATTCAAGAATCTATAATGGAACAGAACAATTAAAAGCTTGAGCCTACCTTGAGCAATAGCACGAAAAGCTGCTGCAACATCACCTCCAGCACAGAATGCTCTTCCTTTTCCCTGTGACGAAATACCGTATATAAAACAGGTGAGACTATTGAAAATGTCTAGATTAATATATGTCCACGTTCATCATCAGATGTCTAGATTCACGCACGCATTATCTTCTTCCTTATAAATTAATTCCTTAATCTCATCTAAACTGATTTATGGTTGATTCTCAAAATCGATTCATTCTATCTTCCACCGGAAACAGATGACAGTCAAACTAGCTAGGAGACTCTGAGCCGATGTGGTATATAATTCATAGAATCTACAGGTAACATACCTTCAAAATTATTAATTTCACAGACGAATCTTTTGCACATGCAGCATAAAGCTCCGGAAAACGAGACACCTGTGATAAGAAGAAGGAAACACTTAAGACAAGCGTGCACAGGGCTAGAAGATTTTTATTATTCATTTCTTGTTACATTACAATGATCACTAATTATTTATATAGGGGCAATAAAAACAATTGGAGGAAATTAACCACTTCAATGATACGACAATAAATTCATAGATATTTTCCCTATTACAGAACGTACGTAACAAATTACATATTACACGGACGGAAGCAGTATTTGAAAGTCAAGTTGAGATAGCAAATCATTAATTATAATGAATTGTACAAAAGTATGATCACGACTTCCTTTGCAGGAGATAACATGGGATCTGTTTCATAGTGCCTGAAAACGAGTATATCTTCAATTATATATTTTTGAAATATAAATTCCTAACAAATAGATCAGATCAGATCAAATCAACTCTCATACCATTCCAGGAGAAAATACATTGAGTTGATTGGGCCTGTTTAGCGTGAACTTTCTCACAGAGGATTTCTCTTCAACCAGAATCTGCACACATAAATTACAATATATAAATTCGTTTAAGAAAAGAATGAACAATAAACAAAAATTAAAATTTATATACTTGATCATTGGAAGAAGAGAATGAAGAAGCCATGGTAAAGTTGACTTGAAAACCCAAACCCTTGAATAAGTAATTGAAAACCTAATTAGCTTTTAACTTTGAATATTTGTTTAAGGCCAGTGGGTTGATTAAAAAATACTTCCTATTAGTATCATATTTAGTCACGATGTTAAATACATTATTATACAATCTGGAGTTAACTTAGAACACGTGTACCCTTCCATTAATCCTTTCTCAAGGTGCAGCCCATGCTTCAATCTGCGCGATGGCGGCCCCGCGCCACCCCATATCCCAGGCATAGCTTCAGGCAAGGCGGCCGACAGAAACCTTTTTTTTTTTGGGTACGTCAAGGAAAAACAAAGAAAGCCTAACTTTCCTCTCACACAATCATGTCCCATTTTCGAAAGTGGCATTCTCGCTTTTGAGCGTGTGTGCCCCGTCAAAAGTGAATATGTACAAATTTGCCTGAAAGAACTGATCACCAGAAAACAAGGAAAATGGATCTTTTATTACAAATTTACAAGCCGTATAAAGTACATCATTATTACAATCTTTTGTTGCTATCCCCATATTCTCATGGGCAAAGTATATAGATCTCTATAGTACTATAATACTACTAATCACTCAAGTCTATATTAACTCGAGAAAACTATGATTCGATCTCATATGCAAGTGCTTAACTAAAATAAAATTTAAAGTTTAGAAAAAGCAAATGCAGGTAGAACTAAATCATCCCAGTCATCTTCATCAATTTTCGTGAAGTAACGATCAACCATTTCATCAGTAACCAACTCGATCTTGGAGGGTTCCCACTGCCAAAAAGCAAAAAATAAAAATAAAAATGAGAAAACAAGAAAATAAAGACAAGATTGCATTGGCAAGAAAGACATACTGGGCAACTTACAGAACTCTTTGTCATATAAAAATTATAAATAGATTACTCCTCTACGAAAGCAAAATGGGCAAAGACTCCCCAAGGCTTGTAGTGTTGTTCACTCATGGAGAAACAACAATTTAGTTTGAACAAAAATTTATGGTTTTAACAAAAAAAAAATTATGGTTTGAACGGTTAAAGGAGACTGCAAGATATATTTTAAAAAGCATAAGGAGTCTTTTTGCCTTATTTCGTATGATGATGGATAAAATGACAATTAGACAGATCACTATATATAGTACAAAAATATACGGTAATGCACCTTTGGATTTCCATCTTTGTCCAATAGTATAGCTCTGCAGCCCTGTATTAGACATTAAGTATCTATCAGATCCATAAGTGAGCATACTGGATTTGGAAGGACAATTTTTTTGAATATTTACCTCGTAAAAATCCGTGCTAATATCTCCCCGTAATACATGACAAATCATTCTGAATTCTCTGACAATGCATTGACCAATGCCTTGGTACCTCCCTTCTCTAATCTGCAGACCATATACATAGAATCAAGTTGAAGTTTGTGTTAAGGAATTTTAAATTCTGATAATATAACTAAGAAAGCTAATGTATACCGATCTGAGGGTAATTTTAAGGCTTGTAGGTGATGCTTTCTTCATTAACTTAATTGAGAAATTAGAGAACCAATCTTCTTTATTTTCAGCAGCCTCCCTCTCCTAGAAATGTAAAAAGCTAAATGTAATAAAAGAATATGAAATATATTCAATCTTTATTGAAACTAATTTGCCTAGTTATCAAATCTTACAAGGGCAGCTATAATCTCCTCAATTGTTCTTTGGGAAAAACATTTATTAATGGTGTCCAACCTGCAGATATAGTCACGGTAAAACATGAGATTGAAAACATGGGTAATTTATTATAGTCTCGAGAATTAATAATATATCTTACTTGTGATAAGCGCTCTTCTCTGTTAGATTTGGCACCTCGGAGAATTTATTAATAGTCGAAGAGATAACAAATGGATCGCTCGTATCTATTTTTTCCAGAGCTTCTTCCAACAATGACAATTTCTTTCCAAAAATAACAAATGGATTAACTTTAAAATAATGTAGCAATAGGGGAAAAACAAAGTTAACGGTCTTCGTAAGTATAAGGTTATTTCTCTCGTTTCGCAGGTTGAGAAGACTGTTGATCTTCTTGCCAATACTACAAATACCCCTCCGTTTGGTACTTTTCTAACATTCTTTTAATCTTATACTGACTTGATTGTCGAAGAATTTGAACTGAGAACATTCTCAGCTTCCCTAACAATATCAATTACTCAAACTGTTTGAGTGTAGAGTAAGTTTTTTATGTGGATTTGTGTTTTGTTTGGCTGTGCAAGAAAGCAAGCAAATAATTTGCTCAATGATTAATTTTTACGTAATGTAGAGATGATTATTATACCTCTGATGGGACAAAGTGACTTGCTAAACCACAAGCAAGCATTTCAGCACCATTCAACCGTGCACCTGTCAATCCAAGATATTCTCCTGCCGAAAAGTACACTTTATATCAAAACGAGATAAATCAATGCTATACTATGAGCACTTTTCTTTTTTGAGTGAAAGGGCAAATTACATCATTACATCGGAATACCAACTGATTATACTAGCAAATTACAATGGACAAAACAAATTATTATGAATATATAACTAACAACTAGAATGAAACTAGACATATACCCACACTTCAAGTGAACCACAAACCCAAAGGCTATAAAGTCTTCGGGCCCTCAGCTTTGCCAATGAGACAAGGTTTCATCGGCAAATCTATCAGCCTTTCAAGATCACAAAATAGAAGGGAAAACATAAAGCTAGGCAATAAATACACCAAGGTAAAAGCTAAATTAACTAACATTCAAATACAAGATTATACAAAATGAAATTACCCAAAGAAAAAATATGTGACGTTCTATTTGGTGGCACAAAATTTCCATTACATAAACCAAGGAAACTAGGATTGTCATTAGGAAAATTGAGAAAGCTGATGCTTTATTTGGCGACAAATTACTTAAGCTACCAATCTTCTAGGTTATATGATTTAGAGTTAAGATAATATCATATCTCATTCATTAATTTAGTCAGAAAAAAGAACTATTAGATAAAACTGTGGCTTTACTTTGAACAAATTACCATACGTCATTATATATATATTTTGTTCTTAAAGCATGTGATCGTATCCAATATGACTACACTAAACTAACATTCATTGGCAACACAGTATGAAAACTTTAATAGGTCATTTCACTTGAAAAAAAATGAATCAACGGTCGTGATTACTGCGCAGTGCTCCATTTTTATAATCACAAACAGATCTATGTTAATTAATGTTATATAATAGTGTTTTTATCAATTAGAATAAATACAGGAAATATTTTGCAAATGACTTGCACTTTAAAACACAACATACATGAAAGAACAAAGACAAACAGAACTTACCAAAGAATCCAGGGAGTCTTGACAAATAGTAAGAGGCACTTAAATCCGGGAAAGATCCCAATGCTGTTTCAGGCATAGCAAAGACCTGCATAAAGATTACCAAAACATTTCACTAAATCAAGCTTCCTTATTCAAACGCCTAAAATGTGAGAGTTTACCAAATATAAACACAAAAAAGATGATCAACGAAAACTGACTAACTAAAATGAGAGAGTCATATAACATAAGAAAAAAGGATATATACCGTATTCTCGGTAACAACTTGGAATCTGCCATTTATAGAAACACTTGCTCCTCCTCCCATAACAATTCCATTGATAAAGGCCACCTACAAACATATTATGAACAATAAGACTTTTTTTCTAACATAACTTTTCTGTTGATAAAATATCAAACTAATCACTTGTAAACATGTTACATTTTGAAAAAAGAATTCTTTCAGCAGAAGCAACTTCTTTTTTTTGGTTTCCCAAGGGTTTAACAACTTAGAATAGAATAAAATAAATTACATGTAATTTACAAAGACTAAAAGACAACCACATCATGAATATTGAAACCCTTCTATAACAGGATTTAAGGACTGTGAAAAGTACCAACTTGCATAGTGCCAGGACCGACCAAATAATTAACCACAAAGAATTTAACTAAAAAAAATAGAAATATGACTTCTTGTACATTAGCACCTGAGGCTTATTGTGTGTTTTCAACAGGTAGTTCATCATAAACCCATATTTGTAATGCAGTGTGCCTGCACGCCAATTACCTGATGCTCACAAAAAATATTAGCTGTCATCAAAGACATTAATTTCAAACTAATAGTAACATGCATTTCATTAATTCAATAAAATAAATATGATAAAAACTAATAAATACAGTAACAAAGAAGTTTTCTTTATCAATGAAACATAATAAAGTAAAACATCAATCTCTACCTTGAGAAATATCACGAATGACCTCAGCAACATCACCTCCAGCACAGAACGCTCTTCCTTTTCCCTATTATTAAATATCACACAGAAAGTAGGTGAAAAGTATTGAAAATTTCTAGATTCCTCCCCACATTCATCATTAAATGTTTAATTTTTCTCATTATCTTTGTCCCTAATCATAACTAAATTAGTATCTTAATCTTAGCTAAATTAATACTAGTTTGATTTACTTTAATTCCTTTTATGTCACCATATAACTTTTTGTATAATTTTGTTAATTGTAAATATGTTTCCACCAAAGGATATAGCTCTCACCAAACACCCAACAATACTAAAATCTGATACTGTATTATCGAATCCACACCCTACTCTTGGCAAGAAGACTCTTAGCATGATCCGATATTTAGTATAGCATTTGTATGTAATATTATACCTTAACAATTATCAATTTGACGGAAGAATCTTTGGCACATTCAGTATAAAGCTCCAAAAAACGAGAACCCTGCCATACCATGAAAAAATTAAGTTTAGTACTGTTGACTTTAGAAAAAAAGTGTAATAGATAAAAAAAACAGTAACAATAACATTTGTTGCTAGACTATTTGACCTATATCTAAGAAACAAATTTCTAATGAGTTACAATGCTTTGTTTTTCGTCTTGTCATATTGCAATAAAAGATCACCTATTCATATGAGTGATGTAAACAAGTAAAAATATCAACTGTAAAAATCACTTGAATCATATTCAATTAAAATCATTAAATAATCTCACAAATATCCTTTGGCAATACAGAACAAAATTAGTGCTTAGCTTCATTGAAAATTAGTATTTATTAGATCAAGATTTTGTTTCCAAGGTATGGTTCAAAGTTCGAACTACTAAATATTATAAATTTCCAGGAATATATAAAAAATATCATGAAAATTCGTAAAATTGATTAAACAAACTGGTAGAAAAGTTATGAAAACAAAGTGCTAAATTCGAACCCAAGTCTATGTCAGAAATTAAATTATTGCATTAAATTTAGAATATTACGAATAGCATATGATGTCAATGTTTTGGACCATCTATTAAAGCATACCCATGATAGAATAGAATTAGATGGATATTAACACAACGTCGCATGAATTCTGTTGGAGAGGGAATTATATTTCAAACTATAAGTTCCTAACATAGATCAACTCAATTCAATTTAAATTACTCAGAAAGAAAAACAAATCATTCTTACCATTGCAAGAGAAAGTACATTGAGCTGTTTTGGCCGGTTTAAAGTGAACTTTCTCACAGAGGATATCTCTTCAATCAAAATCTGCCCAGAAAATTTAAATTTTACAAATCAAACCCGCAAAATATTACGACCCAGAATTCCAGATCAAGACTTGAAAACGAAGCCCATGTGATTGTACTTTAATTATGAAAATACTTTTCCCAAAAATAAACAAATAAACAAGTAATAAATTCCGAATTCACATACCTGATCGTTGGCAGTAGAGTATGAAACCATGGTACAATTCTGTGAAATTGAAACCGCAAGCCCCTTCGATAATTATAATAATTTATAACAGAGACCGAATAGTTTATTAGATTGGATTTTCAAGCCACCTAGACTTTTCTCATGTCCATTGTTAGTTGTTTGAAGTCGAGTGGCGTGTATTTGCCGCAACAGAGTTGTTTTTTCTTCGTTGTTGACCAGGGGAGACTTCAAGAAACCGTGTTACTATTTCTTTGATTTCGTGTGAATGATTGAAAACGTCTGTTGGGTATTTAGATATGAAACGAATTTAATTTTTAAAGATTAGTAATAGGTTTTTTTTCTTTTCTTAGAAATTATGAATAGAAGAGATGTCGAGTAAAATATTACTACGTCATATCAAAATTATTTTTGAGAATGTTTGGTATAATAAATTAGATAAATTCTCAATTTCACGGTTGGTAAATAAAAAAAGAAAAAAGAAAAAATAGGTAGGAAGACGTGAAATGTGTGTGTTTCAGCGGAAATGAAATGCTCATCCACTGAAAAACTTGCATACTCCATGAATTTTGATTTACAATATTACTTCATCTTATCATTGTAAGAAAATTACATGTGCAAAAATTAGTTAGTGGGAATCCCAATAATATTTTGAATTAATTAGAACTAAATTATTTACTCCAAAATACCATTTACTTTCTCCTCCAAAATAATATCAAACATTGGGAAATTATTGATACTATTTTTCTTTCTCAAACCCGAACAATCAAACCTCAATCTAAATCGCATTCTTAATATTTTATTGAAAATCAATTCAAATTAAAATTCAGAATTTCTGCTGCAAACTCCAAAACCAATTCCTAAAACTAAACTAGAACGAAATTGTACCGGAATTCTTCCATAATGCCCCCATTAAATTGGAAAAGAGTAGCTCAAGTTCATTCGAGGAACTTCAAGTATCTATAATGTATGAACTCTAAGGGCAAGTCCAATGCTAGGAATGAAAATTGAATAAGCAAAATGGATTATAGGAACTCAAATAGTGTTTTGCATAACCAGAAAAAGTCTTTCACTCCAATGCATGTGTATGCAAAATGAATATACATTTTATTTCCAATTTTTTTTTATTATATAATCCTTTATATTTATTGCATTCATTTATTTTCCGAATTCCTTAATAAATATAAAAAAAAAATTAAGTAAGTTGAAATTCAAATTTCCAAAATTATAAAGTCCAATTCACCGTTTTGGACTTGCCCTTAGAAATGCGTTCTGCTTTAAGCCCAATTCACCGTTTTGTATTGTTTGGCCCAAAGACTGTGAAATAAGCATGTTGAAAATTTCAATAGGAAAGAATTTTTCAATCCAATCTTAATGAAAACTACAATTATGTGCATATTACACTAGCAAGTGGAAAAAAGAAAGCAGTTCAAGGATCTTCGCAAAAGTAAGTTATTAAATTGAGGCCCTGTTCGTTTGGGCCAATTAGCCCACAATTGCTGTAATCGGCCCAGACTATTGTGTATTATTATATGTTCGGATGGGTCGATTATTTTGCGGGCAGCCCGTACTTATCGGGGAAACATGTGGGCCAGCCCGCTTTATTGGTCCGATTCGAGTTGGAGGGTTGGGCCAGAAATTAAATAATTGGGCCAGATTGACAAAATTTGAGACAAAAATGCCCCTAAAGTTCGCAATAATTACGGGAAATTGCCATTGAAATAATCCGCCCAGATTAGAAAGTCTTCTTCTCCAACAAATCATTTACACTTCCATTTTCATTTTCCCTCCATCTCCATAGTGCAAGGTGAACTTTTTTTTTTTTTTTTTCTTTATTATTGTTTACTCTTTTGTTAACAAGAACAAGGATTTTTACCTCTAGTGTACCCAAACTTTGAGATATTAATTTGTTCCAACTTTTTTTTTTCTTAACATAGGTGAAGAACAAGTTGAAGAAGGAGAATAACTAGGGTAAGAATACATTGCCCATTAGTAGTAATATCTATATTTTGTAATGTTAAAAACATTTATGATGAGTTGGAATGTTAAAAATTTCCCCCAAATTTTTTTACCTATGCCCTGCCGTAAACAATTTCCAAATCTGGATTTTTTTTTTTTTTTGTTTCATGAACTATTTTTATGTTGTATTGTTGTACTAGGAATGGTGTATGATTGATTACATAAATAAATGCTTGTGGTTTTTTTTTCTTTTGTACTTTGTTTGTACATACCTTTATTGTGTTTTTTTTTTTTTTTTGTTTCATGAACTATTTTTAAAGTTAGATTGTGGTACTAGGGAATATTGTATGATGGATTACATAAATAAATGCTCGTATATTTTTTGTTTCCTTTCTACTTTGTTTGGACATATTTGGTGAGTTTTGTTTGGATATGTTTTGTGACAATTTTGATATATTTCCTTTCTAGTTTGTTTGGACATATTTTGATATATCTAAAGTTATTGGCATATCAAATACAGAATACCGCTTGGGTATGGATTCGGAGAGGAACGAACAACTCTTAAATTTCATCCGCCAATTTTTTTGGAAATGTGTTATAATAATATGTGTATGTCTCATTGCACACGAAGCACACTCTATTTCCCAACCATCTAATCGAAAGAAAAAAAGGTATAGCATCATACGTAAAAAATACAAACAAGCCAAGTATTTACATCGCGTAACCACGAACACGGATGTTAAAACTAAGGCTGTGTTAAGGTTCACTATGACTTCTTTTAGTAAGCTATGTAGTTTGTTGCATAACATTGGTGGTCTAAGGGACACTAAATACGTGCCACTCAATGAATAAGTTGCAATGTTCTTGTCCGTCCTTTCACATCACAAGAAAAATCGAATCGTGGGGTTTGATTATCGTCGATCTGGGGATACAGTGAGCAAGTGTTTCCACCGTGTATTGAATTGTTTGCTTAAATGCCATTCACTTTTACTATCACGACCTATACCGATTTCAGAAAATGATGAAAGTTCCCGATGGGGTTGTTTTCCGGTACGTACACTTTTATCACTACTTAATTTGTTCTATGTTGGTTAACTTAAAACAACTTAAGTACTTTTTCATATATTTTTTGTAGGGTTGCTTAGGGGCTTTGGATGGTACTTATGTGAAGGTACTAGCACCAGCTGCCGATAAACCCCGATATAGATGAAGGAAAGGAGATGTTGCAACTAACGTGCTCGTTGCTTGCGATATAAATGGAAAATTCACGTATGCATTGACTGGATGGGAGGGTTCCGCAGCAAATGGGAGGGTCCTGAAAGATGCTATTACCCGCCCCAACGGACTTCGAATTCCGGCCGGTATACAATTTGAGTATAAACCATTTATGCATCATATATTCTCGTTCATACAATTCCATAAAGTATGATTGTAACAATGTTAATTTTTTTTCTTTTATGAATATCAGAGGAACATACTATCTTTGCGATAATGGATACACGAATGGGGAAGGTTTTTTGACACCTTATAGGGGAGTGTGCTACCATTTAAAGGAATGGGGTGAAGGGCAAGATGCTCCCCAAAATTATAAAGAGTACTTTAACATGAAGCATTCCCAGGCAAGAAATGTGATCGAACGGTGTTTCGGTCAAGTTAAACGGAGGTGGGCGATACTTAAAAGTGATCCTTCCTACCCATTGAAGACTCAAAACCGAATTATCATGGCTTGTATTCTTATTCACAATTTTCAGCTTATGACAATGCCCAATGACATGTCAGATTCCTATTCGAGTAGTGAATCAGAAAGTGATGATGAGTGTGAAGGAGAGAGTCCTAACGGTGACTTCGTCGATGTTGTTGAGCCCTCACAAGCGTGGACTGATTATCGAGATACCATGGCTCGTGCTATGTATGACGAGTGGTTGTCAAGTCCTTGAGATAAACGCACTTGTTGCGTTTTGTTTTGGAAATTACTTTGTTTGATTGGATATTATGTTTGGGGTTGGTTGTGATGATTTTTTTTATGATTGTGGTTTAATTACGACGGTACATTATTATGTACATGTGGACAATTTGTTTGTATGATTGTCGTTTTTATTTATTAATGTTTGGAACAATTCATACATGTTATTTATGGACTTATGCTTGAAAATGGGTTAGCCCATGTTAATCTTTATTTCGTAATGTGTTCTCAGTGTCTAAATGGAGCAAATACCAAGGTATGCAGGAACATCGCGCTCTACAAGAACTCCACAAGGACCACGTAGAATTTGGAGTACCGATGAGGAGCAAACATTGATTTCTTGTTTGCATGAGATGGTTTCGACTGGATGGAAGGCCGATAATGGGTTTAAGCCGGAATATTTACAGGCGTTAGAATCCGCAATTAGTACAAGGATACCGGGAAGCGACATTAAAGTGAGACACATAAACTCAAAGCTCACTGTTTGGAAAAAACAATACTATTTATTGCTTGGCATGTTGGGTACTAGTGGCTTTGGATGGAATGACGATGCTAAAATGATAGAGGTCAATGATGATGTTTAGGCCGAATATGCACGGGTAAATGAGAATTTGCTAACTTTTATAAATAATATGTTTGGGCTATATTTATGTTTGTGTTATAATCTTCTTTTTATTCCTCGAAAGGCTAATCGTGAAGTTCGTGCGATGAGGATGAAGTCTTGGAGGTACTATGATGATTGGTGTGAATTGTTCGGAAAGGACAGGGCTACGGGAGATCATGCTCAAGGGTTCACTGATGTTGTGGAGGACATATTATTGAGTGAAAACCTTAACTCAAACAATGTGCAAATGAGCACAGAAGCGGTAGTGGAACCGTACATTCCATCATTTGATATTGATAGTCCATTTGTCGATTTAACGATGGATGCATCTGATTGGGGTGGGGATCAGATGAAAGACAAAATCAACTCTACTCCGGATACATCTGATGGTGGAAGAAAAGCCAGATCAAAGGCGAATCAACTTGGCGTTAAGATTGGTGGGAACGAGAAGAAGAAGAAAATTAAATTGACTAGAGAAAGAAAGGTGAAAACACCCGAAACCGCCAAAAATGAGTCTATTGTCCCGATCTTGACAAGTTTCATTGAGGAGGCAAAATCCACTTTCATGAATCTTACACCAAGAATGAACAAGGAGGAAGATACGGTGGACGAAAAGGCTACGAAGGTCATTGCCGCATTGGAGAAGGTTCCGGGGCTAACCGAAGAAAATATCAACTTTCTTTGTTACAAGATTATGGATGACCAAAGGCATGTGAGCTTGTTTTTACGTTCGAGCTAACGTAATCGTGAAATACAAGCACACATGATGCTCGATGGTAAGATGCCATGAGTTATGGTTTATGATTTATGGGGTGTTGACTATCTTATTGTGAAAAATAAGACATTGCTACTTTGATGGTGTTAATTTTGTGATATTGGTAAGGGAGTATTAGAATGGTGTTAATGTTGGCCCAATGGGGTGTTTAGTAGTTGGTTTCATCTTTTGGTATGATACATGCAAACATGGCTTGAGAATTCTTATGAAGGCAATGTGAATTTTGGTGCCATGTTTGTTCAAATAGTTAAGTGTTTTTGGACTTATGAATGTCGATTTTAATTTGATGGGGTTGAACTTGTAATTATTTTGCAATGAATCATGGAATACTTGGTGTTAACATTTGTTACGTTCCAAATACGAGTACGCATTTATGCAAGTATACGTTCGTTTACAATGTTGGCCCAATGGGATCAAATCTTGAATGATTCACAAATTGATAGCAATGCTTATGTTTGTTGTTCAAGGTTTCATAAATTAATCATAAGTTACCCCAAAAACTATGGTAACCAAGACCAAAAAGTCCCCAAAAGAGTTTAGAATTACAATTGGGGAAAAGGGGTTATGTACAAAAAACCCCTCCAAAATAAGCAGAAAACAGAGCAGGCCTCGCGGCCGCAAGATCTAAGCTCGCGGCCGTGATCATTCAATTGTACAGGACCTCGCGGCCGCGAGATCAAAGCTCGCGGCCGCGAGGTTGAGGCAGAGAGTTTAAGCAACTCTCTGCCACCAACTCGCGGCGGCGAGGTTGAGGCAGAGAGTTTAAGCAACTCTCTGCCACCAACTCGCGGCCGAGAGGAATAACCTCGCAGCGGCGAGGTGAAGCAGGACCTAGAATCATGATAATTTGTCCTTTCTTTCGCTTTAGGTCCACCCGCGGTCGAAAGTGACTTGGGATCCACTCACGAAATGTTCCGAAATTGCTTCAATGCGTCGAATCCTGCAAATCACCAATAAGCTCAGTTAAAACACGGCTTCACAACACGAAAAATTCACAAAGGCCGAACAAAGGGGCCAAAAGCACAAAAGACACGAAAACACGCGGAACAAACAGAAACTCGGATCAAAACAAGACGTTTTGAGCTTAAAGAGATAGGTAATAACGACGTTTTCACGGCGTTATCAACATTGTACAAATTTGGATTAGAAATGATGTTCAATTTAGAATGAATTTGAGAATTTTTGACATAATATGAATTAATGGCATGTTTCTAGTTGGTGGTTTATATTATTTCTAAGACTCTTGCTAAATGAATTTGAGATTTTTTGGCATAGTATGAATCATGAACTTAATGTTGATTCAATATGAATTTTTGCTAGAGTCTCTTATTAATGAAAGTTTTGAATGATTTATTACACATTTTTAGGAATATTGATAATGTCAGAATGAATTTTGCAACACATTTTTCTGTTGATAAAATGTTAATCATGATTTACATATTCTGTCTAAAATTTCCAACACAATTTGCAAATATTTTTGAGTTAAGGTTGTTTGGAAGTTGTATTGCAAAAATTTGATAATCACCTACTTGCCATCCTAATTGCAAATTTTTTTTTTCTTTTAAGTCATTGGTTCAGTGAGTCAATCATTTATTTTTTAATTTTTGTGGGCTAACATTGCTATTCTACAAGATATACACGGCAAGTTGCTTTGATTAATAACAAATGTTGCTTTTTCAGTCAATTCAATATTAAAGTTCTTCAAAATGTGTAAGGAATCTCAATAAAAGTTAATGGCAGCTTTAAACATAACAAATAATTTATATAGTCCAAACATAATGGCAGATTTATAGAATCTACCTACATGCATACATTCAAATTAAAAATTTAAACATTCCAGCCGGATCCGTTCCAACTTTAGGCGTAATGAGGTAAGGTGGAACCTTCGCCGAAAGTTTGTCGTCATTTTCTCACTGATCCTTTGAAGACATTGACGAAGATCGTCAATGTCTTTTACGAGGTCCCTCCTGGCAGCACGGAAGAGCTTCGTTATCATGTAAGCTTCCTCCTCAGGACTCCAACCATCATAACGGGCATTCGCGTCAGCTCGTTGTCTACGTGTGAGCGGCATTTTTTTTACCTGCAGCTAACATTAATAAAAGCATTATTTGTTTTGTATTGATGATATTAAAATGACTTTTTCAGAATATGTAAATGGACTAAACAAGATATAAGAATTTTGACAAAAAAACAATTAAAGGGAACTTACTACTTTTGTCTTGAACAAAGAATGTGTATTCGGTTGATGTGTGAATTGTCCTTATATAGGCAGTTGCAAGAGTAAAGTAAATGGGGTAGATAAAGAAAAGAAGTGAAGAGAATCTTGGCATTAATTACAAGCATGGGAAATGAAAAAATGTAATAAAATATACATGCAAAAAGTAGTTTGGAAAAGACACAACACTACCTTTTGAAGAATCAAAGATATGACATATCAAAAAGCAAAAGATTTTGGAAAATATATTGGACTTGTGCATGCTTTTATTGCTCTGTTTCCTGCTGCTAGGACCGAGTAGAGTATATAGTAGACTATATAGTATAGTAAAACACTATTTTATTATTCATGTATATATATATATATATACCATGCCATACCATATTACCAATTACCTTACATATAACATAAAAATAGTAACAGTAAACAAATACCAACATATATACTCCTATCTATCTATGTATTTAAATAAATCAAATGCTTGATAAAGGGTTATTGCAATATTTGACAACTCAAAAAAACCAAAATATTTTGGTACATGACATAAATGCACTCAAAAAATGCAATAAGCTTTAAATGTGCACATAAACTACTGATCATGCTGCAACCAAGACTCAACAAAGAAATAGAATATACCATCACCCATATGCATGCATTAATATATGAATAATTAAAATCCACCAGTGATCATGTAAAAACCATATAAATGCCGATCACCACAAAAATAGCAAATAAAATGATTATGAGCATCAAATATAACATAGCAAACCAGAAAATATGACTTCATTTTAGAAAATGTATTAAACCATAAACCAAACCAGAGCAAGAAAGCATATAAGAGAAAATATTTTAACATTGTAAAGCAAACTCTTATATTTAGCCTCAAGTTCCCCAAAGGATGCACGTAGACGTATGTTTTCTTCTTGCAAGCGGATGTTGTTTGTTTCCAGTAGGCTGTTGTTGCCTTCTAACTGGTTCACACGTTGCAATAACCCAGGGATTATTGCAAGTGCACCAGGGTCCAAAAAAGTGTCAACCCATTCAAAGTATTCACACCTTTGGCCCTATAAATCAAGGAGCAAAAAATGTAATTAGTCTCTACAAACATAAATAATTAACCATTACAAGACAACACTTTCAAAACTTGTTAAAGAAGAAAATTGTGAGGAAATGTTCATCAAATTCAAAACTTTATTTTAAAATCCAAACACAATATTATTATGTAATGACTTGAGCATGGTTAAAACTACTGATAATCATATAAGAATTGAATCTGAATCCAATTGAAATAAATAAATGTGGCTTCAGAATTAGATTGATATAATCCGAATCTAAATCCAATTAAAAGTGTGCCTTCAAATTTAGATTGATCTAATCCAAGTATGGAAATTTTAATAAGAGTTGATTTTATATTGTGGAGTAAGTTGACCAAGAATGAATGCACACTATATTATGTTGTCATGATACTGTAGCACAAGTGTATTAATGTATTCAAGAATAATTAGGACTTCTCAAATTGATGTATAAACAAAAATTCTCGCGAAAATATTGAACCTTTAGATACCTAAAAAAGTATAAAACATTACCTGAACCCCTGCACATCGAATAAATCGTCTTCCAGGATTGGATGGGGTATTGGAAGTCCACATTCTAACTGTGGCTCCACATGCACAAGTCCGGCCAGGGACTCGAACACCTCCACTACCACCTCCGGCAGACCTACTATGACTTGTGCTATTGGAACTAGTCTCCATTGATAATTGATATGAAGACCTATGCAAAAACAATAAGAACAAAAACATATCATCATAAATATGATAATGACTGATGTCTATAAATAAACCATTCATCACTATATAATTTATGGTGCAAATATCAACTGGGTATTATAAAAATAATGCGACATGTCATAATTAATGAACTCTATTATCCCTGTATTATTTATTGTACTTCCTCAGTTTACTTTGAATTATTATACATATTGCATAGCTCATCAATCATCATCACTTCATTGCTCAACTAAACAATGTAACATAAATAAACAAATGAAACATAGCGTACAATCCGGAAACACCACGTATTTGCTTTTAAGCAAAATTATCTTCACAAATTTCTGTTGGACAAAATATCAAACACATTACATGCACAATTAAGCTATGTTTATTCTAACAGATGTATTAAAACAAATATTTGATTTTCTTGTTTAGTTAATTAAAGTGAATCCCAGTTCAACTCAATCTGCTTCTACAACAATGAATTACTAAAAAGTAAACATAAACCTTCATATTATTCTCCCTATAATTCCGAATTGAATCCAAAAGTAGCCTATAAATTTCAATTTCTGAAAACCCTAAATTTCGGAATACAAACCCCTCAATCAGATGAAATAGCCCTAAATTACTAGCTTCCTACCCATCAGATATATTCATTGGAAAAAAAACAGGTGAAAACATACCTTTGTGTGATATTACTTTTTCCCGTCCAAGAACCCGAAATCAGTAGAAGCGACTGCACAAAAACCGCCTGAAAATTGGGTCACGATTGAGATATATACTTCAATGGAGGAGGGGAAATTGTTTGTGAATGATGGTGAAAGGTAAGAGAAGGTGAATTAGGAAGAAATTCAGATTTGGGTCGCGATAATGAAAGGTAAGGGAAGGTGAATTAGGAAGAAATTCTGATTTTGGGTCGCGAATGAAACCTTTTAGTCGACCTGAAATTTTTCAAAATTTGATCCAATGGTCGAGAATGAGATAGCAAATGAAGGGCCAGATTTAAATTAACATAAGGGCAAAATGGTAATCTCAATCAAATCGGGTAAACCGAACACAATATTAAATAATTGAGCCAAGGTCCAATAAACACAATTTAATCTGCCAAACGGGTCATTAAATAGTTGGCACAAATTATTTTATCAGACCAAACTAGATATTGGCCCGATTGTCATCAGGCCAAACGAACGGGGCTGAGGATTTTACTTCCACCAATACCTGCCAAAATGCAAGTTTACAACATATCAGGATTTGGAATACATGGGCCTTATTTTTATTGAAATGTTTCGAATGTTAACCCAAGTATTGAAATAATAATATTATTAAAAGAAAGATCTATAATTCTATATTAATTAATGGGCTGAAATCCAAGAGTTGGCCCATTAAATTTATATTAAAAGCTGCTCGCTTAGGAGTAACTTTCAACTCGGATTTGTATTTATTTAGCCCAAACTGCCTTTTTCCAAATGAAAACCATAATCATTTTGATTCCTTCATTTCAGCAGACCCAAGAAAAAGAAAAATATGATTATCGTTTGCTCCAAGATTCCACAAACGGGTCAACCACCGGCCTCAAATCCCACCCACCAAACATTTAATTTTGATCAACAAGAAAACTAACTCTACATTTCTAAATTTAATTTATACTCTACTCTCTATGATATATACTATTTTTGTAACTAACAATCTAAATTTAAATAATTTCAAAAATCATCTGGCAATGGCAAAAGAAGAGAAGAAGACAGAAGTGATCACAGCTGTTTACAAAGCTTATTTACATTGTCCAAAATGTGCACATGACATTCAAAAGCCTCTCTTGAGCATCCCAGGTACGTAAGATTTCATTTAAATTTGGTGACTACAAATTAAAATCATTAAATAATTATTAATTTATGCCTCATGCCAGGAGTACATAGTGTGGATGTCAAATCTGATAAAGGCGAGATCACGGTTAAAGGTGCCGTTGACGCAAAGAAGGTTCATGCAAGATTACAGAAATGGAGTAAGAAAAAAGTTGAATTGATATCGGAGACTAAATCCAAGGTAGAAGTCAAAAAGGTAAACCATTTTTTTTTTCACAAGGCCTAGAAATGGACCTGTAATTGCACATTCTTTGGCAAATTGCACCCTTATTCTCTTGACTTTAATTCCATACATAATCTCTTTTCCTCTTTGTTACAATAACTAATGACTTTACTTTGGAATATATATATATATATATATATTTTTTTTTTGTTTCCTTAATTTGAAGGAAACTATAAAAACCATTACCATGAAGACTTATTTACATTGTGATCAATGTGAGCGCGAGGTTAGAAAGAGATTGCTCTTGCACAAAGGTAAAACGCGAGATCCATGTGTAATAGCTAGCTTCTTGATTTTTCTACACAATTTTTATAATTTATTATTAATCTTGTTGGTGCAGGTATACATAATTTAAAAACAGACATAAAAGCACAAACTATAACAGTTGAAGGTGTGATTGAATCCGAAAAGCTCATTGCTTATATGCGGAAGAAAGTGCACAAATATGCAGAGATTGTTATAGCTCCAATTCCAAAAGAGAAGAAAGAAGAATTAAAGAAAGAAACAGTTAAGGTGGTTGAGGCGAAATCTGGAGCTGTGGAATTTAAGGAAGTTAAAAAAGTAGAGGTTAAAACAAAAGAGGGTGAAGCTCCATACTTCATTCATTATGTATATGCACCTCAATTGTTTAGTGATGAAAATCCAAATGCTTGTTCTATTATGTAAAAAGATATTAGTTGAGATCGAACAACAATTAAAGACTCCTGAACAAGGAAAAATATACTCCATATATATAGCATTTTCTTGTAACAACAATCCAAACAAATTATAACATGAAATAACCAAAAAAAAAAATGGTGTAGAAGTTGAAAATGTAGCATGCAGCTATGCAGGAGTACATCACTGCATTACTTTATTCTTGAACTAACAACTATTAACAATATATGTATCTAAAGCAAGTTATTGTTAGTCGGTGGGCCTCTGGTCCTGTTTCCAGCATATCCATCCACTCCACCTGCAGTGTCACGTCCGTAGGCATTGGCATCAGGCGAAGAATATCCAGCTCTTGGACTAGAGGGATTCCAACCTGCATAAGATTCTTGTGTGTAGATTTCCTCACCACTGCCATGGTGGGGGTACTTGCGCTCATGCTCCACCGCCTTATCCGCTGCCTTGTTCACGTGAAGGTCCATTGCTGCCTCCGCTTCTCTAGCTAGTCTCACCTCGTGTGCCACCTCCACTCTAGCTTTAGCCAACTCTTTCTCCGCCTATATATACATACATCATTAATATAATTCATAGGTTGAATTAATGAAAATATCTAACCTTTTCCTCTTCTTTTGCTTCGGCTTTGGCTTTGCGCATGGCGCTCATGTCATTCAACTTCTCCTTGATAGCCTGCATTTTGACTCTCTTAACTTATCGCCTTTGTCTATTTTCTGCACTAAACTGAAAATGAAGTATTGTTTCCAAGCAAATTACATAACTGTATTTAATTTATAGGCAATGGATTTCAGTACACCGCTTTTTCCCGGTAAATAAGATCTCATTTCTATACAATATATGGTTCAAGAACATGACATGTGTTGGGCCATGGAATGAAGTTGGATTTGAATGAATGGTCACAATAACAACTGTTATATTTGTAAAAAAATTCAGTTGCTATTTCTTTCTTTGGTTCTTAAATTTTTGTGAAAATTTTAAAAATTAACAAAATTCAAATACTATTCTGAAACATTTTATCTAAATTTTACTAACTAAAATTCAAGAATTTTCAATCGTAGTTGTAAAATATCCGCGAATGATGCTCACACGGTCTTCTATAGATTTGAAGGAAACTCAGTTCAGAATCCTTTTAACTTCAATCAAAATTCTTTGAGAACAATTTTACAAGAGTCGTTGCTATATGGGATACCCCAAAAAGAAAAAGGCAACTTAAATTCTTCATAATCCAACACATTACGAGTTTGGTTCTTAAATTTTAGTAAGTGAAATGCTAAATAAATCATGCATTGGATGATAAAACATTGATCTTCATGTTTTGTTCATTTCCCATTTTCTCATCATTTTACTCGCTGAAATTCAGGAAAGAAACATAGCCTTAGGGTCGAACTCTTTGAAAAAATGAGAAGAAACTAGGTAGAGCATGGACCAACATAAACCGAACACCAAAGATGGAAAAAGCCAATTTGACACGGGATGAAAAACTCCGGCTTTTTTCATGTTATCTGCAGCATTCTCGATCTTGGTTGTGGAAGCAGAAGTTGCATTAGTTGAAAATAGTTTAGAAATACGTAATTCGGTAATTTTCATTTGTTCCTTGGCCGCAAGCTCAAACTCAACTATTGGCCGGTTCTCATATCTTCTCTGCAAAAGGGTAAAAATGGAAGATACATTACCAGATCACCTTATGATCTTTCCTTTTACGGTATATATATTCTATTCTTAGATTTTAGCGAGTAAAATCCTACAGAAAATGTTTTAATTAAGCATTTCGGGGATGAGAATCAAGCATTGCAAATGTTACCTTCATCTCTGCAAGTATCTCGGGTGTACTTCTTCCAGATGCAAATATCAAAAAGACAAAGCCAAATTTCTGCTTATATCGAGTGTTCCACTCATACAGCTCCTACAAATTGAAGTAGGCAAACGTCATTAAAGCCACAAGATTCATTTAACGTTTCATCTTTAAATATAGATTTGTATCTTTTAAATACCTCTAAGGTGGAGTCAGTGGCAGTAGCAAGAGCAGTAGATTGTTCTCCCTTGCTCCACCTATGACAAAAATGATTTATTAAATTTGACTATGTCGGTTTAGTAGCATGTAGAAAGAATAATGAATCATCATGGAGAATAATTAACAGATTTACATTTCACCCTCCCTTCTATCTCATTGTCTTCACAAAACACTTATTTCTTGTTTAGAATTTGAGGTCGGAGGTATGTAAACAATGCCATTTTTTAAACTACATACCGACTAACAGAGGCAATGGACCATTTCCGATGCAAATAAATATTGAAATGCAATGAAATTTCTAAGTCATTTCTTTAGAGTACTCATCTGAATAAAACACGAAGACACAAAACTAGGTTATATCTATCGTCCTTCTTTTTGTTTCCTTAGGAGTCACTAATTTGATTTCCCTTTTAGATACACTTTCCATGTATGAACTCATTCATCAAACAACTCAATAAAAGCTATTATAAAACATTGACCCCCCCCCCCCTCAACAAAGCAAATCACCAAGAAAATATCCGATGTATGTAATATTCTTCTAAACAAAAATAAAGATAAAGAAACTGAACTGGGCACTTGAAGAGCATTCACCAATCTGAGGATGTGAAGCAAATGCTTCCAGCCATCCATTCACATCCACCTAAATAACACAAAATTAGAAAGAAAATAACAAAAAAAATGCTTCAATATATAAATATATACACAGAGGAAAACAGGCAGAGACTTTGTTGAACCAGATATCTTTGGCAACATTGAGGGCTTCTTGATAATTTGAAAAAGGTCCCGCGGATACCATTTCTTGTGCGAATTTGAGGCTCCCACAGCATGCCAGCCACTCTTTTTCACCTAAAACGACTAAAGATTTCATTTCCCCCCCAATTTTATACACCCTTTCATGAACAGGGCTGATAGTACAAAATTGAAGAATTGAAATGGGAAATTCTCGCTATGAGATTGAAGACAGCGTGTTGTGTATTGACTGGGGTGGACTTGCACACTCTAAAAGTAAAACTGATTTGAAGATTGCCCTGTAGCAATTTTATGTTCGTCGAAACGGAAATATGCTTGTGAAAATTAAGAATGAAATGAGAATGGATTTTGGGAAGAATTGGAACGTTTATTTGTGATGAATTGTGAGTAGATGAATGGAAACCTCGTGAGTAGTGACCAACGATTCGAATTTCCAGTTAAGGCAACTTTATAAAATAAATCATCAAAAAATAAATCTAGACACGTGACAAAATTTATAAAATACTAGTCAATAAACGGAGTAGAAAAGATTTTTAAATTGAGTCGTCAATGATTTTAAAAAATCTCATAATAATTTTTTTTTTCGATGGTTTAATCGCTTTTGAGACGCGTCAGACATGATAAAATTTCAAATATAGTCATGTAACTTTGATTTTTTTTCAAAAATAGTTTTGTATCTACTATACTGCACACATATTTAGTCATTTAACTTTCATTTAATTTCAATTTCAGTCCTATGCATAACATTTTTTGTCCTCTAACTTTGACCCAATTTCAATTTTAGTCATATGCATAACAAATATTGTCTTGTAATTTTCAATAGGTTTCAATTACCGTCCTGCAATTACAAATTTGGTCATATTACCGGAGAAAATGTTTGTATCTGAAGAACAAAATGAAACTTATTAAAAATTGGAGGACGAAAATTAAAACTTATTGAAAATTAATTAAAGGACAAAATTTATTGCAAAATGAGATTTTTTGCAATAAAATTAACAAATTATTGTTTCATGAAGATTTCTCATAACACTTAGGTTTCGTGCATTTTACCCCATAATAAAGTGAAAATTGGATAAGAAGTTGGGGGAAAATGCAAGTTACTCCCCTGTGTTATGTTAAACCTGCAAGAAACTACTTTGTGAAATTTTTTTTGCACCAAACTTCCTTGTGTTTTTAAAAACCTTGCAAAAAATATCCAATTTATAAAAAATAGGTCGTTTTGGATCGACATATTTGTAGAAATAATTTTTAAAATATATCATGTGAAGTTGTAGGGACCAACTTGAAGTATTTTAAAAATGGTTTCTTGAAATATGTCGATCCAAAACGACATATTTTTTATATATTGGGTGTTTTTTGCAGGATTTTTGAAAACACAATGAAGTTTGACGCAATAAAAATTTCACAGGATAGTTTCTTGCAGGTTTAGCATAATACAGGGGAGTATTTTGCATTTACCCCAAGAAGTTGAGAAATACATTATTATCTCTTACAAGCTAGTGGTCATCCAATGAATTAGAAATGAATGGTATCTTCAATTTAGGAAACGGTTTAAAATTCAGATGTGAACTTGTGGCCCAAAAGTCTTTTATCTCACCTATTTCATGTCATGTTAAATTTTTAATACAACAGAAAGAATAATTATTCTGTCAGTAGTTTAAACATTTTTTTCCTCCAAAATTAATAAGAATCAAAAGTGGCACAATGTCCAACTTTTATCATCTGGCAACTACCAACCCTCACCTCCTAAGTCCTGCCTGATATGCATTTGTAATTTTATTGTAAGAGCCTTCTTCAGTTCTAACGTTAGAATGGGCATTCAATTAGCAGAAAACTTTTGACTCTTGAATTTGAGTACTCTGTATTCTCACCACTTGTTTACCTAGATCCATGTGACATGAAAATAGATAATTTATGTAATTAAAAAAAGAAAAAGAAAAATTATCGCCCTGTTAAATGAATTAATGAGCAATTTATTTTCATGTAATATGAAATAATGAGCAATTTACCTCCATGTGATATGCGTAAATGAGTACTTTAACTCCTTGTGATATTGCATAATGGACAATTTACCCCCTTGTAAGAATGTAAGACAATGTGTTTCTTTTATAATAACACAAGGAGGTATTTTGCCATTTTATTTACCACATGAAGTTAAACTCTCTATTTAAAATAACACAGAGAGTTAATTTGCTATTCACTCTATCTTTTTGTGCAAAATAGTAGTTTTAGTCCCACCATATTTGAATTCTGGGCACTTTTATTTTGTACATTATTATAAAATTGTATTTTTGGTCTCCGGCTTCTTAAATAATTTACATTTTTAATTTTGCACCACAAAATTACATTTTAATCTCAACTGTCAGAAGCAAATATCTTTAACCACTAGACTATATAATCCCGAATTTGTATTCATTGATTTCACATATTTATTTGAACTAAGAAACTTGAATATTATTATAATTAGAAGAACAACTAACCAACATTACATATATACTTGGACTTGGCTAAAGTAAACTCAAAATTCATATAAAAAGCAAATACTAAAGGCAAAGATACTGCTCGATCGATCGGTCTTTTGCTTTTATTTCAATTTAAACAAAGAATTTCACGTATATCATATATATAATAATCAATCGTAAAAATATTAATATATATTACAACTATATATATATTATCTTTCTTTTACCAAAAAAATAAAAATAATAATAATAATAATTTCTTGTTTTTACTTTTAATTAGCCAACCCCAAATAATCCTTCAACCCACTCGGAAAACAATTAGGATACCTCTTCCACATCCTTCCATGCAACTTCAATATTTTCACCACCCTCTCCTTGGTCGTCGACTGTCCGCCGATATGCAGCAGCGCCACCAGTTTCTCCACCGCCCCGCAACCCAACATTTCCTCTAATACCCTTTCTGTAGGATTAAAACTCGAAATCAACCACAATATTTTCACCCCAATTTTAGTAGCCCCATTTGAAACATTTAACATTTTCTTCGACACCGCAGCAATTCCCAAACCATGTTCGGTAAAAGCTAATCTCCCATCAGCACATTCACACAGACATTTAATGAGTTCCATTATTTTCTCACATCTTGATCGGTTTGAATCGGGAAGAAGCTCAATTAGTGTGCATATTCCACCAGCTTCAATGGCTTTAATCCTCGACTTCTTCGAAGTGTTCAGGATTTGTAATAAAAGATTTAGAGCACACGAACTTGCTTTAGTACTGCACATTTCATCGGATACGATTTCTAACAAGGATTTGAAGAAATCTATGCCCAGATCTTCTGCGATGAAGTTCCATTCACACTGCCACAAAAAATTTAAAAAATTAATTAAGTGCATGATAATATTAATTAAATTTATCGCTATTAATTAATTATCTATTTCTATCTAATTTTATTACATATAAAAGTACGAGTTTATCAAAAATAATTTTTTGAATAATTTGTGAAGACTAATATACTCTTACTTAAAAGATAATTAAATTAATTAAAATAAGAAAAAAAAAAGAATAGAAAAAAAAAGTCTACTTCAATAAGAACACTTCAATATAAATAAAATTAAAATAAGAATACTAGATGAAGAGGTATAATTAAACATGGAGTCTTATTATTTTCCCACATAATTATAAACTCCTAAAATCTAGAAATTATCTTTTACATGAACTTTTATCGCTATTTATTATATACATCTATCTATATAAATATAACAGTACAAAAAAATTATTCTTTTTTTTTGTGATGACTAATATACACTTGTTCAAATTACATTGTGATATTTAATTATATGGCAAAAAAGTAAAAAAATAAAGAATTCAAGAAGTATAATTAGACAAGAAGTCTCTCCTATACCAACCTTATAATTATCTTTTAAAATTTTATTTATCATTAAAATATTAATGATAATAATAATAATAATTAAAAAAAAACTTTTACTCTATAATTAGACTTGACTAAATGCAATTTCTCTGTGATACTAAAAATGCAAATTCAGATAACTACTGATGCACAAAAGTAACAATAAATAGCAGAAACAATAATTATTCACTCGGATATCACTAAAATTGAAGTGTTATCCATTTTAGTGATATGACGAAGCTTAATTATTATCATCAAATACATTAAAAAAAAAAAAAAAAGTGATAATTTTCATATCATTGAATAATAGTAATAACATGTCATTAATTAATACACAATTAATAATTTACTTACAGTGTGACTATGATCAGGTTTGGCCATTTTCTGAAAAATGGAAACAGAGCAAAATCTTGCATCTGCACTGCCCCTTTGTAGCATTAACCCCATTGCTTTCATGCAATCAGGCTTCATCAAAATCTGGATAATCTCTTCATCCTCATCTGAAAATGTGACCTGATCCAACACCCCCAGCGCCTCCTCACACGCCGTAAACGTCGCCGCGAAATCCGTACTTTCAACTAGAATCTGTACAATAATTCTCACAATAACTTCCACCCCTTTTAATCTCTTAAAATCTTTTTTGACTTCATCTCCCATTCCAAGAATACACCTAAGCTTTCTCAAAGAACTTACTTTAAAAGGCGACGACTCAATATTGCCAAGAATCGTCACCAGTTCATCGTGCTTGTCCGATGGCGTTGGAATTGAAGAAAGATTGCGATCGACATGAGAATCGAGCCATGTAATAATCAGTCTCTTCAAGGTATGATTTGGAGTCATATCCAAGCTTTCAATGGGTTGCATTGTGGCAGGACATGATCTCTTTTCGTATGTACGAAACCATTTTTCGATGTTGATTCTATCGTACGTGACTCCTGTGGATATAATTACAGGGTCTTTCATTAGTTCCATTGAAATTGGACACCTAAAATCTTGAGGGCAATCCATACAAGGATCTCTATCCATTTCCATTATGTTAAGATGAAAGAATTAAGGGAAGTTTAATTTATCAAGGATTTTTATATTAATAGTGTATCTGAAATTAGAGAACCGATGTATGTGTGGATGTCTAAAGAAAGAACAAATCAAAGTCAAAACTTTTATGTAGATAGATGCCTTTGCAAGCTGTGTAAACATGGAAGGGACAAGGAAGGAACTGGATAGTTTGAGAGTTTCAATTAATTTATTAACTTAAATATTTTTTATAATAAGTAAAATGCAAAAACATCCCTGTATTTTATAAAATTGATATAAAGTCACGTGTTAACGTTCTATTAGGAGTTGTGGTCATTTTTAAGTGAACATGGGTGTTTTGACATTTTATTTCAAATACGTACAAAAATAACATATCAAGGCATAATTGTCACTTTCTCAATAAATCATGAAGAATACTTCACTTACAGCAAGTAAAACACATTATCGCCCGAGAAGGTGATAAAGGCATCTAACTTGTTTATAGAGGGGTTTCTTTAATGATAAAAGTAAAACAATGAGTTTATATTGCCAATTAAGGAAAGCAGAGCGGGTGTTTTTGCATCTTACTCCTATTAAAATATTACTCCCTCCGGTTCATATTAATTGACACATTGTTACTTTTCATATATATTAAGAAACCTCATGATTAATCATATTTACATGGTAAAATGTCAAAAATACCCTTCCTAGTGACTCTTGAGATTCCCAACCGAGATGTAAGAGAAGGGGAAAATTGGAAAAAATTGTATTGAAAACCCAAATGTGCCAATTAATATGAAACATAAAAATTTGGCAAATGTGTCAACTAATATGAACCGGAGGGAGTACTGTTTAGCACCATTTTTTCATTGTATATGCTATATCACCCTAAATGTGTCTAATTGTTCTCGTTTTTGTATCATTATTATGAGAAGTTTCTTATAGTTATTGTAAAACATAAATGCCAAAAGCAAAAAAAATAACAATATCTTTTAGGATAGCTTTTTCTTGCTTGTTTTCTTTCGTACGATAACCAAAATGTGTACCTTTAAAGAAATAAATCAAATAATGAGGGGCCAAATGATAAATTATTTGCTTGCCTAGCTATACTCAGTGGGACCGCTGGATGGGGTTGACTTTAAATTGATAAGTTAAAAATACTGTACATTGAATAGGATTTGATTAACGTTGGCGCGCGACATACACCACAAATAAGTTTCTAAAATTAATGTTACTACTTCATGAAGAAATTTTGCATTTTCAGCCTTCTAAATCTAATAATATAATCACCATGATATTCGATATGAGCTCGAATCCAATTCGGGGTCAAAAGAATAATTCAATTATAATAGATCCCTAATAATATCATAAACTTCGTTATATATTCGAACAACATGTAACTAAGATTCGATCCGAATCTGATTCAACATAAATAAATAAAGTTGTATTCGAGCCGAGCTTATTCGACACGTTGATAGAAACATAACAAAAATGACGGAATATTCCCTAGAGAGAGTCTTCATAATATAATCAAACTCATGGCTATCTTCGTAATTTATCTTTATCATTTAATTGTTATGAAAAATATATTTGGTGCCACCCCGGCGAGAATTGCGATTGATTAAGTTTGATAGTAACTTGGTACAGGCTGTTGATCTGCCTCATTGACTCTCTCTCTCTCTCCAGTCCACAATTCCATGTCGATCGGTGTAAAACCTTTGAATAAAAATAATAAAACAAATTACTACTAGCACTCACTATTTTTTGTGAATCAATGCAAGAAATAAGTTGAAAAAATTCATATGCTGAACATTAATATTTGCATTTAATTTGCTGTCTAAAGTAGTACTATTGAATTATATGTTGAACCGTTTCAGATTGCACTCCACCCAATAATTCTGCTCCATGGGATTTGTTCACTGACCCTGCTTTAATGCGATGCCCAAATGGCCAGTGGCCAGTATAACTATAATATTAACTATTGTCAAGTCTAAACTTCTATTAAGAGACAGCCAATCGGGATTACTTAATTTTACACTATTTGACTTTCTTTAGTTATTTGTAGCATTCTAAAATTAATTTATTGAGACTATTTATTAATGGAATTATCATTCAGACGTTGACAAATGGAGTATAAAGACCATCTCCAACCCACCACGGAGTTCCCTCGTCTTCAACTCATAAGAATTTTTTTCACCACCATTCTCACCCGTCTTAGGGTTGAAGATGCCCCAAGATTCTTCCAATCTACGTTGTCTTAATTTATTATTCCCATTTTTTTTCTTTTTCCAGTTTCATTCATAATTTTAGATGACAATTGAAATTGTAACTTTTACGTATATTGACATTCTTCATCTATACTGTAGCAGTTCAGTTGTCACAAAAGTTTAAATTTTAATTACAAAAAGTTACATTTAAAAACAATAATGCGAGACACCATAATAAAAAGGCAAAATTATAGAAAATGTCCCAAACTAATTAGTGATTTTGGATTCTCGTCCCAAGCTATATCATTTAGCCAAATACGTCCCGTAATTTTATACTATTTTGGAATGTCGTCTCACTTGCCATATGACTGCTTACGTGTCAAGACGTGACAAATTTTAGCATGAACAATTATACAAGATTGCAGAATTCGTCCCAAACTAATTACAAATTTTGATTTCTCGTCCCACAATTTGCCATTTTGCATGAATTTAGTCCATCATTAAATTTCTAATTTAATTTATTTTTTTTGGTTTCCCAAGGGTTTAATCCCTTTCGAGGCGGGTTTGACACATTAAGTGGGTACCTCTCCCAATAGGGATTCGAACATGAGTCTGCTACATTGTAGTGACTAGTCCCTTCCACTAGACCAATCACCTGTTGATATTAAATTTCTAATTTAATGGAAATGACGATTCATCTTTTACTTTTTTAAGGGACTAATGGCGATTTATCCCCTGTGATATTAATAATGTTTAATTTACCACCTGTAATTTGAAAATGAGCAATTTATCCCCCCTGTAGAAATTTAAAAAAATATATTTTATCCCCTTGAACCGGAGAGTGTAACTCAATTGCATAAACTGAGAGTGGGCATGCAAAGTGTTTTATAATATAGGGGGTAGATTGCTACATTTATTATAATAGTGGAGGTAAATTGCCACATGTATCACAACACAGGGAGGTAAACTGTCACATTATCATAAGTTCATAACACATGGAGGTAAATTGAACATTATGAATATCACATGGAAGTAAATTGCCATTAACTTTTTTTAAGAGAAAAATAGTATGGATTTTTGAAATTTCCGTGCGCTTTTGAGGGAAAAAATCCTATCTCAGTTCATTAGGAAAAATTTGAGCTTTTTTTTGTATTAATAAATATTTATAATTAGTTTGGAATGAATTCCCTTTTCCCATGTCATTTCAATTACGGGACATAAATCGGCGTGTTGATATAGTTTGGGACAAAAAATCAAAATTTGTAATTAGTTTGGGACGAATCCTGCAATTTTATATAATTGTTTATGCTAAAATTTGACATGTCATAGCACGTAAGCATCAATGTGACAAGTGAGACAATATTTCAAAAGAATATAAAATTATGAGATGAATTTGACTAAGTGATATAGTTTGAGACGAAAATAAAAAATCACTAATTAATTTGAGACTTTTTTGCAATTTTGCCTAATAAAAAGAGTATGCTAGTACTCATGTATATACGCTAGCTATTGAAGCCATTTATGGATTATAAATTTTATCTAGAAAAAATAATTGAGAAAGTATTCTTCTAATAATGTATACATGAACTTTGTGATTTATTTTTTAACTTAGTGAATAAGATTTTTGTTGGATAAATATATTTGTAAATATCAAATTAGAGAAATTTGATCAACGTAATCATGTAGTAACATGTTTGGTCGCCTAGAAAGTGTAATCAATTTGACATCAATTGGTAACCAGATTCTACTAACACTTCGATATATATTTTCCTTTTCTTTTTACTTTAATTAACGACACATATATTGATGCATGTTGGGCCTACTTTTTTTAGGGCCCTAAACAAAGACGTATAAAATTGAGGACTTGTAGTCTTGTATGTATATTATATATTGACATTTATATTTTCTAATTACACAACATAATGGATTAAACAGAAATAATCTTTGCGCACATTTTTAGATAGATGACATTATTAATTCATAGTTATTCTACACTTACTGCTTTATAATTTCTGAAACTCAATCCGAATTATACTTGGTAAGTTAAGAATAAATAAAATATATGTGAAAGTTATTCGAGTTTGACTGATGTTCAATCAAGTTAAACTTGTTTGAATTCAATTTATTTAATTATAAAATTTTAATAAAATGTTCTCGAAGTTGACAAGAAAATCAAATAAGTTGGACAATATACTGCCCAACTTGACTCAAATCGACTCATTACATTTTCACTTATATTATATACCATCTATAATATATAAAAAAAGTTACATGTTATTTTTTAATGAAAAAATACACAATAAAAAAAATCGTAGAGTTTTGGCTCTGGAAAGACACCTAGTTTACCAATTCTAGAATTCACTATGTATCCCTTGCTTTAGGAATTCTTCTTAATTTTATATATAATTGATATGAACGACTTTCGATATAATATTTGGTACAGTTTAAATTTTTACTATGTGTCGGTTGAACTAGAATCAAATTTCAAATAGTATATAAATTTCAATCTCGATTAAATAGTAATTAAATTTAATTTTCAATCCTACCCATTTCGAGACTCTTAACATAGGAGAACTAAACATCAACTTTATCATTTGAATTGGAAATTTGGACGTCATCGGCTTTACATATTAATTAGATGCAAATAATTGGGCCATTTGGTTCTAACATAGTATGGTCAATTTAGATCATGAGCTAATGTTAGTGTTTAAAATAAGGTTACATGGATAAAATAAAAAAATAAAAAACAAATAAGCTGTCAAATTTGGTACTCACATCTATCATCAATAATTAAATTAAAAATATTTCAATAACTTTCAAAGTACAAATAATTATAAATAATAAATCACTACCAACCAATAGTATTAAATTAGAGAAAAATCAATATTAGTGTGAGTTAAACCCACACCCTCTTAGTTTTGGGTCTCAGATTACCACTAAGATTAATTTAATTATTAGTCAAATTTCAATTTAATATTCTTATAATTTGAAAAAATGGCATGTGTGAAGAGTGTGTCATCCATGTAGAAATCAAAATTAAGGTCAAATTAATGCACTAAATCCATCCAAGTCAAAGCTCCCATTTAAAAGATGTAGAATGTTTTGACTGGGATTCATAAAATAATGGGTAAATTACTTAAGATCTAATTACAAAAATTTTCCTCACATATTGGGTATTGTGAAAACCCCCTCAAATTTATCACCATCTTATATTTAGCCCCTTACCCTTAAATATCTTAAAAAAATTAAAATTTAGGTACTAATTGTAATATCTTATTAATTATAAAATTGAAAATTATATATTCGCCACAAGCAAATTGTTAAAACTGCATAATGGTCCACAAGTTTAAAAATATATTATATTTACATATTCATTAAGAATTTAATTTTTATATTAAAAATTAATTAGAATTTCATTAATAATTTAATTACTTTTATTATTATTTTGTAAAAACTATATGAACATTACTTTTATTTATTTTGTAGTTCAATAATTCAAAATATAATGTAAGCTTAAAATCTAGACAATCTTTTTTTTAACTAAATAAACAATTAAATGCTTATACCAAAATTAAATTAAATTGTTTTAAAATCACTCTTTAATAATGATTACAAACACTCTTTCTCATCTCATCTCATCTCATGCATGTCCCATTCTTAATATAAGGAGACTATTTTATTCCTATTTTTGTAGTCAAGCTTAAGGTCAAAGTTTATCGGAATTCATCATGAATATCTATGCATTTTACTTAGAAAACTAAGGCATGTTTGTTTGGTGTTTGGGAAAGTACTTTGAGAGAGTAGTAGAGGTTTGTGAAATAATCTCGATTTGCGTAATGTTGTTTATTTGGGTTTTTGGAACCCAAAGTGCAGTTTTATAAACCACATGACCGAAAGTGCTGATGATTCAATTATTTTGGATCAAAAATACAATTTTACAGATGGTAATTAGACTCTGTGACTTAAAATTTCACCATAGTCTGGCAGAAACCTCACCTCTCGAATTCAACGTATCTTTACTTCCATTCTATTTTATGGGAAGAAGAAATGGGTCATCTTATGATAAGTTGATAAAAAAAAAAATTAATCAGAGAAAGGTATCTTCATGATCATCTCTCAGGACATATATATACACATATGTGATCATTTACAACAGTAAATAAATAATTGAGCAAAATTGATTTGGCTTCCCCTTTCATCATAGGAAAAATCCCCGGAAAAAAAGAAGTACAAGATGTAGTAATATACTAATATTCGTAAGCCGGAATTAATGAAAAAAGAAATGAGGTAAATTCAGAATGTCTGTCTTCTTACTCTCCCAATGCAGTTGTCCTTAGGCCTCGTGTGCGGTAGGTACATCACTGGACTAGCGGGATTATGGTGCTCAAGCCTGAGAAGAAATACAATCAATCAAAAAACGATCGAGTATCCTGTAAGGAAAAAGTGGATCGATTATTATTATTGTAACTTACTCATAGTTCAAAAGAAAATAGTGAAGAAAAATAGAAATTTCAAGCTTGGCAAGATCATTTCCGGGGCATAATCTACTCCCACCACCAAATGGAAGGAAATTTCCTGCTTTAGGTGTAAATCCCTAGAAACAGTATTACAAAACACGTACGAATTAATATAAATATCAACATAATAATTAAGTACTTCTTTGAAAGAAAAAATACGAAAAAACTTACATCCCATCTGGAAGGATCAAACTTCTTTGGTTCAGAATATGTTTCAGGGTCAAAATGAACACTCCTAAACCACACCAAAACTTTCCATCCTTTTGGAATCGTGTACCCTGAAAGATAAAATTGAGTTTGATATTTTGGCTTATATTTGGGGTCAAATTATCGAATATATATATATATATATAAATAAATACCATTTGCAGCATACCAGAAATCCGCACATCTTTTTTTGCCTCTCTGAAGACCGTTAGTGAAAATGTAATTACACGAAGTGTTTCATCAATCACCTATGGAATTTTGAAGTTAATATAATTTCATTTAATTAGTAAAGATGATTAACATCGAAAACTAAGAAGACTACAAACCTTAGAAAGGTATTCCATTTGTCTTACTTCTTTGAGTGTCAAACCTTTTTGATCAGATGGCCTTTTTTTGACGATTTCCTCTTGCTCTGCCTGAATTGTATATAGAAGAAAAAATTAGTGTAACAAACTATAGATTTATCAAAATTACGGGCATTATTAATGATCGTATAACATAGTAGTACCTTTGCTCGTTTGAACACATCTGGATGCTTTTGTAATAAAACGGTTGCCCACATAGTAATGTGTCCTGAAGATTCATGGCCAGCATTCAAGTACATAACCAAAACATCAATGATTTCTTCATCATCCAATCTTCTACCTTTCTCGTCTTTAGCATCCATAAGTTCATCCATCATATCTTTCTTCATTGTTGGGGGATTCTTCCTCCAGTTCTCCCTTCGCTTGGTTACTATGGCTTGAAGAACAGCCACGAGCTTTTTGCGTGCCTAAAAATAAAGCCAATTTAAGCACACAATCTTAATCTATAATAAGGCAAGATTAAATTTTTAGTCAAGACCTTCAACATTTTTTGTCCCAAATTTTAGAATATTCTATATTTTTTTTATCCTACCACCCCTTTCCATCCAATTTTCGTGCTTTAGATCACATATCCTTTGGGTTCCATAGGAATGTCTCAGTTTTGCACTTTTAGTCCAAAATTGGATATCAAAAATGCAATTTTGTGAAATACTAGATCAAAAAGGGATGAGTGTCCAATAGTGTAGAACTAAACTATAATTCTACTTTATAATCATATAAACATAGGTAGAAAAATCACCTTAAGAGCATTGTAATAAGCGAATCCCGGTATATTGATTGCCATAGCTCTAACTCCATAGTTAAGTACCGTATACTCCCTCTCTAAAGTCTCCATAACTTGCTCACTTTCCGAGCTCAAAAAGATGTGCATAATTATCGTAAACGTAAGCTTTCTGAGCTCGGTTAAGAACTCGATTTGTCCCATGTCTGCCCATTTTTCCAAAGCTAATTTAACATTGTCTTCGATATATTTCATATACACGGATAAAGCTTCATGTCCGTTTACAGGGGCAGCTGTCAATTTACGTAGCCATTTGTGCTCTTCATCAGAAATGTCGACAAATGATTTCTTCCCAATAAGATTCTTTGTGGAAGATGGCCACCCGGGTTTGAATGATTCATCGTCAGTTAAAACTTTCCGACATGCTTCGGCAGTGGTAACAATGACACTAGGATTACCAAACATGTGCGCTTTGTAGAGTCCGGCATTTCCAAATCTGTAATATGTTGTGTTAAAAATTGTTCTCAGTTATATATACAGTGGCTCTTGTTACTTATACAATCCTATTACCATAATCTTGAAATCTATACTATAAGATATGAATTTATGCAGAAGTGCCTCATCAAGACTAACTTTACTTTAAAATTCCATTACAGCAAAAACCATATACTAACAGCAGATTTTCTTTTTTCATGTAGTACAATATAGTCTTTCCGGGATTACTATAAACCAAGAATAATATAGATAAGGGGGAAATTTATGGCTACCACCATCCTCCATGTTTTGTGTCTTGGGCGTGCTTTGCACGTGCATGTGTTCCCCAAGCACAAGACTGGTTTTGTGTTATTTTTATGAGCAAAAACCCCCCTATATTTTTTTTTTTAGCAAAAAACTCCATTTGAAATTCCTTCATAAGTCAATAGGGATGTTGGTGAGAGGGGTGTTTTCGCATTTAAATTATGGCAGGGGTATAATAGTCATTTTTTCCGCAAAACGTGCACCCCCGGCTTGGAGGGCTAAATAGAATATGGATGTTTTTGCTAATAAAAATAACAAAAACGGCTTTTTCAATTAGGCAAGGCATAGAGGGTATTTTTTCATTTCGCTCGGAAGTGTACATAGTTCTCTTGGGATCACAACAATTGATATGATAACAGACCCCAGTCTCCTAAGAAAGGACCGTCACTCAACGTAAGTGTACATGGTGGAATCGTGATCGTACATCGATAATAGGGGTTACTTATGTTATGAGGGATTGTTTATATGATTCTGGACTGTCCCACTTCAATAGCTATTTTTTGTATTAGGAGTTCTTTCGGGATCATTACAAAAAGGTAAGAAAACGTTACATCCTACAAATATGTTTCATCTGATCTGACATTTGTAATAATCTTCAATTATTTATATTATTGTCCAACAAAAAAAAAAAAAAGAAATTCAGAGAGAGAGAGAGAGATGATCACACCTGTAAACAAAGCTGGCGATGAAAGATTCAGGATTATTAGACTTGAAAGCTCTGAGAAAAGACCACATATTTCCAATGAAAGGCCAACCTAAATCACCTGGTGGCAAATCATACTTTTTATCACCCAAATTTCTCTCATAATACCAGCAATTCAGAATCTTAAGAACCCATTTCAAAATCAACAAACCCAAACAAAACCCCACCAACAATTCAAAACCCATCAAAATTTCAACAAAATCTTCCAAAAGAAACTATCTTTTTTACTGATTACGACCAATGGAAAAAGAGAAGAAAACAGAGGAAGAACTCAAAAAGAACACTCCCCTTTTTCAAAAACCCGTGACTGTGAAATATATATATATAGGGGGGAAATGAAATGAGTGGGATGTGGATATTAAAACAAAGACAATTCTTTTTCTTTTTAATTTACAGAGATTGGATTGGATTATAAAATGGCAAATAGGATAGAAATGGCATTAAAATTGCTGCCGGCCTAAAACTATTCGTTTTGTCTTGTTGTCTACAGCATGGATTCTTTGTTGGCAAATACAAGAAAGAAAAGAAAAAGTCTGATTATAATAAAATTAAATATTGAAGGTTTTGGCTTCTGTCTTTTTTAGATACAGAGAGTATAATCCCACTCATAGTAGGCGACAAGATCAGGTGGAGCTCCACATTTAAGTGCCTTTCAGTTACTATTATGTCCATGTAATGTAATATGTGTATGATATATATGAAAAATTATGATTTTTTTTTTAATTAAATAAGTTGTGTATTGTGACCTTTTTTTTTAAGTATATTGCAATAAGTCAAAAGTGTGTGCGTCGACGTAATACTAGTAATTAGTAATGGTTATTATTCGTAACTCTTTGTACTTTGATGATTAATGTAATTGAAACAAAAAAATAGCCGTGTGAATTAAGGCCATCTTTAAGGAATTTGATTCATATGTTAAATGACAAGTCACATCAGATAATAGCATGACCTTATTCTAGTTGTGACTTTGTGTAATATATAGAAGACAGATCACATTTCGAAATGGGTTTAGTTAGTTAGTAGTTGCATTATGAAATTACACACTCAACTGTTCTACTGTGATTTTTGGGATTTGGATTGCTTATAGGAATTAATTATATATGTTTATATTATTGTACAAAATTAAACTACTTTAGGAAAGTAAGTTGGGATTGAGTTCTTGAAATTGTTGAGTTAGACTTATATATTTTTTTGATCTACTAGACTGTGTATTTACAGCTCGGACCGAAGAGTGCAAAGGTTATAGGTCTTCCCCAGTGTGATGTAGGGGTGAACGCGGTCGGGTTTGGGCGGGTTTGCATGAAAAAATCAACCCGACCCAACACGTGCGGGTTGCCAATTTTTTAAACCGCACCCGCGTTGTTATTTTCATAAACCGTCCGGTTCGGGTGGAATGGGTGCGGACGGTTGGCGGTCGGGTTGGCGGGTTGAACGAAAACAATGTCATAAAATCTTGACATCCAAATATAAACAATTAAGCATATAATCTTAAGTTCTTCAAACAACAAATAAAATGTGTCAAATGTGTTCACTGTTAATTTTAATATTAAATCCAAAAAGCAAAAAATACAAAACTATAATATAATCAACGATGTCTTACTAATTAAATCAATAGTCTCCACAAAAAAGAATATTACAATACAAAAACATTCATTACAAATCATCACTCACACATTACAAACAATAACAAATTAGTGAAGTTTCTTCTCAATTTTTCAACAACAAACTCTTTAGGAAATAATGTACTAACATATTTGTACCATTAACATTAATATAAACAAGAAACTTTAAGAAAGTTTGTTTATTTGTTCTTATTCATTTGTTAATAAATGTAATTTATTTCACACTTTTATTAAACAATGAATAAAAAGTACATCAAGGATGATTAAGTGCGGGTTGCGGGTTGCGGGTGAGTCGGTTTTTTAACCATCAAACCCGTCACCCGACCCATAACGTGCAGGTTTACAAATTATCATCCCGTACTTGATTATTTTAAAAACAAAACCGGCGGGTTGCGGACGAGTTGGAGCGGGTCGGGCGGATTTATGAACACCACTAGTGTGATGTCTCACAGTAGGATTCGAACTTGAGTCTCGACTCTGAGTGTCGCAAGTCATTACCACTTGGCCCAACCACTATATATATGCTTGTTGGTGGGGCTTTACCAATTCAATTATCCAAATGTCTTTCCGTGTTCGGTTGCCGTTTTAGATATATTTAATTTTGAAACACTTGCTTATTTTCTGTCTCACCATTAAAATAGTGGAGTATATTATTATTTTAATACTTTATAACAGTGAATTAGGGATTATTAAACTCATGTGATACAATCAACTAGTATCGTAATATCAGTTACACATGCACAATTTAATATTGACATTGTACGGTCACCCTAAGTCACATTATTTGAAATATTTTTGGACCCTCTTTCACATTTTTGTTGACAAAAAAATATTTAAAGGAATCATCCAAATCTATACATACAACATACAAACTAGTGTTTGGTCTTGCATTTCAAGTAAATTAAGTTTGCGATTATTTTGTTAGGATATAACTGCATGTGCACCTTTGAGTTTCATTAATTACTAACGTCTCTCCTATTTTAATTATCATCTTACAATACATTATATTTTCTATCTTAACTTTCTAAAGATCGAAAAGGTGATCATATATATCACTCCATAAATTTAAAGGAATTGCCTACCATACCCCTGATAAATTCTGGTTAACTTGACTTAAGGTTGATCTAAGTCTTTTACACAAAATATCATATTTAGTCTAGATTAGATGGGAATTTGTGTTAGTATTAAATTTTAAGATGTGTGTTCGTAAACTCAAAAAGAAAAGAAAAAAAAACTTTGAAACTAGTACCTTTTTTTTTTCACAAAAACCATTTTTAATAGTAACCCGGCGTCAAATTATGTGTTTCCATTTCTTAATTTGAAAATACTTGTTTCCATTAAGTTGAAGAAAAATATAGCACAATAATTCTCAATTTTATCAAATATAGTAATCTCCAACTTAAATTAAAAATTAAACAAAAGTTGTTCGAACCTTATAACATCACATTGGTAACTATCTACATTACTAATTAATACAATTGTTACACTGTGCCAAAAGATAATTTTAGGTACGTAAATTCAGCTGTCCATCACTGCTTCTTTTGGTCTAATTTCCACGAAATAGTGTTTAAATAGTGTCACGAACTTAATGTGCGTGGAACAATTTGGTCCAATTAATCACAATCTTATCGTATGAAATCATTAGCGTATATCTTTGCACTCTCATGTCCGAGCTGTAAATACAGTCTACTAGATAAAAAAAAAAAAAATATTGTTGGTTTTTCACATATAGGAATTTCTTATAAAGAAGGAGAGACAATTAATTTGAACGGGCAAATCAAATGAGTCTTTGAATCCAAATTTACGGTCAAAACTCCTTAACAAGACCATAACTTTATGGGTCTAGAGGTTTATGTTGGGAAAATTGAATTTAGACTATTCTAATGATAAAACTTTTACATATTTGTTTTTATCCAGTCCAGGTTAATCGAACTTCTCTACTTGTATCAAATAGTATATTCTTGGGTTTTATTGCATTTATATCGGGGGGTTTTTTTTTTTTTGTCTCCTTTTCTCTAATTAAAAAGGGACAACTTATTTGTTTTTATCCTTTGTCTCATGGGCTAGTTTAATTTTGACAAGTTCCATCACTCAGTCTCATTTTATAATGTGTTTAGTGACAAAGTTAAGACCATGTAACATACTAAGAGAGAAATCAATGGTCAGACTCATACATCAGTTGAGAGAAATGTTCTCTTTTCCTGTTTTCCATATCATGTTGTAATTAATGAAATGTAGGCCCTGATGTGATAAATTTCTGGACTATGGACTGGTTACTATATCAGGAAACTATTTACATAATACTAAAAGATTTTTTTTTTTTTTTCGAAATAAAATCTTTTAGTATTTGACCAAGAACAACCACAATCTAATTAGAACTTACTTTGATTGCCTGCCGCTCACTAAAAGTATTGGAAATTTATTAACCTTTTCTTTTTGCCTTTTCTAGTGAAGGTTGTTTGTAATAAAAAGATTTCTTGCTTGCTCAAAATAGTGTTTGTAAAGTAACAACTCTAAAAAAGACCAAACCCAAGTGAAAATCTGGAGCCATGTCTCAACCTATAAAATCATTTTTTGGTCATTCCATAAATGGAGCATTGCGCATACTCTTGAAGCACCACCAACAGGTGATTGGTCTAGTGGAAGGGACTAGTCACTACAAAGTAGCGGATTCATGTTCGAATCCCTTTTAGGAGAGGTACCCACTTAATGTGCCCAACCCGCCTCGAAAGGGATTAAATCCTTGGGAAACCAAAAAAAAAATATTCTTGAAGCATCAAATGGTAAGTTGAAGGAAAAAAAAATGTTAGACAAAGTCTTAGTATACATACCTCATTGGTTCTAAATTTTTACTCTCAATTTTTTCTATTTAATGTTCTCCAACGATTCACAAAATTATGTTTTTCATCGATCACCCCAAATTCTAATTATAAATAGGTTATGAGACATATTTATGGATCAAGAATGAGCTACCAAACATAGATCGATCACAACCAGGTTGTACCAGGTCAATCACGTCTTTTTTTTTTGGTAAATATCTTTAAAAGGTGTCTTAATGTTGTTGTATTGGACACTAAGCAACATAAACTATAATTTTCAGAAAATATAGTTCTAAATATTTAAAATAAATAAATAAAATTAGTTTAAAATAGATTGTATATAGATTCCACCTTGACTCGTATAAATTTTGTCTCAATTGAATCCAACCACTAAAGAAATAAGGTTAGACTGGATCGATCCGAGGCAACCCATGGATCATGACACATGTAATCCCAACATGGCCAGTACTCGTTATGGCTTATCAAGACTTTTTGGAGACATGATTAAGCAATTCAAATTTAGATGGACTAGAAATTCTCTAAATCTTATATAGAGTATTTTGTAGTGATTTCTATAGCCTATCTTTTGTTTTGCATACATCTTTACTCTTGTTCATTATCTCATGCATAATGACAGAGAACAGTTGATGATGGATTTTACCAACTCACAGCTAAATAAACATGTTTCATAAAGCAATGACATGAATTAAATCAAAAATCTCATATCCTTGGATGGATTTTGGATCATTTTCGTGTGGTAAAATGTGACTGGACATGTTATATCAAGCCCCACATTTGTTAAGCTTATTCCACACATATAACCTTCCCCTCTGTTTTAATGTGGCAAATACCCCTGGCAGCAATCCATCATAACTAAGGGTCATTGTTAAATTTGGACATCCTGAATTTCAACAGGAAAATTCTGAATTATAGGACTTAATCAACACTGAAGCAAATTATCAATCATATGCAACAGTAAATCTATGAAGGCGCACTTGTATTTGTAATCTCACAAGATTGGAGCATCAACAATCTGTACAAAATTGCACTTTTCATCTCAATTTTTAAAATATTTTACACTTTGATCTTATTTGCTCCTTTTGATCCAATAGAATAGCCTCTGACTTTTTGTCTTAGAAGACTACCTCAATGTCGCATTTATGGCAAAGGTGCAAAATATTTTTGGAAAAAAATAGGACCAAAAGTACAATTATGTAAAATACACTATTTGACTGTGCAATGATGATTATTGGGAATTAAAAGTGTGAAACATTCAACATGCTAGGGAGTAAAGCGCAAAACTATTGAAAAGTTAGAGAGTACAATTTGATGTTCTCTTGCACATATTCCCATAACATACCCACCACAAGAAAATAACAGAAGGATGCACATGAATACAAAATACAAACTCTGAAACAAATAACAGCAAATACCAAAGTTACAATGTACAAAAACAGGCAAGATAATTGGATATATAAAGAGCAAGAAAATCAAGTAATATCCCCAACAGCTAAAGCAGAATAAGTTAACATGCTAGAGCCCAACCAACTTGTGAAAAGAAAAAGATAGCCAGTGGGTACCATGTGAAGATGTTTAAACAGCTATTTTCTGGGAACTCAAAGAATCATGCCAATCCACCTGCAAATAAACTTGAACATGCACTGATGAAGAGGCACAGATATCTATTTACATAAATATATACACATACACACATATATATGAGTGTGTGTGCGTCTACGATGCTTGTGGATTCAACTACGTGGCGCATGTCGTTAGACATGAAAAGCGGATAGAATGCCTAGTCCTTGCAGAAAATTACTTATTACAGTTCACTTCACAGTATCTCTTACTTGGACTGACTTTTTAAACAGTTTTCACAAGGCAAAATTGCATTTTTAGCCTCACAGAACTTGACCTTCAGCAGTTTTGATCCCAACTTTTTATCAATTCTGCAAATTTTGGAAATAGCACTTTTGTGAAGTGCATAAGGTCCAGTCTTGTGGGACTTAAAATGCAATTTTGCCGTTTTCAAACAAATACCAAATCTTTAGTGTCTAATGTTATAATCATGTACTTTGTTCAACAACCATAAAGAAGATATCATCTTTCCCACTGACAAAAACCGAGTGTGGGGGCAAATATGATACATGTTATTACAACACAACCTCAGAAAATAAGTCGCTCGTGATAGTCAAATGTGTCATCAAGTTAGTTACAAGATTAATCACATAATAAACTTTAGGACACAGCAGATGGAGCATTTTATATATAGTTGGAACATATCATCATAAAGTTTACATCGTATTCATTATATAAAACCTCATGTCCAAGCTAACCATCAAGTTCCCCAGGCAAAAGTGGTTGAACTTTCACATCGGGTGAAGGCAAATAGGATATGGATATAAGCTCGGACCTATATTTTTCATCTCCATCTAAATTTAGAGGTTCAGCAGCTTTCTCACCATCTATATTTTTGGGCGAGCTTTCAGCAGTTAAATCATTGTCCGGTACTCGAGAAGAGATTGCAATTAGTGACTCGCGAGTCACGTCCTCGAGAGACTTCTTCACTGTTTCTTTTCTATCCATAAATATAATCTGAGTCCTGCAAATATGAAGACTCATTTCAAAAACACATAAAGAACAACACTAGAAAAACGAGCTAATGTCAATTTACTCCCATGTGATATTCATAATGTTCAATTTACACCCCCCGTGATTTGAAAAAGAGCACTTTACCCCCCTGTTAAAATTTTAAAGGAGCAATTTACCTCCTTCAACCAAAGAGTGCAACTCACTCGCCGAAATTGAATGTGGACATGAAAAGTGTTTTTGTAACATAGGTGGGAAAAGTGCAACATTTTCACGACATGAAAAGTGTTTTTGTAACATAGGTGGGTAAAGTGCAACATTTTCATAACACAGGGGGGTAAAGTGTCACATTTATCATTACACAGGGGGGTAAAGTGTCACATTTATCATAACACGGGGGGGGGGGGGGGGGGGGGTAAAGTGCACATTTATCACAACACGGGGATAAAGTGCTACACATAAGAGGGGTAGTTTTGTCAATTCATATATTTTTTAAGTTTAAAAATGTCAGGGAGGCAATGTGAAACATTTATAAGATCATAGGTGGGTAAAATGCTCTTTTCCAAATCACAGGGGGGTAAATTGCCATTAACTCCTATAAAAACGATATTCAAATCTACAGTATTAAATTAGGAAAAATTGTTTTAGTCCCAAAAGATTGGACCCTCGACATTTTTTGACACCGCATTTTGCAAAATAGCACTTTTGTTCCAAGTTCTTAAAGTTTTGCACTTTGGTGTCATAGAACTGCCTAAGTGTTGCACTTTTGGTCGCAAATTGGACGGAAAGAGGGTGATAGGACCAAAAAGTGCAAAATATTCTAAAGAATTGGGACTATGTGCAATATTATAAAATGCAGTACCAAAAGTCCCGAAGGCCCAATCTTTAGAACTAAAAATGCGTTTTACCCTCAAAATTAATATAATTCATACTCATATATGCTCCAGAGAGTTTCCTAGTATCATAAACACCACGAAATGCGTATCTTATTCATTTTCTTACACTAACTCGATCTATCTCTCAAGTGCTTCCCTCCTACAGATATACTCCTACTATCTACTAGATTTTTTAAGGGGCTATCTCTTCTTGGCTTAACCGATACAGCTTTCCATCTTTTTCCTGCTAGCTGTTTATTTTGATGAGGAGACAGTCCAAAACAAATGGATACATTGCTAACCTAATATATTAGTACTATGTTGTGGCTAAATCTTATACCATCTCCTTGCTAGATCAAGAAAATCCTAGTATCCTGTAATACTAAATAATTAATCATATGGCTAACAGTGTAATGGGCATATAAGCCGAGTGTTAGTTCTTTAGAGGACAAGCACATAGATGCATGAAGACATCCTATCGAACATGAGATAGCTAGAGGGTAATTATTTAATACTATTATTGCCTGTAAACTATAACTGTTTTCACTGGAAGTATTCATATCTATTGTCCCTTCCCCAAGCCTATAAATTTTCCATAATTAGCGGTTATAAGAACCACCAAAATACATTAAGCAGAGAAGAGAGAAGAAAATAGATAGAACTCTATGACAACTTTTGATCTATTGTAAGTTGAAAATACCTCTGAATTTATCCAAGATTTCGGTGAACAAATTTTGCATAACAAAGGAAAGTAAATGTATTCCAATTATACAACGAACACCTGCAGAGAACAAGCGTACTTTTCCTTACCTCTCAGTTTCTGCTTGAGTTCTAAAACTATCTAAGCATAGTTAATAGTAATCAAACTCCTAATTCCTAAAGATAGAGAAAAGTAAAAGATGGCATTACTAAATCATATGTGGCTTTCTAAATATTCGGTTTACTAAAGTTTCTCAATACTGAATATCACAAGTTTTCAGATTTAACTCGAAACAACACCAAGCACTATCTCAAACTGTGTAATTCAAAATTATCACAAGTTTTCTACACAGCCTTGTTTTCTGATTCAAGATTTCTCGAATCTTTAGTATGTTGCCGTATAATCTACGAATTCGAACATACTATTACTACTAATTCTTGCAATAATATATATGCATATCCTCATACCTTCAAAAAATTGTCAAAAACCTAAAAATTATACGGAAAAATATACTATTAAAATCAGAATATCAAGGAGTTCACCCATGAATAATTCTTGCTTAATTTATTAAAGAAATCGGAAATTACCTGTTCTAAGAAACTAGGAATTTGTGCTATTTTTGTCGTTGGTTGATCGGGGGTTTGTCAGAAAAATCAATCCCAATTAATTAGGCATTTTTTAAAAAGAACAATGGCGGTTGCCACGAGCGATGCACGTGGACGGATTACCTACGTGAATTGGATAGCGATTGGCGAAAACTTTCTGGCTTTGGATGAATATTTATATTATATATTTCGTTCAATTGGGCCTATAATTGGTTGGGTTCGGATAATTTGCAAATGCCAACTTATTCGAAAGAGATGTATGAACTATAATAATCCTAGTAAAGATCGTGGTTGGCGCATCCAAATCATTTACAAGGTTTATTAATTTTCAATTACAAAATATATGTGCACAAAATTAGATATATACATTTGTTTTATGATTGTGTGGATATAAACAAGTTAGATGTAAACCGAAAATGTCCTATAGGTCTCATTAATATTGATTTAAAAGTTTAAATACCTTTCCTAAAAATATGCTTTCATTTTGTGAAACCTACATTTTCATTTTTATAAAATATTTATACTTTCAAATTTCAAGTCTCAAAATGGATAATTCTTTTTGTGCAACTATTGTATACAGTAAATCAAGTGCAATTTTTTTTAACATATTGGAGATCATATTTTGATGTACTACTCTTTAAATTTAGGACACAAAATTTTATATGTTACATTACAGTATTACACCACTTGGGATTTTTTTTTCTCGGGTTGGGCTTGGCATATATTATAAAACCACCTACTAAATCAGAACAAAATCCTCTTTGGGCCTGAAAAACAATCCAATTGAAAGCAAAAGGTCCTTTTTCATTGTGTTATAATATTTAAAGCTCAACTACTTATTTAGTTGAAATACTATTGTTTTGCAGAAAAGTTTGCACCAAGTATTATTTAATGAAGGGTGATTATGGCCTGATTTATTGAATTATATTCTTTTCATTAAATATATATACATCATGATATGAGATAGGTCATTCCTGAACAAATTAAATTCGATCAAATTACATGATAATATATATATCACGATTGGAAGGATCTGATCAAATAAAATCTAAATTAAAAAATTTCATGAAAACTTACAACGACTTTGGTGGTCTTATTTTACTTTGGCCAGACCAATCCACTCAGAACAAGACGATTATTAAAGTTAAACCCTACTTAAAATTTAATAATAATTAGAAGATAATGAATGTAAAAATAAGTAATATTTCATCAAACTTCCTTGTTATTAATTAAACTATATTTTTAGACAAAAATTCCTAAACTGAAATTATCCATAACTTCTGAAATTCCTTGGTAAAAGAAAAAATGCTTAGGTCCCTATTAAAGCAAACACTACAGTATATGATAACTACTCCATTAATTAGTGATTAGTAGGAGTACTATACAAACCAATCATATAAGGAATATACTTACAAGTCACAACACATTTACATCACTTTTCTTATCTCCCTTTTTCACACACAAATGAGAGACACTTTTCACACACACAACTGCTACAAATGTGAAAAATGGAACATTTTTCACCCACATCATCACGTGCCAATCATCAAACTATCATGTGACACCCCTGTCCACTCCCCTTTCACACGTACAGAACCCGGACAGTCTTTTCCTCTTCTATTTTTTTTTGATAGCTCATCAAAGATCAAATCTTTAGCTTTGTTTACCAAAACCCATCAAGGTTTTTAGCTCTGAGATACACAGAGTCTGTGTGTGTGAATGTGAGTAAACTAAAGATGGGCTGTTTCCAGTCCAAAACTGCTAATGTTCAGTCCCCTGACCAAGAACCTTCACAGCCCGACTCAAAATCAGATCTGGGTATTCTCCTTTTTTCTTAATTTGATTTTTGAATCTTGCTTATCAATCTGTATCAGTATGTTCTTGGTGTGTGTTTGCTTGTTTGTGCTTTAACTGGGTCATACTTTAGATTTCCATTTTTTCCAATAACTAGTGAACATGAAGTTTGTCTGGACACATATAGCTATCACTTTAGATGCCTTCTGATTCTGTAAATGTGACTAGGTTGTACTGAACATTGTAATTCATAAAGGATCATACTTAAGGTAATAGTCATTTATAACAAGGAGGAGTAACTTGTATTATGAGTTCTCGAACCTTAAAATCCCCTCCTGTTTTACTTGGATAAACCTTTATTTAGTATTATCACTTTTCGCTGTAGGAAAGGGCTTCAACAATTTATTTAGTATTTGTAATTTAGCCAGGAAAAAAATGGTGTTTTGCAGTAGACTTTAGTGTCAAATTGGAATATTGCATTGCAAATATGGTTTTTTTAAGACTTTAACACGTATATTTATCACGATTTTTCTTGAAAAAAATATTGCCTTTTCCATATTCTTTCTATTGATTTTTTCTTTTTTACACGATGCAGCAAATGTGGACCAAGTAGATCCAAATCAAGTGCCTGCATTCAAAGAATTTGGACTTGCAGAACTATCTTCTGCTACAAATGGTTTTAGCAGCGAACTAATTGTTTCAGAGAGTGGAGAAAAAGCTCCTAATGTTGTCTATAAGGGTAAGCTAAGAAGTAACCGCCTTGTTGCCATTAAACGTTTCTCAAAGCAGTCGTGGCCTGATCCTCAGCAGTTTGTGGTGAGTTTTCTCTCTGATTGCTCATATTTAAGTTGTACTCCAGTATTTGAGCTTGAAAAATTGTGTAGTTTTATCAATAATTTTATTATGAGATATATGTGCAGGCGGAGGCCTCTGGACTTGGTAAAGTCAGACATAAGAGATTGGTGAACTTAATTGGATGCTGTGCCGAAGGAGATGAACGTCTATTAGTAGCTGAGTACATGCCAAATGATACACTTTCAAAGCATCTCTTTCATTGTAAGTTTTTTTTTTTTTTTCATAATAAAAAAAATGGTCTGGACTCTGGCCTTTATACTTATGTTTCAAGTCAAGTATGTCTTAATTTTCTGTGAACATCAGTCCCTGAATTTTAATTTCCATTATTGTCGAAGTAAAAAGAAAATTATTCTTTTGATGTCCTTCCACTGAGTCCTTAACTTAATCTTTTACTGTAGGGGATAAACAACCTCTGCCATGGGAAATGCGTGTAAGAGTCGCATATCACATTGCACAAGCTCTGGATCACTGCAATGCTGAAATTAGGAAAATCTATCACGATTTAAATGCCTACAGAATTCTTTTCGACGAGGTACTCGTTTAAACATAAGTAGCATGAAAAACAAGTTGATCTTTCTTAGAGCATTACTATGTTTCTTTATTCTCTCTTGCTTTTTTTTACAATAAAGAATTTGAGACTGAGTAGGTTGATGGATTATCGTATTCTCTACAGGAAGGTGATCCTAGGTTATCTAGTTTTGGATTGATGAAAAACAGTAGGGATGGAAAGAGTTATAGTACCAATTTAGCTTACACTCCCCCCGAGTTTTTACGCACGGGTAAATTAAAACTCATTCAGCTCTTCCATACAATCTACAATTGAAATATGATTTGACAAATTCATTTTTCTTTTCACTTTTTTCAGGCAGGGTAATTCCAGAGAGTGTGATATACAGTTACGGAACTGTTCTTCTGGACCTTTTGAGTGGAAAGCATATTCCGCCTAGCCATGTATAGTGTATTCTATCACTTTCTTTATGTTTTCAAGAACAACTTCGATTTATGTCTTCTTTTGATTTTTTTTCTTTTTTTTTGGGTAAATCCAGGCTCTGGATTTGATACGAGGAAAAAATCTATTGTTGCTTATGGACTCATCCTTGGAAGGACAATATGCTAATGAAGATGCTGCAGAATTAGTTGAACTGGCCTCAGAGTGTCTCCAATACGAAGCCAGAGATAGGCCTGATGTCAAGCTTCTTTTAACTTCAGTGGCTCCCCTTCAAAAGCAAAAGGAGGTAACTGTTTCCATTCTCAGTTGGGAAAATTCCATTTTTAGTCCTACGGGACTGGACCCTCAGCCTTTCCATCCCATGCCTTACAAAACTACAATTTTGGTCCCAATTCTTTTAGAAAGCTTCGCACTTTTTGGTCCCATTACCCCCTTTTGCATCCACTTTTTGCACTTTTGTTCCCCTATAATAGTCTGTGTTTGCACTTTTGGTCCCAAATTTTATGGAAAGGGTGCGATAGGACCATAAGTGTTGATGGTTCATATGGGATCAAAAGTGCAATTTTACCATTCTCAGTTGGTCCTTAAGTTGGATTCTTTTTATCTTTTTTTTTTTTAATTGAATTGATATACTAAAATTATAATCTCAATCACTATTTTTTAGGTTGCATCACATGTGCTGATAGGTCTTACAAAAGCTCCCGTGGCCCTGCCTACCATGCTTTCTCCTCTAGGAAAAGCTTGCGTAAGAATGGATCTTACTGCTGTACACGACATTTTGCTCAAAACGGGCTATAAAGACGAAGAGGGTGCAGAAAATGAGGTGAGCTCACTTTGAAACCTTGCTCGACTTTTGTGGAGTAAAATAATATTTATGCTGTAACTTTCTTAAAGCTCTCATTCCAAGAATGGACACAACAAGTTCAAGATATGCTAAATACGAAGAAATTTGGAGATATTGCATTCAGAGACAAGGATTTCAAGAATGCAATCGACTACTACTCCAAGGTATATATCATACATGTATTTTCTTTGCCTTTTGCACCTATTTTTGCGACCAAATGTCCCACATGGATGGGAAATCAACATTAAGTTCACCTTATAAGGTCATAGGGCAATCCTCAACTCTTTAACTAACTTTTGAGGTGAATTAGGCCCAAGCCACGTAATGTGAAACTTGAGACCTAATATAATATGTAATGTGTGTAAATGGTCGTTGAAATGTAGCTGGTAGCAATGATGTCGGTTCCATCTGGGACGGTATTTGTGAGACAAGCTCTCTCATATTTGATGATGGGCCAACCGGAACTAGCACTTAGAGATGCAATGCAGGCCCAAGTTTGCTTGCCTGAGTGGCCCACGGCTTTTTACATGCAGGCTCTGGCCCTATCGAAGCTCGGAATGGAGACTGATGCTCAAGATATGCTTAACGATGGGGCCTCGTTTGAAGCCAAGAAACAGAACAGTTGGCGCAACTAAAATTAAATTATCTATGTTGGTTGGATTGCAGTGGTCTATGAAATTGTACCAGTAGTGTAATTTGATGAGTTTGAGGTTAATTTATGGTTTGATCTCCCAGTTGTATGTATTGTGTCTGATGATAGCTTTATTTATATACGGAGTATATATATATACAAAGAAATGTATAAATCACCTTTTTTTTGCTTCATTTAATTTCTGAGTTGACTCGTTTCTGGTTTTCATGGTATGTAATTTGGGAGTTTATTACAAATCCCAGATAGAATTTAGTGAATTCGTTTCTTGTGCCAAGGAAAAGAAGAAAAATAACCACTGTATTTATCTTTGAACAAACTAACTTCTAGTATTAAATACACGAAAATTGAAAATATCTAAAAAATCTCTCCAAATCTTTGAAAATGCTCTCGGAAAATTGGAACAAACAGACTATTACTCTATTGCTCTGGGAACCAGTATATTAAAAAAATAAAAAATAAGACTTTGGAGTAGTATAAATATGAAGAATAAAACATTATATCTTTCAAGATTATGGTTAAGTTTTTTTTTTTTTTTTTAAGAAAACATTAAATCTTTTTTATGACTTAATTATATAGTATGAATAAATAGAAGAAGAAGCCAAAATCATTTTCCACATTAAATTAAAATTGAGTTCTTATCTCTCCTTCGTCTGTTTCACAATTTTTGAACTTTCTCATAAAGATGATTCTGTATTTGCGGACAGAAGAAAAGCAAAAATGGAATTTAACTTTTGGTTCAACCATTGTACTATATTGTTTGTACAAACTAATCAGATTAAATATGCAAAATGGAAATTAAAAATATTCATTATTATTATTGCAACTTAATTTAAAAATACAATTTAAAGATCAACTTAATAGATGCGATTACTAAGAAACATCTAATTCGAAAATGGTCTGTTTGTTGCCCACAAGTGTTCTACTACTTTTTTTTTCAATTGGCTATTGACTTCTTTATTTCGAACGTTTCCACGACGCATCATATATGATTCCAAGTCGATGTCGCCTTATTAATTATTATTATTATTATTATTATTATTATTATTATTATTGTTGTTGTTGTTGTTGTTGTTGTTGTTGTTATTGTTGTTGTTATTGTTAAGTGAGAGTGAGGAAAGTTTGAAATTGAAATAAATATTTTGGATTGTTGGTTCGGTTGGAGATGACAGACTAGGCAAGGTAGACAGGCAAGCAGGCTGGCAGGCAAGCATGAGGGGGCTATTGCCTGCTTCGGCTGGAGATGGCCTTAGCAGTTATTAAAACTTTTTTCAAAGCCGAGTCATTTCTTGTGGAAAAGATTGCAATCCTGAAAATCCGGTAGTCCAATCTCTAATGAATTATGGGTTAAGCAATAAGTCACCACACGTATCATTCTTTTTATGACTTTTTCAAGATAAAATCTTAATTGCTCTGGCGAAAAAGTCCATTGTTTATACACAAGCGAACCTGGTCGGATTGGGCCAATCTGGAAACTGGTGTTGGCGTGTAAATTACAACGGATTTATTTTATGATTAAAGAATTAGAGAGGGGATCAAAGCAAAACCAAGTTCATATGACCTATAAAATCATGTCCCGATTATGGATAAATTTCGTCTTTTTGGTGTGTTTCAATAAACTAGTTATTTATTATTAAATAACCTTTTGAGAGTTTTTCGATTTTTTTCAAAAACACATAGAAAGATTATAAATCAAAGGAACATGCTAAATTCTGTATTTTTGTTTTGAATTATCAAAAAACAAATTATTATTTTTCCGATAAAAAGAAAACATATGAAAATTTTAATATATGGTCCTAATTTGCCAACACTAATAAGGGTATGCAAAAAAAATAAAAAATTCAACCACCATATTACAATAATTCAATTATATATGTATATATATATATGGTTGAATTATATACAAAAGGAATATAACTCCAATTCAATGTCAAAAACAATTCTTGCTATCACAATTCAAGTTCATATGTATCCTCATCATGTGCATATTTAATGTACGTATTTAAAAAATAAATCATAGTTGTAATTAAAAAATAAATCATATTTACTCATACTTTGAAAGAGATTAATCAGATCTTACTTTTCAAAAATAAATAAAAAATTCTAATTAAGTAAATATAGTTGTATGCTGAAGTCCAAAACTTTCACCAATAGTAATTAGTATTTTATCGTCGTCAACTTTTCAATTTTGAATCATGACTTAATACTACCATGTTTATCCCGGCCAGGAAAGCAACTTGCATTAATTTGATGGTAACTAAAATCCAATTGGTCTGTATAAAATACTCTACATATATGCAAGTAGATCTTTTTCTTTCTTAATGTACAGCTCATGGAAGACAATATAATTAATTAGTATTTTGTCATATTAAAAAAAAAAAAAAAACTCAACTTGCTGATCAAATTCATCCGTTTGATAGCTGGATCTGCTTATCTTTTAGGGTCTTTTGCTTTTCGTAGAAGAGTTCTGATCAATGATAATTAAGACGTGCTTCAATTGAATAAGAGTTTTTGCTTTTCAATTTCGTTTTCACTTATGAAAGTGAAGTTGAACTCAAAGTCTAAATTTATTTGTTTATTTGAGATATGATTGTAACCTGTTTGGCTTTTTGTGCTTTTTATTTTTCCCTGTATATATATAGCACATTTAATTAATTATTTTGTGTGATGTTTAAACTTTATAATAGTGTTTTATGATTCAGTGTATGTGGACTAGTCCACCAGACATAATGCTCTAGCTGTCATCTTATTGTGACAATATTTTCTCTAAAGATTAAATCGTGAACTTTTGATTCTGGGAAGATTTTAGTTCATTTTTTATTGGATCACGTTTAAATTATTAATTTTGTGGCACTATGTATGTATAAAAATTATTGTATTATCAAAATATTTATGGGCATGTGATATTCATAATGTTCAATTTACTTCCCTGTGATTTGAAAAAAAAAAACACTTTACCGCCTGTGAAAATTTTAAAGAAGCAATTTACCCCCTTGAGCCGGAGAGTGTAACTCACTTGCCAAAATTGAGAGTGGGCATGAAAAGTGTTTTGTGACATAGAGGGGTAAATTGTCACATTTGTCGAAATTGAAAGTGCGCATGAAAAGTGTTTTGTAACATAAAAGAATAAAATTGTCATATTTATCATAACACAGGGGTAAACTGCCATTAGCTCAAATGTTTATTGGTTGCAATCATGACCCGTAGATTAGTCGGAATCACTCCGCCTCAACCCAGACTGGTTCAATTGAGTTAGGCTGCGTTCGGTTTGCCAAAATAGGCCCCGATTGTTGTTCAATTGGGCCAGGATTAAATTAATTGTGGGCTAGTTAAGTGTTCGGATTGGGAAATTAAATCACGGGCTGCCCGTCCATTTCGGTCCGATTTGTGGGCCAGCCCAGCTTATTGTCCCGATAATAATTGGACCTCAACCCCTGAGATTGAAAAATAGTGGCCCAAATTAACATTTTTGTTCCGATTTTGCCCTTCTAGATCTAAGGAATTACAAAAAAACCATAACAAATTAATTAAAACCAAATAGAGATTTACTTCAAATTCACATTTTTCAGCCCTGGAGGTGCCGCTCTTTGAGGAACAGTGATTCCAAATCCACGAAGAAGACAACTCCAGGTGAATGCAAGTTGCAGTTGAAATTGTAGGTTAAATTGCACAAATAATCCTTCCATTTCTCCCATTGAAGAACTATTATTTGGTGTTGCTGTGTTACTATTGTTTGAAGATCCAAGTTTGAGTTATTATTTTTCTTTCTATTTGGCAGTAACGCGGGCGAACAGTGCTAGCTGCGGAGTTGTAAACATTGTTGTTGGTAGTTCAAATCTTCAAATGCGACTCACATTTTATATGCCGTACGAGCATTTTTACTCCTATAGCTAATTTCAATTTTCTTGTGACAGAGAAGAAGAATCAAACACTTGGAGGCCCGTATCTTGGATTTTTAGTACATAGGAAGTGTAATCCGAGGTAAATTTGTGAATTACTTGGTTTTAGATGGTTAATTTCCGAAGCTTTGTAAAATTTTATTTCCAACTTGTTATGGGTTGTATAATTTGGGAAAAATTGATTTGTATGTTGGAAATTGAGTTTTTGGGTCTATAGTTTGAAATAAACTTGTGTTTACTTGTTAATTATATATTTGGGATTTATTTTGAAATATAGTTTATTATAACTTGTGTGACTTGTATGTTGGAAATTGAGTTTTTGGGTTATAGTTTGAAATAAACTTGTGTTTACTTGTTAATTATATATTTGGGATTTATTTTGAAATATAGTTTATTATAACTTGTGTGACTTGTATGTTGGAAATTGAGTTTTTGGGTTATAGTTTGAAATAAACTTGTGTTTACTTGTTAATTATATATTTGGGATTTATTTTGAAATATAGTTTATTATAACTTGTGTGACTTGTATGTTGGAAATTGAGTTTTTGGGTTATAGTTTGAAATAAACTTGTGTTTACTTGTTAATTATATATTTGGGATTTATTTTGAAATATAGTTTATTATAACTTGTGTGACTTGTATGTTGGAAATTGAGTTTTTGGGTTATAGTTTTAAATAAACTTGTGTTTACTTGTTAATTATATATTTGGGATTTATTTTGAAATATAGTTTATTATAACTTGTGTTACTTGTCTTTAATACATTTCATCAAAGTAAGAATATTTTCTACCCTTTTTTTCTAGGCTATACAAATGGATGAACGGAAGAAACAATTGATTATGTTATTTCATCGGTTTTTTTGGATGGGCATTTTCCTTATATGGTTTCGTGCTAAATTACTCCGTACTCGATCTAGTCAACAACCCGTACGATATAGCCTTATCCGTAGGAGGCGCAAATGGGCGGAAAACCTATTTTATATTACCCGAGAAAATACAATACGTTGTAAGAGTAATATACGTCTTAATATTTCTTCATTTGATAAGTTTTGTTGTTTCCTACATAACGTTGGGGGTTTAAAAGACACTAAGTACGTTTCCGTTAGAGAACAAGTAGCCATGTTTTTGACGGTTTTTGCTCATCACAAAAAGAATCGTATTGTTGCCACTGATTACAAAAGATCCGGTGACACTGTTAGCAAATGTTTTTACCGTGTTCTTACATGTTTGATGAAACTCCATCCAATATTACTAGCTCAACCAGACCCAATACCAGCTGATTATGATGACGCTAGGTGGAGTTGTTTTCCGGTAAGGATAAAACTTTAGATTCCTATGTACATTGGGTGTTATTATACTGTGTATTACAATAGAGCATTTGCGTATGTATAGGGTTGCATTGGGGCTCTGGACGGAACATATGTTCATGTTCAAGTTCCGTCCATTGATAAACCACGTTATAGGTCACGAAAAGGTGACATTACTACCAATGTACTTGCTGCTTGTGATATTAACGGAGTTTTCACCTATGCACTCGTCGGTTGGGAAGGGTCTGCTGCGGATAGGCGTGTGTTAAGAGATGCAATGAATCGGCCAAATGGATTGAGAGTGCCCACGGGTAAAAATTAGTTTTACGAATATGCTTGCCCAATTGGGCCATCGTGATACAACACTCACTCTTTGCTATTTAATAATTGTAGGAACGTATTACTTGTGTGACAACGGATATACTAACGGAGAAGGGTTTCTTACGCCGTATAGGGGAGTACGATACCATCTTAAAGAGTGGGGAGTTGGTATGGACGCCCCTCAAAATGAAAAAGAATTTTTCAATATGAAACATAGTCAAGCTAGAAATGTGATTGAGCGGACTTTTGGTCAAATAAAAAAACGTTGGGCAATATTAAGGAGTCCTGCTTTTTACCCGTTACAAACACAAAATAGGATGATCATGGCTTTGTTATTGATTCATAACTTCTTGCTTAAAACATCTCCCGATGACGTCATGGTGTTGGATCCGTTGCGTGATTTAAGTGATTCGAGTGATGATGAGAATGAGCCGGTTGGAGAAGGTTATGTTCAAGGGGTCGAAACGTCACACGCTTGGAACAACTTCCGTGATAACTTAGCCCGTGAAATGTTCACGAAGTGGAATTCGGCCCAGTGAATGATTGTTTGCCTAAAATAATGAACAATTTGTGAAATGGATTATGAATTTGTATTCTATTGTATTATGAATATTATATATTACTTTGATATATTTTTCGTGCATCTGGCTAGCCGTTTTCCATTTTCACCTATTATTTTCATTATGTACTTTATATGTGAATCTCCACTTGCGTGCAATTAAGTATGTATGAAAGTGTATATTGCATAATTTATTTAACCGTTTCATTGTGTATGCATAGTCGACGTGAGATGTCTTCCATTCCACGCTACGGGGATGCGGCTCCTAGCCAACGAAAGACCCAGGGCTCCCGAAGGTCGTTGAATGCAATCGAAGAGGCGGAATTGATAGAGTGCTTGAAGGAATTAATTTCAAATGGGTGGAAGGCAGATAATGGTTTTCGTCCAGGATACCTGCAAGCTCTAGAACTTGCACTCAATGCACGACTTCCGCACTCGAAGATACTACTCAAGCATATCAACTCCAAATTGACGGTGTGGAAGAAAACTTATTATCAGGTTTTGGGTATGCAGGGGACAAGTGGTTTCGGGTGGAACGATAGTGGTAAAACAATCACAGTTGATGATGATGTGTGGGCTTTATATGTAAATGTGACTTTAACGTAATTTTTTTTACATTTAACCCCCGTCATACATTATATTTTCAAATGAAATTTATAATTGTTGTTTTGAATCGCAGGCACACCCAGAGGTTGCCAATATGCGGTTTAAGACATACCCTTATTACGATGACTGGGTTGAGATATTTGGAAAGGATAGAGCCACCGGAGACGGTGCGGAGGACTTTGTTGAGATCGTGGAAGACTTGGTAAGGAGTCACCCGACTAAGGACTCAAATGCGAAAGGAAAGGAACCTATAATGGATGCCACGACTGATGAGTGTATGTACAGTAGTCCTTGCGTCGATTTGACGACGGATGCATCGGATTGTGGGGACTTTGGGCCCGAAATTCCGCCGTACAACATGGGGTTTGAGAATGTCACCCCTAAGATCACAAAGTTGTCGAAGAAGATTAAAAAGGAGAAAATAAAGAAGCAAAAATTTGAGAGGAAAAGGACGACGCCTACGCCGGAATCTGATGGAGGCGATATGGACAAGTTCATAGATGCAGCCAAGTCTGCGTGGGGTGATCTTAGCCATAGCTTTGCCAAAGAGGAGGACACTTATGATGAAAAGGCGCAGAAGATTATAGATGCACTCGACCGTATCGAGTCGCTCACTGATGAGAACAGAATTTTCCTCTCGTTCAAGATTATGGATAATGCGAAACACGTGAGTTTGTTCTTGAAATCGAACGAAAAGAACCGAGAGCACATTGCGCACATGATGCTAAACAACAAGATGCCTTGATTATTATCCGGAAGTTGGTGGTTGACAAAGGTAATTCGTACATTTTACCTTTACTTCGTATTTTTGGAATTATGTGTTTACATTGTAATATGCATGGTTTGGTGATTTCATCTATGGACTTGATTTGTATTTTGGCAGTTAGATGATTTTTCAGAATATTGCATGGGTTGCATTTTAGTATGTTGATATTTGAACAGTAGTAATTAACCTTAATCTTATCGCGTGGGTTGCGTACATTATAACTTGGATTGTTTATGTTGCATGTTTTTTTATTATTATTCTTTATCATAATGTCTAATTTTATTGGTTTTGTATGATTATGACTTTGGATATGTTTCGTATCTACAACAGAATACATTACCAAACAAAAGGTTATCAGTTATCACATACCATTTAAACACGCAATTCAATACAACAACAGGAGCATGAAAGTAGAAATAAAAAGACCATGAAGACAACAACAATAGCAAGAAATTGGTCATAAAATAAAACGAGAAGAACAATAATCCATCACGGTTTGGTCTCGTCATTTTCAGACTCCGCTTCTGTGTTATTATAACTAGCCAAATCAATCCAAAAATTGTCATTTGCATCCGGTGAGAAGGTAATTTGAGGCGGGTTGATGGGGTCTCGTATTGGTGTTTCTTGTCCGACAATCGGTTCATCGTTTAACTCGAACCATTGAAGATTGATTGGTGAAGCAGGTGGTGGACCTACTGGGAATTCGTTTGGGTATCCGAATATTTCGCACAAATCATTCCACTTCGGTTCTCCATTGACAGCATACGCTTCGTAAAATGGAGCTTCCTACACACCAAAATAAATTATGCTACGTATAAAACAAAAAGTAAATTTCAAGTGTACACGAACAAGTGAAACGTTTTACCATGCACAGATTTTTTACAATTTCCAACCCATCTCTCCCAACCGTGTTGGTTATAGGATCCAAGGAATACCCGGATAAGTTCCTTAAGTGCGAAAATAAGGCATGTCGTCGTTTTAGCCGTTCGACTCTAGCCATTATTTCCTTTGTTGAAAAAGAACTACGGAAGAAGACATTAACCTCGTCACGAGCTTTTCGCACAACGTGGCTCACACCATAGGTGAGAATTCCATTTTCGTAGTAATTTTCGGTTGCTAAAAACTCAATCAAGTAATCATCAATTTCTTTAGGCCATTTATCAGAGTAGAAGAAATGGGACTGAGGACGGGGGACGAAATTGGTCATTTGGGAAGATTGAGAACAATTGTTACCTCAGGTGATTTTTCTTCTATGGTTTTGATGGACAAAGTGTATAGGGTATTTATACTAGTATTGAGGGTAGCTACTAGCAACAATTACTTACCTTATGAGGACCTATTTGCAAATTAATCATACTAGATTAGCTTGGCAGTGTGTTATCAAATAAAGTTGACAAGGCATAGATATTGGCATGTAAAGGAGATTTGATTCTATTTTTTTCAGTTTTTATGGACATGTTTACTTTTGCAGGACTATTTTTGGATCTATTCACCAAAATTAGTACTTGAAGGTAGTTGTTCCCTATTACTTAGGTAGATTGTTTAAGTTTTCTTGGAAGTGTACATTCAAACCAGTAAATAACATTCTGACTTACTAAAAACAGTACCCATTCATATTAATAATGCTGGAATGAAATAGGAAAATACATGAAAGGAACCTATAATATTCGAACTATGTAATTACATGCACTTACACAAAATTGTGCCATGTAATCACATAACAAACAGGGAACAAACATAAACAATATCATTTTTCTAAAAACATAATAAAAAGGTCCTTGGAGCAACAACAAACTAGAGGGTACTGCTAACACTTAAACAGGTCCTAATCCACCATCCAAAGGGAATTCCCAAACATCCCACTTTCATTTGGTCCATCCATTGAACCAACGCCCCCAACAGAACTTGGACCAGCTTCAGCAGCTACACTCTGGCCCAGAACCATCTCATTCCCAGTATCAAATGGAATAGCAGACCTCCTTCCGGGTGTACCAACAGGGACCACGGCAAGCTCATCATCGTCCGAGTCACGGACGTGTATGGGCCAACCGGGTGATCCGGTGAGGTCTATAGGAAAAGTACCAACGCCGGCTTTGTCAAAGATGAACTCGAGCTTAAGATGCAATTGCTGACCGTGCAACCTAAAGTTTCTGAACCATTCGGACTCTTGCTATAAAACACAAACACAATAATGGATCAGCATAGAACAAACACTCAGTAATGAAAAAAAAAATTGTCATATATTTAACTTACAGCAGCAGGGATGACTCTCCAGTAGTCATTGTTCACGCGAGACTCGCAGTTCCACGCATCGTAACATACCCCCGGGGTTTCCAGAAATTTCTTGAAAGATTCATTCATGTGTCTCACAGTTTCCAGCTTCTTTTTAACACCTACAAAACTGAACCTCCTGCCATACAAAGCTGACATGTCAGAAGATATACGCTGCAATGCTCCAGACAGTAGTTCCAAGTTGTTCATATCTCCAGCTTTACACTCATGGTACAGCAAGTTCACAAAACGGGCAGTTTGTTCAAAGCTCCATCCATCACTCAATTTGGACTCATCAGACCTCATCCTTCGTGTCCTCGGCATGTTGTGATAGTTTCAGAAGCTGCAGTTCAAATATAAAACGATGAACAAGTTAAATTTAATAAAAGAAGAAAGTAATTTAAAAGAAAAGGAGTTTAAGAGTTGCCACTTACAGGGATATGAGTAACTTGACTTCAAGGGTTGAGAAGATATACAAAAAGGGAGATAGAATGTTGGGATTATATAGAGGGGTTTATGTTCAACCAACTCAATAAATGCAGGGTGGGAATATGTGTAATGTATCTGATATTTACAGGGGGCAAGTAATGCATTTAAAGCAAGTTCACAAAGGGTCAGGTTAAGTATTAAATGAGAAATACAAAGGGTCAAGTAAACCATTTAATGCACATAATATTTAAACCAAATAAAATCTGATATGCTTCACCAATCCCCCAAAAAATCTGATATGTTTTCTGATTATGTTTTCAATAAAGAACAATTTCATAAAAATTATAAAATAAAACTATGAGATGATATTATAATTTTTTATTATAATGCACAAAGTATACTGTTTCTACAAACATTTTTGCAAGTAACTCAATGTTGGAATATAATGCATTACTTTGGTATACCATTACCATCATTTTCATGAAAAAATGCAATCATCTTCACTCTACTTCAACAATGCATATCCAGTTATTACAACATGTATTACCATCAGATAGCTTAAAAAAGAAATCATCCCATGGCCAAAATATTTAAGGCTGCATTCAGTTTCCAAAATTGTTGCCTCTAGCATGCTGATATAGATTATAATGAAGGGCCAGAGTCAAAGTAAAAACAGTATGTACATGTTTAATGCAATACATTTCAAATTAGGGGGGTACTTTTATGATAGAGTACACAGGATGCAAAGACATACTCAACATTGCATACTCAACAGTGCACCAAACCCAAAATCAAATAAACATGAGCATATGAGCAGTGTACATACAAGACCATCATAAAATGTGTGGAAAAATCATTTGGTCTATGAACCAGCTAATATTAATTTTTCTATTAGCACATATCATATATCAGCAGACAAGAGCATCACATTTTGGAAACAAGCAATGCCCCAATATTGTGTTTAAATTCATCAAACAAGAGGGCATTTCTACCAAGGGAAAACACACATCTGCCCTAAACCCAAAATCATATTAACATGATCATATGAACCCCCAACATACAAGACCATCAAAACACAAATAGTTATTATCATATGGTCTTTGAACAAGCTAATATAAGTCTCACATTTTGCCACATATGATACATCAGCACACAAGAGCATCACATTTTGCCATTAACTTATAACAACTGGCCACTGAAAAGGGGATTTATACCAAGGGAAAACACAGAGCTGCATCACAAAATTCTGCTAATATCAAAACATCAGCACATATGAGTTGATGGAAGCAAATTTTACATAAACATAATTCAACAAAGAACATCCAATACAACTACATACAATCAATCCTAGATGCTCACTCATAATATACATGCCATACATAAACATAACAGAATTAACATATCATACACATATATAAGTCAGCAAGTTCCAGCAAACCTTCAACAGCAAATCATACACATAAATACCATAGGAACACAATCATGGCACAGATCATCGCAAGCTTTTGCTTGCGACGCAATGTCATGTTTTCAGCCTCCAAATTGTGTAAAGAGTTAACAAGAACTTGCATTTGGGTAGACATTTCATCAAACTCACGCATAACACGGGCATTTTCAGCCTCTGTGCGATTTACACGTGATAGCAATCCAGGAATAATAACGCGGGACCTATCACACATTATTGGGTCGATCCATTCGAAGTAATCACACCGTTCGTCCTAACATATAAAAATTTGTTTGATTAGAAAAATCATAATAAGGTATCACAAAAATTATTTAAAAAAATGATTAAAAACACTAAAACTCAATACTTTTTACCGTTAAACATTGGCAGCGAGCAAATCTCCGGCCAGGATTCTCCTTCGTCCATGAAGTGTAAATTCTCACGCGAAACCCACATGAGCAGTATGAAGATCCTAAACGAATCCTTGAGTTAGGGTTAGACATTGACTCCATTTCTGCCAAAGAACAATAAACATTAGTAAAAGAGACAACCGTAGTGAATTAAAGAATAGAAAAGCTACAAAAGTGGCCTGGGAAATGAGAAGCCCTCAACGGGGAACAAGAAAGCTTAACAACCGTAATCATTTTAAACCCAACAAAACAGAGACAAGTGGTCTGGCAAAAGAGAAGCCATTAAAGGGAAATTAACGAGCGAGAAACCAAATAAAAAAAAAACCCAAATTCGTAGGGTCTGACGGTGGATTGACAAATCTTCGCTAGAACCACTATAATGGAGGCGTGTAGATGAAAACCCTAGAGGAGCCGCGGATATGAACAATTAGAGGTGAAAACCCTAGATTTTGCCACGGATTTGAGATGAAAACCCTAGATGCGCCGCGAAGGAGTTGAGAGAGAAAACAGAAAGAACAAAATGAAGTTGGATTAGGGTTTGACTTTGCACTCATATACCACTTTTTCAATGGCCAGGATCATTTCAAAGGGACGGACGGATCTAATCGCGAAGGTGGGGGTAAAATTGTCCTAAATTTATTAATGGGCCAACCGAACGTTGGATTAATGTTTGGGCTATATATCAAATCCGGGCCACTATAATCTGCCGAACGGGTGACTAATTAGTTGGGCTGATTATTTTAATGGCCCGAAACCACAATTGGGCTGATTGGGTATTGTTCAAACCGAACGCAGCCTTAGTTTTATACATTTATATGAATATTAAAAGCGAGTTTTTAGTATGGTTAAAAATTCATTATTGCAAAGAAACCATAATGATTTGACCCAAAAAATTATTACATTTTTCCTCCTTACTTCATCAAAACTATAATTGTAATATTCAATGGGCAAAAATCCAAAACAAACATTAAAATAAAATAAAATATCGTAACTTAATGTTAAAATTTAAAGTAAATATATAATATTATTTATACGGAATGTTTAAAAATAATAATAACTAAATGCTCATTAAGAAAATAAAAAAAAAAAGCAACAAGAACAATGACCCTTTCTCTCGCCACGTATAAACCCCTCTGAAACTCTCACCCAACCCACTTTATCACCACATGACTCCCTGCACAGGCACCCGTCCGCACCCCCACCACACACACATGCACACACTTATCTCAATTATATTGTTAGTGGTGAATATGATCCTTAAAAGAACACCGTATCGTACTGGACTATATTAAATCGCATCGAAAATTCAATTTTGTTTCAGAAAGTGTGGGTTTGAAATAGACAAAATCCATACTGAATATTTTGGTAACATAAAATATTTCAACAATTCAAAAAAATCATAGTTTACTATAATTAATGATATATATTTTTATGCATAAAAATGTAAATAAATTATTTAATGAATGATTTATCCTATCAAGTCCAATCAATGTAAAGTCCAAAAGAATGTATGTAATTTACTATTCGTTTAATTTAATATTGTTACTATACTTTGGCTCGACGGTTTTAATTTTTTTTATTAATTATCTATATATCTCTTTAGTTCTTATCCTGAAATTTGAAAATCTGGTGTCATGTCATGGGATGATAATTTAGTTTGAGGCGATCGAATTGCGCTCTCTCTCTTTTTTTGGAAAACTAAAGCTTGTTAATTTCTCTGGACGTCCACAAAAAATGTGAAAATAATATTGTTTAGATGCATGTTGATGATATATTAGTCTTAGCTCTAGAAATTTCGAAAAGAATCAAGTCCGGGAGGAACTGATTTTAAATTTTAATTAGATGTCAATTCAAGTAGCTGCCAGGCCTACTCTATATGTAATAGCACAAATTGGGACGCATATATTATATACTTATAGATAATATTTAAGTGATTTTCTACACGTTTTCATTATACATAATATTAAGCTCTTATCGTCTTCAAGACTTTTATTTTGATATTTTTCTTTTAATTTATTAATCATCACGCATGTTTTAGACTGACATAAACGAGTCAGATTTGAACACTACAAGAAGATTGAGCATTTTGAAAACTCATGAACCATGTATTCACGATAATGCAATAGGTTTATAATATAATTTTGGCGGAGGGACAGTACATTTACATTATTATCAATTTAGATGCAAATAAATATTTTATTTTGCATAACTAAATAAGTAAATTAATACGACTATTATGATAACACATGAATAAATAAAAAGTTAAAAGGTCAACATTTATAGTTGTAGATGTCGTTTAAAAAACAAAGTTTCTCATGATGATTATTGGTTTTTCATTTGCTTTACGTATAAGTTATGCATCTTTTATGGAATACACTAAATTGGATCAAGAGGATGAGTTCATTGACTCTCTATACGTAAATAAAAACATTAATTATATTATATATATATTGTTCTTTTATCCTAAGAAAATTACTAAAAATATATAGTTTGCATATTTGATACAATGCCACGTGATAGCTTGTGATGAAATGCTTAAAAATCATATGGTATTAGTCAGTAAAACTAATTGTCGTAAGCACTACATAATCATTTCATTACTTGCTTTTGTAACAAAACTTCTTGGACCATGCAAACTTCATCTGTACATGCCAAATTGCCAAATTCATAATAACAATTCCGTATAGATCGAATACTCTTTTTAATCATTTTATATTTTACTATATTCAATCAACACTACAATTAATAAAAATAGTCTAACTAGCAACAATCATAATTATAGCATTTTACAATTAAGAAATAAGAAATATAATCATAATTATAAGAAATATCACAAATTATAGATGACAGATATATATTGTTTACTGATATTTTTATATTAATATTATAACATTTTATAATGTTAATCCTAGCTGCAATATATATAATAGTGACATTGATTGTATTTACAAGCAAGTGCGCGGAGAGCGGGAAACATTTGTATTTACGTACAAAGAAACACAGCTGGTTTAATCATTTAATCAATTAACATTTTCTTGGACCAACCTTAAAACAAACTTAAAGATAGGTATATAGTCCTTCCCTAAATAAATTTTCTTGTGAAGTCACAAAATTAGGTCAGTGCTGATTATTAAGCAATTAGAGCTAACAGCTAAGATGTACTTTAATCTATTTTGATATTAAGGAGAGTTGGATGTTCTTACAAAAGAATGGCTGAAATTAAATAGATGAAAGTCCATATTCGTTCATTAAAAAATGACATATGGTACCATATTTTATTTAACTATAAAAAAAATAAAATCTACAAATGGTATCATAATTACCATTATGAAGTGGGTTTTTAGCAGGCAAAAATTCAATTTTCATACCATAGAATAGGCCAAAGTTCATTTTTCATACCAATCGAACGAAAATCATACCGTAGAATAAACGGACGTTTCAAAAATCATACTTCCGTCAAGTTTTTTAACGGAATTGCCACGTAGTCTGTTAAGTCGCGGTGGTATGAAAAATGAAAATTGTCATGTTCTATGGTATGAAAAATAATTTTTTGCCATACATTTTATTTAATTAGACATAGATATATAATTCAATTTCTTTTATTAACCACTCAAACATTTGTTGTCCAGTCTCACCATGTAAAATTATTTGATTGAGAAATATTTTTCTACCTTTTTTAGGTAAAAAAGTTAATGATAATTTGACTTGAATTATAAATCGACCCAATTTGAAGTCAGGTATTTCACCTCCTATAATGGTATCAAATATACATTTCAAATTACTCAACTAATCATGTATTACACTTTTAATATGATCCAACTTAAACATTGAATGGTCTTTGCTAGGATCAACTTTGACAAGCCCTATAGTTTTTTTTCCATCACACCCATTTGCTAGCTAGTAATGTTGATCGATTACATTGATCAAAACTCCATTCTAATGTGAGAACTACACGTAAAATTTCATTGGTAATTATCTACTTCCATGAAGTAATCCATCATTAATATTGGACACATACCCTAATTAGTAACTATGAACACAACCTATATAGTTATACACGAATTTAATTTAATACACCAAACAAAGTAAAGTTGTGCAGGTCTTTGTATGACCTCGAATATATAACTATGCAACATTATTTTAGTAGATAAACAAAACCGCCTAGAATTAGTTTAAGGTAGTGGAGAAGTAGTCGTATTTTTTAGCTATCCATATCGGAGTATTTTGATACTAAAAGTAAAATATAATGCCTACTAAAGGTTGTATGTCCCATTCGTTAATATACATTGCAATATTTGTTTAGATGAAAATGTATGGTAAAGAACTAACAAATTAAAGTTGATTACAGTTAAAATTGAAAGTGAGGCAAAAATTCAATTTTCATACCATAGAATAAGCCAAAGTCCATTTTTCATACCAATCGATCGAAAATCATACTTCCGTTTCAAGTCAACTTAGCGGACACGTGGCACTTCTGTTAAAAAACAAACGGAAGTGTGGCTTGGTATGATTTTCGTTCGAACTTCTGTTAAAAAACAAACGGAAGTGTGGCTTGGTATGATTTTCGTTCGATTGGTATGAAAAATGGACTTTGGCCTATTCTATGGTATGAAAATTGAATTTTTGCCATTTTTAGCATTTGAATTCGTCATCTCTAACATATTCTATTGGATTAAGTCCAACAGATCTGATCCAACTATTTTCTTTTGTTCATGATTTTTCTTTTTGGCAGATATTTAAGAGATTGTTTTCATATTTTGATTTATCATGGACTTCAATATTTTATCGATTCCGTAATATATAGTGAAAATTCCAAAACTAGCATTTGTTAAAATCAGTTGGGTAGTTAATTTCTTTTTATAGTTTCTTTTTAGACGGTGAAATCATTGTTACATCAATAATTACATCAGGAACTATATTGGAATCTATTTCTATTACTATCAATTTACAAGATAATTAATAAGTAAGATTCGTAATTTAACTATAAATATATGTACCCACATTAGTGGTGATTGAACCCAACCAATGACCTTTTGGTCAAAGGCCCTCAATTTCGCCGCCATGCTAAGCCTCATTGATTTTTTCTAATTCAATTATAAATGTGTTACGTACTAGATGGGAATCTCTCGTCTAAGTAAGTATGTCCAATACATCAAATATGATATCATAACGATTTATAACACTCCTAACGTTCAATTACATCAACATCTGGATACTATAACGATCTATGAAACATCTTGCAGTAACCAAAGCAGTGCCCCGAATTATCTAATTACTTGAAGCCGACAAAAATAGAGTGCATAATGCACGGTTGGTGGGTTATCGTTGTATCAGTAGCTTGCAATAGAGTGTTAAGCTCCCTGATGACATCTAGTCGAGAGATAGTCGAGCAACCTATAAGAGCCACCTTATGAGCCCACAACCTTGCTCCAAGATAACATATGGGAGACCGAACAACATGTGAATTCAAGCAAAGAAGTGATGTCCTTCAAGAAATGCCAAAGAGAGACGACATGACGGCTACAACTCTGACCCCCTATTAAGGAATGCAACCGTCTTACTCGAATAGACTTATAAAAGACACGTTAGGTAAACCCAAAGGATTGTGCACTAGTTGTATAATGATCGACCCTGGTATACATTACACGAGATCAAGGCGAATATGTTGTAACTCTTACTTCTAACTTACACTTGTACATTCAGATCTAAATATTCTCAATATATCTCTTACTATTTCACTCGTCTCATATATTTGGATTGCCTTAAGTATCACAAGATTATTGTTAAAATCATATCGACCTAGTATTTGTGTATAAAGAACTTAGCATTTCGTGGTTATCCAACTTTCCAAGATTCAATGAACCTGACCCAATAAAAAAAAATCCACATTGACATATAGTCAGTCTTAGTCTATATTTGTGATATGATCAAATGACCATTTAGCAGCCTCCAAAACAGGATGCATGCCCAAGTTGTCTCTCTTGTCTAATGTCCCTTTCCAGGAAAGCTGAGAAAAGGCAGAAAAAATGGTTGTTGATGAGGCCCAATGATTCATGACATGTAAACTACTTAATTCATATTCTTATTGCACTCTCCATTATACATTTGGTGTTTTTTTCCATATAAGGCTTTTCTGGCCAGGTTTATTCAGTTTTTTCCAAAAGTCACCAAAAAAAATCCCACAAATTCTATGATATATATCAATCACTTCAGATATTTATAAAGATAATACCAGTCTTAATGTTTTATCAATATTCATCATGATATATTTTAATATACACCATACCGATTCGACCAAATATCATGCATATATTTTAACAAATTATTATAAGTGCTACTAGAATACAGAAATTAAGGAAGCCCTTATAAAATTATTATATAACATATGAAAATCATGCTTGATCAAAAGTGCTTGATTCAAATGTGTCTACATCAATACAGCTACTTAGTGACACAAATGAATACAGCTTAATCCCAACTAGTTGGGTTTAGGAAAAAGACATATTGCCTTGTCATCAAATTATATACTTTCTCTTCAACCACATCACGCTTCTTTTGTTCTCATTTCCAATTCTTTTCCTTTTTGTAATTACTTAATTACTTTAGTTTCCCTAAAAAACGGACTTTATTAATTAGCTTTTCTGAGCAATCTCATTCTCTATATATACACGACCGTTTTCAGCTTCTCTTCTCAATTTATAAAATCCACCATCCAAAGCACTTCTTAGCTTTTCTTAATTTCTTCTTATACTCAATTTATCCTCCATTAATTAACTAGAGTTTCTCAAATAAGTTGTACAAGGAAATTAAGCTTGCTTGAGCATTGCGTTCAATTGATCGGTTAGTGAAGTTTTTCATGTGCTTAAATTTGTAAAATTAAATCATATAGTCTATATTTTGTTTTGCTTTTATTGTATGGAATTGTAGGCGGTTAACTATACTAATACTTAGCAATGCAACATGGAGCTCATGGCGCTGTAAGATTGATAATTACACGAATAATTAAGACCATCTATCATATTTTGTCGTCACATATAGTGCAAATTTGCATTAATTATTCAATATCTAAAATTTAGAACATATTTTTGGCTTAATCCCACTTAGCACCCTAGAAATGTATTAGTTTGGCACTTTGCACCCTCGAAAAAAATCAATCCCACTTTGCACCCTCAAAACATATATTGTCTTTCACTTTGCACCCTAGGTGAATTTTAGGCCAAAAAGCAGGGGTATTTTTGTCACTCCCTTCAAAGTCAACATATATTCCCTCCAAAATGTATTAATGTGAGATTCACGTGCAATTAAGAGTAAAATTGACAATTACCAATTAAAACAACTCCGAAAAAAAATGAGACGTCACATGTTGTAAATATAAATTTGAATTTGGGGTTTTATGGTTTTAATTCATGTGCAATTAAGAGTAAAATTGATAATTACCCATTAAAATAACTCCGAAAAAACATGTGACGTCTCATTTTTTTTGGGGTTTAGGGTTTTAATTTATGTGTAATTAAGAGTAAAATTGACAATTATCCATTAAAATAACTCCGAAAAAACATGAAAAAAAAATGAGTCGTCACATGTTGTAAATAAAAATTTAAAAAGATCGATATCATATGATATTTTTTCCCATGTTGGAGTTTAAGGATTCTTATATATTTGAATGCACAACCTTCATATATTATATTTCGTATGAAACACAATCTAAACCAACTCGTTAATTTTTTAGCTCACTACACTTCGATGGATTTTTTGTCACATTTGTCGCGGCAAAAATTGGGACCAAAACATTTCGTCGAAAAACATCGTGTTCGAATTTTTTTTTGATGAATTTTCGAGTGATAAGTATTTTCGACAGTTATTCCACTTTACTATACTCCACCACTAGACTGTAAAAAGAAAACTATGTTTTCTCTATTTATTAATATTATATTTTCTTATTTCAAGTTATATACATGATTTTTTTAGAATAATATTTTATATTAGGTCGAGTTAAGAATAAGTAAAGTACTCATTTAACTACCCTTCAAAATGAATTTTTTCCAAAGTTATTTTAATGGGTAAATTTTCAGTTATACTCTAAATTGTATATAAATCTCACATTATTATATTTTGGAGGGAATATATATTGATTTTTTAAGGGAGTGACGGAAATACCCTTGCTTTTTTGCTTGAAAATCATCTAGGGTGCAAAGTAAAATGCAATATATGTTTTGAGGGTGCAAAGTGGGATTAATTTTTTTCGAGGGTGCAAAGTGCCAAATTGATACATTTCTAGGGTGCAAAGTGGGATTAAGCCTATTTCGGCGTATTTATTTATGCATATAATACAAGGGTCCGAAAAGAGTAAACTTTTATTTTTAATTAATTCTATAGAATTGAACGCTCATCAATTTTGGTCATATAATGTTATGCACGTTTGATCATATTGTCTCATTTTCTATCTAATTTTGCAAGTTGACCTCATAGAATAGTTACTATTTTGCACTTTTATCCCATATAAGACTATCCCAAATTAAAGGTGCTCTATATAAATTAAGCTTTAACTAAAAGATGAACTCATCGATATTAGGCTTTTATTAGTGCTTTTTCTAATGGATTTTACCACCATTCATTAGTTTTTGCTTTCTAATAAGTTAAAAGTTATTGCTAAATCTCACTCACACATCTAAGAGCACTTGTTAAATTTCACATATAACTCGTGAATATTTTTGAACCATTTCTTATGGTATTATTCTACTTTAACTAATAAATTTTCTTTGCAATTCTTTAGAATATATTAATATGGAGGAGAAAATTGGCCATCGACAAGAAGAATGCACGTTTGATGGATCCGTGGATCGCCATGGAAGGCCTGCAATTCGGGCAAGAACTGGATCATGGGCTGCCGGTATCATATTACTAGGTGAACTAACTCATGATTTAATTAATAAATAATAGTAATTTCATTTAAATAAATGTTAAATATTTTTTTTAAATAAATTAATTAAAATGTATTTTTCAGTGAATCAAGGACTTGCTACACTTGCATTTTTTGGAGTTGGGGTCAATTTGGTATTGTTTCTTACAAGAGTTATGGGCCAAGACAATGCTAGTGCAGCAAACAATGTTAGTAAATGGACTGGCACTGTCTACCTGTTCTCTCTTCTTGGGGCTTTCCTTAGTGACTCCTATTGGGGACGATACAAAACCTGTGCCATTTTCCAACTCATTTTTGTCACTGTAAGTCATGATTTTTTTTTTTTTTTTGTCACATTCATATAATTATTGCGTGTGCATGTGGCTCGAGAAATATATTTAGGGGTGTGCACTAATTCGGTTAATTTAATGTTTTAATCTTTGCATTTGTAAAATTCTAATTTTTGGTTCGTAAACCGATTGGACCAACTAAATAGATTTTTTTTTTTTAAGATTCAAAAAGTTCTTAGCCCTAACTAATAGGAGTAGTAAATTGTTGATATTTTCTATACACGTGTTAATGACTTAATGCTTGGAATTATAATTTTAATGTTAACTTATGGCCAAATTCAGTTAAACTAACACTCAATTAATTGGACTGGACCGAAATATTTTGTTTAGATTAGAATATTCAGTCGGGTATTTAATTTCAAAAAAATGATCGAATCCGACCTAATGAATGCTCCTAGTCGTATCACTAGAGAGTTAATCACGTCTACATATGTCTAGTAAGTAAAGACAGAATTATATTTTTGGTTCTGTGCCTTATATATAACATTGCACTATGATTACAATTTTTAGACTCAGGCACTGCCCCTTTTTCCATCAAATTTTAGCATTTTTGGTCCCCACATATTAATCTTTGTTTTGCACTTCTGTCTGTCCATAATTACATTTGAGTTATGCATTTTTGGTCCCAAATTACATTTGAGTACTGTCTAAAACAAAAGTGCATATATATTTGATGAGTGCAGGGATTGGTATCACTCTCACTATCATCATACTTGTTCTTAGTGAAGCCCAACGGCTGTGGTGATGCAGAAACTCCTTGCCAATCTCATTCGACCCTCCATCTCTCGTTCTTCTACGTGTCGATTTACTTAATCGCCCTTGGTAACGGAGGGTACCAACCAACTATTGCAACATTTGGAGCAGACCAGTTTGATGAAGACCATCCAAAAGAAAGTCACTCAAAAGTGGCATTCTTTAGCTACTTTTACTTGGCCTTAAATCTTGGGTGCTTATTTTCAAACACGATTTTGGGATATTATGAAGATAAAGGCATATGGGCCATTGGGTTCTGGGCATCTACTGGCTCTGCCGCGGTTGCATTGATTTTGTTCTTAGTAGGGACCCCAATGTATAGACATTTCACACCAAAAGGCAATCCTTTTTCAAGATTTTGCCAGGTGATTATTGCTGCGTCAAGAAAATGGAAAGTTGAGATCCCTTCAAATCATGATGACTTGTATGAAGTACAAGGAACTGATCTTGCAGATAATGGAGGCAGGAAAATTCTTCACACCCAAGGATTTATGTAAGTTTGAAGTATCTATCTGAGCTATTTCTCAATCATAATTTAATGATTCAATTAAAATTTTACAGATTCTTGGATAGAGCATCAATCTTGACACAAAAAGACTACAATTCTATACACAACGCATGGCGCCTATGTTCCGTAACACAAGTTGAAGAAGTAAAATGCATACTAAGACTCCTCCCAATCTGGCTATGCACAATTCTATACTCTGTAGTCTTCACTCAAATGCAATCCCTTTTCGTGGAACAAGGTGCCGCCATGAAAACCGTCATGTCCGGTTTCCACATCCCCCCAGCCAGCATGTCAAGCTTCGACATCCTAAGCGTGGCCACATTCATTTTCTTCAACAGACGAATCCTCGACCCAATCGTAGCAAAATTCAAAAAGTCCAAACGCGGCCTTACGGAGTTACAACGCATGGGTATCGGCCTAATCATTGCGGTGATGGCCATGCTATCCGCCGGGGCAGTGGAGCATTTCAGACTGCAGCTCGCGCAGGAAGACTGCCCGAGTTGTTCGAACTCGAGTAGGTTGAGTATATTCTGGCAGGTGCCACAATATGTGCTGATTGGGGCATCGGAGGTTTTTATGTATGTCGGGCAACTTGAGTTTTTCAACGCGCAGGCGCCGGATGGGTTGAAGAGCTTTGGGAGTGCGTTAAGTATGACTTCGATTTCACTTGGGAATTATGTTAGTAGTTTGATTGTCACCATTGTGATGAAGGTTTCGGTGGAAGATGATATGCCAGGGTGGATTCCGAGGAACCTTAACAAGGGGCATTTGGACAGGTTCTATTACCTTTTGGCGGTTTTGACGGCGGCTGATTTTGTGGTGTATGTTTTGTGTGCAAAATGGTACAAGTATATTAGGTTTGAAGAAAGAAGTAGCAAAGGGAAGAATAATGAGTTGAGGGCCTAGAGCATGTTATGTATGTTTCAGAATTGCAATAAAGTGTGTGCAAGAGATCATATATATATATATATATATATGATCATGTGGTTGCAACTTCCTTGCAAGGATACTAGAGCTTGTTATGTATGTTTCAGTTCTCTAAGTTGAGCAATGGATGAGGAAATTAACTAACATCTCAATGCATATATATATATATTGTAAAGATGGAGATAATTTTTCTCAATAATTTCTACTCTCTAAGTTATTACTATTTAAATTCATCTAAATCAACTTCCTTCTTTATATATATATATATATATGTATGTAGTTCTTGTGTTTGATTTGCTTGATACTGAGTACATATCGATTCAGATTCGGTCAAATCATGGATCAAGTTCTAATGACTTTTATATAATTTTTTAAAGTTACGTTATTAGACATATTTGGGTAGAGTTTTAAAATATTATCCAACTCTGTATATTATTCATGTTCGATTTTTATGTATAATATAACATGACCCTATATCAAGTGCATCTGAATCGAGTTTCAAGTAATAGAATTAAATAAAGCCTTACATTAAAAAAGTTTAATCATCATTATTATATATAAGAACGGGAATAGAATAGCTACTAACTAGTATTTTTTACTAATAAGATGGAATGTTTATTGGGTTCAATGCTATTCAAATGTACTTTCTAATAAGCTATCCAAATTTGTTTTAAATCAACCCAATCAGATCCAAATCCAGTCCATTCTTATAACTAAACCCACTTATAGGCCCAATTTAACTTATAATGGGCCTCATTTCCGATCACCTGCAGGTCAACTTTAACATTTTCTCTTCTCTTCTCTTCTCCGGTGTTTGCAATAGTTTTCCAAAGAGAGAACCCAAATTGCTTCTATGATTTTGCAAATATAATTTATGTTATTGTTCTCCTAAAAATAAGCAATTAAAAACTTAAATTTTCATTTACCCAGTGAATATAAATTTGCAAATGCTACTTTTTTTTTCTTTTCAATTTGAAAATTTAAAGTCGCTTATATAAATTTATTTAGAAACACTCGTAACTTATATATAATTCATATATCAACCATAATTTAAAAATATCAAATTTTAATTTTATATTTGTTATTGTAGACACCAAGTAATTATATTAAGTAATTTGACAGTAAAGGGTGTTTTCAACTACATACTATATTTTGGAGTGAAAATCGATTAAATCCTTAAATATATTTTTTAAAAGAAAACAGAAAATAGAAGTTGTGCTCGTCAATTTAATTAGGTCAAGAAAGAATTTCAAAATATATCAAACTCGAAAACCCTAAACCCTAAATTTTCTCCAAGAATGGCGTCTCTTGCGTTGCACGGAAGCAACCTTCTTAGAACCACTCATTCAACCGCTAAAACACTCTCATTCATTGTCAGATTTTTTTATTTCCTTTTCATTTCTTCCTCATAAACATATATTGTAAAATCCTTGTTATGTTTTGGAATTTTACGTTGGTGTTTTTCTCTGTAGAGATGCGATAATGTGTCGTCGGAATCAGTGAAGTGCAGAGACAATGGCATACCTATCAGCATTGGCCGTGATTACAGTAATTTCCAAACGTCGTCGTTTCCTGATTTCTTGGCCACCCCCAGTCAGTTACTGAACAGGATTCCTTCTGTGTGGCAAAGCGACACTCGTCTTCGAATTTTCTCTGGCACCGCAAACCCCTCGCTCTCTCAGGTCTCTGCTCAATCTCTCTCTCTCTCTCTTTAATTGCTAATTACAAATTGTATACTGTTTCGGTGAACTTAATTAAGTTGAAATTTGAGACAGAATGAGTGGTGAGAGTGAGTTTTCCGTTCATAAATTGTAGTACAAGTTCTGACTCTGTAAATTTACTAGGATATTGATGCACAGTTAAAATTGTTATAGTATCTTGGAAAATATCTTGAGCTCGCAGCCAGTTTCTGTTGTCGAATTGGATTTGGAATCTTATGTATGTAGTTTAATTTTTATTTATGTTGTAATATTTGATGTACTAATGCCCCTGAAATTTATTTTCAGTCATTTATTTAAGCGTTTAAATTAGTTTTTTGAGCGTGAGATGATGTTTTTGGTTTGGAATTGCCAGAAAATGTAGTGAGTACATTTTTCCGTAACTCTTTTACATTTTCAGGTATATCTCAGTTTGGCAATGTTGTTGAAGTAAAGTTTGTTGCACATGCAGTTTCATTCTTCAGTTTGTAAATATGTGATAGATGTAACTTCTTTAGTTTCTTTTATTTCATCTTTTATTTTTTCTTCTGGTTCTTATATATGGAAATTCTTGATAATAGGAAATTGCTTGTTATATGGGCCTGGAGCTTGGCAAGATAAAGATCAAACGGTTTGCTGATGGAGAGATATATGTTCAGTTACAAGAGAGTGTTAGAGGCTGTGATGTGTATCTGGTGCAACCTACCTGTCCTCCTGCGAATGAAAATCTTATGGAGCTCTTGGTAATGATTGATGCTTGCCGGAGGGCATCAGCCAAAAATATTACCGCTGTGATTCCTTATTTTGGATATGCACGAGCTGATCGAAAGGTAAGTTTGATGCATTATTGTTTCAGTAAACCTGTATGTCAGTTTTTTATGTGGAACTTTTCAATTCAAAACACCAAGATAGTGGAAAGTAACTTGGAGTGCACCATGTAATGAAGGTGACACCCAATTTGCTTGACACTAACCATATTGTATTGAAATATCAACATAAAAATGTACACATGTATATTATGCCATTTTGTTTGAACTTGATTTTACATGTATTCCCATGGCAGGTGGTGCATCTTAATACATCATTTAGCTTTCATCTACCATGAATCTGATTCCTTCTATTTTGGGCATTTAGGTTTATTTTTTACATTAAAAAACTTGATTTGTTTCTTTATGATTTTGATTTTGGTTGTATATTTTGGATTTTTCTCATTCCATGATGTTCGCTTTATATATTTATACCATGGTGTTTGCATCTTCAAAAGAAGACGATGAGTCTAGTAGTTAATCCTTACCTCATAAATTTTGAGATAGGTTGTTTTTTCACTTAAATGATTAAATAATGAACGAGTACCTCTATTTCAGACTCAAGGTCGTGAATCAATTGCAGCCAAACTTGTGGCGAATTTGATTACTGAAGCAGGTGCTGACAGGGTTATAGCGTGCGACCTCCATTCTGGGCAGTCCATGGGATATTTTGACATTCCAGTGGATCATGTGCATGGGCAGGTATGCAATTTCTGTTTTCAGTAAGTTTGATATACAGATTAATTGTTGGCTTCTTATGTTACTTGTTATTGGCCTTGCAAAATTAAGTGGATTTGAAGCATATGGAAGTTTGACTATGTCACATGCCGTCCATTAATAAAATGAAAGTTTGAGCGAAATTGTGAAACTTGGTCCTTACGCCTTTGTTCCACATATAATCTAGTCTATAATTTGCATTTAATTTTTCTAGTAAATTATTTCTCTTTTGCAGCCTGTCATACTTGATTATCTTGCCAGCAAGATAATACATTCTGATGATTTGGTTGTGGTGTCACCTGATGTTGGTGGAGTTGCTAGAGCAAGAGCTTTTGCGAAAAAGTTATCTGATGCTCCCTTGGCCATTGTGGATAAAAGGCGTCATGGACACAATGTTGCTGAGGTGAAGTCCTCTGAAATTATATGTAATCTCTAAGTGGCACCACTTCCTAATAGCTGTTGAGCACTTTACATTTTTGTGTTGACTAAAAAAGTTAGAAAGATGACAATATTGTGGAATTTAGTTGGTGGCAATGTTGTGGTAATTTAGGTCCCTGTCCTGCAGTTTCCATCCTGTGATATGTTCCATTCTAACATAGCTGACATGCTTGTTTGCATACTGCAGGTGATGAATTTGATTGGTGATGTTAAGGGAAAAGTGGCTGTCATGGTGGATGACATGATTGATACTGCTGGTAATCATCCTGTCTGAATATCGAATAAATTAATAGATATGTACTGCTGCTTTTGTAGTAAGATATTTTGAGAATGACACTCCAACCATGCTTGAATGAAGTTCTAATTTTGCAGAAAAGTAAATGAAGTGCCCATAAACTGGGTGGTTGAAGCACCTTTGACAAGACATAATCGTTTCTCTTAGCTTAACAAGATTATCAAAGATTAGATGTTTAGATTTTGAGTTACTAGAAGAGTTCTTCATCCAATACTCCTTCCTGTTGGCACCTTCTCAATATTATGTTAACCGTATTTATCTAGAATCACCAGTCAGTTCTGAGGATCGTGCTTGTATAGGCAATACATTCTGTCAGACAGGATTTACTTGCAGCTACTCATATTGATTTTTTTGGGAGCTTGCTTTAGATCATGATTGCACAATAGTAATATGCTGGGGCACTTTCATACAATCTTGGTCTATATCCAGTGGTCTTTATGTACACTTTATTTTTTAATTGATTATCTAGGTATTTTGTGGTTATGAGCTTAGATCTTTTGAATCGCTATATTGTGTTCTGGTTGTAATTACCAAAATCTTGCTCTTGTCTCTTGTCTTTTTGTAAACTAGTAGTTTCACCTTTAAGTTCTTGTGTTCTGTGTTGTCCTAATATATTGATATTGGTTGCTTTGCACAATTTTTCACCATTTATTTTTAAACATAGAGTTGTTTCATGTAGATTATTTTTGTTGTCCAACCTTATTTTTATTTTTTATATTTGTTTGGAAACGACACTTAGTGCAAGCGGTTAACAGGAACTATTGCAAAAGGAGCTGCTCTATTACATCAAGAAGGAGCTAGAGAGGTTTATGCCTGCAGTACTCATGCTGTTTTCAGGTAATAAGTCCATTTTACACACAGAAAGCATTTTCATTCAGTTATTGATCATTGTCCAAGCTAAATATATGATCACCAAGTTGTAATAAATTTTTTGTTGTAACTTGTTGCAGTCCTCCTGCAATAGAGAGATTGTCAAGTGGGCTTTTTCAAGAGGTTATCATAACGAACACCATTCCAGTGTCTGAGCAGAACTATTTTCCTCAGCTTACGATCTTATCTGTGGCTAACCTTTTAGGCGAAACCATTTGGCGTGTGCATGATGATTGCGCCGTAAGTAGTTTTTTGAATTTGGTCATAAAGAATGGTTTAGCCCGCTTATACTGGTACTTGCTCTCCAATTAAAGAGAAACAACAATTCAAATGGAAAAAAGGGGAAAACTAAAAACATATCTCTAGCATTTAAATGCTGCAGTTTCTCTTAATTTTAGCTTGTTATCATGGTTAACCAAAAGAGGTTATCGTGATAATTCACGGGGTTCCCTAAAACATAAATGATCTGTGTTGTAAGTTCTTTTATTTTGTTCTTTGTTCTTTGTTCTTTCACATTGGGCTGCTAAATCAAGTTTCTTTTTTGCCTTATCCATCAATTAGGATTTGATACAGATTTTAACATTCTGCTGTTTTCTTTACAATTCGTATTTCAGGGTGGATTTGAACCTTATTCGAGCTTGGGCATTGACTGATGAATTACTAATTGCTCGTCGCTTTTAACTTTGCAACTGGAATTTTGAAATACAGAAAGGGAGTCTTATGAACTCAAACTTTCCATTAAGTTCCTAAAGTGTGTATTCCTGTTGTACAAATCTATTGTGAAACTTCATATTAGTTCATCTCTGTATAAATGAATTTTGAGGAATATTGGATGCACCGTGTAAATAATTGTTTTTATTTTTTTTTATTTTTCAAGGGTTTAATCCCTTTCGAGGCGTGTCGGGCAAATTAAGTGGGAACCTCTCCCAACAGATTCGAACCTGGTTTCGCTACTTTGTGGTAACTAATACCTTCCACTAGACCTATTAACTGTTGGCGTGGAAATACTTGCTACTTTTATCAATTTTTTGGATTTGATGGATGTAGTTCACAAACTTACAACAAAGTTTTTCTTGAAGTTATGTGTGAGAAGTGTTGTTTTTGCTTAGTAAAACTCCATTACACGTATATATGAACCAACTCGAGGAAGTATCTGATAGACTTATACACGTTAGTTCATTTATCTTGTATTACTAACAATGTGGCGGTGTGAGTATATAAAAGTGTTGGCAACCCCTCGTTGAACTTGACCATGGGAGCCTTGTTGCTGTCACATGTCTGACTTGTTCACTGTAATAGCCCCGGCCACCAGGATGCTAGTCGGTCTGAAGAATGAAAAATGATGCGGACTTAATTTGTTTTAGTTTTCAAACAATTTGACTTTTTTCTTTTTCGGGAAATTAGTAGTCACTCTTCCGAGTTTTCTAAAGCTAATGTGTGTAAAGATAGAAAGAAAGATGTATCTGGTTCAAACTTTAGATACTATTACATTACAACAATTGGTATGAAGTCATGACTTTCATGGGGTCAGTACCATTGTGTTCATGAGGAAGCTAGTCGGTCTGAAACTTTTCTGCTATACACGTATTTGGCATTTTTTTTTTCTTGAGTGAAATGATAATTGCGCCATTACATTAAAATCACCAAATCAGAAAATTCATTCAATTACAATCAAATCACATAGAAAATCAACTACCAAACACTAATAGTAAACTAGAAGAAAATTCACACCAGTGGGAGTCGAACCCAGAACCTCTTAGTTTTGGGGCCTCAACTTTGCCACTGGACTACAACCTTAATGGCACGTATTTTGCTTTTGGCTAACATGCTATTGCTACAAGTAGGCTCGAACCTATAACTTTCATGGGTCTATGTCATAAGGCTTACGATGATGTAACATACATATTGTGTATGTTGTTACTTGCTTGCTCTTCCTTAAGTTAGGAGTAGACTAGGCCAAGCCTTGTCTTCCAAATTTGGATTGACCAGATTACTACGACGGTTTTCAGTCCTGAATTGAGCTTCAATCAACGACTCCATCCTTTTGCCAATTAGACTAAGTGTGAGGAAGAGTCATGCTTTCTCATAGCTTTATCGGATGAGTCAGGGCGTGTGAAAGATCAGAGAAGCAACTAAAATGCATGTGTACAATTTTTTTGGCATATAAGAGTACATAAGACTATAACAGTATTTGCTTCTTATATCAAGATCCCACTAAACCTTAATCTTTACATACAACAAAAGTTCCCAATTTGTTCAAAACCAGATACTAGGTAAAAGGTTCACCTTTCACTGTCGGAATTCGACTGTTCATCATTGTTGAGCAGAAGATCTGTGAAAGAATGTGAACCCTTTCTATTACCAACTTGATATCTTTGATTACCTTGGACATGATCAGTATCATTTTTCATGAACTGGAATCCCATTATGTATCTGTATTCTCCTGTTCCGACACAGCGACTACAATATCCAAGACCACTTCCACCACAGCTTCGGCACCTGTTAATTATAGTTATGAATGAGAATGAATCCATGATCCCGATCAGTTCTTGTATAGAGATTTTTCTGTCTTACCATTTTGGCCATTCTCCTTTTGGAAGCATTGATAGTTTCACATGATTTGTCCTCCCTGCAGTGTTATGACTTATGAGATGAGGAATCGGGGCATGTTTGGGGCCAATTTCATAGCAATCAACACCCAAAAATTAAAATATTTAACAGTTTAAACAATAATTAATAGCATTGCAGAAACCACAAGTACATGGTAAAAATCAGAACAAAAATGCAGTTTGCTAACCTACCTTTTCCATTGCAGTCATAGCAATCAACTCTACCGGTTCCTCTACAAACAACACAAGGGGGCTCTGGAATTTTCCTTTTTTCTTTCCCAACATTTGACTACATACACAATTTTAATGTAATTTATCACTAATAGATCTTTTAAGTTTCTTTCTCGCAATTTCTTCAGCAAAATTAAGGGGGAATGAGTATCAATAAGATTAGGAAATGAGTCTGTACTCAACTACTTGCCTCGGTTCTGACGACCCAACGAGGCTTGGTTACGGAGAGAAGCGTCGTCGCCGGTGGCTTCCCAACAGGTGCGCCGTTGCCGGTACTTGTGGCTTCCAATCGGACGGTTGTTATTAAACTGGCTGCTCTCACAATGGATGCCATTCTATTCTATTCTATTCTATTGGATGGGAATGGGATACCACAAAATTTTGCAATTGAACCCCGGGACGGGACTTACCTAATAATTGTGCTGTGCTCGTAATTGGGTAATTTTCTAACTAGGAATCTTATTTTGTGCAATTACTTTCGAGGTTTTTTTTTTTACCTTCTAAATTTGGACTGTTTTATTAGAATTTTATTTCGATTAGAGATTAAGTGGATCTAGTCCGTTTAAAATAACTCATAATTAATAAATATGACTCTATATCAATCCGATTCATTATAAATTCAAATTCGAATAAATAAGAAAATAATATTACATAATAGTATTATATTTCTATAAAGTTAAATTTCATTTTTGACTATTTTACATGTAGGGGTAGGCACGAAAATATATTATCAATAACTTGTTGAAACATATTAGTGACAGTTCTTAAAATGATTTTTTTATTTTTTATGTGAGATCCAAACAACCTTCAAACTAAATTATCAGATGTATCTAATATGTATCTAATATGATCCGAATCCGGTTTATTTTAACTTTAACATCACAGGACAGCTGGTCCGAGCAATCTAAAGGTAAAATACTCAATTAGCTTGTTTGGTTGTCAAGAAAGTGAGGGAATATTGTAGGAAAATGAAAATGAAAAGGAAAGGAAAGGAAAGGAAAAGGAAAAGAAAGTCATTTTCCTCTACATGTTTGATTGTCAGGAAAACTATTTTCTTAAAAATTTTTGGTTGTCAAGAAAGTTTAGGAATATAATATTTTTGATTAATTTGACGCTATTGTATACTTTTTAGTCACCGAATTTATATCAATTTTCAAAGTTAACAAGGGGTTAATGTCAATTTTTAAAGTTAACTGGGGGTTAGTGATAATTTTTTAGGTAAAATGGGGTGCTTTTGCATTATTTTGTGGGGATATAATTGTTATTATGACTTGAGAGAGTATTTTTTTGCTAATAATAAATAAGCATAAATGGATTTTTGGTAAGAAAAAATCACAAACGGGGGATTTTGATAGTAGACAAAGTACAAGGGGTATTTTGCAATTTACTGTTAAATTTTCCCAGGATTTTCCTAGGATTTCCCCATCAAATTGGTGGGAAAATTTTTTATTCACAAAATTTTCCTGCAGGAAAGTTGAAAGAAAATAATTTCTTTTCCTGCTATCCAAACAACAAGTGACCCTTCACTTTCTCTCACTTTCCCGACAACCAAACAATACAAATATGATTATCTGTGCGGCTGTGCCGTTGCATTTGGTTAGTGGGCTGATCTTGGGCCCAAAGGGACGATCATAAGTGGGCCAGTCGAAGGTTCAGTAGAAGCAGTGTTTTCTTCTACTGGCAATTGGCTGAGGAGTCCAAGAACATTTACCAACAGTAAGACAATGTCAACAAACCGAAGCCCCGAAATCCGAAAAGACGCAGTTCACAACCGGTGGGTAATATTCTCTCCGGCAAGAGCTCGCCGTCCGTCTGATTTTAAGGCCAAATCCGACCCCAACTCAAATTCCAAATCCCAAACCAAATGCCCGTTCTGCGCGGGTCACGAGCACGAATGCGCGCCCGAAATATTTCGGGTCCCGCTCGATTCCACTTCCGAATGGAAAATTCGGGTCATCCAGAACCTCTACCCTGCACTCAGCCGCGAGTTGGAGTACCCGAACAGTGAAAGCAACTCCGGTCCGGGTTCTGTGGCCGGGTTCGGATTCCACGACGTAGTGATCGAATCGCCGGCTCACCCGGTTCACCTGACCGATCTTTCCCCGGTTCAAATCGCTGAGGTTTTGCTTGCTTATAGGAAGAGGATCGACCAGCTTCGAGCTTTTGATTCGATCAAATATGTTCAGGTTATTTTATTTTTATGTTTTCTTATTCCTTACATCATTGATAATGTCACTTAGTAAAATATTGTTGAAATAAGGTATGATTTCTGGAAATTTAGAACCTAGATTAGAATTAATTTAAGCCACGTTTGATTAATGCTTTATCCTTCAAATATTTTAGTCAAATTTGCAGAGTTTTAGTTAAATATAAACTTATATCTTTCAGATTTTAGAGCGGTTGAGAATTACTATATGTGATATTTTAGTTTTGAGGGATAAAAAGTTCTGCTTCATTTGGATTGAGGTATTTTGACCTGAGTATTTTTAATCCATAACAGAAACCCATAACTCTCATTTAAATCATTTAACTTTGTATAGATTTTGAATCCTTCAAAAATCATACTGTACAACTAGTACGGGCTTTTCTTCTAGTTTAACACAAGTGTTTGGTGGTTGATTTCTTTGTAATTTGATTGTAATTGAATGGATTTTCTGATTTAGTGTATTGATGTAATGATATTGTTTCACTCAAAGAATAAAAAACCATCTTGTACCTATTAAATCGAAATGAGAATATGAAATTCATCCAATACTTCTCATATATCCAAATCCCTCAATCCAATCCAAATGTAGCCTTAGGCTATATTTGGTTTATGGATTTCAGTGAGTAAAATGATTCGTAAAAAGCAAATGAACAAGAAATGAAGCTCAATGTTGTATCATTGGATGCAAGAGAAAACATTTTTCTTAGCGTTTTACTCACTAAAATCCAAGAATCAAACATAGCCTTAAGGAAAAAAGATACTTACTATGAGAAGAAGAAAAAAAAGAAGCTGGGATTGTATGCTGCATTTAGTAGTATAAGAAGTATTAATATTTTCCTCAATTCATTTTATGTATTTCTTGATACCTATAGGTTTTCAAAAATCATGGTGCCTCCGCAGGGGCATCTATGAGCCATTCACATAGTCAGATAATGGCACTTCCAGTTGTTCCTCCTACGGCTTCTTCCAGAATTCAGAGCATGAAGGACTTTTTTGAGGAAACGGGAAAATGTGCCCTTTGCCAAGTTAAACAAGACGATTTATTAATTGATGAGTCGAGCCATTTTTTTTCGATTGTACCTTATGCCGCGACATTTCCTTTCGAGATATGGATTATTCCACGTGATCACTCTTGCCATTTTCATGAAATCAATGATGATAAGGTACTATATACTACATGCTTTCCTTTATCACATTCCCTAACTGCAATGTTTCTATTATAGTGAAATGGGATTTTGTCAATGTAAAGGACAGTGATTGGTAAGGATATAAATATTGTGTTCATGGATTTCCACAAAGGATTAAGCCAAAAAGCTTTGAATGTTTTAGGTTTACCTATCTAAAGTTATTTGGCTTCAAATACAAAGATTCTTGATGATATTAACTAGGCAAAATTGCATTTTTAGTCTCACATAATTGGACCATCAACAGTTACAGTTCTGCGCTTCTCCATCCAATTTTCTCATAAAATAGTTTATGTTTTGCACTTTTGGTCCTATGAGACTATATGAGTTTTGCACTTTTAGTCCCAAATTGAATAAAAAGGGGGCGATAGGACTAAAAGTGCAATTTTATAAAATGCGGAACCAAAAGTGTTGAGGTTCTAGTGAAACTAAAAACAATTTTACTTATAAACCTTGTCTTCATGTATATTGTGATTCATGCATCTTGGCAAGTGTTTCAATACCATAGAGATTTGGGTAGTCTGATTTTCAGGTATTAAAATCCACATTTGGCTTTAAGGGCATAGATTATTGGGGACACAAACCTTGTCTTCATGCATTTTTTACAAATGTTTTTCAACTGTTGAAATTCAGATTGTTATATGTTTACCTAAAGAACTCCATTATTATGTGTATTATTGAGGAAACTGAACTTGCTATTATTTTTTAAGGTGCATTAACATTAATAGTCTTCGTCTTTTGAATTTCATAGGCGATTGATCTTGGCGGTTTTTTGAAACTTATGCTTGTGAAGATGTCTTTGCAATTGAACAACCCGCCATATAATTTTATGATTCACACTGCTCCACTTCAAGTTGACTCGAAAGATCTACCGTTCACTCACTGGTTTCTTCAGTTAGTTCCCCAGCTGACGGTCATGGGTGGTTTCGAGATGGGAACAGGGTGTTACATAAACCCTGTTTTCCCAGAGGATGCAGCAAAAGTTTTGAGAGAAGTAAGAGTTCCAAATTAATGTTAATTGGTATGCTCTAATTGTGATTATACAGTCGAACAATATCATAACTATGCTCGTCTCGACTCAAGCATTAGATTATGTAGAACTTGATTTCACTTTTCATAAACTAACACCAAATATGAGCTTGAAATTATGTTTGAACTTGGTTTGTTTTCTAAGTAAACTAAGCTAATGAGATTTGATAGTTGAACTTGACAATCTCTATGTTTTACATGGGTATAAATTAAAAGACAAGTTGAAACGAGTCTCTATGAAAATTTGACCCCCATAAAAAAATTAGATTTTAATATTATTTTATAATTATTTAAATTAATGCTAGGATAAACAATGTCAATTCATATATCTTGAAAAATAAATTTAGTTACAAAAAAACATTTTAAACATTTATAGGCTGAAACTTTTCAAACTAAAGCTTTTTCTTCCTCCGTCACTACATTGAATAGTCAAGATTATATTACTTACTTTGTGGTAAAATTTTATTTTTGGCTCTATGGGACATAAATTGATGATTTTCAATAAAAAAAAAAAAAAATCGGTCAAATGAGACATAAATTGATGGTTTTCAGCGAACGTATATTATCAAGGTACTACAATAAATGATTAATTTTAAAATGCAATCACTTTAAAGTGCCAAAAATAAATTTTGCCCTTACTTTGTCAATAATTTTCTTCTTTTTCATTTTTGGGATATTTCAGAATATGTTTTCGTTTCCTAAGATGGTTATTTTTAAAAGAAAAATTGCTATCTTATATTAAAAAATGTCCAAAATTTTTACTTTTTTTTTAAATGAAATTCCACTTCAAAAATGAAATGAGAAAAAATAAATGATAGAGGAAATACTATATAGAAACTATTATTATCGATAATTTTATACATCGTCTAATCCAAATTTTAAACGCGGGCAAATCTAGATTTCAATCTTCTTTTAATCAAATCAAAATGAAGTAAATGTACTCTGATTAAATCTACCCTAATTAATTTTCAATACCATTCGAGTCGAGTCAGATTTGGGTTAAAATATGATCCGTCCTAATGGATTATATTCTTTTTTTCTTTTCGGGGGTCCCACCAACTACCTATTCAAATCATAGATGAAATATTTAAGGCCCAGTTAAAAGAGGTTTGTGTGCTTTAACTGGACCCAAATTAAACGCAAATCCGGCCCAAAGGCATCTGAAAAAGAAACAAACGTTATCCTCTCAAAGTCACAAACCCTAATTTCACACACTCTTTCTCTCCGTTCTTACACTTATCTGCATCTCTTCTGCACTGGCTCTATCAAGTAAACAGCATATAGATACACATACATACACCGATAGATAATCGCCGACCTATTCAAACACATATCAGCCATGGCGGAGGTGATGTCAATGGAAGATATACGCGCCACCGCGTCTCGCCTCGATATTGACCTCTCTTCCCTCGATCTCGACTCAATTCGCCTGCCACCAGGCGAAGATTGTGGAATCGTAAGGTATAATCAATGAAGTGGCGATTTATGTTGCAATGATTAATTATGTTGAGATTATTGTTATTGTGAACAATTAATTGATATTTTAATATTGATTGTGGATGTGTAGTGATGATGAGGATTTGAAGGAGGAGGAGTCGTTGGAATTTGAGGAGGGTTTTGGAAACATAATAGTGGTGGACAATTTGCCTGTTGTGCCAAAGGAGAAATTCGAGAAATTGGAAGGGGTAGTTCGTAAAATTTACAGTCAGATTGGGGTTATTAAGGAGGACGGACTGTGGATGCCTGTGGATCCTGATACTCAGAAAACCTTAGGTTATTGTTTCATTGAATATAACACTCCTCAGGTAATTTGTACATGCCTTGTTTTTTGTTTGCATTTCTTATGTTTTTTGTTTCAGCTAATTAAAAATTTGAAGTTTGTTTTTTAAATATTATATGAATTGCGTTAAGTTTTAAGCATGGTTTTTGAATTTTGATTTGCTATTGTGAGTACTGTTTGGTTTGTTAAGATAAAGCCCCCTAGCATCCTTCTTTTAGATAGTATTATTTATATATTGACATCTATAAGTAATAAGTTTCCGGATGTATAAGAATCCAGATACAAATCTACAAGTTATTTTCTATATTCACTTGCAAATTTTTAGGTTTCCTTTTCTAGTTTTTATGTCTATTTGGGGGAAGAAATTGCATTGAAGGCAGACATTTTAGAATCACTGGATATATAGTACTGTTGAATCAATGGATTTCCTTTCTGTTGGAAAAATAAATTAGGCTTTTATGTATTCAAATTTGTCATTCGGTGCCATCAAGAGTTTGAATATATTTTTTTGGTTGTAGGAGGCTGAATTAGCTAAGGAGAAGACCCATGGGTACAAGCTAGACAGATCCCACATATTTGCTGTCAGCATGTTTGATGACATTGAGAAGTTTGCTAAAGTCCCAGAAGAGTGGGCTCCTCCAGAAACAAAACCTTATACTCCAGGGGTAAGCCTCTTTCTACTCTGCTCTATTATACTCTATCTCTATTGCTCTTAAGCGGGCACACAAACACACAAAAAGTATGGTTTCCAAAACTTGAGAGACAAAAGGGAAGATAGTAACCTTGCTGTTAACTGTGTCCTATTTCCCCAAGTCATTATGTGCTTGTCTTATCAATTTCGTACAGGAGAATCTACAAAAATGGCTTACTGATGAAAAAGCCAGAGATCAGTTTGTGATTCGTGCTGGCACAGACACTGAGGTTTTATGGAACGATGCAAGACAATCGAAGCCCGAGCTTGTATACAAGAGAACTGTGAGTGAAATTAAGTTATTTAGTTCTTGGCTTGTTTCCGTGTCCAAACATGAGGATGCCAGTGTATGCATCTTTCACAATGTTTTTGCCAAGGGGGGAATGTATCATCTTCGTAGGAATTGATTTTAATACCAAATTTCATGAAACCTTACGATTTATCTGGAGACTAGTTTTAGATGCTTGCATTTATTTGTTAATTCCTCTTTGTGCAGTACTGGACAGAAAGTTATGTGCAGTGGTCTCCACTGGGGACATACCTGGCCACAGTACATAGGCAGGGTGCTGCAGTTTGGGGTGGTGCAACCACTTTCAACCGTCTGATGCGTTATGCTCATCCACAGGTTCTTTTTTGTACATGTGCTATATAGAGAATTATTTATATAGGAGTATTAGTTATAGGTTACATTTTGTTAATTGCAGGTAAAATTGATTGATTTTTCCCCTGGTGAGAAATTTTTGGTGACTTACAGCAGCCAAGAACCAAGCAATCCACGTGATACTCATGTAACAGTTCATTTTCTTGCCTCTGTATGATTTTCATGAGTTGTTACTGTGATGGTGTCATTGAAAAGAATTTTTTGCAGAGGGTTGTCATAAATATTTTTGATGTGAGAACTGGAAAAGTTATGAGGGATTTTAAAGGGAGTGCAGATGAATTTGCCATTGGAGGAACTGGAGGTGTCAGCGGCGTATCTTGGCCTGTTTTCAGGTGACCTTTTTTTGTGTGTTTTTTATCTCTCCTGTGCTCCTCCCTTGCCTCTTTACTTGATATACTGTCATTCTCACAAATGTCTATTCTATCTTGCGTATATAATGTTTTCTAAACATCAAAGTTTTTTTTTTGTTTCCAGATGGGGCGGTGGAAAAGAAGACAAGTATTTTGCCAGGATAGGAAAAAATGTCATCTCTGTATATGAAACTGAAACCTTCACTCTTATTGACAAGAAATCTATAAAGGTCGAAAACGTGGTTGACTTTAATTGGTCTCCTACTGATCCTATTATTGCACTCTATGTTCCTGAATTGGGAGGAGGAAACCAACCAGCAAGGGTGAACTCCCAAACTTCCGCCTATAAAATGCTCTTATGGTTCTGCTCCTGTGGAGATTTCTCATTCTTTTATTTTATCTTTGTATCTTATTAATAGGTAAGTCTTGTTCAACTCCCGGGCAAAGAAGAGTTGCGTCAGAAGAATCTCTTCAGTGTGAGCGACTGTAAGATCTACTGGCAAAGCAACGGGGAATACCTTGCTGTCAAAGTCGAGCGGTACACTAAAACCAAGAAGAGCACATACACTGGATTTGAGCTCTTCCGAATCAAAGAACGAGACATACCTATTGAGGTGCTTGAGCTTGATAACAAGAATGATAAGATTATTGCCTTTGCTTGGGAGCCAAAAGGCCATCGGTTTGCGGTTATCCATGGTGATAACCCAAGGCCTGACGTGAGTTTCTACTCCATGAGGAGTGGTACTAATACTGGCAGGGTCTCAAAGCTCGCTACTATTAAAGGCAAACAAGCTAATGCCCTTTACTGGTCACCAACTGGCCGGTTCATTATATTAGCTGGCTTGAAAGGTTTCAATGGGCAATTAGAGTTCTACAATGTTGATGAGCTTGAAACCATGGCAACCGCCGAACATTTCATGGCGACTGATGTTGAGTGGGACCCAACAGGAAGGTAAGAGTCGAAAATTTTCTGTAGCCATTTGATATCCCTTTACTATCACTCTCGGATTTCAAACTTGTACTCTTTTTGCCTTAATAGTTTTTTTATTTTATGTAGGTATGTTGTGACAGCAGTTACCTCTGTCCATGAAATGGAAAACGGATTCAATGTGTGGTCCTTCAATGGCAAACTGCTATACAGAATACTGAAAGATCATTTCTTCCAAGTAACATATATTCTTCCTCTTGTCATTCTCATGGTAATGAGTATTTTCTGTGTTGATTTGGTGTATTTTAACTGGTTAAATGCAGTTCTTATGGCGACCAAGGCCCCCATCTTTCTTGAGCCCTGAAAAGGAAGAAGAAATTGCCAAGAACTTGAAGAAGTACAGTAAGAAGTATGAAGCAGAGGATCAAGATGTTTCGTTGCTTTTGAGCGAACAGGATCGCGAAAAGAGAAAGATGCTCAAAGAAGAATGGGATTGGTGGATCAGTGAATGGAAGCGTCTAAACGAGGAAGAGAAATTGGAGAGACAGAAGCTGCGCGATGGAGAAGCAAGTGATGAAGAAGAAGAATACGAGGCAAAAGAAGTGGAAATCGAGGAGCTCTTGGATGTCTCCGAAGAGGTTATTTCCTTTGACTAGTTTTTTTTTTCCTTGAAATTTGATGGCCCTGAAATGTTAAATTTGTTAATTGAGATTAAAATACTTCCGTTATAAGTATGTTAGCTCATGTTTTTTTGACTAGTTGGTTACTAAGAATTTTGTTGGTGCTAGATAATTGATATTGGTTGAAACTTTTATAACCTTATTTCGGTAGAATTTTTGCCATGAATGAAAGATTATTTTACAGTTAAATAGTTATGTTGGAGCCAGTGATTATTGCTTGCAACTTGGATTTATTTTTTGGCTACGATTATACTCTATGCAGACATCCTGTTAATAGTGATTCTTCAAATAGTATTTAAACCAATATTTTAAATTTTTGTTAATGGTATTTGTCCAAGGTTATCTAGTTCTTTTCGGAATTAATTAGTTTATTTTCTAATGTAGACCTCTGATGAAACTAAGAAGTAAAGCTTCTGAAACTATTATATACTAACCATAATTTTCGAAGTAATTATTAATATACTCTATTTTTTCTATATAATATTCGAAGTCGTTAGCTCATGTTAATCCTAAACTTGTATCTTACTGAGCTTTGGAATGCTTTTGGCCCTGAAATCTTTTGTATCCCCAATTCAATGGACTGCAACTAAGATGGTATCTCACACCCCTACAGCTGCATGATATCAAATTCGACACACGGAGGGCTATCGTAAATTCCTTGTTTCTTTTTTTTTTTTTTTTTTTTGTTTGGAATGTCTCAAAAAGAAAGTCTTTCCTAAGATATAATTATTTTTCTCAAACTACTTTCTTACAATAATTTGATATTAATTTTCAACCACTATTGCTGAGGACATTTATAAATGTGAAGCTATTTAAATGTTGTATTCTTTTAACTCAAAACTTAAAAAACACCGGGTCAAAAGTGGAGTAAAATATGAGGGAGGATGCAACAATAAAGACAAACTTCCCTCTGACGATGTCGAATAATCTGTCTGCACTCTATTTTTTTGTTTATCTCCTTTTACAAGCTTTAACTTTTTCGCATGAAGTTTTAATTAAGAGTCGAATAAATGAAACTCTTTGGGTGTTTTTTTTTATGTCTTTCAAACTAATGGTTGAGACTTGAGAGTTAGCAATGTGAAACTATTACATTAAGTGAGAATATTTTTTTAAAAATATTTTTATTTATGAAAATTTTATTTCATTTGGCATTTCTCAAAATTGAAATAATATCAAAAACTTATGGACGTGGAGAATATATATATATATATATATATAGATATTAAATTTTAGGTTTCATTGGACTTCAAAAATCTTAATAGTCAATACATGATAGAATAGACAGACACACGTGATCAAGTGAATTTTTTCTTTTCTAGATTCATTTTTAGATATATTTGGTTTCATTGGACTTCAAAAGCCTTAGTAGTTTTTTTCTTTTCTAGATTCATTTTTAGATATATTTGATGTGTGTTTGGTTGACTTTCAAAATGACCTAATTAAATATAATCAAATTAAACCAAACATTGCCCTAATCCTAAAGAAAGGCGGATGATATAACCAGAGCAAAGAGGGTATTAAAAGACATATTTACCCATAAGTTTAAAATAAATTAACATGATAGAAGAATTTATTTGGCTTCCTCCCTTTACTTCTCTCTGTTGCCGTCTGCCAACGGCCAGTTACTATCTGTATATAAATTGCTGTTTAATACCTCTCTAAACATTAAACAATATTGTTTAGAAGAATTGAATCCAAAGCAACATCACAAAATAAATTTTAGCAAGCATTGAATGATTGAAACCAATCTTCTACCAAGTATTTTAAGGAAATTAGTAGAAGATTTTCTTAATTTAAACAAAAACTGGTTCCCTTACTATGCAGAACAAACATTTTCTATCAGATTTTAGTCCCAACTAAGTATCAACCTTAAAGAAAAGAACAACTAAATTGACTTGATGACGATTTTTCTTTTCCAGAACAGCCTTCATGCCAACCATTTTCCCAATATGGTTTCAGCTAAAAAGTATCTCAAAATGTGCATTTTGCTTAAAATCGCAGTTAGCAATTGTAACTCTTTTGAAAAATCACAGTCCGAAAATACTTTTCAGTTAAAGTCATATTGAGAATATGATTATAAGACTATTTTGGGAAAAAAAATTCACTTGAAGACAAAAATTGTGAATAGATGAAGTACAACTACAGGTTAATGTTGATTATGACCCCTAGGAGAAATTAAAGTCGCACAAATCAACCACAAAGGACATTCTTAAAAGAATAAAAACCACTAAGTACATATCTGGCCGAGGATTCATAAATCAAATTCAAAATAAATTCTTCACTGCAGTGCATGTGGGGTTGGGCTTGGGTTTGGAGGGGCCCAAGGGGTTCTGAGGTTGGTCGGCATGAATTCATGATGCATGACCTTAATTACGATAATAATTGAAAATAAAAAATCACTAGTAATTTCTATTTTGGACGTCCAAAACAAACTTTTGTTTCTTGAAACAACCTTTTCTCCTAAAAAAATACCATCCTATATAAACTAACAACGTGAAACGAGTAATTATTGTAAGAGTAGTCGTGTTTTTATGGTACACTGAGATTCAACATTTTTAATTGTATTAAACTGTGAATCGTATAACATTTTTAAATGGTTTATTTTTTAATTGAATCAAGACATATCTCGAACGATCTATTTCTTGAATTGTGAATTGATACCTATCATTAAATGTAAGATTCATGATTACTTATTAGAAATAACATAAATTTTAGATCTAAATGAATAATATTTAACAAATATGCAGAAATCTTTAAATCATAGCATATTAGTATTAATAGAATCAGCAATTCATATATTGAGAATTGATCATGAAGATCAAAGATGGAGCAGTAGAAAAAAAACTTTCTTTATTAATCTGTAAAAAAATATTAGAGTGAATTGTACAGAATGGGAATTGATCCCTGCCCTATATATAGCTTAAGATTCTAACGGTAAGTATAAGTTGCTTAAATATATACACACGCTTTTGTAATGTAAAAATATATACAATATAACAGAATTATATATGTGCCCTAATTCTGAAATAATTATCCCTCTTTCCTTCTGTAAATAGAAACGATATGTGCCCAGCTCCTTTCTTCAATTTTGTTTCCAATTTTGAGCTGGTTGCTGCCATATCTCCAATACTCCTCCCTCAAGATGGAGCGAAGATGTTGATGAGACCCATCTTGGACAAAAGAGACTTGAAACGAGGTAACATCAAAGCTTTTGTAAGAATGTCTGCAATTTGAATTTCTGATTTTATAGGCATTAATCTGATGAATCCTTTTGCTACCTGTTCACGAACAAAATGTAAATCAATTTCTATATGCTTTGTTCTTTCATGAAATATAGGGTTATTTGCAATATGCATTGCTGAATTGTTATCACAAAATAGTAAGGTAGATGAGTTTGTGTTAATTTGAAAATCTTTTAAAATTTGCTGAAGCCAAATAAGTTCACTTGAGACAGCTGCCAATGCCCTGTACTCTGCTTCAGCAGAGGATTTAGAAACAGTAATTTGTTTCTTAGATTTCCAGGATATCAAAGACTCTCCCAAAAAGACACAAAATCCAGTAGTTGAGCGTCTAGTGTCTTTGCAGGCAGCCCAATCTGCATCAGAAAAGGATTTTAAAATCATAGGAGAATTAATAGGATAAAAAAGAACCTGTCTTGGGCATGACTTAATGTATCTTAAAACATGATGGACTGCTTGTAAGTGAGTAGTTCTAGGTTGAGCTACAAATTGACTAAGTTTATTTACTGCATAACATAAATCAGGCCTAGTGATTGTAAGATATAATAATCTCCCAATCAACCTTCTGTATTTAGTAATATCTTGTAAAAGGTCACCATCTTGAGAGTGTAAATGAACTTTGGGATCCATAGGCAGACTAAGTGGTTTAGACCCAAGATATCCAGTTTCTTCTAAAATCTGGAGAGCATATTGTCTTTGAGACAAAATAATACCTTTTGATGATCTAGCTACTTCTAAGCCAAGAAAGTACTTAAGATCACCCATGTCTTTCAATTTAAACTTACTGTGCAAAAAACTTTTAACATTAGTAATTTCTGTCATATTAGGACTAGCAAGTACTATATCATCAACATAAAGAAGAAGAGCTAAAAAAGATTTACCTGATCCTCTAGTAAAAAGAGAATAATCAGCTTTAGATTGTTGAAAGCCATAAGAAAGAAGCTGTTCTTTGAATTTTTCATTCCATTGTCTGGATGCCTGTTTTAGTCCATATAAGGACTTGTTGAGTTTACAGACAAGTTTAGTATCATAATTTTTAAGATGTTTGTTATAACCTAGAGGAAGATCCATATAGACCTCCTCATGTAGATCACCATTTAGGAAAGCATTATCTATATCTAAATGACATAAAAACCAATCTTTAGAGGCAGCAATAGCTAGTAAGGTTTTAACTGTTACCAACTTTGCAACTGGAGAAAAAGTAGCATTATAATCAATACCCTCCTTTTGAATATATCCCTTAGCTACCAGCCTAGCTTTGAATCTGTTAATTGAACCATCTTGATGCCTTTTAATTTTATAAACCCATTTACATCCAATGGGCTGCTTACCATTAGGTAGAGGAACTATAGTCCATGTATTTGTTTGTTCAAGAGCATTAATCTCCTGAGACATAGCTTCCCTCCATTGGGGATTACCAACTGCTTGGTGATAAAACTGTGGTTCATTTTCAGAAGATATATTAAGCACATAAGATTTATAAGAATCAGAAAGTTTGTCATATTTTAGAGTATTAGATAGGGGGTGTTTAGTTTTAAAATGATTATCAACCTGTAATTCAGAGTAGTTACAATGATAATCATTCAAATAAGTTGGTTTTCTAATAGGTCTAGTAGATTTCCTTAAAACAGTGGTATTATCATCAGAAGTATGTTCAGAAGAGACTGAATTATCAGAATCTGAAATATTTGATTGTGAAGGAATATAATCAGAATCAGTTTCCACATTTTCAAAATCATTATCAATATGATCAAGGTTAGTATGATCAGTAAAATAAAAACCTGAAGGATCAGAAGGAGTAAAAATCTTATGAGGCAGAAAATCAGTAAAAGAATGGTTAGATTGAATACTGTGGAAAGGAAAAACATTCTCATGAAAAATTACATCTCTAGAGATGAAAATTTCATGAGTTTTAAGATCAAATAACTTGTAACCTTTAGTACCCATAGGATATCCAATGAAAGCACAAATCTTGGCTCTTGGGTCAAATTTTGACCTATCTCTTTGTAATGTTGAAGCAAAGGCAAGACAGCCAAAAGTTCTTAAAATGCTATAATCAAAAAGAGAGTTATATAATAGTTCATAAGGAGTTTTAAAATTCAGAACTTTAGTAGGAGTTCTGTTAATCAAAAAGGCAGCAGTAGACACACATTCAGACCATAATGTAATAGGACATTTAGAATCAAAATATAAGGCTCTAGCCACATTAAGAAGGTGTTGATGCTTTCTCTCCACAACAGAATTCTGTTGTGGAGTCTCAACACAAGAGTAATGATGCAAAATTCCATGTTCATTAAACAGATTTTTAAACTGTAGTTCAGGAGCATTGTCACTCCTAAAGGTCTTAACTTTGCAATTAAATTGAGTATTTACCATAGAGCGGAAGTTAGGTATGACAGTGGCTATATCAGATTTGTGTTTAAGCATACAAACCCATGTGAACCTAGAATAGTCATCAACTATAGTAGCAAAAAATTTGTCACCAGAATGAGAATTAATATGAAAAGGTCCCCAAATGTCACAATGGACTAATTCAAAAATGCAAGAAGATGAAGAAACAGAAGTGGGAAAAATAAGCCTTTTTTGTTTAGCCATAGGGCAAATGTAACATGTATCCTTATTACAACTACTTAGGAAATCAAAAGTTAAAATATTCCTAAGCTTATGCATGGCCTTATAAGACATATGGCCCAATCTCCTATGCCAAGTAACACTAGATAATTTGTTGCAGTGAGCTTGAACAGAAACTGATGTAGGTACTTGGTCCAGAACATATAGTCCATCTAGTTTCCTACCCTCTCCAATCATCTTATTGTTTAAGTCCTGAATAGTGAAAGAATTATGTGTGAAATTCACTGTTAAATGATTCCTATGTAGAAGTTCACTAATGGAAATTAGATTAAACTTGAAATGGGGTATGTAAAAAACATTTTGAAGAGTGATTGTGGGACTGAGAATAATGTTACCAATTTCAGTAACTGGAAAACTACTATTATCAGGTAAAATAACTTGTGCATGTTGAATAGGGATAAGGGAAAGAAATAGGGATTTGTTATTACAAATGTGTTTTGTTGCACCAGAATCAAGTATCCAAGAGTTAGAAAAATTAATAGAATTTAAAACTTTTGTTGTAGAACAAATACCTGTTGCACAAGAGATATGTGCATTATTAACAGTTGTGTCATTAGTGGATTGCAAATTCAATTGTTGTGAGATAAGATTCATGAGCTGTTGAAATTGTTCCTGATTAAGAATCTGCAATAAGGGAGTGAAGGAATTTTGTGAAGTGTGAGAAACAGATGAGTTATCATCAAAGGACTGATTAATAGGATGGGCAGAAAAATTTGCAGTCTTGGGCTTAGGTTTAAAACCAGGTGGATAACCATGTAATTTGAAACATTTGTCCACTGTGTGTCCAGGAATGTTACAATGTGTACAGATAGGTTTTTCCTTTTTCTTGAATCCAGGATTGAAAGAGGATTGATTGTTTAGTTGAAACTGGTTATAGGGTCTTTTCCAAGTTTGAGGGGTTTGAGTAGGATTTGTGTTGGGTGAAGGAGAGTATCTGGCAGAGAATTGGACAAATCAATAGAAGGTTTTGATCCAAGTTGCCTCTGTCTTTCTTCTTGTGTAGCTAAAGAAAAAACCTTGGTAATGGGTGGTAAAGGATCCATTAACATAATTTGGCTGCGGAGAGCATCAAATGAGTCATTTAACCCCATTAAAAAAGCCATAACAAGTTCTTCCTGATTGTGTTCATGAACAATTTGTGGACCACCACATGGACAAGATTTGAGAATAGGCTTGTAGTTTGACAATTCATCCCATAATGCTTTCAATTTTGTGAAGTAGATGTTGACTGGTTGATTATCTTGATGTAAATTAGCCAATTCTCTGCGTAATTGCAACTTTCTTGGTCCATTGTTTTGCTGAAATCTTGTGCGCAACTCATCCCATATCTCTTTTGCAGAATTGGTGTACATGATAGAAGAGTGGATGTCTTGAGAGACTGAATTGAGGATCCAAGAGACAACCACATCATTGTTTCTTGACCAGGCAGTTTGCAAATCGGGGTCTTCAATGCCAGGATCAGTAATGGATCCATTGACAAAGCCTATCTTGTTCTTGACATTAAGAGCAAGAAGCATGGAGCGGGACCAAGAAGCATAGTTATCTCCCAAAAGAGGTTTCTGGATTAGGGTCAGACCCGGACCATCGGATGGGTGTAGAAAGAAAGGATTTGAGGGATCTTCAGTGGGTGGTTTGGAACGAGGATGGGTTGTAATCGGCGTGGTAGTGGAAGAAGATAAAGTTGCATCCATGGTAACAAAAAAAAAACAGGGGAAGATGATCAAGAAAACAGGGGAAGAAGAGTATGATCAAGAGAAGATCAAAGAAGATGATAAAAGAGGATCGTAGAAGACAGAATTCTGAAGCGGAAGACTGTGTTTACACAACTGATACCATAATAGAATCAGCAATTCATATATTGAGAATTGATCATGAAGATCAAAGATGGAGCAGTAGAAAAAAAACTTTCTTTATTAATCTGTAAAAAAATATTAGAGTGAATTGTACAGAATGGGAATTGATCCCTGCCCTATATATAGCTTAAGATTCTAACGGTAAGTATAAGTTGCTTAAATATATACACACGCTTTTGTAATGTAAAAATATATACAATATAACAGAATTATATATGTGCCCTAATTCTGAAATAATTATCCCTCTTTCCTTCTGTAAATAGAAACGATATGTGCCCAGCTCCTTTCTTCAATTTTGTTTCCAATTTTGAGCTGGTTGCTGCCATATCTCCAATAAGTATATTACTAATATTTTAAATTCCTTCAACTTGTAGGGTAGCTAAAAATCTAAATTTGAAAATAAATCAAATTTCGTATTTTAAAAATACACTAAACAATAAATAGTCACTTAATCACATCATAATTTGAGAAATATAGAGTTGAATAGAACTTCGATCGCGATGAACTTGGGGTATAAGATTTGAGAATTGAATTGAGAGAGTTTGAGAATTTCATTGACAAAGGGAATAAGGTATCTAAAAAAAGATCGTGCTGGCCTGATCTGGGTTGAGGTCACAACCCGTGTTCTCATGCATGTATCACTTGAATCATGAGTATCAAGCAATGCGTTTTATTTCAAACTCATAAATCACATCTAGAATCGATTGTAAGATTCAAATGCAAAAAAGTTTTGCTACCCAATTTGCATCGAAATATCGGTGACTTGTAACGAGTCGCATGAATCGTGTCGCGAATTATAATATTCAAAATCGTTCTGATTTGTCAGGAAAATGAAATGTGACACCAGTAATTCTCAACTACTAAAACAAATTAAAAGAAAAAAGTTGAAAACTTTGAAAATTTCAATATGGTCTAAAACGCGTGTCAGTCATTAAATGCTATGGTTGCCAAAATTGATGGAACACAAAAGTTGTGATTTGTTCAATATTTGTTTGTATAAATGCAATTAGAGATTCTATTTAAAGACACCCCAATTGTATGTAATATGGGCAGGTGAGACTAATAAATACACCAATCAAAGGTCTCACAAACAGTACTTAGGTTGACAGCAATCTGCTGCTTCTTCATTCTATGCTATGTTGCACCGACGTAGATATGGAGATACGAATATAGTACGATACGGATACGGTGATACAAATTTTTGAAATTTATTGAATACGATAAGGCATGGATACAGATTTAAAAATATAATTTAAATTTATTTATAAGCAACTAGATCATTCAATTTAGTCCTAAAAGCAAAAATAATCTATTATGATATAAACAAAAGTTATATAACTCCAAAAGCAAACATAATTCATTCTTAACATAGCGCATCAATGGAATAAATTCATTTTTTGTGATTTCATGACCTAGGAGATAGACTTGAATAAAGAGATAGAGTAGTGATACTAGTGATACTAGTTGTTTATGTTTAACCCTAATGATTTCATCATTTTTAATAATTTAAATATGACCCGAAATATTACATAAAAAATCTATCGGTGTATCCTGATGTCTAATTAGTGTATCCGATACGTATCTATTTTAATTTTTATTACCGATACGCCATATGGCGTATCAGATACGTATCCCACGCGTATCCTATGTGTATCAGTATCTCCCGCCGATACAATATTTTGTCTTTTTTCGGAGTATCTGTGTATCATAGATTCTATGCATGTGAAGAATATTCACTAATAGATAAAAAAAATTCTGAATTAATAGGGTCACTCGGAAATTTTACCAAACTAGTCCTAGGCTCCTAGCATTAATAATGAAGATCATCCACGTGTCACTTTTCTATTAGACAACATAATTTTTTATTTTTTTTAAAATTACAACATAACCAAGTTTGCATCTTTGAGAATGTGTATATAAATGTAATGTTGCTGTTGTAGATAATGAGAAGAAGTTGAGGAATTAGAAGAGTAAAGACAAATGGCTTCTAAACCTGGGATTCTTACTGAATGGCCATGGACATGGCTAGGGAACTTTAAGGTATTTTTGTCTTTCTGTTGGGAATTTTTTCTTGTCCTAGCTAGCTCTTTTTATCAGCATATATACCTACTTTATAGTAATATTATTTTTTTTTTTTTTTTTTTTTGGTGCAATATAGTAATATTATTTACATACATTGTATCATGTTACTTATTCTTCATATTTCAAGATTTTACATGATTTGTGCTTGTTTTACTTTGTTATGGAACTTGAGGTCTAGATTTAATTGTAGCCTCAACACATTGTGTAATTCTCTTTGAGGTAGACATATTTTATTTATATTCATTGCTTCCCTGTTTTTCTTATTACCATTCTTTTTTTTTTTTTTTTTTTTTTTATCTGCGTTTTTCTTATTACTTTTGAACTTTAAAGGCCATTTGTAGTAGTCTTACATAAATGGTTAATTTAAGTCACCGAAGTTAGAGGCCGATTGACCCCTCCGTTTTCACGTTTCCAATCTCAAAAGCAAAAAATGGACCGTTTGGACCAAAATGATGTCCTCAATGTGAAAACCAACAAAAGCAACACATTTGCTACTTTTGCCAATGTGAGAGCACAAAATATGAGAAATTACAATAATGCCCATAGTTTTAGATGTTGAATCTGCTAGCATTCTTCCACTAGAGTTTGTCTAAATTTAATTGTTGATTTATTTTTCTAATTTTATCCATCATTTTAATTGTAGACTTGTGTTATGTGAAAGTAAATGCATATTCAATTATTTAATAATTCTTTTTACTATTTAATTTATTTTTCATAAAAGTTATTATCCTAGAATCAATTAATTTAAAAGTAATTATACAATCGCCAGGCCAAACTCACCCTTAACCCTATTTGATTAAGGATAACATTGACCTAACGGTGAGAGTCCTCATTTGTCTTAATTTTGGAGGTACTTGGGCACCCAACATTAAATTGACTCTTGGATTTTGGTTCCTTATAATTTTTGTAGTGTGACAATCACTTTTGAAATATGCAAATGGAAAATTCAACTTATTTCATAAGTAACAATTAACAAACAATGTTACTTTGGCGTATACAATTATACAAAAATAATTCTTTCATAATAAATTATTTTCATCATTAATTATATAAAATTAATTTTTATAGAAATAATTATATTTCAATAGCCAGGCCAAACTGGTACTATTATAAGGCCCACGGACAGAAAACTTGAGCAGTGACTAAATGTGTAAAATGACATCCGAGCCCAGAAAACATATTATTGATGAGATGAAAAGAATAAAATAAAAAACAGACTAGATCTAGATGTGCAATTTTCCAATGTTTGATCCTAAAAAATAATTGGTAGTATTAATTTTAGATAGTTATTATATGTAACAGGCATGAAAATATGGTTGATCCTAAATTGAAAAAAAATTAAAATTATTTTCTAGAATTCTTAAAAGTCCTAGAATTTATTTATTTATTTTTGGTATGATATATTATAGTACGTGGTACTGGCTCCATGGGCAATAAATTCAGCGTACTCATACATGGTGAAGGATGAAAGTGAAAGGGATTTCACAAATTTCCTCATACTCCCTCTCTTACTCTCGAGAGCGATTCACAATCAAATTTGGATTTCGATTTCTCGATATCGAACAGCCAAAGGAAACAACAGAATTGTTGATAAAAGCATTGAATTTGAGCAAGTCGACCGAGAAAAAAACTGGTACCTACGTTACGTAATTGTAATTGTAATTGTAATGAGTTATTATTATTATTATGTCGTACGTACGTTGTTGATGCCCTCTAACTCTAATATACATAATTTGGGTGCAGGGATGATCAGATTATATTTAATGGGATACTGATGTATTTGGCATCAAACTATATTCCGGGGGCTAAGCATCTGCCGTTGTGGAGATTGGATGGGGCGATACTGACAATTTTGCTACACGCAGGCCCCGTGGAGTTTCTATACTACTGGTTGCATAGGGCCTTGCACCACCACTTCCTTTACTCTCGCTACCATTCCCACCACCACTCTTCCATTGTCACCGAACCAATTACATGTAAATTTATTTATAATTATATCTTTCAATTTCTTGTTATAAATATATATCTAAAACTGAGCAATTAATTCCTTTAGCTGTGATTCATCCATTCGCGGAGCATATATCATACTTTGCACTGTTTGCGGTGCCAATGCTGACAACCGTGTTCACGGGGACTATTTCAATAATATCTTTAGCTGGATATCTCACTTACATTGACTTCATGAACAACATGGGTCATTGCAACTTTGAGCACATCCCCAAATGCCTTTTCGCAATGTTTCCTCCCCTCAAATACATCATCTACACTCCTTCGTAAGTAGCAACCACAAATCTTTCTCACTTCTCTTCTACCACTACGTACGTACGTACAACTTTATATTAAGTACATTTTGCAGGTACCATTCTTTGCATCACACTCAATTCCGAACAAACTACTCCCTCTTCATGCCATTCTACGACTACGTCTACGGTACAATGGACAAATCTACCGACACTTTATACGAAACCTCACTTGTTAGAAAAGAAGATGCACCCGATGTGGTACATCTGACTCATCTCACAACCCCAGGATCTATATATCACCTTCGTGTAGGATTCGCACACTTGGCTTCTCAACCTCTCAAATCCAAATGGTACTTATGGTTAATGTGGCCCGTCACATTTTGGTCCATGATCATGACTCGGATATATGGACGCACTTTTACGGTTGAGAGGAACGTCTTTAAAGAACGTCTCAAATTGCAGACTTGGGCTATTCCTAAATACAGCTTTCAAGTAACTAAAATGTTTCTTTAGTAATTAATTAGTTAATTTTTCTTAGTTTGATTTGATTCATTTACTATAAAATATCACCGATGACATAAACAGAGCTCTTCATCTGGCTACGGAATACTGAGTAGTCCTGTTTATGTCATTAGTGATGCTCAGTTTAATTTCTTCTTGTAGTTTTAGTGTTTTAATTTTTGACATTTGTTTTGTGTTGTTGTTGTAGTTCTCCATGAAATGGCAGAGGGAATCAATTAATAGTGTAATTGAGGAAGCTATATTAGAAGCTGAGGATAAAGGTGTTAAGGTTTTGAGCCTGGGCTTGTTGAATCAGGTAATATATAGCTAGCTCTAAAATTGTTGAACAATAAATAACACGTGCACGAACAATAAGGTACTTAATATTTATAAAATCGACCCAACGTTCAAATGACTTCACAATTCGACCAAATTGAATCCGATTTGATTTTATGTGATGGATGATGTACGTAGGATGAGGAACTTAACGGAAACGGTGAGCTGTTCATAAGAAGACATCCAAAGCTAAAAGTGAAGGTGATCGATGGGAGTAGTTTGGCGGTTGCCGTGGTGTTGAATAGCATACCAAAGGGTACAACTCAGGTACTGCTCCTTGGAGCTTCAGGTAATCTATCAAAGGTTGCTTACTCCATTGCTCTTGCCTTATGCCAAGGTGGAATCCAGGTACACTATATATAAGTACTTCTAATGTCTTAATTTTACATTACATATTTATTATAAACAAAGTAACATCTAAATTAAAGCAACACAACAAATAATTGTGTCTGTTGTTTTGGCCTTAATTTTGTGATTGTCATTGCGCGCAAATAGGTATTTACAATGCGGGAGGATGAATATAATAAGCTTAAAGAAAAGCTTAGCGATGAGGCTGGAAATAATTTGGTCCTCTCCAAACATGATGCTCCCAAGGTAATTTCTTCTAATTACAAAATAAATCAGCTAGGTGTAAGACTTGAAATTTTTGGCTGTTGTTGTTGTTGTTGTGCAGACATGGTTAGTTGGAGATGGGCTAAGTGAAGATGAACAAAAGAAGGCATCAAAAGGAACAATATTCATTCCTTACTCGCAGTTTCCTCCAAAGAAAACTCGCAAAGACTGCGTATACAACACCACACCAGCAATGTTGGTACCCAAACATCTTGAAAATGTCGACTCTTGTGAGGTTAGTAACAAAAATCTGTTTTAATTTTTTTTTATAGTCTTTTGATCTCGGGTTTTATTGATAATTGGGGGGATGGATGCCATGATGCAGAATTGGTTGCCAAGAAGAGTGATGAGTGCATGGCGCATAGCAGGGATAGTTCATGGTATGGAAGATCAATGGAATGAATGTGGAAACATTAATAATATTCACAAAATATGGCAAGCTACTCTTCATCATGGATTCCGTCCACTCACCACAATGTCTTCTGCCTATAACTAATAATATATCAGAGATCAACTAGACATTAATTAATTTCTTCAGTTTCGTTAATTACATTTTATTTTAACAACCAAACCAAGATTATATACGTAGTTATTGCATCTCAGAACAAATCTACTCTCTGTCTCCCTATATATGTTTTAATCACATTACTTACTGGTGGTATGCATTTTAAGTTTTATAAAAATATTTTAGACATTTATATTCACCATTTATTTTCTTTCCTGTTCAATTCATCTTCTTCTCCATCAATTCTCAAAATTAAACGGAAGCAAAGGATGAAAAAGTAATATTAAGAATTTCAGGATAAAGTAAAAATAAATCAATTTTAATCATTTGGTCTAGTTTTAGTAAAAGATGACCTTAAGTGAGACACCTAACCAAGGTGTCTAGGTCAGTTCTCGGACATTAAATAACTCCCAACTCCCAATCCATACAAGCCTTAAGTTGGAACAGCATTCAATGTACGTACGATGTTACTGGAGAAATTAATGTGAGTACTATTCTAGATATCTACTTACACATGCAAGGCAAGGTATTAATGATGAGTTCCTACACTCATAGTGTCCTGTATTTTGAGATTTATGACTTATTATAGTACAGTTATTAGTCTTTCTACCAATGGGTGGTTGACATCATTGTTTGGTTTGTTTTTGAGAGACTTCTCTCGGAATGGGAATTCTAAAAACTAAAAATTGCAACATATGTGTTTGAATTATTTTTTGAGAAAGTTTCTTCAGAATAGAATATATTGTTAAATATCAAATCAAAAAGGTGTAGGTTCGATTGGAAAATATGAGTTTGAGCTTGAGAACGATCCGATAGAAAAGCACGACCTACTACATAACGGATACCACAACTGAGCTAAAACATAACTTGAAATGAAGTTCATAGGCGAGCTAAAATAAGCTCGCACCGTATCCTTTGACTTGAGGCTAACTAAAGTAAGCTCATAAATGATTTACCTCCCAAATCTAAGTAATACGATAATTAAGTCACATGACCGTTTACCATGATCACAACCTAAACCATCGCCTATAACCCTTACATTAGATCAATATCATGTCACCTAAGGGTGAGTTTGGCCCAGCGGTGGGAGCTCTTAGAAGCACTTCTAGACCTCCATTGTGATTTTTAAAGTGTTTGGCCCCAATTATAGAAATTGATTTTAGTCAATCGTGATTTTAATGGTGTTTGGCCCCTAATATCATTATCGCTTTTGAGATCTCCAGAAGCTAAAAATCAACTTATTTCAGAAGCTACTAAAGTGTTACTTTTTTCAAAATCTATTATCCAAAAGCAATTATTTTATAATTGAATTTTATTATAATCACTTATTGCCAAAATCCATTTTAATAGAATTAATTCTCCTATAATTGATTTTCGAATCGCTAGGCCAAACTCACCTTAAATACAACATCCAACCAAAAGACTACACCTTGATTCCGTGATAGTACAAAGATACATTCAATTGTGCAATCAAAAGTAGGTCAAAAGAGTAGTTCATACAGTAAATTCCCTAAATGATAGTATCAGAACCAAAATAAATTAAACTTGAATTGAACCAAACAAAAACTTATGAATTAAGTTTGAGCTATAACAGTCATGCCATGTGGTATTCAATTAAAGTTGGACCCTAATTTGCCTAGTCATCCACTCAATTTAGTCATGCACCTTTCATTTTTCACCAATTGAAGATTATTAGTCGGCCCCGAGTTTCCTAGCTTATTCTTGTCCCAGACCACTCCCGAATGCAAATTGGAGTTCGTATCCTTTTTTGTAAGCATGGAAAACGTGGCACTTTAGGCATAATGACAAGACCAATATATACAAGCACGAATCATAATTCTAAGGATGAGTTTAATCAAGTAAACATATCAATAATTGGGAGGAACACTAATTTGTTTTTCCAGAAGAAATTGGGGAAATAAATGGATTTAATTGTCTCCCCAACCTTTAATTTGTAGTACTTCAACAATTAATTTTAGGAAACAGAAAAATTAACAAATTCATTCCAGAAAACTTGCTATATTAAATTGTGAAGTCTAACTAAGCTAACACAAATGTTATAATTATTATTATTAAAGGATAAATTAGGAAAACAATAACATTTACTCTGACCGTAACAATAATTGTTGTTACAATTTATGATAATATGAAAAAGGGTCATTTCTGTTATTTATACAAACGCAATGAAAAGGCTGAAAATTGGTATACCCATTTTCAAATTTATACAAATCGGGAAAAAATTAAGAACCGCCATTTCCGTAAATAGAAAATGGTAGGGACGTCACCTCGCATAGGTCGAAAGATGAGAGTCTTGATTGTAAGAAAAAGAAGTCTTCCTTTATCACATGGGGTTTCCACACTGTTGTCCTTTTTCTATGTGCCTTAACAATGTTATGATTATCTTAAATTTTACAATTACTAATTCAAATCAATTTTATTATGCTAAACCTGTGTTTTCAAAAATACTTCCCTGTGTTATGCTAAACCTGCAAGAAACTACCCTGTGAAATTTTTATTGCGCCAAACTTCCTTGTGTTTTCAAAAACCCTGCAAAAAACACCCAATTTGTAAAAAATAGGTCGTTTTGGATCGACATATTTGAAGAAATTATTTTTAAAATACTTCAAGTTGGTCCCTACAACTTCACATGATATATTTTAAAAATAATTTCTTCAAATATGTCGATCCAAAACGACCTATTTTTTACAAATTGGGTGTTTTTTGCAGGGTTTTTGAAAACATAAGGAAGTTTGGCGCAATAAAAATTTCACAGGGTAGTTTCTTGCAGGTTTAGCATAACACAGGGGAGTATCTTGCATTTTCCCCTGTATTAAGTATAGTGTTCTTGTTTGTTCCTAAATGAGACATATTAGCGTATTATGAGTGTAAAGTGTGTAGACAAGTTAAGCCCGAGTCAAACTGAAAACAAATTCTTTAATTGTGCTTTACTTTCTTTATAGAGCCTTGGTTATTTAATAAACTTAGGTCGAATAGGATTTAATAATTAGTTGTGTACAAATAGTTTGCGAATAACTTAAGTTGATTTTTTTTGGTTTATCGAGTCAAAATTGGACGGAATTAGAACTATGTTAAATGATAATTATTGTTCAAAATTTATTTGTTATTTGTTTTTATTGAAATTTCTAAGTCAGAATATCTAAACGATCACAATAAAAAAAAATTCAACTTTTAAATACTAATTAAAATAGGAAAAAAAAAATTGAACTAGTAGGAATTGAGATAGCAACCTTTTAGTCATGAACCTCAGTTTTGTCATTGGATTACGAGTTCATTAACCAAAGTGAAGTTGTTGTATAATTATGATTGGAGTAACCCGTTATTAATATAATCAAAATGAAGTAATTTGCTTGCAAAAACGAATAATAATTTAAAGTTCGCTTTAGAGCAAGCGGAAAATAACTATTTAAGCCATTTTAGTGTAAACTGAAAATTGTAGAAAATATAGTTTAGCTATTTGGATTAGATCCAATTAATCTCACCTATAATACCATAACATCCATCCAGAACCCAACCAAAATAGTACGGCCAATTTTCTGAAAATGAATCTAAAAATGCATGGTAAGGTACTACTAATAATTAATTAATTTTAAATGAAAGACACCCTTTGCATACGCAATTAAATGTTAAGCAGAGGGGTTGGCTGCAATATTACTATTTTAAAGATCTGCTAACCTAATTATTGACCATACCTATGCTTTTATTCTTACTAAATTGGTTATTAAAAATCGAAAAATCAAATATAGAAAATTCTTACGTGGTTAATATTTTCTTTCATTATTTAATTATCTTAGGAAAAAGACAGCTTTTGACGACATGTAGTTCAAATTATTCCCTTATCTTTTCAAGGAACCAATATGATCGGTACATACTACATAGTTTAGGTATGTACATACAAACGAAGATTATTTTCAAATTATATTTTATTTTTAATTGGCAAATACACCCTTTTATATTTTTATTAATAAAATACTGATCTTATGTTCATTGAAATATATTACATATACCAACATGTGATTGGTCTAGTGGAAGAGACTAGTCACTATAAAGTAGTGAACTTATGTTCGAATCCATGTTGGAGAAGTTCCAACTTAATGTGTTCGACGCGCCTTGAAAATAATTAAACACTTAGAAAATTAAACCAAATAAAAATATATAGCATATATACACAGTAGTACATGTTTGAGATACGCAATCATCTATTTATAATTGGTAAATATATTATTTCATTTCACTATGTCATAAAATTGGGTTTGGAGAAAACAATAAAGAGAAAAGTAATAATTATATTATTTGGGGAAAATAAAAAAAGACAAATGATAATAATTTTTTAGTGTTAAAACAATGTAATATGAGTTTATCTATTGTAATGTGTTCACAACATATTATAGACATTTATCGATTATCATATAGGAAAAATTAAATGAATCATTGATCGCACTATGTAACTTTTAATACGTAGAGGGGTATTGTTGTAATATTTTCATGAATACAATGTGGTATATTTTGCCATTTAGAACCTACACATTTGCACATTTTCTGAATGTAATTAATGAATGATACTTAGGGTTAAATTTTGTTTTGATTTTCGAGTCTAATAGCTAAAAGGCGTTTGGATTCTTTGATTTTGTTAATATTGATTAATACTATAATCTTAATTGTTTTCTTATTATTTTTACTAGTTATATCTATTAAAATTTGAAAGCCAAGTCATTGCGTGTTACATGCTAGTCATTTTCGACATGTTTTTGGTTATTTCGTTTGATCAATATTTGGCGTCCATATATGTTGTCACACCATATGTTTGGTCATCTTCTCAAAACGTTTTTCATAAACAAATCGTTAATCTTCCATGACTAGACTAGGGAGCTGATTTGGCACAAAATTGACAACTGCTCATATATATATGAGAAAGAAGAAAATTATTTTGAGAAAAATTATGTACCTAATACATAAAGAGTTTCACATAAAGAGAATTAAAGCTTGCAAGTTAATTCAGAGATGATCAATAGTAAAGAATATATTTTTAGTCTCACATTATAACTTGATCCTCTGTATTTCTAAAATTGCACTTTTTTATAATACCAATTTTTCCAAATGTTTTGTGCTTTTGATTTCATGACCTCGTCTCCATCCAATTTGGGATGAAAAGTGCAAAATTGAATAGTCGAAAGTGCTAAAAAGACTAATTCATGGGACCATATATGCAAAATATTAACAAAAAAAGGACCAAAATTCAGAAGCGCGATTTTATACAGAACCAGATTGTAATATAGGTTTAGAGGTTGGGAACAAATTAATTAGTGCAATATTAAGAAATACGAGCCCCATAATTCTGGTGGTTCGGTCATATGGAATTAAAAGTAGATTTTCCTAAAATGAATTTTTGTTATCGATCCTATATATAATATAAGTTTATTACATGAGTCTTTAACTCTTAAGTTTCAAATGTTAAATGTTTCAATTCAATTAATATTGCCTAACTATACCACGTACGCGGAGGAGTATACTATAATAAGTAAATGTAAGTAATAGCAGTATAGTATGTCTGTACATGATATATATGTTGCTAAGTCTTTTTTCCCAATGAGATTTATATTAAAATTTAACAACATAAAACTTTGATTTTTGTTGAACTAAATACGTACGTACGTACGTGTAAATAGTATTTAGATATTATTATTTATTTATATGCAATGCATGAGACGTTGGTACTATATTAGGTGGTCTGGTCATGCCCTTTTTTAAATATATATTGATTGTGATATTTCGTTCCTATAAATAAGGGCAACAAAGGATCATAGTTGTGTGGAAAAAAACAGAGTTAGAATTAATTGTTTGAGGAGTAAGAAGAAAATGGCTACAACTCCAGGGTTTCTAACTGATTGGCCATGGAAGCCTCTTGGAAGCTTTAAGGTATAGTTTTTCTTAAAATTAAACATAATATGATTTCTTTTTCATTTCTCACAACGAGTTAATTAAGCAATTTAATTCATACATGTCTTCTTTTTTTTTTCTTTTTTTTTTTGAGAAAGTAAACTTAGCACTAGAAATAATGGAATCGAAATAGCTAGTCTGTTACCAAAATATGAGGATCACCTCGATCACAAAAGACTTACAAGGGAATCGAGAAAGATATAAGATAAATAACCATGTCAAATGTATTGCGATGTACCAAAATAAGTTTTTTCCTTTTTTTTTAATAATAATAAACAATATAATGTCATGTGGTTAACTTTGTTCATCGCACAAAATTTCAGTATTTTCTATTTCACGAGACTTTGTAGTTTCTTGAGAAAAATAAAAAAATATTTTCCCACATTTTTTAGAGAAGAACAAAAATCGAGAAATATCTAAAAATACACAATCTCTAAAACCTCTCTTATAAGACTCAAACAAACAAGATTTTGTGTTTGTCAATGTGAAGCTATATAAATATGAATAATAACATTTGTATTTCACACAAAATAATGTACAACAATTTATCCCTAACGTACAACTGAACTGAACTAACTCTTTTTGTTTCTATATATATATTTTGAAGTACATAATTTTGGGTCCATGGGCAATGCAAAGCATGTACGCATTTGCAACAAAAGGGAAAAATGAAAGAGACTACACAAATTTGCTTATAATCCCATTTCTATTGTGGAGAGCACTTCACAATCAGATATGGATATCCATATCTCGTCACCGAACCGCCAAGGGCAACAACCGGATAGTTGACCGGAGCATTGAATTTGACCAAGTCGACAGAGAAAGCAACTGGTTTGTTCTTCCTACCTATATATATATTCTTCCATCTACCTTCTCTCCAATATAATTAAACCGTACTAGTTATTCACAAGCTAGCTAGGACACTTTCGTAATTCCGTTATTTATGAACATTCTTATCATCTATTCTTGTCCCCTTTGCAAATGGGTGGGTGGGTGGGTGGATTGGGTTCAGTCAAGTCAAGTCAAAATTTGTCGGTTCAAATACGGGTATTTTCAATTCAAAGATGAGTTGATCGAGTTTACTGTTTCTATAAGGTTTGATAATATTATATATATTGCGTTGATTAGATGATAAATTATTTACGTGGTCCAACAAAAAAATGAGATCTATTCAAATTAGTTTGTTTCCCTTATCATCTGTGCAATGTAATGCACCAAATAATTTTCTAATTTAATATTAAAAAGCATACACCATAATTTTTATAATAAATATGGTTTCAGATAATTACATAGATAAATAAAATTAATTAAAGATTAAAGACCCATAATTAAGTTTCTTACTAATAGAGCCCATTAACAAAAATAAAATAATCCATGAAACATAAGATTGGCACTAATTTTTATTGTATTTACACTACAGGGATGATCAAATTCTATTAACTGGAATCTTGATTTACTTTTTCAACTCAATATTGGAAAGTGCTTCATTCTTGCCTACTTGGAGAACTGATGGTGTAATCTTCACAATTTTGCTTCACATTGGCCCTGTGGAGTACCTTTACTATTGGCTGCACAGAGCATTGCACCACCATTATCTCTACTCTAGATACCATTCACACCACCATTCCTCCATTGTCACTCAGCCCATCACATGTAAGATTGTATCCGTACTTATCATTTTACTCGCTGAAATCCAATATTTGAAGGAAAATTCTAATGATTTAATCCAATAATCATATCCAGCGGTTATTCATCCTTTTGCCGAGCATATATCGTATTTCATGCTCTTTGCGATTCCAATGCTGGGAACCATCCTGGCTGGAACTGCTTCATTGGCGTCTCTATATGGATACATTACGTACATTGATCTCATGAACAATATGGGACATTGCAACTTTGAGCTCGTTCCCAGCTGGGTCTTTACGATCTTCCCTCCTCTGAAATACCTAATGTATACACCCACGTAAGTCAAAACAAGAAACCAAATACTTTCAAGAATCGAAAGTGAATTTTATATGCTTAGGGCATTGATTCTTTACAATGTTTGATTCACAGGTTTCACTCGTTGCATCATACTCGATTTCGGACAAATTATTCGTTGTTTATGCCATTCTATGACTATATACATGGCACAATGGATAAAACCACTGATGCATTGTATGAGACATCATTGAAGAGGATTGAAGATTCTCCGGATGTTGTTTACTTAACGCATTTAACAACGCTTGAATCGATCTTTCATCTCCAAGTCGGATTTGCTTCTTTTGCATCGAGGCCTTATAGTTCCGAATTATGGTACATGTGGCCTATAACTTTTTGGTCCATGGTGTTGAATTTTGCCCATGGACGTACGTTTATAGTGGAGAGAAATTTCTTTGATAAACTCAAGTTACAATCTTGGGCAATTCCTAGATACAGTATACAGGTAACACTTTTCATAGAATTTTCCCTTCATTTTTATGCATATTTATGTTGATTAATTGATGGGATGTTTATGTTTGCAGTACTCCCTCAAATGGCAAAAACAAGCTATCAATGGCTTAATCGAAGAAGCCATACTTGAGGCTGAAGCAAGAGGTGCTAAGGTGCTAAGTTTAGGCCTATTGAACCAGGTAAGTTTTGTAGCTATTCCATTCTCTTGAACTATCAAATACTGAGACAACAAAATTGTGAGAATTGTTTTCTTATCTTTAGAAACGTAATCTTGTAGGGTGAGGGACTCAACAAAAACGGAGAACTTTACATTGAAAAGCATCAGAAGTTAAATATCAAAGTAGTAGATGGAAGTAGCTTAGCAGTTGCCATTGTTCTCAATAGCATTCCTAAAGGCACAACCGAAATCCTCTTCAGAGGAAGCCTCTCCAAAATTTCTTATGCTATTGTTTCTTCTTTATGCCAAAAGGGTATTAAGGTTTGTATAAATCTTCGAATCCTAAATCAATTTTTCTTCTCGCTATTTAATCTATATTTTCATCGTTAGTATTCCTTCTAAATGGTTATCGATTTTATTTCAGATTGCTACATTCTATGAACACGAGAGGCTTAGGCTATCTGCAGTTGCTCAGAGTAATGTGGTTCTCTCGAAAAGTTATGCCGAAAAGGTAATTAAACATTTCTGAAATTCAATACAGAATGGCTGGCAATACATATCATTGACAAAGACAAAGTGCAGCCTTGATCCAGTCTATTAACATATATTTGGAGCAGGTATGGATAGTTGGAGATGGTGTGACCGAAGAAGAACAGCTAAAGGCACCAAAAGGGACTCTTTTCATCCCTTACGCTCAGTTCCCGCCTAAGAGAGTCCGTGTAAACGATGCCCTCTACTGTCACACTCCCTCTATGATAGCTCCTGATTCGCTCCATAATTTGAACTCTTGTGAGGTAAAGTAATTAAATTCAAGAAGTAGAAAGAATCATCTTGCATGTTAACTTATCTTTGAATAATATATACATATATATATATACAACAATGACATGTGCAGAATTGGCTGCCGAGGAGAGTTATGAGTGCCTGGCGTGTGGCCGGAATAGTGCACGCATTAGAAGGATGGAATGTGCACGAGTGCGGTGACACCATGTTTGATGTTAACAAGGTTTGGGAAGCTGCACTTAAACATGGCTTTCGCCCTTCAACCATTTCCAAATGAGTACTACTCATCATAGATCTATGCAGAATCAAATTGAATCTTATGAATATGCATGTGTTTATAGTACTTGTTATTAACTGTGGAGTTTGTAGCAAGAAATGTTATTTCTACTATTAATTAATTAGTGTAATACATTATGATGCATTTCATATAGAAAAGATTTTATGAATCAGACTGGGACGAGTATTTCTAATTTTTCCGATTCCATATCTAGTTCTTCTGTCCCCTATACATACATATATTATAAAAGTAGTAGATCAATTAAATTAGAGGTTGATGAGGAGAATGTAGAGTTATTTTAGTCCAGACTCCAGATTAGTTAATATCATCAGGTGGCAGTGATGTAATATGTTGGATCGATCCGATATTCTATCATTAGGTAGATTGATTGTATTTACACCCTAACCGGCCATATTAATTTAAGTCCTACCAAACGGCCCTCAGCCTCAGGGTCCAGATGAGAATCTCATAACTAAAATCTGCTCATACTAAAAAACAAACAAGTTTTACAAAAAAAATAAATGCTATTTCTTTGATAGAATAAAGAACGTTTACACGAAAATCAAACAAAAATAAAAGAATAAGAAAAAGAACAAAGGGAATGCACATCTAAGAAACGCGGCATCTAACATTTCCACACACCATCGACGAGAGCTCATCATTAAGAGGATTGCACATTTTCTCGAAAAAATCCTCAAGCAACAAAAGAACACCAGACATAAGAACACTCCACTGGTATTGATTTTCAGTCAGGGAAATAATCTGAGGGACTTGAACTCTACAGAGCGGGCACGTGGAATGAGATTGAAACCATAAATCAATGCAATGAGCGTGGAAGCTGTGGCGGCACTCCGAAAGTTTCCGGTACCTCTCACCGCCGCAGACGTCTTCAAGACATATGGCACAGTGCGGCGGTGGGTTGCCTGAATTCTGGTCAAAAACGGCGGCGGGGGGGAGGTGGTCTTGGCTGTAAAATTTCTTGAGAAAGGATACGGGGTTGGTGATGAATTGAAGTTGGAATTCCATATTGAATGATTGATTGAATTTGGTAATTTTGGTTTTGATTGAGAGAAATTTGTGCTTCGTTGTGAATTAATTTATATCATATATATATCATATGAGTGTGCAGTGCAGAGGTGTTAATGTTTGTGTGCACTGGGCAGGTCTTTCACGCTGACGTTGTGTGATTTATATATATATAGTATATGAGACATACAACTTCTCTTATCTTATTGTTATGGTTGAAACAAAAGAGGTGACAAAAAGGTTAAGAAAAAAAAAAAAAAAAAAAATTGGCTTGGGTTTCAAAATTGTGTATTAGAAGTCAACAAGTCCGTCTCAATTTTGAAATAAACCCGAATGGATAGTCATCTTCTCTTCGGGGATTGCACGGCTTTACATTTTAATTTCAGTAAATTCTTGACTGCTACACTATTTAATTTCTACATAAAAGTCAGTCCTATTTTCAGTCTTAAATAAAGTTAACTCACTCATCCTCTTCTAATTAGTTCAATTAATGAAGAAATACAATATGGTCAAAGAACCCTCCTCTCCTCGTAAGAACCATGAGAAATAATTAGCTAAATCAAGCCAATTGCTGCCTCTGAAACTTGAATAATTCGAATTTTAGAGTGTTAAAATAAACATTTAAACATTAGATATTTGTTTTAAAATGTGAACTTTCAGTTTTTTGTGATACGTGTTTGGATTTCCTTGGAAAAAAACAACGAATTTTGAAGATTAATAATTTAAAATTTCTTATGCAAATATAATGAAATACGATGCATGCTTTTAAAAAATAATAATTTAAGACTTCAGTAACAAGTAGTTTTGTTATGTTTTGATTTTTTTCTTTTGGTGGCATTCCATAAAACTATAATTATATTTGGGATGTTCAAATATTAAAAATTTCATTTTTTATAGGCTTCAAAATATAGTTTTGGGTAGTTCAGCAAAACCAAATCTTCTAAGATCAATTATTAGTATAATCAATGATTACAAAGTTCTTTTTATTGAAGCTAATTACTATAAAATCTCTTTTTTCTTTCTTCTACCAATCATGGATCAAATTCGTTTCATGGTCGGATTAGAATGTTAACCCAAACCGATGGAACAAGACTTTAAAATAAATGGGCTTTTAACTTTAACATGGGCCTAATATTGTAGGCCCATTAATTTCTCATTTTCATAATATCATCTGCTACCTTGGAAAGCAGAAATAATGGCTGTTTGCATATCTACACCGCCTTTATCTCTTTCTCTCTCTTGTAGAAGAGATGGACCCAATTCTCTTTCTTGGTCCTCAACTACTACTTCCTTTCCCAAAATAAAACTTCCTGCCACTAATTTGAATTCAAGGACTCTCAATCAGGTATTCCTTTTTTTTTTTTTTTTTTTTTTTTATGTTTCTTTTTGTCCAGAAATTGAGTATTTTTTGTGAATTAGAAATCGAAATGAAATACAGACACTTTCCTAAATATTAAGTGTGAATATTAGCAAGTATAAATTTCTGTAGAGATGTGGAGGACAGGAGGACATGGATTAGAGTTTATTTCCATAGTTAAATATTAGAACTTTTCGGAAACATTTGAAAAAAAATTATAAATCAAAGAAACATATTTAGGCAGACATATTTTAGTTTTAATTGATTCACAACATAACTTTTCTGTGTTTAGGTGGAAATGTATAGAACTTTTAATTCAACACAACACAAACTCTGCAAATAAATCTTAGTGTGACTTTGAGTTTTAGATAGGATTTCATCAGATTTATATTCTTCTTCTTTTTAATGTTAAAAGAAACTGGTGGCCTAATGAAAAATACTCTCTATTGATGATAGATTATATAGGAACATCTAACAATAATACGCGTCCTTTTACTACATTGTAGAAGAAATTATGAAACTTGTGTTTGGTAGTAGATTTTGAACATGTATCTTGAGTCGGTTTGTCTAATTTGTACAAATACTTGTAGGGCTTCGTTGTCCAAGCTGCTTGGACTCGGAGATCGCGTCATGAGCTTGATAAGAAGCCTAATAGAAAATCATGGAAACAAAGGACAGATATGTATATGAGACCGTTTCTATTAAACGTTTTCTTTTCCAAAAGATTTGTCCATGCAAAAGTGATGCATAGAGGAACAAGCAAAGTTATATCTGTTGCTACCACAAATGCCAGAGATCTTCGAAATTCATTGCCATCGCTCACGGATAACGATGCTTGTAGAGTTATCGGTAAGTTGATTGCTGAGCGATCAAAAGAAGCGGATGTTTTTGCAATTTCGTATGAGCTAAAGAAGAATGAACGTGTTGAGGGTAGACTTGCAATTATTCTTGATACTATTCAGGAGAGTGGTATCATATTTGTTGATTAACTCTTTGAATTTGGAATTCTACTGTGAAACTTAGAATTTCAAATCAGGTTCATTTGTGATTGTAAAATGGATGTCTGAAAATGAATATCTCGTTGAAGATACTAAGCTGAGATCAGATCAAACTAGGGAAATTTCACCAGAAGACGAAGCAAACTAGGTCTAGGAATGATGTTTTTGGTGCAGGACATGTATTTATGTATGATTTCTGGGTCCAACTTGTTTCACTTCTGAAATCAGTACTTGTTCATATATTTCTGGTAATAATATTAAAAATTGGTATAATTTGTTATTGATATTTCCCTAATAGCAGTGTTCTGAACAATATTTTTGATGTGGTTGCGTTGGATGTATTTTGGCTCAAGATTTCAGAGTTTTCAGATTTTTTTGTTGAGACATAGTTTGGATGGATAACATAAGAAATTTAGGATTTTTTGGGGGGAACTTGTGAGTTTTGAGATATTGTGAGTTTAAAAAATGTTGGTTTCGTATATATGTGCAACCAGTTTAAAAAAAAAAATGTGAAACTGTATTTTTATATTTCTTTTAATAAAAACATAGAATCTTGAATTTTGAAAAGTTGAAACTCCAAGAATGCTCGAGCTAAAATTTAAAAAATACCCAAACTCTTGATTTAATAATAACCCTTGATCGTTTAAATCAAGCAGGGTTAATCTTTAATATTCAGAAAAGTATAAATATTTAACCGACCTATAACTTTTCTCAAACTAAATCTTGATTTAAACGATCATATTCAAGCAGGGTTAATCTTTAAAAGCCAAAAATATTATTAGGAGAATTCAATTATTCAGTCTAATATTACAAATATAGATGCAAATCCTCATCGAAACTATAGATATATGACAAATGCTAAAACCTCATCAAAATTATAATGCTCTGGTTCATAATCAGAAACAGAAAAATTATATCTCGCTCATGTGGAGATACCAACTCATAATGCACATCAACTTCTGAAATAGTACAAGGAGACACCCACCCAGCAAATTGTAAACCACCTGCAGAAGAAAAAGCTAAAAAACATGAGCATATAAACTGAGGATAATATACTTACAATTATATGGAATACCAAATTCATCAAATTCTTTGCAAAATATTACCTATAGTCTTATGGTGGGAACAGAATCTTCAAGCAGCAAACTGGGACGTACGAGGAAACAAAATCGATAAGAAACCAACAAGAATTACAGCTTCATGCTTCTTGTATCCAAACTTTAGTTCATTAAGGCCACGTTTTATTCTTGAATTTCAGTGAGTAAAATGATGAGAAAAAATGAGATGAACAAGATTGGAGCTCAATGTTCTACCATTTGATGCAATGGAAACAACTCCCTAGCGTTTTACTCACTAAAATTCAAGAACCAAACGTATGTTTAGAGATTAAGGAGACTTGTTTCTATTACAGCAGTGGTTCATAACTCTATTAATCTAACTTAACACTCACTAGAAAGACAACGTTAATTGATACCTATTTTACCTTGTCACTTAGCGGAGTGAAAAGTGCTTTGACTGCTCCGAAAACTTCTACAACTGGTTTTGTAGCATCAATCTAATTACAAAAATAGTCAGTTGACATATCAAACTTCTTTTGGCATCAGAGAAAAGAGGGTAGGTGAGTGAAATTACCTTCCGGACCTTCCCTTTAGAATTGTAATATTCAATCACAGGGAGACTAGATTCCATGTAAACCTTAAATCTCTTCCTTATTGTTTCGATATTATCATCTTCTCTGCCCTTCAACCCAGAAATTACCATAAAAAAAGGTAAAGTTAGATAAAGACACAAAAAATGGCAGATATTTTCAGTTAGGAAAACTGTCAAGAATGTGTGTAACCTGGTTCCTACTTAACAAACGCCTCTCCATTTCCTCTTCTGAACAATCAAAGAAAAGTACAAATTCTGGCTCGATTCCAGTCTACATTGCACAAAGAGACGATATGTGAAAATATACATATAGATGATAGAGAGAGAGGGTTGGAGAGAAAAGAGAAGACTTACAACTAACTCAAATGCTGCACGATTCTCCTCATTACGAGGGAAACCATCAATAAGAAATTTGTCGTTTCCATTTTCCTCTATAGCTCGTTGGAGGAGCTTAATTGTTACCTCGGACGGTACAATTTTCCCATCCTTGATCATATTCTGGATCATTGTCCTGCATATCATGTGACATATAGTCAGAAAAAATCAATAAATTTATCGTGAAATAGCACTGGTAAAGTATACTCATACAAAAACATTTTGTAACTTATTTGCAGATAATAAATAAATATGCTCTAGAATGAGGTTGTACCCATTTTCAGAACCAGATTTTATCTCTGCCCGGAGAAGGTCACCCGCGCTAAGATGAGTATAACCAAAGTGTTCTACTACATTTGCACATTGAGTGCCCTTACCGCTGCCTGGGCCACCTGCTCAAGTTTAAAGCAGACAACAAGAACAATATCAGGACAGAACAAGAACTCGCTTGGTGAAATAGATAAGGTAAGATAGAGTCTTTTATCAAAAGCATTCTCTTGTTTTTGTTTGGTATCTATGATAAATAATGATGGTCGACCCATAAACAAGTGATAACCCAGCTATTTTTCGGTACTAACACAAATAAAATTAACACGGGCCCAACAATGAGATAATATAAATTCATGATAACAAATTTAGATGGTGAATTTTCCCTCAATTTATTAATATTTTCACTATTATTTTATTGATGCTACTAAACGAGTTCTGAGTAGACAAATTCACTACACAAGAAACCAAAGCACTCACCTAGGACAAAAACCACAGTGACCTTCTTATTGGTGAGTACGCTTCGATTTGCTTCCTGCAACAAACTCAATTACAGGAATTGCACAAAGATTGTACAGAATGAACAGTTCATCTTTAGAATTCAGGTAAATTGTCTTTGGTTTCTGGACTAGGCCAACCAGATTTGAAATCATACTTATGGCTCTCAATCAAACTGTTAACACAAATTAGCTACAGAAATTATCACGACAAATAAGATCAAAAGAAGTACCTTGTTTGCTGCATCAACAACAGTCCCCATATATAATTGCTTAATTTGTTGTTCTGATAATTTATCTACAACAAGCCATATACACCAGAAGCATATTTAGGTGGACATGGTTACTAAAAAGACATACTATATATATATATATATAAATATGATCGTTTAGCAGAAAAAAAATATAACTGCTAACATGGACGAAGACAGACAAGATTCTATTTAGAAAATCAAATTGACCAATTGTGCTGAATTATTAAATTTCAGATAACGTTATAATTTTTTGATAACAAGAGGCATAAAACTTTGGCTATATTTTGAATCAATAAAATACGAAGATCATAACTAAAGACACAATCAGAAGGAAAAAAGAACATCATAGGTATAGAGATCAAGCAAGACTGCCACACAGTGAACAAATCAACAAATTTAGTTACAAATCTTAGAATTTGAAAATTTGATCCTTGGCATAGCCGGGCACAAATTTAGAAAATAAGCATTGAAACAAAATGTAAAGATCTTAATCAGCATAAAAGATGCTAATTCCGTTCATTAAAGAAAGCAGCTACTCCATAAATGTTCAAAATATGCACTATTTATATTTCAGTTTACAAAATTATGAAATCTTAAGCAATTGAACATTAAGCAAATACTATACACAATGAATAGAACTCTGTTTGTGCTGTGATCCACGATCTATTAACAAGCAAAATTATCAGATCAATGCAAATATACCGTAAATCACAAACAAAAAATGCTTAAACACGTGAATGAAAAATCCAATTTCTAATAGGTTGGGCTCAAAATTCAGCAAACAAGAATGTCAGGCAAAATGAAGACAAAAATCAGCAGAACTCCTCAATTCCCCATGATCTGACGTCTTCAACGAAAAATGAATAGAAAAAAATTAATATTCAAACACTGGAAGCTTAAAAATCAAGCAAATTCAAAAAAAGTCAAATTTACAGCAATTCAATTAAGAAAACGATGAAATTAAGGAAAAGAAGATCTGACACTTACCTAATCCTTATAAGAAATGCAAAAAGGGAGGGAAAGTTGCGGAGATCTAAGAATCAGTATGAAGAGCTTGTGTGTATGAACTGCATATATATAGAGAGAGAGAGGGGGAGTGTTTAAATGTTTGCTTTGAAATTACAACTCCACACGTTTTCTCTTAAAAGCGTTTGGCCGGTGGAAGAGTAAATTGCGGAGAGTATATAATTAGTAAATCCTAAAAGGGAATTTTGCTGAAATTGATGGGAATAGGAATTCGATTCTTCTTAAGTTATAATAATATTTTACTCAATTATATGTGTTCCATCCATAGTGGAAGTCCATTCCAGTTAGAGCTAAATGTAAAAACATTCCTTCTGTTTTGCCTAATTAACAAAAAAAATCACTTTATTATTTTAACTAACAAAGTTCCCAGTATAATTTTTTTATTAACAAAAAAATTCATTTGAAATGTTTTCATAAATTATAAGGAGTTTTTTTGTTAATTGTTTAAGTGAGCATGGGATTATTATCAATTTTTTAAATTAATAAGGGCTTATTGATATTTTTAGATTAAGAAGGGTATTTTTGTATCCTTTAATTGGGGTATAAATTCAGATTGGGAGATATTCTTTTACTAATAAAAAATGAAAATAGGGTTTTTTTATTAGTTAAAATAATACAGGGAATTTTTATTAATTTGATAAAGCATAAATGATATTTTTGCATTTCATTCATTCCAAAATATTGAGATCTAGAATCTTATATACCATGCTATATGTGAAAAGAACAACATACTAAACCATCTGAAAAATTATAAAACACTTTTGTACCTAAACAAATGCATTGAGAAATTTTGGAAAATATGGACTAAAAGAATATGCCTCTAAAATCCCTTTTGTGAAAATATTACTCCTACTATAATTCAATAAATTAATTTGAACGAAATACAGCCATGCAACATAGACCACTCAAAAAAATTCAATTCTTTTGTCCATCAAAAAACACACTCTTACAAGAATCAGCCGACGGCCTTACATTATTCGCTCCAAGTTTTTGCGAATAAAATAAATAGTTCGAATCTAACTAGAAAAAAAAAATCTCCCCCCTAATTCCGCCATGCCCGCACTTCATCAGCTTTCCTCTCATTCTGTAACCAAGATTTATCCTTTCTACTCAATCCCATGTTCTACTTACAGACAAAATCTTCCTATCTCTCCTCGAACCTTTTCTCATAGGATTTATTCATCTTCATCAAGGTATATATACATGTACCTTTCAATCTGTTGACTTTTCTGTTATATTTTGGTTTTAATTAATTCTGGATTTCAGTACACACACAGTAGTGTCGCTGAAATTACAATGATAGGTATTTGGATTCTTGTATTATAGGTTTGAATTTGAATTCCTGTTTTGGTTGATTTTTTTAGCAGAAAAATATTCTTTCTTGTGGCTTTATTTTGTATTTGTGCCTCATTTGTATGTTTGTAACCAAATTTTACCTATCAGTACAAATTTTGGCAGCATATTTTATATTTTTGGAGGATTTCGGGACTACTAGTCAATAGTATAGGGGAATTTTATTATGCCAATAAACATTTCACAGGGTAGTATAACATGGGGAGTATCTTGCATTTGTATTTCATGAATGGAATTTTTTGTAACCAAATTCATTGTAACTGGTAATGGTACCTAAGATTGTGTGTATATCTTTAATATACCACGGTTTCAATTCAACCCGAACATATGATTATTTCAGTTTTGTATATCTAACCTAATGTCATGTGTATTACTTACTTTAACTAATCTTTGATGTTTATCAGACATTCCTCGCTTGCTTCTGTTGCTCCACTGGAAGCGATACTATTTGATATTGATGGAACATTATGTGATTCGGATCCTATGCACTATTATGCATTCAGAGAAATGCTTCAAGAGGTTAGTTTACTCTCTTCTTTTTCCTTTTTTTTTTTTTTTTCCTGGTTTTTATGTGGATACCTAAACAGATAGGGTTCCATGGAGGAGAACCAATAAGTGAGGAATTCTTCATAAAGAGTATTAGTGGTAAGCATAATGAGGAACTCATTCAAGTTCTCTTGCCAGATTGGGATCTGGAAAAAGCCCGAATATTTATGGAAGATAAGGAAGCTATGTTCCGAAGGTACATTAATTGCAGCAACTAAATTATTTTCACTATTGTTTCTGTGAATGAATTTACTGCTGGTGTCTTAAATCTAGCCTACAACATTTTTTTATCATTGTTTCCGTCTACAACAAGTTTCTCAATGCCACCTAATAATTCAGTTCGCTCATGACCTCAAACTTTCTTAATTATCCACTGAGTTCCAACCTAATAAAAGATCGACATCATTTATTCACATGCTTTGAAGCATTTATTAGATCTTGCCTATTAACATCAACGTTGATAGGAAAAGAAATGTTCATGTAAGGTGGGAGTTGATGAATGAAATATTGACTAACTAATTATGTCTTGTTAGATTGTCCACCAAATATTGTTAGTTTTACTTATACAATAAAACATTATATATAATTAATTTATTTATTATCATATTTGGATCCTTAACGAACCAAATCACCTCAACTTTTATATCATTTTTAATCAGATTAAATCCATCAAATATTAGTCCCAATTTAATTGCAGCAGATAGGACTTGGGTTGAATATGTATTAAAATTCGTCTTTTTTAAGTCCTTTAACCATAGAACCCTAACTAATTTTCTCATGAAAAAACCACAGATTGGCATCAGAACAAATAGAACCTGTAACTGGCCTAGACCAATTATGCAAGTGGATTAACCACCTTGGTATTAGACGAGCTGCCGTTACCAATGCTCCGAGGCCAAATGCTGAGCTGCTAATATCAAAACTAGGCCTTGAAGATTTCTTCGAAATAGTCATCATCGGAAGTGAACATGGCCGAGCCAAACCTTTTCCCGACCCTTACCTCAAGGCTCTGCAGCTCCTTGGAGTGTCGTCTGATCAAACATTCGTCTTTGAGGTATGAAATAGCCATTAAAATTCCAACTTTGATAAATTTAATAATGTGGTAACGCATTAAATTTTTTTGTACTGATGTTTGGAAAAAACTGAAGGACTCGGTATCTGGGATTAAAGCTGGAGTGGCTGCTGGGATGCCTGTAGTTGGTTTATCAACAAGGAACCCTGAGAAGTTGTTATCAGAAGCTGGGGCAGTTATGGTTGTAAAGGATTTTGCGGACTCGAAGCTGTGGTTGGAGTTGGAAGATTTAATGAAGAAAAAAGAGGCAGTGAAAGCCACTACTTGAGCTTCTAAGGGGCTTGCTTCATTATTTTAAATTTGTAAATTCAATTGTTTAGACATTTTCATAGGGAAGTTATATACCATTCTTTTTCTCTAATTGTAATTTGATTATACATTTTCCAGGAGGAGTTTACTTGTAACCTCAACAGGCCCCATTGATGTAATTGTCTCTCAATTTTTCAAATTGTTGTCACAAAAATACTTGGTTGCAGTTCACAACCTTCAAGTCTCGTTCAAATATTTTGATTATGTTTTAGCAGTACAAATGTGTTGTAGAATTTGAAAATGTGAGATGCAATTTAATTGTTGGTTTGCGGAGGAGCAAAGTAAAATGTGTATTATGTTTCATGTATTTTGACTTTCTTTTGGTATTTCAGATATTTAAAATGTAGTTTGAAAATTTGAGATTCAGTTTTTAATGTTGTGTTTGAGATGAAAAGTTGGTGAATATAATGTCAGCCATAATTTTAATTAGTTGTTTAGATTAGGTAAAATACTAGGGCTCCGTATGGATTGGCATTGACACAATTTCTTGAAATCGTGGGCTAGACCAACACCAATCCCAACAATGTTTGAGTTTGGATTTCACGAAACCATTTTGAACTCGTTCATCCAAACCAAATACTAAACCCAAATAGTACATGAATTATATGGATATTACGAACATTAAAAGAAAAGCCTTCGTAAAAATTCCTATTATAAATATAAAATAATATTTTCTTGTAGTACTCCAATGAGAACAAAACCCTTAAAATTTACTTGTAGTTCTTGTAACACCCCAATCCCACATTGATTGTGAATGAATTGTTTGAATGATTAATAAAGACTTGACCTACTTCTACTTGTCAACATGGGCTTAAGCATTTTGGGCTAGTGGACTAGAACTCAACAATGTTGACAAGGCCAGAAGTGGGTCAAGGTCTTTACAGTTCTAAACAGACCTGCAATAGAATGAAAGTTCTTATGTTACCAAGCCAGTGTAAACCTGAAATTAAATTAGCTAGCTATGAGGTAATGATTTCAGTCTCAATCATTATCAGTTGTGCTCAGTTAATAAAAAAGGTTTTGAAAATTAAAAAATCACTATACAGAGCAATTGACACTTAAATTTGTGGTGTACTAGGATGGAAGTCTCGGATATACAGAAAATCCATCTAAGTACAATGAATATTAGGAAACAATATATCAATACAAGCCAGATATGAATAAGAATACAACACAACAAATGAATCCCTACCCAGTTACAATCAAGATTCAGCAACAACTGCTATTCGTGAACCACTATATATTACATACAAAAAGTTATCTAACGTACATCAACATCAACGAGCCCATGACACGGAGTCGACCTCATCTCGTGCTTTCTTGTACAGTTCAAGCCTTTTGCTCGCTTGTTGTCTCCTCTCCATCAATGCCGGATCTTCATCCAGTAGTTCAGCGAGTTGCTTACCCTGAAATATCACCAATTGCAACATAAAATAGCATTTTAGCCAATAGGACTGTTATGTCACGCGTTTTACAAATTGCAGTTCTGGTCTTATCGCCTCCTTTCCTTCCAATATGGGACTAAAGGTGCAAAAGTGCCTTGGATGGAAAGCAGATAACTGGACCAGAAGAGTCGAGGGTCCAATCACATGGGACCAAAGATGCAATTTTGCCGGAAAACAAACCATTTAATGTTCTGTATGTTTACTATATACTGAACAAAAGGGTTGAGATAAAAATTTACCTCTTTCTTCCCAATCTGCGTGTAAAAGTAATTCAATAAATTCTGTTTGGCCTCTTTAACTTGACAGTAAACCACTGCCTTGGGAACCGAGTTCCTCAGAGTATCCGATACCATATTTACATAAGACGATACATTTGACCCTATCCTCCTGAAATGAGCATCTGCGTAACGATCAGCCGGCGAAGCACCTGCTGAATTTTCCCGTGAATTTTCACGTGGGTTTCCCATTTTCTCAACTTCCTGAGGTAGTTTCCGGAAGAAGTCAACAGTCAGATAAGAAGATTCCATATCAACCAATCTAATGACCGTTTTCTTGCTTTCATCTCGAAACCTTTCCAAAGATTCATTTGATGCTCCAGCTATGGCTGATTGCAGAGTTGGAAATCGTTTCAATTCCTGTCCCACCAAAAGAATTTAGAAAGAAAAGGCAAAAAAAAAAAAGCAGAAGCCCAAAACTACTATTAAGAACTTTAAACTAACCTGACACTCCCCTATCGACTTCCTTACAAGTTCCTTTAGTACAAAGTGAACCTGAATAACAGTTTAGTTGGTCAGTCAGTATGGGATGGCTGCAGTAGATGATAACACGAGAAATTAAAAAAGGTTCCAACACCAAAACTACTTACAGCATCCACAGAAGCTTCGGCAGGTCCCCTAAAATAATTCAATGAGCCCTCAATAAGCCTTCTATAACCTTGCTCAGGAGCAATTAAGTGTGGTTGATAACCATCAGCTTCTGAAACAATTTTTCTCACATTTTGCATTGAAAGATGACGATCAAATGGAAGTTTTCTCAAAGCAGCTGGCAGCTGATTGTCAAAAACTCCATATATTCTATCACCTCCAGGTCGGCTGAAAAATTAAATACATGCAGCTTATTAGAATCTACAAATACGTAATTTAAACTAGGAGTATAAAAAATGAAGCATTAGCTATTAATGGTTGGTATCACTTCACACAATGCAAAACAATATACTAAAATATGTCCACAATTGAAAGATAGTACTTCTAAGACATCCACAAATAATGTCTCATTTCCTATCCCTTTCACCTAAAGTAGTTTCAACCATCAACTGCTGACCAATACTTTAAAAAAACCAAAAAGTTTCAATTACCACCAACCTTCATCTAAAATTCTGCCAGAATTCCAGTCCGTAAACTTATAGAAATATGGGTTAAAATATCCAGGTATATGTGACTATACTCAAGTTTATGAATTAGAACAGAAAAATGAAAAACCATCATGCTAGATGCACATAACGATCGATCTCCAGGTGTAAAATATGACGGCATAAACACAAGGATAGACACATACCCTCCATCCAGGTGCTCCTTAAATATCCGGTCAAAAGCACGGCAAAGTTCCAAGATGGTGTACAATTGAGCCTGAAAAAACATAATTCAGTCAATAAAGATACTTAAAACTTCAAATCAAATGTATAAATGCAATGAAGAAGACAAAAATCACCCCAGCATCCACAGAAATAGGCCTTCCAAGGTGGTCCAGCTCAGATTCGATTTCATCTATGCTTTTGTTAATCAATGAAGTAATACTAGGTATTCTTGCCCTAATTGCAGATTCCAAGTGCTGAAATAAAATTATTCAACATCATGAGCTCTACATCGGTAATTAAGTTAGATTAAACAAATCCCGGAACAAAATTGTACCTTTGAAAGAAGTTTTGCTAGATATTCAGAGCCCATTTTACTAGACAAGTGTCCATAGTCAGGACTACTAGCAAAATACTCACGCTCCTTGCGCCTGGCAGCAATCATATCCACATTTTTATTGATTTCTGCTTGTGATCGATTCACGATACCCACCCAGGGATGTTGTAAACGATACGCTCTTCCTTCCAGAACCTATAGAAGGTAACAGAGACCTAGAAGGTTAGCTGAAATGCTTTTGACGTAAAAATTTAAAAATATTAAACAGAGGGCAGCAGGTAGAATATGGGATGAGGAGAGGAAGCAATGCAGGATTGGGTACAGCAAAGAAGAACATGGTGGATGGTAAAAAATTATGAGAAGTTGGAAGACAACGAGAGAAAATAAAACATATTTGTAGTAACCGACAATCTTAAAATAAGATTATGAAAATTAGCTATTTTAAGTACATGAAACCTTACTTCACTTTGTTCACCACAAATGATTAACAGCAAAATAAATATAAGATGGGGCACAACAAAGCAGAACGTGGTGGATGGTCACATTATTATAAGTTGGAAGACCACGAGAGAAAAGATAACACAATTGATCAACAATCTTAAAAAACATTATATAAATTAGCTATTTTAAGTATATAAAACTTTAGTTCACTTTGCTCACTTTGAATGATTAAAAGCTCAATATTTATTGTGTTGAATAGTAATGGATGCGTTAATTCTAGTACATAGTTTTTTCAAGGATAATTGCCGACTAAAAAACTTCAATCTCATCATCATCATCATTAAAATTATTGTGATGACAATGAGTTTGGTGTCTGTCTGTCTATCTCTCTGTGTGTATGTGTGTGTGTGAGAGAGTGAGAGAGAGAGAGAGAGAAAGAGAGAGATAGGTTACGTCAAGAGCATTAGTTCCTTTGTCCATCAGGTCCAGTTTAGTCAGCACCCCGAATGTGCGTTCACCTGAATGAATCGCATAAGAGATAAAAATGGCAACACCATGTTAGAATAAAATAGATTATCGAAATCCAAACATCCATGCTTTCAGTCAATTGTCAATTAAAACTTGCCTGATGCATCGACTTCCCTTGCAAGTTTAATAGCATCTGATGTAGCGATATCTTGATTTGCTGGAGATATTGCCAATATGATGCAGTTGGGCTAAATGTAGCACAAAAAAGTCAGCATAAAAGTGTAAAAAAAATCAAAAATTTAACATCTAAAAATTGGAGATTTGAACCTAACCAACTAGCCATACATCTAAGCAAATTATTGTCATTAGACAAGTTTATTGACTACATTTAGAAGCCAACTGCGTGATATAAAGTGTACGTATACAAATACTTAAGAAGACTTCATATACTTACGCATGCTAAGGATTCATAGATTGAAGATCAAAGTATTTTAGGTGAACAAGGCAAACATAAACAGAAGAACGACATAAAATGTTAATCTTTACCTTCTCAACATACGAACGAACCATATTTTCAATGTCTTCGACTATACTTTCTGGTTGCCCATCTGCAAATAATCAGATGTATTTGCATTAAATAAAGTTCGTATTAGCGGTTTAACAAGTAGATGGAAGAGAAATTTGAACTTACCAACAGCAACTTTAGTCAAGCCAGGAAGATCGATCAGAGTTAAGTTGACAACTGTAGGAAACAAAAGCATCAGCATGGAAAAATCTTCCTTTGAAAAAAGAATTTGTCTCTTTGAGAATAACTAACAGATTGGGTAAAAAGATAACATACCGTTTGGTGAATAGATACTTAGGTGAATAGGAACAGGAGATATCTGTTTTGACTTCCCAGTGATTCTGTCGGTTTCATCCTGGATCTCCTTACGAACCATTGCTGATAATGAAGTGATCAGTAGACATTTCGTTAGTTTAGTGGTTACCAGTGAAACATTTTGAATTTCACCATTTGCAAAATTCATCCACGTGAAATATTACACCTATGTTACAGTTTGTGGCAGCTAATTTGTCTTATAGAACATCATCATAAAGTACTATACATACTACTCACACTACTAGGTCTTCCGACTTCAAAAATGTATTCCCACTTAAGTAAGGTCTTTGATTAAATACATTAAGCTTCCGATTAGTTCTGCATCTACTAATGCCAAACAATATCAATAACTGTAGTCGTACATACCAAAATCAGTGAATTTTCTCCGAGGCATATGTCCAAATTCTGCATATTCCTGCTGCCCGTCTTCCAATTTCTGGAGTTGCAATACCAATGGCCGCCTTGTAACAATGCCTAAACTCAACCATCCAAAAAACAAAATATTTTGATCAACTGTTGCGGATACACTAATGTTCATATTAACATTTATATAGTCCAACTAAAAGTCTCACTTGTCATATGGAACACCCATTAATATTTTGAAAATGGTTAATAGATTAATGGATTAATATGGCATGGGATAAACAAATAAATTAATCCCGAGCCATGATATTGAAGATTGTATGGCCTAAGCACAAAAGATTGTGGGATTTGGACAATCAAAATATTAATGAAGATGAAGTGGTATGAGATCTTTATCTGTGAGGAGATGGAGCATAGTAGAATAAAGTGGTTGAAATATAGTGAGGAATTACATGTATATTGTACCACAATACTAATACTTCTGCTCCAAAGGACAAGGAGAAGTGGTTCCAAAAGAGTTTCAATTTTCTGACTCATTTTTTGTTATTTTGTGCTTGACTCATAATTCATAACAAAGGCAATATACTTGCAAACACTCATAAAATCAAAAGGACTAACCAGAGCCTCGAGGAAGAAAATCTCGTCCTACTATGCTCTCCAACACAGACGACTTTCCCGAGCTCTGAATTCAAATAAAAGAAGATCATATTAACCCTAAATAGCATATTATAAGGCGGATCTGCTATTTTCTCAAAGCACCACGTACATCAACAATCAAGTCGTCAGTATTCTTTGGTTTCCTACTAAACACAATAACAATAATCATAAGAGGAATAACAAAACTAGATGCTAACCTGACCACCGACAACGGCGACGGAGGGTAGAGCGTCCCAAAGAGAAGAGAAAGCGTTGTCGCCACCGCCGTAGTCTCCGAGTGCAGTGCAAGCCCTCTGTATTCTGTTCACCAGTCCAATCAAACTCTCCATTGTCGCCATCTCTTTTTTAACAATATAATATTCAACTCTTTTACGCTTTTCTAAATTCGATTTTGAGTTCGTAAACTTGGAACAAAAGTAAGAGCACAGGATCAACTGTTTGGACTTCAAATGGACGCCAAGTTAGAGAGAGAGAAAGTCGGAAAATGTGAAGTTGGACTGGGGTTTCGTCAATTCAAAATGTTGTTTAAATTTTGGATGGGGTTAAGGATATAATGCGCCGTGTGCGCAGGGTATGTCTAGTTAAGGAAATTTTAGGGTGGTCCGCGTGGGGTGGGGTTGGGGTTCAGAAAATGTGACCGTTTCAATTATGTGTTGTACCTGTCCTCTTTTCCTTTCCTAGTTCTGCTTTTATTGGTGGAGTATATTACTACAAATAAAGATTTTTTTTGTGTAACGTTTACAAAATTTACAAAAATTTCAAATTTGAAAAAGGAGTGGCTAGATGGTGCACCCGGTTGGGTGGTGGTGGGTCAGCTTAACGGTTCACAAGTAGAGTGGTAATACTTTTTTTTTTTAATTTCCAAAGATTTAATTCATTTCGAGACGCGTTGGGCACATTATATGATAAAATCTTTCAGCAAGAATTCGAACTTGAGTTCGCTACTTTGTAGTGACTAGTCTCTTCCACTACATCAATCACGTGTTGGTAGTAGAGTGGTAACACTAATAATCAATTCATCTATCAGAAGATAAAAATGTTATTTGACTAATAGGAGTATATATTATTATCGCAAATATATAAAGAATTAAGAGTAGAGAAGAAAATATCAGTTGCATCTCATGTATGTGTGACGTGGTGCAGCAAAAGTTTAAAATTTATTTAAACTATTTTTTGCATACAAATATATGGCGGGAATGAGATCATATAAATAACTTTCCCTTAAATTTAAGAACAAAATTTAATGTACATTGTTTGTTGCACTACAACATTCATACAATGGATGCACCAAAAAAATCATAACTAGGACAATGAGTGAAGGTACATATTTTGTAAATTAAAATAAATTGATATAGTAAGGTGCTTGGAATTAGATTTCTATCCATTTATCTTGGTTTTGTTTTAATTTGTATTTTTTTGGATTTGAACTAAATTTAATCCATCTTATTTCGGATTTTGCCATTTTGGTAGTGTTTCAGAATGAAATTTGAAACTATTGAAGTTTTTACCTTAAGAAATCTTTAGCTTCACCATTATCCCTGTTGGTAGTAAATTTTTCAATGTGATATAATTATTTAGTTGAGACTCACAAACCCAAAGATCAACCACGAACTGATTTAAGTCGAGTTTGAATGGGATCAAAATATGCTACACTAAAGGTCCTAATTGTATGCAATAACAAACCGAAATAACATATTTGTATTATGGATCAAAATAGTTAAGAACCAATTTTCATTATTTTTTTGTAAAAGTGATTTTATCGAATGGTCCTTGAGAAAATAATTATGTTGTCCCGGGGAGTGAAAAAATTAATGATAGCTGAGTGTTCTTTTTTCTTTCTTTTCAAGTAGACAAAAAATGAATACAAAATGATGGCTCATATTTTATAATATCTGCATTCCAAAAATAAAATAAACATTGGAAAAATCAGTAAGTGGAAAGTCGGAATGAACTTGGATAATTTAATTTAAATCTTAGAAACAAGCATCGGGAATCTACAGCTTGATCGGAGATTGAATTCTTTCTGAGAATAGTCAACTTATTTTAATACCTGCCGAATCTATAGTTAGACTAGATTGTTTAACATTGTAATGGCAATTTAAATTATTAATCAGAAATTTGAATGTTGTTTAATTTGGGCCGACTTTCATAAGTTTTGACGACAAATTCATCCCTTCGGTGAACGGTCTTTGAAATGCATTATACAATTTGATTTTTCTATTTCTTTCTAGTCTAGAGCCAAGACAATGTTTTTACTTTGTTATGTTCTAGAATATTTAGTTTACCTGTATTTTATTTGGAATTGTCAAGGGGTGCTAGGTAGAAATTATATTACTCGGAATCTGATATCGTATCTGATGAGAGAGAGAGAGAGAGAGAGAGATGCAACCATAATATATAAAATAATACAATATACCTTCTATCATAATTTCAATTTCACAAATAGATAATAGACTAACATCAAACTTTAAAGAAAACTGTAGTGTAAACCTAATTCAATAACTAGTGCAGTCTTGCAGAGCAGCAAAACAACCATAAAATGATAAACACAAACACAAATTATCTCGGTATCAACTGACGAAATCAAATTTATTCCACATACAATATGATATTATTCTAAATGATCACAAACAAACTTTACATAATAGGTTATGAGAAATTTCCTATCGACATGTATAGGCTAAATCAAATACAGACGAGTAGCATATGACCGAATTCGCTCACAAGGGTGGCTCATCTATCAATGATATTGTCACAGTAATATATAAATTCTTGCATACAAATGCAAGAATGTGTGGAAATAATTAGAGTTTGAAAAGGAGTTCCATAAGTTAAAAAGGTGGGATGGATCTTCAATCCTTCTTGTAAACCAATGTGGGATATTCAGGACTCCACATATTGTTCATGACGTAAGTTCTTATCTCATCCTGCAAAACATATAACAACATATTTACATCAATGTCAAACCATTAGCTCAAAACTAAGACTTAACAAATTAAAATAATCACCCATATGGAGAGACTTATGTTGATTGACAAATCAATGTAGTATAGTACCTCATTAAGTTTCTGCAATTCCCGTGCATCTATCTCACGGTATCCTTCTGCCAGATCCTCTTCTATAGCTTCTTTAATGACTGCTGCGGCTACTTCCTTTGTTATATCACGTATTCTGCTTGCATGTTTCAATGGTTAAGAAAATATTGACCATGGGAGAAATTAAAATATGATATTTTAAGGTACAGAATACCGATGGAAGTCCTTGAATACCTAGAAATTGAAGGATATATAATCCCTTGAAGTACCTCCTCCTCAGTCATATATCCAGCTAGGCTGTAGTTAGAAAGAATGTTTCACAAATATTTAATTTCGAGAAATGATAACTAGATGAACTTTTTCCAATTTATGAAACCTCGATACAGATTTAGTTTCACAAATATTTGTTGTTGAAATCTGTGAAGAAACATCAGTTGAGCATGTGACATTCGAAAGGTTCTAAAACGTCACTGAAAGGGAATGGAATTTTGTCCAAGAAAGTAATATTTTGTCATTTCTTTTTCTAGAAAGATCCTGAAGAGTCCATAGCTCAAACTAAAAGAAGACACAGCACAAGCCCTTCCACACAGTATTTTGTTCATATATTCTATCATTCTGTGTGTTCTATGGACACACAATAAGAGATCCAAATTGTAATCACAGTATTAAATTAAAAAGGCAATATCCATGGTGTACCATTCAGCTGCTGCCTGTAGCATTCCATCAGAGACAACCTTGGATCCAGATAAAAGTGTTCCAAGACCAATCCTACACCATCAGACCGCAAATTTAATAAGAAAAAGGCAAGTTAATCAGACCGTTACCAACATAGATTAAAATTTCCAGTATCTAACCCGGGAAAGAGGAACATGTTATTTGCCTGGTTGCTGTGGCCAACATGACCATTTCCTGTAAAGATTGTAGTTGCAGTTAGGGAAGCACTAATAAGAACAATTCAAAGTAAAATTATCTCAAACAGGCCAATCTCTACGCAATCACGAGTGCGTAGAATTTTATCAGTCACAATATTTTTATATCTCCAGGCGTTCGCCGACAATCTGGTTTTCACCAATGTGACTTACATATAACTGTAAATGCACAACCACAATCTCTAATAGTATTTTTTAAGCTTACCTGAACACGAGATATTAAAAGTTGCATAATCACGCCACATTGTGGTCCCACCCTCTCTTACTCATTCACTCATAGAAATCATCTAAGCATAGTTCACAGACATAGATATCTTCATCACAACCCTTTATACACTTCTTGCTCTCTATGAGTATTTCTTCTTTGATTCAGTAAAAAACACATTTGAATCAGTATAAATCCAGGAATCTCTCTCTGCTCTGGTTGCAAATTGGAGGGAGGGACACGAATGTGCCAGGACCACGGGTAATTATACATTAAATTACCACGACACATATTTTTACTCAAATACGAGCAAAAAGGACTTAAATAGTCAAATATGTAAAATACACTTATACAGAAAACCACATAAAAGGTTTTAATATCAGCAAAGACATAGCATTTGCCTTACTCGAATTGATAAACAAACTTAAAAAAAATTAATGGTTACAGGATATGTCCCTACAGTTATCTGAACTAGATCAATTCCGTACAATATTATAAACAAAAAGTTATATAATAGAGTCTTCAACAAAACTAGAAAGCAACTATGTAGGTATCATAGGAAGGTGCCAGTTGGCAAAATTTTATGGGGATAAACAGTGAACCCAAGGGAATGAGAAACTTATTTCACAAGTATATATTACTAAGAGAAAGGGTAAGGAAATGTTCAGAAAGTGACTAATTGTTAATTTGAGGACTAGGAGCAATACAAACATCACTTCATAAGACAGTGTTGCCAATATTAGATTGATTAAACCTACAGAAATCATATATCTCCTATTTATTTTGAGAAAGTGGCTGTGGAATTCATTCTTCAAATATTACTTTAACATAAACATTTTGAAGATTGTCAATGCACTATTACTTGCCAAGTGCCAACATTTTCTACCTGCCAAGTGGCAACATTTTCAAATGACTTAATTGACTTTAATTAAAAAAAAAATCAAATTTGTCTTATCTCAGTCTCTCTCTTCGAGTCCTCTCTATTACACACTCTCTCTCTCTACCAAACCCTAACCCCAATCCAGCCTCACCTGCGCCGTCCACTGCCGTCCGCCCGCACGAACCCTAGCAGCCGGCTAGCAAGCACTGCTCCCTAGAGAAGGTATTTATGAATCTTATTTAATTAAAAAAAAAACCTCACCCCCCAAAAATGCGCCGCCTTAAGGCACCGCAAAAGCGACCAAGGCGACGCCTTGGCAGAGCTTTTTGGGGATGGCCGTAGCGAAGCGAGGTGAGGATAGGCGATGAGGGCTCGCCTCGCCTCGCCCTGCGCAAAGGCGAGCGATTTGCTCGCCTTTAACAACTATGTTTCACAGGTATTCCAAGTTCAAAATCATCAGGAGCAAATCTATAGGTGTGTTGTATGCACATTTAATGAAAAAGTTGGAGGAACATGAAATAAAGGCAAATGCAATAACAGCAGATAAAATACGCACCAAGATCAACATTGTTAAATGGGCTTCCACTCCCAAATATGATGTTGTCACCAACTATGGAAAATGCTTCTTCTGGGGTGCACTCAGCTAGCAAAGTTACGGATAATTTTCTCAATAAAACAGGAGAGAAAGATGTTAAAATATCATATTAAACAAGAACAAAAAGAATACCATTTTTTGTGGGGTTGGACATTGCGAAAATTGCTGGTCTGGTAGAAGTTGAACCTTTGAGAGCTTCTAATACCTGATAATTTGGAGGCAATTTAATTCAACAGGCAACTACTGCTACTTTCAAATATTGTTTATGACAACCAAAAAACCCACGGCAGAAGGAAAAGGGAATAGCATAAGAAACAAACGAATAAGACATTTTACTTTATTACGTGATAAAAGTGCAGTAAGAAATAAATACAGGTGAAAAATAATGAGATACCTCTTTGGAAAACAGGCCTCCAACAGCAGATAAGCCTAGAAGTACATCTGGTTTTACCTGACTTACCTGATTTGGTATAAAAGCAAATATTTGTCATGCATAAGATCATAATCACCTTAGTAAAATATAAATTTTAACCTCAGGCCATCTATATATTCATGATAGAAATTTCAAAGTTGCAGTAACCAATTAATCTTTCCTTTATTTAGAAAAGTTCAGTATATGAGTAGTTGAGAACATGAAAGGGTCCATTTTTATGAAGACGAGTTTTTCAATTTCCCTTGAAACTTTATCCTTTCCACTCCATCAGAATAACTATTACATGTTTAAAAGAACTTTATTTTCTTTAGCTTTATTCATTCACGAAAGTTATTCCATTAAAAAAAGGTACATATGTGTAAATAATTTTTTTATATCCCAAATCAAGGTAACTAAGGAGCTATGCATCTAAAGCAATACTCCTTATTGTAGGGTTAATACATATTAACTCACAAACTTTTCTTTATAGTACTGCAATATACATGGAAATTAATAGTTCTCATATCAATTATCTAAGTCGATGAAAGTTTAAATAACTTACCACTTCCACAAGCTTTGCCCCTTCTGTCAGCCCTTGACGTTCAATTTCTTTGACTTTCCTAGCAAATGGGCGAGCATCTGGATCAATGTTTTCACGTGCCTCGGTTATCAGTCCCTGATTCAAATAAGCATTTTATATTTTGACACTGGCAGCTGTTGCAAAATTTGATAAGCTAAGATGGAAAAAGGAGGCCCTATGTCATCATCAATCTCATGCATTTAGAGCATTCTGTAAGGCGGAACTGAATGTAATCTTTGTGTTAACGAATTAGAGTAGAGTATACATCTGAATATACAACATAAATACCACAAGAAGACTATGCAAAACAGAGAAAGTATATTCAGTTGCTAGTTCCATTCCCAAATCCTGCTTTGAAAAGTTTATTCCTTTAAACCTTAAGTGAAAAAGCACACAAAAGCTAGTGGATCTTTGCAATACAATTTACAATAGTCTCGTTTCAAGCAGAAATAGTAAATATATATTACAATTTTTATGATCCATCACCACCAGTATTATTCTCATATCCAAAATATAAAATATAAAGTGTAGTTTCATACAGAATTTCAGAAGACCACTATAATTGTCACATATCATACATATAGAAACAGCCAGTCAAACTAGTTGGTTAAAGCAGCACGGTAAACAGTTTTCCAGGACATAGGATAAGACAAAACTAGGGACTAAAGATGAATACATACCCAACATGAACAAATATTACACTTCCTCAATGCATGGTTTAAAAAAGCCTTGAGGAAAAAATATTATTACTAGGAAGTTGCAGAAACCACATGCTTTCAAAGATACAATATATATAAGACAATCAATCACTCAATCACGGGTTCTATCTCATCGACCTTCTGAATCCTCAAGCATAATTTGAAGATTTGGAAGGAAGCAAAAACGGTTGTACTAGATGTGTTAGCTTAACCATTGATCAGAAACAGCTATGTTCTCTCATTTTACTTCAATTAAGTAGCAAACTAATCAAAAGAACCAATTGATTTTTATAAAATTTATACTCACATTAGCATCAACAACCCAGAATTGACTCCTAGCACTTTCAAAAGCAATGTCAGTGTCTCCTAGCATTCTTGCCATTGTTTTTCTTGCAGCATTAAGAACACCTATTCCTGCACTGTAATCAGAGTCCCAATGACTTATAAGTTTACTAAATTAGGAAATTACAACTTTCAGTTAACATGAAAGGTCTAGTATTTATATGTAAGTTTTAGCTTCACAATGTGCTCATAGATTGAAAATGTTGAAGGAGCACGGAAACATGAACATATCCGTCATAGAGTTATATTTGAGAAAAATAACTTGTCATAGCTGTAACTATTTAAAGCATCCACCTCTAAAGACGAAGGAGCAACAAAACTAACAAAATATTTCACCTTCCAGCACCAGCAACTACAATCTTCATCTTTGGGAAGTCTATCATTGGTCTTCCTTGCGCCCTGACTGCTCCTAAAAGACCAGCAAGTGCAACCCCTGCTGTTCCCTGGAGGGGATATTTGCATGGTACCACACTCATAATATGAATTTCAATAAAATATAAAGACCAGAAATACCAAGCAACTTACCTGTACGTCATCATTGAACATCCTGTATTCGTTCCTGTATCGCTGCAATAGCTTGAACGCCCACTTACTTTGAAAATCTTCAAACTGCACAATCCTATTCGATTAGTAGTTTAGGAGATAAAAAAATTGAGTTACATATTAGCTGAGCAGGAAGGTTATAGCCAACTAGCAAGTCAGGTAAAAGAAGCACCTGGACAATCACGTGAGGCCAACGAGTAAAGACTGCTTCCATGAATTCGTCAATAACTGCAATATACTCCTCACCATCAAGGCGATGTTCTTGCAATCCCAAATCTGCAAGAATATTACAATTGAGCGAATGAGGTTATCATTATTTAAATTTAAAGAATGATGGAAAACGGCTTACCAATATTTTAAAATTTTCATTTTAAAAGATTTGAGAATTTAGATTTAGAAGTCGCTTAATAGTTATTGGGGAATGTGCAAGTCGGTACTAAAGTTTTAGGGTACTTTTAGATAAATCGTTGGGTGAGAGGACGGACTATATTTTAAATTTAATATAGAAAAAATTGTTGATAACCACATACAAATAAAAAATAAACAATAAACATGTATTAATCCTGCATGACTACGCCTACAAGATCATGTACATAATTCAAGAACCTAAACATCTGCAGGAGACATTCCTACTTTGGTAAAACAACTCAAACCTGTGGCAGATAATGTCAAGGTTTCGAGAAACGGAAAAGTCTTAAGAACTTTAGTATGACAGGTAATTATGAGTCTAATAATGTAATAACAAAAATATAAATAGTAGTTATCAATATGAGGCTTCTGTTACAAATCAATATCAAATGAAGGTAAGAGACTTACACAAGGGGTCTTCGAGAAGCTTCTCATTGTTGGTTCCAACATCAATCATCACGGGAAGCACCTATCATAATCGACAAAACAGGATAGATTATCACGACCTTTTTGAGAGAAGAATAATAGAGGTGTCCTTTACTAATGAGTATTAGTATCAGCCATGATTGTTTTTCTGTCAACCAGGATATCTTAATCAAATGATGGGATATGACAGAGAAAAGGTCTACGAAACTCTACTAGATAAGTACTCTACATCCTATTAAGCTGTTACGGAAATTACAAACAAAAACTGGAATATGAGAAATATCTAAAATTAATGAAACAAGTAAAACAGAATTCATTTCTCCTACATCTGATTCTTTGAAAGGGGAAAAGTCAAAAGACACAAAAATGCTCCCTGCCTGCTTTTAGTAATTTGCTAGTGAAAAAACCAAATGTTCTGCAGTTCCATTAAATATTTCATTGCTTATTTTGCAAAACAAAAAAATCGATTATAGTGTTACAAAATATGTTATTCCAGATTTCCAAATATTTGCTCTTTGCCCATTCTCATAGTTTATTCAAACAATCTTCGCAATATTGGCAAAAGAAAGAAAAAAAATCGCAATATTGGCAGCAGGTTGAGGTTCAATTCCATATAATAGTACAAACATTATATAAATGCAACTTGAAATGTGAAAAAGAACAAGATAGTACTCTCTGTGGATTTATCCCTGCAGCAGCAACATAAAGATCTAACTTCCCTATTGCAATTCCAATACCCTGAACTCCAAGATCTCCAAGACCCAATATTCTGCTCCCATCCGTTACAACAATCATATCAACCTATATGGAGAAATTTAAGAAAACACAATGAAGGATTAGTGAGGAGGCAGCTTTGTGCACCCATTGCACAAGTGGAAGACTACTTAATCAAGTAGAAAGCACTAATTTGTGCAGTATTAGTATTTGCAAGCAAGCTTATGCCTTATGTACTGATTTGCTATTGCTAATTTAAAAAAAATGTAACAACTGCTCTTCTGCTCAATCTGTGACAGCTACATGTCTCAGACAAATGGTCTAGTAGAAACTCAGGTAGAAGATATATGAGCTGCAAGCTAGGCCAGCTTTCATTTGATGCTGGTGATTGATAGCAAAATGTAAGAACACCAGAAAGCTACAACTTAAAACTTAGTCATCCTGCATCAACTAGTGAAGCTAGGGAGTCATATTATGAACACTATCAAATACTTACAGATTCTGACATGAAAAAGTGTTTTATGTCATGGCTAAATTAGTTTTAGAAAATAATTTAGTCTCCTTTATCTCACCATACATCAGAGTATTAAGTTGATTCATTGTATATATGTTTCCATCAGGGCAATGAACAAGCAATAATAATATATTCAAATAACAAACACTGTGAGAAGTATCACTTAAGTTGACAACTTTCACAAGTACAACGCACCTGATCTGCTGGCCAATTGTAAACCATTGACATCATTTCTCCACGATCTTCTGCACTAAAGTACATCCCCCTAGGTCTCCTAAACAAGCCACTGTACTTCTGGCAAACAAGACCAACTGTAGGTGTATAGACTATAGGTGCATATTCCTCGATATTGTCAATCAGAACCTGTCATCGTCATATCGAGAGAGAGAGGAGGGGGTCATGGTTAGTTAAACAGTGTATGATATCTCAAGTACATATAAGAGCACCTTATCTTTTAAAGAGCTTATACAATAAAGTTCGTAATGCATTTACGATATTGTTATTTTCGGCTCATCCACAATAAATTTATGAATTTGCAGCATTTATATATTTGGCTCGTGCACAAGCCACTAATTCCATAGTAATACCGTCTGATGTAGTACATATTCAACAGGTAATATTATGAAGACAAAGAGCTATGTGACAATTACCACAGCAAACATAATTCACATCAATGTTACTGTAGAGAAGAACATACTAATTCAAACTATATAGAAGAACAGAAATAAGAATGCTTGCCTTATAATACATTGTCTCGTTTCTATCATGCAAGCGGTTAAGAATGCGCCATTTAGCCAAACTGTATGGATCAGATGGTCCGTCTCTAGCACTTAATTGAAGCCTCTTCAAGTCAGCCACTATGATTTGAAGAGAGACAATGATAAAATAATGATGACACATGTCATTGAAACTCAAAACATAAACTTAAACTTCAATAATTAAAACATACGTCTCGATTTTCAATCATATTTTGTTAATCAAACATGAAAAATAAAATAAAGAAGAGATAATACTTGCAAGTTAGTCTAACCCAAATTGAATGATTTGATTTGTTTCATGGTTCGGATATTTTTTGTTATTCTTTAAGCAACGATAACTAAACAAACTGAAACTATCGTTTGTTGAAACATCACCTAACCTAAACACAAATTAACACTCTGGAATACACAAATCCAATCACTCAGAAAGACAAGAAATGCATGACCAGAACCATGATGAATGATCCAGTCAATATCGTGCAACTAATATACCAACAAAATCACCCAGTTTAAAAGCTATGACACATTATAACTTATATAGTATTGAACAGCAACAAAACGAGGCATATGTGAACTTACTAAATCTCTCAATTTGTTGTTCAGAACTCATGACATTAGGAGGCAATAATCCTCGAAGGTCAAGACGATCTCGTTCCGTCATGGAAAATGCAGTTCCCTGGATTCAAGGAAACTAACTATGAGAAATTTAACTTCCAGGATGCTTACCTATCTCCGAAATATAAATAAAAATATATTATATGTAAGAAGTAGACGAAAAATTGGCCTAATATCTTTTCAAGAAAGACGAAAGCCAATAGAATTCAACTATAATATTGAAAGATGAAATGACAAATGTGCACGGTTAAGATTCCCTTTACTCTTTGGCACAAAGAGATTTTAAATACTGTATAATTTGAATAAGGCTTCACGATTGGGCTTCATTTGTATCATCGGAAGAGGTCCAATTAACGGCACCAACTTTTGACACTCCTTACACCGGGGTTCTTTATAATATGATGCCTATAAGTGTATGGTTAACATATATTTCTCGTGACTATGTGGATACCAACCATTTATCTGCCAGCATTTATTGCTTCCTGTTAAAAGATCCTCATAATAGCAACTAACCACACTTCATTATCTTTCCTCCCAGTTTCCATACTAATCAAACTACAAACTTCACAAGAATGATTGAACAAGTTATCATTTCCTTCTTGTACTTAGTTGTTCACAAACAAACATCAAGTACCAATAGAAAATCATTCGAATTTGAAAAACTACTATGGAAAACTACTAGAAACCTCAACTCTCATCAAATCATAGATCGCAATTAGCATACAGTCAAACCTAAAGATCTTAACATCACAGTAATTTCAAATTTCAAACAAAATCAACTGAAAATTTTAATCTAATCCGGTTTCACCTTATTGAACCACGGATCGTGAAGAATATCGAGGCTACGCTTGTGAACAATAGTAGGGCGGTGGCCCTCAGTCGTGGTAAAAGATCTCGAACCATCCACATTTATTGCGGCAATAGCTCTCTGATGTGATTGTAAACGCTTCACCAAAGCGGATGAAACCCTCATCTGATGAGAAAAATTCCCCATTTTTCAGATGCGTAAAATCACTTCAGTCAAACTTTGGTTAATATATATACGTTAAGAGTGAGAGTGATGAATTATATATAAGAATAGTTTAATGTTTCAATGGAGACGAATAATTTGAACAGTTTACGTGGAAGGGAAATGGTTAATGTCAAGGTGGTTTTGCTATTGCCAGAGATTGTTCTTCTTCATCTAGTTGTATTTCACGGAAGGTTAGTTGTACCTTTGTGTGGTGATAGTGATTAATTAGAGTACTGTTTTGATAATAAGTTAACGCGTAAATAATTGGTGGCTTTATTCCCTTTGGAAAGGGGAATGCCCGGAAGGGCAATGGAAATTATGGAAAGAATTGGTCAATCGTTGGGGGCGCAAAGTCAACTGTTCACGTACAAAGTAAGACCAATTTAAGAAAATTTCGGGCCACAAAATTCGCAATAATGAATACCGGGGTTTTTTTTTCACTTTGCACCCTATAAATATGGGGTCTTGGCGCATTGCACTCGGACTTAAAATCTTTGGCACTTTGTGTCCTGAAATATAACTTATTTGGCACCCTAGTGTGTGTTTTGATGAGCAAATTTAGTTGAAGGAAGGGTATAATAATCATTTTCAAATTTTCTTGACTCTTTACACTCTAGGTATATAGATTTTGGCACCATGCCGCCTATAGATTGTTGATACTTTACACCCTGAAAATTTTAACTTTTTAAACTTTCCACCCCGACGTAAAATTTTTACACATTTTTTATTTTAACCAAATTATTAAGCTATTAGTAATTAGGTAAGAACTCTTTTTTTTTCTTTTTTGTAATTCCTAAATATGACATGCTAGTATATAATAATTATAGATCTGTAGAGTATGTTGTGTAGAAATTTTTTGGAAACAAAAAAAAAATTATTTCTATTGTATAATTTTATATGAATATCACAACTGTTTCAAATCATTGTCTATTTAAGGACAAAATGTACATATAATTTGCAAAAAAAATGATTATTTTTGTAATTGAACTCGAAATAAGAATTTTTTTCCTATGTTTGATGTTGTGCATCGAAAATGACAATTTTATCTCTCCACCAACAACATTCAAAGTCTTTTTTCCAAGGAAAACATTAGGATGTAAATGCCAAAAAATATATTTCTAAGGTGCAAAGTTGTTGCGTTCCAAATACTAATACGCAAACTACGCAAGTATACGGTCGTTACAAGTAATATAAAACGGTAAGTACATACCGAGTATCGAATCCCCACGAATGGGTAAAAGGTGGGAATAAACGAATCAATCGACGGCTTATTTCAGTTATGAACGCTTGACATAAAATTATCGAACCCAAATATATGATAAGGGTGATTTTATTTAACTACGAGCGGTAAAGTAAATCTAACTACGAAAGCAAGTAAATTGGGGAGTTAATTATGCAGTAAGGAGGATTTATAAGCGATCAATTAAAGCAGATAAATCATGCGGTTGTTAGGTTAGCTATGCAAACAATCATAGGTTTAGTTGTTGTTTGTGAGTTCTAAATTAGTTAAGTCTCCCTGTCGGTCTCACTTAACTCTACCAATCTACCCAAACTCTCCATCTCCGGATCAATCACAAACATCGTTGTCACTCGATGCTCTCAGAGGGCTCAAAGGCGTACCGCTGTCACCCGGGACCTAAGACTAACCCAAATCCCCGAATAAAGAGAATCTAAGTTATTTGATGCATTCACGAACGAACTCATTATACAAACACGGACCACACTAGGTATATGCCTATCCTAGGTAGAAATCCACAAATCGTCACTCGCCTAACCTTCAAAGTCCTATGTCTAGGATGCATTCAAGGTAGAATTAAGTCCGATTACATGATTACGGCAAACCAAAGTACTTAAACAATAATCTACTACAATCATTGGCCAAAAGTGCGATAAAACAATAAATCCAACAATTCAAACATAGCCCAACATCAAAACATAATTAATCAAACGATAATAATGACTCGACAATTAATATATTATGCTCGTGTTGCTACTCAAGGATTCAAGGACGTTCGTATGTATCTTCCGAGTTGCATACAAACCTATCGAGTTAAACTAATCCAATTTATGTCTAAATGGATTAAAATCTAATCGATGCATTAAACTCAAACCTTAAACGAATATGAAACGACATAGGTATATGTCTATCCTAAAATCGAATCACAATCCAAATTCATAATCAAATCTTCAAAATCACTATGTCTAGCAATCAAGAATCAATAACTCTCATCTCAAAGGTTGTCAAACCATAAGATGAACGATAAGCACGGAATCGGATTAACGAACACATATAAGCACCATACTAATCATCAAGACATCATTTAATCAAACAATAACATAAATATATATAAATCCAAAGAATTCAAATCCACAACCTTTGTTCCAAATAGAAAATAACAACATTCATATCCTAATCATAGACAACTAGGAAATAGAAAGATATCACTTAATCGGAATAAAGTCGAGAGATGGATTCTCCTCCCTTTAATCACCACCTAATCACTCCCCAAGGGTGGTGATTAACTCACCCCCTTGGTGGAGTCTTCAAATACAAGAAAAAGAAAGAAAAGTAAAGAGAGAGTTTAGGGAGGCTTGAGAGGAAAAGGGAGGCCAAGGTATGAGGGAAAGATTGTCTATCTAATTTGTGTCTCCTCTTGACCCTCTTAACCTAGGGAAACAAGACCAAAAAGTCCCTAAAAAGGTTATGAAATACAAGTGGGGGAAAAGGGGGAAGATACAAAAAGCCCCCTGTTTTTCCCGCAGAAAACAGCTGCTGGAACAGGGGTCTCGCGGCCGCGAGACTGAACCTCGCGGCCGCGAGAAACAGGCCGTAAGTTTTCTGCACTGCCACACTTCCTTCCGAGCAGCATATCTTTTGATTCCGAACTCCGATTGTAGATCCGTAAAGTCCGTAGCGTAGCTAACTCACTCATCTATGACATATCCAAAATTCAGCTCATTTAGATCATCCATAAAATATATATGTACGTTTTAGTGAGAAGCTATCTACATTCTTCTACGATTTGCTTCGGGTTCTCTTTTCTTTGAAGCTCTTTCTGCGCAAAGGCTTGCATCAACGGCCACCGAGTCTTGATTTGATGGAATTGAATTGAATCATATCCTCTCGGACTTCCCTTTAGCCTTGCTAAATTCTCAAACCTACAAACAGAACAAAAACACGACAAAAAACAACGAAAACAAAAGAAAACACACAAAATCCCAACAAGGGACCAAAAACGCAAAAGAACGCAAAAACAAGCAAAAGCACACAAAACTCGAATCAAAGCAAGATATTTTGGGCTTAAAGAGATAGGTAATAACGACGTTTTCACTGCGTTATCAAAAGTGCAAATTGTTTTGAATCGAGGTGGAATGTGCCAAAAGAAAATTATTTTCAAGGTGCAAAGTACCAATATTTTATACTTGTAGGGTACAAAGTGCCAAAATCTATACTTTCCATGGTGCAAAGTGCCAAAAAAATTCTAAAATGACTATTATATCCTTCCACTAACAAATTTTCTCACTAAAACATACACTATAGTGCAAAGTGCCAAATGAATTGTATTTTCATGGTGTGAAGTACCAAAACTTTTAAATCAGGGTGCAAAGTATCAAAACTCTATATTTCCATAGTCCAAAATGTCAAAAACCCTGAATATCGTGTTGAAATGGGGGTGTCATGTCATGAAATGTTTTATTTGAGGAATTATTTCTATTTAATGTAGTTCAATCAAATATTTTTACAATTTATGTAAACTGCATCGTCTATTTGTTTTATTTGTTTATCAAAAAATATATCAGTGTTCTCTAAAAAATTACATAAATAATTATTTATTTTAAAAAAAATGATTTATCATAAGAGCTTTGACTCAATTTTCAAATACACTTCCTCTTAAAAAATCCTCTTATATTTCCTAAAAGAAAAACTAAAATACTTTAAAACTTTAATGAACAATTGTTTCAAATAAAAATATCCACTTAAAATTTTGATACTTGAATATTAATTTTGATGCCTAAAATGAATCAAATCAAAGCTTGATTATTGAAGTTTTCTTCTCGTTTTAATGACTGGAGTCATTTTCATCAACTATATATATATATTTACTTGCATGACTTGGTTGAAGATTACATCACTTTCATTGACACCATTAGTTATTTCCCTCTTCTTCAACTTGGCTTCTTTTAACTTCTTGAACCAAGAAATTTGAATTTGAAAAGTAATCCTGTATTTTTTGTTTTGCTTTTATATTTTTTATATTCACTACTACATAATCCTCTCCCTTAAGGACTGCTTGGCCCATTATATAGCCCACCATTTAAATCTAGACAGTTTTTTAGAAAAAATCGAAGTTCATATAACCAATTTGAATTAATAATTGCGACATACACCTATGGACGTAAATTAGTTGGGTCGAGCTAACACAACATCTAAGCTGAAAATTCTTATTCAAATCGGGTTCAGTCAAATCTAAAATAACTACATGACAAATACAATACATTTGCTTTTAGATTGGATGAAACTCTTAGGAAGTGACTAATCACAAAATAAATGCTTGATTTGTGGTTAGATAGGTTTGGCCAAGCTAAACAATAATTTTTAACATCTAATATTTGTTTATTTTTTAATTGATTTTAATATGTTTGAACTTAATTCGATTATAAACTCAAAAAAAATAAAAAAATTGATTGTAACATCGAACAAGTTTAACAAAAGGTTTAATTGAGTCGAATATAATTTCTAACATTTGACGTTAACCTACTCGTATAAAAAGTTAATTACCATCATTAAACTTACATTTGGTATGTTGTTCTATAATATCAAATATTATTTTAAGTGGACCGATCAAAATGAATATCATGGGCCTTTATATGAGTTTGCTTACCACGTGGGACTTTTTAAGCTTTACACTGCTGCCAGTCCCAGATACTAGACTTGTGCTATTTAATTTTATAGGAAAATTGTTATTTCATGCTTGATAATGACCCAATTCACTTTAATATGCCAATTCATAGTTTCTTTCATATGGATAGATATTATGTCATTTTTCATGCTTGATAACACCTCAATCAAGAACTAAGGTATTTAAATAATGCTTGAAAGTTATTTGCATTATTCATACCCAAGTCCTTTTTTTTTTTTTTTGACAAATTCAACCAAGTTTATTACAATAAAGTCCAATTCATGTCCAAATCAACAAACCATTTTCGTATTTTTATTAACCATTTGTTTACGTCATCAGTAACTAGGTCATGTAAAATTTTGTACCTAGACCAAATCCATGTCACAAATATATAAGTGGAGAAATCTTAATAAATTGTGGTATAAGAAATCAAAGCAACTTAGTCTCTTGCCTTGTTGTAATGTACATCCTCCATACATATACATGTCAATGTAATGCTATCTAATTCTTTGACCAGATATCTCTCTTGCAAATAGGATAAGAAAACAAAGGAAATCAATATCTTGTGTAGAATTAACAGGAATTGCCAACTACAAGCTACATCAATTTTCTCTACGCATTATGATGTAAGGAAATTCCAATTACTAAGTACTAACCTTTAATAAATTGAAATGGCATGTTTAATTATCTTTCATATATGTAATTTAATTTCCTTAATTTTTCTTCCTCTAGGTATGTATCTCGTTTTGGTTTGATCATTCAATAATTACTAATCTAGTGGACTTGAATCAAAATCATTAGTTTTTCGTTGATTCTTATTATTATTAATGCCGTTATAGAAACCATGTTATTGAATTTTATACAAGTTTTAATTAGGTGAATGTTTCAATGATTTAAGCGTGACAAGACTTCCATACTAAATCATGTTATAGATAAACTTACATACAATTGTTAATTGTCGTGTAAGGTTTAGTTCTAAATTAATTTGTAGATTATATCTAGTTGGTACTATAATGAAAGAAATGTATTAACTAGGCCCGTATTAATTGTCTGATCTTGGATTGTATGTGAAGTGAAACGAAGTTATGCTAAATATGGTCATAATTTTTCATAATAATGCAATCTTTATTAATTCACAAGTTATCAAGAGTAATTAATCAATCTCATGGACCACTATTAAATATCTAAAATTACTTCACCCACTCTATTTAACAAATTTAATTGTTTTTCCTTTTACGAAACGTCTACACTTCTTAAATACAATTAGCCAATATTGCATTATATATTAAGATCGATTGTTGAACTTATTATTAGACGCGTTTTATTTATATGATCCATTCTTGTTTTCATTAAGATCAATCTTAATCATAATCAAAATTTAGATAAAAGGAGAAATAGTATTTGATCGCAGCATATCCGTACGGTTGCGGGCCTAATTGGCCCATGAACTCTAACCAATTTACGAGCAATAATAAAAAAATATTTTTATTCCTCAGTTAATTGTAAACTTACCTGAAAATCAATTAATGTGTCTACTAACACAGAACGTGGTAAGGAATTGGCAAAGTTGAGGCCGAGAAGGCAAGAACTAATGAGTGTTATCGAGTTAAATAGTGTCGAACTATACATTGTTCAAGTTTTGTTTGAATTTTATCGAGCTTTGAGATTTTGTGTGTTGAGTTTGGTTTAATTGTTAAACGAACCGAGTTCAAACGAGTTTTATCGAACGAGTTCGAGTTGAATATCGAATATCTTGATATTTTACATGTATATGATCAATTTTTAGCTTATAGAATCAAACTCGATACGAGCTTCAAAAGTTATCTAACAAAAAATGATGTTCAAGCTTAATTTTTATTGAACGAGCTCAAACGAACAGAACCGAACTCAAACGAACTTTTTATTGAACGAGCTCGAGTCGAATATCAAATAATTTGATTTAATTTTCAGCCCTATCCGAAAACCTAAAGATAGGTTAAAATCACACTAATGTGATTTTATTTTTTAATTTTATTATTAGTATTATTATTAATTATTATTTTTAATAAGACTGATTATGTTATAATAATGATGTAGTGTGGAATATATTCTAATGTATTGATGTATTTATCATCTAATAAAACAATGTTACATGTAAATTACATATTGGGGCTGCACTTCATTTATTACAGAAGAAAATTAACACCATCAATCACTGTCAGTAAACTTAAAGTCAGATCATTAAAAAAAACTAAACTCAAAATTCACGTCGGTAATTCAGTTAATTATTGGAAATCATCCTTTTTAGAAGGATCAATTTTTGAAGAACTTCCAAGCCAATAATTAGGTCAGCGGTGAATAAATCAAACCACCTATGGGTGTTAATTGATATATTTTAATTTAGAAAAAAGAAAAGAAAAACTCACTACTATTAAAAAAAAAAACTTTGGTAACCTTTCTAACTGGAGTGTCCCCTTTTATTTATCTATGAAGATACGCAAAGCAGCGTTTAAGTTTGACATTAGTGCTGGTTAATCTTAATCTAATCCGACATTAAATTATTTTATTTGTTGGTGGATTGAATTTTGTTAAGTTTAAATTGACGATGATCAAAGTGAATTTGATTGAGTCAGTAATTAACATAGTTAATGAAATAGATTCATAACGTAGTTAATTTATATAACATGCAATAAATAGACTCAACTTAATTGCAACTCCTTTTTAACATGTACTAGTTTTGACTTGATTGTGGTAACGTAAACTATGGTTGATACTTTGGATTATTATTCTAATTTTATGTCGTTTATTGCAGACTCAATTATAATTCTCTTTTATATGGAATTTGTGATGATCCACGAACGGGATGAAAATCTAATAGTCGATCTCCCTTCCTGGTTTTCTTAACCCGAGAAATTAGATTACATGATTGCATGTTACTAAAAAAAAAAAGAGAGATTACATGATTGCATTCTCACCCGGATCGTTTTTCGGACTCACACATATTAATGTACCTACTAAATAGCCTCAGTTGTAGGGAAAAAATAAATTATATACCTAAAATGCTCTTATTATTTATTATCTCACCATTAGCTATTTACACGTTATTCAAGTTTTACGCTCTCTCTCTTACTTTTTCTCTTACATACCTAAAATATGTGCTCCCTCCATTCCACATTACATGACGTTTAAGGTTTTTTCACAAGGATTAAGGAAATAATACCCTATATTTTAGTAAAATAAAAGTGTAGTTGGACAAAATTATCCTTAAGAAGCAATTAATTTTTTTGTAACTCCCCATAATCCTTCTCTTTCTTTCCCATACATCTTTCTTCTCTCTCTTTTTAATGAAGAGGGTAAAAATATCAAAATAGCATTTAAGTTTATCTTGAATTCCTAAAGTGACATGTATTGTGGAAAAAAAAATCTCTCTAAAAAGAAATGTATTGTGGAATGGAGGGAGTAATTAATAGTGTATTGAAATCCTAAAGTTACAAATAATTGGGGACAAATTTTTTCTCTAAAGCGATAGATAATTTGGGACATAGGGAGTATATACCATGAAGCATTTAATTTTAGTCTCCCATATACTTACTTTTCAACAAGTGATTGTTTTATAGAAAAAAATTGCTCGTTCGTATATATACATAGGGCTGTTAATGGGCTGGACTCGGACCGGATCAGGGCAGATCCGGATCCGAGTTCGATTTTCATTTCTTCTATCCGGATCCGGATCCTCACAGATCTTGAAAAGTAGCAACCGGATCCGAATCCGGTGGATATCCCGGATTCGGATAAATTATCCGGGCCTGTTTAGCATTTTTAGCAATAATTTTTTTTTTCATTTTCCATCAAATCACTTGTAGATTCCACCACCATGAGTTAAAAATGTAATATTTTATTTATTTCATCAAAATTATTGTTAGAAAATTGTAAAAGATGGAATATGATGGACAAATATAAACGATAAAATTAGAACATAGGAATAAACAAAAATATGAATAAAAAAAGATAGAAATTGGGAAAAAAAAAAAACCCAATAATAGAAGAGAAGAAAAAAGTTGGACGAAAAAGTAGAGGGAATATGGCGACTACTACATAGATGAATTGTTATGGTTTTGATTTTTCTTATTAAATAGCAAAAATTAATACGATTTTGGCGCAATTAGTTACCAGGTGAGTCCAATAACACCTCTCATGCATTTCTTTTTAAGATTATTATTAATATAGTAAAATATTTTAGTGGAACATAAATAGTTTTATTTTTATTTTGATTTAAATATATAATATATAAACAACATATAGTAATATATATCGGATAAAAATCTGTAACGGACCGGATAAGTCTAGATCTATATTCGCTCCATATAATTCGGATTACAGATCCTTTTAATCGGATCAGGTCCATCGGATCACTAATCGGACAATTATTCTAATAGATCGAACCAGATTCGGATCGAATCCGGATTGAAATCCGACCCATTGACAGCCCTATATATACATACATAACTGAGTGGCTTAAAGTTAACCAGCGTGGGAAAATATGATTCTCGAGCCCACCCCACGAACATATATTCTTAGAGTTATACGGCCAAGTCAAATATTTAGATTATTAATTATAGGCTTCAACTTTTGAATTATAGTTTAGATCGAATATTTACGTTATGTAATTTAGCATAAAAAGATTTTACAGCATATCAATATTATGTAGGGCTGAGTGATTCATGCAAAGAAAGTACATTATAATTCAAAAGGTGAAGCCTGTAATTAATAATCTAAATATTATAACATGGAGAAAAGAGGGAAGTGTATGAACCATCTTAGCAGTATCATTAATTATAAAAAATGACTCAGTACTCTCTCTCAGTCTCCACACACAACACAACACAACACATTAACACAACACAACACCTCTTCCTTCCTTTCTTGTCTATATTTGTTTCATCATTCTCTCTCTATCTCTAAAAAATGTGAGGACAATTAGAATAGAAGAAGAAGAAGACAAAAACCACCATCTTCGTAATCTTCATCAAATCTTCAGATACACTCACACACAAACAAGCACACGCCCACACACCAAAAACAACAAAAAAGAAAAAGAAAAAGAGCTCCCTCCTCCTCTCCCCCACCTAAAATGCTTCACACAATTCCCCAGTAAACACTACACACAGTCTGTAGTCTGTAGTCTGTACATACACAGAGATACACATACATACTGTAACTGGATTGTTATACTGTTAAATAAATGAGGTGCAGAAAACATCCAATCGATCTCAGTAGCACCGCCGGCGTCTGTGCCTCCTGCCTCCGTGAACGTCTCTTTGCTATCATGACCGTTCAAGCTCATCGGAAATCTGACGCCCAACAACCACCCCCACTTTCCTTCCCCCGCTCAGTCTCCCCTTATATTTCACGCAGAAAGTCAGATACCGCCGCCACGTGGCAGATCCACGGCCAACAGCAGCGGTTCTACAGCACTCCCCAGGTGGGGTCCACCGTCCAGATTAAGAATACTAGTAGTAAGAAGAGAAGCGGAGGAGGAATATTTTCCTCTCTCTTTTTGGGCCTTTTCAGATCGAAACCGGATTCGGATCCGGTTGATTCCTGCAGTGCTTCTTCTCCCTCGTGGTTTTCGACGGTCGTCTTAAGGAAAAAACATATTCGTACGTTCTCGCTCGACGAACGAATTACGATTGGAAAGCAACGAAAAATCTGCGGCGATCGTGACCGCGGAATGTCGCCGGCGAGATACCCCGACGAGGAGGACGATTGTGGATCGAGCGGCTACTCGTCGGAATCCTCCCAAGGATGGAAGCAGACTCCGCGGAGGACGCCGGCGGCGATGCGGAGAGGCGGAGGGAGAGCGGCGGGAGGGGCTTCGGGCTTCGCGTTTTGTTTGAGTCCGTTGGTTCGGGCCAGCCCGAACAGACACTGGAATCAAAAGGGGGTGCCACCGGAGACGTTGGTGGGCGGCGAATCTAGGGCTCCGTCGAAACCTTACCTCTCAACAACGTCGTCGTTTTGCAAGAATCGGTCACGGAAGCTGGCCGATTTCGGGAGGTACAACTCCAATCCCAATTACTGATTAATTTCGGTGACCGTTGACTTTGACCCCGCCGCTATTTACGGTTTTGCCCCCACTCGGGTTATGTTCTCTTCAGTTTGTAAATTTTCACTATAAGAACACTTAGAACAGTATACAAAAAAAAAAAGATGATAGCAGTAGTAATTTGTTTTAGAATTTTTGGAAATTTGTTGCTACAATTGTGGGATTACGTGTATGCCCCTAGGTGTATTTGTGAAAGGCTTGGGTTCAAGTTTTCAACCAACATTTTTAAGTGGGGTGGATTTTTATATAGTGCATGGTGCATTTGTTGCTCCCCATTAGGATTACAGTTTGAGTTTCTTGATGATTTGATAAGTGAGGTGGATTAAAGGTTTCAGCAAATGTGATGATGCCCAGAGGGTTGACTACTTGATCACGAGTCACAACCAAATCATGTCTTTTTATTTTGAGTGAAGATTAATGCTTTTTCTATTTTCTTTCTACAATGATAAAGTTCCATTTTCACTTTATTTTCGGTCCATTAACCATTTACAATTATTTTTTCTTTCTGAGATTGTGAATATATATAACATTACGTCTATAAATATAAACTATTACAAAAATTAGTTTTAAATTAGATAAATACTAACACTAGTGAGAGTTGAATCCAAGACGTGAATCCTCAACTTTAACCAACCAACATGCTACTGCACAAAGTCCATTTACAAGATCTCACCTGATAAGTTATGTAGCTATTTTGTTTTAATAGCTCCTCATCCTTGATTAGAATGTTGTTGCTACGGTTGTTAATGAAGTAAATTTTATCTCAAATCTAATCAAAATATGCTATGATGTATTAAATTTTTATTCGATTATAGATTCGATAAATTTGATTCAATCAAGAAGATCCGTAACTTGAAATATTTAAATTAAGACAAAATCCCGAGTCAAACCGATTCCAACCCGTCTTGTTGCTAATTAAGAAACTTTTAATAATTAATTAATTTTTTTAGTATATATAATATATAGAGTAGTATTTTATTTGTGGTAGTTAATATTTCTAAAGATTTGAAATACACTTAATTTGTAATTGGTCAAACTGGATTTAGACCGAAAACATAATCCCCGCGAGTAACATACCGTTGGATGAGTTTCAGTGAGTCGCGATCAAATTTGATAGTATATTTGTTATGTTGTGGGTTCACATTATTTATTAATAAGTGTGTTCAATTCAATCGTATTGGATTATCCACTTGAATACATACATACATACATACATACATACATGTAGATATTGTACGTAGTGTGTATGTATCCCCCAGCTACCAGTTGTCTCATTCTTTGCTAAGGGTCTTTAATTAGGGCTGTGACCGTTGAAGAGTTTTTATGTCACATAATAATAATAATAATAATAATGGCAGGGTCAGGATTGGTGTGGTGTATTATAAATTCTTGAATCTAACTCAACAAATTTCAGTCAGTCTTCTTCCTTGAATGTATGCCATTCTCATAAATGAATGGCATCCGATTTTGCACCTTAGCTGCTGTGGGCCCATACTTTACAATTCTACTTAATTCACATCATTTATACCAAAAAGAAATTTCAAAGTGTTTTAAAACGGTCATAAAATCTAGACCAAGACCAAGTTTCTTGAAACGCTGAAAAGGATATTTCCATTGAACAATTTATGAAAATAAAGAAACTTACTTTGAGAGAATGGATTGTGTGTATTTTACTAAACTTATTATTCTTGTACAAGTTTCGCCACAACATTTGTCTGAGTTTTGCTGGTTACATAAAAGGGTGACACGTTCACGGATTGAATACAGATCAAATTCTACTTTTGCTTGAGGGTACTAAATACGTTACTAGTAAATGAACACAAGTAGTGAAACCCAAATCCAAATTATATAATCAAGGTAATGATAATATCTCTTGCTTAGGTGCCATATTATATAAATGGCAATTAATATTCTTTATTTATTATGGCTGAGATATACAGGATGGGTTATTACTTAATAGGAATGAGCTGTACTTAGCCCACTTATAAAAGGTCAGGTTCCACGTCATAATGGATCCAAACAATGCTAGACAATGTTTTTCATGTAATTTTGCAATTATTACTTGGGTCTTTCTAATATAAGATTTTGTGGAATAATGGTGTATATAAGATACCCAATTCTAACCACACAAAAAATTCAACGATAAATTTGAGCCACAAATTTCGGTTAAAATGTCCCTTGATGATGTGGCATTGAACATGACATCTGAAATTACCAAAAAATCAAAAAATCCGAAATTAATAAATTGCCCTATCATAAATATGTATTATTCAGTCTCTCTGCTTCATTCATTTTCTACGTCTTCCTCCTACTAATTCAACAAAATGGCCACTCCTAATCTACCCAATCGCCCCGACTTTTTGTGCAAACAAAACTCGTAGTCCCCTAACTCCCACCGCGACGAGGCGCGGCTACGGCAGAAGGGCCGCCGCATACAGAGGAGCAAAAGCGTCACGATGAAGATGTTGATGAACTCAAGGCTTGTATAGAGCTCGGATTCGGGTTCGGATTTGACTCCCCTGAAATGGACCATCGATTATCCGATACTTTCCCGGCTTAAGGTCTTTACTACACTGTCAAGAATCAGTACAACGACATCGTTCGAAGCCTCCGCCCATCTCTCCTTCACCATCAGAATACGATACTTTATCTCCCTTAGGAAGCCCCCACACCATTTTCGGCCCTGGTAATTTCACTTTATGTATTCTCTCTAATTTATATTGTGACGGCCCGGCTCCGATGGTCCGTCGAATAACAGTCAAATTTTTTTTTTTATTTTTTAAAAGAGTTAAAATATCGAAACCTTTTTTTTTTTTTTTAAAACAGAAACTATAAATCAAAATTTTTAAGGCGGAAGCGTTTAAAAACAAAATAAGAACCATTTAAATTACGAAGTTTTTTGACGAAAAAGTAGTATCAGTTTTCATAGTAGAGGTTTAAAGCGGAAGCATTTAATCTTAACATATAAAAAGTTTTGAACAAAATCAACCGAGAGAGATAAATAAGTAATTTATGAAAATCTTGTATCTTTTATGAAAATATAAATCAACTTTAACGATTCAAATATTCTAAGCAAGGTCTTAAACAAAATCGAGAAAGAACATAAATCAATAATAAAATGTAACTACTCTCCCAAATACTAGGGTGGGACCGCAACCGTGATGACCTAACCGCAACCCGACTATTATTTTCCAGAACACCTGAAACTGAAAAGAATGAAACATGGAACGCATAAGTTGATCGTCCAACTTAGTGAGGCTGTGTGCGAAATTTGCATGGTAATGAGTGTATGCAACATATTATATAACGTGAGCATGTTATCAAGCAAATTAAGCATATATTCAAAACGGAAGAAACACGGAATTCACATAATCAAGAATTGCTGATGCCGTCCTCCACTTACCCTCCATCCTTATTCTGATGTCCATCCAAACACACCGAGTAAGGAGCGACCTTACTATCTGAAATGCATCGACATGTCTTTGCCAAAGTTTGTCCTTACTCCCCAAGTGTTCCTCCCCACTTGGATTGTAAGGCCAGGCCTACGGGTAACCGTGACAATCCTGCCGGCCCTTGCCGGCCAGGTTGGCATCGGGTCCATATACCAATCAAAAGGGGCCCACACAAAATCGAAAACAAACGGAAACATAACATATCAAACATATTTAACATATTATCAACGTTTAACAACTTATCAAATGCAAATCTTGGGTATGATGATAATTTAGTAAAATATATTCGCAACTAGTAGATTGGGATATAGCATGCATTGGATTATCATGTTGATATACTAAGGATTTCATGCGAGTAATGTCGACGTAACAAGTCCAATCTCTTTGTAACAACATGCAATAGAAATTATAATATAACACATGCTTTGATTATTAAGAGCATAAGTAAATGTTTGACTCGATCTACTAGCACATCGGACCGACATACAAATTCAACACACAACGCTCACCTTTGTCGCTTAGTATAGCGACTAAAACTCCACAAATGAAGCGTATCCGAAACCTGAGCAAGTACGTATACAACTTAGAATGTATCTAACAACCTTAATGAAAATCATACACAAGGACTTCTTAAACTAATACATCGCACAAAAGTGCTTAGAACTTACGACATCACTTCAATTAAGAGTAATTATGTTCAAAACTCAAAATACTAATTACATAAAATAGCGCCAAAACAACAAATTTTTCCCTTCATTTTTCATATTTACAAAACAGCCCCTAAACTTTTGAAAACATCCATTTTTGCAAAAATTTGGAACAAACTTTAAATCAAAGGATTTTTAACTAAACCCATATCGAAAATAAAATAAAAACAGAATATTAAGTATCTTGTTAATTCAAAAATCAAATCTTTAAAAATCCCACAAGTTTAAAACTTTTCAAAAATACCCTCATAGGTTTCAAAAACTTAATAAAATCAACTTTCTTGAAAGATAATTCAAGATCCAAGCATCTAAGCAATATTTAAAAATAATCAAGCATATTTTCACTATAAAACTGAGATTAAAAATAAGTTTTAATAACTTTTCACCAACTAACAATGAGAAACAAAAAGTTCTTTAATCATAATTTTTCTTCGGAAAATTTTTCAAATTTTCGATCTTAAAACAAAAGTGAACAAAGCTCTACATCAAATCAACTAATCAAAAGTTTATAAAAGTAACTATAAAAACAGCTACAAAACAGCGACTTTGCCCCCTTATTTTCGGATTTACAAAAATAACCCCAAAAGTTTCAAAAACTCCCTTTTTGCAAACAAACCCGGAGTAACTTTAAAACAAATAATTTTTAAGTAAACCCATACCAAATATCAAACAAAAATAGAGATTTTCAGTCCATTTTTACTCCAAAAAAAAAAAATATCACAGCCCTAACCCTTAAACTTTAAAAACCTTTCAAAAATACCCCCAAAGTTTTTAAAATTAAAAACATTAACTTTCTTACAAAAATAAATCAAGATCCAAACATATAAGCAATGTTTAAACAAAACCACATCAAAGTCATTAAATATCTAATATTAAATATAAACTCAACAACTTATAACAAAAGCTACAAGGATAAATTAAACTTCTTCAATATATACTTTGAAGAAAAGAAAGTAAAATCACAAATATTAAAGAACACATGCATAGACGGATTTTTACCCAAAGCAACGAAGGAGATGAAGCTCTCTTCATTTTCAGACCTCCGAAGGTGGTGGTGGCTGCTCCGGTGGCAGTGGTGGCGGCTCCGGTGGTGGTTCATAACAAAAGCCCTCAAATCCTTACTTTTCACCAATTTCTGACGTCTTCCGATTAACTTCGAGAGATTCAAACGACGATCCGAACGGTCAATATGTAGCCCCAAGTGTATAGGACCTTCACGAAAAATTTGAGGATGATCCAACGGTGAATGAAGACGGAATGGTCGAAAAACTGAGGCTGTGTAGTGAAAATCCGAAAATTGTATCTTTCTTGTGTTGTCTCTTTTCTCTCTCTTATTTTCTTTATACTATATAATGTGCATGTAAATGAGATAATTGAGAGGATAAAAATCTGATCTTAAGTGTATATGACAAGTATATACACATTGGGAAGAGAGGGAGACATAATGCTTAATTTTTTAATTTTACCAATGTATGTATACATTGGGTAGAACAATTTATCCACCCAAGGTCATGCTTTGCAGCTAAAGAGTGTGCAAGGAGAGAAAATAATTACTCTCCTGCAGAAAATCTGCAACTTGGGGCAAATTTTCACTTTGCCCCCTGAAGTTTTGAAAACTTACATTTTTGTCCCCAAAAACAAAATTTTTGTGCAACCAAGCCCAAAAATTCCAAAAAGGTCTTAATATTATTTTAAAGTAACTTTTATATTTTGGATTATTCAAAGTTCAAAAGATCACAAGATTTAATTAAATTGTATATTTTAGTTCAAATTAATGCTTAACTTCAAGAATAAAACGTGGCACATGAAATTGGGCTAAAAATCCAATCAAAAGGGTCCGAAATTTTTGGGGCGTTACATATATACTATTAGTTCTGATTTTTGAGTCTTTAATTCTTTGCTTTAAATATTGTTTGAAATTCGGGTTGTACTTTGTCATTTTCTAAGCTTATTGAGAGGAACTCAATTCTATCTTCAGAATTTTTCTTTATTTGGTGAAGAAGCGATACAGTGAAGATTAAAAAATGCCCCATTTTTTCTTTATTTTTTTTAGAGAACGATTAAGTGAGAGATTTAAAAAGGATAATTTGTCTTTAGAGAGATTTAAAAAAGGGTAATTTTGTCTTTAAGAAAATATATTATTTAAATTTAAATTTTAAGATGACACATGTCGCCAAGATAAATGCTATCTTATGTGCTCCCCATCCCTCGAAATCTCATTTTAGACGACCCCTTATTACTTTTCCCTTTCGACTAAGAATTGGTTATCCAATTTCTTACTAATTGGAAATGGAATTATGAAAAAAATATAAACAGTCTAGAAATTCTGTTGGGATTATGAAATACAAAACAAAATATAAACACATATGTATATAAAAATATATTTGGACATGCCATGCCACTTTTCAATTGTTGGTCGTAATCCGGTATCATAGATATCTTCATAAAACCTTTAAATGCGACGTTACATGTGTTTTAATGGCACAAAAATCTAAATTAAATTTTAATAAGTGGGTTTAAGTAATTAATTCAAAACAACCATATTTCTAGGTTTATGCCATTTTCAAGTATGACCATTAAGTAAAAGCTACACGTGGTGTTTAAAGATTCACACTTAAAATTCTTAGGTTATGCCATTTTCTAATAGGGTTTGTCTATTATGAGATAGTTGAAAAAACTATTTCCAATAAGATAGTTGATCTTCACCATCAAAATTTATCAAGATTAAATCTAGGCCACACAATTTTGTCCAAGGTAGAATTGATCAATTGGGTCCTTTAATTTGTTGGACAAATCTGAAAATGAAAATTTACTTTCATACCCTTATATAAATAAGCACATAACAAATTCTCTCATTTTTCTCTCCATCTTCTCTCCTCTTTCAAAACCCTAGCACCACCACCTCCGCCAAAGATTTATGTTGGGTAACTATGTCCGGCCACGCAACGGCCATTTTTGGCTTCAGGTTGCTGGAATTGGTTTTCGCGTGACCGGAACAGGCCACTCAAAGGCCAGATCTGGCCTTCGCGTGGTCGGAACAGGCCAGATCTGGCCCTCGCGTGGATGCGGCGCTCCGACCACGCATGCTGCGGCTCCTTCCAACCTGACGGCGCCGGATTTGTGGGGAGGGTGGGAGATCCGGTGGGGTGGGTGGTTTAGGTGTTGAAGATAACTTGGATTTAGGGTTTGGTGTGTAGGAGAAAATTAGATAGATTTTTCAGGGTATTTTTGTCTTTTTCAAAATAAATATTTTGACATAATTGAAAAATGGGACACTTGTTATTCCATGAAAGGTTATCTCATTTACACAACAACCAATAAATTCTCTTAGTAGAATGCCCCTTTCTAGTATATTTTTTTTATCTACTAAACTGTGTATTTACAGCTCGGACCGAAGAGTGCAAAGGGTATAGGTTCTCCTCAGTGTGATGTCTCCAGTAGGATTCGAACATGAGTCTCGCCTCTGGGAGTCGCAAGTCACTACCACTAGAAAGTATGACCATTCATAGCTATACTTATGTCAAAGATTCACATTTAAGGATAATAAGAATTTGGTCATGGTTAACTAGACATGATTGACAAGGTTACATAAAGCCTAGAGAATCTCTTTAATTTTCAGAAAGCTTTGCATATTGACTGTAGCCTAAAATTTATGTGCTCTCCTCCTTTTAGTAAGCTAGTGTATTCTGAAGAGGGTATAAAAAGCTAGCTTTTGGATGATCTATTTTATGGTTTAAATTTTTTAACTAAAAATGTAAGATTTGTTATCTTTTCCATATTATTAATAGATAATCAAAGGACGCAAAATACTCAAGAAATCTCTATATAATTAGGCCAACCAAAAATAAGATAATTAAAATTGGTAGTTGTCCTCATAATTGTTTGAGTTAAATATTTTGGGTTGTACTTCTGTTATCGACTATAATTTTTAATACACTATAAGATGATGTAATGAATATGACAAATTAGAGGTAATCTTTATTTTCAACGTTAATATATTTTAATTTCAATTCAAGCGGAGAAGTAATGTATTTTAAAAGAATTTTAAGGAATTATTAAGGATAAGTATGGATAAGTCAGATATGATGGTTGTTTTGTTCTGTAAATTTCATCTTATAGACAACTATTTTCTTAATAATACTTTCCAATTTTACTTATGCAATTCAACTCTTTCCGGAGTTCATTAGAGTTCACAATCAGAATCATTTCGTAAACCTTCCCTTTAACAGGGTGAATATTAAACTCAAAATAATATGTACTTTGTTTAATTTGTTTTTACAGTTTTAAGGTGAGTGCTTCCCTTTAATAAATTCTTTAATTTGCGACATTGATCGATTACACATGCCATACTTTGTTTTATTTGTTTTTATAGTTTTAAGGAGAGTGCTTCCCCTTAATTAATTCTTTGCGACATTGATCAAATACACATGCAAACTCCATGGATCAAAATTTCGTTTCAAATGTATATTACATTCAAATATTGGAAATTTTTCAAAAACAATAAGAAAAATTATAAAAAAAAATTACTAAATTAAGAAAATAACAGAGTTTAAGCCAAAAAGAATAGTTTCGAAATTATACCTTATTTTCATTTCTGTTAATTAAAAAATGAAAACTTTTCGATGTTTTCAACGGAAAAAATTGAAATTTTGACCCATAACAAACACCAACACAAATAGTTTCATAACTAAAATATGAACCATTATAATTGCTCAATGTTTCCATTTAAGTTGGATGAAACTAATGTCTAGGTAGAAGTACAAAAGTCCCCATGTCATACTATCACAACACCAAAAAAATGTAATAAAAAATACTCAATATATAGAGAGAATATAATTATGAACCCGAACCCAGACCCAGACCCTGTTGAAAAAATCTCATTCCAAACCCTGTGATTAGTTTCAGGGTCGAGTCTCGACTCGACCTTTCAAAACCCTCAGAGTGGGTCTTCACAGTGTCCAGATCCTGACCCGACCCTTGACAGACCTAATTTGAGTAGAAAACTTTTCCATACAACTACTAGATCCAGTTGTTAGTTTGACATGTTTGCTAGCTAACTTAAAATTGGACAAGTGGAAAAGAATAGTCTCATTAACTTAGCTCCAGAAAATAATACAACTATGCGACGACAAACAGAACACAGTGTACTACAACGATTATCTAATGTATCCGACTTAAAATATCACAAGCAAAATTCAGTTCTAAGAATAACAAGAACTTTACAAATGCGATTATCAGCAAGCACATCCTCCCGACTGTTGTGACTGAGCTGCATTTGAGTTGCTGGACTTAAGGTTGACATCAACCATATCCTCTTGCTTTGCTGACGAGAGAGTTTCCATTCCTGGCAAGGCTGCAGCAATCTTCCTGAATAGTGCCTGAAACGAATAGCATGACAACTTCAACACTCACAGACTATGGAAATTCACAAAATAAACGAATAAGAGCTGATTATTAGTCTAAACTGTATACAAATTTCAGTTTTAAATTCATGGGATAACCTCTGTGATGAGATCTGATTCTGGTGAATAAATGTCGAGTGCTGACAGGATTTTCTCAATTTACGCGAGGTGTGGGGGGTTACATTGAGTGGGGGTGGATTTGAATCACCACTTTTGGCTTTTTGACTATTGCTCTCTCAAGATGGTTCCGCATAAGAAAAACGGAAAGCAAATACGTAGGGAAATGCAATTAAATCTATGGAAGCATTGGTTAATAGTTTATGCATATCTACTCTCGGGATATTTTTTTCACTATCTTTTTTCGAGAACCACCTAAAGATAGTGAAAAATGTTGGGATGAGGCTGAATTAAGCATGAATGAAGCACTAGATTGTCTCGTTCATTATAAAAGTATTCTATTTTATGAACAAATTTAGAATTCATGACAAGGTTCAAAACAAGCTGTCTGCAAGAGAGTAAACCCACAAAAAATACATAAAGGAAGTTCACTAGATTGTGTCGTTCATCACAAGAGTATTAAAGAAGTACGAAAACTGACAATTTAAAAAATTGAATATCAGAAGTGAACTCGTTTGGTGTGTTACCTTTATATTGAAGCCAGCTTTAGCACTAGTTTCAATAAACATGACATTAAGATCACGTGCCTTGGCCTCTGCTTCCTCTATTGAAACTTGCCTGGAATAAATTACCGTAGATGGTTGAATGAATAAGAGTAAATATACAGAAAAAGTTTAATAGTTATGTTCACCAACCCTTACCAATATCTGCAAATATGCCAAATGTCACAATTTAATTGATTTTCTCAGGCATTGAAACAGTAATGACTTAAAAGGTAAAAATTGAACTCGTGAAAATCATTGGAAAAGTGAATGTGTTACATGCTACCGCTAAGGGAATATGTTAATGCCAAATTTAATTAAAATTTCTAATTTGTCTAAATTTGGAGGATTAAACATGTCTGCAACAATATAATGAAAATTTAAATCAATTTCAGATAGTTCATGCACTCATCTATCCAACACAACTGCTTAAGTTTCTAATAGCTATCTCTCTGCTTCATTAAAACCTTAAGTTTGAAACTGAAATTTCACAGGAATGCAATAAGAAAGAAAAGAAAACACGAGAATTCAATTGGATGAACCCCTGATGCTATTATCTACAAGAAAAACCACAAATAAATAAGATAGAAAGGTTGACATATCTTTACCTCTTATCAACCAGATCAGTTTTGTTGCCAACTAGAACAACAATAACATCACTTCCTCTCTCAGAGCGAACCTCCTCAATCCATTTTGAAGTGTTAAGAAATGTTTGTCTGCCTAATAGAAAGCAAAATATATATAAGTGCTATTACATGGATACTGCTCAATATGGAGTAAAATCCACACCGACAACAAGCAAACACCATCCTCTTAAAATTTAAATATGTTATTCAAATTATAGAATGAAAAAGAAACCCATACTTGCAACATCATATACTATGACTGCAACAGAGGAGTCCCTTATATAGCTAGGGATGAGACTCCTAAACCTTTCTTGTCCAGCAGTATCCCTGAACACACAAGATGAGAAGAAAAAGAGGTGTTACAACATTATTGAATACAAGCAAAAGAGGAGCATCTAAGTCCCAGAGAGTATGAAATGTGAGTTTAAATCCCGCGCAACTAAAACACCAACTTCATGTCTGGGTGATCTTGTTAAAGGCCAAAAAGATCACAGTTGCACAGCGATATAAATTTGGTCTGTCTGGAAATTATTAAACACATAAATCTTTACTGGGTTTATGAAACACATGAACAATCTATTCTGCCCACTGGAACTAGTGTTGCCCAACAGGATATGTGGTACTCCAGTTACTGTTAAAATTTCCTATTTGCTTATAATTATTACCAGTGCGATGTTACTGATCATAACGAAAATGTACTTGGACAAGATTCAAAGCAGTAACATAGATCTGAAGAGACATGCATGGCATCATTTTTATTAAGAATCATATCTTACCACAGCTGCAAACGTACAGTTCGGTCTTCTAGATACATTGTCTTGGAGAGGAAATCAATACCAATAGTAGCCTGAAAAGAAAACCAATAGCAAACAAAAAAGCAATGATTTTTTTTTTTATTTCCACAATCCTTGGCCTTTTCTTCTTACTTCTTGTTTTAAAATTTTTGGGTTTTTTTTTTTTTTTTAGTGGCCTGAGGCACGAAACTAATTAATACCTCAGCAAGAAAACAAAAATTGCTCCACTTATAATATAAGACTTTCCCTTCATTTCTATCTACCAACTTATCCAAACAAAGAAAGCATAAATAAAATGATGGCATAAATTGATGCTAAGATATAATGGTCATATAAATTGATGCAACAGAGACTTCGACAAAAAGCATGCCAAATTTCAAGTTTAACATTTAATGGGTGCATTTCACATATGAATTGGTGCTCCAATCATTGTTATTCATTCAAGCTTCACATTAGTTCAGATTCGTATCCTCCTCAGTACACGATTTCAATATCAACACAGAAATTGTACTTCTACATGTAAATATATAGCTCCAGAGGAGAATATCAAAGGCCAAACCATCCTACACGAATCTTACAATGCTCATAAATTCAATTAGGAATGTTACCTTCCAAATAAAACACCAAGTAACAGAAATCCTTCCTATTGTTCAAGTTTTCAACCAATCATTCCAAGTTTAGCAAATGAATCACTACGGAATTTCAAATCATCTAGAACCTTCCCTAATATTTAACTAAATGGTACAAACACCTATTTAATCCTATCTCACCAGCAAACAACACACTTGATTGAATCAGATTCAACGGATCCTTAAAATATGATATCACATTACTAAGCAATAAGCTATAAGATAGTTACCAAGGACCATCAGAAGATAATCTTAGATTTTTATCGCATTGTCCAAATGTTAATGTAAGATAATCAATTACTTACACTAAGATCATTAATATTAACATTAGATCACCAAAAATCTGCATATAACAGTAGCATGATATCGACAGGATAAAGTAAGATTAAAACTGATAAGATCCGTACTCCCAGGCATTTCGTTTCAAAGAAAATGAAATTCAAAATATCAGATTCAAACTCAACCATGATTGGATTGATTCCTTACCTGATAAGTATTATCGAATTTATCGTACATGAAGCGAGTAATTATACTCGTTTTCCCAACGGACTGATCTCCCAAGAACACTAACTTGTACTTCGCGAGAGCCGAAACCGGAGCCATCACTCAAATTCGGAATATGTGAAGTATAAACCAGATCGGACCTTCGGAATCGGATAGAGTGCGATTTTTCCGACGGGAGGTTCACGATCTCGCCGGAAAATGACCGGAGATTTGATCGATGCGCGTTTGTGTTTTTCGAAAATGAGAGGGGTTGCTTTACTTGTGAAAAATTAAATATGAGGTTTTATATGGAAGATCTGCGGTGGTGGCAGATTCTGTGAATCATGTAGTGTTTTTCAAAATATGGAAACTTGTAGACGTATATGCCTTTTGTCTTCAATTTTGATTGAAGCCCAAATGTACAATACTAGTTTAGCTTGAAAAAAAAAAGTTTAGCTTACACTTGATGAACCGTAGGATTGACCACTGCAGATGTTTGGTGTGAGTTCTTTTAACAGTCATGGTATGTGCAAATATTTTGTTTAGATTAGTGCTATTCCTACATCCCACAACTGGCACTAAACATATAGAGTCGCTTTTTTTTTTTTTTTTGAATTTTGAATTTTTTTTTTGTCATTTATACAATTTAATGTATATAAAAAAAAATTAATTATATGACACATAAATAATATCAAGAAAATATAAACCCTGTTTGTAAATATTAAATCCAAAACCTTGAAATTCTAAATTTTAAACCTGTTACACAAGTAGTAGGTAATATAATTAACTTTAAAAGCCTAAAATATAGGTTGTACAAAAGACTGTCAAGTTTGGGCTGTCATATAATTCATATAATCATTTTCCTTTTGTTTATTCGCCGCATTTATTTATAATGTAACTCAATTGTTTTTATATGGCAATAAATCCTTCCAAAATGTAGCATTATACATTGGTAGTACTTATTTTTAGGGACGAAGGTACACTTTCATAATATAATCATGTTCGAGAGTACAATTTACGAAATTAATTTGGGAGAAAATTCGTAAAAGAAGTGTTAATTAAATTTCATTCCCTTGTATTCAAATGTGTCGTGCTTTAGAGGTGTCGAGCTCGTTACCTAAAGCTTTAATATCATCAATAAGTCAATATATCCCCGTGAAAGGTTTCAGGTCCAAAGTATAGCTTATAACCGTCTTTGTGGCGTATTATGAGTTTGCAATTTGGTGTCCCAAATTTGTACCACCAATACGAAATATGTCACACCGAACTACCAAAAAAGATCGGCATATTAGTAGCACATCTAATCAACTAAAAATAAAAAATTAATTTAGCCGTTGAAATTCAATTAACTAATGTAGGAACAAAGGCTTTGGAATTTATTTAGTTTATTTTTTGAAAAAATATTTTAAAAAAATCATCAAAATATATATGCATTATTTATTTTATGGATGATATACTCCAATTAGAATACCATTTACAAATTATTATAATTAAAAAGTTGGAAAATAATAAAATATAATGGATCTAGGAGATGGCTTAAGTCGGATCATGTCTAAACTCTAACTAAGGCCTATAACTTTTAATCTAAACAATTATTTATATTCTTATCACCTCGAGACTCGTAAATCTAGCAATATTATTTTTAAATAAATAATACTTCTATATAGCTTTAAACGGAAATGTTATTTTCAACACAAAATGAAAATGAATTAGAAAGCCGTTTTGTTTTGCCGCCACAACAATTCCAATATTTGTTCTGTAAGTTTGTTACTAATCGAAAAGCAGGCACATTCCCAACAAACAAAAAACCACCACATTCTTTCCAAACTTACAATCGCAGCTGAAAAATACAAACTCACTCTCTCTCCAATTTCTACTCTCACCCAACACGATTCTCTATACGCAGCACAGTTTGAGTAAGTATATGCATGTATAATTTTAATTCCAATTAGTTTCTGAGTTTAGATTTAGGGATATGATTTGACATGATTTCTATTGGATTTCAATGTCATAAATCGAAAAGTATTGTGTGTGAATTTAATCTTGCTTTCTTTACTTAATTATCTGGAGCGATAGTGTGTTGGTAGAATACTAATTTCAAGTAATTGAAGTTTTTTTTTCAATCTGTATTGCATACTCTGATTTGATAAATGGATATAATGATGAATTATAGTACGGCTTTTATTTTAGAAACAAGTGTAATTGTTCTCTAACTTGTTTACTTTTCCTGCAGCACAGAGGATGGTTTCTTTTGAGACAAGTGATCTGAAGAGTGAGTAATTACTAATTAGCACTACACTATTTCTTGATTTCTCGACCTCTAATCACAAGATTTCGAAATTTAAGGGTTTCGATAGGGTTTTAATTAGGCTTCCTATGCATTATTTTGGAATTTGGTTGATTCTATTCGATCAGTTGTTGATTAATCAAGTGCACAAAGGTTTTGAAACGATACAAGTAATGTCTAATTTCATTTAGATAAAATTTAGCGTTTCGAGTTCTAGCAGTTTGTTTTCCTTAACTTGTGATATATGGTGGTTTGAGATTGCTCTATGTAGTGAATACCTTTATTGTTAACAGAGATTGGCCTGGGATTGACTGGATTTGGCGTTATATTCACATTGATCGGACTGGTACTTTTCTTTGATCAAGGGTTTTTGGCCATGGGAAATGTAAGCAAACTCATTTTAGTTCCCTTTCTGTTAATTAACCTCTTAATTATTATGTTACAATGCCTTTTTTTTTTTTTTAATTTGGGATTTTGCATGTGACGACTAGATCCTTGTCCTTTGTGGAGTGATCTTAACTGTTGGACCAAAGTCTGCCCTGCAATTCTTCATCAAACCACTGAATTTAAAGGTTCTAATTAGCCCCCTTTTTCTCTGATTTAGCTAATTTGTTTACTCTAATTAATATGTTTACTTACTCTACTTCTTTGGCTGCTTCTTCATCTGGACAGGGTTCTTTTTGCTTGTTTGTTGGTTTTTTCTTAGTAGTTATGGGATGGCCTATTGTTGGCATGATTGTGGAGACTTATGGTTTCGTTTTCCTCTTAAGGTATAGTTTGATTGCTTATTTTTGCCATAAACTTTAATTTTCTCCACTAATATCTGACCGTTTCTATCCTTTTAAATGTAGCGGATTCTCGCAAAAAATAGCAATATTTTCAAGGAAGGTGCCCATACTTGGTCCGATGCTACGTGAATATTCCTATAAGCCATCGGTGAGACTAAATTAGTAAATCAAACGTCTTGTGATTGTGTATATCTTGTTACTATTTGATGATCGATTAAACAAGAAAATGGTATAATCTGTTACTTCAACCGTGTAATCCAGCATATGTCATTAGATAGAAATATCAGAGAATACCATATTTAGATAGTTACATTAGTAACAATCAAACTCTAATATTCATATAGTTACCTCATAAGTTATTGATGAATTGCTGTTTAATATCTAACAATCAGTTAATTTAATTAGTGCACGTTCATAAATGTAATTTTTCCGGCCTTTCCTTTCTTGCAGTATTTTGGGCGTCAGAGAGGCAAACGAGTTCCTGTATGAATTCCTCATCAGACCACCTGAGAGAAAAGTTATCGGGTAGTCTTTCACTTGGCTGATGATCTATTGAACTTTTGTTAGTTTTGCATATGTGCAATTGATTGATGAGTTGATACATTGTGGTTATAATCTGCAATCTAGGTTGTCAAATACTAGAATCTAAACACAAGTTCCTTAATTTTACGGTTAATGATTTTCATCTGTTTTGGTATATTAGACTAAAGCCTGAACAGAAAGTTTGCACTGAATACAGTAGAAGCAATAAGCAATTGAGTAGAGAGTTATGCAGTTAATGGATTGCTCTTGATGCATTGGTACTATGATATTGTTTAGAGATATGTAGTGAATGGATTGCTTTTGATGCATTGGCATTCTGATTTTGTTTAGAATTTGTGTTCCAGTCTACATTTCTCAGAGGAGGACTCTCACTGTCACCTAAGATTATAAACGAAATTATGGTCTAAACAACAAAAATATTCTACCTTGTGTTTTACTCGATAAAATACAAAAACCAAACATTGTCTTACCATTTTGTTCATTTTATATTTGGAGAACTTAGGGTCTATTTGGATGGGTTTTGACTCGGTTTTGCGGGTCTCGGTTTAAAAAAAAAATGGTTTGAGTGGTTTCGATGAAACCCTTGAGACCTCATTTGGATGGGTTTTGGCTATTGGGTTTTGTGGTTTGAATAAGTTGAAACCCCACTTGGATTGAGTTTGGATGTTGGGGTTTTGGGGAAAAAGTAGGTGGTAGGCGTCAAATCAATGTCTTTTTTAGTGAGATTTGGGAGAAAACTTTGGTAGGTGTCAAATCAATGTTTTATAGGTTTGAAGAGTTTGAGTATAAATTTTTAATAGGTTTTTGATGATTTTATGGGTTTGGTGAAGCCTCATTTGAAAAGGTTTTGGCTCGTTCTCGCGAAACCCGCGAGATCGGGCCAAAACTCATCCAAATACACCCTTAGACCATCTCCAATGGAGTCTCTATATCCCAAATTATAAGAAAACTTATAAGAATTGCACAAAAAATGTAATCCAATGGAGTCTTTAAAAAATAAGACTATCTAAATTTTATAAGTTTGGACTCTCATATTTGAGAGTTCAAAGGGAAATTTTAAAAGTAAAAGTAGTATGTTAAAGTTGGAGTGGGAGTGGTGTGGTGTGATTAATTAAAAGTAGAATCTTAAAATATAAACAAATTGTTGAAGTGCAGAGTAAAAAGTGGGAATATATAATACTATTCACCCCTTAAATTTTAAGATAAGAGGCCTGAATGAGTTCTGTTGAAAATGGTCTTACTAGTTACCTATTGTTCGGCTAATTGCTAAGACCATGCTCCGTAGATCGGTAACCTATTTGGGTATATATTGGCTCGCAACAATATTCAGGTTTTCAAATTTTAAGATTTCGTATCGTGTCATTCAAGCATATATTTATAATTTTAAATTCAAAAAATGTTACTCCCTTCGTTTTTTTTTATTTGCATTTTAAAGGATTGCACACAGATTAAAAAATGTAATAAATAACTACTTTTTTGAAGCAAAAACTTCAAAACACCATTTTAATCAAATAATCACATCATTAATTAGCATTAATTACAAGCATTAACAAGAAATTGTAAAATTTGTAGAAAAAATTTATTTTACATTGACCTCCTAAAACGACAAATAAAAGTAAACAAATTTGTTTGGCTAGGGATATTGTCAGAGCAATAAATGTTGCTGCCAAAATAATTTTTAAAAAATTCCTAACAAGCCCCCAATGCTCAAAACATACTCTTATCAAATTTTAGTAATCGAGTTCATAACTTAATATAAATGAAGAGGTAAAATAAAATTAATTTCATAATTTTATAATTAAGGTAAATAAAGAAAAAGTCATATTTACATTACTAAATAGAAAGATAACTTTCAATATTAGTTGACTATGTAATTAATATGTTTTGACCATGAAGGATAAAGTAGGAATTTTTTAAAAATTTTGCTCTTGGCAGTTGCTTTGACAATATCGCTAGCGAAAGGACAAATAAAAGAAAAGGGAAGGAGCACCAGAAACTCGATATTGAACCAATTCAGAGATCAAATCTGGAAAACTTCAACCAACCAAACATATTTCAGCACAAAATTACATATATAATTTTGCATTCAAATAAAATTTAATTTACATTTAGAATTTCTGAAACTCACGTGTCAAAATATATTTAAGTAGAGTCAATTTTTTTTCTTCTTTTTCAGCCTCTAAATTTCTGCATATATTTTCAGTATATACCATTATCATTTTCATTAGCATTCTAAAATTTGTAAAGTTGCAACGCAACGGGATCCAGTCTAGAAATCTGAAACCCTCTTATACAAACACCCAATATACCTCTTATCAAAACAAAACAAGGAGATTTGCATTCAGAGATAACCGGAAGAGGACATGGCGTCGGCTTTGAAATCCACCGTTCTCCGCCACATTCGGGTCCCCATATACCAGACCTTAACCGTAAACGGCTCCCGACTGACGGCCGTCCGATTAATGTCGTCATCTCACGATGATCACTTGGACAAGAAAGAAGTTGCTGATAGAGTGCTCGACGTCATCAAGAGTTACCCCAAAGTTGACCCCTCAAAGGTTTACTCATTTTCATTCTATTCGCTAATTCACCACCCCCGTTTCTGTTGGTATAAGTTTCAATTTTTTCTGTTTATTCAATTTCTACTACTATTTGTGTTTTCTCTAGACTAATTTATTGTTAAATTGAGGTGAAGATAAATTAAATTGGTGGAATAAAGAAATCAAATTTTAATCATGTGCATCTGTTTGATTGCGCAATATAGATATTGGATTTTCTAAAATGGGAAGGTTTTGCTCTTGTATAAAGTGTATGGTGGTTTTATCTGATTATTTGTTGAGCAGTGTATCAATGAAATATATAGTTTGGATGGATGAGATCTGTAATTAAATGATAAGTGTAAAGAGGGGATTGCTGAAGGGAGGTGGGAATTTAGAAGAAGAGTTTTGGGAAGAAACTGAAAAATATCCATTTACTTTCCCTTTCAGATTACAAGTTGGGGATTAAATAACTCAGACAACTCAGGAAACAACGACATTGAATTGGGATCTAAACAAACAGAAGAGAAATCTGAAATCTTAAAATGCAGTGGTGCTGCAATGTTTATTTCCGTGTTTGTCAGTAACGGTCTGGACACACATAGCTTCTTTATTAGCCATCACCTGCTGCTACGTGTCTCCTGGTAACGCTCTACCAGCTTTTAATAAACCGATTCCCTTTTGAAAATTGATTTATGGATAAATAATTATAGATAAATTAAGGCAAATTCTTAGATTCCAAAGAGGATAAAGTAGAAAAAGGTTTTTAACTAGCCAAGTAATGACAATCAACTAACTGATGAGTGCCAAGTTCTGCTACCACCTTTAACCTCATTTGTTAACTCTTTAAATTTTCGAACAAGAACGTTTTTCCGTTACTGAGTGCTGTAATGAAACCATAAAACCACAGTCAATTTTCTGATTAATTAAGTCCTTTTAACAATGTTTAACTCCTAGGAGTAGGTGTTTTATTTTATTGAACTTAGATATGTTACATGTAGTATTATAAATTCTTCATTCAGCATCTGCTACGATGTGTCTCCTGATCACGTGTGACCAACGCCTTATGTTTAATTAATGTATCAGATTAAGTAAGGCAAATCCTTAGGCTCCAAAGCTGATAATAAATTAGATAAGGCTTTATTCGCTAAGTAAGAATAACTAATTGAGTCCTAAGTATTACCTACCCGCTTTATTAACCTCACTTAACTCTTTTATATTTGCTTTGTCTTTTTCTAACAATGACGTTTTTTCCTTTACTGAGTGCTGTAATGAAGCCACTGGCAGTTTACTCTTTAATACACCCTTTCTAACAATGTTTAACTTCTTGGTTAAGGTCTTTTATTTCATTGAACTAAGGTATCTTACATGTAGTAAAATAGTTATATAAATTCTTCATTCAGCATATGTTTCAATCCTGTTTTGCAGAAAATGCTGCATCTGCGTATTTGTTTTGTTTTGAAAAATACAATATTAAACGCCGCATTTATCTTGAAAGGCAATGTTGTAGGCTACTAGCTTTATACACCAAACATACTATAAATTATGAATCCCTTTTCTTTTCTTTTCTTTCTTTTTTTCTTTCTTCCTTTACCCACCTATGGCCTTATAGCTATTTAATTGAGGAAAATCATTTATTTGAAGCATCCACTTCATTAGAGACATTGCTGTGAATCTCTACATTTTAGTTGAACAACAGAAACATTGTAAAAGCTATGTTCATTTTGTAAATCTCATAAAATTCTCCATTTCTGCCATTTATGTTTTGTTGTCTGTGTAAAACATTATACCTTTTTAGTTGGAATTATGATATTCAACTTTTAATTGTTTATAATCCGGATCCGTCATCTGGGAATTAGTAGCAATTTTCACCATTTTCATTCTAACATTTGCAGGTGACTCCTGATGTGCATTTTCAGAAGGATCTGGGATTGGATAGCTTAGACAGTGTGGAAATTGTCATGGCTCTTGAGGAAGAGTTTAAGCTCGAAATTCCTGACAAGGAAGCTGATAAAATCGACTCACTTCCTCTTGCAATCGAATATATTTATAACCATCCAATGGCTAGCTAAATTATGTGGTTTTACATTTTGAATTCTTTCATCTCTTAATGCCCTAGAGACATAACCAGGTCTTTACTTTGACTATGGGATGTTGTAGAAATTTGATCCGGGATTGGAAATAATTTGGACTCTATATGATACAAATGTTCCATTGAGTGGAGTTGATTATAGCTATTGTTTCATTTGACATCATTATGAATTTGTGATTAATGGTGCTTTCATGTGTGTTGTGACATTGATGTTTTCATTTCCTGGCTAATATTTCTTTTTTACAAAAGAATTTTTTCACATACGGAAGATTTATTAAATATTTTTTTTATTTGTACTTTGGTTATCAACAATTTGGTTTACAGTGTTTAAGAATGATTTGAATATTTCTTTTTACAAAAGAATTTTTTTACATATGGAAGATTTATAAAATATTTTTTTTATTTGTACTTTGGTTATCAACAATTTGGTTTACAGTGTTTAAGAAGATTTGAGTCTTCATAAAAAATATTATGGTGTATGTGGATGGGTACCGCGAGATCGAGTTAAAATTCTTTCAAATGAGTTTTCGTCAAAATCATAAATCCATCAAAAATCTATTCAGAAACTTACACTCAAAACTCTTCAAATCCATAAAACATTGATTTGACACTTATCATTTATCTTTCTTTCCTCAAATCTCATTAAAAAAGACTTTGATTTAACACTTACTACCTATTTTTTTCCATTAAATCCTAACATCCAAATCCAATTCAAGTGGGGTTTCAACTTATTCAAACCACAAAACCTAATAGCTAAAACTCATCCAAACGAGGTCTCAAAGGTTTCATCTAAACCACCAAAATTATTTTTTTTAAATCGAGACTCGTGATACCGAGCCAAATAGACCCTTCATAATTTAAAAGGACAAGTGGGCCCCTCCCCCCCCCCCCCCCCCCACACCCCTGGTGAACATATTTTATGGTCGAGGAAAATTTGGGCCTGTTTGTTTGGCGTTTGGGAGAGTAGTGGAGGTTTGTGAAATAATCTCGATTTGCGTAATGTTGTTTGTTTGGGTTTTGAGAGAGTGGTTTGAGATATAAAGTAGGTGTAGGTTTTTTTGGAAGAATTGGTTGTAGGTGTAAGATGTGTAAGACTTTATGTCAAATCATATTTGTTATGTAAGATAAATTGTGTAAGAGATAGGTTACTTTATGTCAAATCAAGGTAGAGTTAATATAGGTTTTGTTTAGAGATAAGAAAATTGTTGTTTGTTTGACTTTTGAGAGAGTAGTTTGAGAAAATTAATGGATGAAAAATTTATTTCGGAAAATAGAAAACATGTTTGTTTGGCATTTCCCAAACACGAAAAAATTCTGGGAAATGCCAAACAAACAAGCCCTTTGTTTTTTGTGTGCCAGTCATTCTTATGAAGTGATCATAATATTATACATATATCGTGTGAGGATGGTGTATTGAATCTTATCATGATAATATTCTAAGATAATTTTGCCATGTGGATAATCATCAGCATTCTAAATTTGTGTCTAATTTATAGTTAATAAAATTTTCTTTAATAGATGTCACCTCGATCGTTGACCTTTTTCTTTTTCCTTCGCCTCTTCCCATTTTCTTTTAAAATCAAAGCCTAATATCCACCCACACAAAGATATACATAAGAACTACAAAGATAGTTTCAGAAACTATGAGATTAAGTAAAAGTCACTCTTCCCAATCCTATTGATCATTACTATTTCCCAACAAATGCATGAATAATTCATACACATGAGAAATTATTTTATGCATTTGTTACACCAAATCATCAAATATATATGGTGCAACCAGTCAACAACATGGTGACATGTGTAGTAAAACTCTATATCACACCATGTCTCAATCCATTGTTGAAATTGTTTTCAAAAGAATCAAAACTAACTTAATAAAGAACATGATGTGTTGTGGATTTTCACTGCACATGTCACCAAATAAATGTCTTGCTATACCATATTTGTTTTATAAAGCGATGCAACGGATGCACAAAATAAATTCTTCGTATGTATTTCATTTTGAGGCCAAACCAATTTTCAACCAACAATTTAATAGAAATTTATATAAATTAAATTATAGCACCAAACAAATATCAGTCATGTCTAAATAAATAGTTTAAATTTCAATTTACACTTAACCAATACATCTTGTAACGTTATCGACAAATCAAATAACAAATATTTTACACTTACCATGCTAGTCAAACGAGTATAGTCGAGACAACTACAACTTTCCAAATTAGGACATGAAATTGGTGGATTGAACACAAATTTGTACTAGAATTTTCCAAATCGGAACACGAAATCAGCCTGACCCAGTCTGAATGAAATTCATAATAGAAAGCGCCACAGCAGAAAGCTGAAAAGTGTCATTATTTCTCTTCCCCAACGGAGAAAGCACCCCTGATCCCCTCTCCTTGAAACCGTCCTCACAAGTGGTCGCCGCATCCATAATCGAACTTATCTGCACATTAGCGTCATCAAATCTCTTCGCGTTGTAATAACTCATCGCCTGTTTAACCGAGGAAGTCGCGTCTGAGAAAAGCTCAAAACAATCATCCAAACACTGCCTTACATAAGGATCCAATTTATTGTTTTTAATCAGTTGTTTGATGTAGCAACGGTTATCCGTTATATTGTAACGAATTAGTCGTATCGAAATGGTGCCTAGTCCTGACAGAGTGGCGCATTGGCTAGCAGGGGCTGCTTGAATTGAGGTTGTGCAGAAGTTGTAGTTTATGTTTGGGTCGTTTTGGGCGATGGTTTTGCAAGTGGATTTTATTAAGGTTTGGGATTTTGCGACATGGATTGTGATGATTAGGAAGAGGGGTGGAAGAAAGATTAAAGAAAAGGGCCTCATTTTTTTTTGTTTCTTTTTTTCTTGGTTTGGGTGTTAATATGGCTGTTTATTTCTTGTTTTGATCTTACCTAGGCTATGAGAAATGGCTTTTATACAGAGGAGATGTCTGTCTTGTGATGGTTTAATATGTCCAGTTGTAATAAAAAATAAACAAAAAACACTGTCTTCACTTGGAGAAAATAAGCATACCAAATGGGATTTTTAATTCTTTTCTCTTTTAAAAGATGTCCAAGTCTTAATTAAATAATTCATTTCCTAGACAAAATATTCAGTGTGGATTTAAATCTTGACTAATACGCCGCATGGTAGATTGTTTTTTACAATACGAGGTTAATATTCGAATTTTAGCATTGTCCATTAAAATTTTGACCACACTGTGTATTTTTCGTGCAAGAAAAATAAAGTTGGCGGAGGTTTTAAGCAAAATAATTATAGAGTTTTATCCAATGGTAAAGCCGGAATTTCCACTTTGATTATCTTTTCTTTTGTTCTATTCTTTTGGAATTTTCTACATCACAAATCATATATTATATGTGAAAGTACATCACAATTACATCACAATTATTGTACAATTTTTTTCATTTCAGATTAGTTTTGAATTAAATTTGAATAGACGCGTCCATGTTAAAATTGGAAAATGAAATAAAACTAGAGGATTGAGTTTCACCGCATGAGTTGGATGATCCTAACACATATGAGTATAAATTTGTTCTAGTTTTGACACAAAATTCATGGTAACGAGTGATATGCGAACATATGCCCTATATTTTGTCTAATTAGCGAAAAATTTCTATGTTATTTTTATTAGGAAAATTTCATTTGGGCTATTTTATTAGCAAAAAAATTCTCCAAAATCGGAGTATATGTTCTGTAAAAAAAATAACAGTTATAACCCTTCATAAAATTTAAAACATTCATATTAAATTAAAAAATGATAATAATCCTCTGTTAATTTTGAAAATTGACAATAACCACATGCTTCCTTAAATAAATGACAATATCTGCTATTATAAAAGCATGGATATTTCTTAACTTTTTTGTGCGGATTAAAATAACCTTATTTAAATTGTATGATATTTAATTAATTCAATGGTAAATATATAACTGAAGAAGTATAATTAGACATGAAGTCTCATTATAATTATCTCCTTCATAAACTCCTAGAATTTATAAATTCTCTCTTACATCAACTTTTTTAATTATAAAATATTCTTCTCTTATAATAGATAAAAACGAACCATAAAAAAAAATACTATTATTTTAAATAGCCCTAAAATATATATATAAATTATTACATTTTATTTATTTAAGTAAGAAAATGTAAATTTAAAGATTTAGTACAACATAAGTCATAAACACTCTAAATATAAAAATTAAAATGAAATTCTCTTCAATATCATTACGTTACAAAAAAAAAATTAAAATTCAATCGCATCTTACTATGAAAGAATAAAAAATACTTACGACTTAACTAATTTTACATAATATTACTTTGTCTAAAATGGAAAAATATAAAGAATAACCTCGATTTTTCAAGGAATTCTTTTCGTGAAAAACAGGTGAAATTGGTGGAAAATGGTGAAATCGATGAAATTTTGTGAAATAGATAAAAAAAAAATCATGAAATCATTGAAAACATGTTAAAATCGATGAAAATTCGGGTTAAATTGGTGAACACCAGCGAAGTTGGTGAAATCGACAAAAAAAAGTCTTTGAAATCGATAAATATATGTGAAATCGATGAAAAATCGGGTGAAAATCATGTAAAAAGGATGAAATCGGTTAAACGACAACATCAGTGAAAAGCAGGTGAAATCGGTGAAAAATGAATAAAGTTGATGGAATATGTCAAATCAATGAAAATTCAGGTGAAATTGGTAAAAAAAAACATGTGAAATCAGTGAAAAAAAATGTACGAAATAGGTGAAAACAAGTTAATATGATAAAAATGTGTGAAATCAATAAAAAAATAAAATAAAAAAGAGTTTAATCGACAAAATAAGGTGAATCCGGTAGAAAAATGGTTTAAAACGAAAAAAACAAAAGGACAAAATTGTTAAAACAATGAAGACAAGTTATAACCGATAAAAAACGGGTAAAACAAAAAAAAAAATTAAACTGGTAAAATTGAATAAAATCGGCTAAAAACATGAAAACGATGAAAAATGAATTAAAGTAATGAATTAAATAGGTGAAAAACAAGTTAGTTTGCTCTATTTTATGACATAATAAAATCAATTTTACTCTTATTTACAAAAAATATCCATGAAATTAACTAGACACGTATAACGTACGTGCACTTTCCTAGTAAAAAAAAAAAGAATTTTTTGCTAATAAAATAATACAAAAAGGTTTTGCCAATTAGACAAAACACATATAATGTGTTTGCATTTAACTCAATTATTGGAATATTGAACTTAAATGGAGGGGATATATTAATGTTTTCAAACATAGAAATTAATCATGATATATACAATCAAATTTCGACAGCTCAAGGTAATCAATTTGGCAGATATCCTATATATTTCGTAGAGGTTATGACTTAATTGGGTGCTTCTAGGGTGCGGGCAAGGTAACTCGCCCTCACATGCGGGACAACCCTGAAATCATGCCATGTGGCGCGCGTAACTAATATGTAACTCGGCGAGTTGACTCGGTCTGTAAATAGACCATTTTACCCTTTTTTTTAATTTTAAATAAAAGTTGAGATAATCTTCAATTAATAAAAGACATTTATAATCTTTAAATCTTCAATTAATAAAAGACCGCTTTACCCCCAATTTTGATAATAATTGACTTTGACAATTTTGCAAATTGACCCCTATATTTTTCGATTTTACGAATTGAATTATTTTGCTTCTAAAAAAATATAAAAAAACCGCCTGTCATATAAAAAGACCGCTTTACCCCCAATTTTGATAATAATTGACTTTAACAATTTTGCAAATTGACCCCTATATTTTTCGATTTTACGAATTGAATTATTTTGCTTCTAAAAAAATATAAAAAATGGCCTATCATATAAAAAGACCGCTTTACCCCAAATTTTGATAATAATTGACTTTGAAAATTTTGCAAATTGACCCCTATATTTTGCGATTTTACGAATTAAATTATTTTGCTTCTAAAAAAATATAAAAAAAACCCATGTCATATAAAAAGACCGCTTTACCCCCAATTTTGATAATAATTGACTTTGACAGTTTTGCAAATTGACCCCTATATTTTGCGATTTTACGAATTGAATTATTTTGCTTCTAAAAAATATAAAAAAACCGCCTGTCATATAAAAAGACCGCTTTACCCCCAATTTTGATAATAATTGACTTAGACAATTTTGCAAATTGACCCCTATGTTTTCCGATTTTACGAATTGAATTATTTTGCTTCTAAAAAAATATAAAAAAACCGCCTATCATATAAAAAGACCGTTTTACTCCCAATTTTGATAATAATTGACTTTGACAATTTTGCAAATTGACCCCTATATTTTGCGATTTTATGAATTGAATTATTTTGCTTCTAGAAAAATATAAAAAAACCGCCTATCATATAAAAAGACCGCTTTACCCCCAATTTTGATAATAATTGACTTTGACAATTTTGCAAATTGACCCCTATATTTTGCGATTTTATGAATTGAATTATTTTGCTTCTAAAAAAATATAAAAAAACCGCATGTCATATAAAAAGACCGCTTTACCCCCAATTTTGATAATAATTGACTTTGATAATTTTGCAAATTGACCCCTATATTTTGCGATTTTACGAATTGAATTATTTTGCTTCTAAAAATATAAAATTGGGGTCAATTTGCAAAAGACCGCAATTCATAAAATAATTAATTCATAAAATCGCAAAATATAGTGGTCAATTTGCAAAATTGTCAAAGTCAATTACTATCAAAATTCGGGGTAAAGCGGTTTTTTTATATGACTGGCGGTTTTTTTATATTTTTTTAGATGCAAAATAATTCAGTTCGTAAAATCGCAAAATATAGGGGTCAATTTGCAAAATTGTCAAAGTCAATTATTATCAAAATTGGGGGTAAAGCGGTCTTTTTATATGACAGGAGGTTTTTTTATATTTTTTTAGAAGCAAAATAATTCAATTCATAAAATCGCAAAACATAGGGGTCAATTTGCAAAATTGTCAAAGTCAATTATTATCAAAATTGGTGGTAAAGCGGTCTTTTTATATGACAGACGGGTTTTTTTATATTTTTTTAGAAGCAAAATAATTCAATTCATAAAATCGCAAAATATAGGGGTCAATTTGCAAAATTGTCAAAGTCAATTATTATCAAAATTGGGGGTAAAGCGATCTTTTTATATGACATGCGGTTTTTTATATTTTTTTAGAAGCAAAATAATTCAATTCGTAAAATCGCAAAATATAGGGGTCAATTTGCAAATTTGTCAAAGTCAATTATTATCAAAATTGGGGGTAAAGCGGTCTTTTTATATGACAGGCGGTTTTTTTATATTTTTTTAGAAGCAAAATAATTCAATTCGTAAAATCGCAAAATATAGGGGCCAATTTGCAAAATTGTCAAGGTCAATTATTATCTAAATTGGGGGTAAAGCGGTCTTTTTATATGACAGACGTTTTTTTTATATTTTTTTAGAAGCAAAATAATTCAATTCGTAAAATCGCAAAATATAGGGGTCAATTGGCAAAATTGTCAAAGTCAATTATTATCTAAATTGAGGGTAAAGAGGTCTTTTTATATGACAGACGGTTTTTTTATATTTTTTTAGAGCAAAATAATTCAATTCGTAAAATCGCAAAACATAGGGGTCAATTTGCAAAATTGTAAAAGTCAATTATTATCTAAATTGGGGGTAAAGCGGTCTTTTTATATCATAGCCGGTGTTTTTTATATTTTTAGAAGCAAAATAATTCAATTCGTAAAATCGCGGAACATAGGGGTCAATTTGCAAAATTGTCAAAGTCAATTATCAAAATCGGGGGTAAAATGGTCTTTTTATATCATAGCCGATTTTTTTTATTTTTTTAGAAGAAAAATAAGTGAAAGGGTAATTTAGGTATATTGTAATTTAATTAAAGTCAATAGTTACAAATTCATTTTGACCAAGTTACTTAATCAACGACCCAGATCAATCTGAGCCAAATGAACGACATGATGAGGCTTCCCGCATGTGAGGGCGTAACTCACATGCCCGCACCCTAGAAAAATCCGACTTAATTAATACTGATAAGATAGGATTATTGCATAGTACATGTCATTATCTAACGAGATTGTAGGTGACAAAGTAAGATATAATTTTTCATCTTCTTGTTCATGTGAAATACTAGTGATTGTTTTAACTTAATTACGAAGAAGAGTTTTTCCAGTGTACAAAAATATTAAATTTTCGATAACTAAAATTAGTCAATTCGCCCATATTTTTACAGTTGACATTAATTGGTTAACTACAGAGAGATTTTCAAGAAGTGTTGCCAATATTGAGATAACTAAGTATTTACAAGTTAGACTAAGGACCCATGACCAATGTTTTAAAAATTAGGTTAGATGGTTTGATTGGTTTAATCGATGGCAAATAATATGTTCAATTCGGATAAACCCACAAAAACATGTTAATGGATGTATAGGTGGAGAATTTATATAGTACAATCTTTGTACCAAATCATCAAATACACGTGGTGCATCTCACCAATATACTTCTCACATGTGGAGTGAGATTCTCACATCAACCATATTCTGGTCATGTTCTCCAAAATTATAGGAATTAAAAAATGCGTTCACATTGCCCAGAACATGAGTGATCACTCCACATATAAAAAGTGCATTAGTGAGTTGCACCACGTGTACTTAATGACGTAGTGTAACGATTGCACACATAATTTCTCGTATCGGTGAGAGCAATTTAATCATGACAACTTAGTCTCGTATAATTCAAGTACTTTTTTAGCATATTTGGGCCACCATTTCGCTTTTGGTTCTGAATTCTAAAAATTTGTTTTACCTTTGATCCTAAATACCCTTGTTTCATTTAATTTTTTCACCTTTGATATCATAAAATGATCTATGCTTGCATTTTTGGTCCCAAGTTGAATGAAATTTGAGTCAAAAGACCAAAAATGCAACATATGTTGAAAAATTGGGATCAATTGTGTTGATGGTCCTGTCCTAGCGAACAGATTGACGGAGTTCAATCATTTTTTTGCTTAACACTTTTTTTTCCTGTTCTTAGATTTGAATATATAAAGAAAAAAATATTTTTCTTACATAAAATTAAATAATAGAACATTATTCTTTATCATTTTGTTCATTTCATTCTACTTAACAATTTACTCACTAACATTCAAGAATCAAAATCATACCCTAAGTTTTTTTAACATAGACACACAACTGACAAATATATACATCGATATTGTGTAACGAGATAAGTAGATTAATTTAACACCATACATTTGATCTTTTATTGATCCAGAACATTTATAAGGCACTTTAAGTATATCATCATTTTTAGCCACACTTTTTGCTGAGTTCAAATTTGCAAGTTTCAGAAAATGATCCCAAATTTATTCAATGCTTTAAGAATGACATTAAAATGGATTTGCTTTAATTCCATTATTTGAGTGGCTTGTTTTTATGGCTGAAATAGCCATAAAGTCACTTGGCCCATCACTAGATCTACATCAGTTGTTTAATAGAGTTTGGGGTCCCCTAATTTCTTACTTATACGCATCATCATCAAATTAAGCCTTTATCAGCAGCCAAAAAGTACTTCAGCATTACATACTTTCACACTTAAAGCATGGGTTCCCTATGACTTTTAGTACTACCTCCGTCCCTATTTATCCATCCTTTTACTTTTCACGCGAATTTTAGATAAAAGTTAAAAAGGTAAATGTTTAGGTATTTTTACATATATACCCTTAAAAGTAGTTGTTAGAGATTAATGATGTCAAATTAATATTTTATGTGAGAGAGTATTTTTTAGAAAAATAATTTCATTACATGGCAATAAAAATTTAGGGACGGATGGAAGTATTAGAGGTAAGAAGGTGATTATAATTTATAAATGTGCCCCTTGGCTGGTTGGGCTGGGTTTGGTTAACAGAGTGTGACCAAAGGAAAAAAAGGTTTACATAACATCAAATCGGGTTTGTCTGAATTTGGCTAAAAGAGGTTAAGTTTGGGCTTACTCTATGGATGACACATTGTCTTATTAATATCTTAATAATAAATAAATAAATATGCTCAAGTTGGCATTTTTCAATTAGCCCAAAACTCAAATTTTAAATTAGCTACGCCGAACTCAATTTTTGGCCTTGTTAAGTTAGCGCAATCAGGAAAGGTTTTGGCATATTCCACCAACTCAACTGCCATTACCTAGAAAATATATGGAAAATGGAACAACCTAAATAAAGAAGAAATGATAACAAGGAAAATTAAATCTGTGTATAACAAAAGGATGGAGAAAAGGTACGGGATGTATGTTTGGCATTTTCTAAAATTATTTTATGTTTGAAAAAAATAACACACACGTGTTTTATATTTTTTAAAATTAATTTGTCATAACTTTATTTTCTCAAACTACTCTCTCAAAAGTCAAATAAACAATAATTTTCTTATCTCTAAAAAAAACTATACTAACTCTACTTTGATTTGACATGAAGTAGCTCATCTCTTACATAACTTATCTCACATAACAAACCTGATATTACATAAAGTCTTACACATCTTACACCTGCAACTTAATTCTTCAAAAAAAACTTACATATACTTTATTTCTCAAACCACTATATCAAAACTCAAACAAACAATATTACGCAAATACCAACAAGTGATTGGTCTAGTGGAAGTGACTAGTCACTACAAAGTAGCGAAACCATGTTCGAATTCCTGTTGGTAGAGGTTCTCACTTAATGTGTCCGACGCGCCTCAAAATGATTAAACCCCTGTGAAACAAAAAAAACGCAAATAGATATTACTTCACAAACCTCCACTACTCTCCCAAACATCAAACAAATATGCCCATATATATTTTTTCACTTTGAATAAGACTGATAATAAAATTCGTTCTTTATCATGATTTGACCAGTTATTACGGTAAATAAAAAAAATATGAACGGTAATTTTTTTTAAAGAAACGATCATTACATTAAGTATCACATATCAATGTCACCAAATAAAAAAAAATGATTGAATAACAATCAAATTACAAGGAAAAATCAATCCACAAACACGAGTATTAAACTACAGATAAACCTGAGAGTTGAACCCAAGACCTCTTGGTTATGAGGCCTCGATTTACCAGTGCGCCACGACCTCATTGGCTATCTAAGATTAAATAAATATTAGAATATTTTTTCACTGTAGTGATGAATTCTTTTAAACCTCAACCTAATCTTATCCCATTTAATTTCATTTTGATTCTTATTCAAAATTAAAGTACTATCCACGAAACAAGATAAAAATAGGATAATGAAAAAGAAGATAAAAACAAATCACAAGACAATTGGGGTCAAAATGCAATTAACGGAAACTTTAAACCCAAAAAAGAAACACTAGCCTATTTCTCCCTCCTCAGTCCCATACAAAAACTCAGTCACACCCTCAGATAAGGAGTCACACAAAACCCTTAATCCTCACTTCAAACCCCTCAAAAAGATAACTGTGAAAAAATGGCGAAATTAAGATCAGCAATGGATGCAGCATTCTGGGACTTAAACATTTCAACTCCAGTTGCCCTTGACGGTGTTGCTAGGGCAGTTCCAGGGGATCCCATACCCCTTGACGGTACAAGAGCCAGTAAAGCCCTTCGAATTCAGCAACTCTCTTTATTGTCAAACGGATTTCCTTTGGGCATAATTCCATCTTATTCTCCTTCTCCCAATCATAAAGAATTGGGCTCTTTTGCGCTGCAGTCCCTCCTCACCCAAGTCTCTATTGGAAATTGGTAAAACTCTTTTTAATGCAATCTATGTGTTTATTTGTATGTTCGTGAAATGCATGAATTTGGAGAATATGTTTTTCTTCGTAAGCCTTAAGAAACGATTGAAATCAGTATTAAAAAATTGTGTTTCTGGCTCAATTTGCGCTACTCACTTGAAATTGCTTCATAATTGATCATGGTAAGGGTGGTGAGATATGTCGCTAATGGGTTTGCGCTTTGACCTCAAGTGTTGTAAGTCTAATCCTAGACTAGCAGGGAATATAAGTTTACGCGGTTTGAAAGTCATTTTATTGCATTGAAGTATATCGATTTTATTATGTATGCTTAGATTCTTGTTATTAGTAGGGGTGTAACAAGTCGAGTGCTGTCGAACAACTCATTGTACTAAATTTTGTGTCGAGCTTGAAATTATGTCTTAGCTTGGTTTGATTGTTAAACGAAGCATGCTCAAATGAGCTCAAGTAGAGTATCTAGAATTTGATATGTTTACATGTATTTTGTTAATATTTAGCTTATCAAGTCGAGCTCGAATCGAACTTCAAAAGTTATCCAAAAAAATATGTTCAAGCTTGTTTGATATGTATAACGAACCGAGCTCAAACAAGTTCATATTGAATGAGCTCGAGTCGAGTATCGAGTAGCTTGGTTTGATTCTCAGCCCTAGTCACTAGTAAAATGAACATATAACTCCGTGTAGATAGGAGATGGAGTGTAAACAAGTACGTGGATATATAAGATAGTTTGTGTATGCACATTTTGTTTATAAACATGTGGATATGGATATGGTGATCATTTTTCAACTCAGACATTGTAATTTATGTCCTAACTCCGAGTTACAACCTTTGTTCTCTAGGTGGGTTGGATTAGTTGGGCAATTTCGCCCAAAGAAACTGATATCGTCTATTAAAGCTGAAGTCTCTGCTGCAGAGGATTGGGAGCTTCCTTTGCTTAAAGATACTGCAAAGCATATCCTGGATAAATCACTCTATGCAATTGGTCTCTGCTCACAGATAGCTTTAACATCCTCGTCATCTTTATTATTCAGCACCGAAAATCATGGTGAGAGGAAGAGTCGATACAACAAGGCCAAGCTTTTTCACAAGGCAAAATTCTCAACCTAATTCATTAGTTTCATTCATATATTTATCTTCGATTTTCCTTCCTTGTGGCTGCTTAGTTATTCTACCCTATTGTTTTTCAATTTCTGTTTCTTGTGTTTTTCTAATTTTCCCAGTGTTCCTATGATCCTATTGTTTTATCAAGTGCTTGAGTCTGGTCTTTTGATTTGCTTAAAATTAATTTCAGCTTGAAGATCATGATATTACTTTAGAGGCAGCATGGCCTGAGATATTTATTGACCGTAAAGGAAAATTCTGGGAAGTTCCTGAATCTGTGTCATTGGACTGTTCATCTCTTATCTCCGAGTCAGGATTGCGATACCGTTTTGGCATACATAAAAATAACGGCCTTCCACAGGCTGTTGATCCCGTTAACAGTGAAACACCAGTATCGTTATTGCCTGGTTTATGTGCAAAAGCTGCCTTTTCTTTTGAGAGGTCGAAAGACATATGGAGGCAAAAGGAAACGGAAGAGGATGTCAAAATAGAGACAGAAACGGGTTTTAATCCCTCATATGATATTCGTCTCAAAGATCCTCATGCAGCTATATCTGGACTTATAGGTAATATCAAGGTTTTGCGTATTTTTCTTTCTGTTTGAAATATTCTCCAACATTACTCATGCACATTTCCTGTCTTCTATTCTCTATTTCACGAGGAGTTTTGTTCTCTTATTACATTTAGGGGGTACCTGTGAGGCATGGATTGATAACGGAAAAGCTAAGGAAAGAGGTCGTTTTGGAGCTGATTTATTTGGCTCAGCATGCTACACTTTCCAACATGGCAAATTTGTAAATCTAATTGGAGATCTCACAAGGATAGATGCTCGTTTGGATGTTAGTTCAGCTTCAGCGCTGGCCAACAAGGTTGGAAACTTTTTCAGTGGGGCACAAAGTAGTCAATCACAAAATTCACTGGCTTCTCCCCGACTAAATTTAATATTTCAGCAGCAGGTTAGTTACATGATGTTCGCTTCATTATTTTTACAATAACGAGAAGCATGCATGGGGATGCATTATTGGGGTTTCTATATCTTTAGTTAAATTACTTTAGAAGAATCATGATATTTTTATATATAATGATACAGGTTTATGGGCCAATTGTATTTCGAGTGGACTCTAAGTTTTCTCTTGACTCGTCTGAGAAACACGGTCCTGGGCTTGAAGATCTGATATACAGCTTGAATTACTCTCTACGGCTCTTGCGTTCTGGGAAGGTGGTTGCATGGTATTCTCCCAAGAGAAAAGAAGGGATGATCGAGCTACGCGTGTTTGATTTTTAACAATGTTTCCATCTCTTACTATACTGTGAGTTGATATGACTTTTTAACAGCATGTTTTGTCTTATGAGGCATTTAACGATTTTGGTATGATATGAAGCTGTTTCTTACTTGGGTCTAATTTGCTCTTTGGTATGATATGGAGCTGTTTCTTACTTGGGTTTAATTTGCTCTTAGATTGCTGAACGTTGCTGTGAACTGTGGAGGCGGGCGTTTAGATATGGCTATGTAGTCTGTAATGCCAATCAATATATTCTGTTTCTGGCAATGGAAGAGACTAGCTGAAGCACAATATCTAAATCTCATTTTTGAGAATTCACTTATTATTTCTTGATTTTGGCCCATCCATCTGAACTGGAACTTTTCTATTCATCCAAAAAAAACCTTTATTTTTACTAAAATTATCAAATCAACATTCTTGTTCATTATCCAGGAACTTGTTCAATCTTACCATGAGAGGAAGATAGAACTTTGTCTTAGTTTATTTAACCAAATAGGATACATAGACAAGTACAGATATTAGGATTTACATTATACGAATAATGTGAACAAATTGTATGTGTATATGTTTTATACATAATGAAATAGAACCAATTAAATCTCATAAGAAAAAACAACTTTACCACGAAACAATTATAAATTAAAATTGTTTAGTTATTCAAATCAAATAATACACAACTATCATTATTTGCTTGATCCAAGAGTAAAACCGATAGGACGAAAATGATTAGAAACTAATGTTTAAGAACTATCTGGACTTCCATTAAACAGTTGTGATACGTTGAGAATTTGATTTCTAATTTTAAAATCTTCAACCGAAACTACCATTTGAGCCAAGAGGTTAAACGTATAGTTTAGATTGGTAAAAAGAAGTTTCAGCCTAATTTGTTAGGTTCTATACACATGCATGCTTGTATTCTTGTCAGTTAATGATCGTCGACGTGCTATGCAGCAAAGCTCCATAGAACATTGACAATAAGCTTGATACATGTCGAGTAACTGATCATCGGTTGTACATTTGCAAGTAAAAGATGAATTATCCAAGAATTTTCAATTGTGGATATATATGCATCCTTAAAATTTGTAATAATATCAAAAAAATCCCAAAATTGTTTCTCATTGTGTTCGGCTTTTTTCTTTCTTTGTTAACTATTACGTATATGTACAATATGCTAACCATTAAATCACTAAGATATACAAAACAATCAATTCAAAGTTCAAATACAACATTAAGTTCGATGGTTATTTGACTGAATTCGAGTTATTTTACACACCAGCCAATCAACACCATCAAAAGACTTAACCCACAGCCCCCCAACACAGGTAAAGGAATTAAACCAGAAGATAGAATAATGTGACGCCACATATAATTGAAACCCAAAAAATTTCATCAGGTAAAAGGTTTCTTATGATAAGCATACAGTTCAGCACAGTGATTGTCACTGATTCTCCAGATATCATATCATAAACTAAAACAATATCATCGTTAATATCTCAAAATTTTTAAAATAATGACCAAGCTTTTTTCCTCAATAATAAGTTTACAACCAACAATGGTTCTTGTGAGTCGTGAATACATTGAATTTTTTCCAGCATAGCTCAACCTGTTAGTCGATCACAGCCAACAACTCACCTGCTTTGCAGAAACAGTGTCTTGCATCTGTTCCCAAATCAACCTGATAAAACCATCATTATATATATGTAAATCTTTATGATATGATAACATGATAAATATATGACAAACTAAGTTAACAGATTAAATGAAGTTTGAATATGTTTCTATCCAAGACAATTGTTTGACTGATATAAAATTCTCAGAAAATACCAGACATGGGAACCAAACACCATATATAAGGCCCAAAACTAGTTATCAGGGCCGTACTGTATATGACCAACAAAGCAAGCTCCAAGCTCTATTTTAGATATTGTAACATTCAAACATTAAGATTTAAGACACATAGAAGTAGATAGAAGGGTTCTAATGAATTAAGGCTATCTTCAAAAGAGTGCAAGCACATCCTGTTCCCGTAATATGACAACCATTTGATTGAACTTTCTTAGACGCATAAAAAATCTATTACAACAAATCAATTAATCAAATTACATACCTCATATGCGTTTATGTCAGAGAAAAGAACCTGCATATAAGAAATTTCATCAGTTTCAAATGAAATACAAGGGGAAATGGGCATCAAAAGAACTATTACAAAAGCTGGAAACATTTTACATATGAAAATATCGAAATACTTCTCATAACTCACCTTCTTTCCAGCCTCGACTTCCCCAACCTCAGCACCCACAGAGAGAACCTGAAAATGAAATATTGCTTCATTCAAGGAACGAGGATCTAAATTCTATAATACTCCATCCTGCCAACATTTTAGTGCCTACTTGATTTGTCTCGGAGTTTTGAGGTAAGAGTTCAAAAGTAAGATTTTCAGATATTTATACATTTGTGCGCTCAATAGTAGTGGTGGAGAATTATCAGTGGCAAATCATTACCTTATGTGAGAGGAAGGTTTTGAGGGGGAAAACAAACGTTTTAAGAAAGAGAGTCTTGTTTTGGGACATCCCCAATGAGTACATATTTCTAAGAGCGAAATGTGCTTGTGAATTGTGAATCTGAACAATGCACAATGTTAGGAAAACTAACCTCTCCGACTAGGTAACGCTCAAATTTCACTGCTGACTTGGGCAGCAAAACTCCTCCAGCTGATTTCTGCAAGAAAAATGTTCTTATGTTATGTCTAAATAGAAGTCTAGAATATAGATAAGAATAAATAACATGAAGTGAAGGGTATGATTCAGATGGAAGTGCAAATGAATTGAAGTGGAAAATTGCAAATACCACAAGGTAGCCGCATGCTCTAAACAGTTGGATAAGAATAGGTCGATCAAAATGAAGCCAGTGGAAAATAACATCCCAAAAGTTAATCAACAAAATCAGTAACAATACAGACTCCGCAACAGCAATCAATGCCAATATTGGGTAGAAATTATATTTAGAGAATTTAAAACTCGATACAAAAAGATACATCCAGAAGATCATTGCATTTAAATTGTACTATTATCTTGCAAGTTAGAATATATTTCACGGTAATTCTGTTCCAATTTGTCAAGACACAAATGATTAAGTTCATCACCAGAAGAGTAATATGGGGACTCACAATTTACATTCATTCCTGAAGTTGTATCTCATTCTACAATACATAAGTACAATGTGTTTCAAAACATTAGTCTGGAAAATAACTCAATTAACAATGCCTTTGTTATTTCTGGAAGAATAATGAATCTATTTTTAATCTTCCCAAAAACCAACATAGTATAAAACATATACTGTTACAATCCAAAATAAAATGAGGGGAAAAAAAAGAAGAAGTCATATTCGTGAACAGCAGTACCTGAGGTAGCTCCTCAAGACGAATCAAAACCCTATCAGCTTGTGGCACAACCTACAAACACATTCCATTTTCAATTGTCTGCTTTTCATATATGTCTCAATCAAAACAAACAAAATTAGTAACTGTAAAAAGAGAAGAGAGAAAAAAACCTTGGTCGGTTCATATTTCGTTGCAATTGCATTGACTCTCAAAGAACTCCTCCGAAAACCTGCCCAGAAACCAAAACCATGAGCGTAATAAACCAGAAAAAGTGGGGCTAAAATGAAATTAAAAGAAATGTAGGGAAATATTTTTGAAAAAATTAACCTGTTGGTGCTTTAGTTGAGGGAAAGGGGAGGTTTGCTTTGTGAGAAGCGAATGGTTTAGATAGGGTAATGAAAGAAGACGCCATGGATAAGGGAAGTGAGAGAAAGTGGGAAGGTTTTGGTTAGTGTAATGAGAGATTGGAGCTAGCTTATTAGTGTTTTTACTGTAGGTGTGTTCTAGATAGATTGTTAGATTGTTTGACCCGATTAGCCAATTGGCCCAATAAGCCGTTCCAGCCACTTAAATGGGCTTTTGGGCCCACGGGAATCTACTACCGCGTCCTGAATAATTATCCTTTTTTTCTGGTAAGTTCCAGAGAAATTATCCTTATGGAGTTGGGACCTAACCACCTAATCATGATTAATTTGATCGATGAAAATTATAATATTCTTTTAATTTAATTAATAAAAAAATATGGGATGATAAATTAAGTTACTTTATTGATGAATCATAAATAAAATATTTGCCCCCAATCTTTATTTCCAATCATTTCCTTCAAATTATGCATGCCAAATCAATAATTGTAGACCCAACAAGTCACCAACATTCCATTTTAAGACCTTCTCCAATGTAAATTTTCATCCCTTCCCCCTCCTGTTTTTTTTGTCATCTCCAATATGCCAATCTTCTCCCTCTATTAAATTTCAATTAATTTTCTTTCCCACTCTCACTTAATAATAATAATAATAATAATAACTTCTTAAAAATTATAACTTTTGTACATTTTGTGTGATAAATTATAACTTTTAATTAAAGTTAAAAAATATAAATGTTAAACTACAATTCATTTAATGTTTCCTCCTCTTAGACAAATTATAAATTTATAAATTAAAACAAAAACTTAACCCTTTCCTACAATATTATTAAATTTCACACAATAATAAATTAAATTAAAGAAATCTTTTTTAAAGTTACATTTTTATTAATTAAAATTCCATATTCTTAAATTAAAGTTCCATTTTTAAAAATTAAATTAAACTTATTTTTATTAATTAAATTAAATGTTTTTTAAAATTAAAGACAAATTTTATTTAAGTTATTTTTTTTTTTGAAAAATAGCCATTTTTTAAATTATTTTCCCTAAATATAAAAAATGAATGAAGTAACAGGTTTTCGGCCACCCATTGCATGTGCACGCGCCCGTCCAGGGCATCATCCCTCGCGAGGGGTTGTCCTTTCAAAATTGTATTTTATTCTCCATTAATAATAGACAACCTAGAAGTATTTATAGAAGAAAGTAAAACATTCATAATTCAAATAGAACTCTGACACTCCTAACTTCAACAATATTACTCAAGCTATAACTCTAATACTCTATAACAATATTCTTCTAAGTATGTCTAGATATACAACTGCTAATTCTGCTAATATCCCCGCTCAAATTGATGTTGGTCGATCAAGCAACATCAATTTGTCAACTAGGAACTGATGTCGAGGACGAGGTAGAGCCTTGGTGAAAATATCAAAATCCGGTGTTCAGTAGAACTGTGTGGAACCGTAATCTCTTAGCGAACAAAAGCTTCCCGAATGAAATGACAATCCACTTCAATATGTTTGGTGCGTTCATGAAAAATTGGATTGGCAGTAATCCGAATAGCACATGTACTATCAGCATGAAGAGGAGTATGAGTAAGTTGTGGAATACCAAGTTTGCCAAGCAACCCTCGAAGCCATATAATTTCAGAATATGCACATGACATCGCCCTATATTTAGACTCGATGGATGACCTTGAGACACGAGGTTGTTTCTTACTGTTCCAAGAAATGAGAGCATCACCAAGAAACATACACCAACCAGTAACAGAACGACGAGTATCAACACAACTAGCCCAATCAACATCACCGAACCCCTCTAACTGTAAAGAATTCCCTGAGGAAAAAAATAAGCCATGTATATATGTCCCTTTAAGATATCGAAGAAGACAGATAGAGGCCAAATGGGTATGATTTGGAGCCTGTATAAATTGACTGACATGTTGAACAACGAAAGAGATAGCAAGTCGAGTAATTATCAAATAATTCAAACTACCCACCAATTGTCGATACATTGATGGATCAAGTAAGAGATCACCACCAACTTGATGTAACTTTAGATTGACCTCCATAAGCGTAAGTACTGAATTATAGTCCCGAAGGCCCACTAAAGAAATAAGTTCTTGGTTATACTTATGCTGATGTAGGAGCGTGTCATTTGGACAATGTTGAACCTCAAGTCCAAGAAAGTAATATAACGGGCCAAGATCTGTAGCTGCTCAATTATCTAAAGATCAGATCCCGTAATCACGATATCATAAGCATAACAATCCCAGTTGCAGTCATTCGAAAGAAGAGAGAGGAATCATACTGACTCCGAGTAAAAGTGAAATCCATAAGAGTAGTACGAAACTTCTCAAACCATGCTCGTGGTGATTGCTTCAAACAATGGATAGATTGTTTTAAGTGACAAACCTCACAGAGAGAGAAAACAAGCCAGGAGGAGGAGACATAAAATTTTCTTCGTTTAGATCACCATGTAAAAACGCATTCTTCACATCCATCTGACAAAGCGACCATCCTTTGGAAACAACCATGGCCATAATTGTGCGAACAATAGTCATTTTAGCCATGGGAAGGAATGTTTCCTCATAATCAATCCCATACTCCTGCCGATTCCCAAGTGCCACCAAATGAGCTTTATGTCTTTCAATAGAATCATCGACACATAGCTTGGTGGTGTACACTCATTTACATCCAATAGGCTTAACTCCAGTTGGGCATGGAACAATATCCCAAGTGTGATTATCCTGAAGAGCTTGAAGTTCGTTTTGCATAGCTTGGGGCCAACACTTTTGAGAAGAAGCCTGAGAATAAGACCTATGTACAAAAGTAGTATCAAGAGTAGCATGAAAAGCGGAAGAAAAAAATCCATACCGATTTGCGGGGCGAGATACCCGAGTAGACCGGCGAGGCTCTTGTACTCCAAGATCAGGAGGTGAGTCAGAGAAAGGAAAAGGTAAAATGACGTCGTTGATATACAATACCTGATTTAAAACGAGAAGAAATGCTAGACACATCCCTGATTTCAATTGTCCTTCACCAATCTTTCTTCAACATTTTTTATTCTTTTTCCCCCCTCCCCTTCCTTTTTCCTATCCCTGTACAGGTTAGAGATGCCCTAAAGCTAAAAAATGATTTTAAACTTGGCTCCATATTTTTGTCTCAAAAAAAGGAAATCAATCGAAAAATTCTTACATAGATCAGGTCTAAGAGCTTAGTGGTAGACCTTGTGATTGTAAATGCACCACATAATATATTTTGATGATGTCATGCTCTCATAATGTATGATGTGGTGCATTTACAATCTCACAAGGTCTATGAAAAGCTCATAGACCAAGTCTATGCAAGAATTTTCCAAATCAATCAAACGGTTAATTGGGTTGGGGCCACCACTTTCAGCTTTTGTCCTCGATCTCTGCAAATTCTTCTAGCTTTTTCTCTTTTCTTTCTAAGATTCCCTTCCTTTTTGTTCATTTCAAGAAAATTATTCATTTATTCCCCATTTTCTCCACTCCAATTCAATTCAATTAAAGACCTTTTTTTGGGTTTGGGATGGTCTTCTTATTGTCAGAAAGAAATTAACCCCCAGCTTTCTAAATCCGACAAAAGGCTATTATTGATTGAAAATATGATTAACAATTTTTTTAGTTACTTCCAGTACTGGATTGTTCTCTTTACTAGTAGTATTATTCTACTTGCAGCTTTTGTTTGCTCCAAGAACCACGGTAATAATCTGGCTTTTCTAATTTCCTTTTTTTTTCTCTGTTTAATATTTTCTGCTTGCAATTGGCCGGGTATTAAAAACATTTTTTTGTACTTGTTGCAATTTGAGTTCTAATTGGTGTTTGTAGTAATTTATTGGTCTAATCAAAAGAATTCATGAATAAGAGCATAATAATAGCCGATGGGTGGGTGTGATTTTTTCAGTAATTACTCTAGTTTCCCTTTTTACGGGGAAAAAATTAGCAAGAGTTTAATGAATTAACTATATGCAAATTAAATTAAAGATATAGATAAATGAGATGATTTTGTTTCTTGAATGAGGTAGGTTGTTTGAGAATGAATATAAATATAATCTACGCATGCAAGTACTTCACTTATAGGAACAGAACAGTGTTATTACTGCAATCTGCACTAACAAGTAACAGGCTTAATTGATGTCTGATTTCCATGACTGTTACTATACTCTCCTTAAATCTTAATGGAGGTATTAGTGATGTAATCAGAAAATGTATGAACGGTCTTCTTGACCTGTGTTATGCCAATCATATATAATCTTATACTACAATTTAGGTCTCTCGATAAACCTTTGAAATGTCGTAAATAACCTTCTACTCGTGAAACTTGTGAAATGCGAGAAATAATCTTATGCTGTAATTTATTGTTAGTGAAGGTCTTTCTACCCGTGAAATGACAAGATAACTTTCTAGTGCAATTATTTTTAGTAAAGGTCTCTCGACCTATAAAATGTCGGTAATAACCTTATCTGCTACTTTTTATTAGTGAAGCTTCTCATCCTTCCATCTATGTTATAGGTAATGTAGCAAATGATCTTCTTGATATCATAAACAAGAATCGAACATCCGAAAATCTTCCTAAGCTAAGTGACAATCCAGGCCTCGGGTGCATTGCTTTGCAATACGCAGAACAATGCAAGGTGGAGAACTGCAGCAAAAACAACACAATACATTGTCAGCCACACGAGGATGATTTTACCCAAGTTTTTGCCCCAAATTGCGGTGTAGAACTCCCCACTTTCGGGACCATATCAGGCTACATTTTGGGGTGCCAACAGAAGTATCTTGAACCACAAGAAGCATTCTCAAATCTACTTGTTAAAGATCAAAAAGCCTTTTCTATGTTGGGAAATAAAACATTTACAGAAGTTGGAGTAGGCGTAATTGGAGGACATAAGCATAAAGGGCCTTATATTTGGTGTGTTTTGCTTAGTAATAGTGAGACAAATACTACATTTGTTCTTGAAGATCTTGGTAAAGGGATTGAGCAAAAGAGAGGCTGTTATAGTGGAAGCAGTTTGCCGTGCAGTAGAGGACACAAGAATTTTGCTGTGTTTTTAAATTTATTATGGTTATTTTGGTTTATTTATTTTTTCATTTGTATCTTTCACGAAGACTTCAAGTTGCTATTGCCTTATTAAGGCTTCAATGTTAAATTGCTACCTTCAGATATACTATTAAACATAATGGGTTCTCATTGAAAATGGAATTTGCAGGTGAAAATTGGAAAAAATCATTGGCCTTGTTTGGACAGTATTTCTGGGAGCTTAATTTTGACATACAATTTTGATATATTTTCAAGAAAATCTTTTATAAATTCTATCATTATTGAAGCTTATGGGCAATTATAAATTTTATCAATTATTTTGGTAGTAAATATATAATTATCATTTTTATAATTTTTAAGATATAACAATTAATACCCAAATTTTAAAATTTATAAGATATTTTAAACATTACAAATAACCTTCAAAAGACAAAGTTGTAACATTTTATGGGCAAGAAGTTAATTCTAAGAAGGTGTCAAACCCTGATGGAGATTTTGATAATACCCAATACGTGGGGGAGATTTTTATAATTAGATATTGCCTCATGGGTATCCGTAATTTATCTAATTTCTTTATGACAATAAGAAGACCATCCCAAACCCAAAAAAAGGTCTTGAATTGAATTGGAGTGAAGAATATGGGGAACAATTGAATAATTTTCCTGGAATGAACAAAAAGGAAGGGAATTTTAGAAAAGAAGAGAAAAAAGCTAGAAGAATTTGCAGAGATCAAGTACAAAAGCTTAAAGTGGTGGCCCCAACCAAACTAGCCGTTGATTGATTTCTTTTTTTTTTAAGACTAAAAAAAATAGGGTAAATTACGAATACCCCCCTGAGGTAAGTCCTAATTACAAAAATCCCCCTCACGTATTGGGTATTACGAAAATCCCCCTCAGGTTTGTCACTTTCTTACAATTAGCCCCTTGTCCCTAAAATGTTCTAATTTTGCCCTTGGAGGTTATTTGTAATGTTTATAATATCTTATAAATTTTAAAACTTGGGTGTTAATTGATATATCTTGTCAATTATATAAATAATAATCATATATTCACTAACAAAATAATTGATATAATTTATAATTGCCCATAAATTCAATAAATATTGTAATTTATAATACAATATAAACTTTATTAAATTAAAATATCTTATTTATAATACAATACTATATAATTTTATTAAATTTACTAATTTAGAAAATAAATTCATTTAACTAGTGTGTAAAAAATTTATTCATATTTATAAAATATTATTATTAAAATTCCATTTAATTTAATATTATACGATTTAAATTGCTAATAAAAATATAAATACCTTTTCTTTTTTGCAATATTTATTAAAACTTATAGGCAATTATAAATCTTATCAATTATTCTGGTAGTAAATATATAATTATCTCTTTTCTAATTTACAAGATATAATAATTAGCACCCAAGTTTTAACATTTATAAGACATTACAAACATTACAAATAACAACCAAGGGCAAAATTGGAACATTTTAGGGGCAATGAGTTAATTGTAAGAAGGTGACAAACCTGAGGGGGATTTTTGTAATATCCAATATGTGAGGGGGATTTTTGTAATTAGGCCTTACCTCAGGGGGGTATTCGTAATTTACCCAAAAAATTATGGAGCCAAGTTTAAAACCAATTCTTAGCTTTAGCATGGTAATGGTGGTGTCTTGTTGCGTTTACAATTAGATCAAATATATGGTTTGCTTTGGTTTCGCGGGTTTCGATTTAAAACAAAATATTTTGGGTGATCTCGGTAAAATTTTTAAATCCCATTTGATTAGATGTTATGGATTTTGTAGTTTTGAAAAAATTGAAACTCCACTTGAATTGAATTTGTATGTTGGGGTTCAGGGGTAGGTATTAAATCAATTTTTTTTAATTATTTAGAAGAAAAAAAATAGGTAGTAGGTGTCGAATCAAAGTTTTATATGTTTCAAGAGTTTAAGTGTGAATTTTGAAAAAGTTTGTGATGAATTGCATGAGTTTTGTAAAAATTCAATTGAAAGAGTTCTGACTCAATTTCGCGAGACCCGCGAGACCAATCAGAACCATCCACATAGGCCCTTTTATTAATTTGACAAGCATAGTTTGAAGGAGATGATTGGAAATAAAGATAGGGGATAAATATTTTATTATACATTGATTTATCAATACAGTAACTTAATTTATCATAAGGATAATTTTTCAGGAAATATCAGAGAAAATGATAGGTTTTGGCCCGGTCTCGCGGGTTTCGCGAGACCGAGCCAAAACCCTTCCAAATGAGTTTTCGCCAAACCCATAAAACCATCAAAATCCTATTCAGAAACTCATATTCAAACTCTTCAAACCTATTAAACATTGATTTAACACCTACCACCTACTTTTTTCCCCAAATTTCACTAAAAAAGACATTGATTTGACACTTACCATTTACTTTTTTTCCTAAACCCCAACATCTAAACTCAATCCAAGTGAGATCTCAACTTATTCAAACCACAAAATTCAACAGTCAAAACCCATCCAAATGAGGTCTCAAAGGTTTCATCGAAACCACCCAAACCATTTTTTTTAAATCGAGACCCGCGAAACCGAGCCAAAACCCATCGAAATAGACCCATAATTACTTAGGACTGCAGTCCTAGATTCCCGTGGACCCCAAAGCCCATTTAAGTGGCTGAAACGGCCTATTGGGCCAATTGGTTAATCGGGTCAAACAATCTAGAAAACCTCTCAGAGTTTTTCTCCTCTTGTTGCGCTATACACCAAAAACACTAACCAAATCCTTCCCACTTTCTCTCACTTTCCCTTGTCCATCTAAACCTTTCGCTTCTCACAAAACAAATTAAACCTCCCCTTTGGCCCTTTCCCTCAACTAGGTTAATTTTTTCAAAAATATTTCCCACATTTCTTGTAATTTCATTTTAGCCCCACCTTTCCTGGTTTTTTACTCTCATGGTGAACCCACTAAGGTTTTTTTTCTCTCTCCTCTTTTTACAGTTACTGATTTTGTTTGTTTTGATTGATATATATATTAAAAGCAGAGAATTGAAAGTTGAATGTGTTTGTAGGTTGTGCCACAAGCTGATAGGGTTTTGATTCGTCTTGAGCTACCTCAATTTGTCCTTGCCGTGTCGCCCGCGTATCCTTGTCCGCCGCGAGTCCGACTCTGCATGTTAGTATTTTCGAAAGTATCCGTGCTTCATAGGTCTTCTCCTAATCCTTATGGTTCTTCTATTATTTGGTTTAAGTTTTATTTAACCATGAAGTGTATGTGGATAGCCTATAGATGTGTTTCAACATTACGTACTTTTCAAGATGCTCTGTTTGAGGCAGCAAGTTTTAATATAGGACTGAATTCAGTTGAATTTGGGAAGAGCAACTCAGTTTTTCAACAATTCAGTTCACTTTATTACTTTTTTAACTTACTACTTTCTTTAGTGAATGCTGCATCTATTTGCTAAGAATTAACGACATGCCAGAGTTTTTGCTTGCTATATCCACCATTTGTATTTCCATCTTCTTATTTAGGATAAAGCAATTCTATGCTTTGTGTCTTCACATCTTACACACAAAGTTCAAGTCCAGATAACCGTAAAGGATTTATTTAGCCAATTTGGTACATTCAACCCATGCAAAATTTTCTTATGTACTCCCGTTGACTGGAAGTTTGAACACGGACTTCTGCATAAGCATTAGGGTACATAAGATCAATCAGAAAATTTACTAGAACCTGAATTGGACCAAGAATGATATGTGAATTGTTTGTTGAGTGTTAGGATATAAGACCGGACCCCTATTGTTAACTAGAACGTGCACGCTCAATGATTCTTGTGATTTGTTTATTGCCATTGAATTGGTCTACGGAAATGTTTGGACTACTATTGGATCATAAATTATTGAAGGATGTTTGCGGGTATTTAGCAGAGGTCTAGAAGTTTGATACAGTGAGTTTTTTTTCTTCCCTTTTTAAGAGATTCAAATCAACTACCATGGATGACAAGAACAAGGGAGGAAAAGAATAATTAGGACTAAACAAGAGATGTAATTGCTAAATCAGATGCTAGGTCTAATTTATCATCAGTAGGATTATAACTCACAGTTCTCACCTCATCATTACTATTTACAGGAGTGTGCCGCAAAAGGCCTCGACCGAGGTATCCACGTGTGTGGAGAACCAACAAGAAGATATGGACCATTTCAAAGTCATTGAAATTTGTTGAATGTGTAAGGTTATTTTCTCACGTGTAATATATAGTTCTTGGTAAAAAGTAGTAGTTGATTAATAATCTGCATTTGATACTGTACATTTTTCCTTTCCCTTCCTGTTAACATATTTAAAAAAAAGAAGTGACTTTATTTATGTTGAATCTTTATAGATTAAGGGATTATCAAACGTGAAAGAGGAAGTGTACGGTGCAGTTGACTCCTTCATAGCTTGGGAATTAGAATTCCCATTGATTACAGTGAAGAAAGCATTAAAACCCTTGACAGTGAAAAGGAGTGGAATAGGACAATACAGGTATATTCTTGTTCTTTTTAATTTTATATCTCAGTTTGTGATTATTTAAATAAATTACAACTTGGGCCACAGATGACAAAATGGATGTTAAGCAAAGGTCAAGGAAGAACAATGGGAAGCTATTACTCTTCTTTACTGAATGTATTGGCTGAAGATGGAAGGCTTGATGAAGCTGAAGAGCTATGGAGAACATTATTTTCTGAGAATTTGGAAAGTATGCCTCGTATGTTCTTTGAAAGGATGATTTCAATTTACTATCAAAGAGAAATGCATGATAAGTTGTTTGAGGTATGTAACCCCTTTGTTGCTTCTTCTATATATGTTACTTATGATACTAGAGTTTCGTGATTCATTATGTATGTCGATATTTTTTGCCCAGGTATTTGCTGACATGGAAGAGCTTGGTATTCGGCCGATGATGGAAATTGTTACAATGGTTGGAAATGTTTTTCAAAAGCTTGACATGTTGGACAAATATCAGAAATTGAAGAAGAAATATTCTCCACCAAAATGGGAATATCGTTATTTTAAGGGTAAGCGCATCAAAATAAGAACAAAATATGCTGATAATGAGAATGACTCGAAGTCTGAACAGGAAGCTAATAGTATTTCATATGAGCCAAATGATAATGCAGAGGTTAGTTTTAATGAATGCGTTGAGAATGATTTGTTTGTGGTTGAAACTGCTGACTCTTCCAAAACAGATTGAGTATTGATATATTAAATTATCTGAATTCATTGTTTTTGAGATATTCAAATAAACATGTTAAGTTAGGTGAAAATATTTAATTATTTGCATAATTATCGTTGCAGCTGGGTAAAGTAAATATCACATGAAAAAAGATATGGTACTAACTGCAGGTCGAAACACTTGATCACTAATTTGTTTACAGTTTTTTAAAGTACATATCTTGTAGGCATAGTTGTTAAAGGCGAGCGCTTCGCTCGCCTTTGCCCGAGGCGAGGCGAGGCGAGCCCTCATCGCCTCGCCTCGCCTCGCTACGGTCATCCCCAAAAAGCCCCGCAAGGCGTCGCCTTGCTCGCCTTTGGCGCCGCCTTAAGGCGGTGCAAGGCGGCGCCTTTTGGGGGGTCCTTGAATTTTTTATTTTTTATTACTTTTAAAATTAAAGTAAAGTACCAGTTTTGCCTGACTCTCTTTCTAGAAACCTTATCCTGCCTTTCTCACACTCGCCGCCGCCTCACCGTCATTGGCCATGATAGTTGCAGACTGAATTAGGTCTAGAAGCACCCCGTTTCTACCTCTGTAATTCATTTACTTTTCTTTTTATTATATACTATATAAAACTCATATATTACTATACAAAGTGGGAACATGGGTCCACCACTTTACTTTCCCCACTTGTCTGTCAACACATTATCTTTGTCTACACATTAATACATTTTAAGTTTATTTGTTTATTTTTTGTTTGTCACTTTCTTATTTATCTGTGCATTTAATAATTAATGCATATTTTGAATTTACTTGATATATTCATAGACACTATTTATTCCAATTATTTATTTACATAAATAGCTAAATAATTTTGTTTAATTATATTTAAATACATAAATATATGCATTTTATTCAACTAGATATTAGTATTTACTTAATACATTGATGTACTTATTTTATTACTTATATAAATTAATGTATGAGTTTTATATAAGATTATATATACATATTTATATACTTAAATACATAATCAATCCTAACTTTTTATTTAACAACATTTTCTTAAATATATTAACTACATATTATTAGTTTATTACTAATAATTTTTATTCACAAGCGCCTTATCCCCAAAAAGCCCTCGCTTTTTGCATCGCCTCGCCTTGAGGCAAGGCGAGCCCTCATCGCCTCGCCTCGCCTTACGCCTCAAACAACTATGCTTGTAGGAGAATAAGATATTGATAAGGAATAATTATTGAGTAATATTATTAGGTGAGAATTAATGTACAAAATTTAAATTATAAAATAAATTTTTTAACTCATGTCTTGTGAATTTCATAATAAACATTGTTAAATTTAAATATTATATAGTAATTAATTTTGTTTCTAGTGTATGTTCCAGTGAAATTTTTCGGAAACACTAGGAAAAATTGAGAAAATTTACTAAATTAAAAAAGAAATAATGAGTAGTAAGAGTCTTAAGACAATCGATAGTTTTGTAATTAGACCTTATTTTCGTTTTCATTTATTAAAGAACAGAAAAACTTTCTGACGAAAACTACGAAATTTTTGATTCATGAAACTAATCTAGATGTTTTTACTGTTTTATCTTTGAATATTAATTATCACTAAGAAGATTCTTTATATTATCAACTAATCTATGTCCATGAACCCTTCAATTCATAGTCTTAGGGGATCAATTTGTTAGATTGTGTTGTACTTCACTTGGAGAATTTTCATACTGTATCTCAAATTAAATTTGTATCAAACTGGGAGGAAGCTCTACATAAAACACTTTGGATGAATTAGTCCTTAAAAGACTCTGAAATTCACTTGAGACAAAAGCTAAACAAATAGGTTTGTGTGTGATTGGGCTGGGGAGTCAAATACTCGAATTTTTTCATCGCATAGTTCAATTATGTTCACTCAATTTATTTTAATTTTTTGATAATTTAATATCACTCAATTTGCAAGTCGTAATTATGGCGTGATCTTTTTCTTTTGTTAATTATTGCGTAATCTGTTGAAAAGATACATATGTATAACATTAATCTCCAGCCTTACCTATATCTGTACACTATTTCAAAGCAGTTTTGACACCCAAGACCAGTGGTCCTCCCCCTACCCCCTTAGCTTAGTCACGAGTGAGAAGTTCCCGAAATGGAGGAGAGTTTGCTCTGTTCAATTTTCACCATTTTTCTGAAAGAAATTAACTCGTGCAACCAAATTCGGCAATTGGAATCTGGAAGATGATGGAGATTGGGACTCGAACTTCACAGTAATATTATTTTTCACCATTTCATCTTTTTCTCCTCTGCCGCTGCAAATTTACACAAAAAAAAAAAAAAAAAGGAAAGAAGAAAGAAGAAAAATTTGCATTGGAAATACTCCCTCCGTTTCAATTTAATTGACACATTTGGCATTTTCACACAGATTAAGAAACTTAATAATTAGTCATTTTTCTAAGATAAAATGTCAAAAATACCCTTTAATGATTGCTTTAATTAATTTCATTGATCTTTGTGCGCTCTACTTTATTGTGTAAACCTAGAAGTAAGAAAGGGTAAAATTGGAAAAAGATGCATTGGGAAACCAAATGTGACACATAATTTGAAACCGAGGTGTAGAAAGCAATGGCGGTTCGAGCTCCGGCGATAGGTATTGACCTCGGAACGACGTACTCGTGCGTCAGTGTTTGGCAACACCACCGTGTTGAAGTCATCGCAAATGACCAGGGTAACCATACGACGCCGTCTTGCGTCGGTTTTAGAGATAATGAGCGTCTTATTGGTGATGCTGCCAAGAATCAGGTCGTCATGAACCCGGCAAACACTGTTTTTGGTAAGATCTGTGCTCTTCTCTTGACTAATTACACATCTGAGTGTAATTTTGTAGTTACGGTTATAATTCTTCTGCCTAAATCTATTTCGATACTGAATTACTAGATCTCGCGAGTCTTAATATTGTCTCTATCTTGTCATGCTGCGCATTTAGGCTTTATCAATCAGATCTATGTATATCGTGTCGATTTATTTTGTTGGATGTACACTAGATCTGATTCCGAATTGGTAATTTGTACCAGGTGACATGATTTGAGATAAGTTATAATAAATTCTAAATTTAAGTTCAGTGTTCACCTCTAATTGTTCCTGCGAAACCATTGTTTTGATGATGGGAATCTGTGTTCGATCTGGTGTTTGGTTGTTTAAAGTTGTGGAAGTTTGAATGAGCATGCTTGGGAGTAATTAGATCAATAATTAGTTTGCATGTGGTGTTCTGGATATCATGAAAGTAGTATCATTGTTTTTAGTTATTATTAATACTCCGTGCTACTCCATAGATTTAAGATGCACTTCCCTATTTGCACTGCACACGGGGAGGAATTTTGATTTGTTTCTTCCTTGGTTTATTGGTCTTTCAAATAAACCTTTGTTTTTTCATTGCAATGTTTTTTATACTTCTTTTTGGAGAAAAAAAATATTGCATTTTCTGCCAACGATTATTATATTATAATACTTTATTTTCTTAACTGTGTTGTAGCCTGTAGGTCTAATATATGTTCATAGTTCAGCAAAGATTATAAATGCCTGTTTGTTATCTTGAAGTTCTATATTTGTTGATTAGTTTCATGTTTGGATTTGTTGAAATAGTTAAGAAATTTTTCTGGATGGAAATACATATTGATTATAATGTATGCAGATGTTAAGAGGTTGATTGGAAGGAGATTTTCAGATGCCTCTGTCCAAAGTGACATAAAGTTGTGGCCTTTCAAGGTTATTGGTGGAACTGCTGAGAAGCCCATGGTTGTTGTCAACTATAAGGGTGAAGAGAAGCAATTTGCTGCTGAGGAGATATCGGCAATGATTTTGATGAAGATGAGGGGAATTGCAGAGGCTTACCTTGGTTCAAATGTGAAGAATGCTGTGGTCACTGTCCCTGCATACTTCAACGATTCTCAGCGTCAAGCTACCAAGGATGCTGGTGTGATTGCTGGTCTCAATGTGATGCGTATCATCAACGAGCCCACAGCTGCAGCCATTGCTTATGGCCTTGACAAGAAAGCAACCAGTGTTGGTGAGAAGAATGTTTTGATTTTTGATCTTGGTGGTGGTACTCTTGATGTCTCCATTGTGACCATCGTGGAGGGTTGTTTTAAGGTGAAGGCCACTTCTGGGGACACTCACCTTGGAGGTGAAGACTTTGACAACGAAATGGTGAATCACTTTGTTCAACGATTAAAGAGGAAAGACATTAGTGGAGACCAAAGAGCTTTGAGAAGGTTGAAGATTGCTTGTGAGAGAGCAAAGAGAACCCTCTCTTCCACTGCCCAAACCACCATCGCGATTGATTCTCTGTATGATGGTTTTGATTTCTATTCCACCATCACCCGTGCCAGATTCGAGGAGATGAACATGGATTTGTTCAGAAAGTGTATGGTGCCTGTTGAAAAGTGTTTGAGGGATGCCATGATGGGCAAGAGCAACATCCATGATGTTGTCCTTGTTGGTGGATCCACTAGAATCCCCAAAGTTCAGCAGTTGTTGCAGGACTTTTTCAATGGTAAAGAGCTTTGCAAGAGCATCAACCCTGATGAGGCCGTTGCTTGTGGAGCTGCTGTCCAAGCTGCCGTTTTGAGTGGTGAGAGCAATGAGAAGGTCAAGTTCGTCGAGACTTTTGATGTCACTCCTCTCTCACTTGGTCTTGAAACTTCTGAAGATGGTGCTATGACTGTTTTGATTCCAACAAACACAACCATTCCTACCAAGAAGAAAAAGATTATTAGCTCCACCTATTCAGACAAGCAGCCCGATATGTGGATTCCAGTGTATGAAGGTGAAGGAACAATGTCATGGGATAACAACTTGCTTCGAGAATTCGAGCTCTCTGTCATTCCTCTTGCACCTAGTGGATTTCATCGAGTTTCTGTCTGCTTTGATATCGATGCCAATGGTATTCTCAACGTGTCTGCAAAAGACAAGACTACTGGCCAGAGCATCACGATCACCAATGATAAGGGCAGACTTTCCAAGGATGAAATTGAGAAGATGGTTCAAGAATCAGAGAAGTACAAGTCTGAGGATGAAGAACACAAGAAGAAGGTTGAAACTAAGAATGCATTGGAGAATTACGCCTACGGCATGATGAACACCATTAAGGATGCATCAAAACAACTCCCTGCTGCTGACAAGAAAAAGATTGAGCATGCTATTAAGTCATTCATGCAATGGTTGGATGGAAACCAACTTGCCGAGGCAGATGAGTTTGAAGACAAGATGAAGGAGTTGGAGAGCATTTGCAACCCAATCATTGCTAAGATGTACCAAGGTGCTGGTGGTGAGGCGCCCATTGAGATCGAGGATGATGCACCTACTTCAAGTGGCATTGGCAGAATCGATGTTGGTCGCGAGATTAAGGTCAACGTTTTATGGTGTTCCTTTTTTGTTGAGTTTATCTTTAATATTCTGCTTTACTTTTGGTGAATTGGTATTTTTCTATTTCATTTTGATTTTAATTGTGTGTTGGGAGAGTGTTGTTGATACTCTTTTTCAAAGCCGAACTAGACTATGGTTGTTGATACTCTTTTTCAAAGTTGAACTAGACTATGCATGTACATTGTCTAATAATTCTAGATGGTCTTGTTTGTGTTTCTGCTTAAACGGTGGTATATTTTTGGTATGGCTGAAAAAACAATATTCTTAGTTTATGAAGCTAATGTTATTTTTCAACTAAAGTACTTTTGTTATTATAGCTTGTTCTCTAGTCTGGCCTCCTTATTTCCATTTTCTTTTTCGAATTTATGGATGCAGAGTCTTGTCAAGGATTGTCAAATAGAGAAGGATCCTAGTTCAGCTTTTCCCATCCCCATTACTGATACAACCATTGCTGATGAAAACATGGTAAATCTTCTCTACATATCAATACATAATTACATGTGGTTTTAAGTAACCTATTTGCTTTACTGAGACCAAAATATGATGACATTTTGTTATGTAGTATTATTTTCTGTAATATCTTCATGACAAAAAAAAGAATTTGGTCAGGATGAATGTGGAAACGAATATATTATAATTGAAGACGAGGATGAGGAAGCGGAGCAAATGGACGAGGATTCCGAGGAAGAAGACCATGATTTTGAGGGGGTCGAGAACTTAGGCGAAAGGATTTCAAAAGATGGATTTAGAAAAAAAAGACCCGGTTCTTATGGTGATGAAATTTTCGAGTCAGGACTGGCTATTCGGCCCCAAAATCCTTATTTTGTATTTATATCAAGACCAAGACATACCCGAAATACCTTGGTAAAATTCATAACCATCACATATTTTATTTATATATTATAAGAATTTCACATGAATTCACTTTTTCTTATTCATTGCAGTGCATCCCCAAACATGTAGTTGCAACCAATAAATTAAAACTTCCGAAGATAGTTAACTTGGTTGATGAAAAGGGGAAGAAATGGGCCTCGAAAATGAATAAATGGAGGGACGGGAGGTTGTGGTGCAGCAAAGGAGCATGGATGGGCTTCTGCCGTGTGAACTGTGTCGAGACAGAAGATATATGCATTTGCGAGTTTATTCAAGGAAGACCCGACATAAAGATCAGTGTTGTAAAACACAAATGAAAAAAAGATTAGTTTTAATGAATGCGAATTTGTATGTGGTTCCAAAACAGATTGATAATTGACGTATGTTTTATTATCAGAATTCATTTTTTTTTTGGTTTACTTATCTGAATGCATTGGTTTGGATTTATTCAAACAATATATTAAGTAGAAAATAATATCTGCTTAATATTATCATTGCAGCTGGGTAAATACTTGGATGGATGGGCAGTGCTCAACATGGAAAATTTCGGGAACCATTTCGGACTTGATGGCATCTCCACGTTTGTTTCCGCGTGCAACAAATTTATTAACGTAACATACATAATTATTCTTTCAACTCAACTTTAGAATTAAAACTTTCTAACCACCAAATTAAAGTACATTTCACACTCCACTAAATTAAAGTACAACATATTTTAAAATTGTGTTCCCTAATTATTATGAATAATTATTAGTTAACACAAAAAAAAAAAAAAAGTAAATTATTTTAGTGGTTATATCGAACAAGATTAAAAAACAATGCAATACGCAGAACAATGCAAGGGGAACTGTAGCAAAAACAACACAATACATTATCAGGCTGAAGTTGGAGTAGGCTTAATTGGACATGCAAAATACTATAAACATTAATATCCCATTTCCAAAAGAACGTTGTTTTAAGCAAGGCCTTAATTCTGTCGAATTTCATGATGCTTTAATTGGTAGTCGGTACCATTTGATGGGCTATCTCATGTCGCAGTTCATGGGCTGGCCTAGGCCTCATTAAATATACTTTGTGTTAATTAAATAGTGATGACCAAATTTGGATCGCCCATATAATATTCATAGGCCACTTATCATAAGAGAGCGTAATAAATGGTCCTGTAAGGATATCTGGCGTAAAGGCCCAGGTTCCACTTGAACGGTCATCAACCCCACTACTTTCCTTTTTTTTTTTTAAATTCTGAGAAAGAACGGAAATCAACTTCAGAAGCCGTTTATGAAGTACAAATTTGTTTAGCTACCTTCTACCAGAAAATATTTGTACAAAAACAACGTGCCTTTTTTCTGTTCAATGCTACAAGGAAGGAAACACTTAGTAGGATTATTATTACTTTAATTATTCCTGATAGAAACTGATATTATAAGAACATATATATTTGGAAAAATGTATTTGAAAAATAAAAAATAATAATATTAGTTTGGCCAAAATAAATACTTTAAAAAAAAAAAAAAAAGTATAATGTTGAAATTCTTGGATAAAGTGGTAATTCTTGTAAATCTAATTCTACCCCAATGTGGAAAGACCGCGAGTCACACTACTTATGGATAATGGTTGCATTGACTTTTGATTGTTCCAACTAAAATCCAACTAATTTTCTTTCTGATCACATGTGAATTGGAGAGCTACAATCGTGTCAAAATCAAGCAAAAAAATTCAAACCCCTAATTTAATTCTTAATTCAAAACCACAATCCAAGTTTGGTGCCACATGATCACTACAACTAATTAAGCTAATGATCTTATGCATGACAGCAAATTTCCTTACTTTGAGAGAAATAATGCTTGCAATTTCGTCAGGCTTAATTTAACCATATATATCCTCACTGACTTAAAGTAGTATATCTCCATGTAGTTACAAAACAATTCAAATTAATGTCTGGTCGAATTAAATAAGTTTATCGCAGTTAAGAAATTACTATATTTATCCCCTATTCTAACGACCAGTTAAATTTTTTAAAAGAACTGACGAAAAGTTATGGATAGTTTGGGTTTTTTGCACTTTGCACCCTCGAAACATAAATTTAGCACTTTGCACCCCCAAAATATGAACAATTCAACACTTTGTACCCTCTTTTATTTTTCTCAAAAAATCTAGGGACAAAATAGGTAATTCATTTTTGGATCTTTGACACTTTGCATCCCCGAAACACGAGAAATGGACATTTTGCACCCCCGAAATAGAATTAGCACTTAGCACCCTCAAATTAAGAACAACTCAACAACTTGCACCCCCGAAACACGAGAAACGGACACTTTGAACCCCCTAAACACAAAATTAGCACTTAGCACCTCAAATTAAGAAAAACTCAACAACTAGCACCCCTCGTTTTTGGGCAAAGTTGACCACCGGGGTCAAAAAAACCTAGGGGCAAAATAGGTATCATTTTCTTTTTTCTTAAAATTTGCAAATACGATTATGAATACTAGAATATTCATATGCAAAATCTATGTTAACATATTTATTTAATGACCAATTTTTAAAATGTCCTCAAAATATCCAAAAGAATTCGAAAAGTTTTTAGAAAGTTAATACATAAAATTACTGAATCATATCACAAAAAAAAAAATTAAGATGGAGAGAGAAATGAGTATTCTAGTATTCATAATCGTATTTTCAAATTTAAGGAAAAAATAAAATGAATTACTTGTTTTGCTCCTAGGTTTTGTGCCCCCGGTGGTCAACTTTGCCAAAAAAACCGAGGGGTGCTAGTTGTTGAGTTTTTCTTAATTTGAGGTGCTAAGTGCTAATTTTATGTTTAGGGGGTTCAAAGTGTCCATTTCTCGTGTTTCGGGGGTGCAAGTTGATGAATTGTTCTTAATTCGAGGGTGTTAAGTGCTAATTCTATTTCGGGGGTGCAAAATGCCCATTTCTCGTATTTCGTGGATGCAAAGTGCCAAAGATCCAAAAATGAATTACCTATTTTGTCCCTAGATTTTTTGAGAAAAATAAAAGAGGGTGCAAAGTGATGAATTATTCATATTTCGAGGATACAAGGTGCTAAATCCATGTTTTGAGGGTGCAAAGTGTATATTTTCCATGTTTCGGGGGTGCAAAGTGCAAAAAACTCGGATAGTTTTCAATATTTACCCTTTATTTACCCGTATTGTATATAACTAAAACTTTGTTATTCTTATTGGTGAAACAAAGAAGGAAAGAGGAGGCGGCCATGGGATCTTTTAAGTCAATTAATGTCACACAAAAGTTTGTTGGGCGAATTTCTCTTTAATTTTGGCAGCAATCTCTTTTGTTCACAAAATAGGGAGAAACAAAGACAAGATACTCATGCGTGGAGAACAAGTATTGCCCGAGGGAAATGTGTAAAAGCTCCTGCTTTATTTTGTTGGATCAACTGTTTCTTTGGACCATATGTAATATATTGTCTCTTCCTCATATAATAAAACAAAGAAACTGAATAACTTTTTGTTAAAAAATACTGTATATGTTTGTTTCCTTAAGGCTATATAATAATTCTTAGAATAATATAGCTGTCAATTATATTTGTCACTATCATTACACCGGGAATGAAGAATGTACTGATAATTAGCTAGCCTAGGAAAGGGAAAGACTGAGAGAGGATAATAATAAAAACTGAATTGCACCCTATTAAAAGTTATAATGATAAAAATAAAAAAAATAAAAAAAATAAAAAAAAAACCCATATACTAATTTTATTAGTAAGAACTCCATGTAAAAAAAATCAACGGTGTACAGTCCCTGATGGCTCCGTTGTATATTTAATATTTTGTATGTTTTGTTAATTGAACATTTTACAGAGAGGTTCTTGCATCTCACTCAAAAAACTAGTAAAAGACAACATATTACATATGGCAACTCACATAGTCACAATAATTGTAACACGTACCGTATCAAACATATCCTCCCAAAAAATTTAAGTACACTAAACTTTTTTTTTTTTTTTTTCACATTGTTTTACAGTACAGACAAACATCCTTGAAAACATTCAAATCATATTTCATTAACAACCAACCAAAATCCAAATTAATTATTTCATTACTCAATTTTTTTGTTTACTCCTTGTAATTATCTGAATAAAAAACAACAGAAATATGTATTATATGAAGTCTAGATGCTACAATATTAAAAATTTATGCACGAAAAAGTCACTAGTTGTTGAGAAAGGGACAGACTGGATGACAAGAGATCCATATATATAATTGGGTTTGAACAAAATAAATTAAGGCATATATGCTATAGCTTAGATGTCCTAAAAACAAAACTAGGGATTCACATGTTAGTAGAAGATAGTTGGTAGACAATGGAATGTTAAAATTATAAAGTATTAAGGAAAGGAATTGTTGAGAAGCACATGTTTTTTGTACTCTGTATGATCACTCTGTCCTTGTTTCCTCGTTTACCAAAGGAAATGTTTATTTTCTTCTTGTAAGTTGTAAACAACAAAAACAACATAAAATGTTCGGTACTTAAGTGTTAAACTCAACTCGACCACATGACTACACTTAAATTATTTGTCAGGCATATTTATTACATGATCAAATAATACTTCTAAAAACTTAATCGATCACATATCTAAATACATTTGTATAGTATTGCGTCAGTGTGACCAACCTTATTTTATTTATTTATTTATCTAGTCAAGTGGTTAGTTTTGTTTTGCATCATAACATCAAAAACTAATTCAAGAGACATAAAATTAAATTAAAAAGAGCTCATAACGCCTCAAACCCAATAAAATGCGAAAGCACGACAAAAGAAATTTTCTGCATCCTAATGATATGTTTAACAATATCTCAAAATAAACAACTAAGATAAATATATATTATGATAATAATTTTCATCTCAGGTATGATCAAGAATTCAAGATAGACTATATAGGCATAGTTTTTTTAAGGGAATACAAAGATTAATCACGTTGTTAATTAATCTTGTTTACTACACCCAACAGATAAGACAATCAAGCAAGCACTAATATTGTTTCAAATTCAAAACAAGGAATCTTAATCACACGAGTTAAATAAACTTAATGTTAGTTTTGGTCAACTAAAATAAGAAAGTTTAACCTAAATTAATTATCTGAATCACCAAAGAAGATAATCACCAAATTGAAAAGGTAAATTCCAATAAAGTGATTGACAACTCAATTACGCAATAATTATTTGAGTTCACACCTTCCTCACATTACTTGAAACTTTGCTACTTTCCAACTAAAACAAATTCTATGTTGATTAGAGAATTGAATTGAATTAACCCAGTCATTAACAAATATACTATCAAATTTAACCCAGATATCTTTTGAAATTCTGTTCATATATTTATAGAAAAAAATTTAAGTATATTTGGCTAACCGCACCCCAGATTTTGCTAAAAATCCACTTAAAAGAAAGAAAAAAAGAAGAAGAAGGTAGTATTACTGCTCTAATCTAATCGTGGATAGCAATGGATGAGTGACTGTGGAATGTGGATTAAAAGGTTTCTCCAAAAAAAAAAAAAAAAAAAAACTGTGGGAGAAAACGAAATTTGTAATATAATGACGTAATTACCCCTAAACTTATGTGTTTAATGTATTGACGTAATTACCCCTGAAGTATGATAGAATTTACAAAACTAAACTCCAGAAAGCCACCGAAACAACTCACTGATTTCCTCTCCGACTCGGTTCGCCTCCAGATCCTCCGCGGCGAAGACAGGATCAGTCCGGCGGCTACTGCCGGAGAAGAATCTTCCAGAGCTCCTAAACGACATCGCACTGGATGAGAACGAAACGGACGCCAGTCTATCCACGTACTCTCTGAGCCAGTTCCTTCCTCCAGCAACATCCGCCGCCAAAGCTTCTCCCGGCGTCGGAATTCCAACAGACGATTCCTTATCAACCGAACCCGAAACTCCTCTGCTATGAGCGATCGATCCTACCGAAACTTCATATCCATTATCATCCACAATGTACTCGAAGGAGCCTATTGAATACGACCGCCGCTCTCCTTCCGCCGCCTCCAATCCACGGCGGCGACTGATGCTTCCGATCTCAATCCGAAAGCTCCCGCTGTTTTCGTCTCTAGAGTTGTTGTAACCGTTTCCGCTATTATCGGAGGAGAGGATCTTATCCAGTACATCGGAGTCCGACGGTAGGACTGTGGACCTGCACAAAGGACACGTCAGATTGGAGACGATCCACGCGTCGATACACTCGGCATGAAACGCGTGGCAACAGAGCGGCAACAAACGCAGCTGATCGTGCGGCTCAAACTTCGATAAACACACAGCACAGTCGCCTCCGGTTAGGTTTCCCGTAACGGATCCGAATGTGAAAAGCGGAAGAGAATCGAGCATACCGTTGGACGGCACATGGCACTGGTGTTGGTTAGAGCTAGCCGAAGCGTCGCTGTGAAGTACGACGTCGTCCGCCGAGGAGAAAGTGCGGAAGGAGCGGTGGAAACGTTTGGAGAGGAATCGGAGTAGGAGGTAGATAGAGGCGGTGATAATGACAGCGGAGGCGATGATGATAATAACAATTATAATGGAGGTCGAAGTAGAGGAGGACGGAGATGATGACGTGGTGTCAGGATACGGTGGTGGAATTTGCGTTATGACGGGTGGGTTGGTGGCGGAGCCGCCGTAGAGCGGTGGTGAGAATGGAATGGACATTATATTTTTGTGAGTGATTTTTGGAGAGGGTTTGGATTAGGCCATTGTAGAGAGAGGAGGGTATTTATTGTGGGTGGGGGTACCGGTAGAGGTGAGTTAACGAAGAGTGGGGATGTTGTGTTAAATGACCGCGAAGAGTGTTTTTGTTGGGATTTGCACGTGATTTGCACGTGATGGATTTTATTTTATTATGCCAAAATATAATTATGCTATTTTATTTTTATCTGAATATTCATATTCAAAAGTAATAATGTTATTTTATCTGAAACCCAAGCACTTTTTGTTCCTTGTAGCAGTATTTAAATTATTATTATTCTAGAAATTTTTTATTTATATTTATGTATCTGTTGTGTTTAAAGTATTATATTGTAAAAAAAGAACATTTTCTTAAATACAATTTTCAGTGTGTCCAAGTGTATTTGTAAATTTAGTCAGTAGAGCAAATTAAAATGGCTTTAGTTTAGTTTTAGTATGTGTAGTGTGTGTGAAATGAGGTGGTGGATATTGTGAAGAGAGGTCAGGTGGAAGAATTGAATGGAAATTAAATGAAATGAAATGAAATTGTGGGCAAAAGCCATAAAAGAGGTGGAGCAGAGAGTGACAGGGAAAGACGGAGAGGGATTATTAACTGGTTTTGGGACAATCATAAAAAATGGTGGGGTCCTCTTGTAATAAGGATTTTGGATTTGGTTTTGGGCATTAATTGGTATAATCACATCTTTTTATGGGTTGGTATCACCATTTTGGTTTTTAACTCTCTTTTCCCAACTTTTGCTCATTGAATTAAGCATTTAGTGTTTCAATAGCCACAGGTAAAAAATTGAGTGAGTAATTTTGATTATAAGATCTAGGTTTAAATCTTGGACTAGTTTCAAAAATTGATTCAATTGGTAAAAGTTGAATTATGTTAATTAAAGTATCATGGTTTCAATCTTACTTACTGGTATTTATCATTCATTATTAAGGGTGGACGATCGATTTGTAAGTTCAATATAAGTTTGTCTCATTAAAACTTCTTAAATGCACTAATCTCTATGCTATATTGGTTCGTTTAATTTTTTACATACTTTGCCCCTTCAATTACGAATTGCTTCATCCCCCTCCTCCCTAAACCTGTTTTTACATTTTTTTTAATTGAGGTTGATCTTATTGTTTCGGTTACAAAGAGACGATATTCTACATGAATAATGAAATTAAACATAAAGTTGGGATTTTAATTCAGTATAATTACTCCATTTTGACACAATGAGAGATTACCAGAAATAGAATTTTATTTCACTTAATAAATTAAAAATGTACATGCATGATTACCTATTAATTATTGTGATCAATATGACTCCATAAAAAAATCTTGCAATGTCACTGAAACAACACAATTCAATTCATGAGCTTTTTTTTTTATCTAAATCTTGTTTAGTCACTGACAAATGGTCTACTTGGGCACAAGTTGTTGTTAGAGGGAGTATATTGATGCAATAAAATAATTAGTTAGGTCGTTAAGTGTACAACAATAAATTGAAGGGGGTAAAATAATATTTATCCAATATATAGGATAAATACAAAATATAGGTAATTAGAGCTCTATTTAAAAAAAAATTGAGAAATTAGAGCTCTATTAAGAACCTTCAATTTATAACAGTTAGAGATTCATATTGATAATTACCAGATGTCATTATTGAACAATCATGATGATTTATAAAGTCATGGATGTATAGCCTATAGAACTATAATTGCAAGATTGTTTCATGTAATTCAAGGCAATTTTCATAATCATGACACAATAATTTTATTTTATTTTTTCGAAAGAAAAAAAAAACATGGAAATCAACTAAATACAAAAATATGCTAAGCACTTAAATTACTCTGACAATCAAAGTTGTGTTGTATTTCTAAATTTTCAAGATTGACCCTTTAATTAGTCTCGTAATTACTCCTTGCCAAGTTCGTTAATAATTAAACTTTTGACCAATGGTCTTTCAGAATCCAGAGAAAAACAGGCTAGTTAATGCAAAATACACATTTAATACTATAAAATAAATTAGAAATAAATTTCAAGTTTAATGTTTGAAGATTTTGACACGTTCATCAAATTTCTAACAAAAATTTGGCTACGTGCAATGCAACGGTGCAAGTGCAACAAAAAGAAAATACCACATGCACCCACTGATTTAAGCTTTGTGAGAATTGTTCCTTAAGTACGTATTAACATTATTTCCTAAATTCTTATGAAATACTCCAATTGCTATTGTTATGGAGTTATTGTCTCATTCATATAAATTTGGGTTAATAAAAAACAGGATTGACTTTTTTCAGATTTAGTTTATTAAACTGAAAGAATACCTTCATAATTAGTATAATTTCTTTTCATATATCTCATTTAGGTTTTCTTTAATACATACTCACTACAAGAAAATTGAGCTTAAGTGACAAAAAATTAAGTGATAATGTGGAAGTTGTCACTCTTTGTATGTATTTAGTGATAAAAATATTAAGTTTGTCATAATAATAATGGTGACAAGTGCAATAGTGACAATATATGTTTTTAAGTTGTCACTAATAGCTATTAATGACAAATATATGGTGACTTAAGTTGTCATTATTGACAATTAGCGACACCCTTTTAGTGATAACCTAGTGACAATAAATATTGTCACTATGGTTTAGTGATAACTTTTTAGTTGTCACTTTTGGGGTATCGCTAAATGTCAATAGTGACAACTTTTTTACAATTCTTGTCACTAGTATGTTTATGAAAACCATTTAAGTGACAATATTTGAGTTGTTGTCACTTAATATATATAAGAAGTGACAACTTTAACATTGTCACATAAAATTTTATCACTAAACTTTAATTTTTTTGTAGTGACTAGGCAATAGCATATATAGATTTATTCTTATCTTTGCAATTATTGAATTCCTTTCTATAGTGTAATCAGTTCCAATATAATCAACTTAGTTAAAATATTGAGAAACTTCTAATTTTGTTTTGCTCAAGTTCATAACTCATATGCATTGGAGTTATTTAATTTAAAAAAGGAATTGATGTTTGAAATATAAAACAAAATATTTTATTATATTATTGTTAACTATGAGCATGTTGAAATTGGCTATATACTATCACATATAATGTGAATTCTATAGTTTAATATATACTAGTGTCTAGTGATTGATTTACATTATAATTTTATTGTTATTCGATATATTTTATGATTTAGTTGTAATGATAGTTCATCTAAAAAATATCGCATAATCTTACCTCCCTAGCTAGTCAATAGCTCTAACCATTCTGATCACTTAACTATCTTTATACATGGATCGAGATTAAACTAAAATTTGAATCTATTGAATAATCAGATTTTATTATATTCATATTTGTTGAAATCCCCATCCTTGAAATTTTAACCCTTGTCTATAACAAGCTATATTATCGTCAAAAAAATTTCAACAACTCAAGTTAATTAATTTTATTCATTGTTAATTAAGCTTCAAAACATAAAAGATCAATATTAAAAGAACAAATTAACCTCTTGCTTTGAATTTATTGATTAAATGTAGAGGTAAAACATTGATGTTGAGAACAGACCAAACTTAATTATGTCATGTTGTTTGTACTTTGATAAATTTCTGATTTAATGATATTAATGTAATTATATTATTAATATAATGGCGGTTTCTCTAAAAAAATATAAAAGCATTAAAGAATAAAACGAGATTATAATCAATTCGGGTTTTGTTAAGCTGGCAATGAAATAATAGTTGATGTCACTCGTATAAATTAATAACAAAGCAAAACTGTGCATATCCATAAAACTGTTTACTATTTTTTTATATCATCAAATATAAACTAGCATTCTATTTGGAACTTTAAAAGAAAAATTAACATAAATCTATATTTGCTCCATATCTTTTTAATAACTCTTAATCAAATTTATGGCCTCATACTTAGGCCAGAAGTAATTACATGAATATTATGCAGAATAAGTGGATAAGAAGCTAACTGCAAATTAGCTACTTGCCAAAAGGCTAGCCAGTTTGACTTAATTGCTTGAACACTTTGGCTTTTGAAAAGTAAATTTAGATAAAACCAGAAGGCTGTGAAATCAGTCACAGCTTCTTCCAAAAAGTTACCTACTAATTAAAAACTTGTGGAATAATTAAATAGTATTTTGATCCTTTGCCTAAAGTTTGAGCTATTGTTCAGTACCAAATGATCAGAACCTCGTTGTCGGCTGAGAATGGAGGTTGGTGATTGTTCTTCCGTAATTAATTGGAGTTCTCAATAAAGAGTGAGAATAGAATTGAATTTGCACGTTTAATTTAGTCCGTGCCAAATTGTAGCATGTAGTAGAAATATCAGCTCGATGTGTTATTTTTAATTTGGTTAGATCTTAGTTATCGTTGTGTGATAAATTTAATGTTTAGTTTAACTTCATGTCATAACGTAATACATTTTCTCAAAGTGAAAATTTTAAACCACCATCTACAATTTTGTAGACTTTTTGTTTAACTTTGTAGTTGAGAGTCAATATTGATCATGTGTACAAAGACATCAATACCACAATGAATAATGTGGTGCATTCATAATCATAATATAAGATTCTCCGATTTTGGGTTAACTTATCTCTGAAATCAAATATTTCATAAAAAGTTAACTCGATTCATTTTCCATGATTGAAAAATTAAACTTAACTGGAAAAAAGAAACTTAACCCCCACCCCACCCACAATTCTTAAATTCAATATGTGTCTAACTGTCTATAAATGCTAAGTTGAATTGCTAAGGTCTGGTACAATGATGATGTCCTGTCTTTTACAACATTAAATAAGTGACATATAGCTAAATCGTGTAAATTAGTGCTGTCACAAACAAAATATTCCTACATTCATAACCATTAGGGTAGCATTACTATCTCATCATTTATTCAATTATGTATAAAATAATTATACATTAATCATTAGTAATATATGGCTATTTTGAAATTTAAAAAGGATCATATAGTAGTACACTTGATCCGTTTCATTTTAATTGTCACATTTTGTCAGAAAAAAAAAATTCAAATTAATTGTCACATTTAATTTTCGATACAATTTTACATTTTCTTACTTCTATGCTTACACATTTATTAACGTATACACATATTAGTAGCAATAATTAAAATTATTATTAAAAGAGTTTTTTTTTTTATATTTTATATTAGAAAAGTGAATAATTAAACACAATAATAAAATAAATAAATGTGATGTATTTTCAATCACACTTAGAAATCTATCTACGAGTAATTAAGAATTGTTGTAGCATACTACTCCTACTGCATATCTATCTCCTCCCAATAAAACACACACACTAGTACTACTGATTAAACTGACTACATATGTTATAATGATGTTGCTTTTGCAAGACGCTTGGCATGCTCTCAAACTGCAGAAAGTATGCAAGTAAATCTAGATATGCACAACACATATCCGACTATAATAAGCTCATTTCAAACATAATAATATTATGCGACTGGAACATTTGGTGATTATTTATTTTGTTATATTATTATATATATGGTTGCTTGTCAGATTTTATTTTTTGAGATTAAATTTGTGATGATAGGTAAAGTGAGTGAAGTTGGAGTTTTGGACTTAAGATTAGTCCATCTTGAATCAAAATGGGCTAATGATGGATGGGCCCCTTTAAGCCCAATTTACTTTCTCTGTAAATTACTAAAAGTCATACAATACAAGTATGAAAATATTAAGATCCTACTTTAAATATAGAAGCATAACGGTGTAATATTGCATGAGTATCATTCAACAAAATATCACAATACATCTTCATAAACAAAGCCAAGTACCCAACTCAAAATTATTTAACATATGTTTTTTCTACATGTCACTAAGCACATCAAACACACAAAAATAAAAAAAAACTTATGAATATGATGGACATGCTCTATGCAAATATGTTCTTTTCACAAACATCTTTAAAATAATCTTACGGAAATATAAGATAATTTACTCATTTTTTAAAAACACCTCGGAGAAAATCTGAAAATTTTCAAAGAAAAACACTAAAAAGGAAAAGTAACTCTACTTTTTTTTTATATTTAAAGCAATAATTATGAAATTTCCTTAATTTTCTTCTTCCACTCATAAATCATATTAATCCATCTCAATAGTTAGAACATAACCTTGTAAAATTTAACTTCACATCTTAAAAATGAATATCCAAAAGAACGTAATCTCAAAACTCATCTCAAATATGCAAGAATTTAATCTAATATAAAATCTCACAAAAACTTATCTTGAAAAATGAGATGTCAAAAGAACATGCCCCATTATTTCATATAATCAATACAAGTTTCCCCAATTCTGTGCACAAAGCGAGCTCTCTCGGTGTAGAACTGAACTTGAGAATTTTTTCTCGACATAAAATATTGTCCTCTCATTACTGGATTATCATTTATCACCGCTTCTCAATACAAAAAACAAATTTGAATTTCATGCACTTTAGCCTTTAGGCTATTTCAATACCAATCACGAGAAAATGTGGCAACTTTAATGAATGAAAAAGGAGGAAAAAAACATTCTTTCAGAATAAGTAGAAACATAAGTTCATGAGAAAAAAAAATGCTTTGTAAAGCCGAAACCAATAAAACCAAATATGAGAATTATGTATGTTTCTATATGTACTGAAGTATTACAGGAAGTTAGACACTACGTGCAATCCATTTGTGCATTCTCCAAATGATATGTGTCCATATTTGTTTTATTTTTTGTTTTTTGAAAATCTACCTTACAGATGGTAGTTAAAAAATCTAAAAGTATGTTAGTAGGAGAATGCACTAGTGCATTCCATCGCGTGTAGGATCTCTCAAATATTACATTATACATTATAAACATGAAAAGTTAGCAAAAGTTAAAATTAAAGAGACGATAAAGAAATCGCAAGTATATTTACAGTTGATGATACTTATGTATTCGAGAGGCTTTCTCCAGGAGCCTCACATACATTGTGTCTGCAGAGTGGACATGCCCTAAGATTCAAGCACAACACCATAGTCATGAAGATATCAATATCTCGTATGTATAGATATATATATATATGTGTCTCAAGAAGTGACACTATTGATCCTGCGTTTTACAAATAACTCTTTCGCCCTATTTTTTAAATCTTTTGAACTTTTGGTCCTATCACCCCATTTCCGTCCAATTTGAGAGTAAAAATGCAAAAGTTAGACAGTCCTTCGGAATAAAAGTGCAAACAAATATTATTTTACGGGACAGGAAATGAAAAAATTACATGGAAACGGGGACGATGGGACCAAAAGTGCAATTTTTAAATTGGGGGAGTAGAAATTCAAATTTTCAGACTAAATATATATGGAATACCTATTGACTTCTTTCAGCCATTTATCAATGCAAGGCACATGGTAATCGTGATTGCATGGAAGAACTCTTAATTGGTCCCCTTCTTCATACTCAGCTAAACAAATGTAGCACCTGTCAAAGTACATTAGATCAAAAATCATCAAGAAAAACCAAATTTATCTTATCTCACTTCAAATTGAATAAAAAACATATACCAGTCTTAGTAACTTCTTAATATATTAAATACGATGCATATGCGATGAGATAGAATAGATGTATAATTAACAATGATCTCTCATATTTGTACTCCAATGAGAGAGATATAGTGTGAATAATGAAATATATCATAAAAAAACATATGCAAGACTCTGACCCTCAGCATTTTCGGTCATGGATTTTAAAAATATTGCACTTCTGGTCCTCTCGCCCCTTTTCCATCCAATGTTTGCACCTTTGGCCCATAGAATAGTCTCCGTTTGGCATTTTTGGTCACACTGGACTGTTCAAGTTTTGCACTATTGATCCCAAATTGGATGGAAAGACGGCGATAAGGACCAAATATGCAATATATTTGAAATTTAGGACCAAAAAGTGCTTTTGTTCCAGTCCCGTGGGACTAAAAATACAATTTTGCCAAAAACACAATTCAAAGCAAGCATCTCCATCTAGGGAGACAGGAGACTTACTGTTGAGCATCACCAGAATCAACATCAACATTTTTGTGATACCTAAGAGGAAATGCATCCACAACTGACTCTGGAGCGGGAAGTGAAAGAGTCGATAGTGAAAGCGACAAAGACTGATGATGAATTTCATCCAGAACCTGTAAAAAAATAACTTCAAACGGGACCAAGAAGAGAACATATATAACAAGATAAAACAAGGCATTTGTGTAAAAGAATCTACCTCAAATAATGCCTCAGCTAGCATGATTATTTGCGAAATACTTGCAAGAGTACTGGTTTCTTCCTCCGTAAAGAATGAGTCACACGAGCAAGTACCATGGGGGTGGAGTCTAGATGCACAAAATGTAGTTTGTTCCTCATCTATAATTCTTTCTGAGATCTGTACATACAAAATACATGATGCATGAAAATGGTTAAAAGGCTACAAGTAATACTCTCATAAAGAATGCGCTGAAATTCAAAATACGTTTCCAATACTTTATTTATCTCATCCATAAAAAAGAAAAGGTATGCATATGAGATGCACTGTGCCTAGCACTTGTATAAAGAAATTCAATGACTACAGTTATAATAGCATAGTTGAGGTGAATCGGAATTTGTTATTAAGAATTGGATCAGAAGACATTTTTAATTTCATTTCATACAACATTATGGGTACCCAAATTTTTACAAGGCTACCTCATCTAATTAAAAAGATCAAGCAGTAAGCCATCAAAAGAGCGAACATTAGCTCCACAAACAAGGTCAAGATGCAAAGAACCACGTTTCCAAATAGATTAGGAGACAGCAGATAATGGTATCAGTTAAAATAAAAATAGAACAAACGGGAAATAAAATAACAAGCACACAATAAATGACCTCTGATCTCGATAGCCATCTCCGTTCATGTCTTCGATGATGCCTAGCACTTAGAGAGTCAAGATCACCACTGAAATCATCAACGAGCCATCTTTCATGGGACCCTACTAGATCATCAACAATTGATGAATCACTATCCCTTCTAAAGCTGCGTCTTGATCTTCTTGAATCTCGGCCATTCATTTCAGCAATACTAGTGGTTAAGATTTCCATATTGCGATGTAGCAGATCTCCATTTCTCAACTCCTGGTCAGTACCAGACACAAGTAATCCTGAACTAGAAGTAGTTTGCACATGAGCATTATCATCTTCGGACAGTGGAAATCGCGGTAAAGAATCGGAAACTGTGGAAAGAGACCTTAAGTGGAGAAGTGGTTCGCTTGTATAGGGGTGATGCCTCTGATCTATGCTTCTCTGAATATTTAACGGACACGATTCAACAAAAGCTTCCTCAATAGTACTGTTATTTATTCCAAGTCCGTCCCCATTCTCGTGGTTGGAACTTGCATTTTCCACTTCTGAGTTTCCAGAACCATCACTAGTAGGAGCTAAACTTTTTGTACAAATAATGGCTGATTGCTCTGGACAAACTTCTAGCTTCATGGACAATATTTGCATGCATTTCTAATATCAGTTGGATGATTGAACTCCAAAGAGAAAAATAAGAAATTTGAATAAGGAGTAACTGAAACAAAAAAATTATGATATTATATTTAAATTTGAACTGAATAAAAAATCACAAAATTTTCAAGCATGCACAGATATCTTCTGGCAACTGTGGATAGGTTTTGGTCCAGACTCGCTCCACCGAGGTTGGACCAATACCGATATGGAGTAAGTAATTGATTTCACATCCAAAACCAAAACCCATCTAAAGAGTGTCCAAAAGATTCGATAAAAACACTCAAAACCAAATTCGAAAAACGGAAATGGAGCAAAACCGATCCATAAACACCCCTCAGTTATGGTTTTGTTCAGCCGTCTAACCAAACTATTATACAGCCCTAACCATTATACATCAACACCATTAGCTCTCACTCAATTGTATTTTACCGTATCCGGTATTGGAGCACATCTAATTCATTTGAATCCCAAGCAAAGTAGCATATAAACAAATTTAAACTTTAAAAATGTAAGAATGTTTTTCGTTTGAAAACTGTAATAATATCTCTCACAAGGAGACTTAGTTCACTTCACACATATTTCATTGACTCTACATCCACGAATGGACTCATTTAAGAAATTTATCTATTATCCAGCAGCAGCATATTACCTTGTAGTTTACATGTCAATAAATAAATAAAAATTCTCAATCTTCCATCCAACACAACATTTTAACATTTTTTTTAACCATCATAAGTCCAAACAGTACACATTAAGCACTTCCTTTAATTTCTCAAGAAAACCAACCATCACACTAATAAAACAAACTATGAACTTATATATGCATCTTCAAAAATCAAATTCTGATAAGAATGAGTATTTAATCCTTGCAAAAATTAAGTAAAAGAAAAAAAAAACCGGAAATACCTCAAAGGTTGACTTAAAATTTGAACCACCACCGCAAAATAGAGAGGAAACTATGCGCTTGGTGCGGTTGAGTCTGGACCCATCAGACCCAGATGATTTTGAGGAAACCATATGACTGCTGCTCGAGCCCATTTCCTTCTTTTCTTCTTCTTAGAATTTGAAGATTTTTTGCTGTTTAGTTTAGAGATGAAGAAAACTGGAAATAGGCTTTGGGATTGTGATTACAAGAAAAGAAAGTCGTTCGCTTTGTAATGTGTCATCGTGCACACAGCACAACTCTTTTTAATTGAGTTAATGTTAATTTATTCACGTGAAATTGATAACGCCGTGAAAACATCATTATTACGTGTCTTCTTAAGCTCAAAACAACTTGCTTTGATCCGAGTTTTGTGTGCTTTTGCTTGTTTTCGCGTTCTTTTGTGTTTTTGGTTGTTTGTGTGTTTTGGTGGTTGTTTGTGTGTTTCAATTGTGTTTTGTGTGTTTTGTAGGGAGATGTGGATAAGAGCTTCAAAGGAAGGAGAAACCAAAGTAAAAATGTAGAAGAATGTAGACAGCTGCTCACTAAAACATGCATAAATATTTCATGGATGATCCAAATGAGCTGAATTTTGGATATGTCATAGATAAGTGAGTTAGCTACGCTACGGACTTTACGGATCCGCAATCGGAGTTCGGAATCAAAAGATATGCTGCTTGGAAGGAAGTCTGACAGAGCAGAAAAGTTTCTGCCTATATCACACCGCGGTGCAAATAAGATACACCGCGGTGTGAGCCTGCTGGTGCGAAATATCAGCATATTCTCCGCATTTTCAAGGGGCATTTTCGGGATTTCTCATGAGGGGACTATTAGGGCAAGAGGAGAGAACAACTTTCACACAACTTCCTCAATTTTTGCCTCCTTATTTGCCTCTCTTTCTCTCTTTGCCTCCCTCAACCTTTCTCTCTTTATTTTTCTTTCTTTTTCTTGTATTTGAAGACTTCACCAAGGGGGTGAGTTAATCACCACCCTTGGGGAGTGATTAGGTGGTGATGAAAGGGAGGAGAATCCATCTCTCGACTTTATTCCGATTAGGTGATATCTTTCTATTTCCTAGTTATCTATGATTAGGATATGAATGTTGTTATTTTCTATTTGGAACAAAGGTTGTGGATTTGAATTCTTTGGATTTATATATATTTATGTTATTGTTTGATTAAATGATGTTATGATGATTGGTATGGTGCTTATATGTGTTCGTTAATCCGATTCCGTGTTTATCGTTCATCTTATGGTTTGACAAACTTTGAGATGAGATTTATTGATTCTTGATTGCTAGACATAGTGATTTTGAGGATTTGATTATGAATTTGGATTGTGATTCGATTTTAGGATAGACATATACCTATGTCGTTTCATATTCGTTTAAGGTTTGAGTTTAATGCATCGATTAGATTTTAATCCACTTAAACATAAATTGGATTAGTTTAACTCGATAGGTTTGTATGCAACTCGGAAGATACATACGAACGTCCTTGAATCCTTGAGTAGCAACACGAGCATAATATATTAATTGTCGAGTCATTGTTATCGTTTGATTAATTATGTTTTGATGTTGGGCTATGTTTGAATTGTTGGATTTATTGTTTGATCGCACTTTTGGCCAATGATTGTAGTAGATTATTGTTTAAGTACTTTGATTTGCCGTAATCATGTAATCGGACTTAATTCTACCTTGAATGCATCCTAGACATAGGACTTTGAAGGTTAGGCGAGTGACGATTTGTGGATTTCTACCTAGGATAGGCATATACCTAGTGTGGTCCGTGTTTGTATAATGAGTTCGTTCGTGAATGCATCAAATAACTTAGATTCTCTTTATTCGGGAATTTGGGTTAGTCTTAGGTCCCGGGTGACAGCGGTACGCCTTTGAGCCCTCTGAGAGCATCGAATGACAACGATGTTTGTGATTGATCCGGAGATGGAGAGTTTGGGTAGATTGGTAGAGTTAAGTGAGACCGACAGGGAGACTTAACTTATTTAGAACTCACAAACAACAACTAAACCTAGGATTGTTTGCATAGCTAACCTAACAACCGCATGATTTATCTGCTTTAACTGATTGCTTATAAATCCGCCTTACCGCATAATTAACTCCCCAATTTACTTGCTTTCGTAGTTAGATTTACTTTACCGCTCGTAGTTAAATAAAATCACCCTTATCATATATTTGGGTTCGATAATTTTGTGTCAAGCGTTCATAACTGAAATAAGCCGTCGATTGATTCGTTTATTCCCACCTTTTACCCATTCGTGGGGATTCGATACTCGGTATGTACTTATCGTTTTATATTACTTGTAACGACCGTATACTTGCGTAGTTTGCGTATTAGTATTTGGAACGCAACAGAAATGCATCATGCTTAATTTATCCCCTATAATTTAAAAAAGAGTATTTTATCACTCTATAAAAAATTTAAAAAATCAATTTATCTCTTTTAGTCAAAGAGTGTAACTCACTTGCCGGAATTTATAGTGGATATGAAAAGTGTTTTTGTAACATATGGGTAATTAAATTACCATATTTATCATCACTTAGGGGTAAATTGTCACATCTATCATAATATAGGGGGTAATTTGTCACATTATCATAACACATATGGTTAAAGTGTCACGTATAAAAATGTCAAGGAGGCGGTGTGAAACTTTTATAGGATTATAGGGGGTAAAATACTCTTTTTCAAAATCACATGAATCTAAATTGAACATTATGAATATCACAAGGGCTAAATTGCCATTAACTCTTTTTTAATTGGTGCTTGTACAAGTAGATTTTAGGGATTTTTGCACATCACCCCCATAAATATTTTATTTTTGCACTTCCCCCCTATGATTGAAAAAACATGACAATGCTCCCTAGAAGTTGATAAGTGAGTGCACTTAGCCCCCTAGTCAATATTTTGTTGAATTTCAAATGATAGAAATGTAATTTTGGGGTTTCGTGTGATAATTTGAAATTTTTCGGGGGCTAAGTACACAAAAATTTATTAATTTAAGTTATTGATTATTAACATTTCAAAGCACAATTTCATATAATTTCTTACATTGGCAATTACATCTTAATTTAATTTTAGTCTTGGAACATATTTTTTTATTCTTATTGTTTTACTTTCAAATTTCTTTGATTTGATTAAAATATTTTTAGTATAAAAATGATTTATTTGTAAATAAAAAAATAAAAATAAATTAGAACTAATGAAAATTTCGACTTGTAAATTGAATTTTCGTACCAAATTATAACTAGACATTTATTTTATTTTAATTTATTATTATTTTATCAAATTGCAAGTCACATTTGGATATTTTAAAATTTTGTGTACTTAAACCCCCCCAAAAGTTTTTTGTTATTGCACTAAACCCTCTGAATGATACTTTTACCCTTTGAAAATCACTGAAAAATGATGAGACGGCAAAGAGCACTCATTTATCAACTTCTAGGGGCACAGTCATATTTTGATAATAATTGATTAATGCAGAAAAAAACATCATTCACAATTACATGTGTTGTTTGAGATGGGTGGGCTTTTTACTTTTAATTAAAAATAAAATGGGTGTTTAAACTAGAGAGGCGCTAATTTAATTATAGGTGAGTTTGGCCCAGCGTGAGGGCACTTCTAGATCTATATTGTGATTTTTATAGTGTTTGTCCCCAATTATAAAAATTAATTTTGGTCAATCGTTATTTTCATGGTGTTTGGCCCCCAATGTCATAATCACTTTTGGGGTCTCCAAAAGTTAAAAATCAACTTATTTTAGAAGCTCCTAACGTGTTACTTTTACAAAACCTATTATACAAAATCAGTTATTCTATAATTAATTTTTATTATAATCAATTATTACCAAAATATATTTTAGTAAAATTAATTAATGGAAGAAGTGGGTGTTCAACATCAGAAGAAATAACTGTAAGAAGAGTGAACTATAAATACCACGAGGATAACACATTCAATACATTCAATCAATCAAACAACTCAACACAAACACTCATATAATTGATTTTCGAAACTCTATGTCAAATTCACCCTAAAGTCAGCGGATCTCCCAAATGCCTCATATATGCACCAGCGGCGCCGACTTCTGGTGAATTTCGCGCTGGGCCGAGACCAGGATCTGGGCCGAAACCCGCCCAGGCCCGTACCTAAACAAGTTCAAACTACATGACTACATCCATACATACGAAGCCTACAACAAAAAATTTACGAACGACAGCGCTTCGGCTATCCTCCGGCAGTACTACCACAGCACGAACCCTAAAACAAAATCTCCCAAATCAACCCTAAATCCGCTAATTCGTCCAGAGTTTATCGATGGGGAAGAACGATTTCCTGACCCCGAAGGCGATCGCTAACCGGATCAAAGCCAAGGGTTTGCAGAAACTTCGATGGTATTGCCAGATGTGCCAAAAACAATGCCGCGACGAGAACGGATTTAAGTGCCATTGTATGAGCGAATCGCACCAGCGCCAGATGCAGGTATTCGGGCAGAACCCGACCCGAATCATCGATGGTTACTCGGAAGAATTCGAATCCACTTTCCTCGAGCACATGAAGCGGAGCCATCGCTTCAGCCGTATCGCTGCTACTGTTGTGTACAACGAATACATCAACGATCGCCATCACGTTCACATGAACTCAACTGAATGGGCAACCCTTACTGAATTCGTAAAGTATTTGGGTCGAACTGGAAAGTGTAAGGTTGAGGAAACCCCCAAGGGTTGGTTTATTACTTATATTGATCGAGATTCGGAGACTCTTTTCAAGGAGAAGATGAAGAATAAGAGGATTAAGGCTGACATTGTGGATGAGGAGAAGCAGGAGAGGGAGATTCAGAGGCAAATTGAGCGTGCTGAGCAGATGAAAGTGAATGAGAACGGTGATGAAGAAGGAGATGAGGGACATAAATCGAGAATGTTGGAAAAATACGATGGCGATGGCGAGAAGAAAATTAAGTTAAGTTTGTTGTCTAAGAAGAATGTGGAAACAAATAGGGAGAGTTCGAGGTTAGTGTTTGATGACGACGAGTATGAGAGTAAGGGTGTAAAGCGGAAAAGGGATGGTGAGAAGAATTTGTCGGTTTTGGATGAGATGATGAGGGAGGAAGAGAAGGCGAAGGAAAGGAGCAATAGGAAGGACTATTGGCTGTTTTCGGGGATTGTTGTGAAGGTTATGAGTAAAGCATTGGCTGATAAGGGGTATTATAAGCAGAAGGGTGTTGTGAGGAAGGTGATAGATAAGTATTATGGGGAGATTGAGATGCTTGAGAACAAGCATGTGTTGAGGGTCGATCAGGAGGAGCTGGAGACTGTGCTTCCGCAGATAGGTGGCCTTGTGAAGATAGTGAATGGGGCATATCGTGGCGAGCAAGCAAGGTTGCTAGCAATTGATGCTGATAAGTTTTGTGCCAAAGTGCAGATTGAGAAGGGAATATATGATGGAAGGGTTCTTAAGGCTGTTGAGTACGAAGATATATGCAAATTGGCCCAATGACCCGTGTGGAACTTGGATGCTTTATATAGTGCTCGCTAATGTATTGGTCTATGGCTGCCTATATTGCACAAAATACCTGTCTTTTGTTTCACACATTTCCTAATAACGAACTTTGTAATGTGTCCTATTATGGTCCAGATCAGTTGAGTGGAACATCTACATACTTTCAAATGCAGTTTGTACACATGAATTATTCTACTCTTTTATTAGCTTGAGTTTCAAATATTTTATGTTTAATTATTTTCTGATCCGTATATATGTTTTATCAAACTTTCCTAAATTTGGCTTGAGTTCCTTACACTCTAATTTATGTTTTTGGTCCATATTGTTTGAAGTATGGGAAAGTATTATGTGTTGACTGCACTAGGGTGATTTTTATCTCGCTCTTCTTTCTTTTTTACTGGAACTACAGAGAATTCTAAAGGATAAATGTATCAGTGACCACCCAACGACATATCTGTTAAGTGCACTTCATGAGCTCGAACATGGTTGCTGATGTAGGCCAATGGGTGTGGAGAAACAAAGCCATGTACCACTGTAAAAGTCCTACAACTTTTTAAGGTTAGATGGAAAATGTTGAACACTGTTAATATTTTTAGTTCATGGTTAAAAAAACTTGCTGTTAAAACTAATCACTTTATATTTAATAACCAAGAGACTAACTTCAAGAATTCTTAACAAATATGATTTTGATGTCACCAGCCAAACTGTTACAATCATGTAATTTTATGAGATGATTGACATCCTTCACTCATAAATACTAAGTTATCCCCCCCTCATCACCCCCCCCCCCCCACCCCCCAACACTTGTCTGTTTGTTTTACTTCTTGCAGTTTGTCTCTGTTGCGTTGGTGTCTTTATAATACCATCATTGATATAAATGTCAAGAACTGTTCTGTTTTTCTCTTTGGTGCTTCATTGCATGTTTTTTTATTGATAATTTTCATTGATTCGAGAAACTTCTGTTTTTTTTTTGGGGTAATGTTGGTTTTGGTTTCTATACCAACATTGAGCTGGTAAAACAATGTCTATTTGTGTGTGGTGCTAAGTTTTGCAACATTCTCTTGTATGTGGTATAACTACTATTAAAAACCTAATTCAGATGCCTTTAGGAGGTCGAAAAATCTGTTGCGTAGTTAGTAATGAACAAGTAGCTTTTCCTCTTGAAATAGATTTTGGAATTTTTTTACAACCTATTGCAGGGAACTTGCACACTTGGGCATTGTCTTAAAGCTAACATAAGACTACGAATGTTTGATGAAATATTGATATCAGAGAAAGGTCAAGTGAAATTTCATAAGAGTAAACAATTCCTTGCTTTGGCATATATGGGGGGAGAATATGTGCTACAGGTCAAGAATGATTAAATCTTGCTAATCTTTATTTCTTAATATTTGCTGCCTGAAATATATTTCTTCTGAGTTTGCCTGCCATTGCCTGGCTTTTCGTTCATAGGAGCCAATGCCAAAATAAAATATTGTTTGGCATCAGAACTTGTTCTCCAGAGTATTATCCATATATCAGTAATTAGACTTCTCAAATTGTTTCCTTACGAGAACTCAAGACCTAATATATTGAATTGGAGCTATTGCAACACAAGTCTAAATTTTCAAACACATGCAAGTGATAAGCTATCTATTCCTTTATTCAGCCACTAAAAATACTAACTACTATATAGCTTGTTAGCACTCATTATTCAATACCCAAACCAAATCCTACTTTCTAGCAACCTTCATCTAAAAATTATTATTTTCAGTCATTGCTGCAGAAGAATGTTTTCATTGAAGAAATTGGGCTAATTTTCTTGGGAGATTATCAAAGTCTTCTTCAAATCCTCAAGACTTGGTTCGTTTGCCCCTCATTAGCTAATGATCTCATATCTGACATGAATTTGTACAGCTTTGCCGCAGCTATAACAGGGAAAGGTAATACCATCACAGTAATCATGACTACGTAGAAGCTAACCTCAGGTAGCTTGATCATAAGGGAAACCAGGTAAGTTATGCCAAGCGAGACCATGCACACTCGAAGTTCTTTTGCCAGTGGAAACCCTTTGATGAGGATGTTAATCATTTGAAGAGAAAGTATAAACCCAGTGTGTTAAATACTAAGAATATGATCAACGCGTAATTGAGAAACCCTTCGAAGATCATGAGCCTCCTGATGCCAGTATCCTGTTTACCTTGGGGAGGATGAATTTTCGGAGGAGTAAGCCCAGCTTGGAATGTTGCTGTTGTTATCAGTGTTGAGATTAAAAGGAGTACATCTCTAACTTTGCTCGGTTTATCTTTTTCAACGTTGTACCTGAATAATGTGGAATAAGATCTATGTGTAGATTGATTGTTAGATGCATGAGTATGACCATGATGCACAGTTAGTTGTCTTGACATGTCTATGGCTCGCAACCCTCCTGCCCTTTTGATTATGTCATGGATTTCAATATCCCCAGCTTCACTTGGTAGAAGTAGCAGCATGTCAAGTGGTGTATATCCCATCCTGTTGGTCGAATTTACTTCTAGTAGTCTATAGGTAGCTGAATTTGCCCTAAGCAGAAGATCAACCACCTGAAAAATAATGAGTCTTCTCATGCTTAATTAGTATGTATAATTGGCTGTGTCAAGAATAATATAGTATATAATAGCTTGTTGATTTTTTTGGAAAAAAATATATGACCTCATGCTGCTTCTTTGCAACTGCAAGATGAAAGACTGTGTCCCCTAGCTCATCTTTCATATTGATCACACCCACTTGGTTGAATTTGTCCATATGCTCAATCAAAATGCTTAACACATCAAATTGATTGTTTTTGACAGCAAGGTGCAGGGCAGTTTCTCCGCGGGAGGTTGCAATTTCAATGGACTCCTTACTAGCAAGAAGCAGTTCTTCAACAACTTGAACTCTACCTTTAATAGCTGCTAAATGTAGAGGTATTCTTCCCTCTATTCCCCTCAGTAAGCACAGTCCAAGATCCACCTTCAGCAGCTCTTTCACAATATCTGTATTTCCATTGGCTGCAGCAATATGTAGAGGACTCAAACCTTCATGATTCAGTTCGTATATGAATTCCTTGCCATGCTTTAGGAATTCTATCACAAAATCACGGTGTCCTGCCATGCAGGAAACATGCAGTGCATTGTCTCTAGTGTTGGATATTGCAGCCCTTCTTAGAATAAGATGATCAGATTTTATAATATCCTGAAGAAGCTCAATATTTCCTTTTTCGGCAGCTTCGTACAACCTGCTGTCCATTATTTAGATGTAAGTAAAGGTAAAGCTTGCTTGAACTGGTAAGTTGCTCGAATTTTTATATTGCTGTCTTGAAAATCTTGCACTATTAGTTGATAAATGAAACCTGATCTTTAGTCATTATCATCTTTATAATCTCTCTTATGAGTGAAGCCTAATATATGCTGCCTGATACATGTTAGAAGCTTGTCTTCCATTTCTGGATTCTCAGTAGTCTTGTCTTCTGTCAAGTGTCAACAAGTTTTCGACATTTTGGTTCTTGGACATTATATTGGTTTTTTCTTTTTTCCTTTGTTATGAGAAAAAGGTTCCCAGTGTTTCGAGAATTTTTTTTAGGGTTAATTACATGGACCTCCCCTGAGGTTTGGTGTAATTCACGTCCAAACCCATCCAAGAATGATAATTACAATGACCTCCCCTAAGGTTTCAAAAACCTTACAAAACCCTAACGGACACTAACGGAGTTGGACGGAATCTATGAAATGACTTAATTGCCCTCGTCAATTTTAATTAAAAATAAATAAAAAAATCTTATTTACCCTTGCCCTAATGCACAAAATTACAATGACCTTCCCTGAGGTTTGGTGTAATTCGCGTCCAATCCCCTCCAAGAATCATAATTACAATAACCTCCCCTGAGATTTCAAAAACCTTACAAAACCCTAACGTACACTAGCGGAGTTTGGACGAAATCTGTGATATGACTTCATTGACCTAGTCAATTTTAATTAAAAAATAATCCGATTAACAAAATTTCCTATTTACCCTTGCAATGATGCACAAAATTATCATATTACCCTTGCAAAATTTAATTATGAATGGATATAAAAAATCATAATTGCACATTGGTACCTAAACTTTAAAAAAACTAATTTTATTCATAAAAGGAATAAAAAACCTAGCCATAGCCCTAACCCCCCACGCCAACCCACCAGCCGTCCCTACCGACACCTCTCCTTACAGGCTGTGCCACCGGCCTGGTAGATCCCAGGCTGGAGACGGATTAGAAGGAGAAGCCGACCGACGGAACGACCTGGGAGAAGAAGTGCCAGTAGGGTAGGGTAGGGTGGGTGGGGGTTTAGGGATGGTGAGATTTTTTTTATATAATTAATATATATTAAAATTATTTATTGATTTACTAATATTCGTAAATATGTATATAAGGTATTATTTTCTATTTTATAGTAAAATATTTTATTAATCCTTAATATAATGTCCAAGTAAGAAATATTAAAAAAAATTATTTTATAATAATTATTTTACTAAATTGGGTACTTGAGTGAGTAATTTTAATTTTTGTAAAAAAAAAATTAGCTAAAAGCTTACGAATTTTTTTTAGTACGGGTTAATTATGAACATGTGATCATTTTTATAGGAAAATTCTTACATAGACCAGGTCTAAGAGCTTAGTGGTAGACCTTGTGGTTGTAAATGCACCACATAATACATTTTGATGATGTCATGCTCTCACAATGTATGATGTGGTGCATTTACAATCACAAGGTCTATGAAAAGCTCATAGACCAGGTCTATGCAAGAATTTTCCATTTTTATAATGTCTAATAATTTTTGTTCAAGTTTTTTTACTTCTCATGATTAAACACAATTCATTAATTTATTCTTGTACTTTAATTATGATTTTTTTTAAATTATTAATATTACGGGTTAATTACATTTTTATTTATGTTCTACAGTTTTTTTTCTTATAATTAACCATAATTTATTTCAAAAAATATGAAAAAAAATTGATATGCTATTATATTTTTATTTTAAGAATATATATATACTAATAAACTGATTATAAGTTTTATGTGAATTTACTACATTTTCATCCATTCATAATCATAATCCTTACAATGAACACCCTCCCATATATAAGACATTTTGCAAAGTTTTTGGGTCTGGAGAATATTTTTTTTTCTTTGTTACGAGAGAAAAGCTTCCAAGGTTTGGAGATTTTTTTTTTATCTTTTCTTATGAGAAGTTCCCAAAGTTTGAAGAATTTTCTGGGTATTTTCCACTATGCACCCCAAAAATATGAAAAATAGGCACTTTGCACCCCTGAAACATAAATTTAGCACTTTGCACCCTATCTTATTTTGTGGCAAAGCTGACCATCGGAGTCAAAAAATCTAGGGGCGAGATAGGTAATTCATTTTTGGAATTTTGGCACTTTGTACCACCAAAACACGAGAAATTGGCACTTTGCACCCTTGAAACACGATAAATGGGCATTTTGCAACCTCAAATCTTGAAAAACTCAGTGACTAGCACCCCATCGTTTTTTTCGGTAGAGTTGACATCCGGGGTAAAAAATATCGGGACAAAATAGGTAATTTATTTTTATTTTCTTAAAATTTGTAAAATACTAGAATACTAATTTCTCTCGCCATCTTTCGTTTCATCAATATACATATTCATATTGAACTTGGATTAAAATTTTATATTTGTGACATGATTCGGTAAATTTTATGTATTAAAACCTTTTAGAAACTTTTTAAATTCTTTTGGAAATTTTCGAGTACATTTGAAAATTAAAAAGAAGTTGCCAAAGATCAAAAAGTAATTACTTATTTTGCACAATTTAAATGTTTAACAAAAATCAAAGAAATCATGAACACAAGTAACAAATATAACACATGTACCTTTAAATATTAGGCTCAAAAACCTCTTATTGATATGTTTATTATATAGAATCCCGCCAATGCTATTAAATTATTAAATATTTAACACGAAATTCTTCACTCGTACAAATCTTGGCTATCTATTTTATGTGTATGGAGGATTTCGTCATAGATTTAAATCTCACAAGAGGTGCATGACTTGCGTAATGCAAAGGAGTACTATCTTGCATTTTTCTTGTTTGTTTATGTTTTACTTTGATCATTTTCTGTTTTCTGCAGTTCCATTTTTTGCAGCTACCCAAAAGTATTTTTGAAGTATGATTGCTATATGGATAAGCTCAAGGTGGACCTATTGTATATGAAGTAGACAAAGGATTCTTTATCCAATTCCATTGCTCTTCTCCTCCGAATATCCATATGACCAATTCAAATATAACAGTTATTTTCCATGAGCATTTATTCATGTTAAGAAACAAAACAAATTGGGAAATTTGCTTTTTTTTAACCACATGATAGACCACCTTCTAACTTTGGTATCATTGGACACGAAAATATAAATTTAATATTACATGATAGATTTTTATTGCAACTATGGTACCATTTAGATGGAAATGAAACCATTTTCCCTCCAAAATCACTCACGTGATTTGCACGCTTGCACATGACCAGTCCTATGTCAGATTTTCAATTTTTTTCAAGATGCTTCTCCGTCCATTTTCGTCTAAATGGTACCAAAATTGCAATGAAAACTTATAATTTGATATCAAATTTGTATTTTCGTATCTAATGATACCAAAATTGCAATAAAAGTAAATCTTGTGGTATCAAAAATATAAATTTTCCAAGATGATCTATCCTATGTTACAAAATTTCCAAAACAAATTAGTTAACTAAGATCATTATATTTATTTTTTCTAATATAATAATTGGGTTGCATGTTTATTTTACTTGTAAATTCATCGTAACATATTTGACGAACTTGTTTATTCTTTTTCTTCTCCTCATATTTGTTAAAATTGTAATCCAACATGATATTAGAATAGGTCGATAATGTTTACTTTTATTTTTATTTGTAGGGTAGATCATTCGGTGCACTCTATTATTATTTTGTTTGATATAAGTTGTGACATGTGGGTGTGCCTCACTACACTATAAAGGCACAATGTTTCATTTTGCTTCTAGAACCTTTTGATCGTGTAACTACCACATGGAGTTCATCTTTCAAAGCAATTTCTTTTCAAGTTAAGTATTTCTATTTTCAATTATGTGCTCAACGTTAAGAATCAAATCAAATGGAGTATTTGTAAAGCAGTCAACTACGATATGATTTGAGTGATTTCTTCCACTTGATCTACTGCACATATATGTTTATTTCGAAAATAGCAAATACATGTTAATCCATAGGTAAAAACACTTTTGACATTTTGAGCATTAATCATATTAACGAAATAGGCTACATCTACATGTTTAAATTCTCTTGTTATCTTTCTAAATTCAACTATTCGTCTTTTGAACCACATAATTTCCGTGTTATTATCTTTTTTAATCCAGATTCTTTAATAGTACTATATAGCAACCAGCAACATATATAGAAACTGAATCACACATAAACTATCTAATGATCTCATGGAAGCATGCCCATGACTCAGTTCCAGCTACCCTTAAGGTAGCAACTGAATAAAACAATTCTAAATGGAAACTCAACTTTCTTCTAACTTTAATTAAATCATTTCTGGAAAGACTTTACGAATTCTCATGTTAATTTAATTTGACGTAGGACTTTTGTTTAACACATGCATGTTTATTAAAGGAGAAACATTTTTTATATATATTAAAAAAATGGAATTATATATGAAAAGAAAATCAAAAGAGGATCTTTCCCCATATATATATATCCCGTACCAAGTTCATTGAATTGAATGAGTAATATGATACTCACTCTTCTTGTGGTCACCATTTCATTATTGTTAATATAGACAACGCCAAATCGATCCTACGTGTTATTTGATGAGTGTTTGGTTGGATGGTTGGAAAATAACAGCTATTTCTTAAATGGAAATGCTGAGTTTGTGATGCGACTTATAACAAATAATACTTTATTATTGACGTAATTTTAGTTAGACGACATTGAAAATAAAAGTTATATACTATTATATACCATTTCTTAGTATATATATTTCTACTTCCACTTTAAAATAAAAAGAAAATTAAATACGTGTTAAGAATTAGCTATGTTAGGTCATACTTTGTGTATGAAGATTGAAGAAGATAATGTAAATAAATTAATATATAATCTACTTATAATCTACAAATAGAGAATTCGAAAATCTTAACGAGCTTATTGTAATGGACGATGAATCATAGTCTAACTTCCTAAACAAAACATTTGATGATGGATGGCAAATTCATACTTGCTACGAATATTTTAAATTCTTTGAAATTTATGCAGGGCTGCTGTAGGTACACTTACACATGCATTTATTTTAATTGTTTTCTTAAAACATTATTAACGAAAAAATAATTGGTCGGTATAGGTCTCTTGAACCAAACATAACGACGATTCTTGTGCACAGTAATAGAGGTTCTTGCAGCTATCGTGCGCGTAGATGATCTCAGCCGTCCAATTCATTGACCTAGAAAGTGACACCTCCCCACAACGTAGACCGAGAAGCACCGTACCCATTTTATTTATCAATTGACACATGTAATTATTCCCTGTCCCACTGTTGTCATCTAGAGGCACGTGTTGACGGACAATCTTTCAGTTTACATTATACAATTAAGAAATACGAGTAGTAATAAAATATATATTGGAATCATGTACTATTTCATACGTTTTAAAGTGTTTGTTTCTAACTCTTTTTTTTTTTTTTTTGATAAATATTCTGTTTCTAACTTAACCAAGACTAACATGTACAACAATAATTTACTATAGTTTTCTTTTGAATTATTTTTAACTGATTGTACAATAATTTAATTTTTTTTAACTAATTGTAAAATAATTGACCTAGAATATTTTAGCTGCCCTCGGGCAACGGGCAGTGGAGACAAATGGCTTGGATCTGAGCCCTGCTTGTACTCAGGGTTCAAAAAGTTGGCTCCACTTTCTGCTTCATTAATAGTGTGTGGGACCCAATCCTACGCAGCGCCAAGTTGCGGTGACGAGAAAATGACAAAAATGTGGGGACTAAAGCAGAATTTGTGGAATTTGTGGGTGTCATGATAGTAGCATGATGTGGCAACGTTTTTGTTTTCCAACTTTTTGACATGGGGTTGCTTTGATATTATATTATTATGTAATTCCATGGGATTCGACAATAATACCCATTATATTTGTGAAAATTTGTTTTTGCCTCAAGGTCTTTAAAAAAAAGGGTCTTTATTAGTATCTCAATAAGTTATTGTATAAAAAGAAGTAGTTTTGTTTTCATATTTTGATCTCCAAAATACATTTCTCATCATTTTTAAAGAAGTATGAACAAAACTTTTTTATTTTTTGTAATTAAATGGGCTTTTGAAATTTCTCATAGTTGTTATTCTTTAGGGTGCTTAAATATTTAATTACAACCTTAGATTCCTTCCCTTGCTTTCTTATTGAGAAGCTATAAAAATAAACAAACACTAGAAAAATATACATCCGTGTCAAAAGAAAGTATCAAAGTTGTTTAATTTGATAATATCAAAGTTCATACACCCATAGAAGATTCTCTTAAACACGAGGGGCCAAATATGAAAAACGTAAGTACTTTTTTTATTTCTGCGAATATACGATTTCTGCCACAGGATCCAACCCCTCGGATTTGGGAAAAGTGCCACTTGGTTTCCAATGAATCAACAAGGACCATCTCCAGCTCCAGTGGTCCAACAACCACTAAACCGAAAAGGTCTCAACCAATCACGTGAAACTTATAAAAGTAATATAATTGATGGAAATGTTGGTCTACCTGGTCCATGATTTACCTAATAATAACTCAAGCCCAGCCCATGGGCAAAATTTCACTATTTAATGAGTAGTTAATACTAGCACTTTTTCCTCCCACAAGTACAGCTAGCTGCTTTCTCCTCCCTATTGAACCACCGTAAAACCACCTCCTCCTCCTCCTCCTCCTCCTCCTCCTCCTCCATTTAAAAGAAGAAAATGAAGCTAACTTCTTATTATTACAGTGGATGTGAAGATGAAAACTACCAACCCCATTTCCTTGATTCTTGTTTCCTTTGCCAAAGAACACTTAGCCAAATCAATGACATCTTCATGTACAGGTTAGATAATTTTTCAAATAGTATTAACTTGTGCTAATTAATACTTTTTTGGGCTAAATTTCCTTTTGCCCCCTAGGATTTTTTTATATGTTCTTTCTGTTCCTCGACTATTATTTGCATCATTTATATATATTGGAGAAAATTAAACTTGTGTCTGACTAGATTGAAAACTTTATTTCTTGCAGAGGTAATACACCATTTTGTAGCCAAGAGTGCAGACAAGAACAGATTGAAATTGATGAAGCCAATGAAAAAAAATTGAAACGTTCATCTTCAAAAAGATCAAATACAGTTAGACAATCCAAAGAATCTACTAAAGAATGTGAAACCAATAAACTTGTACGGACAGGCACAGTAGCTGTAGCCTAATTGATCTGAAAAAGAAATAGATGGACAGGACAGGACAGGGTTTGAAGAAAGAGATAATGTCCATCAGACAATTTTGAATAATTTTTCTTTTTTTTTTTCTCTGTCATGAAATGGGATTTCAATGTTTATATCATGAGTGTTCTTTATTGGGATTTGATGTAAATATTTGTAAATGATCCTTGTTTGATAATTTTTATCTATGAATGTATGTAGTAGAAGAAGTGTATGATATGAGATCTGGAATCAAATAAAACTTCATTTTTGGGTTTTTTTTCTTTCATTAATATGTTTATCAATGAAATTTGAAGTGCAACAAATTTGAATTTATATATTTTCCTAAATTTGATACAGTTGCAACAAATTAATCTTTTATATATGAGTCCAATTATTTGGTATAAATTAAGATGTTCAATTAATTCACTAGTCGAATCTAGAGATGACACATGATTACATATCACGTTCTTCAAAAGTGGAGACGAATTGGAAGTCCGTTTGATCAACTCATGAGAGAAATCGAATCCAACATATAGTCAAATAATCGTTGAGCTGGCTAGATCTTAGCTAAGTCTCTCCCTTTGTTAAGTTGGTCAATAAGTAGATGAGTAATAGTTGCATACATATTATTTATTATCATTGATGATGAACAACTTATAGGATTGTAACTATTTGAACTTAAATTGTTAAAAACACGTGAATGCTTGAGTTTTATCCAAGTCACAATCATCTTAATCAAGGTTGATTTTGGTGTGGTCATTTTAATATATTAATTAGAATGTAGCAATCACATCTTTCAAATGATGATGAACAACTTATAAATCAAGATTGAATCTGATGTGATCACGCACGTTAACATATATATTAATGTAGCAGTCAAATATTTCAAATGGTCAATCGTCTTTGGTAATTAGTGACTATGCATTGATCCAACGGTCGATTGAAAGGGGCGATCGAATGCCTCCTATTTAGCCACCCAGGCACCTAGTATGGTCGTCTTTTGACCATAAAGTTGCCACGCAAGGATATATAAGATATCAATTTGCATTAGAGAGGAGATTTGGACAGGGTATAATATTCATAAATCAATCAGATACCATACCAGCTAAACTTAGTGACACGTCAAGTGTTTTAATATTTAATAAGACAATATTTCCAAGACTTCCTAAATGACCGTAGTTTGTTGCTAAAATGGTTTAATTTTTGCTAAGAATTACAATTTGAATCTAATAGTAATTTTCATCAATTGTGTATATATATATATGAAATTGGTGAGGGGATAAGTAACAGAGAATAGTGATTCAGAATCCACTTATATTTCCACTAGATCAATATCTAGAAGAGGTTGATACTCCAAATTATATATGCAAAAAATGGAGGACTTAAAAGGGATTTTAAATGCATCATTTTTCCAGAATTTGGGATCCCAAAAAGCAAACATTTTTTTCTTAGTTCAAGACTAATATAACTTGGCCCCAATTTAGTTTTTGTACCTCACAAGTCAAATATTTACACAAGTTGTCATTGGTTATTTACTCAATTATAGGATATATATATATATATATATATATATTGCTTTGTGACTAATTGGAGTCTAGTTAAAATATGTGCTAATTTTTCAATTATAATATCTTTTTTTTAACCAATAAGTGATTGGTCTAGTGGAATGGACTAGTTATAACTCTAAAGTAGCGAACTCATATTCGAATCCATGTTGGAAGAGGTTCCTACTTAATGTGTCTGACGCGGCTCTCAAGGTATTAAACCCTTGAAAAATAAAAATAAAAATATCTTATTCATTATTATTGAGTGAGATTAGTCAAGTATAAGGATCCAGTCCCTACAACCTCGTTAATCCAAATCCGAATCCCTTCTGAAAGTGATTTTCATATAATAGAGAAACTCATATATGAATATAAAAAGACTATTTTTTGATTTTTTGATATTTGTGCACAAATTTTTCTTGTACTTTTTTGTTTTAGCACAAAATCCCCTATTAACATATCATCTTTTTAAAATCTAGGGGTAATTTAGGTATATCATTTAACAGCGCTAGACAATTAACGGAATAAGGAGAGTGTGAGCATGTTTATGAAAGTATAAGGGAATTTGACGCTATAAATTTTGATAGAGAAATTTTGTGCAAATTTTTCATAACATATGAGAGTATCGTGTATTTTTTCCAATAAAACAATATCCCAAAGAGTTTAATAGTATCGTGCATTTTCCCCACTAAATCGATATCCCGAATACTTTAATACTCCAAGATATTTGCACATAGCGAAGTCCCCACAATAGATAATAAGTGCACCATTTTTCAAAATATTCAAATTAAACTTTTGTACCCACTCATTCATACATCACATATATATTTACACAAGTTGTCATTGGTTATTTTCTTAATTGTTACTCAATGATGAAGATACATGTATGTGAATACTTGGAGTCTAGTTAAAATATGTGGTAAATTAAGTGATAATTTTTCAAGTGATTACATTGTGTCTTTCCATATATATGTTGTACTACGACCGTGATGACTTTAGGGTCATTATATGAAATAATATAATTAATATGATAATTTCTTATAAAATGAGTAAATATATATTATGACTTGAGAATTTCTTATTTTCATTTTTCACTGGGCTGATCCAAAAAGGCCCGACTTGACTTTTTAATAACCTGAGGGCACATATATATGAAGGGGCAAAATTCAACGGTGCAGATGCGTTGTTCTTAGTTTCCCGCGTTTCTTTTCCTCTCTATATATACGGTAGACAAGAAAACCCTAGATTTAACTAAAATCGGCTTGGAAGAGCTTAAAGTAAAAATCTTCAACATGAAACTGTGTGATGTTGAGAATGCTGATGGTGCTCCGAAAATGGCCGGTAATTTCGTCTCTTTCCTTTACTTCTCCATACGATTTTCGAATCTGCAGTATTTTGTTATAAATAGCCCTAGTTTGATACACCACGGAAAATCCAATAATTACTATGTGGATAATTGCTGATGTAAATGATGTTTACTTTGTTGTTCAATTCATTTATTTATATCTTCCCTATCCCTCATACTAAAATGTGCTGATAATTTCGGTGAATTTTTCAGTATCTTAGTACCCTTTTGATGAAAACATTTTTCTAGTCAAAATGTCCAAGGGAGTGCCATTGCATGCGTGCTCGACATAGCTTTGTTGTGTGTGTTTGTGGCATTGTGCATCTTTTTTCTAGTCAAATGTTCCTCTTTCAATAAATTGATTTGCTGATAAGAATTCTCATGTTATTTTAATATCTAATGCACACCAGCCTCGCGAGACTAAAATTATTCCTAGGCAAGTGTTTTCATTTATGTTATTAGTTCAAAATCCAGAGAATCAATCATAAAATAATTGCAACTCTTGCAGTGTCTTAGTGGGTTTGGGGCAGAATTCTTTTGCTTTTTATAGCTATGGATATAGTTGAAATGAATGAAATTTGTTATTTTGAATAGGAGATGATTCTCGTGACTGTGAAATTGGACATGATGTGATTGATGGAGAGGACACTGTCGCAGGTGAAGATCTATATGGGGATGATGACAAGGAAGATGCACTGGAAGCTCAGCATCCCACCTTAATTAAACTCTCAACAGTTGGCTGAAGAAACAGCCAAGTTAATGTTCACCGAGGCGATGCCATTTCTCGGTATGGGATTCCGGATGTTTATGAGTGTTGCATGCCCTGTGCCCTTGAATGTGGACTCAACCACAAAGGCTTGCTTGCGGTATTTCGAGGAAGAGAAATCGAAAATTAAACAGGTCTTCAATAATATGGACAGATCAATAGCCATTTCAGTTGACGTGTTAAGTGATTACAAACCTTGTGGTTCCATCGCTTACTTTATGTGTCTGCAATCGCACTTTATTGATGATGATTGGAAATTAACCAAAAGGGTTCTTTGTTTTCACGAATATTCTGATTTCATCGATGCTGCTATCTTGAAGTCGCTGAAGGATTGGAACATTGAGGATAAGGTATCTAACCTTACCTCGAGAAGTGCTGATGCGTGTAATGAAGTTGTTGACACAATTAAAGCTCGGGTGGTGGAGAAGAGAACCCTGCCTCTTGGTTCATCCTTTTTTTCTGTTAGTTGTGTTGCTGAAATGTTTAGTTTAATGGCACAGGACGCATTTGACCATATATCTATGACAATTGGCAAGCTCCAGTGGTTTGTTTGGTCCAACTCAGAATGCATGTGGCATCTCACCAACTCCAAGCTGAAAAGTGCTTTAGATCTGCAGGCAACAGGAGAATTCGATTCAAAGCGTGTGTCTAAGAGTTGTAATGTGCCATCTGCACGTGAATGGAGGAAAATTGAAGTTGTCCATAGATTGGTAGAAAGTGCGTATAATGTAGCAAAGCTGGTGTTTGAAACAAAGTATCCAACTGCTAACAAATTTCTTTACAATCTTCAGGAGCTTCGGACAATTTTGATTAAAGAATCCACTAGTCCAGATACTTTTACTAGAAACGTGGCTATGAATATGCTTCAAAGGCTCGAGAAGTACTTAAAGGATATGTTTCTGCTCTTGGCAGTCGCTTCAGTGTTGGATCCTCGCTGCAAGATGCACTACATGGAATATATGTCCTCAAAATTTGATGATGTAGAAAAGGGTCCTGTTTTGGAGGCCATTCGCGGGCTTTTTGATTATTATGCGAGCTTTGACATCGAAATAGAAAAGCCCAAAGGTGCTTCAAATTCTGAAACTGAAACATGGTTACATGAGTACATTCAATTTGTCCAAACAAAGAATCCTAAAATATCAGATCTAGATTCATACTTGGAAGACCCAGTTTTGCCTTGGACGGATGAATTCAATGCATTGGAATGGTGGAAGTCTGAAGCTCCCAAGTATCCGGTGGTTGCAAAGATGGCTCAGGACATTTTGGCTATTCCATTATCAGTTGCTACATCATATGATGCTTATTACTATATGGAAAATCGACCCCCTAATAAGCATGTTCTTGCTTCAGGGCCAGAGCTGATGAATGCCTTGATGTGTTGTAGGAGCTGGTCCGCCAAGAAAATGCCGTGACCTATATATTAAAAAATATCTCTAATGTCGGATTCTTTTTTCATTTTTTGTGTTAGAGCCCTTGGCCTGTGGGGCTCTTTCCATGCTTTTGCTTGCTCAACTTGGTACAATTTGATGACTAATTTAAGGACCCTTGTTGCTGGAGATTGTGAACTCTTTCAAATCCTTCTCAATCCATTATTTTATGAACTGTAGAGTTTTGAACCAATCCTGCATTAAACAATTCTAGTTGACATAATATTAATAAATACTAGTAATGTAGCTTGTTGCACTTAAACTTTAATGTTTATACAAGTCGAGGTTTATAAACTTTGGTTTGTTCTTTTTTTTTTTTTTTTTTGGTTCTTATCCCTCGATGTGATATAAACACCTAGCTATTTCTCGAACAAATGTCCGATGGGGGTCATATTGTATTCTATAAAAAGGAAAAAAAGGAGCTAGTGATATTTTCTCTTTGCATTAATCATCACAATTCTGCCCTATGAAAGCAAGTAATTCAACCATGCCAATTCTATATATATTATTTACTAACAAAAAACCAAATTTGGACTTAATTAGGTTGCATAAGTCTAATTAAGGGTCTTTTCTGCTGTTGGCATTAGTTTGAGGTTCTCTCCCGTCGTTTACAGACAACTTCAGTGGTGTGTGTCATTTCTCCTCTATAATCGTTGGATTAACTGGAGATGGAGGTTTCTTATTAGTCTAAGGGTCTTGTTCGCCGTTTACCGACGGCTTCGATGGCGCGTTTCCTTCCCCAGTATAGTCGTGGGATCAACAAGAGGTGGAGGTTTCGTATTAGTCTGAGATCTTCCCCACAGCTTATAGGCGGTGCATTTTCTTCCTCCACTATAGTCGTTGGGTCAATTGGAGGTGCAGGTTTCGTATTAGTCCCTGCCATTTACGGGCGGCTCTGGTGGCACATTTCCTTTCTCGACTATAGTCGTTGGATCAACTGGAGGTTTTGTATTAGTCTGAAGGTCTTGCCCACCGTTTATCAACGACTTCGATGGCGCGCTTCGTTCCTCCATTATAACCATTGGATCAACCGGTGGTTTTGTAACCTTTAATTAAAGAAGAATAATCAAAGTTGATCAAAATTCCGAACTTATAATATTGTATGCAAAAATTGAATTATTTATGAAAAAAAAGGTCAAGTACATCATGCTCTTAAGTTTAGTTCCTCCACAATCAATATAAATAAGGTGTATAATGACATGTTAATTTTACATATGATCTATTATGTCAGTTTGAACGCTACTTGCACTAGAAGCATGACAATTAAAATTACTTGCCATTACATTACCAAATAATTATATGGGAAGTACTGATGTGATTCCAATTTGCTTTATTGGATTTTACTTACCGTCAATTGACTGTGGCTTTGTGATGCTGGAGGATCTATTTTAATTCTTTGGGCTAACTTCCAACATGGGCCTTATCCAGGAGGCCCAACTTTAATTGGGCTTATTATAATAATCATGCTCGCGTTTGGACGGTCCTAGATCTAGAGGCAAAACTCAACGGTCCCGATGCGTTCTTCTTTCTTTCTCTCTCTGTATTTTAGGCAATAAACCCCAGGGTACAGTAATCACAATCCAACATGATACGGTGTCGTGATGCTGAAAATGCTGATGGTGTTCAGAAAATTGGGGGTAAATTTCCTTCTCCCCCTTTTTCTTTTCCGCTTAATTTATATTTTTTTGAGCTGCAACAGATATGGTTTACTTCTTTTCAGTTTTGTGTTATGGTATCTTTACTTTTCGTCTTGACAGATATCATCTCAACATTTGTTTGTATGATTTTTGTATTATTTTAAGGGCTTCGTATTTGTTGTTAATCGCTGGTATATGATTATATTACATCGATTGTTGTGTTATTCATTAATTTTGAACTTTAATCCCCCACTCCTCGTGCTAAAATGAGCTGATTATTTGAATTTAGTTTCTTTGGGGTTTTTTTTTCCCACTCTTATATTATTATATCTTTGCGTTATGTTAAACTTTAGACTGTCTGTGGTTTTTGCTAGATACTGAAGATGAAAATATTGAGAGGAAAGATAATGATAACGAGTTCCAATTGGATGGTCATCAATATGCGGGAGGTGAAGAGATTGCAGGTAAATCTTACGGTATTTCAGTAGCCTTTTCTATTTGTACGTACTTAGTCCTTGGATTTTAGCATGTCACCGTGCATAAATTTGCTGGTAAAATATTATTTCTTTAATTGATTGATTTGCTTATAAGTATGTAACTACTGGTGTTTAATATCTAACCTACCCCAATCCCGTGAGACCAAAATTACTCATAGGCAAGTTTTGCATTTATGTTGTTAGATAAAAATCCAGACTATCAATCACAAGGTAGTTTAAGTGATTAGTGATTCCTTGGTTTAATTAGCAAACAAAATAGTTGTGATAATGAATGTTGTCTATTCTGAACCAGATGATTCTAATGAATGTGAATGTGGACATGATGTGAGCGATGGAGAGGACTCTGTGGGGGATGAAGACCTATACTTGGATGATGAAGATGAACCAGAAGCTTATCATCATCCCAACTTCAATGTTGAACATATGCTTGGATGTGCGGCCAAGGTGATTTGTTTTGAGTGGTTGCCACTAACTAGTGAGTTTTGCCAGGAGTTTTTGAGAAGTTTATGCCCTTCTCTGACCATGGATGTCGATTCCACAACGAAAGCTTGCTTGAGGCTATTCGAGGAAGAGAAAGTGAAAACTAGACAAGCCTTAAATAGTATGGACAGATCAATAGCCCTTTCAGTTGACGTGTTGAGTGATTACAAAAAATCTGGGTCCATCGATGACTTTATATGTCTAACAGCGCATTTTATTGATGATGATTGGAACTTGACGAAATGGGTTCTTTGTTTTCAAGAATACATGACTTCCTGGAATTCTGATTGCATCGATGCAGTGATCTTGAAGTCGCTGAAAGACTGGAATATTGAGGATAAGGTATCTAACCTTACATGGAGAGACGCTGATGCATGTGATGAAGCTGTTGACATGATTAAAACTCAGGTAATGGAGAACAGAAGGCTGCCTCTCGGTTCCTGTCTTTTTTCTGTTAGTTGTGTTGCTGAAATGTTCAGTTTAATGGCAAAAGATGTATTTGACCATATATCTGAGCTAATTATCAAGATCCAGTTGTTGAGTTGGTCCAAGTCAAATTGCATGTGGCATCTCACCAACTCCAAGCTGAAAAATGTTTTAGATCTGCACTTGTTGGGAGAATTCGACTCAGAGCTTGAGTATGATGTGCCATCAGCTGATGAATGGGAAAACCTAAAAGTTGTGCATAGATTGATAGAAAGTGCGTACAATGTAGCAAAGCTGTTGTTTGAAACAAAGTATCCAACTGCTAACAAATTTCTATACAATCTTCATGAGCTTCGTACAATTTTAGTTAAAGAATCCACTAGTCCAGACACATTTACTAGAAACGTGGCTAAGAAGATGCTTTTGAGGCTCGAGAAATACTTGAAAGATATGTTTATGCTCTTGGCAGTTGCTTCAATAATGGATCCTCGCTGCAAGATGCAATACTTAGAATACATGTCATCAAAATTTGATGACGTTCAAATTGGTCCTGTTTTGGAGGCTATTCACGGTCTTTTTGCTGATTATTCAAGCTCTAACATTGAAACAGATATCAAAGGTGCTTCAAACTCAAAACCAGAGAAGGAAGATCCTACATCTGACAAAGAAAAGATTCAGATTGAAACTGAAACGTGGTTAGATGAGTATAATCAATTTGTTCAAACCAATAATCCTCCCAAAAAATCAGACCTAGATTTATATTTGGAAGAGCCTGTGTTGCCTTGGCGAGATGATTTCAATACATTACTATGGTGGAAGTCTGAAGCTCCCAAATATCCGGCTGTAGCAAAGATGGCTCAGAACATTTTGGCTATTCCATTATCAGTTGCTACATCATATGATGCTTATTACTATTTGGAAAATCGACCCCCTAATTGGCGCGTTTTTGAGTCGGGGCCAGAATTGATGAATGCCTTGATGTGTTGTAGGAGCTGGCATAACAAAAAAATGGCCTTTTGAGGTATCTATATATTCTAATCTAATGTAGTTTTTCCTCTTTTTTTGTTTTTGTTTTTGTTTTTGTTTTTGTTGACCTATGAAACTGTTCCCGTGATTTTGCTATGTTAAAATAGACACATTTGGAAGCCTAATTAAATGGCCTTTCGCTGTTGTTGCTGGAAGTCTGTGTTTATTGTAAACTCTTATAATCATTCTGGATGAGCTAAAGCTACCCATAATTTTCCATTTTTTGAACTATGGAATTTTGTTCCAAGCCTTAAATTATAGTTGACATAATAATTGTAACAGAGCATGTGCCATGTGGTTAAAACTTAAAATATGAAGATTGCAATTTAGGGGTGTAAATGAACCAAGGAGGGTCGAACAAATTTGGTTTAATTTTTTTAATGAGCCTTAATGTTGTTGAACTTCATTTTATTTTTAAGAGAACAGAGATTGAATATGTTTTCATTGGGCCCGAAAATTAATTGAGTTTCACTGTCTTGGTTTATTTAAATGTGTGTTGTTTGATTTGAAATGTAAATAAATTGAGCGTAAATAATTAATTTAAGTTAGATTGAATTGGTTCGAAAATCTAAATGTCGTGTTATAAATAGTAAGGGTTCAATTGTGTTATAAATTGTAAGGGTTCAATTGTAAAACGATGACAAATTCGAATATCAATAGTGAGGCCAACTTTTGTAATCTCAAGGGTATCAGTAACTTATCCCTGAAAGTAAATAGTTGACTAATTTCTAAAACAACACATTTAAGCTCAATTCATCAAAAATACAAAGGACAATTGTAATAAAAAAATACAAATGAGGAGACCAAAAGTAACAAGTCTTAAAGAAGATAAGATACTAGATGTTGATCCTTGATGCTCAATTGAACCTTTCATAATTAGTAAGCAATTTCTCCACAAAGTAGTGTAAAACATGGCCCAGAATTAAATATATATCTCAAAATATAGAACTGGTGACCTAAAAAAAAGACACAGATTTTCTCTATCAGGTACAATGAGCATCACAATCATCTACATAAACTTATCTATTCTCAATTATTTATTTGAGTCGGGAGGCCTGAAGTTTTCTAACCGCAAATTCGAGCTCGAACGAATCTCGTTCAATACAAAATCACCTTTTTCAGATTTGATTGTATCCAAAATACTCCCAATTACTTCTGCTGCATGCCCAGTTTCTACGAGCTGCCCTTGCTCATCTCCACCTTCATATATTAATCGCCCGATTTCAGAAAGTGAAACTACATTCTCCAATATGACTTTGGCAAAAATACGACCAAGAAATTCTGCTGCTTTAGGGGCATCATTAATAGCATCCTCCAACACAGTTAGAACAGATTCAAACCTATAAAAGTAGAACACCAACAAACTTCATTCAGATAAAAGATCAATATAATTAAGAGGTCTTTCAGTCATATCAAGGTGAACCGAGCATTACCCTTTGATGAGTTGATCTTTACTTATTATGCCATCTTGAAGTTTTGTAAGGTTGATAAGGAGTTTTGCCAAGAGATCTCTTTCCATGTCTTTCCTCTCAAATGAATAGGTAACCCATGTAGAGATCATAGATGGATAAAAGCTGGGAGCATTCAAATCCTTGATGCACAACGCAACTTCTTTCTCATCTCTTGCACTGGAAAAATAAGAGAGAGAGAGAGAGAGAGTCAATTTCATCTTTACATGGACTAAATTGGAGATGTTTGCAATCTATCTAAAAAGTAAATAATAAGAACAGGTGGTTGCAGATACGACGATACCTGTAAAATTCTTTGATGGCAGCCATGGACTTCTCCTGCAAGCGTTCTTCTGAAAAAACATTTTGCATACTAGTTGGGGGCCCACCTCGAGCAGATGGAGAAGTAGGCATATGTTTATCAAAGCTGCGGTCAGTATTTCTAATCTCTCTATTCCCATAGTTAATACTTCGTTCCTGTTGATGAGGTTGTTCATTAATGGATGGCACATATCTTGCCATGGGGTCCTCTCTTTGGACATAAGTTGTTCGTTCTTGCATAGAATTAAATTTTTTTGGACCAGGTTCAATCCTCCGTGCATCTCCAGGGCTCGGCATCTCACCATAAGGAATGCTATGTGCTGATGGTTGCCCTCTGAAAGCCATTCCTCTAGCAAGACCTCCTTGGGGACCAAGAGTTATGGAATCATCACCCATTGGCCTTTGAGGCAGAGACATGGTCCTGTTTTCAAAGGAATGTCTCTCATCTATCCAAGCATCCTGAGAATTATAACCACGATTCTGAGGGGGGCCACGGAAACCCCCCATGTGGGGACTCGGAGAAGAATACATATTAGGTGTTCTAGGAGAATATTCCATAGGTGGAGCCCGTCTAACAGAACTACCCATGCTGGGTGCACGACCTAGCCTGCTAGATTGTGCATGCCGCTCTTGAGCAGCATCTCTGTGTACCTCCTCAATCTTTTTTGGACCTTCAACTTTTCTACGTTGCTGCCACTTATTCTTTCTCAGATCTATGGAATCTTTGAGCATAAATCTAACTCTTGAGGACAGTTTCATATTATTAGATAATCGCGCCATAATATCAAAGTAAGCATCCATGAACTCCTTTGCTTTGGAGTGGTCAATCATTTCTCCTATTGTGCTCATCAATTTGCACAAAGCTTCGATGTTTTCCTCATCGGGATTCTGATACTGACCCAACAACTTATTTATGCACTCGTGCATTATTCTCTCAGTCAACATTCTCTTCTTGTACAGTTCTCCAATTAGTCTAATATTACCTAACATGCGTCTTCGGGTTTGGAGTCTCTTCTCCTCTCTCTCTTCTGCTGTCTGTTTACTTTCACCTTCCAATTCTTCTTTATTTGCCTCTTCTTCCTCTCTTTCTCCCCTTTCAAATTCTTCCTGGCATTTGTTTAGGAGTAATCTCTTAAATGTGATTCTTTCATTGTCCACACTCAGATCGGGTAAATCCGCGGCAAGGTGAAAACAAAAGTTGGCATACATTTGACAAAAGGTAGGCTCCATCAGAGCTTTATCAAAAATCTGTGAGATCACCCCAGAGAGCGTGATAACGTTGTCGATTTTCAGCTGTTTAACTTGTTCAAACAGTTTTTCAAAATTTTGAGGGGTCAGTTTGTTTAAGATACCCTTCAACTGCCTCTGTTTCGCTTGTTCCTCATCGGTAACCTTACCTACTTCATACTTCTTTTCGGCTTTGTGCATCTGCGGTCCCTGAGGATAAGGCATCAATCCCTTCTGAAAACCAGATGCCCGATGCCACCTATCAAAATCAGAATGATTTCTTTGCAGGCTTCCCTGTGGTCCAAGAGACTGCATTGGTCCAGAGAGGATGCCGCCCCCAACATACTGGACAGGTGCCTGAACCCGTGGATTCCTTAGCACACCGAGGTTACCTCCTTGGCCAGGTCGAATACCAACCATATTACCCATATAGCCAACATCTGTTCGCATATCTCCACGCCCTGACATCTGAGGCCCAGGGAATTTATTCCATTCGTCTCCCAAGCCAATTCCACGTCGATCGGGTCTAGAATTTCCAACTGGCCTTTCAATATTACGTCCAGGACTAGGGTATGACTCCCGTGAAACATTGACACTGGAGACCATCAATGCATCGGCTATGTCGTAAGTAACTTCAAATCCGTCAGGAAGTTCCATACATTGCTCCACAAATTTGAGAAGAAAATCTCGGGAGTACCTTTTCGTCAATAACTCATTGCCATCTCCATCAAAACCCTGTTTTTCGTTCTTTGAAGTTTTCAACTGAGTAGAGATTTCAGCAGCATCTTCCCAATCATCTGGCTCCACTTTACTCCGAGTAGATTTCTCACTTGGTATGGCATTCTCTTGAGAAATATCAGCAGACGTTTGCTTCATGCTAATGGTTGAAGGGTTTTCGGTACACTCTGCAGAGGTTACAGATTCTTTCTTTTCCTCGGGACCCTTGTATGCATTATAAAGATCAGAACTTGTGCCAGCAGCTTCTGCTTTTCTATATAATTCTTTCTTTTTCTTTTTGCCTCTGATCACAGCACTTTTTGCTAAATTTATATCTGGCACGACTTTATCCGTGAGCCTTGAAGAAGAAACTATGCCCCCACTATTATTTTCAGAATCTCCATTCTCAGGTATCAAAGGACCCTCAAGAGGAGATGAAACTAAAACAGGGGCAGACTCTTGGTCTACCACAGTACATTTTGCAACAGTTGTTTCTCTAGTGTCTTTGCTATCAGGGACACTTAACAACACTTCTGCATCCACCGCAGATAAACCAGTTGCTGACACAGAACTGTCATTATCAGCCATCTTAACATCATTAGCACTGGTGGATGTTACCTCTTTGTCAGAGCTCTCCTCAATTTTAATGGTGATTTTTGGAGATTCTAAAGAAAGAGACCTCAAAGATGTTTCTAAACTTTGTCCATCAGGCTTTGAAGTTTTAGACAATATGGCTTCCCCATGTTCCTCTCTTCCCATTGTCTCAGGATTTGATGTTCTGCTATTTACAACTTTTGTGCCTAAACTTTTAGAAGCATCACGTGTCTTTCCTTCCGTATCACCCTCGTTAGCCAAAATAGAAGCCCCAGAAGCAGGAGTTACAGTAGTTGATAAAGGTTCCTTAGCAATCTCAGATACAAAATTGGTTCTCGATGAAGTAGATTTTGCTTCCACAGCTTCAGTTTCTGGCAATTGAGAAGGCAAACTTGAGAGGGGGATCAATTGTCTACCAGCCTGAGTATGATTGTGAAATATCATGCTTATAAGTCATGGTAAACATGCTAAAAAAAGGGACCAATCACAAGTTAGCAAATAGAAAAGTCATAAAATACCTGATCCTGCTGTCCTTTATTGCCTAGTTTTTTTTGTTCATCTTTAGTGGAATCAGGCACAACTACTCCATTTATTGCTTCGTTAGCGCAGCTGGTTGATGACGTAGCAGAAACCATAGGAGCTGAAACAAAATCTAAAGTAGTGGGCACATTATTCTCCACATTAACAGGACCTGTTAATGCAGCAGATGTAGATGATCCTAAACCAGGCTTTGACGGTGGTAAAGAGCTTAATGATGCAGGCTTTGACGGTGGTAAAGAGCTTAATGATGCAGGCTCAATCTCCTTATGAGGATTAACTGAATCTTCCCCACGTAACCTTGAATGTCTCAAAGATTCAGCCTTTCCAACTGATAGTGAACTTGTGGGTGGCAGTGGTTCTTTCTCCACATGAGATCCAACAGCTGGTTTCACTGTCACCTGAAGAAATTGAGGCAAAGAGGCTTAACATAACAAAAATCTCACCCACCCAACTGCCAGTGTTAATGTTAAAGGCATGGATTTTATTATTAGAATAACATGATATTAGAGCAAAAATTAATCTCGAAGCAACCAACTAACCTGGTTATAGTATCTATGAGGCTGAGACGTGGGTGGAACCTGAGTATTATTAAAATGAACAGAGCTTGTAGGAGGATAAAAATTGGTATAATAATTCATCGGGTGACTAGTAGAAAATGATGGGACAGGATGGGATTGAGATGGTGCATTTGGATGAGACCTTGGACCAGGTGAACCGTCAAGCCTCAACTCTTCATGAGTTTCTGGATGAGTAATCTTCACAGTTTTGCGAGAACCTCTGTATATTCCAACTTGTGGCTGAGAAAATTGTGAGGCCATATTCATTCCCATGTTACCCAACTGGGTAGGTAGCTGACCACCCATTTGTGATGAAAAGTTCAAGCCCTGATTCATCATTCCTTGAGACTGCATTAGTTGTGGCTGAAGACCTGAGACGAACATTGCCTGCTGCACTGGTGAATTTCCTATTGGTAAGGGAATCGGCATTGGCATTTGTTGTAATGACGGTCCTGACATGGCTTGAGACTGAATCTGGGGATTGGGGCCACCATAGTGGACAGGAACCTGCATCTGATGAAATGGCAGTTGCATGTGCATACCAGGGATAGGATGTACAGAAGGCTTCTGAGTTTGAGTCACAGGTGGTGCAACTGAAACTTGTGCGCCCCTCTTAGATTTAGACAGCAAATGAGCTTCACCAGCATTAGGTTGGTCACGAGTTTTTGAGTCCTTCTTCGGCAAATGTTGCTTGGGAATGGGGGGAACTGGCATTGTAGGAGCAGCCCTGAAACTTTCAAGACGAGCCTGTCCACAAAAAGATATGGAAGTCAAAACAATCATAGTTTAGCATTAGAAAACTTATAATACAATAACCTTGAAGTCATTACCATAGCTTGCAAGCTGAGCAAAATAATTCTTTAAAACCAACAGGTCCACTTATAATCTGAAAAACAGATGCTTACAAGTGGTTCTCAAGTCGAAATTGTTTAATGTTCAGGTAATTCTTTGGAGAAAAGAAATATACTAAAATGGTATCAATGTAAGTAATGGTCTGACCAAAAGAATACAACAAATATGTAGCAACAGAACTTTCAGATTTAATTTGGTTGAGCATAAGGAATAAGAATGTTTTTTACTATCAGTATTTGGAAAACCAGGGGAAGAGAGAGAGAAAGAGAGAGAGAGAGAGAGCTATGTTCCTTTTGTTAATATAAATATTGCTTTGTCTTCCTAAATCAAACAAATGGATCATAAATTTCCTTCCTGTCCTAATAATATAATATTCACCTCTATTTTCCCCCATGCTAAGCATAAATTCAAACAATTTTAAAGTAGTGTAGCATTCAATACAATCTATAAGCATTGAGTACTTTAACTTCGAAATTTTATATCAAAATAACACGAGAGCAATGAAACTGCTATTTTTTCCATTGCAATAAAAGCAGGATAAAAGAGTAAACCTGGTATTTTTTCTGCTCGTCCAAATTTGGTGGTGCGGAGCTTGTTCGAGCTGGTATCTACAGAAAAAATGAAAAAGCAACTAGCATCCTGAAGCACTAGAGTTCAAAGATGAAACAAAAAAATAAATGGGAGAGATGGTGATACTTTGCACTTTGTGCAGTTATTAAATACCTGCATTCCGTTCACAAAACCAGGACTTATGGACCCAAACTGCAGGGGATAAGAGCTAGATGCATCGCCTGGAGCCAAGGAATAGAAAAAAGTAGAGATTATCAAATGCGACTATAAACAGATGCCTTTATTACAATGATCTGCCAGCAATTATAACCCGAAAAAAATCAGCAGCTCAAGATGCATGTGGTCACCAATACTTCATACCTTTTGCAGGTGTTGTGGGGGCCTGGGACTCAGAACCAGCGGTAGAAACGTTAGGTGATTGAGCTGCTGCAGATGGAACATTAGAAGACGGAGCTCTGGGAACAGCTGTGGTGATTTTCTGAGCCTGGGTATCCGTAGTACTAGTAACTGGTGCATTAGGTACTCCTTAAACAAGATACATAAAAGCACAGTTCATCAAGAGGGGAAAAAAACTGAGTGACCTACATAATAATTTTCTTGGAAAGATGCAAATTTAATAGTAAAAGTTTCATCACGTCGCAAATGTTCATAAATAAAAATTGGTTCTTTGCCCATGTACCAAAAGCATTTCCCTCTCCGACCCCACCACCCCCAATAGATGACAAAAAAATAAACCACAACCAGAAAAGTACATACTATAAGTTGGCTGTTGTTGACGAGCACCATTCTGCACAGCACGTGACACAGATGAATTATTAGAATCCGAACTCATATTCGGGATTTCTGCCCTCGACTGCCCTCCTTGTGCATTGCTACTAAACTTCTTATTGAAACTGCGAATCAAAGGGAAACGGAAATAACAATTTACTGATACAAACATTTTTCAACATAGACACACACAAACCATAATTTAAACATAACGGACAAACACTTGCACCTATCAATCAACCAATAAATGCATAACTGCTTGCATGCATAGAAACAACCCCAAAGTAAAGAAACAAAAACCCTAGCTTTAACGTTAATGTACGTATAAACTGTACCTGCGGTTAGAAGGATTTGATGGGGCGCCGCCGACGCCCTTAATGGAAGCTTCGGAGAACTGACGCTGCTGATTGGAATTACCGGATCGACCGGTTTCCTGTACTGAGCAGACTCGTTCCTCTCAACCCTTTATTGATTGTAGGACATATATTCTATTCTTGGAGAAAATGTTTAGGAGTGTTCTTTACACCCTACAAAGATCCAAACAATCAAACCAATACCATCAAAATCAACTATCTTTCGCACACTTTCTATAGGAAGCGTGGCGAAAAACGAAGAAATCTAAAACTCAGATTGTTTAGGTTAAGTAGTTATTAAATCGAATTAATTTTACCTGTTGTTGAGATAGTGAATAAGGGCTTCTACTCGGAGGCAGAAATGGCGGGAACCATGCCTAAACGACGCCGTTAGAGATGGAGAATATTAAGAAGAAAGAAATAGTAGAAGGGGGAGGAAGAGGAGATGAACGGAGTGAAAAATAAAAGAGCAGTGGGTGTGTATTTTGTGTTAAAAGGGAATATATAAAAATATTAATATTTTGTAATGTAAGTAAATAGATTAAATATACATATTCCAGTCATTATTATAATTTGTGTGTGTAATAATTATATATATATATATATATATATTTTTTTTTTTTTTTTTTTTTTGAGAATGTGTTGTGTTATAATTGGTGTAACAAACAAACCTTATGGAGGTGGTCAAGAAAGAGGAGTGTTTATAGGAAAGAAGATTATTTTTATGTGTTGCAACTTGCAAGTCTACGAATTTTTCGTTCCATCTGTTTCATAAAGTTGTCAGATTAGATCTTGATAATTTCATACTCCTATTTTATTATTTGTGGATTTTGTGCAATCTACAGTGTCATGGATAAATATATTTATTATTCGTAGTTTGCTATTGTAGATTGTCAATTGTAAAATTTGATTATTGTAATTAGCATTCATTTTAAATAATGAGTAAGATTTGTGATGAATTGATTCTATCTTTTTTCTGTTAAAAAGGAAAAAAACCTAATTTCCAATTTGAAACCCTTTTTGACTGAAGTTTTGATATGGATAATATATGATGAATTTGTCGTTGATAATATTATCATTTATATTATTGTTTTCCAGTAAAATGAATACTTGTGTTTTGTATTTTTTAATTGAAGTTTTATTTTTTGAGTTGGTTGTACACAACTAGATCTATATTTTATTTACTTATTTGATGATTGCACATAAATTCATAAATTTATTAGAGAAAAAAACCGAAACAAATAATATTACGCATTTTCTCGGGGATATTTTCAAGTCATTTGAGGCATGTTTGGTTAGGTTTTGGTTCGGTTTCCCTATATTTCAGTTTCAAAAAAATTAGTTTGGGTGATTTCGGTGAAACCTTTGAAACTCTATATGGATTGGTTTGGATTTTGGGTTTAGAGGGAAATATTAAATGGTAAGTATCAAAATAATGTAATTTATAGAGGAAAAAATTGATATGTGTCAAATCATTGTCTTTATAAATTAAAAAATTAAAACCTATGTTTCGCGAAACATGTACTCATACTTCATTTAGTTTGGTTTTGGCTCAGTTTCACAAAACCGCTCGACTGAGTCACTAACCAACTAGGATGTGATGTTATTAGATAGTTGGTCTATAAATTCAATAAGATTTATTTTTTTAGACTGTGAATACATCATTACATCACACTATACCATAAAATATATTTCATTGGTATCAAAAGTACAAAGATAAACTAATTACAAATATCAGTATTAAACTATAGAAATATCCACATTAGTGAGAGTTAAACCCGTGACCTCTTGGTCATGAAGCCTAAACTTTAGATAATAAGCTACTACCTATCGGCAATAAATTTGATAAGATTATATGATGCGATTGTTGTCAGATAATTGTGGTATTTTGATTGCATGATCTTATTTTTAAAGAGCACTAGTATATCCTCAACACACGTCTTCGCATGCTTTAATTTCTCAGCACAGGTTTTGGTGTGCATTAACTTTTTAAAGCACAAAAAATAAAGACTTCTAAAAATAAAGTTTACTTAAAGGATGTAATGGAATAAGCGAAGAAGTTAAAAAAAACATATAGTTAAATTAGTGGGTGAAATACATTTTCCCCCCTTAAAGTATTGGGGTGGTGTCAGTTATCCCCCTAAAGTATCACTTGTAACACTTACCCCCTCTGTTATAGTTTGTAGTTTTTATTCCAAAAATACCCCCACCATTTTCATAAATAATAAATTTCTTTATTAATTATGAATCCATTCGAACACCATTATGTTTCAATTTTTTTCATTTCTTTTGTGTCCTTCCTTTTTTCTATCTCAAATTTTTTCTTTATTTTCATCTCATTTTTCCTAACCGAAGGAAAAATGAAGAATTTGAAACATAATATTGTTTGGTGGATGGATGAATTCATAATTAATAGACAAAAATTTTTGATAAAGAAATTGAAACATAATATTGTTTGGTGTCAAACTTGAATTTTGCGAGAAAGAATTTGAAGGAGAATTACTCAACATTTTGAATAATAATTCGTATCGAATGAGATAATTATCACCAAATAAACAACTCAGAAAAATATAAATAAAAAATATAGATAGAAAAAAAAATTAAAACATAAAATAAAGAAAACAAATTGAAACAGAAATAATGAAAAAAAAGAAAAAAATTTGAGACATAAAACCGAAGGAAAAAAAAGAAATGAAGAAATTGAAACATAATATTATTTGATGGATGGATGGATGAATTCATAATTAATAATTTTTTTTTTTGATAAATTAATAAAGAAACAATTTATTTGTTATAAAAGAAGTGGAGGTAATTTTGGAATAAAATGTTTAATACTAAAACAGAGGGGGGAAAGTGTTACAATTGATACTTTAGGGGGGTAATTGATACCACCCCTATACTTTAATGGGGAAAACTGTATTTCACCCTAAATTAATTTAAGTATTAAGGATAAAAAAAATTATATCAAAAAATTGCTATATTATGACATGACTTATATTTCTAATAATATTTTGTATCACATACCAAATTATGAAGATGCTTTTTTTGATTAAACAACCATAAAAGATTATCCATAAAAAATTGCGTAAATAAACAACCACTACAAAAGATTATCCAAAATCATCTTCAAGGAGCTCCAGCATGCCTTCTAGTGGGATTTCCCAATGACATTAACAGTTTGAATCAACTCTTAAGCTTGAATCAATATTTTGGTATGTTTACATCGATAACATTGAAAAAATTTATAAATTAATTTATATTTCAATACATTTATTTAATTTTTATTTTTTGAAAATTAAAAAAATTAAAAACTTCTCGAAGAATTTTCAGTATTGAACCGACCGAATCAAACTACCAAACAAAACTTTAAATCATGCTTTAAGTACATTTACTTTGCCCCTCTATTTCAATATCTAAATTGATTTACTATACGCGAGCCTCTCAATAAAATATACGGAGTATATATTGCCAGCAGCAGTACAAGTACATGACAGAGACTCAGAGAGCCTTTTTTTTTTAATAATGGGCCGTAAGCCCATAAAATTTCAATAATTTTTTTTCTTATGAATTATAAACATTTCAATGCCCAAGTAGAAAGTACCTAATGGGTTTAAACTTTTGGGCTATAGCCCGATATATGTGACGGGCTTTTAGCCAACTAGGGCACACAGGATTATATATAGCCACTAAAGAAAGAGACATAGGCCTTCTGCAGAGCTAAATTAGGGTTTTGCCGCTTCTTCTTCGACATCACCTCTCACACTAATCTCATCTACGATGGTACGTTTTCTAACATCCACAGAAACAATGATTTTCGTACATTCTGAATGTTCACAAATCTGATATTAAGTGATTTCGATTTTTTTTTTCTATATTATGATCAGTTAATTAATCTGAAGTAAATTTCAAATATTCGGAAATGAATGTTTGTTGTTACTAGTATTACTGGGATAAAAATTGTGAACTTTTTTTAACGATAGGATGTAAATTTTAGTCGTCCAGTTAATTGATCTTATTTATTTATGTTTTTGAAAATCAGTGATTGTTGTGCGATGTAAGCGATAAGTTTATATCTTGTTTGGCTTGTAGTATGGTTTTGAGTTACTATCGTAATTCTTTTATTCGTGCAGGCCAAGAGAACCAAGAAGGTTGGTATTGTTGGGAAATACGGTAGGTTCTGTCCTTATTTCTACTTTTTTTTATCAGTTCTTTCTTTCTGGTGTAGCAATATGGCATTATCCGAACTAGTATTTAGCTGGTTGATTAGAGAGAGATTGAGAGTGAATTGTGTCTTATCAGTGCTTTAATAAAGCCTAAGTGTCTTACTAGTGCCCTTATAAAGCCCAAGTGTCATTTGCTGCATCTGTGTTGAGTTCCAGTTGAACTTTACTTATTAGCCTTCTACATAAAATGGAAGTGTCTGATAAATTGTATTTCATAACATTTCAGGCACCCGTTATGGTGCTAGTTTGAGGAAACAGATTAAGAAGATGGAAGTTAGTCAGCACAGCAAGTACTTTTGCGAGTTCTGCGGGAAGGTGTGAATTAAGGATTTTATCTTTGAGTACAATTGGTTAACAGCAGCAATATGTTGTTTTATTAACATTGTAATTCTTTTCCAGTACGCAGTGAAGAGGAAAGCTGTTGGAATTTGGGGATGCAAGGACTGTGGCAAAGTGAAAGCAGGCGGTGCTTACACATTGAAGTAATAATCCTTCACAATGCCTCTTTGTAATATGTTACCTTATTGTATTTATTGGCTAATCTCATTTGTCTGTTTTGCAGCACTGCTAGTGCCGTTACTGTTAGGAGCACCATCAGAAGGCTGAGGGAGCAGACCGAGAGTTAAATTTAGTGAAATTTGTCTTTGGAATTGTTGTCTTTTTTGAAAATTTTATTTTCAGTTGAAATTAACTCCAGACTGGAATACTTGTGAGATTGTTGGCAGCAGCTATATGTATTTTTCTGCAAGATTTCTTGTCTTAAAAATCTTGAAATTTTGCTGTCTTTATGGTATTTTATCCTTTCTAAGTTTTGAATGCATATTTTTATATTTACTCGACTTGTTTAATCTGTGATGCTGTGATATTCTGGCTTATGTATTTGCATTCTCACCCAACTCGTATTGAGAAAAAAAATTCTTGCTTGCTTTAATTGTTGATACTTTTAACTTTTCTTGTTGAGATCCAGTGCTATAGTTATTTGTTCTATTTTGGCTTTTAGTAATATAAGTAAATCAATTGTTTGAATTTTGTTTTATTGCCAATCTTTAATAGCGTAAAGCCTTAGAGGCTTAGATTTTGTATTGTGAAGTTTTGATATCCCTATTATAAGAGATGCGGCAAGGGTAAATGGCCAATGTCTCTTCGTGTTCTGCTAATTAGATTATTCCAATTCTTTATAAATTAAAAATAATTCATAGAGGTTTTTTTACATAGACTATGAAACAAAAATGCCCAACTTTACTATTTTACACTAAAGAGTTGTGAAGTTTGGCTTAAATTTAAGCTGATATTTTTAAATTGGAGGACTTCTTAGCTAGGTTTGAATCTTAAATTTACGTACACTGGTTGCTCGTCTTCTATATGAAATGTGAAGAGTAGTTCGAATCATGCATCATAATGCAATTCCAGTTTCATGTGCACATTTTTTAAACTTGACGTTCATTTGTGTGCTTCATATTTTTGGCTAACGCTTCTCTAATATCTTCACATCTTGTTATCTCCTAAACACTCATATAAATATGCCCCCAGTGTTTTTGTAGACCACAACCACCACCATACAGCATGACATGAGCTTTCCACCGGAGATTCCAACAATACCCTCGATCCGTATACAACCAAAAGAAGACAAGTTAATCGTAGTTTTCAGACAACAAAGAAATAGAAAGCAAACAACATAATTCCTGATAATATTACAACATTACTACGGACTACAGAGTTTCCCAGTAGTCATTACTACACATACAGGGCTGGAACAAATTAGGGGTTTCCCTAATACCAGCACTCATTCTTTTACCTATCTATGTTTACACCAAAGAGAGAGGGAAAAAAAAAAAAAGGGATAGCTAATAGGCCAAGGTAATAGAGCTTTGTGTCTCTGAGTGCCAAATAGGCAAACAAACATTGGGCCAAGTTGCAAAAAAGACTTACAAAACAGGAATAGGAATTTCATCACTGTTGCTTCTGTGATGCATCTGCTTTTGAACGGCCTTAACAGCGGCCACTCTAGCTGCATTGGCTGCCCTGTTCGCTGCTGCTACTGCTCGATTCACTCTCTCATCTACTTTGCTCACCTCATATGCTTTCTCAGCTGCTCGTCTAGCTTCCTGATAGTCGAACATAAATTGATTACAAATTTTATAAATAACACCAGACTTAGCTTTAATTAGAGTTTCGAGTGTAAACATGCTGTATAAAAGTACACCTGAACAACATTGAGCACTTTGGAGTGGTTGACAGCGACTGGAGAAACGGGATAAATTGTGCTTTGTGTACTTGGAATATCAAGAATCCCATTTTGCCAATGGCCCGATTGAGTTTCCCCGTTTTTGAAAGTGTACATTCCAAGTCCTTGTCTTCTACCTTCGTGCCAAGCACCCTCATAACGGTGGCCATTTGCAAAACAATAGACTCCAAAACCGTGCATCTTATCAGCAAAATATTCTCCGGCATATCTATCACCATTTCTGTAGGCAACAATAGTAAAAAATCAAATATGACCTTAACTTGTTCTAAAAAAAAAAATGTGGCCTTAACTTCCCTATATGTTAAAACTTACAAGTGCTTCATATAATGCCATCCAAATGATACATCCAATTCCCTAAGGCTATGCTCGATTTTTTAGACTTCAGTTGGTAAAATGATAAGGAACAAGAAATAGAGCTTAATGTTATTCTCAAAAAAAAAAAAAAAAAAAAAAAAAAAAAAGAGCTTAATGTTCTATCATATGATGCATTTTTCTAAGTGTTTTACTCATTAAAATCCAAGAACTTAACATAAAATTCATGTCATAAAGCTTAGAATTCAAGAACTATCCATACTATCCATTTACGATAAAAACAATAATCAATGGATCCAAACATGACACATACATTAACAGAATTGATAGGAAACAGGCAGAATACAAATGAAAAAAACATCATCACTATTAATTACCTGAAGTGATAGTGTCCAAGGCCATGTTTAACACCCCACTTAAATTCCCCAACATATTGACTACCATCCTCACACGTATGAACCCCGCACCCATGGCTCTGCCCATTCGACCATTCTCCAGCATACACATCCCCTGTATAGAATCTGTACACTCCAAAACCATGCCTAAGACCTTGCCTATACTGCCCTCTATACCGACTCCCCCTCGCCCAAGTCTCAACTCCATAACCATCGTACTTGCCATCAATCCAATCCCCTTCGTACCTCCCACTCATGTAATAGTAATACACCCCACTCCCACTACACTTACCCTTATGAAACTCACCCTCATACACATCTCCATTGCTATACGCCTGCACATAACACCCCGAGATTGGCTTCTTGTCGGCCTTTTGCCTTGACCCAATTGACCAAAAAACCGGTAAATGTGGCTGGTTTGTTTGATTCTTGGCGCTTATCTTAATCGGCAATGATCTAGCAAGGAACAATCTTATTGTAGGGAGTCTAGGAATGGCTAAATTGAGAGAGAAGAGAAGTGCTGCTGAAAAGGCAAAAGCAGAGAGGAAATCAAGAATGAAGGAGGTGGAAGGGTGGGAGACTAAAAAGTAAAAGAAGGGGAGGCTGAGAAGAAGGATGAGGCGGAGGTGGAGGTGTAAACGGCGGCGTAGGTGGCGGAGGTGGTGGTGGAAATGGGTCATGAATTTCTGAGTCCTAACGTGAAAAAAATTGAATCGTTTTTGTGGATTATGTGAATATTGTTGAAGGGAATTGGATAAAGTTGGAGTTTTTGTGAGAGAGAATTGGTGTTGAAGATGGGGTCTCTTGAAAGGGGTGGTGGGTTTGAGGGCAAAAGGGTCATTTTGCTCATGCAGCTGTTGGTTGTCATCGTTGATGAGGATTTGAAGAGTTGGTTTATTCGCGGAGAAGGAAGAAGGTGGCGAGTGGAGCGGAGTTGGATTGAAATTCAAAGAAAGGTGGGGGTGTTTCTGGAAATCGGAAGAAATGCCACTACTTTCTGTTCCGATCTGTACTTCAGATTTTTTCTGATGCATCACATAAAAAACCAAAACCCTTTAATTTGACAAACAAAACAAATTAAAAATGAAGAAAGATTGAATCTTTCTATCTTTTTGGGCAGTTGTGCGTGTGTGTGTTGTCCAGAGAACCAGTAGTTATCTTCTCTTTCCTTATTTTTTATTTTGTGGTGTTGGTGGGAATTGTTTATTTATATATATGAGGGTGTGTATCTATATATATGGAAATGATATTTCAGTGTGTGTGTGTGTGAGAGAGAGAGAGGAAGAAGGAGAAGTGTAAGAGGAGTTAATGGTGTCCGGGGAGAAAGGATTATTTTTGAAATCAGAGTCGACCGGCCGCAAAAGGGAAAAGCTCGCTTCCTTTTTCTTTTCTTTTTTCTTTTTTTTTTAAGTATATGACTGTTGGCTAATGTCTTAGGGTCTGTTTGTTTGGCGTTTGGGAAAGTAGTTTGACAGAGTAGTGGAGGTTTGTGAAATAATCTCGATTTGCGTAATGTTGTTTGTTTGGGTTTTGAGAGAGTGGTTTGAAAAATAAAGTAGGTGTAGGTTTTTTTGGAAGAGTTGGGTTGTAGGTGTAAGATGTGTAAGACTTTATGTCAAATCATGTTTGTTATGTGAGATAAATTGTGTAAGAGATAGGTTACTTTATGTCAAATCAAAGTAGAGTTTGTATAGGTTTTATTTAGAGATAAGAAAATTGTTGTTTGTTTGGCTTTTGGGAGAGTAGTTTGAGAAAATTAATGGATGAAAAATTTATTTCGGAAAATAGAAAACATGTTAGTTTGGTTTTTCCCAAACACGAAAAAATTCTAGAAAACGCCAAACAAACAGGCCCTTAGATTTTGACCTTGTTTGTTGTTATTTATTACTGCATCTGCAGTCCGCATTTAAAAAAAATCATCAAATCACTCTTTAATGTCTGCTACAGTGTTTTAATATTTGCATAAATTTTTTTTACTCTAACAATAGACATTAAAAATGGAGCATCATTTTAAATTAATTTAAATTTAATTTATTAAAATTTAAGTTAACTTTAAATTCAGTTAAAAGTAAAGAAATAAATTAAAAATAATTAAGTAAAAAAATGTTAAGGATTTTTATTAATTAAGTCAATACCACTATTAATAATAAACTAAGCCCAATTCTAAAATAAGCCCAAACCACATATAATACAACCTAAACATACTTAAATATACATTAATCATATATACACACACAACACACAAAATCTCACTACCGCCCCTCCCCTCGTCTCAGAAACCGCCGTGCTTCTCTCCTTCCGTGCGGCCTCCCTTCCTCAATAAAATCTAAAAATTTCAGCTACCTAAAACCCACTCTTCCCTGTCCATAGAAAAGATATTGAAGCAAGAAATTGAAACTGAAATTGAATGAGTTTAAACTGAATTGAAGAAATTGAAACTGAAATTGAATAGGTATGAACAAAATTACCTTTATCTGATTTTAGAAGTTGTGTAGTTTAATTGAAACTTTGTGGCCAATTTTATAGTGAAATTTTTTTTTACCGTTGAAGAATTTCAATTTCTACTCGTAGGAGTCGTTGCCTCTGAAGTTGAGCCAAGAAATAATGCCTTTGCAAATGCATTACTTTTGATGCTAAAATAGGCTGGACTTAAAAATAGGTACGTAGATGATGCCTTTGCTGGAGCAAATTTTTTCTACATTTTGTCAGTTGGAGCATTATGTTTGGCTTTAATGCTTGTTGCTGGAGATGCCCTTACAAGATGGCCCCTGTCCTTTTATTCTATGGGATTTAGTTCATCTCTAATGTAAAAGTTCATCTCAGCCATTGAGTCCTATCATATCGCAAGTACGTTGAACGAGTTTTCAGAATTCTTTAAGTTTGTTTCGTCAGCAGTCTGGAAGGGATGGGATCTGGAGGACCTAAGCAACATTATGTTGACGTGTGTCGTCCTTCACAATATGGTTGTGGAGGACGAACGAGATGAATACGTTGATTATGACTTAGAGTACGATGAGAACGATCATACCATATCTCGTAATGTCCGTGTCACCATCCACAAGTGCCAGAGCTGGATTTGAATCCAAGAAAAAATGGCATATCCCTAAATATCGGTAGAAGCCAATTGCTAACTTCAAATCGACTTAATCGAACATGTGTGTGCAACACACAGTTCAAACGGTGATTGTATGTAATCGTATTTATTTAGATCTTTAAATATGAATCCAAGTGTTTGAACATAATTTTGTTAAATTATATCGTATTTAATTTAAGTTTATTTTTTAATTTTATACTAGATATAGCGTATTTGTAAAATTTGTGTAATTTTACAGTCGTAAACAAATTTTAAGATTTAAAATCTAAAACTAATAATGCTTAAACTACGATGTTATTAAAATAAGTTAAAGTTTAAAAATTAATTTTTCCATATTCGTACATTTGTACAAATTTTAGGATCGTAGACAAATTTTAAATTTCAAAATTAATACTAATCATGTTAGTATCTTACACAAAATTAAAAAATAATTTTTTCTATTTTTTGTTAAGTTAAAAAAAACACATTTATATAATATAATTTAGAAACTAAAGAAAAGGAAAAAAGGCAGCCAAGAGGTGGCCGTCAAGTGATAGCCACCCACATAATGCACGCGCATTTCTAGGGTTTGAGAGCCCGCAGGGTAAGGGCCGGGGGAGGGGGCTCCTCTCCCAGCCGGCTGGAAGGCATTTTCGCCAGCGCTCTCCCCCTCCCTCGGCCTGGTTAGAGATGCCCTAAGTCCTTAAATCTATAATATAATATCATTCAACTCACTTTTAACTTTCAGCCACCACTCTCACCCTTGTTTAATTGTACATATTCAATTACCATAATAATAATAAATGATAGTAAATAATAATCACCATAATAATAATAATGTAAAAACAATAACAATTATAATCATGGAAATAAAACAATGAATACAATTAAAAAATTTAAATGTAAACTAATAAGGTTATGCATTAATTTAAAATACAGTATTATTAAATTATACACAAAATTTAAAAATAAAATTTTCCATTTTAAGTTTATTTTTAAAAAAAAAAAGCATCTTAAACATTTTAAAAAATTAATTAAAAAAAAAAAGGCACAACAAGCGGCCACCTGCTGGCTGAAAGCACCCCATCACCCATTCAACGAGTGTGAGCCCCAGGGCTTCCCCAATCCATTGAAGACTCGATCAGTTAAAGATGGTCTTATGTGTTTCTGCCTAAATTACATTTGCTCATGATATTAATTACTATATACAACAAAATTGATTTATCCTCAAAAAAAAAAAAAAAAACAAAATTGATTTAAGAAGACTACAACGTCAACAATCTCTTTCTTCATATACGATACCGTGCGCTTCTATATCCGAAAGTATAGATACGCGCGAAAGAAAAGAAATTGTGGTGGAGTCTCCAAGATACATAACTGGTTACTGGTATATTGTTCCATATTTTGTATAAGGTTATATTTGTACCATAATTGTATTCTTTGAGTGTGTAGATTCAAGTACATTATTAGATTTTGTCACAATTTTTTTTGATGGACTTCACGAGCTAGGAAGGTAGTCTGATTTTAGTTCAATTAATAATCTGTATATAATTAAGTATAAAGAGCTAGACTTGATGAATTTTTTTTGATTAAGAAAAGTACCAAATAAATAAAGAGAATGTAAAACTAAGATCTCTTAAATATTTGAATAAAAAAATAACTATTATATTAATTAATAAAGAGATTTAAAAGAATTATATTAATTGCTAATCCTTGTCAAAGAAAACACTGCCACCACTATATTCTTACTTAAGAAGTTGTGATGTGTTACAAATATTTTAAAATTATAAAGTCCTTTTTAAATGCTTTAAATTTTTCATTTGACTAAAAATGATTGTTTTTCTTATACCCAGAATATTTTCATTTATTATTTAAAGGAGATGAAGGAAAATATTTCTAAACATAGCAAACTGATTTTATATGTATAAAATTAGTTTATGAAAATTAATGAGAATCATGTATTGAAAATTTATATTAGTGCGTATTATCAACAATATCTAAAAATTATATGCGTCCTAGTCGTCAGATTGACCCTTTTTTTTTAAGGATCAAGAGAAGTATCCCATTAATTAGTTCAACCACCAACATATGGATAGAGACCAAATTGGCTAAAAAAATTCAAATGTAATCTCCAGCGACGTAATTTTTAATTAATTAAATAAAAGTCTAAATTCGACTTCTTTTTTTTTTTGCGTTGACCACTAGAAATTGGTCTATATTTCCACAAATTATAATTTGTATACCGCAACAAGATTTGTTTAACAGTGTCTTACAATAAAAAATAAAAAAAATCTGAGATTTTATTACGAGTACAAATTGAAATTGATTGTTTCAAGATTTCATAATTAGGTTATCTTATCATCTGAACTATATATGAAACGTACGTAAGGCGAAATCAGATTAATTGATATATTTTCTATTCATAAAATATTTATTTTCCATCTATAACTCTTGCCCCTAGCATCAAGGGAACCCTTGTTAATTAACATGCTTACTTAGCTGTTTCAAAGAATTTCAATAAGTACTTAACAATTATAATAATCTTAATACATGGTCAGATTAATTAAGTCTGTTCTCAAACTAGATCCAGTAGAAATTGTATGTTCAATTTAGATTGGTTTAACTCGGTTTTGATTTGATAAAAAATGATTTGTTATTTCAGTGAAATGTTTGAGACATCAAGTTGAGGGGGAAAATTAGGTAGTAGGTGTCAAATCAATATTTTATAAATCTGTATCTTTTATGAGTTTGAATATATAAATTGAATAACCAACAGGTGATTGGTCTAGTGGAAGGGATTAGTCACTACAAAGTAGCGGACTCAGGTTCGACTCCCTGTTGGGAGAGGTACCCACTTAATGTGCCCAACCCGCCTCGAAAGGGATTAAACCCTTGGAAAACCAAAAAAAAAATATATATAAATTGAATAAGTAAAACCTATGCCTATGCCTATGCCTAAAGACATCTTATGGAATAAATTTGGCCTGATTTCACATATATAACCGTGAAATTGGACCAAGGGGTCTTAAGAGCATCTCCATCCATCCTATTTGTTTTAAATCATTTGATATATCTATAACTTAACAAGTAAAAGATGTTTAATTACCAAGTGCAGTTGAATTGATATATATCTTATGGAAATGTGATTTGATGTCTTTTTCTCCCCTTACAATGGAGCAGGTGATGATAGACGCTAACAAGTTGGGCCTCTTTTGAAAGATATCAATAACGTACTAAACTAAGGGTTTTTTGCACTTTGCACCCCCGAAATATGGGAAATAGGCACTTTGCACCTCCGAAACTTAGATTTAGCACTTTGCACCCTCGAAATATGAAAAATGCAGCACTTTGCACCCTCTTTTATTTTCAAGCAAAAACTCAAGGGCAAAATAGGTAATTCAATTATAAATCTTAGGCACTTTGCACCCCCAAAACTTGAGAAATTGGCACTTTGCACCCCCGAAATAAAATTAACAATTAACACCCTCGAATTAAAAATAAATCAGCAACTTGCACCCCCGAAACACAATAAATGAGCATTTTGCACCCCGAAACACAAAATTTACACTTAACACCCTCAAATTAAAAAAAAAACTCAAACCCCTCATTTTTTCCGACAAAGTTGACCATCAGGTGAAAAAAATCTTAGGCAAAATCTACTTTTTATAATTGTATTTTGAAAAATTTAAGGAAAAAAAAATGAATTACCTATTTTGCCTAAGATTTTTTTTCACCTTGATGGTCAACTTTGTCGGAAAAAATGAGGGGTTTGAGTTTTTTTTTTTTTTAATTGGAGGGTGTTAAGTGTTAATTTTATGTTTCGGGGTGCAAAATGCCCATTTATTGTGTTTCGGGGGTGCAAGTTGCTGATTTATTTTTAATTCGAGGGTGTTAATTGTTAATTTTATTTCGGGGGTGCAAAGTGCCAATTTCTCAAGTTTTGGGGGTGCAAAGTGCCAAAGATTTATAATTGAATTACCTATTTTGCCCTTGAGTTTTTGCCTAAAAATAAAAAAGGGTGCAAAGTGCTGCATTTTTCATATTTCGAGGGTGCAAAGTGCTAAATCTAAGTTTCGGGGGTGCAAAGTGCCTATTTCCCATGTTTCGGGGGTGCAAAGTGCAAAAAACCCCTAAACTAATTATAAATCTCTCTTTTTTGTTTGTTTGTTAAGAAGTGAAGTAAATCTCTTTAAATATAGTAAGTACTAGTATTATTTAATTACTTTCATCCTCTATTTCTTTCTTTCTTTAAGATGGTTTTGTTTTCTTATAAAGTATGGTCACCACACCATTAATTATCCACTTCCATGCAAGATGATGTTAACACATTACAATATGGCCGGGAGACATGATGATAAGATTTTGTTTGACCCTTAAGCTTTTTAAAACTAGTTGCATTAATCATGTAATCAAAGTTTTCATAACTTATTTCTTTATTCTTGAACATTTGTCCAGTTTTCCCAAAGGCAAGATTCAGATTGAATTTTATTCTTCCTCATTGTGTAAATAAAAATTTGTATTAATAAATTGTATATTAATCTGACGTATTAGATTACACCAACAATAAATTCACCTATGCTTATCTAGTTATGATTTGAAACATGATTTCTCGAAAAACACCATTCTCTAGAAGACAAATTAAGAATTTAGATCTAAAGAATTACGATTCTATAATAAAGTTCAAATATATTAGACCATTTATCAATTTTTATCTCTTATTTGATAGCGTTGATAAATAAAGCAAATCTGCCTACAAGCAAGTGATAACCCACAGCTTTTAAAAACTACCACACAACGTTCAACTCCTGGATAATATCATCTCTATAATCCCCTAACGATTTAATGGTAAACTTGGCTGGGAAATTCTTACCAACACCGGGTTTGATCGAACCCCAAATTACTACAAAGCAAGTGTAATACAATTGTTTGGTGATTGGATGAGTTAGGCCAAACCAGGCTTGGACAAGAATTTTTCAACTTCCCCTCCTTTTACTAATTAGTCACTGATCCTCTAATTTTTTTTTTTTTTTTGGTAAATAACTGATCCTCCAAACTTCACTACCAGATAAATACCAAAAATTAGAAGTATTATCCTATCCACTGTAACATAACTAATATTTTCACCATTATTTTTTAATTGCTACCCAATTTCTTAAAATCTTTCCATGTATTCTAATTCAACTATGGCTCTATGTGGATGAATTTTGATATGATCCCGCAAGCATTATTTCTCAACTAACTGCTAACCAATTTCTTACAATCTTTCCATACATTCTAATTCAACTATGGCTCTATGTGGATGGGTTTTGGCCCGATCTCGTAGGTTTAGCGAGATCATGCCAAAACCCTTTCAAATAAGTTTTCGCTAAACTAATGAAACTCAACATAAACTTATTCACAAATCTACACCCAAACTCATGAAATCCATAAAACATTGATTTGACACATACCATCTATTTTTTCTCCCCAACTCTCCAAAAAAGACATTGATTTAACACATACTACCTACTTTTTTCCTCACACCCTAACATCCAAAATCAATCCTACTAGAGTTTCAATTTTTTCGGAACCACAAAATCCAATATTCAAATCCTAACCAAATGAGATCTACGGGTTTCACCGAAACCACTCAAACCATTTTTTTAAAATCGAGACCTGCGAAACTGAACCAAAACCCTTCCAAATAGGACCTATATTTTCTACAATGGTTTGTTGATCTAAATTTCTTTCGAATTATTTGAAATTCTTAGTCCATAAGTTAACCACAAAGTCATAAGGGTAAAACGTTACACTCCAAAGAAACTCCACACATCTCTTTGCTAATTCAAGAAATATTTACGGGGTATCTTACACACTTCAACTTGTATAGTTTTGGACGCAAAATATCTAAACTGAATCTTCAAAGGTCAGACACTCAACACATTTCTTTGCCATAAAGTAAAATTTCCAACCGGAGCATCATATATTTAAGCAATGAAAACAAATGACAAACTTTACATGCAATTGGTAAATGTCTTTAAAGATGTTCCAGAAAGTAGTGTGATTTTTCTACACATTAACATGCACTCCTAATAAATGCATATTCCCCTTTTCTTACGTATATGTAACCAATCTACAACCAAGGTAAAAAGGGCAGATATATCAAATAAATGACAACTTACAACAAGAAAGATCTAAATAGACAATGCAAACACATGGTATGTCACCTTTATGTGATATATATTTCTATTTTTGTAGAAGGAATTAATTAGCCCTAAGCAAGACTACATTTGGACACAATCCTTATATGTAATACAGTGCTGATTAAGTATACACACACGGATACTACATGATAAAGTATTTTCAAATAGTTCTCAACGAGAAAAAAATAAGAGCTTACATGCGCTCTGAATTTGAACGCCAAAGTAGCTTCTCCATCAATAGCCAATTTGATAAATCAATAATTGGTTGTGCTTTTACCTGGCTTGCTTCTCAACCGCACTTGCACACAACAGAAGCCACTGTGAATCATTTTCCGGATGGATATTAGAATGTGGTGGAGAGCTTGTTTGTCAAGGCTTGTGGAGCTTAAAGCCGAAAACTCTAGGAACATAGTTTTGAGTTGGCTTCTGTGGCTTGAGGTGCCCATAAGTCATCAAGAACAGATGAGGGAATGTCGTTCCAAAATACGCTCCATCAATATCTTTTCCAGTCAAGAAATCATTCGAGAATTTGTATTTTAGTCCTATAGGACTGACCCTAATCACTTTTAGTCCCGTATTTCACAAAATTGTACTTTTGATCCCAGATTTTTAAAACGTTTTGCACTTTCAGTCCCCTTACCTCCTTTCCATCTAATTTGGGACCCAACGCGCAAAACTGAGAGTTTTATGGGACCAAAAGTGCAAAACATAGACCATTCAATAGGATCAAAAGTGCAAAGTATTTTAAAAGTGCATAACTAAAAGTGTGGGACCAAAAGTACAAATTTAAAAGGAAAGGGGACCAAAAGTGTATTTTATGAAGTACAGGATCAAAAGTGTTAAGAGTTCAACCCCGAGGGACTGAAAATGCAATTTATGTTGAATAACACAACTATGTATGTATGTATAGAGATGTTTGAGTGCATGAGAGAGAGAGAGAGAGAGAGATGCACCCAATTCAAGTATACAAATGAACCAGAAACATAACACCTCTGAAAACAACAGTGCTACATAAGGATACTGCCTTGATATTTGGACCGAGGATAGTAAATGTCTTCACATTTGGGACAGTATATCTTCACAGTACTTGAGCGTGGGATGTCTGATTGTCCAACTGGAAGGCAAGGCTGTCCACAGCAATAGACTCTCGGACATCTTCCAAAGTCGTAGTTTTTGTACTTCTCCAACTGTTTCAAGTTCAATCTCAAACAGTTAAATGAGAAAAGGTAAGGTTGAGATAGCCTATGATAAAACATTGATCTGACAAATGATGTTACCATCGCAGCCATTCCCTTGCTTGTCAAAATGTATCGGACATGAATAAGTCCATAGAGCATTTCGGCAGCTGATTCAACCAATTCATTTTGTTCCTCAGTAAACATATCACCTACATACGCCATCATGAAAGAAATGTTGTCATTCAGAAACAGGAAGCATTAGATGACAACTAAACTAATTTATCGGGGCTAACGATGAACCACAGGGAAAAACAGAAACGATAGCCAAATCTAAGCAAAATTCAATTTGAAAATGTTGAAATAATGCCTAGCAAGAGAGCAAGCAACTAGCCATTAAACTATTACAAAGCTCAAGAAGTGACCACCAAAAAGAACATTTAAAATGATCATTGGAAATGTATATACCGGTTAGTTGTTACAGATGAAAAGACCAACACCACAAACCCCCTGATACAAGAACCACTACCTAGACGTTAACAGCGATCGACAATAGCGTTATACAACGAAGTAGGACGATGAAATAAAAAACTAAAATCTATTGATCAGCATTCTGTCCATTATATAACAATTATGAAGAACTGATTTTCATGCCATTCAGTCATGCAAATGCACTGGAAGATGTCATTGACAAGCCATCGCATTTTGAGCAAATATTCCTCTATTTTTATCATAACAAATAATTAACTGAATAAGAAAATTAAATGACCAAAATCAAACCATACTCTCAACTCTTAACCCAGGCATTGGTAATTCGGAGGGTGTAACCACTTGAATTGGCATACCATATTATCAATAATCCCCAAGTTAAGTCAGAATAAAGTCTTAATATAGGAGCTTATATCATCTTTTAATGTAATATACTAATCACACTCTAGCCACATCATTTACAGATGCATCAAATTAGATCACTAAAGTTATGAGGCTTATTGATAAGACTGCTTTTTTCATTTAAAAGATTCCACAACATTTATACTCAAGGTTACAAGAAAATCAGTTAGGTTTAGGAAATGTGATAAAAACAACCACAACATCGATAGAAAATCAGCTCAGGCAATTAAACAAGCAAAGCAAAAAAAAAAAACTCCTACCATGAGAAGATTCAACGTCCAGAATTAGGTCAAGTGCATAATCGTAATATGGGACTTGACCGCTCAATCCACAAAGATTAAAATCATCTTGAATATACTCATCATCAACTTCACAAAAGAACTCGTTTCCTCGCAAGTTGCAAAACCATGAAATCCAAGATGTATCATCCCCATCAGAACCACTGACATCAGACTCTTCGCTGTCAGTTTCAGATTCCTCTGCAAAATGGCTAACAGTTTTTAAGTTTTTGTTTAATCAATACGCAATTGCATATAATGCATACACGGAGAGAAAAAGAAACCAGTGTGATCCAAAATGCTCGCGTGAAAACGATTAACACCTAAAGACCTTACAACATAAGCATAGTTGCTATATGCCTACGGTGCACCTAAATCTTTGGGATTAACCACAAGTCAGGTTGAGGTGAGCAGTTTATCACAATGAGATGAAAAAAATGTTTATTGATAACAAAAGGAAAACATATACTGAATTAAATAAAGAGTTAGCAAATTCAGAATATGCATATCATCTTTTGCGGCATAATAATATTGAAATTAGTAGTAGAAACCTGAAACACATGAGCAATCATTTCTGAAGCAGCAAAAGAGTTAATCTGAAACTACAGCCAAGAAAAAGTAATCTTACTTACATCGATTTCTATTGAAAATTGTCATCTATAGCACTCATAATCTTTTTCAACAATACATTATCTGAAATTGGAAAAGAATGACAGAAAGCTGATCTAATTTAAAGTTTCTGTGAATGGAAGGAAGTGAGAGCCAGTATGAAGCTTTGTTCAATCTCAGGGTCGATCTAGCAATAAATCAGATCCATAAACCCATAACTGATTCAGATATCAACAAGGACAACACCTGATTGCATACTCTGCATGTGCCTTGTGCATTTTTATTAAGGCCTACAAGGCACAGCCTTATTGAAGTCTTGCACCTTAATTTAAAAAAGTGACTTCTCTGTGCCATGAAACTCAGGCTAACGCCATTTATTGCATCGTCAACAAACATATCGAAAACAGAAATATGTTTGAAATAATTGTGATTATACGTATCCGGAACATTAAACCCGTTGATTTCAAATACTAAAATACAGCTTAAAATCACCAAGAAAAAACTTTTGCAGCTATGAAGATTTAGCCCTTGACAGATGGCTAATGTTTCAGAGGCATGTCAGCAATTAATCTACCACCGAGAAGGTGCACTTAACAATTCTACAAGAGTTTACAATTCCGTATTTACAGCTAAGATGCTTAATTTCAAGTATTTAATTCATTATTTATTCAAGGTTGCATCTTAAATTACCAAAAATCTCCACAAGAATTACGAAGAGAGCAGAAGCAATAAATTACAAAAGATCAATCAAACTGCATATTCCCCACAATCAGTTAGATAAAAAGCTAAAGAAATTCCATACAAGAGATTCACTGTTATTCGCAAAAGGATACTTTTAACCCCAAAGAAAATTCAAATAAATTTAAAATTTAAAAATAAAACCTTCGGAGAGCTTGTTCTTGTTGGTGGTGAAGGTAGATGATGAGCGATTTTCACGGTGGTCAATAGATGTTCCGGTGACGGCGGCGGAACCCTTGTTTCGAGAGGTGGAAGGGGAAGACTTCTCCAAGTGTTTGTCTAAGGCATCATTGATTCGCTTCCGATCCAAAATATCTGCTCCACCTTTCGATGACCCCCCTCCCCCTCGATCTCTGTACATGTTCATCTCTATTATATGTATCAATATAACAAAACAGAAAAAAATGAACCCTAATTTTCAATTGGAAGATCGGAAAGAGTGCTTCGATTTATACAGTGTTTATGTGTGCTGTGTGTGATGAAGCGAGTCAGCGAGACGGAGAGAACTAGGGTTTCTTTATACTACAGAGAGAGGGGGAGAGGGGGAGAGGGGAGGTTGTTTGTTTTTCAATTTTCCTTTTCTTCCCTCAAATGTTATTTATTCATATTCATTTTCATATTCATTTCATGTGTTGTAAACAAAAAAGAATTTTTGTTTCCTCAAATATTTAATAATTTAAACTCCGATCTTTTTTCACCTCCCGGAAGACATTTTTAATATCAGACCTTCTCAATATTCTTCTTTATTCTTGCTCCTCTTTCCTATGTATTTACCATTAATAATTGATTGGTCAATTTAAAACAAATATTAAATATTGTATGAAACACTTTGGTTGATTTATATATATAATAATTTAAAAAAACACATGACCAAAAAATATTAAGATTTAATTTTTGAAACATCGTATATGTGAATTTTTTTAATATAACAATAAACTACATTAAAGACTATAAAATTTGATTTTACATTGTGACAAATGTGAATAGACAAATGATTTACTAAAATGAGTATAAAATTATGAAGATAATTTTGGACGATCAATCAAATGTTCATATCGCCTCTAACAACTAAACTTTAAGTTCATTTCATTTGAATTTTTTTATCACATAGTTATAAAATATGTTCTTTAACTAATTATGATTAGTTTATTTTATTTTTTCGGTTGAAGATGTGGGAAGTGACCATAGTTCTTAACATATGATAGATTTTTTCATAATTAAATATTTATTCATGTGCAAGCTAACAAAGAATTATACATGTAAACTATACCAATTATCTAGCCAACCTTAAAACATAATTCACAATGACTAAAGTGTAGACTTTCCCTTTTTAAAAGGGGAATTTATATTTTATTACTATAATGATAATGTTATTATAATTATGTGAATATATTCTACTTCTATTTTACTTGCTCTGTATGTATACAATCAAATCACATGTATTGATAATCACTCTTATCTGTCCCTCTTTCTTGGTTTCTTTTGAGGTATTAAACTTTAATTCTTAATATTACGGTAAAATTTGATTTTTGGCCCTTTAAAGTGACTGTATTTTAAAATTGGGCATTTATTGTGTCATTATCATCAATTTCAGTCCTTATTGTCGGAAAAGCCGGAAAATTTTAATTATCGCCGGAAATCATCAATTTATGTCTTCATTGACCGGAAAATTATTTTTTTTTGAGTAAAAAAATCACCAATTTATGTCTAATATGATCGAAAAATTTAATTTTAACCAAAAATATCATTTGTCGAGTGACACTTAAAAATTAAGAATTTCATATTCTGACTCCACAATTTGCAAGACCTAAGTCATGAGATAGGTCAAATATAACATAAATTGATATTTTTTGGAGATAATTAAAAGAAATCGATGATAAGGACTAAAATTGATGATGTTGACACAATAAATAATGTATATTGTCGAGGTACCATAATAAAATGGCTAATTTTAAAATACAGCCACTTTAGAGAACCAAAAACAAAATTTTGCCAACACTCTAATCTCTCATCGGAGACTTGTCAAATATTTTTGTGGTTTTATTTTCCTTTTCCTTTCTTATACTTATTAACGTAAGTTTGTTCATTTTGAATTAGTTGATTATAGCTCAACAAAATGGAGATATATAGGTCTTATCAATTATTATTTTATTGGGCCCATGTCAACTCGGCCCAATACGTTTGTTTTACCACCTAAAAATTAATGGCTTCAAGGGTGTCAATGTGACGGATTTTAATTCGAATCCTTTCTGATTTATTATAACTTTCTTCTTATTACATATTTATTAGATTTGATTCCAATGAGTGAATCAGTAATTTAAAATATGTAGAGTGAATATGAGTATAAGTTGATCCGACCCATTAATGATAAGAATCCAATTAATGTTTAATATTTATATGATTTTCGTATATTTAAATTTACAGCACTATAGAATAAATCTTACCTGGACAGGATTACTATGAAATATTCTTAATTTGTATATTGTGGTGTATATTACTACTCGTTAATGATTAAGTGATACACTGCGGTGGCTCAAATGCATTTATGTTATACTGGAAATTATAAGCTTGCTACAATTTTTAATAAATTACCAGCAAAATAATTGCATAGATTGTATATTTTTTGCTTTTACAAGTAGATATTCTGAGTCATGTTTTGGAAATTAAAATCATACAAGAAATAATTATTTGATTCAGATCCATATTATTGTTATTTGATCTCCGGATTCCTTTGATTTTGGATTCAATTGCACAAATATAAACTCTTTTAGGTCTCAGATTGGTTTCGAACGAGTCCTGATTTAATCCAGTCGTCCAACCTATTGACTGTTCTAGTTAAAGAGAAGGTATAAAAACAAGTGAAATATAAATTTGATCTCACAATTCACATATTTATTGAAGTCTTAAACAAGTAATTAAGTTTTTTTTTTTTTTGAGAACCAAGCAAGTGTTGTTTGATGATATAATTATAATTTTATAAAGCACTGTTATGCTTTTCTGGCAACCATCATTCGAAAATTTGCTTCATTCATAAGTTTCCATAATGAAGTAATCCATTTATATTTGCACATGTATATATCAGTTGCTCATTCTGGTTCCATTTTATATTAAAGCTTGCTTTATTTTGCAACAAACTCACAAAAAATCAAAGCATTTAAAGTTTTCAATATTCAGATATTCCACAATCCACACCAATTTAAACTTACAAATGTATATATGATCATAAAAAACTCCCATTGATTTTACCATCAATTTTACAGAAATTTGTGCAATAGTTCGATTTGCTTCTGAAATTGTTTTTCCTTCCTTTTGCTTTTCGCTCAAATTTTGGTTTGATTTTGATATTTTGCTCACTTCCTTGTAATGATATGTACTTTTAGCAATGAACTTAAAAGGCTCAATATGGAAGTAGTTTGGTTAGGTTTGGTCTCACTCAAACTGAGTCAAATTTCATTAGGTAAAAAAATTGAACATTGTTACATCATAAAGGTAGTCATGTAATGCTGTCAATAGATTGAATCTCTAAATGGTAAATTACTTCCCAAAAATTCTTGATTTCATTGGATTTTTGGATTTGATCTGAACCCGATTTGAATCATAATCAAATCTGATCACTCGTGTATGCTAAGATCGATTCATTATTTGAACCTGAAACAATTATTTCAAAAATAAGGAAAATATATTGCTATATTAATTTCACATGTCTGCTCCTTGATTCAAATTACATATACTTTTTGCTCCGAGTTTGCTTACAACCAAAAATATCGAGCAAGCATAAACATATACATCGAAGAAAAATATAAAAAAACTATCTCATCTGATCAAATATATGAAAAATTAGGTTTAACTAAATACGAACATAGAAATAGTGGAGTGGGTGAATAAAACAATAGATCTTATTATTGTTTAGATATCATAAGATAGGCTTCCAAAAAAAAAGATATCATAAGATAGAAGCCATTTATTCATTTCCCACAAATTAGAAAGAAAAAAAAAGTAATATAATGTAATGTATATGCAAACTATGAGACACAGATTGGATCATCCGATCATGTCCTAAGAATTACAAAATTATCAGCCAAAAATCTCATGAAAAAAGAGAACGGCTTCGATTGCGTTCCAGCCGCGCTTCCCTCTGTAATAACCAAAACAGAAAGAAACATAATTTATAATCAATGACAACAATTACCATCTTCCAAATAAAAAAAACGGAGGAGAAAAGAAACAAGGTATATGTTCTTGGTGTTTGAGTGAACTTTGTACCTCTTTTTTCTTGCATTCCTTGTAAACGTCAAAATGTTCTTGACATTTACTCTTGTCAGTGTTATAAATTTCTAAGCCTGCAATATCAGAGAGGCAAACAAAATAACATAACCAGTCCATGAATAAAATGCAACCGCTATAACAAGGTAATGATCATAAGAATAATTAGTGGTATATCTGAAATTTGCTAGGTCTTCTACGAAAACAAACAAATTCAAGCAGTGAAACACTGTCCATATCCAGGGTGAAATAGCGGCGTTTCAGATGCATGAATTCCAGACATAAGAGATCACAAGAAGTTACTGTGTTGATCACATATAGATAGAGTTGTTATTCTGCACAAGAAATTTGTATTTGATAAAGAAGTTGCTTCTCACACTCAAAACTCATGGGTTGTGATGTAGACCAATTTTGTCTCCATCTCTCGAAAATGACCGTAGATGATTTAATCCATACAGCGGCGGCAGCATATAACTTGGTGCAACCAATTAGGATTCAAAAAGATCAGATTGAACTGGAAGATTATAATCTTGTATAAATTACAATAAAGCATTTAGAACGAAAATATTGGTATCCTTAGTTGGCAGATTTGTGATTAAATTTATGTCAGACTGATTAAGTCAATCTGGCATAATCAAGCAAACGTCCCCTTATTTGTTACTACACACGATTGAGATGAAATAATTGAGTTTAAGGTGTCTTATGATTTAAGAGACTCAATATTTTGATTTTGTACCTCAGTAAAAATGTATGCAGCAGCTGTATGACATAACCTTTTTGTGTCCCTATAAATCGGAAGCAGTTAAAGTAGGTACAAAAGAACATCGTAAGAAAATATCTCAACACACTTTGGTGGAAGCTCCATTGATCGAACGAGGCTCAATCAATAAAAACTTGACATTACAGTATCCAATACTTAATAAGAAAGCCAAAAGATAGTCAAAAGAATAAATTCAAGTGTTGCATTGCTAGGTATAAATGAATGATTATGGAATCCTCTCAATAAAAGGTAACCAATACCGTCCATACTGAATATCCCTTAATAGTAATAATTAACTAACCATCATCAATTGTATACTTTTAGCAGAATAAATATGATCATTCATAATTTAATTTCCAACAAATACAAAATACAGGTTACTCACATTGGATCAAAATAAGTATTGTTTCCTTCGAATACATAGACAAATTTCTATTTCCGATCATAGAAATGAAAATAAGGTGTAGTTTCGAAAATCTTTGTTTGGCTTGAGAGTTGAGACTCTTATTTTCTTAATATAGTAATTTCTTCATAAATTTTCCTGGTGTTTCCAAAATTTTCGATGTTTAGCTAATCGAAACATACACTAAAATTTTTTGATCGATGATTACTCGAATATATAATCATACAAAAAATTTAGGGCAAATGATAACCCCCAATTATAAATTTATCAGAAACCGACTATATCATATATTATGAACTGAATTTAGAAAGTAAAATCAATTGCTTACATTTAAGGGATGCAGAATATGCAGGGTAACATTCAGAGTCTGAAAATCGGGCTGAACTCGGATATGCCGCTGATGATTGCCCTTTTGACGACGCCATTACTACAAAAATCTTCTCTGTTTGTTTTTTCACCTCTCGTGTCTGTTCGAACTCCAATTGGTGGGCCTTTATTGAATTCCAATGAATCCAACGCAGTTGGGCTATGTATTTCCTTCAACCTTTTCTATTGGCTAATTGGGGAATGGGCTTCTTGTAGAGGACGCCCATAATCTTTTCCAAGACTTTCTAGTTTCTTATAGAATAATTACATATTTAATTCGTTAACTTTAGTTTTGCGCAAAAATAGATTTTTTTTCTCTCTATAATTTTACGACTTCGAAATATTTTGTATCTTTACAATCATCTACAATTTTTTAAATTTTCTTTGAATCAAACAATAGAAGACCATAGGAGATAAAGTAAAATACATCTAAGGTCAACTCTTTAAAATAAATAACAACTTTAACCAAATGAGTAATAGTTGAAAGATAGAATACTTATGTTTTGTTAGGCTGGTAGTTGAAAATTAACATTATTATTCTATAAGTGGGAGGATATATCAAGTAAAAAAAATATTTAAAAAGAAGAGAGCAAAATTTATGGAAATTAGAATTATTATTAAGTTTTTTTTTAATGCGAATTATAATTATTGCTATGTCGCATTTGCCTCTCGGTCACAATACTAGTCATATTTTTTTCCCTCTCTGACAGCTCAAAATAAAGTGATTGCTCAGAAAATCTAGTTCTGCTTTTCTTGCCCCCCACCCCCACAAACTTTCATTTCATAGCTTCTACTCATTCATAACAGGCACCACATTCTCAAAAGGGATCCTCAATTTCTCTTCATTCCTAACCAAAAAGATTCAGTAATTTAGATTTTCTTGAATCTTTTGCTATTAACAGGATATGGTAAAAAAATGACTTCTCATGCTACTTCCAGTACCGCTACTGGAAATTCAAAAGCAACAAAATTCATTAAATGTGTCACAGTTGGTGATGGCGCTGTTGGGAAAACATGCCTTTTGATCTCCTACACCAGTAACACATTTCCAACTGTACGCCCTCTCTCAATTTTTCACTCTCTGTGCGTGTTTGTGTGTGTTTTTGTCTTCTTCTTCTTCTTCTCACAATACATGGCTTTGTTATTTCTTGGTCCAGGATTACGTTCCTACTGTTTTTGATAATTTCAGTGCCAATGTCTCTGTTGATGGACAAACTGTGAATCTGGGTTTGTGGGATACTGCTGGTATGATCATCTGCGCGCATATAAATTATGTCTGTTTAGGAAACTATTGATGTTTCAAAGACAAAATTGATAACAGTTGATTTTCTTGTTTTTATTTCTGTTTTTCTAAGATGTGGAATTGGAAGGGCTTAATATTATGCTTAAGGCCTAAGACTTGTCATTAAAATGGTACTGCTTTATTTGGCAAACTTTCAAGTCCTTTTCTCATGAATTTGATCAAAATTTAAGCAATCTATGATCTGCAATTCTACATAGAGGTAATCGATTTCTTGATCTACAATAGGAAGTACTTAGTATATTTCTCTCTAGTAAAGAATTAGTGCAGAATTGGAGCCTTTAACTTTTCTATGAACAATATATTTTTCTGGAAAGAAAATGGGCTATATACATACCATTTTACCCCCTCCAGCTATCTTCAGTGGCCACTTTACGCCTCACTATCTATCAGTTGCATCTATTTATCCCTTCCAACTATCCTTCATGCTTTAATTGCACCAGACTGACTGTTAGTTTCAACATACCTATATATGCCAAATAATCGTTAGCAAAATGCCAATTTTTTTTCATTTTAACCCTTGTCTTTATTAAACACACTTTATTTCCTTCAAATATACTTAAAATATGAGGACAAAATGGGAAATTTGAGACGTTCTGCTAATGGTTTCTTCGTGTGCAGGTCAAGAAGACTATAACAGACTAAGGCCACTTAGTTACAGAGGAGCTGATGTTTTTCTACTTGCATTCTCTCTCATAAGTAGGCCAAGTTTTGAAAACATTTCAAAGAAAGTAAAATTTCTTTCCTTTTTTTCTCTGTAACTTTCATATAATAGTCAAGTGGTAGTTACTAACTTTTTCTTGAATGGCTTCTTTTTTTTTTTGTTTGGCTTCTTGTTATGTTGGAGAAGTGGGTCCCTGAGCTAAGACATTATGCTCCCTCAGTGCCTATTGTTCTTGTGGGGACGAAGCTTGGTGAGGATTCTTCATTTCAAATTATTACATTTAATTAAAAAAAAAAAAGAAAGAGAGAACATGTTGATTAGTATACTACTTTGCTTTCCTCTAAAGGTTCTTCCTTTTTCTTTTTGTAATTTGACTGGTTTAATAGTGATGACTTTGTTCTTTTTGTCCGTTTTTGTCATTTACTAAAATGTAACCGATCAATCACGGTGCAGATCTAAGAGAGGATAAGCAGTTCAAAAAGGATTATCCAGGGGCAAGCATTATTTCCACAGAACAGGTATTTATATGCTATCTTGTGATAAATGATATGATCTTTACAACCTTTATTGTGTCTCTTTTAAATAATTGGGACAAAAAATGCAATTTTGTAATGTATGGGACCAAACGTGTTGAGGGTCTAGTCCTTCTGTGGGACTAAAAATGCAACTTTCTTACTAAATGCTTGATTTTTTTTTTGGGATGATAAATGATTCTTTTTGATTTGTGTGATAAAATTAGGTTAAACTGAAACCAACTGAATCAGTTAAATCGAAAACTGACCGACACATTGGACTAACAGTGAACTGACATTTCCATTCTCACCCCTATTCCATATTATAAGGCTGATATCACCATTTGAGATCACAACTCTTGTATATAGGGCGAGGAACTGAAGAAGCAAATAGGAGCAGTGGCATATATTGAGTGCAGTGCCAAAACACAGCAGGTTTGTCTTGATAATTCATTCCTCTTTACTATACTCGAAATTTGGTTTTTAAATAGTAAAATATGATTTTTCTAAAACGGCATTGCCAAAGAGCAAATTCTAAAGAGCATGTTTGTACTGATGCAGAATGTGAAGGTTGTCTTTGATGCTGCGATAAAGGTTGTTCTTCGGCCTCCAAAGCTCAAGAAACAGAAGAGAAGATATAAATCATGCCCTTTTCTTTGATCAATAATGTTCTGTCTATTACTTACTTTTAAGTGGTCCATTTGAATGGTTTTTATCCCTTTAATTCCTCTTTATTTTTAGTGGTTTTTATCCTTTTACTTGCTCTAATTTTTAGTCTTCTCTAGCTTTCGGTCTTTCTACAAGGTCTTATCTTATGGTGTGGCTTTACGGCCAGTTTAGTATGATTGTAATCTTCTACATTGTGTTTCTTCTGCCTTTTCTTTTCAAGCAGTATGTATATGTGAAAGCAGTGTTCTTTGGTTGGTTATATGGTTTGTTAAGTGATTGTTTTCTGCTCACAATAGAGAGTTTACTTGAAGTAGTAAAAGATTGTTAAGAAGCAAATACAATAATATGCTCAATTCTGTGTCTCATTTTTAAAAAAATCCACAAATTTGATAGTTGGGCTTGATATGTACATTACACAATAAATTATATGCGTAAATAGACAATTTAACTCCCTGTGATATTGCATAATGGACATCATTTTATTTATCACAAGAGTTAAACTGCATATTTACAATAACACATGGAGTTAAATTTGCTATTCACTCGTTTTAGAAATAAAGTTATATGTGACTTTATTATTTTTAATATTAATATGATAGGAATAATTTTATGAATTAAAAAAGAATAATTACACTTCTTATAATTCCCCATCATTTTTAGCTACAAAACTAATTTGTAAATTCGTGTAGTGCAACGAAATCTCATCCGGGCAGGATGGATCTGGGTTTTCAAACACAATTATTATATAAGCTGATGCAAAAATATATTGTTTGAAACAATACAAAAAAATTCTATTTATTTAGGATAGCGAAAATGAAATTTAAGTTCCTGGGACACAAAGTGCAAATGACATATTTTGTGGGCGCAAATCGCAATTTTCACTAGTTCACTGGTCACATAAAGTTTTTTCTCAGAAAAATCTCCTTCCCTACCCTATATTGAACTCCACACTGTAATCAACGAACTGTATAGTATACATTATTCATTGAGCTAATCGAATCGAATTACAGATCTCTCTCGGAGAAAAAGGTAACCTTCATTTCTGTGAATTATTCAAACCCTAACGAACTGTGTGATTTAAATCTCCATAATAAAATAGAAAATGGCAACGTTGAGGAATTTGAAGATAAAGACATCTACGTGCAAGAGAATAGAGAAGGAGCTGCACTCCTACGAGAAAGAGGTCGAAAGAGAGGCTGCCAAAACTGCCGACATGAAGGCCAAGGGCGCCGATCCCTATGACCTCAAACAACAGGTAAAATATACTAGTAGTAATTTTATGAATTTGTTTATTGTGCTCTTCTAGTGTGAATTGACAATTTTTAGTGGTAGTGCTCTACTACTTTACTGAGGCTCTTTTAACTTTTTTCACATAAGTGAAAGAGTGTGATTTGAAACCAGAAGAATGCATTCAATATGGAAGTCATGTATTTATCATTGCTTGTGTAATTTATGAGAGTTACATTGCGGTAATGAGTTGGATCTCTAATAGGAGATGGTTGTTTGCCATTAACTTTAATCCCGTGAAGTAACTTGTACTGTATGATGTAGAGGTCTCTGAAGATAGTTTCAAAATCTTTTCTGACTTCTTTGTCTTCTGAAATTAATCTTGGAAGAGGATAACACAAAAGAGGGCATATGTTGACCTTCAATGGAGGCTCAAGATCTAATGACCTAGTTCTGATGCAGAATCAAACTGCTGACGATCAGGAGGCTTTATTGACATAAACACATAAAAACGTTGTCCGTCTACATTATGAACGATGACTAGGATTTTCCATTGAATCTGTTAAGCACATTGCCAAATGTGAGGTATAATGAAGGGGTTTCCCTTCATACTCGTTCTAATTCGTGTATAAAGTAATTTTATTTACCAGACATAAGAACTCTCTTGAATTGTCTGAACTAAATGACTAGAGCACTGGTCCTACACCAGTCAGCAAATGATGAGAAGGGCCACCACCTAGACAACCTACTACTTACAGGAGTGTACACTTAATAATCTTACCTTTCCCATCTCTTATATCACCTCCCTGAAAACATTATGAGTCTCACTGTGCTGAACAGTTCCTGCTGTCAATTAGTTTTCCTTATTCCTTTATTTTTAAGCAAAACTGGAAGTCATCTACAATTCTTCATAGGAAGCTTCCACTTCTGACCATAATAATGGTGAGTCAGTTGATGGGTCCGTCTTGATTAGTGGATGTATGAGCACTTGCATTTTCCCTCTCTCTATTCATGAGTAGTCCTGCAGGATCAAATTCATCATACAATGTGAATGTCCTGTTGCATTCACAAGCCGTTAATAATTACGGTATGAGACATATATGTCATGTTATGTTTTCTTAGGGTTTTATGTGGTATGTCAGTGTGGAGGATTTTAATGTACTTGTACACAAGTTGTAGTTGGAATGGAAATGAAACAATGATGTTACTTTGGTTCTGTATTTTAAACTGCTATGGAGTTCTTTGACGGCCAACTTATGGTTTTGCTAGCTAGAGAAATCTTGATCAAATCAATTTCCTCTTTGTTTTGTTCAGGAAAACGTGCTGGCTGAATCAAGGATGATGGTTCCTGATTGCCGCAAGCGCCTAGAGGCTGCTCTAAGCGACCTTAAAGGAACTCTGGTAATTTGTAATGCTTTTAACTAAATCATTCGTCTGCTGATAAAATCTAACTTGGTGCTGTTGATTCTTCTTCCTTCGCTTAATCGAGTATCAGAGATAAAGGGTTGTCTATTCTAGATAATAACAACTTGCAAGAAGATGAGATTTAGTTATTCTTTTTAAATTTTTATGATATTATTGTCCTATGACTGGGTCGATCAACCAACTTCAACACCCCATATTGTTAGTTTTTATAATTAATTTGTTACTTGATGCTTGTTTGGCATTTTCCCAAGTGTTTTTTGGTGTATTTAGCATACTAAATACAGATATTTGCTCTTCTTGATATTGCTTCTAAAACTTGTATACAATATTGAATGGCCTCAGGTTGAGCTGGAGGAATCGGGACAAAACGAAGGTTCAGAAATTGACGATGCTCGAAGCATCATATCAGAGGTTGAACAATTATTTCAATCTTCAGAAGTTTAGCTGGGATACTTGAGTTTATTCTTCCATCAGTGATAGGTTTTGTATCATGAGCTTGCTGTGATGGATACTGAATGGTGCAAACATGAGATTGAATCATCTGTTTAAAATTTGAAAACTTTAGCGGGTTTGCTGATTTTTTGTTATTGTGTGGTTTTATTGCTGAGTAATGATTTATGGTTGCATTTACCATGCATCGTTTCTTTGGAAGGATGTGTTGCATGTCATCTTTGGTTTATGTTTTTGAAATTGTGAAAATTGGACTTTGTGTTTGGGTTTATATGTCAATTATGTCATTTATAAATGTGAACTTTTATTTTGGAAAAAATTGTAAAATTAATCATGTAACTATAGCTCATCAATCAGTTAAAGTTTAAAGATTTTTTTTTTAAAAAACATTTTCAGTCCTGTTTCTATCTGATTTTCACTATTTTCCCAAATCATGATATGTCCGGACTTTTTGTGATCGCAGAATCTGAGGAATTTTGACTGATTGACGTTAAAACCAATTGATTTTTTTTTCAATATAGCCTTCTAAACAAAAGTATTTTTCAATATGACTCAAACTGAAAAGTATTTCCCTAAATGTACCTTTTGTGATAAATCGTAGTTGGCAACTGCGATTTTTCAGTTTTTACAAAAAAAAAAAAAAAAAATTTACTGAACTGCGATTTATCAGTAATTTTTTTTTTTTTTTTTTACAATACTATGTGCAATTGTTTGAAACTAAATATTTTTGACATTGGAATCGATAAAATGTTTAACTTAATCGATCATCGGATATCATTACAACATCTCTTAATTAAAGATCGTAGTGCTTTTATTTTAGATAGGAATAATTACATTTTCATTCTATATTTTTGCAGATGTCTTTGACATCCAAACCAAATTAAGGAATCTTTATATATATGATAAACTACAGATGCATGAGTGGAGTAGGTAAATTAGCATAATTTTTTTTTTATTCATCACTAACAACGTTTTGCCTATCAGACAACCATTTGTAATCAATCAAGTGCCTTTGTAAATTTATGTACTTATCTCACTATTTGATCCGTTTTGATTTCCAACACAATCTTAATATATGTTTAAGGAATCAAATAAGTTATTGTGAAGGCGAGAACATGTAAACTAGTATATTGCAATGAGCTTATGAGAATAGTTTATATGTAATCTGACTCAGTTGACATTAATTATGAAAAAGTATAGTTACAAATGACTTAACCTACAACATTTCTCTCCTATTTTAACATGGTATTTTGCAATATACTTGTGATGTCTCATAGTATAAAAAATATATATATATATAAATATTTTCTCGATTCCAATGTCAAAAATATTTAGTTTCAAACAATTGCACATAGTATTGTAAATTAGAAGTAAAAAAAAAAAATATATATTTACTGATAAATCGCAGTTAGTAACTGCGATTTATCAGTAATTTTTTTTTTTTTTTTTTTTTTTTTTTTGTAAAAACTGATAAATCGCAGTTGCCAACTGCGATTTTTTTTGAAGAATCGCAGTTGCCAACTGCGATTTATCACAAAAGGTACATTTAGGGAAATACTTTTCAGTTTGAGTCATATTGGGAAATACTTTTGTCTAGAAAGCTATATTGGAAAAAAATTCTAACCAATTGAGATATTCATTCGGATGAAAGTATTTGATGATTAGACTTATAAAATAAATATTAATTTTTATTTCATCATAAACTTATATTGAATAACAAAGAAGATACTGTGATATTTATAAGCATGAAGTATTTACTAAATAAATAACTTCTTTGTTAAAATCATTAGTTAAACAGGTTAAAATAATTTGCAAAATTAATACAAAAGATCTGATTAAATTCAATCGAAACTATTGAGTTAAATTGATTAAGAATTTCTTTTAAAATCAAATTTGAACAATTATTATCTGCAAAATTCGCATTAATTGCACAATACAATATTATATGAATCTCCACGTGAATTTCCTTTTTTCTAGTTTTTATAAATCAAGACTTTCCTGGTTCTAAAAAAAAGAAAAAAAATGAATTCTTTCCTTCCGAACGAGAAATTATTTAGTGAAATCGTTGTAGGAATGACGTAGTAGTACAGAAAAGTTTTAGGATTGTACGAAGTTACTTTTAACAAATCATCCCTACCGTGTATATCTAATTCTCATCTGACAGCGTGCCCCTCCTCCTACAATACAATCTTCAATCTTGATTGCTAGGGTTTCTCTGTCTCTCTCGATCGAAAGACGCATTTATACATATACCCCAATAATTTGATTCGATTTTGTCATACAATTATCGGATTCTTGATTTTGAACTTAAATTCGTAGAGTTTTGATCGTAAATTTAGTAAAAAAATGCCACCAAGAAGAGCGACGAAGAGAACTGCGGCGGGACCTAGAAACAGGCGAGCTGTGCGTGGTCGTGCGGCGGACACTGTGTCGGAGGAAGTTGAGGTGAAGGAGGAGGGTAGGGCTGAGGAAGAAAATCCTACCTTAGGTGTGGAAGAGAAGGAATCTGAGCCTGAGGAAGAGGTGAATACTGCAGAGTAAGTTGCGGAGGAAAATGGAGTTGCCTCTCCGAAGAGTAAGTGAACATTTTCAAGGTTTATTCATTATTTGATTTTCATGTTTGTTAGTTGCATTAGGTATGTATATTTGCAAACTATGCATGTGTCTTTCAGATTCATGATTGAACCTTTTAGATAATTTTTTGAGTTACTGCTGGTATAGTATAACTTGGATGGATCTTATTGGTTAGCCGTCAAGAAACCGATATGGTTGTTTGGGTTCTTATTAAGGACTTGTGCTTTTCTCTATGGATTTGCTGTAGTTGTTACTTGTTTCATGATGTGGCGAAAAACGTGCAGAGTTGACCTCTTTAGCTGATAAGTGGGCTGTTTTTTCTATGGGTTGATTGTGGCTCTAGAAAGAGTGCCCCTTTAAAAAAGAACATCTTTCTGTTGCCTTTTGTCAGATTATGAACTAGTTATTTCTTTTTATTCTTGTTGTCACTGCTTCCGACCAGACAATCTTTTTGTCAAGTTGGCTATTTTCCTAGCATTTTCCTCACTGGTTGGTCTTTGTCGTTGTTGGATGTCTTCTCCTAAAGCTTTTCTTTATTTGAAAGTTCTTTTTGTTAAGGTTTTGATTTCCCCATTAATGAGAGAATAATGAGAGAATGAAAGAGGATAACTGAACTACTTTTTGAAACATATTCTCTTTTGTGATTCATTTCTTAAATGACAAGAATAGTTGAGGTTAATTTCTTCCCCACTGGATATTTCTTGTGTGGCTGTTTCATCTTTCTGTTGCATTATTGGTGGTTAAGTGGATCTTTGTTATGCTCTATTTCATGTCAAAAAATTGCTTAAAGGGTCTTGTTTTTTGGTGTTCTCATATTACAGTCTTAAACCATTTGGTGTTAACATTTCAGATAGAAACTATAGTTTTTTCCCTCATATTACAGTCTTAAACCATTTGGTGTTAACATTTCAGATAGAACTATAGTTTTTTTCCCTGGATATTTCTTGTATGGCTGTTTCATCTTTATGTTGCATTATTGTTGGTTAAGTGGATCTTTGTTATGCTCTATTTCATGTCAAAAAATTGCTTAAAGGGTCTTGTTTTTTGGTGTTCTCATATTACAGTCTTAAACCATTTGGTGTTAACATTTCAGATAGAAACTATAGTTATTTTCCGTCTTAAATGTGGTTCCCTTTCTTGGATTGCTGTACTGGATAAGTAGTCTTTCAATGACGCTGCTTGTTAAGTATGCATGATTTTTTTTCCAATTATCAAGGTTTTGATGACAAGATCTAGGTAGCATATATTTGAAGGCCGAATGCTAATGTGATAAAGTGTATTCAGATTTATATATATTGTTGTGCCTTTTTCATGGCTTTTGACTTAATTAACAGAATCATGGAATGTGCTATGCTACTGATGAATTATGAACGAAATGGCCACTCCAGCGAAGGCACTTTTCTCATTTGAAAACAATTTTGATGTTATTTGAGCTAAATAAACTATAGATTAATTTTGGAAAGTTCAGATTTTTTATTTTGCAATCGATCCACTCTCCTTGAATCTGACCACTCTCCCTGAATCTGACTATCAGCTTCAGTCACATAAAGCAGGAGGCATGCACTGTTTGTGGGTGGGTGAGGATAGGGGTTTGGTTGAACGAGTTGCCTTGATCATGTATTAGATTGATTACTTTTATACTATATGTTTGAATATAACAATAACACACAATAAATATGATTGCCAAATGGTTAGTTGGTCAACCTTTTACGGGTATGACCAGGGTTCAAAATTTTTGAGCTACATTATAACTTTGCATCATTATATGTTAGAAGATAAAAGATGGGTGAAGTAAAAAATAAATGCAAGAAACGCTAGATACTATAAATCAAGAAACCTGGGATGCTTTATCATTGTCGCCAACATTCTCTCTCTGCCTTTTTCTTCCCTTCTTACCGTTTGTCGCTCCACCACCAACATGAAATTATTTCTTCATCCTCTGTTTTTAACGAAAAGAACAATTCTCAACTGCCATATGGCATTGCTCCAGTCCTATCAAGGTGCAACTTATAGCCCTCTAGCATATTCACAGTCAACCTCTATTGTCCACCAATTCCTGCACTAAATATCGACTTAAAGTTCCACTATTCAACAAAAAATCAAACCGTTCTGATTGTTTTGGAACATGTGCTGAGCGCCAGAATGGTGGGGGGTGGCTGGAAAATTATTTGAGTTAGGGGTGTGTTTATGGTTTTTTAAGGGGTTCTTAAGGGCAAGGAACAAATGATGAAAATTCTAGTTATAGTCTAGTGAGGGCTAAGATATGAAGATCTCTATGATGAGGTAAACATTAGAGACACACGATTCTTTTTCTTTGCATTTGTGAATGTTATCTATTGTTCTTAGGAGCTATATTGGTAATGACAGCACACTAAAGACTCCCTGATTTAAATGAATATCGAACACAACAACTTTGTACACTTGGTTTGTCATTTTTTGGTTTCAGTCTGTTGACTTTCCTTTGGATATTTTTCTCACTGTTTTACCTGGCAGGGGATGACGATGCAAAAGAACCCGATGATGAGTATGAAAAAGACGAACGATTAGATTTGGAGGATAATGACCCTGAATATGAACATGAAGAGGATGGTGGTGTATATTATGATGAGAAGGAAGTTGAGCAAGATGCTCAAGAACAGGGAGATGTAGAGGAAGAAGCTGAGGAAGCAGATGTTGGTGAAGAGGAAGAGGGCAATGTGGTAGAGAAAGGTATGGCTAAAGAACTTGAACCCGAGGAGGAGGATGAACATATAGGGGAGGAGCATGCTGAGATAGTTGATGCTGCTGAAGAAGAAGAACATCATGAAATTGTCAACAAAAGACGCAAGCGAAAGGAGTTTGAAGTATTTGTCAGGGGATTGGACAAGGATGCTACCGAAAATGATCTTAGGAAAGTGTTCGAAGAAGTTGGTGAAATTACTGAAGTTAGATTTCTAATGAATTCTCAGACTAAGAAGAACAAGGGTTTTGCATTTTTGCGTTTTGCAACTGTTGAGCAAGCAAAACGAGCTTGTGCTCAGCTTAAAAACCCAGTGGTATTTTCTTATTTCTGTAGTAACAGCTACTACTGATTTTTTTCAGAGTAGGTTTTATGGTGTATTCTTGACAACCCCGAATTCAGGTTAATGGAAGGCAGTGTGGTGTTAGCCCATGTCAGGACAGTGATACTCTATTTTTAGGTAACATATGCAAGGCGTGGACTAAAGATGCCGTAAGTAAATCAGTTATCACCGATTATCATTAAGCTTTAAATTAGGTTTGTTCCGTTGCTGCTTATCGCTATTTAACGTGCTTCCATTTGAAAGAAAAGTTGAAGCATTATGGTGTTGACAGTACTGAGGATTTGATATTGGTCGAAGACAGTAAAAGTGTGGGGCTGAATCGAAGCTTTGCCTTCTTGGAATTTGCCTCGCGATCTGACGCCATGGATGCTTTTAAGCGTCTTCAGAAGAGAGATGTAATGTTTGGAGTGGATAGGCCTGTTAAGGTTTCTTTTGCAGATTCCTTCCTTGACCCTGGTGATGAAATCATGGCCCAGGTACATCCTTGGATAAGTTGTCTACTTGGTTGACAACTAATAATCCTTGCCAATTTTAGTTACATATCCAGTATTATTGATGTGTGGCTCAACATTGGGTTGAAATATATACATCAGCTATTCAGCTTGTATAACCATTTCCCTTATCAGTGATCATTTTATGAGTTCATTTATGATTGACTTGGTCATGATGTGTACCTTTGAGTTGCAAAATAAAGTAAGTGATTGAAGATTGAAGATTGATACTTGTTACTTATTGTTTTATTCCTTTAGTAACTCATCTCTGAATATGAATATATATATATTCCTTTCCTTGTTAGCTTGTATATCCACGAGTACACACATACAATTTTGCATGTGGAAGGGTTAACTTCCTAGCTGTATTACATGTTTTTTAATCCTGTTTAATCTCATTATGATTTACTGAGCCCATTAACTTCGGTTCAGGTTAAGATCGTCTTTCTGGATGGTCTTTCTGCTTTCTGGGATGATGATCATGTTAAGGAACTTCTCAAAAAATATGGGAAGATAGAGAAAGTTGAGCTTGTCCGCAATATGCCATCAGCCAGAAGAAAGGATTTTGGATTTGTTACATTTGAAACCCATGATGCAGCAGTAACTTGTGCTAAATGTATCGATAATGAGGAATTGGGTGAAGGAGATAACAAGGTTTCTTCTCGAACTGCAATATGTTACATTTCCTGTATCTTGCGGTTGGGCTAAGCTAAATATGGACATGTTTCAGGCTAAAGTTAGAGCCAGGTTATCTAGACCACTTCAGAGGGGCAAAGGAAAACATGGTGGTCGTGGAGAATTTCGGCCTGGCCGTGGGTCAAGTCGAGGTTTTAGGAGTCCACATGGCCGTCCTTTTCAACGCAGTGTCCCTCTTCGTGGCCCCAGAGGAATTTGACCACGTATTCCACCTGTAATGGGTCGTGGGTCCAGAAGGCCTGTCAGTATTCGAGATAGGAGACCATTTATTGCTGTCCCTCCTAGGAGCAGACCAGTGGCTCCCTTGCCAAGGCCCTATGATAGGAGACCACCTGGTATGATTCACCTTTCTGTTATGTTCGATCTCTTCATTTTTGTTCATTGTATCCTAATTTTCTCTCCACAGTCCCGGCATATCCTAAAACTGGTTTAAATTGGAATAATGGTCATCGGGAAGACCATCCCCCTAGGAGTAGAGCTGCTACAGATTATGGTTCTAGAGTTCCCTCAAATAGACGTCCTTCATATAGAGACGATTATGCTCCTCGTGGATCTGGTTACCCTGATTTGCCTAGAGGTGGGACATCACGATCCACAGCAAGAAGATCTTATGCTGATGATGGCTACAGCCAAAGGTATGAAAGGCCGCCCTCAACACACCGGGAGGGGCGTGGGCGTGAATATGATTCTACGTCTGGATCTAAGCGACCATATGCTGCCATGGTGATTTTCTGAATATCTTATTTGGAGTATTATCTTCTAGATCTTTTATTATACCATGTAAAATCTGCGATGTCAAAAATTTACTTGAGTATGCATGCATGTAAGGATGATGTTCCTCCACGCTATGCCGAAGCAGGAGTACGCCACTCTCGTGCTCGTTTGGATCATGATCTTGGTAGCAGTGGTTCTCATTATGGTGATGCTTATAGTGATAGGTCTGTCAACTTTGACTATATGTGATTCCTATTAACACTTGTATTTCGTTTCAGAAGCTCTGCCTCTTGACTGTCTTTTTCTTCTATTAATGCTAGACTTAGGAGATCAAACCTAGAATATGGAGGAAGCCGAAGCTCTCTGTCCAGTCAAGATTCTCGTGGGTTTTGCAGTAGTCGGCATGATATAGGTTACAGTGGAGGTATGCTTTCAGGTTTATGTATAATGCACATTGTTAATTTCGGAAATTGTATCATTGATTATCGTGCTTTTAGAAACGAAAATTGTCTAGTTCTGTTCATGCTAGATGCATTTTCCTTCGTAGGCTCCTATGGAGGTGGTGATTCTGGTGGGACATACTCGTCAAGCTTTGGCGGTGATTACATGGCTCATGGGGGTGATGTATGCTATAATTTTTTCATTTTATTTTGGATTCTTTAGACGTAATTTTCGTAGACTTTTAAAGAGTGTTTATCTGTGAAAATTGTAGGTTGGTGGTAGTTCTTACTCATCGCTCTACTCTGGACGCGGTTTAGGTGGTAATAGTTATATGGGTAGTGGTGGTAATAGTTATATGGGAAGTGGTAGTTCTGGATCATACTACTGAGGTACGCACCCTCATCCTTACCCTGCCCAAAATACAATTTATTTTTTGTTATCTTCACGCATGTGCTTGCTTATTTATAAGGGGCTAAACAATATAATATTTCTGTGTATGCATGATTGATGTTCAAAGTCATAGTTTATGTATCCTCTTGCTTAGTGTTGTGCTCGAAGGATTTGGAGCATCCTAGCAGAGAGTGGAATTAAGAAGAGGCTGCTGTAGGATGCATATAATCTGAAGTTTGCATTTGATGCTCCTCATGACCAGTTGAATTTGCTTTGAGATGCTCACATTTCCAGTTGAAGATTTGGACATATAAAGTCTTCATGGATTGAGAGATGGACTTAATTTCAAATTTTAGGAGATGTATTGTGCCAGACTATTTAAAGATCTATGATCTGGATGTTTTATCACCTTGTTTGTTCTCTGCTGTAAGAGCATGACTTTTTCAGAATGGAGACTTCTTCAGTTCAGATATTTTATATATTTTGGTGCCATCTCTTGCAAGGGAAGAAGTAAAATGTTAACTTCATTTGTTCAAAAGGTGAGCAACATGGAAAATGCTGAAATACACGATGTATGCATCAAGGACAATTGCTAGTTTTTGGATGCACAGGATCTGATTGTGTCTTTACACAGCTCCAAATGATTTCCTTCTTTGACATATTAATATGGATGGTCACCTGGTAATAAATTGGAAATGTTGAGAATAGACTGGCGAATGCTGTATATTAAGTTTTTTCGAGGATTCCTGGTTTTTCTTCTCATGATTAAGCAATACTGGAATTGCAATATTTAGAAATGAGACGAGCCATAATGGAATAACATTCTTTTAAATAGAAATGAGACCTGAGCAGTCACAGTGTTTATAATCAAATAAGATGGCACTTGGATATGTATAACACCAAATCCATCCTAGAAGATAACCCAATCAAGAAACAACCTATTCATCTGTAAAACTCGTCTTGGAGTGGGCATTCATTATTTTTGGGTGATGACACTAGGTTTTAGATGTTGAGCAGTCTGCTTAGTAGACCAGTTTCAGGTTATGGCTTTCTAGGGCCAAAAACCGTGTTTGTTAGAAAAGACTAATTAGTTTAAGTTTGGGCTAGCTGTTTGCTATGCGCGTAATTGAGCGAAACTAGTGTATGCACTGAGCTGGATCGGTTTGTCATGCCTGGATATGGTTTGGTTATTGGTTGTGTACCACGTTTATTGATTTGTTGCATTGTCTTGTTGAAGCGACCTCTCTGTTGGAAGTTTGGCATTCAATTAATCTTAGGAATGAGTGCAAGCCTGCTCTCCTTGGTGATTTTGCTAATTTATCTTTATTGTTGCAAACATTGCTCAACTGGTTTTTACCTTAGTTAAAGTGAAAGTATGGATGCTGTCATTAAATGCCACTATCTCAATGCAACGATGACAAATAAATTTGAATAAATGCAGCTAATTCGATTTTGAAATATGAGCCTTCAGTCTGTGGATACTATTAATACCAATTTCTGTTTAATGACTTGTATGAACTGGTGGAAAGACTTTTTGATATGGGGCAAAAATGTTTTGACATGTTCGTGAATCAAATATTTGTGCTTAGTTTTGTGACGGCTCTTTGCCTAATGATGCCTACTCTTGCAAGATTTCGTCTGTGGACTTCAGTAAAATGTCAGACGAACGTTTGAATACAAGGTCAGTTGTTTGTGTTTTGCTGCTAGGACCAGAATCTTGTTAGATGTTATTTCATTGTTTTTGTAGTGCTTTGTTTGTCAAAATGTTCACTTCGATTTCACCTTTTTGGCTGAATTATCGAAATGTTCATGGTGGTAGCAAGTCTTGATCATATGTTTTTCTAATAGTTTGAATAGGACTGCTTTTTGGCCATTCTTATTTTAGAGTTGATTACTTGCACATAGTGGGCAAACTTGCTGTTAGCATTGATCCTCACATGATCAATCAAATGGTATTTCATTTATGGCTTAAAGTGCCTGCCAGTGTGGCAGTGTCTAAAGAGAGTTAGTTGAATGCAACATTTCAGAGGTTCTCACTTTAGTTTGTGAAATAAAGTGAGATCAAGGAAAGAAGGAAATAAAGTTGCACCATTTAGAAGTGATATTTTCGGGGAGATGAGGTGGTATGGAGATGAATGAGGTTGTGATGGCCTTGATTCATATAATTTTGATAGATTTGAGAATGGTTTTAAGTCTGTTTTCTTTTAGCAATACTAGGTTTCGATTAGCCCTGTTCTGGGTCTCTTGAATGTTATGGAGCATTCTTTAATCAGCAAGGACGAGACACTTACGAAACTGTGTGCATCAAGTATCCCACAACTATGAAAGCACTTTTTCGTTCTCTTTCATATATTAGGAGATTTCACTTGGAAAATAAATTATTTGATATGAATGGATTCGGTCCATAACCAAGGGGGTTCCAATGCACGAGATCTTGTCGCACTTACCATTGAAGCCCTATTGATTAATATTATACAAAAGAAATCCATCAAACACTAGTATTATTAGATTTGCTCTTCAAAGACAAACTTTGAATTTACTGGGAGTGGGATGTGAGTTATTTTTTCTTTTTCGGTGAATGATACTGTTGATTTCTGTAGTGTAGCTTAAGAAGTTGCTATTTTTGCAGGGTCATAATTGTTTCCTCCGTCTCATTTATATTTAATCTCTTTATGTTCCAAGCAGACAGGTTTTCCTATATTCCAAGAGTCCAAGGTTTTGGATTTACAGTTTGAGGAATGTAGCGTGTAGTTTTATGATACCTTTGTAATTTCTAGGTTATGTGACTTGTTGGGGTTGTGAATATGATGTGTGACAAAAGTACAATTGAATAGGAAAAAGTATCCGTTTCATCTTTTCTTTCTTAAAATTCTGTAGAATTGTGAATGCTTTTACTTTTAAGAGATTGTCATGTTCTTTTAGCTTAATGTATTTGTAAATTTCAGGCTAGCTGTCACAATGATTTAATGTTGTGGCGGGCGACTTGCTTTTTTGCCAAAGTATGGCACAGCTCCTTATAACCATAATATGTGTGCATGTCTTTTGTTGCCCAATGTCTAATCTCATTGTGTTTATCATTAAACATCATTTCATCCTGCAATTTTGGTCTAAAACGTGAGTAGACCCATTAAGCACCATGCTGCTGTGACATAATGGATGCCGAAAGAACAAACAGCTCGTCACATTGCCGATAGACCATTTGTGTTTGGAGCATTAACTTCAAGTACATTAATTTCTTGTGATGCAGCTCTTGTCTAGTTCTACAGTCTGGAAAAATAGGAAAAATGTTGTGTGTGTAAAAACAAGGTTAGAGTCTATGTGTGACAACTATCTAAGATTAAATAATACACATATTATGTGGAAATTGATAGGAAAATAATTCAAGTAAATAATCTTAATTTTTCTTTATCTGGATTCTGGAATGTTAAAAAATGAAATTTCATTTTATAAAATAAAATTACTTATCTCAGAATATTCTCTCACACAAATTTTGATTTTGGCATCACTTAGTATTAATCAATACAATATTTGACAGTAAGTACAAATTCTCGATGAGTGGTCAAATCATGAACACAATCTGGACATTTTTCCATCAACATTCTAACAACATCAACCCAGTCGTTGTTGGTGAATCGCGCGGATTTTTACCATCTCTACCCGGGAACCAACAAATATCAGGCGGACCCAGTATGAGAAGCTCTCGAACCACTTCCAAAGATCCATATGTCGAAGCCACATGATCTAGTGGAACCCATCTCCATCGGTCTTGAAACGTGAGTAACTGTAAATTATTTTTCGCGATTTTGAGTGATATTTCTATATGTCCACCCTTAATAGATCATGGATTCATGTGTTGAGGATGTTTTCTAGGGAATTTATCATAGCAGCTGTCTCCTGCCCTCGACAGTCTTTCATCCATGTTTTATTTTGCTTTATTTCTTTTTTATTTGATTTGATTTGAGATACACTGTGATTTATATGTACATAGATTATAATTTAGTCTATACGATTCTTACGTTAGTCTTTCGTAATTTTCCTATTACCTACTTGCATGTGAATCGTGGATCGTTTGATCAACTTGCTATAATCTACCAATTACCTATAGTATGGAACTTCCAAACTTACCCCTTGTTCTTCTGCATCTGGCTATAATATTTCTTAATTATTGCTAACATGTTGGGATGACATGGCACAAATTCTATATAAAATTAAAAGGGACTATATATTCCATCAGGATCCGTGGCGCAATGGTAGCGCGTCTGACTCCAGATCAGAAGGTTGCGTGTTCGATTCACGTCGGGTTCAATCCCCCGAACTATAAATACGATCCAGTGTCCTTTTTCATTTGGAATATTTGTTTATTAACTCAACTCTGCAATATTCAGAGGTAGCAGCCAAGACTTGTCTGAATATTCCTTTTGGGTTTTTTACCTTTTGTTTTTACTTAGTAGGAGATATTGGAGAGATCGAACTTTATAAATAATCTTGTTAACTTAATTAGCTTATTCCTTCGCCCTCATTTGGTTCTTAAAATTATACAAAATAAAATGTGGTATATCTTTTTGAGGTTGCATTTAATGCACTCAACCTGATTCAAAATTGAAAGTATGATCGAGTCTTGAGTCCTTCATTTAAAAATATTATGTACTTCAGTCCTATTACACCCTCGTTTTCATCCAATTTTGCATCCCTTCTTTTAGAATTGTTTTGCATTTCTTAGTTGTATTAAATAGTGTATATTTTGCATTGTTAGCTACATAGGACCAGCTCGATTTCAAATTTTTTGGTCTCAGGTAAAATTTTATCTCATCAGATGGAGAATGGCAGTGGTGCCACCTGCAACCTCAAATTTCACAAAGGTTCAGGAAATAAAATTCGAAGGCCAAGGGTCTTCAAGATTTGAATAGCTCCTCAATAAAAGTCAGTTAAATTTTAAGAATGGAGCTACATGAAAAAATAATCCAGAACAACTGTTTACAAATATATAAACTCCAGATAAGAAAATAGATAATTAATCTTGGAACATTAACGAAGCAAAGGGTTTCAACTTCCTGTTGTACATTAAAATTATGAATCTCCATAGCCCATACCTTTCAAACACACCAAGGCTTGATATGAAATTAATTCCATCACATTTAAACTAATTACATCATAATGTAAACATACATCTTCCGTGCACTTCTTGTATGAATCTCAAAGCAAACATTACACAGTAATGATTTAGGCAGGTGAGTTAGAGGTTTATTAAAGACAATGTTGTCTTTGGGAGAGGACTACTGCATATGACCGATTAAAAAACAGGGCTGAATGAGTAACTTCAGCTGTTCTGTTCTGTCCTTGAAACAAAACAAATATACTTCAAGCTTGCTCTGGTTTTACATATTCAATCAAAATTCAAGGTCAAGCTTAAGACAAAACTTGCATAATAAATAAGGATCTTAAAAATGCAGAGAATGGAAACAAAATCTACCTTTTACACAAGGATCTTATACTTTGCTCAACCAGCAAATATGATATGATATGATAATCTTATCTTAACAACTAATATGATATGATAATCTTATCTTAACAACTAACTAACTTCAGCACTAACTAGACATTCTTTTGGCCTTCTTATTACTTCTTTCAGAAATCGCATTAGCGAAAGCTTCCACAATCCTTTGCTGCGACTCGAGTATCATCTCAGTCCTCTTCAATTCCATCTCCATATGCATCTCCTCAATCTGCCTCGCCATATCCATTTTTGCCTTCTCGATTCTCATAAACCCCTCCCCTAATGCTTGTATAGCACCCACCACTTCACTATCCCCAGTCTTTTTCTTCGATACCTCGTTTACATTCTTTCCGGTACCACCCGTACCCACAAACCCATCTCTAAAAACCTTACTAGAACTGCTAGCCCCATAACTACTATTACCAAAAGAATTAGCACCAAATCTAGGGTTAGGGTAATTGGGGTTTGGAGCACTATAAACCCTAGCCGCAGCATCTTGACCCGGGATCTTAATTCGAACCCCAGTTGCAGCTCCATTACCTAAACCCCCTTGATTCACAAAAACACCTCTCTGACTACTATTATTACTATAATTATAATTGTTATTATAAAAATTGCCTCGATTTTCCTCAATCTCTTCATCGTCGGATGAAGGAGGAGGCGTGGGGTTGCTCTCGGGGCCCTTCTCCATGGACTGCATGATCTGGAAGTGGGCCCAGGAGGAGGAGAAGCGGCGGACGCCTCCGTGTGCGGCGGCTCGTTGGATCTCTGACCGGTATCGCTTGCGAAGCTTCTCCATTTTATGACGGCACTGTACGGCGGTCTTGGAAGGGTTCACGGGGCATCGTGAAGCGACGTCGTCCGCGACCTCCTGCCAGTGGTTGGCGCGTAGGTTTCCGCGACGGAGAGAGTACCATTTGTCGCGGTAGGCGTGGATTAGGGCGACGGTTTCTTCGGGGGACCAGCAGGGAGGGGGGAGGCGGCGGGAGGAGGAGGGGGTGGGGAGGGCTAGGGTGGCGGTGGGGATGTCGTCGTGAGGGGAGGCGGAGGATGGGGATAAAATAGTTGCCATGATATGGTGGGTGGTGTAGGGGTGGGGTGGGGATAGAGTAAGAGATCTGAGGGGGTGGTGGCATAATGAGAGGGGGGTTGGGTGGGGTAGGGTTGTTAAAAGGGGCGACACCTGTGGCTAACGTGCGCCGTGAAGTTTATTTTGAATGAGGGGTTGGATTTTTGCGTGCCGCCGCCCTGGCCGCGTTAGGTGGCGGGCTTAGAATTGTGGTGTGGAGTTATTGATTGGGTGCGGTGGGCGCGGCCTTTATGTGTGCCTGTCGGTTTACTTGTGGGCCGTCTCGTCTGGCTTTTGCATTCTCTTTCTGGGCCGGATTGTTATCTCATAAATGTTAAAGTGGGGGCGTGTTATGATATTTATTGAAAATTGGAGGGGTAATCAGTGAATTTTCAAAATCTAATGTTATTTCCCCTAAATCGAAAAATCCGAGGAGCTCCTTTTTATTTTATACTCCATTTTTTGAAGAAATTGCGCAGGAGCCTAGGGGTTAAAATCTTACAATATTCTATATACAAAATAACAACAAAATTGTTTCAAAAACATTTGTTTGTGAGAATGAGAAATGAATGGAGGTGCTTCTTTAAGAATTGTAAAATATGTCGAGTCGAAAATTTCTACATTGCATTGAAGTATTTAATATTGGAAATATCTACTTGAGAAGTAAAAAATAAATCTTTTTTTTGAGAATTTTTTTTTTAAAAAAAAAAAGTCTTTTTCATCTACTCATTGAACTTTGAAGGTAATAAAAGTTAGCAACATATATTATATAATAATAAAATCTCCTAAATTAGTTACTGAAAAAGTTAACTTCAAAACTGATATAATGTTTAGAAATATTATTACCATCATTAATCAATGATGTTAATGGAGTCAATAGTCAATAATTTTATCCTATAGATACTTTAAACATATATTTTGACCATACTGAATAAATTTTACTTTTAATTATCGTTATTCCTTATATATGGATCCAGCTATTGACATCAAAAGTTGACTTTATGCAGCTGGGTTTTCTAATATCTAATATCCCCGCTGTTTGGCATAATTTCAATTAATATTAAGTCCATGCTTGATTTAATTATTTGAATAATTGATTATAAAACCAGTTAAAAGATTACAATATTTGTTAAAATTGTTATATGTTTGACGTGGTAAAAAAATGTTTAACTCACAAATCTAAAAATTTCCTCAAGTCTTTGCTTCTTTCATTGGTGAGCCAAATTGATTTTTTTTGAATTTTACTGAAGAATTTGGTCTGCATATAGAGCGTTCTTGATCTTAGTCTTCTCAATCTCTCTAACAAACAAGTTAATTATAAAGCATTTACTAACTCAAATAATGAGAGCACCGCTATAATACCAAATTTAAGAACTCAATTTATAAAAAAAATATCGTAACATTATAAAAATAAAAAAGACAATTTTCTTGACATGCACTTGATTAAATCTGTAGAAGGCCACTATGTTATAAAAACACTTTTTATCCCCACTCTCAGTTTTGACAAGTGAGTTACACTCTCCGGTCGAGTAGGGTAAATTGGTTCTTTAAAATATTTATAGAGGATAAAATATTATTTTTCAAATTACAGGGAAGGTAAATTAAACATTATGCATTTCACATAGGGTATATTGACATTAGCTAATTATTAATTCGATCTTGTCGTGACAAAAAGAAGGAAGAAAATATCTCCAAACAAAGGACATGAATACTATATATAGCAAATTGATTATACCAACTACCAAGTATATCATATATTGTCGTCACCCATATTCTTGCCATGTTCCAAAAAAATAGGATTTCAAAAAATTGTGTTCACATTGCCAGAACATGGGTGATGTGGATTATCACTCCACATGTCCTAAGTGTATTGATGGACTGCACCACTTGTACTTGATGACGTGGTGCAGCGGTTGCACTAAATAATTTAAGCATTAAAAAATCTAAACTCGTCGACACAAATAAGTTGGTCAACTTGGTAACATTAGTAGCCAGGCCTCATAACATATTTTATTCTCATCAAACCTCATACTTAGAACAACCAAAGGCTACTCAATTTAGTCAAAATTCCAAAACTTTCACAATGTACAAAAGCCTGATTGAAGCTGCTAAAAAAGGAGATGTCCAAACACTACATAATCTGATAAAAGATGATCCGTTCCTGCTCCGGGTCGGATATTTATCCACCCAAGAAACTCCTCTACACATTGCTTGTATTGCAGGCCATGTTAATTTTGTGAAGGAAGTCTTAAATCTAAGGCCAGAGTTTGCCACAGAATTGGACCAAGATGGTTTTAGTCCTTTACACATCGCTTCAGCTAATGGGGACATAGAGATTGCGAAAGAGTTGTTGAAAGTAGGGGCCCACATTTGTTTGGTCAATGGTAAAGAGAGGAGAATTCCTCTTCACTATGCAGTTATCAAAGGTAGGAAACAAGTGATTCAAGAATTGCTTTCGGTTTGTTTGGACTCTGTTACGGAGGTTACTGCTCGAGGAGAAAATTGTTGTCATTTAGCTTTGAAGAACAATCAGTTTGATTCTTTTAAGGTTTTGTTTGATCATGTTGTTTCGTTTGACAAAGAGGGTGTGTTGAATAAGAAGGATGAACAGGGTAATTCAGTTCTGCACATCGCTGCTTCAGGAAAACAATACGAGGTAATTAAGTAGTACTATAATGTTCATTTTTAGTGTTTTCTTGTGTTTATTTCAATTGTCAAATATACATAAGTTTGTGTTTTGGGTATAAATTCTTATTGCATTAAATTCATTTTGTTTTACATAATGAATTCGGACTCAAAACTTGAAGTTTAACAATCACCTTAGCTTGGACTTGGATGATATGCCTCAGCTTGTGAGTCTTCAAATGGACGCAAGAAAGTTTATAGAACACTTGGGAATTTGATGCAATAAATTAATGAAAGTTTTTTTTTTTGGTCAGGTTTTTGATTTGTTGTTGGATGAGAAATTTGCTTTAAAGGGCAAACTGGAGATGAATTCTTTGAATAAATTAGGCCTCACACCTCTTGATGTATTAGTATCAGAAGGTGGTGATCTTGAAATAGAGGGAATGCTAAGGCTAAATGGGGCTTTAGGAGTTGAGGAAATGAACTCATTTTCTTCACCAAACTTAGTCGATTTATTTCACGAATCATCTGCCATCCAATCGGGTCAAGAACCAACGAGAGAGCGGTCCAAATGTGCATCGAAAAAACTGCAAGACTACTTCAAGTATGACAAAATCAAAGACTCACCAACTAAAGTTCGTAACACATTGCTCGTTATAGCTGTACTTATTGCAACCACAACTTATCAGCCGGTTCTTAGTCCACCGGGTGGCGTTTGGCAGGACGACTACTGGCCTAATCCAAATAATATTACCACAAGTGAACATTCGAATTGGACTAGACAACCACCACCACACACGGCTGGACAGGCGATCATGGGCACGCAGAATGAAATATCGTATGGTTTGTTCTTGGTCTTTAATACGATTGGGTTTCAAATGTCTCTGCATATGTTGAATTTTCTAACACTTGGACTTCCAATGCAGTTTGAACTTAGAGTGTCTCTTTTTGCATTAACAGCAACTTATGATACTTGTATTATAGCAATTACACCAAGTGGGAGCATATCAGTGTTCTTCATTGTCTTGTCTGTTGTGATGCCTTTCCTGATGCCGATATTAACTAAGGTTGTCAGAGATTATCGAAAGGTATGACTGTGTCGATTGCCGTGTAGATAGATGAGGAGCAATAAGTATTTTGGTGTTTGATCGGTGTCATATATATAGCTTTGTTTAATTTTTAGGATACAATGAGGTGATTGAAAATGTCTTCAAGTGATTGTTTTTAGGGGTTGCTTTGTGTTATAGTCTTATAGAAAACCTCCACAAAATTATCTTGTAATATATTTATTGATTATTATATTCAACATTCTCTCCCTTGCTCAGTTATTCCTATTAACTCCATTATTTTTTCATATCAATTACACTATTTTGCTTTCATTATTTAACCCTTATTTACATATTTATTAAAATAATTAAATTTATATATAATCCATAAATTAAACAATAAAATAATATAATATTTTATATCTACAACATAATTTTTTTATCATATAAATATTATAAAAGATTCAAAACTAAGTAAACAAGACCATGCGAGGCGACTTGTATTATTTAGAACTTACACCTTATTTAGAGCATCTCCCATGGTACACCAAATCCTATTTTTTTCACCTAATTTAGATGTTTTTAGCCTAAATCACTAAATCACCATAACACCAAAAAATATAGGGATTTTTTTTTAGCCTGTCATGGTAGTTAACCACCATTTCACTAAATCCTATTTTTACACCAAATTTTTGGTGAAGGAATTTACATCTCCCACCATTCTATCATTTCACCATTTTTTACACCAAATCCTATATTTATCACCAAATATAGGAAAAGAAATAGCATCTAATTGCATGATTAGCAACTTATTGACATGTTTATTATGATTTATATGTATTTAACTATATTTTAAATATTTTATCGGCTTTTATTAAATATATACATTAATTATTATTAATAAAAAATTATTGTTTGTAAAAATAAATAGTCTTTACGTTATTGTTGATTAATTGTATATTTTTAGGTATAATAATCAATTAATTAATTTATTGATTTTTATCAAATAAATACACTAATTATCATTAATAATTAAAATGCAATAAACGGCAACAAATCCTTGAATGAAATACATTGTTAATAAAACGACAATAAGCTACATTTATATTATTAAACCTAAATAACGCATGAAAATAAAATACATGACGACAAACTCCTTAATGAAACACACATTTAATTAAACCACATTAAACAACATAATGAGTTACGATGAACTAAGAAGACTGGCTGACATCCGAATTTGATAAATCAAGGAGAGCACAATGAACTAAGAAGAAGATTGGTTGCACACTTGTGGGATAAACGTAGCCAAATAGGTGATGATGACGATGATGAGTGAGATGTTTTGTAATAGATTATTTTGTTTTGCAATGTTATTTTTTTCATTTATCAGTTTGTAATGTTGTTTAATTATGCAAGTGTTTATGAAAATATTGTTTATGTTATGATTTTATTATTTGTATAACATTTTGAGTTAATTGTGTTACATGTTTTAATGATTTTTCATAACTTATGTAGCATAAAATTTAATTAACATAGTTATAAAAATTTAATACTTTTAAAAATGATTTGTAATTGTAAATAGCACTTTAAAATTGATAATATTGTGTTGAAAATTTAATGAAATAAAATTATGATAATCATCAAATTTATTATTTGGTGACACATTTGGTGAAATACCATGGGAGATCAAACCAAATCCTATTCTCTAAAAATGGTGAAATGGTGAAATATTATTATTTTATAATTTGGTGTAAATTTTGATGAAAACCATGGGGGGCCAAAAACACCATTCTTTCACCAAAAATGGTGAAATGGTGTGCTAACCATGGGAGATCAACTCATCTCTATTACACCAAATATAGGATTTGGTGAAAAAAATAGGGATGACCATGAGAAATGCTCTTGTGCTATAGCAAAAAGAAAAGAAAAGAAAAGAAAGAAAATACTAGAACTAATACTAATGCACGCAGCTGCAGAATGATGAATAATTTTACATAAAGTTTCAATCTTTTTTTTGAAACTTCATCTCTAAAGAGTGTTAGTGTTTCCCTTTTATCTCCAATGACTCTTTTCCCCAAAGTTGGAACCCATGGCCATGTATGTCTGAGCAAATAGCAAAATACAAGCGCGCATGCAATTGTTACAAGAACATATATAGGCCAGCAATTTGTTTCACCCATGATTAAATTAGTTGCAAAACCATAGTTAGTTAACATCATAGAATATTATAATGATCCATTAAGATAGTTCCCTTTGAAATGGGAACCCTCTCTCTCAAAATATATTATAAAATCAAGATATATAACAGTACCCTTCAAGGGATAAACTAGTCCACATCCACACAAAATAATATAAGAGGTGTAAATTGTTATACATACAATAACGCATGAGGTAAATTGGCCCACATATAATAACACAAGGGACAAAACAAATACCTACATGTACGTACACTAACTAACACATTGGGTAACATAGGGGATAAATCGCCACATTTATCATAACAAAAGGGGGTAAATTACCACATTTATCATAACATAAAGGGATAAACTGCCACATTTTCATAATACATAGGGGTAAATTGAACATTATCAATATCAAGGGGGGTAAAACTCTTTTACTACTTATAAAACCTGCAGTATACCTAGCTAACACAATGTATATGCCATGTATGGACCAAAATTGCAGGTAAATGGCGAACTTGGAACGCAATTCACCCAAAGAAAAATGCATCATCAATCTGTTTCGTTCTCCACAACAAATGACACTAATATAAATTATCCTAATATACACTTGTATTGTCTTGATCATAATTAAGCATAAACAAGTCCTATTTCTCCACACAAATAACTTGGTCAACTTAATAATATTAGCATTATAACATAGTATTTTATTTTATTCAATTCTTATCAGATCCGAATCATTTACCTACATTCCTTAAAACAACCAAATGCTACCCGGCCAATTTAGTCAAAATTCCAAAACTTTCACAATGTACAAAAGCCTGATTGAAGCTGCTAAAAAAGGAGATGTCCAAACACTACATAATCTGATAAAAGATGATCCGTTCCTGCTCCGGGTCGGATATTTATCCACCCAAGAAACTCCTCTACACATTGCTTGTATTGCAGGCCATGTTAATTTTGTGAAAGAGGTCTTATATCTAAGGCCAGAGTTTGCCACGGAATTGGACCAAGATGGTTTTAGTCCTTTACACATCGCTTCAGCTAATGGGGACATAGAGATTGCGAAAGAGTTGTTGAAAGTAGGGGCCCACATTTGTTTGGTCAATGGTAAAGAGAGGAGAATTCCTCTTCACTATGCAGTTATCAAAGGTAGGAAACAAGTGATTCAAGAATTGCTTTCGGTTTGTTTGGACTCTGTTACGGAGGTTACTGCTCGAGGAGAAAATTGTTGCCATTTAGCTTTGAAGAACAATCAGTTTGATTCTTTTAAGGTTTTGTTTGATCATGTCGTTTTGTTTAAGAAAGAGGGTGTATTGAATAAGAAGGATGAACAGGGTAATTCAATCTTGCACCTCGCGGCTTCAAGAAAACAATACGAGGTAATTAAGTAGTTACTGATGTTCATTTTTGTGATATTTGCATGCTTTCTTGTGTTTATTGTAATTAACTAATATACCTCATCATTTAGATTAATTACCATATAAGTATGTATCTCACTGTGTTCGTAGAAATGTAGCAATAGATTTTTTAGGCACAGTAAATACTTTGTGTGGACGATTAATCGGACCGATAATTCACTTTTTCTTTATGTATGACTCCTGATTAATCTCTTTGTTAAGTTGTCATTGCACATTAGTTTAGTGTACATAGATGTACTCCATTTCAGTTGGAATTCAGAGTTTTTATTTTTCTTTTATCAGGTTTTTGATTTGTTGTTGGATGAGAGATTTGCTTTGAAGGACAAATTGAAGATGAATTCTTTGAACAAATTAGGCCTCACCCCACTTGATGTATTAGTATCAGAAGGTGGTGATTCTGAAATAGAGGAAATGCTAAGGCTGTATGGGGCTTTAGGAGTTGAGGAAATGAACTCATTCCCTTCACCACATTTAGTCGTTGTGTCTCACGAATCATCCCCGATGAATATGGGCCAAGAACCAACGAGAGAGGGGTCCAAATGTGCATCGAAAAAACTGCAAGACTACTTCAAGTATGACAAAATCAAAGACTCACCAACTAAAGTTCGTAACACATTGCTCGTTATAGCTGTACTTATTGCAACCGCAACTTATCAGCCGGTGCTTAGTCCACCGGGTGGCGTTTGGCAGGACGACTATTGGCCTAATCCAAATAATATTACCACAAGTGAACATTCGAATTGGACTAGACAACCACCACCACACACGGCTGGACAGGCGATCATGGGCACGCACAATCAAATATCGTATGGTCTGTTCTTGGTTTTTAACACTATTGGGTTTCAAATGTCTCTGCATATGTTGAATTTTCTAACACTTGGACTTCCAATGCAGTTTGAACTTAGAGTATCTCTTTTTGCATTAACAGCAACTTATGATACTTGTATTATAGCAATTACACCTAGTGGGAGCATATATGTGTTCTTCATTGTCTTGTCTGTTGTGATGCCTTTCCTGATGCCGATATTAACTAAGGTTGTCAGAGATTATCGAAAGGTACGACTGTGTCGATTGCCGTGTACAAGGGCCAATATTGCTTGAGGAGGATAACGCTTTCTGTTGTTTTTTTTTATCATTTTCATTATAAATTGCAGTTGTTAATTGTCCCAGAGGAAAAATTGGTGTGATATAGTTTGGTCGTTGTAAATGTTTGTTGTTTATAAGGACATCATGAGTTGATTAATTTGTTGGCCAACATTTCAATCCAGAATAAGATTTGGTACCTTTAGTGTCATATTGGACGAACTTGTATAAACTTGTGATTTATTGTTTAATTTCTTTGCATTTAATCGTTCTCTATATATGTTAAAACTTAAAATCAAACTAGCTCTAATTACTCACACTTCTAACCTTTATGGAAGTAAAATTATGCTTTTCAAGGTGTAATCCCAACGTGTAACGTATAAATTACATTAGTTTCTTCACTAACAATCTAAACTTTGAAGTAATATACTGACGTAGAATGAAAGTACGAATTAGCTAGACGAACGTGAAAGCTAAAAGTGAATTCTCAAACGTACAGTCCAGAAAAACCAAAAATGAAAAGTGTGGCTTCATTAGGTTTACAAGGTTTTAGATAGCCCAAAAATCATAAGGCTAAAAACTTACCAAAAATAGTAAAAATTGTGAAATGAAAATACAAGAAATTCTAAGCGATCTCCAACTTACAGAAGGTAAAATAAGAGTTTCCTATAACAAGATATCAATGTCAAAAACATTACTGAAAGATGATAAATAATGGCACGTTTCACTTGAGACTAGGTGGTTCCGAAGCCTGAATCCCAGTTTCGCTCGTGCACCCATATTTCCTAGTTTCTAAAGGCAAGAGGAATTCATGATAGGCTTTTTTCTCCATTTTCTCCAAGCTTTTCTCCCCAACCTCGGAATCCATCTCTGCACGAAAGGCAGAACAAATGCAATTGTAACAAGAACATAAGCCACGGCTTTCTTTTTCGCTTCCGTTCCTTTGATGATAGTGTTCATCACAAAACCATATGTAAACATCATAGAATATAATGATATATGAAGTTCCCTTTGAAATGGAAATCCTGCAGTGAGATATATTATTATGCATAGTGAAGCAGTGAGGCCTAATGAGTTCGAAAACAAGAACAAATACGATGTCGCATGAGAGCCAAAAACTGCTGAAGTTGCAGCAATAGCAGATCCTACTGCTGGTCCTACAAATGTTCGATTAGGTTGACTTGGCGTTGTATTTGTTGAGGGAGTTTGAATTTGATCGAAAATCCCGTTTGGAGGATTGACACCGGCTTGAAAAGAAACCGTGGCAATCAGTGCAGCCACTACTAATAGTGCATTACGCGTGTCACTAGGTGAATCTCTTTGCTTTTGGAATTTGAAGTATTTGAACCAATTCTGTGCAGGTTCCAACGACTGATCATCTTGCTTATAATTTGTTTTATTTTGTTTTGAAATCAATTTTTCGGTTTTCATAGCAATTGAATCTTGAAGTGTAAGTGCAGATGACCTTGATTGTAACAATTCTCTAACCTTGACATCATATGAATCTTGTATTGTAATGTCCAGAATGTTAAGTGCTGTGAAGCCCTTGGCATTTTTGGCATTAACTTTTATGTTTTCTCTGTTAACGCAGTTTTCGCCAAGTAGTAGGTCTATACACTGCAAAAGACGGGGAATTTTGACTTAGAGCAGAGCGAAAAAGTAGAAATAGTTAGACCAACGTCAAATATATGATTTAATTTCTGTATATGCAAAGAGAAATCGGGATTTCAAAATAAGGCTGTCTGAGGGTCCAAATGGTGTCGGGATGGTTTTATATATAAGAATTCACATAAGTCCACCTAAATGGCTTGGTCATAACTCACCTCAAAAGCTAGCTCAAGAGGTAAGGATTGTCCAAGAACTAGGAAGTTGAACTTAGTCATGATTTTCATCCATATGGGACATTTAGTGTCACACCATATGCATACATATAAAAATTAATTGGAAAAAATAACAATGAATGCTCCAAGATTTGAACCTACCATGTGTTGTTTTGTTGAAACAGCAAGGTGTATCACTGTGTTTCCATCTCCATCGCCCATATTTATGATCGAGCCTTTATTAAGCATCTCGATCCATTTAACTAAAGAAGCAAAAACATCAAACTGATGAAATTTCACAGCAAGATGAAGTGCAGTTTCCTCATGAACTGTGATATCTACAATACAATCTGGACCAATGCAGAGCAATTCATCTATCACATCTACTCTCCCTTTGATAGCAGCATAATGAAGCGCGGTTCTTCCCTCTTTGCCTTTGAGCCTAACTAGCATATTACCATTGAATCTTAAAATTTCCTTTACCATTTCCAAGTTCCCGATTATCACAGCTATATCTAGAGGTCGAAAACCATCCTTGTTTAGCTCCGTTGCAATATCAGGATCGATTTCCAGGAGCTCATGCACGAAACCAAGCTGTCCACATTTTGTTGCAACGTGCAGAAGAGATTCTTCAAGGAATGCGAGTCTTAAGTCAGCAAGAATTGTTGGATTTTCTTTGACCAGCCTCTCAAGAACATCAAGTCTTCCATTTTTAGCAGCTTCAAAAAGCATATTAGTATTACTCTCCATATTATTTTGGTATTTTAGAATGAAGTTCAGTACTGTAGCAAGAATGGATTCTAAATGGAAATTGTTTTCTTAAGAAATTAACAAGTATTTAGATACATTGATTTGATCAAGTCAAGTCAATATATTGTAAATAATGCCTTGTAAAATTGAGGAATGTAATTTTACATATTCATGAACTTGGTGTAAGCACACGTTTTCTCTGTATGTCATATTATATATGTCACTTTGCACAAATCAGCAGAATACACGGGTTCTAGACTTGTAAAAGAAGTGTGATTTCATATCTTAGTTATTGAATAATTTGACTTTGTACAATATAATAGCTTCAATATATGTTGCTTTTATGTGCATAGTCCAAACTCAAGAGCCTTTGCTTATGAATCACGGGGGAGGCAACATATATATATATATTTTCTTGTGTTATGGCACCAAATAACAATCATGTGAAATGTTTATTAAATATATAAAATTCTCATGTGCTATTTTATATTCTGCACGAAATTCTCCATACGTACAAAACAAACTGCCAAAATTTGTATAGATGACAAGTTTTGTGCTGAATCTTTAATAGTATAAGGGAACTCTATGAAATAAACATTTCACATGGATAATTTTGTGCAAGCAGCAAGCACGGGGGAATTTCTTGCAGTTATCCTTAATTCTTTGTGTTCTTACTTTTCTTAGGAAAGAACATATAGATATAATAGTTTCTCATGAACCATAAGTCTTCACCTACCATATATGACTCAGTCAGCACAGGATTATAAACAAGTTAATTACTACATGACTATGAAAATTCAGTGGCCTAATTGTTGTATTTTTTTTAATAATAAATACATTGTTACGTCAACCTTTACGTCATAAATTCTATTTTAATAACTATTGATATACAAAGATAAGTTAAATACAAATACTAACTTAAATTAATATTGAACCCAAAATGAAAAAAACATTGAGATGAAGGGTTAAAGATATTCGATAAATCATTGATATGGTTAAATTTGAACTTAGCTTCATCGAAATTTAATCGGGTGAACAAAATCAAACATGACTCAACCTTTTCCCAAATTCAACCACCCACCTAGCTCGATCGATCCAACTCACTAATGATTCACAAATAGTATGTTTTGTAGTTCAATTCATTCTCAGCTCGAACATATAATTTTAATCGCTTGATGTCCATTTCTAAACTTTTTGAACAAATCGATAAATACAAATTCATATTGTATAAATGAGAATTTTTGATATATATTGTTTGAAACATTACGAGGATAAATTGTACCAGACATGTATCCAGAAAAAGAAAAACCAGTCGAATATTAAAAAATTGATCATGGTTTTATATTAATTTGAAATTTCTTATTCTTAAATGAACAAAAAAAAAATACAAATTATTATAGATATAGCTTCAATAATTTACCATTTAATGATAATTCTATTTTAATTTAATTTTTCTTGTTTTTTAAGAGTAAAACATGAACTCTTATAGTTTCATTAACTCAAATCAGCAATAACATAAGAGTTAACCTCAGACCAATCTACTGAGATTCCAGAAATTAAACTACTTGCTTGCCTTGCCAAACAATGCTACTCTACATATTTCCTTCTCTTAAAATTCGTCAAAGTAGCAGCTATCCTTTTGAATCATAATCATGTAGTGAAGGAGAGGGGTCTTTGATGATATCAATCAAGTTGCAACCAGTGTTTTAAAATTGAACCGGACTGGTCGGTTCAACTGGTTTAACTAATAACCAGCTTTTCATTCGGTCCGATTAACCCTTCAAAACCAGTCATCTTTCTGTCCAGTTCGAACCGAAAAAAACCGGTCAAAAATCGATAAAATCAGTGAATTAGTAAACCGATTGAACCACTGGTTCACTTATAAAAAAATAAAAAATAATAATAAGGATTATATATACATTTCGTCATCCCCAATTGCAAGTATTTGCATGTTTTTTCATAAAATAATTTAGGTGACAAAATTCATCCAATATTTTATCTTTTCTATAAGTGATTTTGATATGTTGTATATCATAGTTTGTATTATTGCTTTGATATTATGTTATCATAGTTGTAATTTTGGATATTTGGTGTTTATTTTGATTTAAGTCTATGTTTTGGATATATGGAGATTTATTTTGGAATTTTTTTTCTTCTTGTTGAATATTAATGTGATAATTCTTGTTTGAACATGTTATGTTGGATTCTGAAATGCATAATTACTTGTCTTTGTTTTGTTTTTAGTTACTTTGATGATTTGTTGTCTACTAGTTGTGATTTGTAAGGAAATATTTAGATTATGAAAATAACTTGAATTTTTTTGAATAAGAATTGATTTTTTAAATGGTTGATTACATACATTAAAAATTAAATTAAATTATATCGTATTGACGTCACACCGGTTGAATTAGTGGTTAAAACAGTTAAACCGATTCAACCAATAACCAGTAAGGCTACCGATTCTATGTCCGGTCCGATTTTTAGAACATTGGTTGCAACAATCTCCTTCCAGATGAACATATACTATTCCAGCCGTGTTGCATCACCATCTCCATCGACCTTTTGGCAGCTAGAGCTCCGGCTATTGTCGCAGATCCTACCTCCATTAGCTTCTCCGCAAGGTTCCAAAATTGACCCAAACCCAACACGTTGCTATACATAAAAATCAAAATCAACCTATGCAAATTGATTTAACCGTGCCCACACATTAGCACAATTGAGTCGTTCACGACACCACCACCACATGCTACAACATTTTCTACTTTTTCCGACGCCTGTTTCCCGGCGCTTTGAAAACCGCCGGGTATAACTAGTAAACCCGGCGCTATTTTTCAGTTCCCGTCGGTTTAGAAGCGCCGGGTATAGTTCCAACATTCCCGGCGCAATTTCGGCGGGTCTAAAGCGCCGGGTATATTCTGATGTACCCGGCGCATTTCCCATTGACCCAACGCCTTTTTTTTAACTGTGAACATCGATTTTATCTTTTAATTTTCTAATTTTTTTTTCTTTTAGCAGATTACGGGTTTTAGAATCCAAACCCCTAAAACCCTCCCTTCTACTACAATTTTAAATTCACAAAATTTTGCTCAGATTTCATCAAATTTCCAGTCAATCAACTTGTATTATTTTCAATTTCTGTTGTTTCCGTCAATTAGGTTTTCGATTTGCTGGACTCAATTGAGGTTTTTGATTCGGTAATTTTCAAGTGAGTTGCTCTCATTCTATTCACCTCCGCCGCTTTAGTCGATCTATTCGTTGCCACTTCCACTGCCTCCTCCACTGCCGATTGCTCCGATAAGGTGAGGTGTTTGAAATTTCAGATCCTCATTTGCTATATCGATCATATGACGAAGTTGTTTTTTGTGTTGCGGGATTAAAGTTGCGTGGAATTGTCCTTGTAGTTTGATTTTGAGTGGGGTCCCTGCGGCTAAAGTTTACTCCAAGCTTCGGCAACTTGGATCCATGCTTGAAAAATTGCTTGATTGAATAGGGTACGCGTATGGAATTTTTTCTAATTATATAAACTCTCGACAAGATAGATTTTTAACACGGGGGATGACTTTGAGACCAAGTTGAGGCCATCCTCGAGGGCCTGAATTATGAGATTCGGGTCTATGGATCTTGTGGCAAAGGTTGTTAGTCTAAATGTCAGAGATAAGGGGATATAGAGAATCTCAATTCTCAAGTGTGGCGTGTATAGCAGGTCAAGACAAGGAATTTTATTACTATTGTTATTATTTTGGTCGAGGGTATCCTTAAGGGGGTAAAATATTTAGATCTTGCATTTTCTCTATACTAGCAAATAGAACTAAATTATGTTCAATTGGAGAGTTGTGGGCTGAGGGATATATCCATTGGTTGAGTCTCTTCTGTATTAGGGCTAAAATTATATCTCTCCACTTTCTTGTTGTATGATCAAATTGCGCGGCTGGGTAGGACAAGCATAAGGTATCTCTTAAGTCTTAAAACTTTTCTCATTAGTCTATTAATTTATATGAATAAAAGTGATTATCTCATGCAAAAGAAATATCATGCATGTATAATATTGGAAGGATATTTCTTTTTCTGTTGGTTGGAAGGATATCTCTTTTACAGATATGCAGCATGCTAGTTACTACATTTGATATCCTTCTTCCCGAATATATTATAACAAGAGTTTTGTATTACTACATTAAGGGCCCTAAACTTTTGACAAGCAGTTGGCAGTGAGAACAATATTCAGCTATGCAAGGACATGTTCCCCTTTCTCACTTTTCGTCGATGAGGTACTTTTTATATTGGTTGTTATAGTAATATTCATCTTGAATTTCATTGGCATTTTCGTTTTGTGCAGCTTGAGTCAGATAACATGCTCTATCAAGACACACCCTTCTCAGTATCTAAGCTTAAGCAGCTTGAGTTATGGTAAGTCATATTCGTAATACGATGTTAGCATTTAAGCTCATTTCTTGTATTGATTAATGTGGGAGTGGGTCTATTTGTCTTTATGTTAAGTAAACTTGCTTCAAAGAAGTTTCTCCACTAGTTAGTTGCCAAGTATATGTATTGCTTCAATTACAAGGTTCATGAAAAATGGTCACTTCAGATTTCAAAACTCCACGTTATAGTATATTGAGGTTAGTATCATTAAAGCTGATGGAATAATTTGCATAATATTTCCATTAGTAGGTTTAGATGGCGCCAGTCCATGTTTTGCACATTAATATTTATGTAATTTTTTCCTTCGTAATAGTTTGGAGCATTTGAAATCCACATGAAACGGAAAATTGACAGTCCGCAAATCACTGCTCCTATGGTTCCCCAAATAACAGCACCATCTGTTCCAAGTAAGCCAGTAATTGAATCAACTTCTGCTGCTCCACCATCCCCTCCAAAATCTTCTGCAGAAAAGGTGAGCCCATTTACGAATGTCTCTGTGGAAAAGGCATCCAAATTAGCTGCACTGGAGGCCTCTGCATCTACTGGCTATGTTATAGTATCATCACCCATGGTATGAGTATGACCTCTTATGATTAGTTGCACATACTACAAGTGTACTTTAGTAACTCTTCTTTCAATTTACAAGGTTGGTTCTTTCCGAAGAGCCAGGACTTTGAAAGGAAAGAAGCAAAAACCTGCTTGTAAAGAGGTGAGCAGAGATTTCCTCTTCATTTGTTTTTGCTTTTTCCTTCTTTGTCTTTGGAGTGGTTGTAAGTTTCAGTGGTGGGATTATCACATTGATATGAAGTTTGAATGCTTTCTGGTATATATACATTCTTTTGTGCATTCAGGGTGATGTTATCAAGGAGGGACAAACCATAGCCTTCCACTGTGTAATATGAGTTATGTTAAGTGACTTATAATGGAATGAATATGATTATTACTTTAGTCAACCTCATGTGTACTTCTGTTACTTTTTGATTAAATGACTGGTATTGTTGGTGTTTTGTAGTTTTTCTAGATTTTATTTTAAGTATTGAACTGCCCTTTATGCATCGTATATTTTGACTTGTGTTTATTTGTGTAGCTGATGACTATTCCTTAGAATGTGATGCTCTGTTTAGCAAATGGACCATTAAGAGCCTTTTGAGCTGTTATATTTTATTGGAGTAAATCGCGCTTTTGGTCTTCCTTATTGGTTAACTTTTGGTCTGCTACAAAAAATTTAAGAGGGATGAAAGTGCAAAATTTGGCCCATAAGGAGGATCAAAAATGCTACTCACTCTATTTTATTGTTGGTTTATCTTGTTTAACTATATATGATAGGTTTCATTTCCTGGATTGACTCTTTGTGTTTCGTTGTTGTTAAGTTCCTAACACTTTCATTTTCTGTAATTGCAAGGTGTTGCCGAGGAAGAAGGTTTAATATGGATGGTTGGATCGTACATTATTTTGTATTTTAGTTTGATAGATTGGGCAATGCAATTTGTTGGGGCATTGCATTTGTTGGATGATTTGGAAAAGATGCATAGTTTGATTGTATTTGTTGGATGATTAGAAAAATATGTTTATTGTGATTGAATTTGTTAAAAGATAATTAGAAAATGTTTATTGGATTTAGATTTGGGTTATATATATATATATGCACTAATAAACAAAAGCACAAAATATATCTTGAAAATGACAAATGTTTTTATATTTTAAAAAAAAAAAAAACTAAGCTCTTTCCCGGCGCTTAAAAAGCGCCGGGAGTAGCTTAGAAAGTGTCGGGAATATTTATTCCCGGCGCGTAAAAAGTGCCGGGAATACTTTTTCCCGGCGGTTTTTTTATTCCCGTCGCCCCTTTTACCCGGCGGCAGTGGGACGCATTTAAAGCGCCGGGTATACTATTCCCGGCGCTTTTTATGCGCCGGGAAAGACCTTAAATGTTGTAGTGACACCAATAATCAAGAAAGTTCAACATTAATTAAGACATTTCCAATCACTGTTCCATCATAATCAGGGCGCAATCGACTCGCGCGACTAACTACAATCACATTTGATTTGGATTTTTTTTCCACTTGGTACGTAAGAGTACTTGGGCTTGATTTATTTGTTAGATATATTATTCTTATACGAACTTTAATTGATTTGAACTGGAAATTCTTTTTAAAACTATGGTGATTGTTAGACCAGTCAAACTTGTACCAGTTCTACCTAACTAATAAAAGTCGAACTCAAATAACTTGATATTCTTTTACATATTTTTTCAATAGATATGGGGAAAAAAAATACAAGACAAACAATTATATAAAATGATAAAGAGAAACATTAGTGTTGTTTACCTATATATAACGCCACAAACTCAAATAAATATTTACTAAACAAGTTCAAACTGGATATTGAATAGGTTTAAATATTGTAACCAATCCATTCTCCATTCCATCATATATATAAGTTTAATTGTCTAATCCATATACGTAGATTATGCTATATTTTCGATTTATCTTTGAGTATTTCCTTTTTATCATTGGACCACTAGCTAACTCATTTTGATGGGTTGGTTCCAAAATTGACTCCCCCTTCCAAACCCAAGCCATAACAAAAATCAACGTAGACTATGAAAGTCAATTGACTATTCTCACACATTAACACGGAAAATGCAAGATACTACCATGCGGTATGTGAAAATTGCATAAAAATATTCAGTGAATTTTTTTTGTACCAAACCTCCTTGTACTCCTAAAAACCCTGCATGAAACAACCAGTCTCCGTTAGTTACTAACACCGTTAATTTTTAGTTAAATTACATAAACTACGCCTAGATATATTAAAAGTACAAGAGGGCTTTGTACAAACGTTTAAAAGTACAAGGAAGTTTTGCGCAAACATTCAAAAGTACACGGGGGTTTTGCGCAAACATTCAAAAGTATAATGGAGTTTTTGGCTGAAAAAAGTATGCTAAAATCACATATTGTTCGCGTGAAACGCACGCGCGTTAAAATCGGATGGAAGGAGACGAATTGAGTGTTTTTTGTAGGGTTTTTGAAAGTATAAGAAAGTTTGGTGAAAAAGAATTTCACATGGTAATTTGATGCATGTTTCGCATGACACAGGATAGTATTGTGCAATTTAAGAATAACAAATGGAGTTAATTTGTTATTCGCTCGTATTAAAATAATGTACTACTTCTATAAATAGATATGTGCCATTGAAATCAGTGGCATAAAAAATGGACCAAAGAATGTTCAATGCTGCATGTTCAGGGGACGTCCAAATTTTACACCAATTACTCGAAGAAAATCCGTTCATTCTCTCCGATTACACACTGTTAAATTCCAATCACGAAAACCCTCTTACAGTATCAATTAAGGCAAATCAACTACTTTTTGCTCGTGAAATCCTAAAGCTCAATCCTAAACTCGTCATTGAACTCAACCAAGACGGTCTCAGGCCACTTGACGTAGCTGCAGCATATGGAACTGTAGAGATTGCAAGAGAGATTTTGGCGTCAACATCGGAAACCGAGTATAGATTGCAGGGTAGAGATGGAAGAACAGCTATTCATTATGCTGCTATGAATGGAAAAGTTGAGATTATTGATGAGCTGTTGTATAAGAGTCAGGATTTTGTTACGGATGTGACGAGTTTCGGAGAAACGGCTCTTCATTTGGCTGTTAAGTATTTCAAATTTGACGCTCTTCGGAGTTTGCTTCAATGGATTGGGAAATTGGAGATGGTGGAGGTGGTGAATTTGGAAGATAAGGAGGGGAATAGTGTCTTGCATTATGCTGTAACCAGGAAACAATTTGAGGTAAGTTTTGGTATGTAGTTCTAATTCAACATGTTTATCAGGTTTTTTAATTTGTCAATCCTATACTCCTATGAAACTAACTAATATAATTTGCCAATTTTGTTCTATTTCCGCCCGAATTGGTTTTTTTTTTTTTTTTACAATGTCCACCAAGTCATTCACCCATTTCACCTGGAAAGTTGATGTTTAAGTGAAAAATGGAGCCGTAACTAAAGCTCGCTAGTAAAAAAATTTGGTCCGACAATTAAATCATGTAACTAAGTTAATTTAATAAGTTAGCAAATTGGGAGTTTTCATTCCAATATGTCAGCCAAATCACCCACCCGTTTCTCACAAAAAAAAAAAAAAAAAAAAAAAAATTGTTGTGTACTCTAACTTAGATTCAATTTAGACTCACTGTATAATTAGTTGAGGTGGACTAGATTTGTTATTTCATCTTTCATTATTCTCATCTAAGTAAACACACACATCTTTGCTGCTGCAGAGTATACAAATGCTTCTTGAATGGAACAAAACAACAGGTAACAAACTCCAACTAAATGCCCTGAACAAAAAGGGCCTAACACCATTTGACATAATGGACATCCTTACAGAGTCCTCAACCGACATCCAACTCCGAGATTACCTCCGTCTTTCGGGAGCCTATGCACCTTCCGAATTCCACATCATCTCCGAAAGGCCCGAACCACACAATCATTTCCCACAGGGTGAAAAACCGAAAAAATGGCTAGACCTATTGAAACATTTTGAATTCCAATGGCAACGAGATTCCCCTGGACAGGCACGAGGGACACTATTACTTGTTGCAGCCCTTATAGCAACGGTCACATTTCAAGCTGGAATAAACCCACCGACCTACTTATTCGAGAGATCAAACGGAACAACACTTTTGGCCCCGAACAATTCGAATTCGACAGAGACATTATTGAATGAAAGGCAGAGGAGTAGTGCTGATTTGATTAGTATGGTATCTATTACTGTTTTCTTGGTTGCTAATTCGGTTGCGCTTTCAACTTCTACGAGCATTATAAATTACCTTATGGCGGGTTTCCCTTTTCAGAGGGAGCTCCAGGTGTCGATGTTTGGTATGATATTTGCGTATGGTTGGTCGATGGGGAGGACGAGGCCGACGGGGCTGGTCAAAGAAGTATTGCTCTGGGTTTCGCTCTGCACGCCTTTGCTTTTGAGGCATCTGCCTTATTTAGCGAAGAAAGTTTGCAAGTGTAAGGAATGAAGTAGTGAAGATTAGAGTTTGTTGAACTTTGAACATCAGTTGTTATACTTATGGCACATTTATAGGAGTTTTATTGCTTTGTTATGTTTTGGCGACAGATTACCTATATAATTTTGGTGTTTGTGCTGACGATTATATAAATGGGATATTGAGATACTTGTTATATTGTTAATGTAATAAATAATAATAAAAAATTATGAGTAAATTTAAATAAATCAAAACCAAACTTTAAACCGCGGAATTTAATTTCCCCGTCCCAAAACAATGAAATTGGTGTAATGAACAAGCATTTCTAGAAATAAGTCACTTGGGCCAAAAAGCCCAATAATACTTCATTCCCAGAAATATCATCAATAAATTATGCAAAATTTTTGTAATGTTAGAGAGATGAATAAAATGTCACTCTCTCTAATTTCACCTAAAGTGTCAGTCTTTCTCTAGTTTAATACTAGTATTGTTAGTGAATGTTTATTTATACTTACTTCACTAGTGTTCGAATCCTTCCTAAAATGTGGATCTTTCCGTGAATATTTATTTATATTTTACTAGTGATAAAAAGACTTGTTTATTAGGATTTCATTTCAATTAGTGGTCATGTAAATTTAATTCAATAAAGAAGTTTGTAACTCAAAATAGTCAAACGAACGAATTGAACTTAGGTTGATCCAAATTCAATAATAAATAACAAATATACATAAATACATAATATCTTATTTGGATTGATTTTTATTTATTTATGTGTTGGGCCCGGGGAAGGTCTTATTAATCCTCCTTTCTCAAATTATTTTAATTACTGACGAGTCCAATACTGATATGAACTGAAACTCCTTATAAAGACAACAAGGGTTATGTTCTACAATATCATACTAAATTAATATAATTAATGCTCCTTTCTCCACATATGGAATATGAACATAAAGTCCCATCAAGAATAAGGTGATTTGGTTGAGAAAGATTCTTTCCCGTTCGATCTGTTTTGCACTTGTAATTGATTTCAAATATTCCGCGTAATATTCAATCGCTCACAGTGGAACAAGCTAGCACACGATTAAATCGTGTTTATCCTTTAGTGATTTAGCATGATTTTAGATCTATGAGGTTTAATTTTAAAAGGTGGTATCATAACTAACTTCATGTCAAATCATTAGGGTTCATAAAATTTGCTTTAAACTCCATAACCACATCATCATGCTAAATCACTAAATGTTATACACAAAATAACTACCGTACGGGTATCCATTACGAGAGATTGAGGATGATGTGGAATATATGGCAATCGATCACAATGCAATACGGATTGAACATGTATGAGATCTTCCTCAACCAAGTTGCATAATTCCTGGTGAGACCTTATGTTCCTCCTCCAAATGAGGAAAATAGAATAGTATATTGATTTGGTATATTGTGTACTAAAATTCAGGTTATTTTTATTATATAAGGAGGAATCATTGTTCTCATAATCTCTTAGAACTCTCATATTGATATGTACTTACTCGTTGCAATGTATATAAGTACTTGACTCAATAACTGAGTAGATCACTTAAATGTTAATAATCCATTAACTTTAAAATAACAAACATAATTGGTTTAGTCCAATAATATTTCCTAACACTTTAACCTCCAAAACCGTAGGCAACCCCATCAAGTTCAAAAATTCAAAATCCTAGAATATTTATTCTCTTTTGTCTCAATCACTCTTTCAAGTTGGCACATGCAACAGTATATATATATACTACAATAAAGTTCCATGATTGCACATGTATTATGTTCCCTTCTCAGAACCAATTACAACTGTCAAATAGCATCACTTGTCTTCAGTACTAATAATAACCACACACCAATAGTACCAACAAGTTGTGCAAAAACACTCTTTTTTTGTCACCATTGATCACGTCTCTTTCCACATTGGGTTTCACCATTTATTTTGCCTCTCTTTTGCCATTCTCCTAATTAAAATTGAGTACTAACTACAGTATAATTTATCTTTGAATGTTTTTCTTTTTTTTTTTCGTTTTAGTTTCTTTCCACAATGATATAGTACAAAATTCTTGCACATAATGAATAAACAAGTCACATATGAAATATATCATAGATTTGGAGATGACTTAGTATAGTTTGTACCTCAATCTCAATTCCTAAAATTTCTCTCATTAATATTAGAATAATAAAGTAATAGGACAAAGACTATTTTGCCCCGGATAAAGGTCTAGCCAAATACACGGCAATGTTCATGACATTTTGCAAGCCGAAAATACTATTTCCCTTTTCATTAAAAAAGACTTTGGGTTTGAGTCCGGACTCTCTTGACAGTTTGTTGTATGCCGACAAAGAAGATAGATATTTTTATATAAATTCACATTTACTCCTCGAGTATTTCAAACAACAAAAGATATTCCGAAAAATTAACAAGAAGAAATTAACTGATCACACGAAAACTAATTAAATAATATGTACAGATACAACCATAGTGTAAACAAAAAACAACCAACTGTACAAACCAATGGATTAATCCAAAATATATATATCTATCTTAGCTAGAGTGAAAAAATTGTAAATGGTGATCGAAACTTAAACAGCAAGTTGTTGTTGTTGTTGTTGTTGATGAGATGATTCATCTTCATTAAAACACAAATAAAGAAGCTTTGATGATCTTGCATTATAAAAAGTTGATTCTTCCGCTATATTAAGTTGAGGCTGCACCATCATCATTTCTCTTTGGAGATAAGAACAATATGTGTGAAAAGTATTGGGAGTCACATTCAAATGGAATCCCAATCCAAAAAGGAAATCAACTTCAAGAAAATTCATCTCTGCTGTGCTGATTCCTCCTACTTTAGCATAGTATGCATTGTTGTAGTATCTGGATTGAATTAATTAATTTAATCACACAGTAAAAATAAGTCAAATTAATTAACTTAATGACTAAAAAATTATTACAAATACAGATAAAACTGAAGCATCAATATATATATAAATTTTAAATTCAAGTCTTTGTTGGACAGTTGCTTTCAGTTATGAATGTTAGGTTGAGAACCTTAAATACTCTTTACCACATTGTTTTTTTTTATTTTTTGTATGAGTGGCTACATATATATGTACTAAAGGATTTTATATATATAGGTAGGTTGTTGGGATTATCAAGTTAACATAATCAGAATTGCTTTACACAAGTATGATTATAATTAATTAAACCTCTTGAGATAAAATTAAATAGGGGGCCGGGCCTAAGATTTGGTCTTTTGTTTAGTAATAATCAGAAATTAATACTCAACCCTCTTAGTTCAAGAAACAGGACTGGAAAAGACAGAGTCCAAAATTAATTTCAGGAATCAATTTTGAACCTACTTCATCCATTCCAATTTTTTTTTTCTTTTCTTAAAAATACATCTCACTTTACAAAGGGTGTTGACAACCATGTATGTATTGTTTGTTTAATTGTGAGATTCTTAAATAGTGGATAACAAAAATCATGTAATATATGTAGTATTTGCAAACTATGAAAAAAATATTGCTAAACTCAATTCAAAGTCTTTGCAAAACTACTTTTATCGTAAATATTGTAAACAACTTTTAATATCTAATTTTTTTTTAATTTTCAACATTCAAAACTTCAAATCAAATTAAAGGGACCAAAATATTGGGACGCAAATTAAAAGGAATGATGAATAGCCAAGATATTTGAACTCCAAAACAATTTCAAAAATGTCTTACACAAATCAAGCTGCAGAACCACCAATAACATGTACACAACATATATGAATTATATATGCAAAATTAAATAAAAATTCAAAATCACTCACATATCATCCATGAACTTTGCAGAAACCATGACACTAGTGATGAGCAATCTATGAACATTGAAAGAATCAATTGGCAAACCCGGTTGCCTCTGCGTGAACCGATCTAAATAAACATACGCAACAATGTAGCAAGAAGGACTACACTTCGCGTACTTAAAAATTCTCTCCAAATAACTCTCTACTGATATAGTTGGTCTACTTAAGCCATTGAAGACTGAGATTTTCTGTGGTAGAAATCCACGGCTGAGATCGTTCGATTCCGCTACTTGATGGAGGAGAGATGAAAGAAAAGTGATGAGTTTAGGCATCACGTTTAGGCTCTCAAGTTCCGCCATTAATTGTTGTAGTTGTTTATGGTGAAGGTCGATTGAGATGTTGGAATATATATAGTATTTATATATATATATATATATATATATAATGAAAGACCTTTTTGTTTGTGTAACAACCTGTAGGCAGGTCGTTACTTTTTTACATGTGATGTCAATTTACCAAAATGTCCTTTGGGTGCTAATGAAATGGATTGGAATGTCATTTTTCATGTTAATACATTGGGATTGAATTGGTTATTCATTTATGTCTATTATTGCATTTTAAAGTGTGAAAATATTGTTGGGATTCGTATTGATGGTATTTTGACCTTTTAGATGCATAAATATATAGTTGGTAAATTTCTAGATTACGTGAATTGTGGGGAAATTAATAATGACTCTTTAATTGGGATAAATTGCATATAACATCGAAATATTATTGAGCACTATATCCTTCTGATGGGTTTGGGACGAGAGGGAATGATAGGGGTACATATTCGGACTTGAGATTTTTAGTCTCAAACTCGTCTCGATTAAAATCTTATTGAGCATCTGTTGTATATCGAAATATTCTCGATTCAAAAAAATAAATAGCAAAGAACTGACAACACAATGACTAAAAAACAACAATAACATATTCAAATTAATCAAAACAAAAGATAAAAAGAAGTTGGGCTAGGTTGGGTGGGGTAAACAAAGACATAAAATTTAAGTTTTCAATTTACCGAAATGGTTACTTACAATCACGGATTTCAGGACTTGGTAGGCTAGTCCCAAATCCACCCCGTAATTAATCTCTCTAAATTTGGTGGGTTTCTTAAATCCAGATACCCAAATCAGAATAACCCCGTACCATTTTGAACTCTATGATATTGGGAGGGACATGTTCAGATAACCCGAACCCGATGCTCACTCCTAGTTAAGATATAAAGTTGTGAAGTATTATTTTAAGCAAAGTTTGATCGACTTAAAATTAAACTAGCTATGAGTAATTTGGGTCAAGACTATTAATTTTATTGAGTCCATGGCTGATGAAGCATATAGATTAAATTGAGTAATATATTAGTTTATTGAGGGAATTGCACTTTTCATACCAAACATTTACCTACTTTATACATTTCATACCAAACCTTTCAAAATGACACATTTCATACCAAAATCAATCAACCTTTTTCAATTTTCATACCACCGTTAATTTATGGATGGAATCGGACACGTGCGCCGCACGTGTCCGTTAAGTCACAATTTTGAATTCTTAGGGGGGGATATTTGCAATTGGTCAGGGGGGATTTTTGCAATTATTTTCCACCACCTCCACCACCTCCACGTAATTTTCAATTTCCCGGTGACTCCGGCCACCATTAAACCTCTTATTGGTGGCTACGGCTTCGTGTTGACCTCCTCTACAAAGATCATACACTATTTCGTTGTTTCATATCGATCCCGTCGCTTTTATTTCAAATCTACGAATTTTAGTATTTTCGGTTTTTGCTCCGCCGCCGGCGGAGGAGGTCGACCCACCGTCTAATACTTAGTTCCGTTCATTCCCCTTGGTGTAACGGTTCTTTTGCCGCCAACCTCATCCATTTTCATCAAGTATTGAAGAAATCCCCAATTTTTAAAATTTAGGTTACTATTCATCATCTTCTACCTTAAGAAATCTGGAAATTTTTTTTTTCCTTTTTTTTTTTTTTTTTTTTTTTTCTGAGAGTTAACGGACACGTGCGCCGATTCCATCAAAAAATTAACGGTGGTATGAAAATTGAAAAAGGTTGATTGATTTTGGTATGAAATGTGTCATTCTGAAAGGTTTGGTATAAAATGTATAAAGTAGATAAAGATTTGGTATGAAAAGTGCAATTCCCTCTTATTGATTACTATTTGAGTTTAGTTTAGTAGTCTGTTTTGTATAGAAGAAAGACATTAAGACCTGTACATACCAACATGATTTCTTAATTTTGTTTTGAATGTACAATGTCTCCTTCAATAATTTTGTAGAATATTATCTTTCTTATTTTACACAGGTATATATTAATTATTGTTTCCATAATTATGGCTAAGTGTTTTTGTCACTAGAGGTGTAATTATATATATTTAATTATATATGGTAAGTTTCCTTAATTTGAACTTAACCTGTGAATATAGGAAGATTGAGTTTTCAACAGTACTACAACCTACAGAAAGTAAAAGGAAAACAGAAGACGCATATATATAACATGCAGTAAAGTGTATATTTATGGAATGTACAGCAAATATAATCATGTGATTACATGTTGGATTAATATTATTGAATGTGAGTTGTAGGTCCCACCCGTGTTATGCTTCATGTGTTATAATTCTAATTAATTGTGCATATATTACATCTAATTGATTTACTTTTAAATTTGCTTTCTATTCTTCCGATCCGATCCCTATATATAATTGTGTATAAGAATTCATGCTTAGATCAAAGATTTAGATCTATTGGAAAATCATTTCAAATCCTTCATTGTCCCCTCAGAGATCGGATTAGATATTTTTTTTGGCTTCATTACATGTTCCATATAAATGATTTAATATTATATGTAAATTTATGTGGTCGTGATTTTGACTATATCATGACTCGTTAGTTTCAAGTTATAGGACCTGTTTGTTTGGCGTTTGGGAAAGTAGTTTGGAAGAGTAGTGGAGGTTTGAGAAATAATCTCGATTTGCGTAATGTTGTTTGTTTGGGTTTTGAGAGAGTGGTTTGAGAAATAAAGTAGGTGTAGGTTTTTTTGGAAGAGTTGGGTTGTAGGTGTAAGATGTGTAAGACTTTATGTCAAATCATGTTTGTTATGTGAGATAAATTGTGTAAGAGATAGGTTACTTTATGTCAAATCAAAGTAGAGTTTGTATAGGTTTTGTTTAGAGATAAGAAAATTGTTGTTTGTTTGGCTTTTGAGAGAGTAGTTTGAGAAAATTAATGGATGAAAAATTTATTTCGGAAAATAGAAAACATGTTTGTTTGACATTTCCCAAACACGAAAAAATTCTGGGAAACGCCAAACAAACAGGCCCATATAGTTTGAAATGATAAAAAAAATTAGCTAGTTATAGATGCTCCAAATTATATTTCTTAATAAATTCCAATTTTCATGATTGATATTGTAGTCTTTTATTCATGTAAGTTCAAAGTTTGTCTGAACACGTATCTATCTTTGAAAAGAAAAAAACATTACTAACTGTAAATAAGCACATGTGAATTGTGATGATCAATTAATTGATTACAGTATTGAGGTACTATTATCTACAGTATGTCAGTCTTAAATTAATTAACTGCAAATCTTTCTTGGATCTGTATATAGTATTTCTGTATTTGTTTACCATTTAGCTATTTCTTATTGGATATCTTTTATCTAATTGAAATCAAATAGTGCCTTGTTGATTCTCTTCTTTATTTCCCCCCAAAACTAGACCACTTTCAAATTCGTAATTTAGCAACATGAATATTCAAATCTAGTTTAATTTATAAGTTATATCAATGTTGGCTTAATTACTGATCACAACCGAAAATTATTCTAAGTAAACTCCATAAATTATTCCTAAAATTGGAATTTCTTAAATTTATTGACCACTCATGTCACCATAAGAGGAACAATCCCTCGCGTGAACTGCACATTGAAAATATCAAAACGTATAAAAAGGTCAATGATCCGTATTAAAAATAAACAAATATATTTTCTACTCTCTCAAAATTCAAATAAATAATATTACACAAATTAAGATTATTTCACAAACCTCCACTCTTCTGCTACTCTCCCAAACACCAAACAACCAGGCCCCAGGTAATCGATGATAATATTAAAATTATCAACATTTATCTATATTAAGTGTAATTAAAATTGATATTGCCTAATACATTTTCACAAATAAAAGTTTATGACATTTATATATATATATATATATATATATATATATATGAGTTTTCACTAATCACAGTTATTAATAAGTACATAGTTGTTTAAAATATCGTTATTGATAGATATAAATGCAAAAATATCACATATGCTTTGTCTAGTTGGCAAAAATCTCATTGTGTTATTTTTATTAGCAAAAATCCCCTTGTATTCCTTTTTTATTAGCAAAAAACTCATTTGAAATTTCTTAATAAATCATATGGAGGCTATTGCCAACTTTTTAAGTGAACAATGGGTTATTGCCAAGTTCCAAAGTTAACAGTGGAACTATTGTCAATTTTTTAAGTGAATATGGGTGTTTTCACATCTTTTGGTGAATGTATAATTATCATTTTGGCTAGAGAGGAGTTTTTTGGTAATAAATATAACAAAAGAAGGGTTTTGCTAATTAGACAAAACATAAGGGGGTATGCACTTCACTCTTATTGATAATTAGTGAGAAGATTACAAAATATCTTACTTAAACATATCGCATTAGTTAGGGTAAATTACGAATACCCCTGAGGTAAGGCCTAATTACGAAAATCCCCCTCGCATATTGCGTATTACGAAAATCCCCATGTGGTTTGTCACCATCTTACAATTGACCTCTTATCCCTGAAAAGTTCCAATTTTGCCCCTAGGGGGTTAATTGTAATGTTTGTAATATCTTTAAAAAAAACTTGGGTGATAATAATAATATCTCATAAATTATAAAATAGATAATTGTATATTTACCACCAAAAAATTGATAAACTTGTATTATTGCCCATAAATTTTAAAAAATATTAATTTTTATAACATACTTATTAACAATTTTATTTCCATTGAAAAGTGAAAAAGTATTCTATTGAAACCATTTCATACATACATCTTTCACTGAAACCATTGTCTCGATCAAATTCCAAAGTTACGTCGAAAATCTCAAACCTAATTTTGAAATAAAAACGAAACATAAATCAGTAAAAAAAAAAAATCATAATAGCCCAAAAATGTAGAGTTTGTGTCCAACCAAAAGAGAGTCACAAGTAATTGACAAGCTGGAAGCATGTTTTGGTTGGATTAATTAAAACAAGAGCAAAGCATGTCGTCGAAGCTCTATCCGTGTTCTCTGCATATACTCACACATGCTAAAAAGTAAAGGCTAGCGATATTGCCAGAGCACTAATTGTTTGTGACAGAGCAATTCTTTTTATTTTACAATTTTGTCCTTGTTTACCAAATACCCTGTTTGATGAATCTTCTCTCTCCTCAATTAATTACTTTCCTTCCCAATGTTATGTGAAAAATCATTCCTTCTACCCTCAATTACCTTTCCAGAATTATCTTTAATGCCTCTAAATCTTGTCATCATTTCCAACCCTTCATATTTATGCCCATTTAAGCTTTTCATCAATGGAGGCTGGACAAGATAAAAAATATTTCAGAATATATACTTCTTCAGTTCTTTAAGTCTTCTTTTCCATAAACTTCTATTGATTTGTCAAAAAGATACCATGATATCGTAATTGATCATAAATAGATACACTCAATATATGACTCCAAAAAGAAAAAGAAAAAGAAAAGAAGCCGAAAAGAGAATTTAAAAAAAAAAAAAAAAAAGATGAAGAATTTGATTGCAGAAATAATTTGATCAATACCATATCATCTCATTAATATAAAAAAATCCTATATCATTACAATACTTGAATTTAATTTTGATTCATGCTTACAAACCCTACTCTTTGATCCGTAAAACCCATACAATTTGAAGAAGTTGGTGTTAGAAGGAATTAATTCAAATTTTGAGTCAAGAAAAATATTAAAATTAGAATTAAGTGTGTTTAAAAATAAATATAGTTGCAGTCAGCCAAAAAAATACATTAGATTTAGGAAAGAGAAAGTAGAGAGAAGTTGTATTTATTATTTTTCTCAAACTAATTAAGTTTCCCAAACAGAACACATAGTAACTGAGGGTAGATAAGTCATATTAAAAGAATTGCTCTGGCACCAACAATTAGTGCTCTGGCAATATCTTTAGCCAAAAGTAAATGGGAAATGCACGGAAATTAACTTTTTTTTTTTTTTTTTTTCAAGGGTTTAATTCCTTCGAGGAGCGTCGTACACGCAAAGTGGGAACTCTCCCAACAGAGATTCGAACATGTGTTCGCTACTTTGTAGTGTCTAATTCCTTCCACTAGATCAATCATTTGTTTATAACACGGAAATTAACTAAAGTTTACTACATGACTGCATTTAATTTAATTATATTTGCCCAATTACATGTGTTTCTCCATGTGATCTCCTTCCCCATACTTCATGGCTCCGCATCCTTCGCCGCCAATCCCCAGCCACAAAAAAAAAAAAATTAAAATTGAATAAAATATATAATTGAAACTTCACATGCAAATATGTCACATCATTAATTGGTTTTGGTAAAGCTCTGTAGAATTTATTCTACGAAGCATTTAGTCCATCGTGTAATGTTGGTTGTTACGTGCATTTTAACATGAAAGTAATTAGATCACTTAAGAAAATAAGTCTTATACAAAATTAATTTAATAAAAAAGCAAACATATAGCATTATCAAGTGATTGTACTTTTATGTTAGTGTCATCCAATCACATATATATATAGTACTTGATATCTAAATGTTTTAGATTCAATCAAATGCAATATGAGTAAAGATTGTCCAATATTTTAAAGTACCTTTATAAATACATTGTTAGAGGTCTTAAGGGCAAGTATGTAAAACTTTAAAATTCACGTTAAACTAATAGAGATTTTAGTTTAAGTGTTAAACATTTTTAATTCAATGTGATTTCAAAAATTCCTCCACTGTATAAGTGAATTCACCTAGCTCATGAATTTGTTAATGCAACACATGTTCTTAATTGAATAATAATATATATGGTACATGTCTGATAATTCGGTGGACTTATGACTGACGTGAACGTGATATAAAATTTGTCTATTTGCCTATTAATATCCAAAGCCCCATTCACCAATTTGTGCCTCCATTAATAGCCAGATTATAGGTCTAGCTTCATACCAAAAAATTGTATTTCTCCTTTGGTCCAATACTGAAATTGAAAAAAAGTAGACCGCCCAAAGGTACAAAACAGCAAGCCTAATATATTGCATTGGCTAATACAAGAAACACTAACAAGATAAAGGATTTAATGGAAATTTACCCCATTGATTTGCTTAATATTCAATTTACCCCCTATTAAATGTGACACTTTACCCTCTTGTTATGATAAATGTGACGCTTTACTCCCTCGTGTAAAATAATAAATGTGACACTTTATCCACCTATGTTACAAAAACACTTTTCAAGTTCACTCTTAAATTCGACGAGTGTTCTATTCTCCGATTAAAGGAGATAAATTGTTCCTATAAAAATTTCACAGGGAGTAAGTGCTCTTTTTTAAATGGATTAATTACAGGGACCTCCCCTGTGGTTTGGTGTATTTCGCGTTCAATCCCCTCGGAGAATCATAATTATAAAGACCTCCCCTAAGGTTTGTAAAACCTTACATCTGTCAGTCCACCGTTAGTATTTGATGACGTCATCACCCGAATTTTATTGAAAATCCCATTTTACCCTTGAGGTTACTTTAGCTATTTTCATGGACAATTATACCCTTGTTATGTTTGTTGCATGTGAAGGGTTTCAATGAAATGATGTGGTTTGTTTTGGGTGTAAATGTTTTAAATATCAATGAAAAAGTAATACTTAAAATTATTTTATTATTGTGTAGATATTAATTTCAATTTTTTTTCATAATGTTTTTAAATAAAAGTACAAAGAAAAATGAATAGATTATTGTTAATCATAAGAAAAATTGAAGATAAATAAAAAGATCATGCATTTTGAAAATACAAAAATATTAAGAATTATCCATATCTAAACTGTTATTTTAATAATTCCTATTTGTATAAACCCTTTTAATATTGATGGGTTTTTCTTAAAAAAAAAAAAGATACGCAATTATTTCAGTTTTAGACTTATATATATATATATATATAATTTATGTCTTACTTAAATACAATACAATTAAATGATATTTTATTATAAAATACGAAAATAAAATCTTAATTCATATTTATTAAATTGTTTTTTTACTATTAATAAATTATATGAAAATGATATATAACTCTTTATAAAAACAATTCTTATTTTGCATAATTAATAAACTATTTTTTTCTCTTTTATGTAATATAAATTGGGGTGGGCTTAGTTTTTCTTTTCTTTTTTATGTATAAATTGAATTTTTATTAAAGTTTAGGGACTAATGTGCAAATATAAATTTTTGTAAGGTTTTGCAAACCTCAGGGAGGTCGAAGTAATTAAAATGGAAGAGGACAAGAGGGTAATTTCACGCATTATGTCCACGTCCGTTAGTCTCCATTAGGGTTTTGTAAGGTTTTGTAAACCTCAAGGGAGGTCTCTGTAATTATGATTCCCCGAAGGAATTGGACGCGAAATTCACCAAACCACAGGGGAGGTCCATGTAATTAACCCTTGAATGGTAATTAACCCTTTTTAAATCATAGAGGATATATTGAACATTATACAAATCACGGGAAGATAAATTAAACATTATTCAAGCCACATGGAGGGTAAATTGGCATTAACTCAAAGATAAAGTTCTTAGTTTTTTTTTTGGTTCTCCAATAATACTCGCGTCTAAAACTTGACTTAATCACTCTCGAGTCACGTTTGGACACGTTATGTAAACAACTTTCTCGGCAGAATTTGAACCTGAAATTGTTACTTGTGGAAAACTACTCCTTTCCACTAGTCCCAGCATCTGTAGGTAAATCTTCTACATTTTTCTGCATCAGCACGTAAATACTCTCGATGAAGTTCACCCCCATAATAAAAAAAATTGGCAAAATGCACCTAAAGTTATATTTCTAATGTAACATGAACTCATTTGTACCCCATAAATCTAAAATTGACAAAATGCAACCTCAAGTCATATTTATAATGCGTTCTAAATTCATTTTCATGAATTTCGGTTGAAAAAGATGAAAAAAGAAAGGAAAAAAAAAACTCCATATAGACTAACTGAAGGATCAATGAGGTTCAAGAACCAAAAACTCAAATTGCATCCTTTAAAGAAATTAATGGAAACAAATCAAAATTTAATTTCCATGTAGCAATATCTTACCTTCATATAAAAACTACTTCAAAAATCATGAAACAAAACTTCGTTCTCATAAGCTTTCCTGGAGTTGGCCAAGAAGTGCACAACCTCCTTCGTCTTCACCATCACTAACCATTCTATCCTCTACTGCTGAAACACTTCCAGTAAACGTCCCACCTATAGATACAGGAATGTACGACATATATCCCACATCCTCAAAACAACCCAATTGCCTTAATACCCCAACTAACGCATCCCTACTCGCCACGTTACCTTCTTGTTCGGAAATCTTCAGAATCGAAGACACATTCATAGGTTTCGGCTTCCAGCTCTTTGAGCCTACAGCAGAAACAGCATTCTGTAAGCAAGATAAAGCCTCGGAAATCCTCCGATTTTTAATATGATTTTCTGCAAGAATTTCCCAAGTCATCGGGTTTGGCTTCCCACCCATCTCAACCATTTGTTCGAAAAAAGTCTCAACCGTTTCCGAAAGCCCTTTTCTAACATACCAACCCAATAATAAATTTCCTACTCTCGAGTCATAGTGCGATTTCACAGAAAGCCATTCGTCATATATCTTTTCAGCACCTTCGATTTCATCCATTCTAACAAGTGCAGAAATTACAGTATGGTACCCCAAGTTCGGAACAATTACAAAATTAGCCCTGTAAACGTTCCATACTCGATAAACCTCAGTTTTGTTACCAGCACTGCCATAGATACTAATAAGAAAGTGATAAGGCATGCGATCCTTGTCATTGATTCCACTTTCGATCTTCTTTAAACATTCTTCAGCTTTCTCGATTTCCCCAAATTTAATGTACATTGAAGCCATTGTGCTTAAGGTAGACCACATGGGGGTAACAGAGGTGTCAAGCTGCATTTGTTGATATACTTGTTCCATTTTCTCGAGATGTCCTTGAGATCCATTTGATGATATCCAAATATTGTATGAATAAATATCCAAGGGTGTGTTCTTTTTCTTTAATTCGGATATTAAAGACTCGACTTTTTCGTAATCTTTAAGGTTCATGTACAGTGTCATCATTACGTTGAATGGAAGTGCGTGAGTAGCATAACCTCGATTTCTTATTTCAACCATTAGAGATTCAGCTTTTTCTTTCATTCTAGCACGGACATAGGCGTTTAAAAGAGAGCCGTAGATTCTTTTATCTTTTAATTTATCTGGCAAACTTAGGAAATATTGTTCGGCACTTGAAATTCCGTGCACTTTAGCAATCAAATCCAGCTGAATTGCAGTGTCACTTGTGGTTATTCTGTACTTCTCTGCTCTATCATTCATCCATTCGTGCACCTGCAAATCATTTTTTTTTTAAATAGACATCTGACAGAAAAATATCAAGATGATGCAATAAGAAGGCTAGACTAGCTCATTGACTATATGTCTTACATAGAATAAAGGAGTTATTTGCGAAAAGCTCCCCGTGTTTTTTCTAACTGGTAAATACATGCCCGTGTTGTATTAATTAGAATATATACCGTCATATTCATAAAATGTTAGCAACAAGACCCCTCTTCACAATAAGTGTCCCCTCTTCACAATAAGTGTCATGTTGGGAAATGACCTCTATCTATATTGTGTTGTCTCATATATGCTACAATGTTTGGAAATGATCACATGCCTTCTGAGATATATATCATTCATAAATTTATGTTCTTATTATTTTCAACTCAATTCTATAAAATATGAAATAAGATCATACTCCATATTTGAATACTTATAGCTACGTAATTGCATATTTAATTGAATTTTAACAAGAGTCAGGGGTAGTTAATTACATTTCTAGTAACACGTGGGGTATCTGCCAATCAAATTATAAGAAGTGTTGGGGAGTATTTTGCAAGTAATCTATAATAAAGGTTAACTTTATTGTCATCAAATGAAGCTGTGAAATCGCAAGGAACGGGCAAGCACACACACATCCAGACCCACCTACCCACTACCAACCCTCAAGAAAAGAATAAATAAAGAACTGAAAACGATAACGACACGTATATTGTTGAAGTAGAGTTTTGATTACGACATAAATTCAGAAAATAGGGCCTGTAGAATGTTTCAGTTAGGTTTGCCTCATACAACTTTGGCCCTGCATAATAAAATGACCCTTGAATTGTCCATGATTTCTACACCAAGTAATAGCAGAGTCAAGGTGCATTGATAATATTCAATGCAAACAGCAAAGCTCGTGAAAGTTGAACAAAAATGTACACCTTCTTCAAATGTGTGTGTGCAGACGGTTGGAAATTTGCCCAGATGCAAGAAAATTTCTGATATATCACAACATGTCAATGTCACAATCGGTAATTAGACACGTCACAATCCTTAAAAACTAAACCATCCTTTCTAATGGTTAATTCAAAGTTATCATTAAGTCCCCAACTTTTGCTCAGGATATATATTCTCAAAGCTCACTTTGTTTAAATGAAGGTCGAATATCAACCATTCAAATATATATAATATTTCACAAATTCCAAGAGAAAAAAAGAATGAGCTAAGTCAAAAAATTAAAATCCCACAAATGAAGGAATAAAGACCGAACTATAGAACACAAAATTGTTATCAAGGACTGAATATGAAGCATAAAACATCGAATTTTAAGGGGCCATTCAATTCCTCTTTCTTACTATAAAACTTACCTGAAGAGCGTATTTGTAGCGCCTAAATTTCCTGAACTCCTTAACAACTTTAGTAAGCTCCCATTTCGAGAGCTTATTGCCTTCATTTTCCAACTCATTTAACACTGAAGCAGAGTCCATATTCGGGTCCTCCAACATGGAGATTCTCTTGTGTATAACTTTCCAATTCTGTATGAGTCTCTTCTCAAACGGAACATTTCCATTGTTATGAACCTGCGGTGTCGATGAACATGCAACAAATACAGGGTTTTTATGGGTTATGTAACTTGTTGATATAATGGGTTGTTTGAGATAAAAGGTTGAATTTTGAAGAAACCCAGATGAAATTGAGATTGAATTTAAGATAGTAGAGGAGAAATCGATATGGGCGTGGTGGGAATTTGGACGAAGATTAGAGGTGGTGGGTTGAAGTAGCATTGTGGGATTTTAGTGTTTAGGGTTTAAGATGAGAGTGGAAGTGAGAGCATTTTTTTTTCAATTTGGGGATGTGTTTTGATTTCTGAAGATAAGACACTGTTCATTTTATTGATTCTTTATATCTATTTTCTTTTAGGGTATGAATACCTCTTGGTACCCAAGATTTAAATATAAAAATTTCTCCCACGTATTGGGTATTACGAAAATTTTCATATGGTTTATCACTATCGTACAATTGACCCCTTACCCCTGAAAAGTTCCAATTTTGTCCCTAGGTTATTTGTAATGTTTTAAAAAAAAAATTGAGTGCTAATTGTAATATCTCATAAATTATAAAATTAATAATTATATATTTATCACCAAAAAATTAATAAAATTATATAATTGCCCATAAGTTTGAAAAATATTATTCTTTTCATACTTATTAACAAATTAATTTTATAATAAAAAAATAAAAAAAAAATTATTAATTATATTTAAAATTTATAAGCAATTTATTTACACATTTAATTGAGTAAATTATTTTTTATGTTTATAATAATAATTTAATAAATTTTATTATTATAAAGATAAAAAGTAAATTAAAAAAATTATATTTTATTTTTTTTCTAATAATTTTTTTAAAATATTAAATTTATTAATACAGTATAAAATAATAAATTTAATTAAATGTGTAAATAATGTAAAAATTAAATTGTTAATAAATATGTAAAAATAAGGTTTTTTAGTATTTTTGGAAACTTATGTGAAATTATACAATTTTTTTAATTTTTCGGTGTTAAATATATAATTATCAATTTTATAATTTATGAGATATTACAATTAACACCCAAGCTTTAAATTTTTAAAGATATTATAGACATTACAAATAACTCTCTAAGGGCAAAGTTTAAACTTTTCAGTGATAAAGGGTTAATTGTAAGATGGTGACAAATCTCAAATGAATTTTCGTAATATGTATGTGAAGGAAATTTTCGTAATTAAGCCTTACTTCATGGATATTCGTAATTTACCCTTTCTTTTAATTACCCTATTTCATTTAATCATATCATTACCACTATGTCTGTTTTATTTCAAACGGAGCACTAAAAAAAAAAGTTGTAAATTTAGCCACTAAGGTGCACTTTTCCCTTATATATATATATTTTTTTTTGTTTCCCAAGGGTTTAACTCCTTTCAAGACGGGTTGAGCACATATGTGGATACCCCTCCCAATAGGAATTCGAACTTGAGTCCGCTGCTTTGTAGTGGCTAATCGATTCCACTAGACCAATCACATGTTGATTTTTTCCCTTATATATGAAACCAAAAGTTAAATCGAATTACTCAAAATCCGACTTGTTATCTGTAAATCTCATTTGAAATTGCAAACTGATTTTTAACATCTAATGTTTGACAACTTTAGAAATTTGGTTGATTTCAACTAAACAAGCTAATATATCCAACTTACTCGAGATTTTATACAGAATCAGATACAAAATCAAAACAGTCAAAGCAACATCCTCTAAAAGTCACAAAGCATCATAACAAACTTCATCTCTCATCTCATCAAGATCCATACATGTAAATATCAATCATATTTTAATTTAATTATTGTTCTTCATCAATAAATATCACAAAAAATTCGCAGACAAGGCAACCTCTATTAGTATTCAGCTCGTTTAAAGTTAGTTCAGTTTGTTTAAGAAGTAATAAAGTTCAAACGCCATCTCAAAATCAATAAGAAAAATCAAACCAAGTTTAGAAAACATGTTTTCAACTGAAATCTACTCGTTACGCGCCATAACCAAAGTTGTCCTGCACCTTCGAGGCAATCTCTAGCTAGTCGACTTTCACCTTCCTATGTACTGTCCAGAAGCAATTGCCATTTTTGTTCTTTTCTTACGGCAATTAGAACTTTGATTGAGCTATATCCTCTTTTATATAATATAGTAAGTAGTAAGTTAGCATCCTGGCCAGCTTTTAAAGATTATTTCCTCATTTTCAGCATTTCCATGGACATATACCTTGGGTAATTTTACCTGTAATGCACAAAATAAGAAGCATGTTGTGCTTGTAGCATTTCAAGATAAAAAGGATGAGAACGAGCTTTTCCACTTACCAGTGATATGGGAGGAAATCCGACATGGAGACGAACCCTCGAGAATCCCTCTACGTTAAATAGACAATTAAAGCCATGAATTTGAGAGTTCTCACTGCAATACGAAGAAACCACAAAAGGTGGAGTTGACCTTATTTTGTGAAAAGAATAGTTTTGCATTTAAGACGCAGGGAAAAGAAAAAAACAAACTACTATTGTAAGAGGAGATGATAAAAATCCAAATATTATGTATTTGTGACATAATAATAGGAGAGAATGGGAATTTTTAAACCACATTGACCAGAAAAGTATGAACTCGTTCTGCAGCAACTATAGAATAATGGTGAAAATATAAATTATGTCATTACTTATACGATAATACTCCCTCCATCCGAATAATCGTGTTCCCTTTTGGTTAACCGTAGTTTTCAGTAAGAGCTGAAAAGTGAAACTTTTGGACATTTATGCCCTACAAAGTTGTGATTGAGACTTAATGGTGTCAGATCATTACTTTATGAGATATAATACTTTTGAGGAAAAAATATCATTATAAGAAAGAGTATTTTGCTTTGGGACAGAGGGAATATAGTTATATGAATTGTTTGGTAGCAGAGTCTAAAGCATAGATTAGTGGCAAATTAGTAAAATGCCACAAAATTCACCCCTAAATTTGTTGTTGGACCACTGAGATTATATTATTGAATTGAACATGTGATAATTTTATTTGTGTTGATGCCTAAAAGTGGTGATTCATCACTTTGTTTAGCTTTCTTTATTGATGTCATCAGACAAGAGACGAGAATTGATGAAAGACTTAATCTTTCCTACCAAACAAGTTCAATACATACTGATACAGACTCACCTCAAAAGGTAAGTAAAATTTCTATTCTGAAATTCACCGAGAGGAATCCCTTCTTCTTTTGAGTACCTAAACAACAGACAGATCATGATCTTTCTATTTTTTAATCACACTCTTATTCCAATTTCTACAGTCAAGAATAAATTATGAATATATATATATTAATCCAATACAAAGATATTATTGAACATTTACCTCCACGGCTGTTGATTTTCACAGAAACGGGAGATTCCATTCATTGCTGAATACGTGTCGATGTGAACCCAGACTTCATTTGAATTTTTCGTTAAATGAGCTATAAAAACCATATCAAATCCTCTTAAAAAATTGCAATTTCAAATGAGCTCATATGGTTGATGTTCGAAGCTAATGTTGCAAACTAAAAAATGCTTACCCTTCTCATGCAAAGCTTTTAGGGCATGACCACTTGGATAATTCTCGTATGATGCCATAAATGTTAAGATCGTACATCCTAGACTAAATAATGAGAAGTCAGCACAAAATGGTAAAATGCTTAAAATATAGAAGGAAATATTAATTCATTTAACCTGATCAGGAACAACCCCAGCATGGCAATATAGAGATATTTCCAGAAACTCTTTTTCCTGTTGTTGTAGCTGGAGATTTCAGACAAAGAAATCAACTAACATCAAAATATAGTTAAAATAGAGTTATGTATTAGCAAAATACACTCGTGTTTGTTCTAATTAGCAAATATACCCCTGTGATATATTAATTAGCATAGAACTCCTTATGTCCATACAAATGTAGCAATTAGGCCCCTCTGTGCATTAAGTGTCATATACGAAGTTAATTTACCAGTTCAGATATAATTTTTAGAAGAAGTGGCACAAGACGAAACAAGGTTATTTTGAGAGTCCAATATTGAGTTGGCATGGAGTTTTTAGTGAGAGTTTCAGAAGAAGCAGAGACTTACACTCTGCTGGCAGCAACTGCAGCCGAGAAGTTGAACATAGGAAGAGAACTAATAATAAAACGGAGTTCCTGAAGCAAGTAAATCGTGATCATTAAAATTCTACTAAAAGTTGTTTTAAGGCTATGTTTGATTCTTGGATTTTAGGGAGTAAGGAAAATGTTTTTCTAACATTGAGCTCCATTTCTTGTACATTTCCATTTTCCATGTCATTTTACCTACTGAAATCCAAGAATCATACATAACCATAAGTAAAATGCTACCATACTTCATATTCTGGAGGCATTTACCTTGTGCGGAAGCTTTGAATAAAGCAAAACAAATGATAGAACTGGAATTATGTATAAAAGAACCCTCTTATCAAGTAAAATGCCCAGCTGCACAAAAAATATACCACATCAAACTCGGGAGGACCAAAATTTCTTGCATTTGTTTAAGTTTTTCCAAGAAAGTAAATCCAAGATTTAGGATAACTGTCCCATTGGAACTTCTGTTTACTATAGCTTCTGCACTTTCATACGGATCACAAAGTAATGCTACTTAGCATGAAAGTATACCAAGAAGTCCAATATATTAGAAGATGAAATTGAGTGTTTTAAGAGTTTTTTTATAGTATAACAATCAATCTTAAACTCACCACAAATAGTGGATATGCTGCCAGCAACGAACGAGGAAGTGCTGATGTGAAGTACCAGTGAAAAGGATGAGTCTGAAACGAAGCTATTAAGGAAGAATAAATAAACTTCTCACTATGAAATAAAAAGCAGCTTGCCCAAAAAAGAATAAATTTTCCAAACTCAAAACACATACGCGGCGATAGGATAAAAGTGCAAATATTCTAAGAAATTGGGGCCAGCCGATCGGACATGCAACTTGTTAAACCACGGGACCAAAAGTGCCGAAGGTCCAATCATGTGTGATTAAAAATGCATTTTATCATAAATACTACGATGAACAAGAGAAAAACAGACTTATCAACAAGAATACATCTGGTCCATCATGTTTAAATATGTAAGGATTCTTGCACTGGAAGGATACACCCCAATCAGAACTCCGGTTTAAAACTGAGTTGAACCAAAAAACTTCCATTTCAGGCCATAACAACTTCCTCCAAAAGACAGAATCTATCAGCACTGTGAGACCTGTAAAGTTTAATACTAGTACATTTATCATTCGAAATAATGATGAATGAAGGCATAACAGATATAGTAATAGAATTGTTTAGATCACAAACCTATGCAAAACAAAGCAGTTGCAGAGCAGGATATTATAGCTTTCCTTAATGAAATTGATCTAGACTGCATTTCAATTAAGAAAAAAAAAATATAGACCATGAGCCCACTGTGCTGTGCCCATATAGATAGACACACAACGAGAACAACTTTCTCATACTTCATCTTCCTTCATAGTAAAGGGAAAAAATCATTTGCAAAAAAAATAAACAGGAAAAAATTTACTTTTTGCAAAAAGAATGAAAACACAAAAGCAAATTTCCTCAAAGTTAATCAATATCAATACATCATACCAGCAATAGCTCAAGGCCCAGAGGTGAAACGAGTAGCAAGATGTCACATCTGAAGACAAGTGTAGCAAAAATCTGACCATTAAAAGCAGAGAAGACCTTTAGTGGTCAGGTAATGACAAAGATCCATGAATATTGCATGTAATGAGTTATTTTTCTCCCGTTATTATTTTATTTTGATTAACATCTTGAAAATGTCTTGGATTATATAGAGTAAAACAAAACAAATAATTTTAAAAAATTCCTCCTAAAAGTTTTAGGGAGCCAACAAGGTACCAATTTCATAATGAAAAAATGATTTACAATAATACAAATAAAAGTAGTTCTGCTCTTTGGTCCTTTGTAGGTACAGAATAAATAATCTGAACTCAGCAGGTTATAAGCTAAGCTAACAAAAATTACAACAGCCATGACGGTATAGGTGCACAAGTACATAGAGATAAGTGGTGGCCTATAAATACAAAGATCAGTCAAAAAATTGTATACGTGTTTGGAGTTTGGGCAACTGGAAGATAGGTTTGAGTCGTTTGACAGCCAATTAAGCAAAAAAAGGCCAGTTGAATGACAAGAAATTCAATTACAGAACAGGGGGACTAATATAAAGTACTTCTTGGTCAATTATGAAAGTAAACAGAAACAACATAAATAAAAAAGAAACGGAGAAATTGAAAGTAATTTACAACACACAATAATAATGCAGATGTGCAGTATCTAACAAATGATATAAACTATTAAAGGTAAGGCGAACATACCATACAGTTTAATGCTGCGTAAAAACTTCTCTTAAACCAATACCCATATGCCAAGTTAACTACAAAATAAATTGAGGTAAATGAGCCACTAAAATGAAATACCTATAATGAGAGTATGCTAAGTCATGACAGCCTTTGATATCTGCTTTTTATTTACAAATCATAGAATTGCAGATGAAAAATTTACAAATAGGAATAAAGGAACATATGAATAAGGGTTATACTGATAAAAAGCGACACTGGCAACAATATAATATTCAAAATAATATCATGAACCAGGGGAAAATGCCATATATCTAAAATTAAAAGGGCATTAAAGTATAATTTGAACCAAAGATCATGAAGTGGTATGTCACAAATATTCATTTCTATGCTCCATCAAGTACTTTCAAATTTCAGGTTTTGGTTATTTCTTAAATAAAAAATAGAAAATATGGCAGCAAACCATTGAAATAGAAACCAATGGTGTAAACTATTAATGAACTGGACCTATTGCATGCTTAATTACCTAAGCCAAATGCCAATATGTTAGGAAGAGGGCGAGAGCAGTAGAACAGCAAGTGAAACTGAAGTGCAGTGAATATCACAAAGAAGGCTTCAACCTGAGAACCGAAATTCTTCCTAATCTGCTTAGAATAAAGTAAATTTACATCAATTTCTATAAAATAAAACAAAATAGGATTGCATAATCAATAGTTGATAATGTCATTTTTTTTTTTTTTTTGAAGATTAGAAGATTAATGAGGAAAGGGAAGAATGAGCTCAGAATCATATATATAGACCAATGTTAAGGACTGGGTAAAAACTCGTGAAACTTGGTAGGAAGTAATGGTGTGCATAGGTAGTAACTTGCTAAGAACCTAATCTCAGTAATAACAAAAAAATCATGTCCTGAAAACACGATTCAAAAGCAAAGGAAGATTGAAAAAAAAAAAATATGTCAAGTTTATACCTGAAGGCGAAAAAATCGCAATGTAGATAAGATGATGCAACCTAATACCAGACGAACTGGACAATACAAATTGATAGTGTCACTTGGCAAGTAAAAATATGTCTATCAAAGCTGATAGTGAACTCATAAAATAAGGAAAGGTCAAACTACAGGAACTGATAAGTGTGATCAATCTATCGGCAATTAACAACACATTTAAAATAATAAATGTTATATAAAACACATAATGATAATACGTGAAAAATAAACTGGTCGACAAGTTCCTTCTTGGAGTTGAAGTTCTGTTTCAAAAATAAACAATTTCACATAACATAGACCAATTTTGCCTTCTATGCACAACCAAAGTACTAAATGATTTCTTTTTTTATCAGTGTTGGCACTTAATAGAGATTAATAAGAATATGAAGCATTCACAAATATGTTTTCCAGGATAATTGCATTTCACTACAAACAGTACGGTATTCAAGTCTCTATTCATCTATATACCAATTAGCTCAGAATTCAAATTTTGTTTACTCAAATAGATTTTCAACAGATTACAATTTATAGCTATAGGTATTATTTCTCCATTAACAGGAGCATAAACTCAGTAATCCCGTCACTTCTGTGAAATTATTTCAAATAATACAATAACTTACCAAGTTGAAGGTTTAAAGATTCCCACCAAGTCTAGTGTCAAATATCAACATTAAGTTCCTTTCGAATGTGAACATTGTAAAATCTACAGGAATGTGACAAATATATACATATATGTGCACTGACTTGTCAAGAAAATAGAAGGCATGAATAACTGCATGGCATGTTCAAGGAAATATCTTGGCATAAAACTCAGTAGAAATAGAATAAGATGTGAACAATAAGCATAACAGAGGAGATATTTGTACCTGCATAAAGACTGCAGATCTTAGGCAACTCTAGCAAACTTGTTACTAGAACAAATGGAGATGCCATAATTGAAACAAGCAGAGCACCTTCAGAAAAAGTAAAGCACTCATTTTCCATGATTAAAGTTCAGAATAATAATACTCCATACACAGATGATTTCATGAATCAACCCATGGATAGTAATTTAAACAATACAGTAACATGTCACTAGGGACTTGAGATAAATGGTTAAAATGTGTAATATATCTGTAGTAGTCAAAGTCTTGAAGCCCCTAAATTATATAGCTATATATATTAGAATTCCATTTTGATTACACTCAATCGGAATTAGAGATGTTTGAGAAAATAGGTAATGAAATCTTACCAATAAATGTACGAGGAACAACTCCCGGAAATTCTAAATGATCATACTGACATGACCCAGAAAACAGAAAAACACAATGACTAAACAATAAAATAATTATAGAGTATTTTCAACAAAAAAAAAAAACTTGAGCAAAGAAAATATCAAACGTTCACCTTCTCTAGGTGATGCCGATGATACAGAATATCGTGCATTGCCTATACAAAAGACTGAAAAATGTTCAAAATACTTGGTTTCCCCAATTTTCATCAAACCCCCAAAAAAATCAGGGAAAAGGTGTTGAAAAGCCCCAAAATAAAATAAGTAACAAATGATTCGCAGACTCCACGATACCTGAACATTGAAGCTTTCTTCAACCTTTGTGTAGGGTGCCATGAACACATAAAAAGTAGCAATCGAACCCAATAACAGATCATAACCTTATTTCGAAACAATTTGCAAATTCATAAATTGAGCAATTAGATTCACATAGGGAATAATAAAAACAGAAAAAACATTTGTCAATCCATCATACCGTATAGTTTCATGAATTTCGAGTTCAGAGTGGGAGCCATTGTCTCTGCTACGGAGTGCAAGTCCCAGGACTCTGCAGGAGAAAAGGGGAGAAACAATTCCCTTTCGTCCCTGCGGTTTCGTTATTTAGTGTTCAATCCCTATACTTTTAATGTTTTGTATCTTTAAAAATCGTGCTTTTCCCTTTAATTTGGTCCCTGCGGTTTTGATATTTAGTGTTCTTTCCCTATGATTTTGACTCCGGTTTCATATTTTGACCTTTTTGTGACGCCAAAGTAAGATATTAAAATGTGATACATGATCTTCTGTTTTAAATATTAATCCTTGAAAATTTATATACCATTGTATTTATTTAATTAATTAATTAAAAAAATGCCTCTACCATTGGACTCTTTTTCATTGTTCTTTGTCCATAGTTCGGAGCCGAGGAAATTGAAAAGCTTGAAAAAATACTTTAGCAATTTGTTATGGGACGATCATCTATCATACTTTGGTGTCACACATTCATTTATATAGAAGGTGGATTTATCATGCATGTGACCGACTTTACAATGAAACATAAAAATGTGATAGAGAATCTTTTGTCAATTTGTTCGCAGATCAGTGTTGCATTTGTAAATTAATTTTCAAGGGTAAAATTTTAATTTATTTATGCATCTAATAATCCCATAAATTAACGGTTGAAACTGAACGTACACATTATCATTCTTGAAGCAAGTAATAAAATTTAATTTCTCTTCTGAGCCCGGGCCACGAGACGGGCGGGTAACAATAACCAAATCAAATATAAACAAAAGTAAGTAAGTAAAGTGATACATTAGTTAATTGCATAAACGTACTCACGATCTGCATGCACAATTAATTATGATTACTCGATCATATATATAGTAGTATATACAAATTAAATAATATATATATAATGTTGGAACACATTAATTAATTAATTAGTATTTAGAAAGTAGTGAAACAATTATTATAATTAGAGTCTTGTTCAGAATGGTCATGAGAACAAGGAGAATGGTTATGTCTGCCTTCGTACGTTGTTATTACCATCCTGCAATCCTCTGATAATCTTTCAACTCTTTTCTTCACTCTACAATTACTATGCGTACATCTGTAGTAACTTCTAAACAAACAAACAAACAAACAAACAAACAATCAATACATTTTTTTGTACTTGAAGCAACTTAAAGAATTCTTTTAACTATATATATATATATGTATCACATTTACAAGAAAATTTAAGTAATTAAGAGATTAATTAATTAGGCCGGCCGGGTTGGGTTGGGTACGTACCTTGGATGAAGGCTGTTTTTGACCACTTTCTGTCCATATTTTCTCCATTTATAGCCATCATCAAGTACATCAACATCACTCCTTGTTTGAAAACAAAATCTTGGCTCTCTCAATTTTCTCCTTACCTTATTAATCTTCCCCTTAATATCTGATGATGAAGATGAGCTCCTCCACCTGCATCCTCGAGTAATTTAATTATTAGTTAGTGCTAATTAATTAATTACTTTCACAATCAAACTTAATTAATTGTAAACCAATATTTAATCAAGATTAATTAATAACTATGCGATATATACATGTATGTGGTATCAAATAAGTATACACATATGTATGCATCATGTATGTATATATAGTGGAGTAAATTAGCACTTGTCCTTTCTCAGCTGGTGCCTTCACCAGCTAGTAATTACTTCATAACAGTATGTGCAATATGTACATGCACTAGAGAGAAAGAAAAGGAAAATACAAAAGAAATAAAATAAAATAAGTTTCTGTAAATCTTTTCCATATTCAATTACTATATATATATATATATGCTAATTTTGAACCAGACACAAGGATCAACTATCTAGGGTTATTCCAACATATGATTGATAGAGGTTACTAGTTAATGTGTCTGACACGCCTCGAAAGAGATTAAAAAAAAAATTTAAAACTATCTAGGATTATATAGAAAGAAACCTTTTGAGATTCCCGTTTATTTGGAGATCTTTCCCACGAAATCTTAATTTACCATAAATACATGGGTAGCTGGATCTCCTCAAGTTAATTAACCTTGAGAAAAACTGATTAAAATTTCTATACTAATTAAAATACCGTATTATTGTTATATTTGGGCTATATATATACTCAAAACAAAAATATAGAATAATTTATGTTTCAACATATTTATTCTATTTACACTTTTTAAAAATTATTTTCCGAATTTTTTCGAAAAGATCTGGAAAATTTTGTACTAATATTTAACCAACCGAAATATTACACGAAAATAAAATTTTGATTTGTGTTTGAGGAAGATAACTTAATTTAGCTATAGTTTGATAACTAGTCATAATCATTTAGTAGTATATATGACTTGATTTAGGTCTCATGCACAAGACGAATTTATATATAGTCACTTGATGAACAAATTAATTAAGAGTAAATAAGAACAGGAGGGAAAAAGAATAAAGAAAAAAAAAAAAAAAAGAGGATCGGAATCAACCAAAAAAATGTAATGATACCATATATACCATGTATTTCCGCCCTCGTTGCAATTTTCATCATCTATTACATTTTTGTTGTGATCCAAGCCTCCAGCCTGTATAATCTCTCCCATTAATTAATCCAAAAAATAAAATCTTTAAAATGAAGCAACGTAATTAAAATGAGAGAAGCCTAAAGAACATATAGTATAATAATTTAAACCAAAAATTCATATTAATTAATTTCAAACTAAACAATGAGTACTAGCTACCTGCAGGTGGTTGTTATTCCATGAGGGCGGTCTATTTCCAAGTTCATCATCATTGAACCCTAAGGAACAATTATTATTATTATTATTATTATTATTATTACTGGCGGTGGTGATTGCCTTTGCCACCGCAGCGCCGCCGCCGTTGTCAAGAGTCTGCGGCGGTTCCGAGGCCAAGAAGCTGAAGACTTGATTATTGTGATGATCAAATTGTACAAACCCCATTTCTTGAGTAGCGGAAAATGAGTTGATTTGATTCTGATTATTATTATCATAAATGGGTAGTGGCAATATTAACCCTGATCTTTCCTCTTCCATTATTCAAATAAATAAATAAATATTTGATGATGGACTGAATTGAGATTGAAAAAGAAAAAGAAAAAGTAGTATATTATTGGTGTGGTATCTTTTTCTTCTTCTTCTTCTATTGTTTGGTGGAGATCTAGTAGGGTTATTGATTGCATGTTCATAGTACAAACGTGTGGGGTGTGAGTTTCCGGAGAATATTTATATATATTGTGCTTCTTTAATGGTTTCTTCTTTGTTTTGTTTCTTGGTCAACTCGAAGGAATATTGTGCAGTGATTTTCTAATTTCAAGATTTTTTTATTTTTATTTTGAGATCACTATATCGAATCTAATCTATTATATATTGGTATTAAAGTAAACTAATTACACAAATTAAATGCTAGTATTATCTAGAGAAAATACTCACACTAGTGAGAGTTGAACCTATGACCTCTTGATCATGAAACCTCATCCTTGACCACTTGGCTAAGACCTCATCGACAATTTCAAAATTTTATGAACCGCGTGTTTCATAATAATTAATTAGGGTGTCTCGAATCTTTGAAGAGGCAAAATAGCAATTTTAATTAGTAATATAATGTTGAACGTTCAACACTTTTTGATTTTTAATTTACAAAGTTATATATACTTTTGGTCTAGATAATATTTTACAATTTTAACCCCGAACATTAAGAAATATTGGATATAAGGGATTTATTTTATATGATTTTGCGAGATCGAATTGCTTTTGATGGGTGCTACATAATTATAATGAGGGTTAGCTAATGATTATTAAGATGTTAATAATAAATAGTTTATAATACGTATGATTGTCATATTCAAATGATATGTGTTTAAGTTTAATTTATTTTTGAGAGAATTTCACTTTTGATATATTTTAGGGGTAAATGCAAAAGACTCCCCTGTGTTATGTTAAATCTGCAAGAAACTACATTTCATGTTTTTAAAAACCTTGCAAAAAACACCCAATTTATAAAAAATAGGTCGTTTTGGATCGACATAATTCAAGAGACCATTTTTAAAATACTTCAAGTTGGTCCCTACAACTTCACATGATATATTTTTAAAATTATTTTTTTAAAATATATCGATCCAAAACGACCTATTTTTTACAAATTGGGTGTTTTTTCAGAGTTTTTAAAAATACAAGGAAGTTTGGCGCAATAAAAATTTCACAGGGTAGTTTTTTGCAGATTTAGCATAACACAGGGGAGTATCTTGCAATTTTCCCTATATTTTAAGGTTACAGTACCATAAGTTACTAAGTCAACATATTTGGTATCAAAAGTTAATGGGACTTGACACATTTTGTACTTCCATCAAATTTACGAAGGAAATTCCAATTTTTAGTGGAAAATTTACAGAATTAGTCTTATAATTAAAGATTGATGGCAAAGTTTATCCCACGTATTTTCAGGTCAACAAATTTATCCCACAATTCACAAGTTTGAAGCATTTCAGTCCCAATTACAAAAATAGTTAAATTATTAATCCTATTTAATAAAGTTTATTCTTAAACTAATTAGATTTTATATATAATATATATAAATTAAATAATATTTTATATAAAATTTAACAATAAAAACTTTTAAACTAATTAGATTTTACATTTAATATATATAAATTAAATAATATTTTGTATAAAATCTAAAAAATAAATATCAATTAAACTTATTAGATTTTTTAAATTTCGAAAAAATCTTTTAAACTAATTAGATTTTACATATAATAAATATCAACTAAATAATATTTTATATAAAATCTGAAAAAATAAATATCAATTAAACTTATTAGATTTTTTAAACTTCGGTAAAAAATCTTTTAAACCAATTAGATTTTACATGTAATATATATAAAATAAATAATATTTAATATAAAATCTGAAGAAAAAAAAAAAGAACACTTCAGTAATTTCTGGAGTTGTGTCCACAATGTCCGAGGCGTGTACATGTTGTGTACAAAAAAAAATTGGGACACACAACATACACATCGAAGTTGTGTTACTAAATTAATCTTAATTTAACATATACTATAAATCACACATGAAATAAAGTTTCGGGCCGGCTAGTAATTAATATTGGCATCATTATTTTGATAAAATGTGATGGTACTATATAGTACTTATTATTCCAAGACAAGGCAATGTGTAGTGTAGATCAGATGACAGTCTTAGAAGCACTAGAGTGTGTGGGGTCCATGAAAGTTTCCATCCATGTCAAATAAAGTATATATATATATATATATATATATATATATATATTGTCTGTGGCAGATATGAAAATGAAAATGATACATCTCCTTCCTAAAAATCCAGCTAGCCAAATCTAATCTCAAAGGCCAATAAGTGCAAACGTCTACTCATTCTCTGCAGAAAGATGGAAAAACAAAATTTTCATAATAACCCCCACGCATAATGCAGGATGGATGGACACGAAATCTTTTATATAGACCAGCTTTTATTTCAGTTGTATAGATTTTATGACAAAAAAATTAATCACATTATTAATTTTCGAGCATGACTTTACCACAATTGATTACTATATTGTAAATTTCTCACAACAATGTCTATTTGATTGTCATAGATCTAGACTCGGTGTATATTAAATAAAAAAAAATATTAAAATATATATATATATATATTTTTTTTACCCTTCCCAACTCAAGAGAAATAAAATGTAAAAAAGCTAATTAATCATGAGAAAAATACATTGCTAGCCAAAACAAAAATCGTTGTTGTTACCTATACTTGACTAGAGAGATAATTTTTGCGAAACAATAATAATAATAAAAATTAATACAATTTTAATTTTTACGTTTTACGGAAGTGCAATACATTTAATTTTATTATAGGTATTTCGTGTAACATACCAGCTAGTAACAAAACAACATAAATATATTTCTATGCAAACGCTAAATTTAAAATGTACAAGTAATTTGAAAAAATAAAACTTCAATTCGAATACATGTACATTGTTATATAATACTAATAGAATTTATAGGTACCTATATATATTATAATCTACTAATGATCAATGCTGCAGCTTTACATACTAGCTAGGACATGCATGCTGACTGTCAATAATTGTCTTTAGCCCCGGGGCATTTCTTCAATTGGCCAATAATTCATAGGGCTTGCTCCAGCGACAAGAGTGGGGTTCGAATTTCATTTGGAACTTGGATGGAAGCATTATCATGAGTTTATCTAAGGGTCATTTGTGGTTAAGACCCCTTTGTGCGCAGAGTGTACAACGGTATGGTGGGATCCCAAGGCTTGGTGGAGCACATCCCGTGATTTACATCCTTCAGGATTCTAGGGCAAAAGTTCTAAGGATCCAGGATTAGTCTGGTGTAAGCTTGAACACTTGGGTTATCAAAAAAAAAAAAAAAAATTTGTCTTTACACTATAAATTACTAGTACTTATTGCAAAGAATGACATGATGATTTGCAGTAAATTAAAGCCCTCAATATCAAAAAACGCAAAATGATGGGATTGTAAGTGTAGCTCTGCTGCCTATATATATAGGGGCGTGTGTGTTAATTTTAATTACTTTAATTTATGCAGTAATCATAAGAACATTTAATTTGTAGATATCTACCTTCTTTTTTGGCTAAAGATTTGCTATATAAAGTTACCTCATACAGTACGTGATATATATGAATTCTAGATTCCATGCAGAAAACATAATCATTGAGAGAGAAATAAATTCTGAAATTCAGTAATTGATCAAGTAAAAAACTATGAAGAAATAAAAAAATAAATACACAAGAAAGCATAACTTAACCGATGATCAATTGCTGTCAAAATTGTCATATTTAACCGATGATCAATTGCTGTCAAAATTGTCATATTTAAACATGAATTAATATTACGGAATTACAAACTCGTAATTAGTACTATAGCTTTGTTTACATGGTAAAAAAAAAATTGAAGTTAATTTTAATATTTAAGATCATATTTAATTGATGTTGAGGTATTCAAGTGCAAATTCGAATACACTCGTAAAGTTGGTAAAAATGAAGTAATTTTCAGTCCCGCGCGTTCTCGGCCAAACCCAATGCTGGGGGGCAGGGGTCGAGCTCCGGAGCTCCCCAGCTGCCCCTGCCCCTGCCCCTGCCTCCACCTCTTGCCTATCCAAATCCAATCCTGGGGCTTCCCACTCCATTTAATCCCAATTTAATTATTCCCCACTCTCACCATTATAATAATTATATAATAATAATACTAATAATAATAATACTATTACTAATAATAACAAATATAATAATAATAATATAATTAAATTATTAAATCGTATTGTTCCAATTATTTTTCATTGCAAGTTATTAAAATTCATGTTGATAATTTAATGTGATAAATATATTAACAAAAATTTCAACACAAAAATATGTTTACAAAAATATTATAGATAAAGTATGAATTTGAATTTTTTTGTCTAAGTGTTTAAATTATATTTTCGAAATACTTTAAAAATTATATTGTTCAAATATATATATAACCACCTATATTCTATTTAAATGATTTAGTTTTAATTATCATTTTTTAAAATGAAATTAAAATGTCATAAAAAATTTGAACAATAAAAGTTAAACAAAAAAATTTGAACTAAAAACTATATCACAAATTACATAAATATACTACACTATGAAATAATAATATACACTAAAAACTAAACTAAAAACTAAACTAAAAAACAAAACAAAAAAAAAAATATTTTAATCAGGGGACGCCAAGTGGCGTCCCCTGATTGCCGCCCAGGCAGCTGGCAGGCGCTTCGACGCGCCTGCCAAGGTTGCTGGGAGCTCCCCAACTACCCCCAACCCCCCCTCCAGCCCCACCCCTCCCACCACCCCTTCCATTAATTATTAGCACCCCCACCCCTCCCCCTAGCACCAACCCTCCCCCCCCCCCCCCCCCCCCCCCTCCCCATTGGGTTTGGCCTAAGTAAGCTAGATGCCGTGAAGAACAAAGGGCCTGTTTGTTTGGCATTTTCCAGAATTTTTTCGTGTTTGGGAAATGCCAAACAAACATGTTTTTTATTTTTCGAAATAAATTTTTCATCCTTTAATTTTCTCAAACTACTCTCTCAAAAGCCAAACAAACAACAATTTTCTTATATCTAAACAAAACATATACAAACTCTACTTTGATTTGACATAAAGTAACATATCTCTTACACAATTTATCTCACATAACAAACATGATTTGACATAAAGTCTTACACATCTTACACCTACAACCCTACTCTTCCAAAAAAACTTACACCTACTTTATTTCTCAAACCACTCTCTCAAAACCCAAACAAACAATATTACGCAAATCGAGATTATTTCACAAACCTCCACTACTCTCCCAAACTACTTTCCCAAACGCCAAACAAACATGCCCAAAATCTTCAGGGAATATATACAAGGACGACTAATCATTAGCCCAACATCCATTCAAAATTGGACTTTTATATATCACTTATTATGAGCTAATGTCATCTCAAGAACCCATGTTTAGAATGAACGTCTGAACTTAAAGTAAAATGAGGTGAAAAACTGAAAATATATCTTGTAAGCTTCGTTCTTGAATTAATAATTTTTTAATTTTTTTTTTTGGATAATTCTTGAATTGTTATTATTGGAACCAAAAAAAAATACTCACAACACATTGATTATTAATGAGAATTCAGTATTACCAATCAAGGATTTGAGAGTGAATGGAACATTGGATGCAGCAGCTCCAAACTTAATAAGTGGTCGCCCAAACTTAATATGCCGTCGCGGCCCCCAAAGTCTGCTAAAAGTTAGTATTGTTTTTTGTCACGTCTTTCTTTCTTGTTGCCTTCGTATTTTCTTATTTTTCGTTGCCGTCATCCGTTACGCCCGTTCCGTGTTTGGGTACCAATTTGTTCATTGTTGCTAGCCCCAAAATTCATGTTTGTCCCAATCTTTGTTGCCATCTTCCGCCATCGTTCAATGAAGGGTTTCACAATTCTCAGTTTGGTGTATCTAGATATCTTTGTTGTTATTTTGGACCATTAGTGTTTGTGAAATTTGTTTATTGATTTTGGCATTTTATAAAAGTTTCACACGACTTCTCTGACATTTTTATATGTGGTATTTTACCTTCATGTATTATGATAATGTGGCAGTTTATCCCCTCCCCCGTGTTATGATAATGTAGCATTTACCCCCTGTGTTATGATAAATGTGACAATTTACTCCCTGTGTTATTATAATTGTGGCAATTTACCCCATATGTTACAAAACACTTTTCATGCTCACTCTCAATTTCGGCAAGTGAGTTACACTCTCCGGCTCAAGGGAGGTAAATTACTTCTTAAAAAACTTCACAGGGGATGTAATGCTCTTTCTCAAATCACATGAGAGTAAATTGATCATTATGAATATCACATATAGGTAAATTACCATTAATCCTTTTATAATCATGAATCCTGGATATATAATAGCATTATTTAATTAGTCACATCAAAGTGCAATTAGTAATTAGTAATTTGTGTAGGATGGAATTCGACATGAACAATTACCTTATAATTTAATATTATTACCAAAATTAACTAATTAAAATCTGCTAGCTCTAGTACTAAAACATATTAATCCAGGAGAAAGTGATGGTGTACACTTCATCTTAATTTAATTTCTTAGTATTAAAAAGAAAAAGTAACCTTTCTAAATACTACTACTACTAATATATATCCTAAAGTAAGGGTTTCGGAATAGGATATAATTAGTGGCATTGGAAAAGAAATGCTAACTATTGATCCGACAGTCTCATGATTATGGATTAAATATTCAAAAGAGCAATAGATAACATCTGGATGAGGAAAGATTACAAGTTGAAGCAATGGCCGGGAGAAGGGCAAAATATTATATGTTGTGAATTCCATGCAACAATCAATTGCTTTCCAAAGTTCATCATTAAAGAATATATATATATATATATGCTGCATCATCTTTGATGGGTCACATTTTGCCCCCCACTCCTGTCTCCTTTTCAGTCTAATTTGTAAGTGAATTCATTTTGTCCAATTCTTGTTCATTTAATTCGGAAAATAAAATAAAAAATAGCATAAAGTAGTTCAATTAAGTAGCAAAAAAGATATAATTAGAAGATGAGCCACAAAATTGGATGAGTAATAAGTAGTTATTCATTTAATTTTCTGTAGCTAGTAAGATATGTTTTTCTTTTACCCTCGTTAAGCCCTTAATTATGAGAAAGCTAGCGAATGATATCATAATTAAAAGAAAAGAATAATTAAATCAATCAAACAACAAACAAAATTTCCATCTTCTCCAAGACCAACTCAATTGCAATGTCTGAACCAAGTTGTAAATTTGAATTAACTTGACATATATATATGCATGAATATTCAACAAGACAATAAGCACTCTATATTTTCGTCTCCATGACATTATTAATTTGTCAAACCAAGAACATATATGACTCCAATCCAAATATGCTTGGAGCACTAATGTTGAGCTCAGAATCACAACAACTCACGGCCTAAAATATACATTCACAATTAATGTCAGGTTCTTGAGATTACAAGCCGAAATATATACTAATGGCTTCAAGATATTTAACTTGAGACAGCATCGTTTAATTTCAAGTTTAACACAATCAAATCACTTGATATATATATATATATATATGATAGCTCCCCTCAAGTGATCAATTAGACTTCTGATGAGGCTACGTACTAAAAACTGCTGCAACTGGCAATGGGATTTTGTGAGAAAATTCCGCAGTGAGCATTGTAAGTCCAACTCTTGAGCAGACCACGAAAGCAAACTTCTTCAACTTTTAGCCTAGCCTAGCCGCCCGCAACAAAAAGGAGTCCATTAAGCTGATTTGTTATTGTGCTGTATAAACCAATCCATGCTGAAATTCAAGCACGGAACTGACATCCAAACGTGCCTCCATCTTTTTAATTGATAGCTAGCACACAAGTCCTCACAACATCCAGATGGATAGAATTGAATTTGCACGTGGTCTTATTGAACTCTCGTCGCCTGAAGCTAGCCATTTATTATTTATATTAATTGTTCACACAAATAACAACAAATCAAAATAATATTTAACACTGAAAATTTAATTACAGAATCTTTTATTTTCCTATTCTAGGTACGTACGTATAAGTATAACAGTGAAGAAACAATAATATTTCAAATTAGGGGAAAATATGTCGCAGATCATACAGTTTGCAGGAAATTAATCATTCAGAACCACTAACAAGCTAGTGAAAACAACAATCAAATTTCACAATCAAAACAAAACTTAAGCAGAAATTAATTTGCAGATTGATACGGTTTGCATGCGAGAAATATACAACTTAAAAACTCACATTCAAGTTAGCGATGGTGATCGCTGATGCCGATTAAATCTGAAAGAGACTCATTCTCAATTTGCTATAGTCTATACATTAAGTAATATATGTATTGACTAAATTAACAAAAAAAAAATCGAATTTACTCGTATAGTCCATTTATTCTGAGATAATTTACAATCAAACCACAAAAAACATGCACAACTATGTGATTCCCTATAGTCTATACATTAAGTCTCTATATTTCAACTTAAAATTAGGAAAACACAAGAATTGAGTATACTGATAATTTGCTATCCACTCCCCAAGTTTATTTGAAAAAAATGTCATCCTAACATATATATATGACTATATGTCTTGTAACGATCGACAATATATTATATATATATACATCTCCGATCCTCTCTTTAAATTAACCTTCATATAAAGAGCTTGTGTTGGGCAAGACGAAGAATCTTCTTTTTGAGGATTCCAAGCATGGATGAGAATGGCAGTTAGATAAAAGAATCAATATTTGGGCTCAATCATACAATTAAATTAATCTATCGATCACTCCTGCAAAAACTAAATATTAGACTAATTAGTACTCCAAAAGTAGAAATTAAAACCGGAACCGGAACATATATATAGGAGAGAAAGAAAAAGTGGGACTGCAAATAGAGATCGAGAAACGGGAAGAATTAATTGTGTATTTGCAAGAGAAAGTGGATGGAACGGCAAATTAATGAAATTGGTTACAGCCACAGGGAAGATGAAAGACGTGGGTTTGAGAGGAGAGCGAGGAATTCATAAAGTCATAGTTGTTAATGGTTTCCCATTAAGGACCAAATGTCATAGTTGTTTAAAAATGAATCGTTGGGGTGAAAAAGGAATATATTTTTTTGGTATAAGAACTGTCAGAAGAACCTCCTTTTTCAGATTTAGGGGGCAAAATTGCAATTTTTGGGAATAAAACCCCTCAAAAATTATTTTGCAAAATAAAAATGTCCAACAATTGAAACTTTTTGGGGGTTTTATTGCAATAAATAAAATTTCATGACGTGAAATGAAATGTGAATTTGCAAATAAAAAAATTGTATATACATGACATGTTTTGGAGGGAAATTCTAATGTTTTTTCATTGGTCACGTTCCTTTTACATACCAATTTTGCCTCCAAAATCTATTTTTTTCCAAATTTTGAGTCAATTTTGTCTTCAAAAGCTTAAAATCGCCAATTTTGAGTGTCACGTGCCCGGCCCGTGATATTTTCTGCCTAAATCAATAATTTTCGGTTAAAAAAAATGACTAAAATTGGCAATGGTGTAAATATAAAGGATACAAAATGAAAGAGTGTCACATTAGAGGACGAATTTCAAAATAAGGCCACGTTAGAGAATCGAAATGGAATTTTGCCCCTAGTTGATTTTTAATTTTTTATTCTTAATTTGTGGGGATCTTTCATCTTTTTAAAACAATCCCACTTTTAGTAAACTTCCTTTCCAAATGTTGTGATAAATTGATAATCACATTTCTAAAATATTTTCCTATTTTACACACCGTTTCAACTTTCACAACATATAATAATAAAAAAAAATTTAATAATAATATACATTAACATATATATGTATATATGTCGCACCAAAAAATATATATGTATATATGACCTTTCACTTTATAATATAGAGAAACTACTGCAGTTACTAATTTTCTGGAATTGAATATATGGTAATTAAGGGTAAATTAAGGCTGTAAATGAGTTGAGCATTGAGAAACAACATATCGGTCAAGTTTGGATTAAAGTTTTTATCGAGTTTGAACTATGATTGAGTTTTGTTTGATTATTAAAAGAATCGTGCTCAAACGAGTTTTTTTTCGATAAACTGGAGTTGGTTATCAAGATATTTTATATAATTTATCAATTTTTAGTTTATTAAACTGAGTCTGAAATGAGTATCAAAAGTTATCAAATGAAACAGTTAAACATGCTTGTTTGATATGTATAACGAACCAATTTCAAACGATTTTTTACCAGACGAGGTCCAGATAAAATCTCAAGCAGGTTAATATATTTTCAACCCTCTAATCATATATTATAGAGTTAAGTCTAATTAAACGTGAAGATAGATTTTGAACTCTTTTAATTAGCTCGATGAATTTATGAGCCAAACTTAATCGTAATATATATCAACACAAATGAAGACTAACTCAATTAATTTTGCTGGAATGGGTTGATTTTGTCATTGTGATTAATAATGCTACTTGAAGCTTTTACGCAGATGATAAATTACGAATATAATGTAACTGTAACTTTTCATCGAAAGACAAATTTCAGTTAGTTGGTTTGAATCGTTATCAACAAGCATTTAGATTTGTTAATAGTTATCTACAAACATTTAGGACCCGTTTGTTTGACGGGAATGGAATCTGATTCTGGGTATTTGATTTCTAGTAATCTGATTTCCAGAAATATGATTCCATTATAGTGTTTGGATACCACTTGGAATTGTACCAAGGAAATTAATCGAATTCCTTTTCAATGTTTCGTAATGGCAAGGAATGGATTACATATTTAAAAAGTTCACTAAAATACCCCCATCCATGTATTATATATAAATCATATAGAAGCAACATTTATCATATGGTATTATTTATAATATATTGATTTAAAAAAATATGTATAATATATTAATTAATAATTTATATATTATGATATATAGTCAAAATTAAAGAACATACATAAAAGAAATCAGTGTTAGAGGAGAGTCGTGTATATATATATATATATATATATATATATTAATAATACAAGAATGTAACTATCACAAGAAATTGTGTATGCTAATACGTATAAATAAGATAACACTTTCAAAAGCAAAAATAAAATCAAGCATACAATTTGAAAATGAATGTGCTATGAAGCATAAGCTTTGGATTTGACCTGTGAATATGGCGTATAAACTATATGCATATTCTCAAATTAATTCACATTTAAAATTTTATATTATTTCAGTAGATTCAACTAGTAGGTAAATGAACGTAAAAATTTAATATGTGATTTAAGCACTTGGAGAAGAAAAAGAACGCAAGAAAACAATGGCTAGGGAGAGAGAAAATTTATATTACGTAGGGAGAAAATAAATCTATCATAAGAAATAATATGGGTAATTATGTCTCTTTTATTTTTAGTACTAAATCCCCCAAGAAGGGAATCATAATACCATAGAAAAGTTGGGTTTAACATTCCCATATTTTGATGGCAATATTCCTGATTTTTAGGAATATTTTTCCTTTCCCCAAATCTAAAAAATCTACCCAAACAGTATTACTTGATTCCAAGGAATCATATTGCCAAATAATATGTCATTCCTGAGTAAACAAACGGGTCCTTAGATTCATTACTTGACTCTTCTTTGTAAAGGTGTTTAACATTTTTCTAGTACGAAAAAACACATATTAGAGTGTGTTATGTTTGATTAGTCTCTTTAGGTGTGTTTCAATAATTTACAAAAACAAATAAATTTAAATAAGTTGAAATGAGCTTGAGTTGAATCAAATAAAATTTTATTTCTTCTTCAAGTTCAATGGCATTTGTATTGAAGTCCCAAGTATAGTTGATGTACCATACTTGTGGTTACCATACTTGCTACCCACATACGTGGCATCTACATATACAACATTCATCTAAAAGTCAGATAATGGTCTTATATTAACCTAGACAGGTTGGACACGAAGAGCCCCCAACTCCATCAAACCTGAAATCGAGCTCGACCATAGCCACCCCAAACTCGATCAAACTCAGGATCGTGCTTGACCATAACCGGGATTGAGCGCAACCTAATCCGTCCAAGTAGATTCAAGTACAAGTCTAATCCCCTTTTTAGCTAACATGCGTTTGGTACTAATGTGATCGGGGTGCTCGAGCAGACAATGGTCAAGCAAAACCCAACAGCAGAACTATCTCAAATGGAAAACTTAATTCAAAATCACCACAAAATCTATTTTGTCAAAATCAAACATTTGCAACGCATGTATAAAAAATAAAAGCCAAAACACTAAAATATTTGATGTAGAAGAAAATTAATAATTCCAAAAAGATCAACAAATGATTGGTATAGTGGAAGGGACTATTAACCCCAAAGTAACGACCCAAATTCGAATATTTGTTGGGAGATGTTTCCATATTATATGAAATGGATTAAACCCCCAAAAAAAAAACCCAAAAAGGACTTCAATTAGTCATAAATCTAACTTGTAAAAAGAAAAATTCATAGAAAAAGTATTACAATTAATACCTTCAAGCATATTGATATTCTTACTTAGTTTTCCAGCTCAGTGGTGAAAGATATAACAGCTCTCCAAGAGGTCTTAGGTAATGTTTTTACCCTTTTTAAACTCTTTAGGATCCTCTCACAACTCTTGTGCATAATTTCCATCTTCCCCAACACCTTCGCGTTTTTAAGTATAAATTTGATAAACTCAACTGCAGCCTCTGAACCATCAAAGTTGTAAATTTGAATGAACTTGACATGATATGACAAGCAAGCTATATCTTCTGCTCTCGATTTCCATGAGCCTAAAAAATCATCTTTTTAGATACAAAAAGAATGAGACTTAAATTAATTTTTGTTATGCTCTTTTCATATCTAACCTTGAAATTGATCAGCCGTTGAAACACCAAATGTTGTCATCCCCTGTGACCAAGAATGTGATGTATCCTGTAAACAAAGTACTCATAACGGATGTTGGGATTCGTAGGAAAATTTTCATTTTAAACCACCATGTGAAAGAAGACATTTACCTCATTAAGTCTAATGACAAGAGCTTCAAGATTTGGGGAGAGATGCAGTAAGTTGATCAACCCTTCTATACAGTTGAGGTCATATCTTAATCCCAACTCCAAGCGGTACACATTGTCCAATATAAAGGTGTCCTCCAAATGATCAAAGTGTGTTGGAGAAAAGTACTATGAAAAGAGGAAAGAAAAAAAACACCTGAATAGTCATATGAATCATGTCCTCAAAGAAACATATGGAAGATAATGAACAATAATATTCTTTAGATATGAAATGAGAAAGCCAATAATGTCCACATACCTTGACAACAAGATCGGAGAAAGTTAAAGTCTTGGCATGATTTAGCCCAATGAACCTTGAAGGATAAGGCTTGTTAACCAACTCATCCTCATGATTATGTCTTGGCATGATTAAGTCTGAAATGCAAATCGAGACATGTCTTAGAGATACCGTATTCAACAAAGCAAAACCAAGCGGCATTGGCCCCTTGTAGCAAAAGTACACCAAATTTGGAGCGCAAATCTTGAGCTTAGAATCAAAAGAACGCCCAACCACAAATTTTCCACCATGGTTTACATACACAATTACCAAGTTCTTGAGATTACAAGCCGAAATACTAATGCCTTCAATATCACTACTGATTTGACAATCTTGCAAGTGCATGTTTTCGAGTCTAACACAGCCACTCGAGAGAAGCTTATGTGCAACATCATGTGATATTACAACTCTTCTCAAGTAAAGAGTTTTGAGGTTACTAAAAACTTGTGCAATTCGCAGTGGTGTCTTGCAACTAAAATTGACACTGAGCATTGTCAGCGTCTCACAAACTACTCGCGGGAAGACCAGCTAATGAGCAGGACCGTGGTCGTCATGAAAGAAAAGTTCTTCAATATCAGAGGCACCACCATTGAAACAGAGTTCCTCTACTTTTAGTTTATCAGCAATACAAAAGAGTTTATTAAGCTTATAAGCTCGATATGCTCTTTTGGGATTGTGATTGTTACTTGCAGACACGGAAATTCTTCTAATTTGAGTTTCATTTCTTAGTAACAAAACCATTTTCATAAAATTCCAGAAGTCATAGTATGAAGACATCTCATGATTGTGCTTCATAAACCGATCTGTGCTGAAATTCAAGCACGGCACTGACATCCAAACGTGCCTCCATCTTTTCGATAGCACACAAGTCTTCACAACATCCATAAAATCAAGTTTGGAAAGAATGTTATGCAATATATCATTGTGCATAGTGCTCAATCTATCAACACCATCTGCACTGGGTTCTCTTGATCTCTTGCTAGAGGATGCCATTTACACCAATTACTGACAAATTAACAACAAAATTCAAATTTTACAAAAAAAACAATAATTAAAACTGAAAATTTACAAATCTTTTGGACCTTTTGTTTTCACTTTTCAGATAGCATTGTAGTGATTTCAGAAAAGCCAAACAAACAAGTATTTTTGTTTCAGAAAATAGCTTATAATATTAAATTCTCTCTTATTTCTTAAAAAAAAAAGCTAAACAAACGCTTTCAAAATAACATATTTATTGCCATACTCCACTCATATAACATCTTTTTTAGATTCAGACATATAACAAGATTGATTTAACACAAAGTAACATATCGCTTACCTTAATTTTTAATTTATTCATAATCTCTAACAAAAACATAGTCGATAAGGCCTAGCCTAATGCCCCTGGCCTTCAACTCCCATTAATGTGGATATTTATCTAGTTTAATGCTAGGATTAATAACTAATTTATCCATGTACATTGATAGTAGTTGAATAGAGTTTCTAAAGTAATAATGTATTTACCGTCACAAAATAAAAAATAAAAAATAAAACCTATAAATTTCTAAAGATTAAACATACTATACATTTGGTTTCCAAAAATTCAAACAAACAACTCATTTTATATACACCAAAATCGAGAAGACATAAACAACTTTATAAATACACTCTCGAGAACTCAAACAACTAACATGAAATTATACAGTTTGCAAGAAATCTACAACTGAAATTACGACTCACATGTGGAAAGCGACGGTGATCGGCGACGGTGATAACTCCCTTTACTCTGAAACAGACTCCTTCTCAATTCGGTATTTTCATTAGATGTATACACTTTTTTGTTTCCGATAATTAAGATATATATATATATATATATATATATATATATATATATATATATTAGAACTAATAAGGATCGATAGAGTTTTGAACAGTAGACTTGATTTTGTTTTCACTTTAAATTTTCCCCATTTAATGCCTGTACGCCGTCGTTTCGCCTCTTTTCCAGCTGAAATACGCTTGCTTCAATATCAGTTTCTCTTTAATTTTGCCCGTTCCTATTTTACTCGTACGCTTGATGTGGCCCCAATTTTCATTTTTTCCTTTGCAATTCTGATTTGTGAACAGTTGCGGGGTGAGCTGCTCAAATCGGCTGTCAATTGGGAAATTTGTTGTCCTGCTTCTTGTTTCTGCTATGGCCATGATCCCCAATTAATATTTTCCATCATTGCAATTGTTGATTTTATTTGAATCGATTTAAATAATTAACTCTCTTTCTAAATTTCGGCAGCTCTGGAGATGTCAGGTTGGGGTCCTAATTTGAATTCAGCAGCTACGGAGGGATTTGTGGTTGTTTTTTTGCTACGAAATTAGAGTTGCTTGCTTAAGCTGGCTACTCTTTAGGATTGGCTTTAGGCAGCCCCCATTTTCAGATACCTCTGCTCCAGTCTTAAATAATCTCCTGTGTGCTTCCTCTCTCAGAAAACATTCTTCCTGCTCTTGCACGAGCACTTTGGAGTTTCTCCCAAGATTCATGATGACGGTCTGCAGTCTGCACTGCATTAAATGAGGTGTGAGCTCTTCATATTTAATTTATTTCTCTAATGTTGTGATTTAATTGAAATATTGAATTAGTCGTGGGCATTGTTTTTCTTGGTTATTATAATAATAATTCAAGATGTTAGACATGGATTAGATTTTCTTTGAGTAAAAATATTATGTGAGTATCACGGTTAGTAATCGGAATTTTCCAATTACACTGTCTTGCTTCTTTATTTGGTCGTAGCAGGCAGGTGAAATATAACATATAGGTAGATTAAATATTCAAATAATGGTTTCCTGTGCCAAATTTGAAAATCAGTTTGACAGCTGCTTATCAAATCAAACTTTCCTCTGCTTTATTTGCCGACTTATTGTTACTTTTTTTCTATTAGTTTACTTTTCAGTTGTTCATATTTTCTATTACTGGAGGTTTATTTTGTTCTTGGTAAAAAATATCTGATTCCCTAGCTTGTTCCTGGTGAGTATTTTATTTTAATATTTTTTGGTTTTTGAAACTCTTAAACTTTTGTTATAATGTATTTTTCTATTGCTGGAGGTTGGGTTCTCTTCATAGTAACAATTATGTGATTCTGTATTTCTTTTGTTTTTTCAAAATTTCTTGGTTGTCTAGAGTTCTATACGTACTGGCTATTACAGGTTCTGCTTTTATCTTGTTATATATTTGTCATGTTTTCTATCATTGGTGGTTTGGTTTTGTTTTTGGTTAAAAAAATCAGATTTCTCAGTTGGTTCATGGTGAGTATTTTATTTTAATATAGTTTTTATTTTTGAAATTATTGAACTTTCCTTAAATGTATTTTTTTATTGCTGGAGGTTTGGTTCTTTTCATAGTAACAAATATCTGATTCTGTATTTATTTTGTTTTCTCAGGATTTCTTGGTTGTCAGTTCTATAGGTGCTGGCTGTTATATATATTTTAAACTACTAAATTGCTTTTAAGTGAATATTTGAACAGTTTTGTGACCAAAATAGATAAGTTCTATTCTTATGCAGGTGTACGAGAAAGAGAAGCTAAAAATATTTCATTGAGGTATCTCTAAAGAATTGAGTAGGTGATGGATGCTTCTTACGTCTCTTTTGAAATGATAATTTCTTGTGAACCGTAGCCATGGCAAGTTTCTTTCTAAGATAAAGTGAGGTTTCTGACTTGCGGTGCTGCTGATTATTATAAAGGTTATGAATTGGTATACTATTGTACTTTAATGTGAGGCAGCTTCGCTTGCTGGAAAGTAGACATATTAGGCTTCTTAAGTTAGAGTTACATAATTTATCTGATGTTCTGTTTAATGATTTATATGAATCACAGATCAAAGCAAAATGTTTTTCACAAGATTAGCATTAAAGCATTGCATGGTAGGTACAATCAACGACTCTATATAACTGGTGTTTATATGCAATTAATCCATTGTCTCATATCAATATTGCAATGTTAAAGAATATTGGCATATCATATAACTTCAAATTACAGTTGCATATGACTTTATTATCAAATTTTATATGAAATCTTTATTGGGCAACAGGTGGACATACTATTCTAAAGGGACATCGGACATGCTACCTATTAAAGGGAAATGTAAAAGTCTACTCTTTTGGATCTCATGAGTCAGATGAGATTGGCGTTGGTGACTTGGTAGTTTACTTTTTCTTCTGTGAGCTATTTAAATGTTATACTATAGATCAGTTTTGTAGCTTATATGTCCTTAAAATAGTGGTATATAAAACAAAATTAGTGACTACTTTACCGGGGATTCATGGAGAATCTTCTTAGCTAGGCACATAAAAAATCGCAGGAGATAAAAGCTATAAAATCTTCATTTTTGTGGTTCTATTGCAGCTTCCCAGAAGAATTTGGGTTGAAATTGTTCCAAATTTATGTACGTGGAGTATAGGCTGTTGGTAAGATATTATAATCTTATTTGCATTTTTAAGTCTTCTGTGAACATTTTCTGCGAAATTATTTTCCTTTTGTTTTTCTTAAATACAAGGCCATTTAATTTGTTATCCTTTTTTTTATGCCCCCTATTGATCACATTTTGCTTGGTTAAGGGGACCCAAGTATTCTGAAATAGTGAGTATCCAAGGAGAAAATGCCAATTCATCATTTCTTTTTATTCTTCTATAGTTTTCATCAATTTATTATTTATCTGAAGGTTAAAGTCAAACAGCTTCAAAGTTTCAAATTTAGAAGTTATGATGAAATTAAAAAATATGTAAAAACAGTTCGATTTTATGGTTGTTTGTTACATTTTCTGGATGACTTATGTGCTTTATGGTTTAAAGACTCCATCTTTGGTCTGGACAAATGACTATGTTTTTTATGTTTATTTTTCTTCTTAGAAGCATGAAAAGAAGGATGAGAGGAGTGTACAAGCGTACCACGGATAGGCCATGTCAAACATGTAGTATGTACTGTTTCTCGAGGTTTGCAGTTTATCTTATCTTGTTATTTTTGTGCTCGGGTATGATTTTCCAATTTCTTAAATGTTTTATGGTGTTGTCAAGTGAAGCTTGGAGGTAAGTCTCCTTATTCCAATTGAGTATATCAGTTTGAATCCATATGGTCATCACAACATATTTTGATTCAAATTTACAGGACCGAGTTTGTGAATGTATGAGTGAGTAGTCTTTCCATTTATCCCTGCATTCGCCAAATTAATGTTATTTGGAGCTTTCTATGATGTTATTGTTTCTATTTATGCACTTGATACTTTCTGTTGGAATATTTGCTTAATGCATTTATCTGATTCAATACATTTTTGTGAAGATTATATTATTGGAACTTCTTTCTTCATTATTTCATTGAAATTATTAGAAATTCATGTAAACAAAAGTAACGTTTTGTATATCAATATTTGTGTCTTTTAACTTCTTATTTCCATTATAAATAACAAATCTCCTTCATTATAAAATGGTTCTAATTTTCAACGTCTTGACGTTTGCACATGTGAAGTAAACTTCAGTAACAATCTATTGGATTATGTGATAATAATAATGTTCTTTGAACTTTTTATTTACTCATTGTAATAATCGGTTATGGGGCTCTTGAACAATAGAGGTTATTAATGATGTAAGTATCTAGAATAAGTTGTGTATTATACTGTTTGAGATTTTAGATTCTGATTCAAATTGTAAATATCTTCATATTTTAGAATTGTAATACACTGATTGGAGCTTTGGAAACTGAAGCATTTTAATGATTTCATTGCAAATTGGTTTGATAACCTGAAAACTAATTCATTGTGCTCTATACAGTCTCCAGAAAATATTGATGTAATGGTCATTGGAACATCTCAAACTTTACATATCCGATGTGCTTTATACAGACTCCAGAACATATTGATGTAATGGTGATCGGAACAACTCAAAGTTTTGGAGAGGATTTGAACTGAATGAATTGAGCACTTGGGACAATTGCTTAATTTTATGAATATAACCTCACAAATGTTTGTTCTTGTAATAGTATTTTTGAGGTTTTGGCTTAAATTTGTTCTGCATTTGAACTTTTTAATAGTTAAAGTAAATTGTAAGCTAATTAGACCAGTTTTTTTTTTAATTTTAATAGCTTGGGCTATTGCTACAGAGTAATTTTTTTTTTTGGCAATTTCTTCACAGGTAAATAGAAATGATCTTTTCTGCTCTTTTTTATATTAATTTTTTTTATTTAATGGTTATAGTTTATTGTTACTTGTAATATTTTTTTTTATATACATACCTTACATACGGTGGACGAAATACAATAAAATACATTAACTCACAATTTGTAATAATATAAAGAAGATAACGATCTTTATTCACAATGGTTGAAGTAAAAGGCATACTTCCTCAAGCCTAAATGTCGTTGATGGTTTGCTTCAAAACTTTAGGTACTTCAAATCTTTTTAACTTTTTTTTTATACAAAAACCATGGATATTTTACCTGAGTAGTAAGAGTTGAGAGCAAAAGACAAAAATACTGTCTATGTTTTGTCTAACTCTAAAAAAATCTCCTGTGTTATTTTAACTACCAAAAATTTTCATGTGTTTGGTTTTAATTGCCACACTCAACCCAAGTAGAATTTGACTTTTAATTTTTGGCGAAATGACAAGATTACCTCTATGTGTTTTTTTTTTTTTTTTTTTTTTTAAAAAAACCTGAGTATATCCTACTTGGGTCGATTGTGGTATTAAAACCAAACACATGGGGGTTTTAAGGATTTAAAATGAAACATGGGGGGATTATGGGAGTTAGACAAAACATAGAGGGTGTTTTTGTCTTTCGATGTCAGGGGTAAAATTGTCATATCAAAAACAAAATGTGAACAAATACTTGCAATTTTCGAGTTTGAATCACACTCTCTTTTCCGGGGGTGTATTTGACATTTACTTGAGATCACAGGGGGATTTTTTAGAGTTGAAATAACACCACATTTTTTTGGAGTTAAACAAAGCATAGGTGATGTTTTTGTCTTTTGCTCAAGAGTTGACCATCATCATAACTCTTTTAGGATTCTTGTTTCTCTGGCACAAATTTATTCGGGGATTTAATATATTTTTTTTTATATAAATTTGGATTAATATAAAGGGTGAAATACAGTTTCCCCCTTAAAGTATAGGGGTGGTATCAATTACCCCCCTAAGTATCAATTATAACAATTATCCCCTTTGTTATAATATTGAATATTTTATTCCAAAATTACCCCGTCCCTTTTATAACAAATAAATTGTTTCTTTATTAATTTATCCAAAAAAAAAAATTATTTACCAATTATGATCCACCAAACAATATTATGTTTTAATTTCTTCATTTGTTTTGTTTCCTTCGGTTTTATGGTCTCAAATTTTTTCTTTAATTTCACCTCATTTTTTTTTATTTCTATTTCAATTTGTTTTCTTTATTTCATGTTTCAATTTCTTAATTTCTATCTATCAAATTAGCCACACATGCATCCACGAGGAAGAAGAATGAAAAGAAAAAATACCCTCAACTGTTTGAACTTAAAATTAGTGCTTTCCCTTGTTCTGGACCTCTTTTATTTTGTAATTATTAAAATTTTATCAGTTTATGTACAGAGTAGTTTTGAGAAATTTTTGTGTGTTTATCTTTACAATATAACCACCCGACAACATACGAAAATAGTGGGCACCCGACACCGCGCCTTGCGCGGTGCTTCCTGCCTAGTATATATATATATACTTAAAAAAACGAGGTCTAACCGATCAAAATCCCATCAAATCCAGAATCTTTTTATTTATTTAGTTATTATTTCAAAAGTTATTTCTTGTACTAGTATATCTTTATTGTTATGGAATGAATATCATATATTTTTTGGGACTGTATCTTTAGTTATCTTTAGAATTTTAATTTAAATATAGCGAACTTCAATTACATATTTGTGACCCATTTGTCGAATCCAACTTATTTAATTATATCATAATGAATTAGATTATACCAAACCATATTGATGTACAATAAAATAGTGCTTTTATTTAAGAATTAATTTTGACATGACCTAGATGATTATAATAGTACTTTTATTTATGTTTACTAAGAGCATCTCCAGTAGACAACATCAAAAAACAGCATCAAATCACTCTTTAATGCCTGCTACAGTGTTTTGATACCTGCATAAATTTTTTTTACTCCAACAATAAGCATAAAAAATGGAGCATCATTTAATTTAATTTATTTAAATTAAGTTAAATTCAAATTAAATTAAAGCTTACTTAAAAGTAAAGAAAATTAACATTAAATTAAAAAATGTTAAATAATCGTACCTTGCGTTAAATTATTTAGATAAGATTTCTGACAATAATTTTATATACATGTCAGTGTCTGATTCAATGTTGAGATATTTGATAAGAATTTTCATCCATGCTTTTTGTTTTTATCAACGTGTTAACTTGTGATTTAGCGTTAGATATCTGATAAGGATAAGATTTTATATCAAGGTGTCAATTTGTGAGATATATGATATGGATTTTTATCGATAATATTTTTTTATCGAAAATTAACTTTCTCTGATTTTTTATTTTGCTCGTGATTATTGAACTTGTGTATTTTAATTGAAATTTGTGGCCATTTTAATAGTTGAAATTTTTTGTACCATAGCAAAATTTGAAAATATAAGCTGTTGGGGAGAATTGGGAAGGACAAATAGCCGTTTTTAAATTTCCAGGCAAAAAATAATGCCCCTTGCCCAGGCATTACTTTTGATGCCAAAAAGTGTTGGACTTAAATTTAGGTCCAGTGATAGTGCTTCTGCTGGAGCATATTTTGGCATCATTTTGACCTTTAAGGCACTATATTTGGCTTTGATTCCCATTGTTGGAGTTGCTCTAAGGATTCAAACCACATGAAAATTCTATTGGATATTGATTATCCCAAGATTTTAATAAGGTAGTTAAAGAGATAGCTACAATCAGAGAAGCATTCCGATAATTATAAAAATTTGTTTATTATTATTTATTTAATTTTTTATCTCCTGGATATGGCAAATCTTAATCAGCCCTTCCACTTAGGATGGGGCACTGGCATGACGGAATGGTTCGTCTGTTGTGTCATTATCTGGGCCAGTTGGGCCAAAGTCCAGCCAAACAAATAGGCCTGGGCTAAGTTTTTGGTCAACCCATCGTCCAACTACTTGGGCCAAGTCAGCAGGTTCGGCCCGTGGAGGTTGCTAGAAGACTCCACCTCATTCTAGTTCTAGAAGAATGAATATACACCATAGATCAAAATCAAATCAAATCAAATCAAATCCTTTGAGGTTGGCTACGTTCATTTGTTTGTCTATCTCTATCATTGTTGTTAAAACTTAAAACCAAACCGAAACTACAAGCTCGATATGCTCTTTTGTCGACCGCCGACACGGAAATTCTACTAATCAATGTTTTTAAGCACAAATGTAGAAACATAAATATCTATAAGAAAAATACTATCATTTCAATTTATTAATTGTGGTCAACAATTTTTATTTGATTAAATATCGTCAATATTCATCTATTCCTGAGAATTACCTTCTTTTTTTTTAGTCTACTAAATTGCGTATTTACAGTTCGGATCGAAGAATGCATGCGTATAACTTCTCTCCATTGTGGTGTCTTGAGTTTCGCATCTGGGGATCGCAAGTCACTATTAAATACAACATACTAAATTATTTCAGTTGATTTAATCAAATATTTCAAAATTTTAATAAATAAATTTATATTGATAACTAAACTTAAACCTTTTAAAATTATAATTTAGGCCTTACACTATCATAATATTAAGAAACCTTAAGTCCAAGCTCTCCATTAGAAAAACATATTTATATCTTCTCCATAAAGTTCACCACTTAAAAATAGGTAAACATAATATACAATTGAAAAATTGGTGTTATTTATTAAAAGAAATGAAAATTAGATTTATGTAGGTTCAAACTCTTAAAAAAAAAGGGAAATGAAAGACATTTTGATTACTTCTTATTAGGAAAAAAAAGTTAAAGAAACAAATCAACAAAGAAAAATGTCCCAAGTGGAAATCAACTTCTGAAACTTGGTTTTCCTTATGAACTGATTAGAGACTAGTTTGGACTTTGGATGGATAAATTGGGCTTTACAAAGAGCCCAGCCCATCGATACAGAGTTAAATTATAAACTCGGTCCAATATTTTCTTTTTACAGTAATATTTATGAATAAAATAAAAGACTTTCAAAAAAGGTTATGCTTCTCTCTTTTCTTTTCTTTTCTTTTTTGGTACAAAAAGTTTGCTTCTCTTGAAATAAAAGGAAACTTTCATTTTGGTCAGTTGATTTTGGTATGCATCAAAAGAAAGTTTATATTCTTTTAGTTCTACACATTCCATCAGAACTTGTCAAAATTTGGATTTTTTAGATGACATAATTTGTCATATTAGTGATTCTCGTTTATTTTCTTGGCGGTATACAATTACATAGTTTTCTTTTTATTTTATAAATCAAACAAAAAAAAAATATTTAATCAGTACTTTTAGTTGTGTCTTTTTGGCCAAGTACATTTGCTCCAAGTCTTCTACTTTTTTTTTCCTTGGAGAAACAATTAAAATAGAATTAATTTTACTGAGATGAATTTTGACAATAATATGATTATAATAGATTTAATTATAAAATAATTACTTTTTTATATTTGTTTTTACCAAAAAAATAAAACATTTAGTGGATTTTGAAATAAGTTGATCTTTTTTATTTTAGATGATCTCAAAAGTATCTATATCGTTGCGGGTCAAACATCATTAATATCAATATTGACAAAAAATAAATTTTTATTTTGGGGAGTGTTTTAGAGAGCTCATGAAGCTTGGTCAAACTCACCCTTAATAAAATTTATAAGACATCATAATTTATCTTCTTAAACCAAATAGGTCAAGTGTTAGAATGTCTTTTTTTGGTTTACCATTATTTATCTAGAGATTAAATACTACAAAGAAAAATACATAAATATGCACCATTTAAAATGAAATGTTCTAATATGTCCATATAATTTTTTAGGGTTATTTGCACTTACACCCATGAATTATCACTATTTGGCAACTACCTCAAATTTTTTTATTTTTTAGCAATCACACTCCTTGTGCTACTTGAATTGATTTTTTTTTTTTTTGAGAATTGCTTGAATTGATTCTAGTAATATAAACTGGGAACATTAAATATTATTTTATTTATATTGCAATTTTTCCTAACAAAAAATCACACTAAACTTAAGCTAGTTTCTTCCATGATGCTAACCAAAAAAATAAAAAGGAATCAATTCAAGTAGTTGATAAAGGAGAAGGGTAAATTTGATATGTAATAAGTTATTAACGATGGAATGGATGATTTGTTAACGTATAGAGTGTGATTGTCAAAAAATGAAATTTAAATAGCGATAGTTCATAGGGTGCAAGTGCAAATAACCCTATGATCAAATTAAAACAACCAATTACAAAAACACACCAATTTTGTCGGATGACCAAATATAATCTTTTTTGTACATGGATACTCGCAAAAAAAAATTATTTTATTTTTATTTGTTTTTTCACCAATAGCTTCTTTTTTTGGTTCTCAAGGGTTTAATCCCTTTCGAGGCGGGTTGGGCACATTAAGTGGGTACCTCTCTCAACATGAATTCAAACACGAGTTTGTTACTTTGTAGTGACTAGTCCCTTCCACTAGACCAATCACCTATTGGTAAGGAAAGTGAGAGAAAATTGTAGGAAAATGAAAAAGAAAGAAACGGAAAGGAAAAGGAAAAGAAAGCCATTTTCCTCGACATGTTTAGTTGTCAAGGAAATAAAAATTTTCAAATTTGTAAAATATATTAAAAGTGATAGCAAAATAAAAATTATCATATTATCTCTAAAAATATAAAGTACACCTATATACACGTATATATAAGATTTATATGCGCGCGCACACACACATATTTGGTTGGGATTTATGTAAAATTTAATTGATATTGTCTTTTGCTATTTGTACTTTCTAGTTTCAAGATAAGAATACATATTTTTTGGGTTGTTTGCGTCTAAAATGGGTGTTTTTGTAATATTTTGTGAGGGTGTAATTGCTATTATGACTTGAGAGATTTTGCTAATAATAAATAAGCACAAAGGGTGATTTGGTAGAAAAAATCACAAATATGAGGTTTGATAGTTAGACAAAGTACAAGTGGTGTTGCAATTTAGTCTATAATTTTCCCAGGATTTCCCCATCAAATTGATGGGGAAATTTTTTCTTCGCAAAACTTTTTCTGTAGGAAAGTTGAAGAAAAATAATAACTTCATTTCCTGCTACCCAAACACCAATAGAGAGAAAAAAAACTGACTTTCCTTCAATCACTTTCTCGACAACCAAACAATCGACAACCAAACAATACACAAGAGAACGATTACACCTGGGAAAAAAAAAAAGCTACAATAAGGGCAAACGAAGAAAAAAAGCAAAAGAAAAGGACACGTGTTGTGAAAATAATAAACGCAGAAAAAGATAAAAAAATTAATGGGGCGGTTAGTTTTTAACAGAATATTCTCTTAACTATTTATCAAAAGATATTCTCTTACCTAGGGTTTTAAATCACTCGAATATATATATATATATATCACTCCCTTTCTTCCTCAGCTCATCCGCCTCACTGCATTGTTGTACTAAAAATGGAGCAGACTTTCATTATGATCAAGCCTGATGGCGTTCAAAGAGGATTGGTTCGTTTTCTTTTTTATCTTCTGCTACTTTTATTTTTTTTGCTATTACTGTTTCTGTGTTTTTTAGTAGTATTTGTTTTAATTCAGGTCGGTGAAATCATCTCAAGATTTGAGAAGAAAGGTTTCACTTTGAAAGGTATATATAATTTTTTAGCATCCAATCTTATGTAGTTTAAGTAGGTGTATTTCCAATGTTCTATAAAATAGAGGAAATCACCTTGGGTATATGATTGATGCTGATTTCGAAGTATTATTTATTTTGCTATTTGTCTGTTGAGGATGGATATAAGTGAGTACCCTTTTTTTGGGTACTTATATTTTATAAAGAAGGGAAATTAGGAAACCATATGCACTGTGCAAAAATATTTTTCCTTTTACATATTTGATACCGAACTGCATATTTTCAGGAATGAGAATGGTTGTCTGCTTCTATTTCAGTATTACCATTTTTTATAACATTCGAGTATTTCCGTTTGATAATTGGGATTATTGTTTTCTTTCCGGTTTATTATTGCCATTGTTAGTTAGATAAATAAATTAGATCTGTTTTGGAATTCTCAGGTTTGAAATTTATCACTGTTGATCGTGCTTTTGCTGAGAAGCATTATGCTGATTTGTCTGCAAAGCCCTTCTTTAATGGACTCGTTGAGTACATTATCTCTGGCCCTGTTGTTGCAATGGTTTGGGAAGGTAAGAATGTGGTAACTACTGGAAGAAAGATCATTGGTGCCACCAACCCAGCCGAGTCTGCTCCTGGGACCATCCGTGGCGATTTTGCCATTGACATTGGAAGGTAAATTTTGCTCTTATGATGGTTTATTTTCTTGTAACTAAAGGCTTGATTAGTGATCAAATACTCCAAATTTGAATGTTTGTAGATTTACTCCACTTTGAATACATGGGTACATACTGTCTGTATTACGTAGTGGTGACTCTGTGATTGAGTTGTAAACGAGTAATTTGTTTTAGAAAATGTTCGAGTTGTCTGAACAGCGATATTAGGTATTTGATTTTGTGCTTTGGGATTGCAGGAATGTCATTCATGGCAGTGATGCAGTTGAGAGTGGAAGGAAGGAGATTGCTCTTTGGTTCCCTGAAGGAATTGCTGAATGGAGAAGCAGCCTTCACTCGTGGATCTACGAGTAAACTTATTGAATCGGGCCAATAATTAATTAAGCGTATTGCTATGGCTGTTTGTGAGTTTTAACTTCACATATTGAGTTTGTGTGCGTCTGAATGAATTTGCTTTTTTCAATGGATGAACCACTTGGGTAATTGTAGAATGTTACTGAAATTGTGAGTTTCTGTCTTTTTATTTGCATTTTTGCGTTATTCGGGCTCAGCAATTTATAATAGTGCATCAATTCTGAATTCTTATAAAAAATCTGCAGTGAAATGCTTACTATTGGGGGCTTAACTCAAGCATATTCCAAATTACCTAACAAAATAACGTAGTCAGTGAAAGAATGAAGTTGATACTGCTGATTTTGGGGTTGTGAGATTTGATATAACCAAGTATAGTGCAAGGCAAAAGATGTGTTTGTACCAAAACTTTCTATGTAAATCTCAATAAATTAAACAAAACAAAATCAAGTAAACTTGTTGTAGAGAACTAGCTAATTTGAAAATATCCAATTTCGTTTGTTTTTTGGATAATTTATTCGATTACATCTCAATAAAACTAGAATGGCAAATCATTTAAATGGTCCTTAGGTTAACATTTGGGTCACTTTGATCCTTAAAATACTATTCAAATGTACATTCTTGCACACTTAATTGATGATTCCAAATTAATTTTTTCTTATGCGAATATTTGTGTGAACAACCAGAGTTTGAGAATTTTTAAGAACTAAAATGACATAAACACTCTAAGTAATTTCCCTGTACATGAAGCTACTCAACAACTCATTTGAAGTCGATTCCATTTAACAAAAAAACAAACTTAAAACGAAATCTCAAAGTCTATGTATAAAAGAAAGTCAAACAATATATAAACAACATATCTACACACCCAAATAAGAGCACCGATTACAATTCTTTTTGTCACCCATACCCTGCATTCATTTTGTGACTACATACATGCATCCAAAACATCATACACCTTTTGGTCTTTAGAGGATGCTTATATATTTGCACTGCACATGCCCTTGATGATGTTGGCTCACGTTATTATCGTTATCATGTCATACCCCTGCCAAAATGGGCAAATCAAGACAATGGAGATCTTACCAATCAACTATTGCGCAGAGTTCTATTTACTTAGCTTTAGAATTACAGACCTGCAAATCGTTCTTTTTCTCACTTCCCCTCACAAATAATCAGTAGAAAATCACAAAACCAAAAACCCCTACAATCACGTCATGATCAAATGGTAAATTGCAAGTCTAGCATAGAAACAGCTAACTATATATGCTAACGATTTCTAAGGAGTTCGTAGGAGGGCAACTCTTCAAGGTGCATAATGTCTACTAGCAGTAGCTCCCTCTCCAGCTGACGACGAGTGGCTTTCATCACATTCTGAGCCAAGGAAGGTCCCAAAAAAGATGTCAAATATATGCAGAAGATATTGCAATGTATGAACATATATGTTATGAATAGCTTATCAGAAGCCATTTGAATACAGCCAAGGAACGCAATCTTTTTCTTTTTATGTAGTTTGGGATGATCGAGTCAATATAAAAATGAGTGTTGTTTGAAGTGCGAAAAAAGAATATAACTTACATTGAAATCCATGTAAGAAGCATGCATGGTAAGCCACTGATGGTCCATTAGCTTGAATGCGATACAATACAGAAGGTCAAATGCCGATTCATTTTCTGTCAGGCAAAACGCAAGAACTCACCAATAAGCACAAAAACATTAGTAACATAAAATACGTTTTTTTTTTTGATAGATAAAATAGAAAACAGAAAAAAAAAAAAAAAAAAAAAAAAAAAGTAATTAGAATCAATTAGAGAGCCCTTATATTTATAAGTAGAATCAATGACTAGCTTTGGTTTTATCAAACCGAGTTCAATGAGGATTCAAATGGACAGAGTAAGTTGCAAATTGTTACCTGCAAGAAACTTCAAGAAGGTCGCTCCCACAAGTGTTCTGGGCTTCACTACAAAGATGAGGCAAGAGATTAGCTGATGAGCAAACATCAAAAATTCTTTTTGACAAGCTGAGACAAGAAGCAAGAAACGTAAATTTCATCATAAAACAGCCAACAGATTTAAAATCATTAAATTTTAACCATATGTAAGATTATTTTCCATTTCTGTGAAGGCCAAAATCATTCTATTACAAACAATTGCTATGCTTCTCACAAAAATGCAGATTGACACCTGGAGCTAATTCAGACTGTAAGCGTCTAATTATTGGTTGGAAGGCACAATATCCATTTAAACAAAGAAGCACAGTTCTTTCTCCTTCCTTCTATCCATAAAGGCACACATAGTTCAAAAAGAAAAAGAATAAACAAGATCATTTCAAGGTTAAATATTCTTCAATAACTCACTTGCTTCAAGATCAAGCATCTGAATAAGCATGAACGTGATGTTGACACCAGCTACAGCAAATGGGTATTCCCACAGCGCCCTATCACCTTCCTGCTTCCACAGAAGACTCTGAAATGATTTCTGTGGAAAAGCATTTGGTAAGCTTTTGAAAAGCAAATGTTCCTTGTATATAGTCTTAAAGTAAAGAACTAAAGACTACAGTTAGATGAGTAAAAACAGCACAAACAATACATATACCATACAGGGCAATTTGGAATGCCATGTGAAACCAATGAATTGGATGGGAAATAATACGCATTTCTGGGCCTACAACATGTTCAACAGGCTTTCAATACTCCTACCATAGGTTCCAACAAAATGCACCATGATATAGTAATTTGAAAAAAAGAGTGCATGAATTTGTTCCTTAATTTTGATACAAGTTGATATGCTTTCAAAGGGAAAAGCATATTTAACAACTTAGTACATAAACCACACCAAGACTTTAACTGATATTTCCTTCTCGAAAATTTTAGAAGGGTACAAATATCAGAATTACAACCTGAGACTAATATAAGTAGAAAACTTTTAAGTGAAAAAACCATTATATTTGAGCAAGTTCAAGCAAAGAGATATGAACTTCAGATTCATGAATTAACAGTTTGTGAACAAATTTTCACATGAAATTAGTCAAACATCATTTTCAATGTAGTTATGAATTAACAGTCCAGGATTCAATTCTTAACACTGTAGTTTTATTCACACACCCATGCACTTTCATAGAGAAACAGGAGGAGAGAGAAACATACTGGAAATTTCTTTGCGAAGTACAATAAATTTTCCAATGATATGAAACCACCACCCCTGTTAAAAGAAGTCATTTGTTAAAGGTTACAAGCAATAATGTAAAAACGTCAAGTGAACTTATTCCATGAGATTTAGAAAAAGTTCAATACAATCATAGAACAATGGCATACCGAAAATCTGTAGAGGGATCTTTCCCCTGCCAACCCATTTCCTTCCACTGCTCTGATATTAGACCATGGAGTTCCTCGCCAGGAAAGGCAGCACGCCACAACGCTTGCAAAGCTTCCTATAAAACAAACGAAATCGATGAGAAATAGAAGCACATTTAAAGTCCATACTGTAGATTAACTAAAGAAGGCTTCATATGAGACTGCCCAAATATCAGACATCAAATATGTGCAAATCACTTTTTTTTTTTTTTTTAATGTAGCACTTTTATGAACTATACCTGATGTTCGGGAAGAGAGCTATCATAAGCAACATCTATCCGATTTTGTAGCCTCTGTAGGCACTCCTCCTGACAATCAAAGTGGTTTGAAAAATCAGGATCTAGTGACACAGAGTCAATTGTGGCCTAAAGTCAAGAGCAGAAAGACTAAAATATATGCTACTCTTTTATTTGTGTGACATTAATCTATCAATACACACACTTCATGCACCTCAACTGTCAAAATCATGCAAGAGAAACAGCTAGACATGCTTTATTTGGGCAAGGTATAACTACGTATAACATTTATTCTCTTAATTTTAGATTTTATATAAGAATTTGTACCCAACTTTTCTGGTCAAACAGTCAAATAATGGCCCAGTTTAAGATTTAACATTAACTTACATGAATATAGACACAGTTGAAAATGATGAATAAGTAATACTACTATAATGGAAAGCAAACAAGATCACAAAGTAACCTGAGAAAATCAGATAAAAACCAGCTGAGGCGGAAGAGGCTTAAGAATGCCATGTAAGTTTACTTCCAGAATGAATTGTCTATAATGTTGAAATACTAAATTGCAGCCGTGAAGCAAAGGAAACCAATCAAAGAGTTCAGTCCAGGAGAATAGTACCTGTGCAGGTGTCAAATCAAATGATGGGCGTGCATCACTGTCTCTTCCCTGAACACAAACACATGAAAGTCCTTTGCCAAGCCATGCAGCAGATCCAGCCACCACCTCCGCTGTAACAAAAAGAAAATGATTGACAAAATAATCAGGGAAAGACGTATACGTTCTTGAATAACCCATCATGATATATGATATGTTAAGAATATCAAATATAAGCAATGACAGAATATAAAATCAGCTCCTTCCAGAAAGTATATAACGCCCACAGTGATCTCTTTAGCATTTTCTCTTCATAGAACAACCCACTCATTCGTTAGCTCGGGAAGTTTTACTGTAATGCTAAGCACACACTCAATTTTAAACAGAACATTTCATGCATCAAGAAAGAGCAATACTGGTTTTTTTTTAAGTCTGATTTAAGCCCCACATATAAAGCGAAACCTCAAATGAAGATCCTGCTAGAAAATTTAATACTACAATGAACACAGTTCATGTTTTATGAGTCATCAGTTTTTCTGATTTTGATGCAAAACTAGAAAATAGAACATAGGCATACACTCTTATCAAAAAGTTTTAATATACTTGCCATAATAAACATGTTAGGTTTATACCCCAGCAAACAAGCAAAACACTAGTAAAATACAATTATTAACTTCACTAATTATCCTTATTTCACGTTGCGCATTTAACCTGACATAGAAAGTCCATACAATAAAAATGTCTTAGTAAAACAAACTGTACATTAGTCCATCAGTTAAGGTACATATGAAAGTTAAAGAAAATTTTCTTAGTCTTTGATTTAGTTAACAAACTCATGTACTATATATTTTATGATAGTAAACCAAAAAAATAAGAGAAAATGCACTTCTCAGCTCGTAACTTATGAACCACAGATATGGCACCAAAAAACCAAATCTACACATTTACAACATAAAAAATTCTAAAACGAAGAATTTACATAATTGCTAACATATATCCAGGCGTTTCAGTCAAATTATAAATAATTGCACATGAATCTGGAAACAAATGGAAAAACTCAACACTATCAGGCATGAATTATCATATTATTTTCATTTAGAGATCGAAAACTCCATAACATTCAGAGTATCCAGGTTTAGTTAAACATCCGTGTAGCACACACGCTCACAGAGAAGACAGAGCATATAAGAAAAAAGTATATACCAGAAGTAGAATGACAAGCAGTTCCTCTATCGAGCCCTTGCGATATTCGCCTCACAGCCACAAACGATCCTCCTCCTCTGTCATCCATTATTCTACTAATACTCCCCCTCCGGAGATTGCACTTAAAAACTTCTACAATCCAAACTGAAAACAAGCGTTTTCCAATTCGTTTGCAAATCAAATGCGGACTCCAATCGCGAGAAACTGGGGAGGAATGTGGAATAAAATCCGATTGAACGGAGCTGTTTTTGAACCGTTAACTATCGAGAAACGGAAGATTAACTCGTTAGGGTTTCAAGATCTACGAAATTATTCCCTCTGTTGAAACGATTCAATTAAATGATTGCATTACGGATAAAATGAATTGAATGCAAGAAAATCTATGCGACGATTATTGATTACGTATTTACATGGGTATGTAAAGGAGGAGGATGTTGTTGTTAGGATATAATATACCTGCACAGAGGTTTTCTTCTACTTCTTTCTTCCTTCTCTCTCTATATATTATTGGATGTACATATATGAGTTTCTCTCTCGCAAAAACTGGAGGTTCTGTTCTGTTGAGTTGGGTGGCCTGCGCGTCTGTTTTTAGGAGAGAGAGAGTTGGGCGATTTTTTTTATGGAAGATGAGCTGGAGATTGATAACGGTTTTATATTTCTTTCCTAATTTATTTATTATAATTCAAAAAAAATTATTACCGGTTCTCAAAATAAAATAAAATTATTACCTAATTAATGGTATCCAATAATAGGTCTTTTCTTTCTATATTTCGGTTTTTTTTTTCTTTTCCTCCCCTAGAAATGGAATAACGTAGTTAAATATTTTCTTGAAACTTAAAGAAATTTTGTATGTGCAGAAAAGAAAAAACAACTAATATTTATGTGGAAAATTCTAACCTAGATTGTGGTTAAGAATAGCCCCACATCATTTATTTAATCCCAAGATTCATGATCATGTGGTGTTATTTTTAACTACAAGGTGAAGAAAAAATTGTCTAGGTAAGAATTTTTTTATATATGTCCAAAATCTTAATTGTAAAACATTATGTGGGAAACCGTATTTTATAAACTACTACTCATTTAAAATTTATTTTGTATGGGCACATAAGCATGCTTTCATGCCAATATCAGAATTTTTATACTTGACTTGAAAATGTAAATTCATCAAAGTAATGAGATCATACAAATTATTTTGTATGTTAACTCGAACAACACACTCTGATAATATTCATGTTAAATCAAATTTCAATGGCTTAACTCGAATTTGATAATGTATGTTTATGAATTATTTTGTACGGGAAAAAAACACTAGAAAAATGTTTATTTTAGTATCGATTCTCCACATATATATAGCACTACTTGGAAATTTGAATCGAAGTAGAGAGAGTTCACAAATTAATATCTATAAACTATATTGTATATATGGGCAAAAGATAAAACATTTCCAGTATCAAAATGTCAGCCTTACCTGAACATTTAAATTCTAATTATTAAAAAAAACATTTTAATTAACTAAATAAGTGATGTTTATAAAGATTCTTTTATTGGTTAAAAAAACACACTAGAATTATTTGAATATTGAATTCATCAAATAAATGAGAGTTTATAAGATTATTTTGTATGAAAAAGAACACGCTCAAATAGTGTTCATGTCAATATAAAACCTGAAATGATATCATATATCAAAGAATGAGTGATCACAAAATATTATGTGTAGACAATAAACATGTTTAAATAGCATTTATGATAATATATACCAAGATCTCAAATGACTCCAACATTTCACATCATCGAAATTCGTGAAAGTTTATGAATGATTGAACTTCATTCAACTTATCATCCGTTGTTGAGTGAACTGGGATGGAAATACTTCTATATTTTTTACATTCCATTATAGCATCTCCAATCGTCCCGGATGGGATGGAAATACTTCTATATTTTTTGCATTCCATTAGAGCATCTCCAATCACCCCGGGATGGGATGGAGATGCCCTGGGGGATAGAAATGGCCAGCTCCAGCCAATCAGGGTGGGTGGGGAGGGCACCTAGAGGGTGCTATGGGGGATGTCTTCCCCAGGGCAACCCCCGGGCTAATGGATGCGCTTTGTTGGCGCGTCCATCACAAATTCACATTGTCACTTTGCTCCACTTGCTTTATTATTTTTTTAAAAACATTTGAATTTTTTTTTAAACATGAATTTTTTTTTTAAACTTAACTAAGAATGTAAAAGTTTATTTTAGATTTTGTGTAAAATTTAATAACATTGTGTTTTAAATTAAAGATGATCGAGCTTACCCCCACCCCGTCGGAGATGCCCTTATAGTTTACTTATATAGAAATGGATCTTTACCTTGAATAGAAAAGGAAAAATTGGAAAAGTGATTCAGTAATATTGCTCACGGGCAAAAAAAGTCTTGTAACTTTTCGGACTGGCAAAAAAATTTTATAACTAAAGTTATTTGATAATTTAGTCCTATTTCAGCCCGAATTGGGATTTTCTGTCACCATGCCGCCAAGTCACCTACCCTGACTAACGTGGAAAACTAATTCCCTTGGTGACATAGAAAAAATGCAAATATGGTCCCGTAACTAATGCTCACTAGAGTTCCGTAACTTTTCGAGCTGACAAAAAAGTCATGTAACTAAAATAATTTGACAATTTAGTCAAATTTCTGCCCGAATTTGGGTTTCTCCCACTGTATCCGTCAAATCATCTGCCCCTTCCACGCAAAAAAATTAACCCATACTTGATGTACCTCTAACTTAATGTTTAATTGAAAATCTAACTACTTTTGATAGAATGAAATCTTGTTATGCATTTAGTCAAATCACAACAATATATCTCACCAATTTACCACACCATATTGCCCAAAATTGCAACAACGAAGAACAACATGCATTTTTCTTTTCTATAATCCCTTTACATGTTTACTTTGAAAACAAAAAGGAAAAGAATATTAGTAGGATGTGTAGTAGCTCATTCTATATTTCCCTATATTTCTCGATCATGTATTCAGGTTAATTTCAACTATTTGACGTTCGAAAAAGAAAATATTATTCTTTTGGAATTTGATCATGTTTCCGACTTCGTATATATAGACCGTGATGCAAATAGTAATTAAATTAAGTACAAAGACTACATTCTACAAACAACTAACTTAATTTAATAACATAAACCATCATTTTTTAAGGGAATAAAGTAAACTATCATTATAGAAAATTAAATTAACATCAGTTTAAAACTTCAGTTTTTCTATTAGGACCGGACCTCGTCGTCTTCTCCCTTGAGTATTTTCATTTAATGTGCCTTTTTTTTCATTATATTTTCATATTTAGTTCCTTTACATTGGATTTGCATTTATTTATCAAAATAATTTAGTCATTAAATAATAGCAATAAGATCATATATGACTCATGACCCATTTCTTATGCTCACGTCAAGGTACTGTAGAGTGTAGAGTGATTCATAACCAAGCAACACCTAATTAATTAATAAATGTGGGAAGCAATTAATAATAAATTGGATTTCATTTTTCCCCTTAAAGGGGAGACAAAATTCTCACATGGGATGTTGCTAAGGCGTGGACCATTTCATCATGTGTTAGACTTCATTAAAGTTTTCAACTTTGACCCTACACACACATTCCATCAAATATATATATAGTATATTTTGGATTAATTCTCATTTACACCTTATAATTATACATAGTATTTAATTTATCCTCCTCTAATTTAAAAAAGAGCATTTAATCCTTTTGTAAAAAAAAATTAAAGGATCAATTACCTCTTTCTGTTGGAGAGCGTAACTTACTCGCCCAAAATTGAATGTGATGGTGAAAAATATTACGTAAAAATATAAAATTCCCTTCTCCATGTAAAATAACACAGAGGAATAAAATATCACCTATTTAATAATATAGGGGATAAACTAAAATATATAACATAAAATAACACATGGGACCGGATAAACTGCTTAATGAAGGTAAACCTCTTCATTATTTTCAAGTCTAAAATAGATCTAAGTATACAGAATATTTTTGCCAAATCATATTATTTTAAGGTTTAAAAATGCCAAATTAAGAGACAATGTGTGTATTTTATAATTAAGAATACGGGGAGATAAAAATACACTTTGTTAAATCACATGAAGTAAATTTCCATTTTGAATATCATTGGGGAGAATTGGGGTGCATTATATATGATTTTTTCTTTCTTTATTTTGTATAACTTTTGTAGTTTGCTTGTCGTTACATGTATAATGATTAATAAAAAAGAAACCCTCCAAGTTTTGGTCATGGCCTACACGCATGGGTTGTCAACGAAGTTGCAAAAAGTTGTAGGTTCCATTTCTTTTTCGTTTCACCATATTTTTTTGGATAGAAAGTGGCAGTGGTGGGTTTCTTTGCTATTGAAGCAACTTTGCATCTAATTTACCAAAACAAAAAAAAGAGGCACCTTTGCATATTTTTATTCTTCAGAAAAGCAATTATATATCATAGATAAAATCAAACAGTCTCCGTCGGTGATAAAATGTTTGTACTTTTACTTCTAATATGAAAAAAATATAAGTCCCGCGTAAGTATAATAGATATGTTTTATGTTGGTCACACTTCTATCAAGTATGATTTAGTGCATTTGACCAACAAGTGATTGGTCTAGTGAAAAAGACTAGTCACTATAAAGTAGCGAACCTAGGTTCGAATCTCTGTTGGGAGAGATTTCCACATAATATGCTTGGGAAACAAAAAAAAAAAAAAAAGTTCATTGACTTTATGAATAATTAAAATTTGATGAAAAATTAAGACTTATCCATCATCACCAAGACAACATAAAGTATATATATAGTAAGTAGACTTTGATTAGAGGAATTTTGTTAGAAAAAAAGCATATAAAAAAATGTTGATTTGATTATGAAAGAGAGAAAGAAAGCATAAAATTCTCAATCTGGGGATCTTATGACTTTCATGTGCCAATGTGAGTGGTCCAGACCACTACTTCTTTTTCACTCTCAAATGTTATGAATCTGAAATATATATATGCTTCTCATTAATTTTATATATATGTTCCTTTTATTTCCTTAATATTTTTTCTGCTTATAATTCAATTTGTGAGGTCAGTTGCATTATTATAGGGTTTTTTTTCTTCTTTCTCTCCAGGTTATTCACTTGTGATATGCCTAATAAACAATTTAACTTCATGTCTTCATGTGATGTGATATGCATTTTACCCCTCATGTGAAAAATTTAATAATGAATGTTTTACCTCCTTGTTCAATGGGGTGTTGCACACACGCGCACTAAAATTGCATGTGTGAGTTTATTTTGATGCTAAAAATGATCAATGTATCCTCTGAAATGTTATAATAGACATTTTACTCCCTATGATATTGTATAATGAACACTTTACTCCCTATAATATTGTTTAATAGGCATTTTACCCCCTTGTGATTTCATTCATGATTATGAGGGAGGCAGTGCATCCCTTCTACAAAAACACGGGCCATATATTGCTATTTGGTTTATTATAGAGGGTAAACTGTCTTTTGAAAATAATACAGAGTAATTTACTATTGACTCAATAATCATATTAAATGCCATAATTTGATAGTTAAAAATCAGCTTGAGCATATATCTTAATAAGTAAAAAAAATGAATAAATTAATTAGATGCAAAGATATCATTAGGTTGTTAATATTTGATTAAACCGAAATCAAGACTAGGATGATGAACAGGATAAAAAATAATTACTCTTTTGACACAAGACAAGTCTAAGTCGATACGATCCATTCGTATTTAGAAAGGAAAAAAAAAAAGTAAAGTATACACATTATTGAATCAAAAAGAGAATTTTCTAAAATACTATATATATGATCTTTTATCATATAACGCACTCCTCGTCTATGGATGCCTAGATATCCATCGTAAGCCCTTTCCTCCTTTGAACATCGCCCTTATTCATTCTTCAGTTCGTTCACAAATACAATCTCGGCACTTGCAATATAAAGATTTGAAAAAAAAAAAAAAATTTAATATGAAGATTGTGAAGAATTATTTCCATGATATTAATATAGTAGGAGTACTATAGTTCAATTAATGTTGGTCAAGTATTAGATGACTTGTCTATTTCTCAGAGCTCCTGCGCTGCAGAATTTCAGATTTCAACATCTCATCGTGCCTAATTTTATGGACTGGGGTGACTAAAGCTAGGGCCCTCTCCGGAGTCTTTATATCCCAAATTATAAGAAAATTTATAAGAATTGCATAAAAAATGTACTCCAAGGGAGTCTTTAAAAAATAAGACTACCAAAATTTTATAAGTTTGGACTCTTATATTTGAGAGTCCAAAGTGAAATTTTAAAAGTAAAAGTAGTGTGTTAAAGTTGGAGTGGAGTGGAGTGGTGTGGTGTGATTATTTAAAGTAGAATCTTAAAATATAAACAAGCTGTTGGAGTGCAGAGTAAAAAGTGAGAATGTATAACACTGTTCATCCCTCAAATTTTAAGATAAGAGGCCTGAATTTAAAAGGTCTGTTGGAGATGGTCTTATAATTAACTTATTTGTATGATGAGTATATAGCATTTTTGGTCCTCCTTATGGACAATTTTTTGTACATTCGTCCCTCTTAATTTTTTCGTAGCAGATTTGTCCATCTTATCAATATTATATAACACATTCGTCCCTCTTAAATTTTTCGTAGTAGATGTGTCCCTCTTATTTGTATGTTGACGCATTAATTAATTAAGAAATAAAAGGAATTAGTGTATGCATCTAGAGTAACTCAAACAAACAAGCATTGATCAAACAAAGAAGCATTGATAAATGTGGCAGGTAGAAGGTACAACTATTTCCAACCAAGCGAGAATTTCAACTCTAGGGATATTATAGAATGCAGCAAACTTAGACGACGTGCTAGCTAGTCATGTTGATTTTATTATATCTACCGTAATAGATTCCATGAACCAAATAACGTATATACATTTATTTAAAATTAATTTTAGTTTAGGTGTAGTTTTCAAAATATTTCAACTGCCGGAGCGGGGATTACCAATTTTAAAAATTATAGTAATAAATAACTTTAATCCCTATGAGTCTTGATCTAATATATTAATTGGTGTTAATTAAGATGGGACACATTAAGCATAATACGTAAATAATTAGATTCGAGCGTGACCAAGTCCTGATCTGACTTGACTCACACACTGATAATTTTTTTTACTAATCAGTCAATCTGATTCACTTAATTAATTATCACCCTTGTATTGAATATCACTTCATCTATTTTTTAGATAATAAAGAGGAATAATGCAAATATTTAATTCACTTTAACACTTCTCATATGTAGCTATAAACTCATATGTCCATGAAATATAGACATAGTAATTCTTTTTTTCCGGAAGTCCCTATTACATTGTTTCCATAAGCTATATATATATATGATTGCTCATTTCGAAGTGGATATTTAATAAATGGAAGAAGAAAACAAGATTGTACCTTTTCAGATTGCTTATAGGGAGTAGGATTATGGAGAGAGATCAGCACAAAGCACAAGCTTTCTAAAATGCAACAAAGAAGTACTACTAGATTCAATATTATTGGCTAGTGAGTTGTGAAGATCATATAAAGTACGTGAGCACAATCAACAATGAAAATAATTAAGAAGAAAAAATAGTGTTCCTCCAAAATGTTTCATTTAGATTTGAAATAGTATGTTTTTTTTTTATAGTTTTATAACCATAATTCAAAAGACGCAGTTCATGATGATTGAATATAATATTTTATGGAGGAAATTTACAGTCCGAGATGAAAGTATCAATAAAACATTTCATTTATAAAAGTCGGATTTTTTTTTTTTCAATTTACATTTTGCTATAAAAATCTATTGCAGTGGGTTTATAATTTTTCATATATTACTAGGGGCCGTTTGGTAGGGTGTATGGGATTAAGGTGGATTAGATCAGAGCCGGATTGAAGGGCATATCAAAAATACGTTTGGTAGATTTGATTGAGTCATATTACATTAAAGCAATAAACTGTAATATGTTTGGGGAAATTATGAGTTTAAGCATATATTAATATATTTTCACTACTTAATTGAACATATTATGTTAGTTAAGATATATCAATTCATCGAAATCATTTGTATAATTCGTATAAGAGTAAGAGTTGATTTTTAGTTCGAATGCCTCCATGTTAATTGTAAATTGATATAGATTTTAGTTTGTGATTTATTTATATAGATGTGTTTTCATTTTAAGAGATTTAAGAAGAATTTATGATATTTAATGATATGTTAAAATACGTAATATGTAAATTTGAGGTTATAAATGACATTTCATCGAATCCATATTCACCCGGATTAACTAATCCACCCATTCATGGGTGAATTATAATCTAGTCTTAATACCGGGTCATAAGGATTTAATCCATTTGACCCGATATTAGAGCAATGCCACCAAACATTGTATTATCTCATATTAACACATATAATATGACTTAATACCCTCTATTAGGTCCTATCTAACGCCCCTAGTATGTTACTGCTGTATATATGTGAGAATAGTTATTATTTTTCTGGGGTTGAAAGAAAGAAACGTTAAAAAGAAAAACAATAAAACAAAATTGACACATAGAAAAGTAAAGATAAGAGGATCAAAAAGGCTGATTCCGTGTGGAGCCAAAAGAACATTTGTAGCTAACACGCATACCATACATACCTAAACTAAAAGTAAAAAGGTTTTAGAGATTTATTTGGTATTTATGCCAAACTTCTTTTTCCTTTTTCCCGTCCCCTTTCTTTGGATGTTTTTGTTATTCTTATTAAACATTTTATTTATTTTATTTTGACACTCTGGAAAAATAACAGGGGAAAAAAAAAGAGTTATTTATTCTACTGCTGCTAGTACTACACATGTTTTTAGTACAATATACTGGATCAAAGCTTGAAATTATTTTTATTACATGTTTATAATCTCTTCAAAACAATTTTTTGAAAATAATAATATTCAATAAATATTCAGAACATAAATCAAGTTTTTCACTTTTATTTCGGGAAATTTATAAGACAACGACAACCTCCTTTCATTGGATCCAGACAATGAAAAGTATGTGTCAGTAGTATAATTGAAATTTGAACAATTTGACAGTAGTAATACATGGAGTATTTCTTTGTCATTTAAAATATCAGAAATAATCCACACACTCCCTGGAGATATATACTCTCTTGAAAAAACGTATACAAACTCTAAAAAAGCAATATCTTTTTCTTTTTTTAAAGCAAATTTTTTTAGACAAAAATAAAATTAAGAAATAGGAGTAATTCCTTTTGGCATCAACTGGAAATTAATTTCTATTCTCCCATTTTGATATTTATGCTGATTAGAAACAGTGTAAACAAATACTTTACATAACAACCTTATTCTTTATTTAACTAAAATTATTTTATTCAAATAATCTGAATACTTATATTTTTAAGTGGCTAAGCTCGAGCTGTTTGGCCCTGGGCCGCCTGCCTGAACTATGTTTGGGCCCAATAATTGTGATAAAAGATTAGTTATTAGAATTGGTGTTATTGGCCTATCTTTTACTTATAAAATTAATATATATATCTCATTCAAAAAAAAAAAAAAGAACTTTTGTCATTAGACGATTTACCTACCAATTATTAGTTATATCACTTTGTTACTTGCAATTTTTATGTATGCACAAGTAGCTCATTTGGTAATGAAAAGTTAAAGTGGAAACAAAATAAATTGTCAAGAACGTTTTTTAGTTGTAAAGTTGGATAATTATTAAACAAATTGTTACCGGAGAGTTATAAAGTTTTAGAATGCTTTAGCAGTGATCAAAGTATGTTTAGAATGACTAGAAAAGTGCACGTACAACATACGTGTTTAGTTATTTCTTGGTATTTGTTGTAAATTAGAGTAAAACTAACTTCATTATGTCATAAAATAATACATATTAATGATTCATATTGAATTTCTTTTCTATAAAAAAATTTATTAAAATTATATTTTATAAAAAAATAACGGCTTTCAAATTGTAATCAAATATAAAATGATGAATGATTTAGTCACGAAATCTTGTAAAATTTGTTCTAAAATAATATCATAAGAAAATTATTTAGCTCATTTCATATTCCGTTTTAAGGAATATACATCATTGAACGTCTATATTTTTAAAAAATTTCCAATATAAAATTAATATCATTTATCTTTGTATATGTCAAACACGAGAAATTTTTATCTCTTCACTGACCTAGGTCATTTTCACTTATTCAATTTATTAATTTAATTCATTTAATCCATCTTTTCGCCGATCTCATTCATTTTTAATGAAAAAAATTATTTTTATCGATTACAACCTATTTTTATTATTTTCCACATTTTAATCGATTTCTTTAGTTTTTTTCGATTTAAGCCATTTTTCTAATGGTTTGACCTTGTTTTTGTTAGTTAAACTTTTTCCATTTTATTGGTTACACTCGTTTTTACCAGTTTAACCAATTTTCACACAATCTTCACTAATTTCACATGATTTTAATTTTCACCAATTTCACGTGAACTTTGATTGATTTCACATGTTTTCACCGACTTTAGTCTTTTTCACCGATTTTACCCATTTTTCACCTATTTCATCATTTTTTCTTTGATTTCATTGTTTATGTTTCACCGATGTCATCCATTTTTTCAAGAATTTCACCCGAATTTTGATCGATTTCACATGTATTTACCAAATTTTCAACTAAAGTAATTGTACAACTTAAATTACTTTTAATTAGATATCAAATTATTTCTCTTACACTGTCATTTGAAAGACATTTCTTAATCGACCTAAGCTATTTTCACTTTTTATATTTATTAGTTTAATTTGGTTTCATTTATTTTTACTGGTTTAATATTTTTTTTACAGATATACTCATTTCTTAATCAATTATAACCAATTTTTCATTGTTTTTCATCGATTTGTTTTGTTTTCTCCCGGTCAAACAAAAAAAAAACAATTTTCTACCGATTTCACACTGTTTTTGCTAGTTAAACTCTTTTTATTTTAACTAATTTTACCAGTTAATTTATCTTTCACTGATTTCACATATTTTTTTGACCAATTTCACCTCAATTTTCATTTATTTCACATGTCTTCACAAACTTTAGATTTTTTTCACCGATTTAACCCCTTCTTCATTTATTTCACCCGTTTTTCACCGATTTTTTCAAGAATGTCACCCATATTTTCTCGATTTCATATGTATTTATCGATTTTACTGGCTCTTTTTACTACCGATTTTACCCATTTTTTCACCAACTTCACCAGCGTTCTTAACTTTCACCCGGATCGATATTACATGTTTTCATCAATTACATGGAATTTACTGTATTGATTTCACCAATTTTCATTGACTTTCACCACTTTGTTTCACTTATTTCACACGTTTTTTGCGAAAATATTTCCATGAAAATTTAAGGTAATGCATGTTCTTGGATACTCTTTATATTTTATTTCTCAAGCCAAAGAAAGATTACTTAGTTCTCTAAGTCGTAAATATTTTTTGTTCAGTCATAGATAAGATGCAATTCTATTTTAACTTTTTTTTTTTTGTAGCATTTATGATATTTAGGAGAATTTGATTTTTTATGAGTGTTGTATTGTACTAAATCTTTAAATGAAACAAATAATATTTTTTACTTAAAAACATATTGATGATACATTATATTAACATTACATATATATAATAGCAACTATTAAGAATAATAGTGTTTTTTATTTTTTTTGTGTTATAGGAGAAGAAGAATGAAATTATAAAAGTGATGTAGAGTTAATTTCTAAACTTTTGGAGTTAATGGAGGAAATAACTATAATATTAACATTACATATATATAATTTCTGTTGCGGCGGCCTGGGCCGGATGGAGTTGGTTAGGGGGATGGGGTTGGGGGGTAGGAGATGGGTTTATTTTTTTTAAAAAAAAAATTATAATTATTTTATTAATAATATATAATTTATTTTTTAATAAATATTATATATATTAATATTATTATATAAATTTTTAGATTTAATTAATATTTTATCAAATTTATGTTAAAGTATTATTTGGTCTGTTAATATTATTTATAAAATTAAATTAGTTAAATAAATATGTAAATATAATAAGTAAAATCTCTAAATTGGTCCGCACGTGTCTTATTCGAGCCAATTTTAAAATTGGACAACAATGTAGAGTAAAATTATCGTTAAATTTGAAGATGTGGGGTTATTTTTTACAACTTGAAAAGTTAGGGGTATAATTGTCAGTCAATATAAGTAATAGTATCAATTTTGCAATAAAACTTAACTGCCACATCATCGTTAACGTCCATTTTTAACGGTGGTACCAAAAGTGATTCAATTTCTTAAATTGTGGTACCAAATGTGTCGGCCTTGATTTTTATGGTATCACAAGTGAGAATAGGTATATAGTTTGGTACCTCACTTGCAATTCTCTCAATATGATTCCATGTCTAATTATACCTATTATGACGTTTTGAATATATAATTTTGTTCTTCTTCCATATCCAATTTTTGGAAAGTTAATTTTTATTTTTCCGTATGGTGTTTGATTAAGGAAAGGAAGTTACAAATTTTCTTAAAATAATTTTCCTATCAATTTTTTGGTGAGAAAATTTAAGGAAAATTCATATCTAATTATATTTTATCAATATTACTTTACAATTTGAATAAGGGGTATTTTTGTCTTCACAAAAAAAAAACTTAAATTATTCACACTTTTAGTAGTATTTAATATAAAATATAAATATAAATATAATATATATATATATAAAATATAAATAATATATAATAATAAATAATAATAAAATAAATAATAAATATAATATAATATATATATATATATATAATAGTATAGTATAGATATAGATATAGATATAATAATAATCAGTCCTTAGTATAGTCATGAATGTGTTAATAATTTCATTAATAATGTAGAAGACCATATCCTCAAAATTCGAAATAAGAAGATTAGAAAATTGATGACAAATTGGTGCTTATTGCACAAGTGATAATTGTAGGGGCAAAATAGGGGGCATTATTTAGTATGAGCAGCAAAACACACGACATCGACAATTGAAAAAGTACTAGAGCTGATGCATTACATTTGGCACAATGAAGTTCTCCATAATTAGAAACAAAAAAATGGTTACAATTATTTAAATCGATTCTTAAGAAACTAACATACATTTAAACAAAAAGTACTTGTCGATCTAAATATGCTAGAACTACAAGGATGTTATGTAGATAGATAAAAGAATCATCACTTATGCATATACAAACTATTTCAAAACAATCTTGATCACAAATTCACAATTAATCTCGTAGTATTAGGGGAAAATTAACACCATCACCTACTAAATCACTTGGACTATACAGTTCAATTTCATTGTAAAGTTGCATAAAACTACTCATTAATGAAAAACCAAATTCACTTATATATATAGAAAATAAAAAATAAAAAAGAGGTTTCAAGAATATATGAACATATCTACTCATGCCCCAATTTAAATATGAACAGTAAACAAAACAGATCATATTAAATAATTCTGTCTCAGCTACAAGTCCTAATTTTGATACAATGCCATTAAAAACTTACATGTTCAACTAGAACCGAAATAAATTTCCAGTTCTTCCCATAATGATTCCATTATAAACAATTAAAACACAATAGGGTGATAAACGAAGTGTTCTACATTTGTCCGATACAAAAGCACATACATATAATATTGCAAATAATTTTTACACAATTTCAAACCTTGGCAGAAGGATCAAGCTAACCCATAGCATATTTTTGGGTCCAGCTCCTTGCAGTTTGCTCATATTTGGCCCTGTCCGTTTTGTACATATGAGCAATTTCCGGCACCAGAGGATCATCAGGGTTTGGATCCGTCAAAAGTGAACAGATTGAGAGCAACACCTGAAAACATACTCGAGTGAGTTCACATTTTAAGTAAGAGAAAGATACAAGGATCATTCAATGAATTAGTTACAGCAAAATCGCACTTTTAGTCCCAAATGATTGGACCTTTGATTCCGCACTTAGCAAAATTGCGCTTCGAGGATATTTTAGTTACAACTTTGATTACTGGTGGTGTTATTTCAAAGTATCACAGTAAATTGCACATTTGGTCCTAATTTCTTAAAATGTTTTGCCCTTTAGGCATATCACCCTCCTTCCATCTAATTCAGGAACAAAAGTGAAAACAAAGACTATCCTATGGGACCAAGAGTGCAAAACTGGATGAAAAAAAGATAATGAGACCAAAAGTGTGATGTTGTCTATGTGGATTGTAAAATATAAGAGTGGATAGTAGATTGCTTTGTGGTCATGGTTTGTGTTGAAGTTCCGAAAGTTGAACTTGAAAATCCATTAGATATAAAGAAGAGGAACCTTGGAAATAGTCAAGGCAGGGCTCCACTGCTCCTTCAAGATATCAAGGCAAATACTGCCATTGCTGTTTATATTTGGGTGAAAAACCTTTGTTCTGAATGCAACCTGCAAAATCAACAACATTTAATAAGAAGATTTACATGTCCGCAAAAATGCGAAAAAAAATTAACATATGAAAAAAAAAAAAAAAAAAAAAAGAAGAAGCTGATATGTAGTAGCTATATGAGAGATGAAGGTTGACAAAAAAAATCTAACTTTTTGCTATATTTTTATCAAAGAAAAAGAAGAAGAAGAAGAAGAAGAAGAGCATATATAGTGCTCTGTCTTCAATTGTTTCTACTCAAACATGAGTGCAAACTTTTTCTCCTAAATGTAGCAAAATCAAGATCAAACACACTATGTGCTTTGTGACAGTCTAAACACTCATTGAGGGTCAATACTAAAGCTGATATATAGCTATGTACAAGCAAATACACGAAGCTTAGAAACATAACACTGTAACTTCTCAAGGAGAGTTACTACTAGAGCTTAGATTTGATTCTGTACAAGAACTTGGAAACGAACAAAAATGAGACTCAACCTAGATATTGTTTGTTGTAGTTTATAAGTTGGAAAATCAACATTTCCGAAGATAATGTACTCATTTCATACCTTTGGGGGTTTGAATGGATAATCAGGGGGGAAATGAATAGTGACTAAAAAAACTCCCCCTGCATAAGGACTGTCTTGAGGACCCATTATTGTTGCTTGCCAGTGAAACATATCCTCACCAACAGGTCCTATAATATCAATAATGCAGTATTAAAAGAATATCACATTTCCTTGTAGCAGTGACACAAAACACTAACATATTGGTATCACTCGTGAATTTGTCCATCAACAACAAAAGCAAAATATGCAGCAGCATAACATGTGTTTAATTGATTCTCCAATTCAAAGTCAAGAAAGCCATCCTCTATCGTGATGCAAAATTGAAATTGGTACTTGCAGATCATATGATTTAGCTCTTCTTGGAAACCTTGATATAAAAACAAGGATCTTCAACCAAAGATTACAAAATACAATCACATGAACGGATAAAATACAAGCCACACTAATTTCTCAGAGATTTTACTCAGTGTTCATGAAATAAAAGAACCACTTAAATGAACAACTAAAGAAAGAACAAAAGGTACCGGATGAACAAGAAAATAAGCATTCAATTATAACTGCAATACCAAAGTAAAATAGATTCAAGAATACACATTTTGATTTATAACAATTGAAAAATATGTTATCTAAAACCCTTTTCATATATCTTGGTCAAGTTGCAGGACCCAATAACCTCCTATGACAATTAAGCTTTTGTAAAATTACTTCTCAACATTGACAGTATCCAACTTATTTAAGAGTTTACAAAGCTTAATAATGAATAACTTTTAAGTGAAAAAGACATTTTGACAATGTTGACATAATACCAATTTATAATTCTCAGCCAAAATTTAATACACACAAAACCATATCAAAATTATCTATTTCCAAACGCTTCATTACAAAGCATCAAATCAAATTACCCCCAAATAATCCAATTCAAGATAAAGATAAAACAAACATAAAATAAAAAGTAAACGACTAACAAACTAAAACCCACAAGCTGAAATTATCAAATTCCGACGGATCAAACCTCAGGAAACACTAACAAAACCTGAAATCAAGAATCAATAAAGTTAGAAAAAAATAATCTGATGTAGTACCGGCGCTGCAAGAAGTAGGGGGATCCTTCTGCAAGTCCTTGAGCTCCTTCAAGATCCGTTTCGAAGCCATCGAATAAATCAACCAAAGAAAAACACCGATCTGTTGAATATTCTTCGTAAGAAAAAGCTATGACCAGAAAGAGAAAAATGTGAGACAAAAAAGAAATAGGAAAAATGTATTTATTTACGCGTAGAGAGAGAAAGAGGGAGAGAGAAATGTGGAGTGGGACTGACTTGAGACTTGTGATTGGGAAGAATTGAATAATTTCTTTTTCTTCTGGTTGAGCTACCCCATGGAAAAAAGTAGTAGTGTGTAGTTTCCGCTTTATTTGGATTTTATTACCAAAATACTGTATTAAAATTTCCCTATTTATTCAATTTAGCTATATCCGTCAAGCACACCATTTCTTTCATATTTCGTAGTGACTCGAAACTGTTAATAAGTGTTTAAAAATATAACTTTTAAATAATTTTATACTTGCCATTAAAATTAGTAATGTCAAATCATTACTTTATGCTAAATATTAATTTACATAAAAATATTTCAATTAACAAGTCTTGTTTTGGAAAAAAAAGAGTGTGAAATTCAAAATAGTTTTCCTATATTAGATGGTACATTTTGTTTGTCAAAACCTTCTTTCACTTGATAACAAAGAACTAATGCATGCCAAACTCAATCCAAAGTATATGTATTGTGCATGTCATCTGATTTAGTTTGGGCACGAATCACATTATTAATAGAAAAATTATTTATTCCCCCTCTTTAGATATTAAAATATGACTTTTTTCGAGACACATCGAAGATATTATGGGAATATATCTCTTAGAATGTAATTTGATCATGAGTTGGCCAATTTGTATGATTAATCGGTGTCACCAAACTTAAGCCTGTTGGTTTCTATAACCAAGTGTTCGTATCCATAAGAAAAAAATATTTTTTATTTTATTTTTGAAGTTACAGGAAAAAGAAAACCCATAATTCAATCTCCATATTTCACAGTATGACTTTTCTTCAAGAATCTACAGGCATCTATAATTTGGGGTAAATGCAAAATACTCCCCTGTGTTATGCTAAACCTGCAAGAAACTACCCTGTGAAATTTTTATTGCGCCAAACTTCCTTGTGTTTTCAAAAACCCTGCAAAAAACACCCAATTTGTAAAAAATAGGTCGTTTTGGATCGACATATTTCAAAAAATAATTTTAAAAATATATCACGTGAGGTTGTAGGGACCAACTTGAAGTATTTTAAAAATGGTTTTTTGAAATATGTCGATCAAAAACGACCTATTTTTTATAAATTGGGTGTTTCTTGCAGGGTTTTTGAAAACACAAGGAAGTTTGGCGCAATAAAAATTTCACAGGGTAGTTTCTTGCAGATTTAGCATAACACAGGGGAGTATCTTGCATTTTCCCCCTATAATTTCCCACACCAGTTCTCCAAGGAAAATGTACATCTGCTTATTACAATGGTAAATTCGACTACTTTATTGTAAACAATGTCATATCAATAGCAGATTGAGCAGATTTGGTATAGTGTTGTACAGTATAAATGCCAATACTGGCTTAAGCAAAAAAGGGCAGATTGAGAAATTAATTGCCTATAACAGATTTGACTTGTTGAAGAAAATCATGTAGGATTTTCCCTTCTTTTGGTCCTACAGCTGCGTACTTCCCTAAACTGCACATGTATTAGTGAAACAAAGAATATTTGAATCAAAAATTACCAATTGAGAATTTAAGTAGTAATTGGGAACTGAAAAATGATGCCTACCGCCAATCTTATGGCGTAAAGACATACAGCAGGCAAGCCAATGAAAAAGGTGACTGTATATTTCACATAATCAATATCTCCCGTTTCGATCCTTAGCACTAATTCTCGAACGTATACTGCGGCATACACCATAAACCACACAATCGCAGCACATAACTGCCAAATAAGTTAGTTAATTAGTTGATTAATAGTTGTGTAGATTGTTTAATCTTGATGAGAACAAAATGGCATTTAGTGAAAAATTACCTGATACATCCAAAGATCTGAGCTGCAAGCTAAAGCTATTGAAGTGAGAAACAAGAACAATAGCACCTCAGGTTTAACAAGAAACAGATGACCGAAGTACAAGAGATCAAAGCGTTCAGCCCATGCCTTATGTAATGCCCAGAAAAGGCCAAAGGCCATACACGTTCCCCGAAGTACAGCAATAACTAAGCTACACATATTAATAAGTACTTCAGACTCATGAGAGAGGAATAGAAGTTCAGTTCTCATATCAGTTTTTGTTCAGTTTCCTAAATAAGAAATCAAAACAGCGTTAAAACAAACAGCAATATCCAAGTATTTGAATAACAAAAGAAGGGTACAACTTTCCTATTACTATTATTTTCAGAGCAAATCAAAACAGCTTTAGATTGAACAAAATCTCAAACAACTTGGGTACAATTACAAAATAACTTACTTTGATTCAACACCGAGGAACCACGATAGCCAAGGACCAAAAGAAGCCCATCCAAAGAATGTAGCAGTAGCAAAGAGAAAGCTCCTCAAGGTCTGTTTCACAAGAAAGTACTTGTGAAATTTAAGAAAAAAATAAAGTCCAAGAAGATATTATAAAAAGAAATATTAAGTTCTGAATACCTCTCTCCATGATTTAACGAAACAAAACCAAACAATGCTCACAAAGGATATGAAAGGAAACAAAAAGTTTCCTACATCCCAAGTGAGACAGAGTTCATATCCAAAGGCTGAAGCTGCCAAAGTCCAACACACTGTGAAGTAAAACTGCAATTTTCAATTGGTAATTAATCAGTCAGATAAATTCACTGACAAGAACACTCAAAATCATCAAACACCAGCTGAAACGTACTGTATATATAATCATCTCAAAATTATGCAACCCATGTCAAAGAATATCCCAATATATTAGCAAAAGAAAAGTTTACGAGATGAAGCATATAATTAAAGAGAATAAGACCAAATTAACAGTTATCTAGATACTTTAGATATCAGACTCAATCTTAAAGACAACTCAACATAATAAATCATCTACATTCTACATTAACAAATTGCAGAATGATAAAATATTTCAGTTTCGCAATTAGAGAAAAAACAAACGAAATTAAACAGCTAAAATCTCAATGTGCGCACTTCATTTTTACATTCGAATTTTCTCTCTTCATCAATTTCTACTCCCTACAGATCAGGAATTTATGAAACTCAAATAATAATAATACTTAAATTTTCCGGTATTCTCAAACTCCTATAAACAACTCTCTACTCATATATCTCTAAAACAAATAACAGAACAAAAACGATACAATCACGTCAGATTCATTTCATTCATTTTGTAAAGTTACAGACATTTCCTAAGCGCTTGTGATTTTCTTAGTTTTGTTCGTTGAGAAGACAAAACACAGAATTTCTCTGGATAATATATAGGAAATCAACAAAAAAATTAAAAAAAAAAAAAAAAAGATCGTAATCGGAATACATACCCTCGTCAGATGATTGCGGATGTGCTGTGGGACTTCATTGATGTTCAGTAAGGTTTCCACCGTCCATTCCCGGTGAAAATAAGATCTCACAGCATGAATTGCACGGTTTGTCATTGTAGGGAGATTGATTGAAATTTTCGCGGTGAACAGAGACACTGAGTGAGAGAGAGGACGAACAGGTTAATATACATGCAGGAAAGTTTGTTAAAGGGTAGCAAAAGAGTTAATTGGCCCTAGGCTTAATCTTCCACTTATTTACAGCGTTTTGAGAAAGGGTATAGTGGAGTTTACAGAAACGGTGAGGGTGTTATCGGAAATTCAGAATGTGGCATTTGCGCGGGAACTAACCTCCAGAACATCGTCTTATTTGATTCTGTTAACCAATCTGTTGTACAGCACATTTATATGCAAGGCTGCTTGTAACGAGTTCAAATTAATTAGTTCACATTTTTTAATATACACTTGAGATTTCATCAGTATTTATATTGTACTTTCATTCATTGAATTTTAAATTTTGATTAGAGATATCTCTAAAATGGAGATGTGTAATGCATAATGTATGTAACTGGATTCAGAATGAGAAAAAAAAAAAAAAAAAAGGCCAGATGGTTGACAGTAGAAATCCTTGAAGTATTAATCTTTTTTTTTTTAAATAATTAATCTAATACTTTAATCTTGAATTTCAACTTGAGACTAAACCCATTATCAGACACAGTTTCAACGAGAGAGAAAGACAGATACCACAAAGTCAACAATCAAAAGGATTGTTTGGATGTACCCTGACTCGTGTCTTTTATTTTCCAGCACTAGAATAGGCATTAAACTATGGTTTGAAAAAAATAGGGGATTTGTTTTTACCAAAATTGGAGTTGGCCAAACTCTTCCAATCATAAAATAATTGTATTACTCTTGTCATTAATTATTCGTTTAGGAGTGTTGTCCAATATTAATATTTCAATTGCTAAATATAAATTTTGGGTTCGGTTTTCCCAAGAAATAGAAACGTTGTATTTTGAGAGAAACGTGTGGTTGATGATTTGTGTGTTTAAATATATGAAAATATGTTTACAACTTTACATGTATTTTCAATTTTGGATTTTGGGCTACACGTGAGACTATTAGAGTTTTTTTAGAATTTAGAAATATGAAAAATATATTGGAATTTATCTTAAATGTTGGGTATTTTAGGAACACAAATTGTCATGTATTGTTTTATGAAATATAAGCGTTTTGGAGTTTCTTGTAAAGTTGAAAATTTGCATCCAAACAGGGCTTATACGTTCCCATTTCAGTACCTCAATGGAAATGTATCATCCACTTGCAATCATCGAAGACCATATGCTACAAGAGTTGATTATGTACAGTTGCTATAAAACGAAAATGCCTATATCGGCTCAAGAAACATGACATCCTTTTGTAAGTTGTTTACTGCACAAAATGAAGCGATGAAACCATCCTCCTAGTGTCCCTGAACTGCATATCCAACGAATCAGGGCACTTGATCAGATTTTTAAACTATGTTGATAATTTAAAACTATGCTTGGAACTTGGAATTCAGTTAGGAAAGAAAAAAAAATATTTCTTTATGTTGTTCGATTTACTAAAATCCAACCACCAAACATGGCTAAAGAAGAGATTCGGAAAAATGATTGAGTGAAGCATACCATCAATCTGCCATAATGTAAGGAGACAGCATCAGTGAAGAGGGTGATAGCATGTGTCTTATCTTGTGCACTACCTCATGGCTATACATCAACACATACACCATAAAGAACACAATCCCAACTAATATCTGCCAACAAATTCATCCCAAATCTGTCAAATATTTGTCCTTTTTATTTTTATTTTTTTATTACTGGAATTGATCGAGTTTGCTCAATGTTTCCAATGCATAAACAAATAGTTTCCATGGTGTATATATATGTGGCTTCACGAAGTTACTAGATTACCTTAAACGCTTGAAGAGCTGTCTCTCTGCCGAATTCAACTGAAGCAGTATACATCCATCGAAAGACCACTATAGCAGAGAGGCACAAACCACTTAAGTAGTAGAAGTCCAGAAACATCTAAAGCCCAGAGAAGCACCCACAATTGCACTAATGACAGAACTTCAAAAGTAACAAATGAAAAGTATCAATTGCACATAGATAAGCTTTAGTTTTAAGAATTTGACTCATAGCAATTGAACAATCAAATATGAAGTAACAAATGAAAAGTATCATTTACCTTGAGGAACCAACTAAACCAAGGAATACGTAATGCCCCTCCAAAAAATGCACTAGTATACAAGAAACTTACGAGAGTTAATAAGGAAATTCTATGGAATACTTTGAGAAGTAAACTTAGTTTTTGAATACCTGGTTATTTGGGAAAATGGAATAAAGCGATACGGAGCTCACAAAACATCCAATTATAAACAATGAGCCTCCGACAATCCCAGTAAGCCTCCAATATGACCCAAAGGCTAAACTTGTGAAGGCAAAACTCAGTAACATATAAAACTATGTTATAATGAAATGGTGAATTTTATAAGAGAAAAACAAAATGTGAATATCAATCGAAAGCAACAGTTCTTATTCCAGTTAATCAGTAGCATCTAAAGAACTAAAGACAAGTTTAGGAGAATAAAATTAAGCAGAATCCGAAACAAAGGGAGAAGCAGTGACATACTATGAGAATTACAAATTAAACAACAACAATATACTGTCGAGTAAAAAAAGGGAATAATCTACCCTCAATCACAAAAATTAACAGACATTTAGCCCAAGAACTAAATCTCAATGACTGCAAGCCCAAGAACTACATATTGCAGAAGTCAGAACCAACTTATTTCTCCAATTAACACTCACAGTCCAGATCAGACTTAAACAAATTCAAATTTATAATCATATTAGGAAACAATTCAAGAATAAATAGAAAGTCAAGTTAAAAAAAACATAGAGCAATTCTAATTGTTCTGGGATTCCATGCATATCTTGATATATAATCCTCAAACTCTTTAAATATTTTCAAGAGATCTTTCCCTATAATACTTTTCAAGATATCTTTTCCAAGAAATCATAAAATCATCTAAGCAAACTAGATTCTATTTCCTTCTAGTATTACTAAAAATAATACTAATTTAGAAATCGAAATAAGGGCATGTTTGTTTGACATTTGGGAAAGTAGTTTGGGAGAGTAGTGGAGGTTTGTGAAATGAAATAATCTCGATTTGCGTAATATTGTTTGTTTGGGTATTGAGGGAGTTGTTTGAGAAATAAAGTAGGTGTAGGTTTTTTTGGAAGAGTTGGGTTGTAGGTGTAAGATGTGTAAGACTTTATATCAAATCATGTTTGTTATGTGAGATAAATTGTGTAAGAGATAGGTTACTTTATGTCAAATCAAAGTAGAGTTTGTAAATGTTTTGTTTAGAGATAAAGAAATTGTTGTTTGTTTGGCTTTTGAGAAAATAGTTTGAGAAAATTAATGGATGAAAAATTTATTTCGAAAAATAGAAAACATATTTGTTTGGCATTTCCCAAACACGAAAAAATTATGGAAAACGCCAAACAAATAGGCCCTAAGTATGCGTGACTAGGAAGATTAAAGGACGTCTATCGTGTTAAATTAATTTAATAAATAGATAACTAAACCTGGAGAGAGTATGATAAAATGTTTTAACCTTGAAATAAATTAATTTGATCTAGAATCAAAGAAGGAGAGTGCAAATGGCATGTTGGGTGGGAGAAATGTTAAAGGGCCTGTTTGTTTGGCGTTTTTCAGATTTTTTTTGTGTTTGAAAAATGCCAAACAAACATATTTTCTATTTCAGAAATAAATTTTTCATCCATTAATTTTCTCAAAATACTCTCTTAAAAGCCAAACAAACAACAATTTTCTTATCTCTAAACAAAACCTATACAAACTCTACTTTGATTTGACATAAAGTAACATATCTCTTACACAATTTATCTCACATAATAAACATGATTTGACATAAAGTCATACACATCTTACACCTACAATCCAACTCTTCCAAAAAAACCTACACCTATTTTATTTCTCAAACCACTCTCTCAAAACCCAAACAAACAACATTATGCAAATTGAGATTATTTCACAAATCTCCACTACTCTTCCAAACTACTTTCCCAAACGCCAAACAAACAGACCCTTTATCTTTATTTCATCTAGATATCAATGTATTAAAATATTAATAGGAAAATAAAATGTGTAATAATTACACATGTTCAATGATACATAATATTTTTAAAGCACTTTTCACCCACTTAGTGATACCCCTATATTAGCATCAATTTATTTGCGTTTTGTAACACTTTAAACAGTGTGGTCTGAAAAAACTTGGCATCATATTATCTTCAAAATGAATTTAATTGAAGTATATTGTTTATAAGAATTAAATAGAATTTGTACCCAAAAAAAGAAAAAGAATTAACTAGAATAAAACTATTTCACCATGTCATGTCATATCCACGTAAGATTCCATTCCAGCTTAAATCGCACGAAGACTTAGTGTAAGAGCACGCACCGCAGACGATAGCATAGTACTGTATCAGCAGTCACTCGAAACCTCATTATCCACCATATCCAATTTTAATAATCCTAAAACCCTAAAACCCTAAATTTTCCACCAAATAATTTCAAAATTCATCACGCACACCTACCAGAACTGTAAAGCAATGCAATCCCCATCTATAAACGTTTGCAAGACCTTCAATAGTAGCCTCTTCCAATATCAGCAATTCCTTGTAAATCAGACGAATTTTCAATCGATTCCAACTCGTAGATACAGTTCCTATCCCTGTATTTCGTGCAATTATAACGAAAAACGTTGTGCCAATATCGATAGAGGGAAAGTGCGAGCGAAGGGGAAGGAAAATGTTTGGAGCATGGACAACGAGATGGCGAAAATTGACAAGGAAAAGGAAAAAACGAGGAGGAGAAAAAAGAGGGGAGGAAAGAGAGTGAGGAATGTGAATAGGAAAGGTGATAGAGTAATGGTGTCTGGTTTAATGTTAATGGAAGTTGAAACAGTTTTGCAAACACAGGTATTGTTAATTAATTTCAGGTTAAGTTCATTTTGTTAATCATATTCCCTGTCCTGAATTTTTAGGTGAAATGCAATGACACCCCATCTGCTGCTTTATCTAATTGGAAAAAAAATCATAAAATAACCTCACAATTCAATAGGGGTCATTGCCTTTTTTTTGGAAGAACAAGGGGATTATTGCTACATTTTTAATCAAAAGGGGGTTATTGCCAATTTTGGAAGTTAATTGCCAAATTTTTAAGTGAATTGGGTATTTTCGCATATTATTGTGGGGTATAATTCACTTTCCCTACGAATTATGAAGAATACTCGTACTTAGAGAGAGTGAAGCACACTTCGGCTTAGGAGGGGGTAAATTATAATAAAAAAGAACACTTTGGATTTTTTGCTAATAAAAATAACATTGGGTTGCACATGGGGTGTTTTTGCATGTCTTTTATTTTGCTGTATACGACTTTTTGAATAGTGTCTGATGTCACTCTGATCATAGTTACATAGAGAACATGGCTTGATTTAAGAGGGAAAATTTTACTGTTACAGGAACCAGTTATTCGGCCTGCATGGTATACATTTGCAAGTAGTGTCAGCGGGGTATGGAAGGGAGTGGGAGCTGTGTATTCCCCCATCACGGCAGAAATGGAGCCAGTTGATATTGGTAGCAGAAATGAGAATCTATTTGACTGCTATATTGTGTCTCATATTGAGGCATTACCATCTACCTCTGGGCCCCAGATATCTCAAATACGAAGGAAAATAAATTGGGTTACACTGAATCCTCATGGTGAAGCTCAGCATGGTGGAGGTAATCTTGGAAATAAAGATCAAGATGCAACTTTTAACATGAAAGAGATATCTGACGAAAAATCAACAGGTCACATTTTGCCAAAAATTGAATCGTTTGATTTTGGAAGGAGTGATGTGATGGAAGAAGATGTCATGGGAATGGAACATGGACTTGTTTTCTTTGAGGTAGTAATCACACCATTTCAGCTGATTTTTTTAATTCTTCATATTACAGTTTCGCAGAATAAACTTTATTACTGGCTCGGAGTAATAAACTCAATGATAGAAAATGTTAATCATGAAGATTGGGATTAAAAACTGTATAAATTTCTCAGATGGAGCACTAGTAGTGATCATGGCGTATTGTATTTTGCCCATGGCATATCAACAAGATGAAATTTGAAAGGTTTAAAAATGAATTTGCAGGATGGTTCTTATTCAAGAGGTCCTGTGGATATTCCCATTGGTGAACTTGATGAGTCCGAGTATTACCTTTCTCCAACTTTCAAGTTTGAACAAGTATGATTCACTTTTGCCCTATACTTTCTTTTAAATGCTTTCAATTCATACTACAATTTTTTACATAGGTGTGCTAACTACTAAGTGTCGCTAGCTAGACATGGTTTTTCCTTTTGTATGCTTTGTAACATTTGATGAGAACACTTGAAACTATAGATGTGATACACAATAACATTTGACTTGAATACAATACTTGGAAGTTCTTGTGCATGCCAACTTTTACCATCCAATAAACTAGTGACTGAAAGGACGGAGTCCTTGTTACAAGGTGCATGAAAGTGCTAACTAATATTGTCCTGTAAGACGGTTCTGAGAATCAGATTTTTATGGTAAACAGATTAGGCTTCTTGAGAGTATCAAGAACCATTTGAGGCATGTTTCACTTCCACTCGTGTTGGTAACCCAGTTCTGTTACTACCTTGACTGTCTTCATCTCTTTATCTCTGATGAAAGCCTGCTGTCAGAAATCTAATTACTAGCGTTTGTCTAATCTTCTCATCACTTTTATGTACACCCTCTTGTTTAAAATCATTAAATTTAGCATCACCAATATACTGTAAATATGTATTTTTCCGTAAACTCCATTCCATGTAAAGCTATAGTGTTTTTTCTTTCTGGCTGAATACAAAGAGACTATAATTTATTTCATTTTCTAGTGTTTGGTTAAAGGTTGCCACAAAAGATTGCGAGTTGTTCATACTATAGAATTTAGTAAGGGTGGTTCAGATATCCAGATAATGAGGGTTGCTGTTTTTGAAGAAGAATGGGTTAGTCCATCCAGTATTCCTGACACCAGGTACATTGCTTCACCTAAAAATATTTCAGTTTTGTTTATACATTTCAAAATTTGACAAATACCTCCAAAATTTAGCCCCTATCCTTAGGTTGTGATGGGTTATTTGTTTATATAAGTTTGTACAGAAAAAGAAGATATATGGTTGCAGAGCAAGTGTCTGTTCTGTCAAAATCACTGCAAGTCTGCATTTAAAATTTGGAATGCAATGGCTTTAGAACAAATTCTAAAACCATCAAAACTTCATATTTCTGCGAGATATTATAAGTGGAACTGAAAATAGGAATTTGCAAATTGACTTGTCAAGCAGAGTCTTTCATCTTTAACCAGAAAATATGAAGTAGTAGCTCTCTGTTTCTTAGATAAATTTGCAGCTGCAAGCGCCTTCAATAAGTTTAATTTCTCAATGGCAGTGAGTTAGAGTTGGATATGAAACCATTTTCTCAAAGGCAACGAGTCCAACCATCAGAACTTACCGGTTCCTGGAAGGTATTTGAGGTAAGTGCCACACCTATATACGGTGAAGATATGACAATGGAGGAAACTGGAACCGAAACGACTCCCTATGTGTATCTCTGTACGGAGAATCTGAAAAAAAGAAACTTACCTGAAAATCTTGTCTACTTTGGAGAAGAAGAGATGCTTGACATGCAAGATGTTACCGTGTTATGGCTGCCCGGAGGTGTGACTGCATACGTAGACGTGAACAAAGATGGCATTCTTTGCATCGGTGTTGGTTGGTATTCAGATGAAGGAATCAACCTTGTCATGGAAAGGGATTATGGGTTAGATGGGAAACTTAAAGAGGTTAGATCAAAGTCTGAGATGAAGAGAAGATGGACTAATCCTCCCCCCATGTAAGTCCTTTTTGTTTTCCTTTGTGTCAGCTTTGTCCGACTAATAAAATTGATTTCTAACTTCAAATTTTGTTTCATAAAGAGGAAAATTTGAGAGAGTATAACCGGAGAGGATCTTGAATTTGAAATTACCATGAGCAGGGGTCAAATGATGTAGATAAGTACTGTAAGAAATAATTGAGCAGGGTCATATTTAGATGAAGTAATATTACTAAAATAAATAATCGATGCATGTGTTCAATACTTTAAATACATGTATTAATTGTGTTCGATATTGAATAAATATAATATAAGTCGCATGAATACATAATAAATAATGAAAACATTGTGAATTTGATTATTTTAAGTTTTTAACTTATGCTTTTACTCTAGGAAATGTCCTAATTACGTTCTTTCGTTGTATATCATTTACATAAGAATATTATGGGTTTTTTGAACTTTGCACCCCCGAAATATGGGAAATAGGCACTTTGCACCTCGAAACACAAAATTAACACTTAACACCCTCATATTAAGAATACCCCTCATTTTTTCCTGGGACAACCATGTTGTGATGTTCTTCTATATTTGCTTGCACTTGATTTTTATGGTTGTCCCATGATTTGTCTCCAATATTTCCTCACAATAGCTCCATAGTTTAATAGCTCCATAGTTTTGCATACCGTCCCATCTCCGTGCCATTGTTTAGTTTGGCAGCCCCCGTTTTTGTTAATTTGAGGGGTTTGAGTTTTTCCTAATTTGAAGGTGTTAGTGTTAATTTTGTGTTTCGGGGTGCAAAGTGCTCATTTATTGTGTTTCGGGGGTGCGAAGTGCCCATTTATTGTGTTTCGGGGGTGCAAATTGCTGAGTTATTCTTAATTCGAGGGTGCTAAGTGTTAATTCTATTTCGGGGATGCAAAGTGTCAATTTTTCATGTTTTGGGGCTGTAAAGTGCCAAAGATCTACAATAGAATTTCCTATTTTGTCCTAGACTTCGGTGGTAATTTTTGCCTGAAAATAAGAGAGGGTGTAAAGTGTCTATTTTTTCATGTTTTGGGGGTGCAAAGTGCAAAATACCCAAATATTATATATAGTTCATATATTCTTCTTTTTGCATGATAACATTTTAATTGCAAAAAAAGTCCTTTTAACTTTTACCGTCCGCAATTTTGGGATGTTTTATATTCCGTCAAGCAATTTACGTCCTTTAACTTTTATTGGTCTGTGATTTTAGGACATATTATACATCGACAAGCAATTTACGTCCTTTATCTTTTCATAGTAAGCGGTTTTAGGACACGTTTTCGTAATCTTAGACCACCGTATCATAAAAGAAAAACGGAGAAATTTAACATTATGTATTGGATCTTAAATAAATAAAAACAAAATGTTTCCCTCTTCTATAAATATTTTTTCTATATCTTTGCGCAAAGAGATGAATCTAGAACCAAAGATTTTTAAATGATTCATTTTTGGTGAAGTTAAAACCCATTAATAATTTCAGAGTGAGTTTTTTTTTTTAATAGTGAATATTGTTTATTTTTTTTGGTAAAGTTAAAGAAACATGTTGTATATTCCTTTAAAAAATGGATGAGGTGGAGGATGACGTGGCAAAGTTCACATTTAGTATTAGTTTTTTTTTTTAAATTTTAGGATACAATGAACTAAAATTGTGAAAATGTGTCTTAAAATTGCTTACTATCAAAAAATAAATGATGTAAATTGTTTGCCGAGGTATAAAATGTCTTAGAATTGTAGATCAGTAAAAGTTAAAAGACCTAAATTGTTTGTCCGAGTATAAAGTAAAATTTTAGGATACAATGGACTAAAAGTGTGAAAATGTGTCTTAAAATTGCTTACTATCAAAAAATAAATGACAAAAAAATAAATGATGTAAATTGTTTGCCGAGGTATAAAATGTCTTAGAATTGTAGATCAGTAAAAGTTAAAAGACCTAAATTGTTTGTCTGAGTATAAAGTGTCCTAAAATTGCGGACGACAAAAGTTAAAGAATGTAGGTTGCTTTCCGGAGTATAAAGTGTTCCCATTTTAAAACATTTCATTGGTTGCATTATTACAAGTTTTACTTTAATTTGCTCATCAAGTTCTATAGTATTTACAAATGTTCTGACATTTTGTTCCTATCTTTTTCTTGTGGGTGGGTTTATCGTCGTAACCTTTACGATAAATTGACCTTTGATTGGATGGGAGATGTTGTCAAATCAGATAGTTAAATTTATACTTGTATTTTATTAGTGCAAATCGTTCCATCAAGTACATGCTCTGCAGCCGATCAATGTAATTCTTACATGTGATGTGAATTGAAGATCAATGCAATTATCACATGTGAAGTAAAAATTCACATCACTCATGCACCTTACTAGGAGGGATGTGATTATTAATATTGAAAAATCTAAGACAACTTTTATTCAAACAAAGAATACTAATAATAAGCAATACAATAAAGATGGTGATCATGTACACAACCTCAAATCTCATGAACACATAACCAAACTGAAAAACCCCTTCCAAAAAAGAAAAAACGCTAATTAGACTAAAAAGGAAATTAAAAAATAGCACTGCCTCTTGCCTAGCCCATGAATCCAAGTAAAGCTCCCAAAACTACTGATAATCCAACCAACACAATGTTACCGCCACCCAAAATGTTGGTTGCACCACCGGAAGGTGGTGGTGGAGTTGTAGTACCACTTGGGGTCGGTGTTGAGGGTGTTGTTCCTGAGGGAGGAGAAGGACGGGTGCCCGACGGAGGAGACGGGGTGGTGCCCGATGGAGGAGATGGGGTGGTGCCCGATGGAGGAGACGGGGTGTTCCCGGTGGAGGTGGTGACAGTCAACCTCTGACCTTGAGAGCAGTGATTTGATCTGGGACAGATAAAGTACCTCGTACCTGTGGTGGATAGAGTGATTTGTGTGGGACTGGAAGTGTAAGTTCTTATGGGAGTCCTGGTGTTGCAGTTTTGATAATCAGCTTGACTTACTTCGGCGACCGCATGAGAACTAGTAAAGGTGAACGCTGAGGATCAAGAATAAATTAAATAGGTGAATCATTAATTGATAATAAATAGAAAGAAAAAATTAACAAGATTTCTAACTTAATTAGACCAAGTTAATTATTTGTACCTAGCTAAATCATAATTTGTAAGTCAAAGCCAATTTGTGATTGGATGGTGTGTGCAATCAAACTGGAGGAATAATTTTCTGATCTAATCTTAAAATTTCACATTTTAAGAATTACTATTTCCATGTTCACCAATTTAAACTCATCTTCGGGTATATGCAAAAATCTAAGTATGCTACAAACACGATCTAGACTAGACTAGACTAATCAAAGCATTAGCTCTATTATTATATGGTGAACCACAAAAGATCTTATATCTCAAAAAAAATACAGCCATAACAAGTAAAGGGTTCTTTATATATCTTTCTTCAATATCCACCTTGCACAATGAAAAACTTAAAACAAAATTCTACCTCTACAAATTTTGCAGCAACAACAAATTAACATCAAACTTAAACAATAGACTAATTTGTCCAAACTTCAAACTTACAAAGGATGTCACCGGTGGCAAAAGTTTCACCGCTAGCCCACGTGTCGAAATTAACGGAGGTGTCCCAGCCACTGGGACCCCCTACGGTGTGAGTCGTTTGTGCTGCTGCGTAAGAAATGAAGAGAAGAACAAGAAAAGCTATAGCTTTGGCCATTTCTATATATATATATATGTCTTACTTTTTCCTCTATGTATATATGTTGTAATAATGTACAAAATGATATTGATTTTGTGCAACTTATATAGACGTGAACATATAGAATATTTTAAAGGGAATTACAAAAAAAGTCTAATAGCAATATTCGTTTTGATGTTATCTTAAGTTAGTTTGGAAATTTCTTTGCCATGTCTGTCATGTGCATGTACCTACTACATTAATAATTAAGAATTCTTTGAATTTTTCTATGGCTTGAGCTTCATGTTTTTGAAGTATTCATTTTCAATATGAAACTGGCTCAAGATATATATTTATACATATATATGCATGCCAAAATATATAATTACGTGAAGTATTAATTATTTGAGAAATACAAATAAGTTTATTAGAGCAAAGTTTTAATTAACTTTGATCTAACCATATTCACATAGCACAAGACAAATATATTACACACTTAATATGCAGTCGAGTTGAATTCATATTATTGATTATTTTGGGGAATTAATTGTTACTAATTGCCTTTATCATACATCAAATTAAATATTTCTATTGGTTTGGTATGCTCTGGCTTCTTTCTTCTTTCTTTTTTAAATCATTTCCTCATTTACCTTTCCCTAATTCTTTTCTATCTTTCCTGGCCTTCTGTTATACTATTTCTATAATTCTTAAGAGTTGTTAATATTCGTGATGGTAGTCTGTCTGGAACAGTTGTTGGTCAACTTTATGTAATAATTTACAGGAGTGGATACAAAGTGGAACGCAACGCAAATATATATTATTGTATATATATAATAGGCGTTGATTTGTCAATTTTGTCGCCAAACCTTAACCAAATCTCAGTTAAACTAAACTTCATGTTTCAACTTTTGCTTCTTCAATGGCCTGTAGTAATTATATCAAATCATCATGATGTTGATGGACATATATAATGCACGGTTAGTGGAGTTCATATACAACAATTATATAATATATATCTTGCACATATAGTAATTTATGTGAATACATAATCAAAGATTATTCATTATATGTGACGTGGTTAGAATATGTCAATGAAATTACATATGTCAATGTATAAGTGTGGAATCATAGCTCAAATTTTACCTCCTCCATCATGAAGTCCACATAAAATTTATTTGAAACTATGTTATGTTTGGTTGCACACGACAAACAGTAAGTAATCCCACATTGTTCAAACTCCGATCAAACTAGCATAGTATTTTAAGAACTAAGGGAATGAGAGAAAACGACAAAATCGAAACCAGAAAAGTCCTTTCATTTTGATTGTTATTTTATATGTGCTAAATCATTCCACTACGTCAATTTTGGAGATTGTCAAATTCTTCAAATAGTTTCTAATTCGCAATCGTAGTTCCATTGTAGATTTCTCCTTTGTTGTATTCAACTAATTCTATTTTTGTGATACTTTAATACAATGCATAGTGTAATTGACTGTGTCCAAAAAGAAAGATAAAAAAAGGGAAATATGAAGTTGTTGAAATTGTGAGAAGATAGTGCTATGCATAAATTAGGTGTGTTCACATTCAATGAAAATAAGTACTAAATGAATCTCATATTGCAGGGAAGTAAAGATTGAGAAAAATGTTTTATTGTAATAAAAAGTAAGCTCTATTTGAAGATGAAAACAAGATTAGGTAATATGTTGACTATTTGAAATAACAACGACTATAATTAAATTACCAACTTTAGTTTGAAATAATCAACATATCACCTAACTTGTTTCCGTCATCTTATTCATTAGTTCTGGTAATTTGCTCGTTTTTATAATATATAAATATCAAATATCAACAATAATTGTTCAAGCTTATAATAATTCAGTCAAAAAATAATTATTTTTTTTTTTTTTTTTTTGGTAGAACGCATGTGAATAAAACCACGATTAAAATCTCAAAATTCTCTTATTCAGAAATATGAATTTGATATCCTCCCCAGCCAGTCAACCCAACTCAAATCCTTACTTCTTAAGGTTTTGTCGGATTGAGTCAAAAATTGCATGGTTAAGTTGATCCGCGCACTTTTCCCCTTCCAAACTTGACCCCACACAATTTTAACCCAAAAATATTATTATAAATTAATTTTACGATTTATGATTTTTGTTTTTATAAAATAATAAATATCAAATGAATTTTTAAATTAACAGAAAATGCATCGAAATTAATCTGTCTGGAAATTAGCATTGACTCAAACCACGCACCCATTGTGCCCACCCCAACCGCCGCTCACACCATGACCACCCACCTCAACCCAATCTATTTTAATTTATTGAAAAAAGGAAAAAAAAATGCTTTCAGGTCAAATTATACTTGTGGAAAATGTAAGTTGAAAACTACTGGAGTATTACAAAAGGCAAAAGCAAAGCACATCTGATTTACCTATATATCAGAAAGAGCTACATATATTTAAAAATCACCTCATAAAATAGAGCAGCAAAATAATTATTTTGGAAGAAAGCAATATTCTAAAAAATGTGGTGCTAACTCAACTAACTGTGTCTCCCAATATTCAAAACAGAACTGTAAAAAATATCTGGAGTATAAATTAATTGTTCATATGCCCCTCCCTAATAAAGTAAAAAATAATAGAATGACATGGGGTATCAAATGCAAAGACACAGATGTACATATTAGAAAAACTCCTTTTGATACAGAAACCTCTATTATTCTAGTTTACTCCTCCCGAAAGAGGAACATGATATCAACGGCAGAAGCAAGACAAGAAAACATATCATTTGCCACCCAAGGTAGGGAACTGGCTCGGATCTTCAATGGAAGGTGCTTTGAAATTGCTCCTATCACTGCCTCCATTGTAACCTCCTCTAAAACCACGCCCACGACCCCGACCACCACTGTTGTACCTCTCACCCTCAGCAGGCTTCAGAAACTCGTTGATGCTGACAGACTAAACCGTCCAAAAAAATATAATAATCAAATTTTGTTGCACACTTTGCTTTTAATATGGGAGTCGCGATATGGAAATTTTAATATGCATTTATTGTAGAATTGTACTAGGAGAAAGGAGATGTGAAATTAATCTAGTCAATGGATTCAAGAAGGTGACACGCAATCCAACCTTCATAGGCACTAACTATGGGCATCCAATTATATGTATATTTATATATACAAGAATGATACCTTTTTGGCTTTCTCTTCTTTTTCCGCTAACTCTTTCTTTCTATCCTTCTCAGAGCCCTGCAAAAAGGAATCATATTGACAATAAAAACACATAAGGGGTTCGCTACTTTGAATAATATCTTTAATAAAAGAAATATACACATTATACATGGGAAGCAAGTGGATTACCAATTTGATGAATACATCATCGTTAGCTTTCTTGTTTGCAAGTGGTTGCATGGATTGGAACTCTTTCACATCAACCTTCCTTTCCTCAGTTTTAAGAGCCTGCAGAGCCTTTCTTTTTTCCTCCAGAACCTTCTCATACTCTTCAAGTGTCATCTCCTGCAGTTTCAGGGAATGGTTATTTCACATGTCGACTCAAAGTTAAGATATTTTTCACATAAAAACTGGATAGCTAAGGAAGTAGCATCTAGACAAATCAGATGATCAATTTGTGTTGTCGATTATGACAGAGCTTTAAGTTCTAGTATGTAAACTGACAACATTCAAGTAACATCAAGAAAATTCAATTAAAATACATTTTGTTTTATAATCTCAATCAGAATAAAACACCCATACATAGAGTCGTATATATTCCTTCACCTTTTCCTCATGTTCCTTCTCTTCAACTTCATTTGTAGCAGCTTCCTTGTCTCCCTCTGCAGCAGCCTCCTCTCCTGAGGGCTTCTCAGCATTCAAACTTCTTTCACCTTCATTAACAACTTCCTCGACCACTCTAGAAAGGAGAAGGTAGTTAACAAAGCAGTCGTTTAGCATACCCAGGTGAATTCAAGATCATGTTGAACTACAGCCTAATGGCTAAGGCAACAAGGAAATACTCACTGAGCCAGTTCACCAGTCTGAGCTCCCCAGTTCCCTTGGTCAGATCCTTCTCGTTTTATCTCAGTTCTGTGCATTAAAGGAGTTTATATTGGGAAGGAATGTCAAAGAACAAAATGAAGACCAAGACATCAAAAACATGCCACACATACCCGGGCCCACTTCCACTATGCCGTTCAATTGGCCTACGAGGACGGTCATAGCCACGATCTCCTTCTTCAACTTCTCCATTGCTGTAACCACCTCGGCGACCACCACGGAAAGGACCACGAGATCCACCATAGCCACCACGCCTTTCAGAATATTTTCCGGCATCAGTTCCGTTAGATGCACTTTGATGGCCAGAAGATATTTCCCTGTTGCCATATGAATTCTCGTTGCTGGTTGAGTCCCTATAAGAACCACCACGTCCACGGCCATATACACGTCCACCGCCACGTCCACCTCGTCTAGTTTCAGATTTTGCCTCTCTAACTGCTCGAATGAACAAGAAAATAACAAGCAGAATTTAGGGTAGCCATACATTACTATAGAAACAAAATGAATTTATAAATGAAACTTAAATAACTTTCAGTTGTGACAACCTAGAAAAGACAAAAGGTAATAGATTCTCCAGATAAAAGTATGATAAGCACAAATTTGAAGTGTAGGTTCTGTAAAAGATGGTAATTAGAAAAGAAATAAAATACAAGGGTTCCAATAATTTGGTGGCAACAGCAGAATGACACTCATAACAAACACATATGTCAAGGAAACTCAAAATGCTAACTGTGCACACTGCACTGCAAATGGATGGGTTCAATTCCTAATCACGCTGTAAGTTAAATACAAGTTACGCAACAGGGTAAATATCAAATTCCCCAAGAACTACACGAAAAAAAGAATACTAAAAATGTCATAAGATCTAAGAATGCTTTAATCATAAAAGCAACCACTGAGATCTCACTAAAAACTAAAAACCTTTTGATAACCCAAGTATTGTTCAGCTTTTTCTCTAGGCACCAAAACCAACAAAATAACATGTCACTGAATAGCTCATGTAGACTATGTACAAAACCAACTTTTATGGGATGGCAGAACCAGTTAAAAACACCAAATCGCGGTCATTCATTAGCAGACATAAGTAAAAAGAGCATTTCTTAGGAACGGAACTTTGTGAGCAATGTGTAGATTATTTTGGTAGAAAAACAAAACATCCGCACACAACCCTGAAAGTAGATAAACCTCAGAAACCTCATTGCCTTCAAACATTAATATCGAGAAATGCACTTATCGTACTTCAACCAAACGATTCCAATAATCACAAATTTACTCATAAAGTGGAAATAGCATTAAATAACTAAAATACCACAATCAATAACCAAATTATTCAGAAAATATTGTTAGAGAAAAATAACTTACCAGCTTGAGCTGGGGGGAGAGGCTTGGAAGGTAGCTTAGGCTGTGCCGCCGTCTTATTCTGCGCTGCCGCCGGCTTAGCCGAGTGAGCTAGGGTTTTCTGAGCAGCAATCAGCTGCGACGGGTCCTCCGAATCATCGTCCCCCAGCAAATCGAATGGATTCATTGTCGTCATCACTCCCCCCTCAAAAGCTAACCCGTGGTTTTCAAAGAACTGACGTAAAAAATCCTAATCTAACTTTTTAGTCATTGTTAATATTGATAAAATTAACAGATCTATAAATGGCAGATGATAGTAACAGAGGAAAGAGAGTAGGGTTTGATGAAAACCCTAGCCGCAAAGCACAGAACAGTGTGTGTGTATGTGCAAGTAAAATAAGGAGAGTGCGAAATTCGTGAATTTATTGCGGTTCGTTCTGTGGAACTCGTGTCCGTACATTAAGATTAGGGCGGTTGATAATGCCAAAGCAGACTTCCTACTGCCAGAACAGATATTGTTTTAATCTCATTTCTGTCCTCCAGGTCAATTCGCAGGAAGGCAAAAGAATAATCCTAACATCCAATTTAGCAACAAAACCGAAAATTCAGTAATTGCGGGCTGGCAATTGTTTTTTTCTATACGTAATGTGTTACATTTGTATTTTTTTTTAGCAAAAGACAAAAACACCCCTTATACTTTGTCTAACTCTCAAAAAAAATTTGTATTATTTTAACTCCCAAAGAATCCCTTGTGATCTCAAATAAGTGTCAAATATACCCCAAAAAAAGAAAGTGTGTTTCAAACGCCAAAATTGCAAGTATTTGTTTACATTTTACTTTTGATATGACAATTTTGCCCTTGACATCGAAAGACAAAAATACCCCCTATGCTTTATCTAGCTCCCAAAAGACCCCTCATATGTCATTTTAAATCCTCAAAATCCCCCTGTGTTTGATTTTAAATACCACACTCAACCCAAGTAGTATATACATAATTTTTAAAAAAACAAACACATAGGGGTAATCTTGTCATTCCACCAAAAGTCAAAAATAAAATTATAAGTATATACTACTTGGGTCGAGTGTGGTATTTAAAATCGAACACATAGAGATTTTTAAAAGTTAAAATAACACAGAAGGTATTTTGGGAGTTAGACAAAGCATAGGGATTTTTGTCTTTTGCTCTTTGTTTTTTCTTCTTTTTTTTAACTACACTATGTCATTAAAAAGGATATCATTATTGCATACAAATTATTGATGCTTTATGAATATAAATATAAATAAATAAATTAGTGCTTTCTTTACTATTTATCTGGTACAATTAATGTTTTATTTTGTTGTCCTCAATTTCGATAAAAGCTAATATGTTGACTCATCATCTTGCAATTAAAATTGTTAATTGAATCGGACTTCTTCGAGTCCCAATGGCTTTTGAGTCAATATTTACTTTTAGACCCAATTAATTTATGAGTTGAGTGTGAGCTTAATTAGGCTCAACCCGAATAAAACCCAACTTGTGAAAATGCTTGAATAATTTCATATATCACATAAGATAAGTTTTTATTTGAGGCATAATGAGGATTGAAGGTATTTCTTTCTTATCTTTATATATTTAATAGTTGTTTGCAAGTATACTATGAATGAGTTCGGCTTAGAGATTCAAAAAATAATTATAGGATAATTAATTTTACGAAAATGAATTTTGGCAATAATTGATTATAATAAAAAAATTAATTATAGAATAATTGTTTTTGTATAATAGCTTTTGCAAAAGTAACAATTTATTAGCTTCTAAAATAAATTGATTTTACCTTCTGAAAATCACAAAAATGATTATGACATTGGGGGCCAAACAATAATGAAATCACGATTGGTCAAAAGTTATTTTTATAATTGAGGCCAAACATTTTAAAAATCGCAACAAAGATCTAGAAGTGCTCCCACCGATGAGTCAAGCTCACCCTATATATTAGGGGTGGGCACGGGACGGGTTTGGGGTTGGGGTTAGAGATATGGGTATAGTAATTTCGGGATTGACACATTTTATCCCAAACACGCCCCGTAGTAATTTGGGTACCCGAATTATTGCGGTACGGAACGGGATTGCGGATTCCATATTTTTTAAACCATCAATTATTCACGCACCTATCAAAGTTAAATTACAATATTTCATACGTAATAGACTACTACTAGTAGTAGTAGTAATTTAATTTGTAGAGCAAAAAAAAAACCAAAAAAAACCAAAAAAAACCAAAAAAAAATTATTGTAAGACGTAGTGACCATGAGAGTTTTTAAAACTTAGGCAAACTTAATGATTAAATAACCAGTTTAAGCTTTAAAGGAATATTCGGTAAGTAAAAAAGTTCCTTATTAGATGAGTTTAATTAATTAATGTATAAGTGTATAATTATTTAATAATAATAAAAAGATATAGATGGGTTCATGTATTCGGGGTTGGAGAGGTTAATCCCAAAACCCGAAAAAATACTCGTCCCGTTCGAGTATTTTTGAAACGGGACGGGTAGGATTTTGGTTACCCGAACCCAACGCCCATCCCTGCTATATATTGATAAATGACATTATTTGGGGACTATAGTTAAGATGCTCAAAATTGCGATTGCAATTCTAACACTATTTAAATGAACTTTGAACGAATTTGGCTTAGCGATTAAAAAAATAATTCTACAAAATTGATTTTACCATAAGTAATTATGAACATAATTGATTATAATAAACCTTAATTATAGAATAATTACTTTTGTATAATTGTTTTTGCCCCAAATGCCAAAAGTAACATTTTTGTTATTTCTTAAAGAAGTTGAACTTTTGTTTCGAAGATTCCAAAAGTGAATGTGATAGGAGAGATCAAACACCGCAAAAATTACAACACCCAAAGTCAGTTTGATTTTAGGGGCCAAACACTCCAAAATTACGATAGATATAATGGCTTTTGAAAGCTTTCATCACTATGCCAAACTCACCGTTAATTTTATATTGTTCTAAATTGTACAATATAAACAAACTGAAGATGTTCTAAAATTGAGAATTTTGATCTTTTTACTATTGCTATAATTTTATAAAATAAAAATATATATTTTTTTTTTAAATTATTCTATAAGGTAATATATTTTTGAAATGAACTGATTAAAAAAGATTTTTGAAATTAATTGAATAAAAAAGATTTTTGTAAACCAAAAATAACTAATTGGAATTGTTTGATAGAAAATATTTTCTTGAAATTTAATGATTAAATTTTTTTTTTTTGAAATTGCCGCTGACCAAAAAGAACTCACCCACATTGCCATCTACAATTCATTCAGGATAAACCCTCTTCAGTTCAGCCCCCCATCAAAGCAGAGATTCTAAAACCACCCATAGAAACACTACCACAGAGAATGGCGATACTGACACTGCCATTGGTGACATCTATTCTGAAGAAATCGCCAAACAAATACAAGTCTAATCTCTCCTCCTTTTTCACTACAGGCCGCACGTTTAATCCCAGCGCACCTCTCATTTTCCGGCCAAGACGACTTTCCTCCGCCGCAGCAAACATTTCTTCTTCATTATCCACCTCTGCCGAGCCGAACAACAAGAAGTCATCTTCATCATCATCTTCTCTACTCACTTTTCAACAAGCCATTCAGCGCCTCCAGGTGTTCTGTTTTTAGCGCATTCATTGCCCACTTTATGCGTTATTGTTGCCTTTTAGGTTCACAGTGGTTAGATAACTAGGAGTACAAAAAATACCTACCTGTTTGGGACAACTGATGTTTTTTCTTATGTTTAATCGAGATACCGGTTTGAACTTTAAGGAAAGTCAGAAGTTAGTTGTAATTTTAGCCCTAGTAGTACATCGAGTTAGAATTGTACAGAATTTTTGAATTGGACTAGTGACTAAGTGTAAACATCACGAATATAATGGTAGAACAATGTGAATTTTGGAAGCTAATCTGGATATTATTGAAAGATTTGGGGTCTGTAGATACATTAACTTTGTTGTGTATGTTTTGTTGAAATTGGATAGAGTAGAACTATATATAAAAAAATGGAAAAATTAATTTCCTGCATAATATGGACTTATTATTGTTTTATGTCAAGTGCAATCTTGTGTAAGTTGGACAAGGAACAAAAAATCGGAGAAACTTGGACATTTCTACAGTGTATGTATTAACTATGAATGTGATTTTTTTTTTAATTTGAATGTAGATGTCCATTTGGTACGTCTATTGGTCCGTGATTTGATCTTGACTTTCCATTTGTGCAGGAGTATTGGGCTTCTGTGGGATGTGCCGTTATGCAATGCAGCAATACCGAGGTAATTGGGATCTCAGCTTTTCTCCTTCCTGAACAAAGCCAAAAAGATTTACCCCTGAAGTTATCTATGAAATTTGAAGAAGTGAAAGCTTTGGTTTTGTTAACATTTTTAACCTTAGAGTGATGGTTAATGTCACACCGTTATTTCAAGTGGAAAGGTAAATTTGAACATTATTTGTGGACATCTTGGAAATGTACAAAAAAATTATATGGTGGACTAGGTGAGTAATTAATTTCAACTTAATAGGAATTTCGTCTTTACCTATGACAAAGGTGATTTCTGTTTGTATTCAAACAATAAAACCATAGTAGATCCTTTTTGGTTTCTTCTTTGGATTTTGTTTGGTGTTTCTTTAGATACTCTATTCTGTTACCCAATTCTCCTTCTGGTCAGCTATACTTTACACCTTTTACCATCCGTTTTCATACTCTACGTAGATGGTGAAGATTTTTGTCTTTATGAATATTTAAAGTATATTGTGCACCACTTTGTTGCTGGTAGCAATGAATTCTGTTCTAAGAAAGCATTTATGACCTTTTCCGTTCTTGTTTTGAGCTTATGTATCATCTTAATCTTTATTTTTTGCTCATCTGAAATCTTATCTTTCTCTCTGACTTTTCGTAGACATAATTGAGCTGGATTCCTGTCAGCATCTTGTTTAATTTCTTGATGTCTTGATCATGTTGAGCAGGTTGGTGCTGGGACTATGAATCCTCTCACATACTTAAGGGTGCTTGGTCCAGAACCGTGGAATGTTGCGTGAGTATGCTTTTGACCCTACATGAAATTCATATGCTTTCTCTCTCTCTCTCTCTCTATCTGTGTGTGTGTGTGTCTGTCTTTGTGTGTGCGCGCGTGCGTATGTCTCCCAATATGTTCCCTTTTAAGGGGGTGGGTGGGATTATTTTATCAATGAAAAAGTTTCCAAACTAGCTTATAACGAGATATGGTATTCAAAGGAGTAAAGGAGCAAACTTTGGATTGTTGATTATTGGAGACAAAATGAGGAAGATTTTCAGATCATATGATTCAAATCCGATGCAATTGGGATGAATATTGGGTATGTAACGCTAATATAATTTTTTTGAATGAATTCCTAAAAGCAAAAACGCAAGGGGACAGATTAAATTTCAGATGAAATAAGAGAAGATGTGAGTAGGATCTAAAGAATACCCGGAATTACTGCACGCTAACCTTCTCATATATTCTTTTGGCTGTGGTAAATGATCTTAGATTCTGGACAGCTACGTGGTTGTTTAATTCTAAGCTCTTTAGAGGCTCCCATTCTTTCTACTACTTACGGACAGGCTAGCTTCGTGGTATTGTTTTTTCTGTTATGTTTAATTTGTGCTGCTTTTCTTCTTTGTGCAGCCTCTGCACCTTGACCTTGTATTTTGTTTGTATTAATACAAGTGGTGTGTTGTTTCCCAAAAAAAAAAAATATATCAAGACATGTGATCCTCGTTTTTTATAAATGGTCCTTTCAGTCTCGTAATGAGATTGCTGACGTGGTAATTTCTGGTGGAAGGTATGTAGAACCTAGTATCCGGCCTGATGATAGTCGTTATGGTGAGAACCCGAACAGACTTCAAAGACACACCCAATTCCAGGTAAACTTCTAACTCATCTATTGTTGGAGTTAATTGATTGTTAAAACTCTTTGAAGTATGAACCTTGCAAGGGTTATGTTGGTTTTTCAATATCCTGATATTTACTTTGCAGTGGTTGCCTGAAATTTATCTCAGGTGATATTGAAGCCTGATCCTGGGAATTCACAAGACTTGTTTATTCGGAGCTTATCAGCCATAGGTCATTGTTATTGTCATTGTATCAGCATTTGAAGATCTTTCTTCTAGTACAATTTATTTAATTTGTAGTTTCATCTAACCTCCCTAACCCTAACCTGTTCATATTATAAAATGTTGTGTATTCAATCTGCAAGTGCGTGGATCTGCTTCTTCCTTAAAATACAGAACACAATTCATTAATGCTGTAGGATGTAGCTTTAACAAACAGATTGACATAAATCTTAACTTACTAGATTGGCACTTAAGAGTCATTTCTTAGTGTTCATTACCTTTTTAGAAGGGGGAGCATAACAACTGTCTAGTTGAGGGAAGTACCGAGATGTGGTCTATATGACAATCTGTAGGTCAATGGTAGTGGGATGTGGTCTTTGAGAAGAAACAGAGATGATGCAGAACAATGACAATTATGAAACAAGCCAATTAACACGATGAAGTATAACTGATAACTGGTAGCTGTTGTTGATACAAGAAAGCTACGATGGGAACCTTTCTTTAGAAATTACTTCTTCTTAATTGATCCCCACAATCCACACTGATTGGTGTGTAAAACAAGATGAGTGTATGTAATTAGTCCCATGTAGTGTTATGTTGGCTTCTTTTAAGAGTAACATTTAAAATTCCAGACTGGACTTAACCAAATACAAAGAGTTTTGTGATCTAGGCAAGAGATTTAGTAGGTTTATGAATATTAGTAACATAAATTTTCACTTTAATGGTTGCCAGGTATCAATGTTAAAGACCATGACATCCGTTTTGTTGAGGACAACTGGGAGAGTCCGGTATGTGGAAGAATACCTAGAATTCTTACCTTCTCTTTATGTTTTATGTTTTGTGCTTTGTTGCGTGCTTGATTAGCTTACAGTTAGAGCTATTGTCACCACTCCACTATCACCCAAATATGAGTTTCACATGGTTTAACTAACATTTCTCGTGTTTGATTACTGGTAGGTGTTAGGTGCCTGGGGATTGGGCTGGGAAATTTGGATGGATGGGATGGAGATTACACAATTCACTTACTTCCAGCAGGTCCTCTTAATCTATCCATATGCAAATAATTCTAAATTTCAAGGTTTATGTTATATTTCCAATGTAAAAATTTTATTGGCTTTAATCATCATCTTCTGTTCCAATTCTTTGATTTCTTTCTCATTCCAGGCTGGAAGTCTTCAATTGATGCCTGTTTCAGTTGAGATCACCTATGGTCTTGAACGAATCCTTATGTTGCTTCAGGTTCCTCATCAATCAGTAGTTATTCTCTCTTATGTTGTATGCTCTTAGACATGCTTACCTGAGGTTTCTTTGAATTTATTTTCAGGGAGTTGATCATTTCAAGAAAATACAATATGCTGATGGGATAACATATGGAGAGCTTTTTCTGGAAAATGAGTTAATAAGCTGATTAAAATATATATTTTGACAATGAATTAATATCCCACTTTGTGGAAATTATATTTTTCTTTCAATAACATGCAATCAGCAATTCTGGCCTATAAATAGGAGAACAATCACATGTTTCTATGATTTCACCAGATTACAACATTTTATCATATGCTATTTCTGAAGTCACAGTCTATCATTATATGTGATCTGGCCTTTCTTTCTATTTTTTTACCATGTTTGGAAATATCGGTGGGGCACGCTCGGACACATTGAGTACATCCTATACATGTATCATAAATCTTTACTGAGCGTGACATTGGATCTATCCATTTTTGAACGTCATAAATTTCAACACCTGGTAAAGAGTATCCAGATGATACATTGTTAAAGTTGCTACTCTGTACTTTCAAGGAATCATAACATTATAGCCTCATTAATTGACATATTTGAGTTGCATTTTAGGGTTATGGGGAGTGATAACACAATGTTCCAAGTTACCTGATATTTGTAGTTTTGAACTGATGAATATATATGCTGACCATCCAACTTGTTTTTTGTTCTTGTCTAAGACTATTGGATTAGGGTGGCAGTAAAACATCTAGCTTGACATGGGAAAAGCTTTTTATTGGGAATTTTATGGTGTATTAGCTTTTAATGCATGAACTATTTGTATTATAAATTTAAAACAATGAAACAAATAACAAAAAAAATTGATTTCACATATATGTAAAGAGATAGAATGGAAAAGTTACTTTGATTTATTGGTTTAGTGTTGAATGAGTTCATCATGTTCTCTTGATATAACTCTTTTCTATGGAAACAAGTCTTGAAGGACATTATTCGAATTGTTCAGTTTGGGCAGCTGGAAGTCATCCGACATGTTAGTTAAGTCTCTGCCTTATTAATGACAGCACAAAGCCAAGTTTGTCTCCTTGCCATGCTTCCAGCCGTTATGTGTTTATAAAGTCTCTGTTATATCCTGAAAACAATTTCAGCTTCCCCACAGTATTATGCATTGCATACCATCTTTTTTCCTTGCAAAACAAGAATGATTATTTTCATAATCTGTTTCAGGAAGGAAATGAGTGCATATTATTTGGAGCATGCCAGCGTAGATCACATACATAATCATTTTGATCTCTTTGAGGCTGAAGCTCGTCGTTTGCTTGATTCAGGCCTTGCAATTCCTGCGTAATTACTTTATCTTATTCCACTTTTTATTACCATGTAATCTGATGTTGTATACTGTTTTAGTTGACTTGCATCTGTATATTTTTATGTCACGTTAGGTATGATCAGCTTTTAAAGACATCTCATGCTTTCAATGTATTGGATTCTAGAGGATTTGTTGGGGTAACAGAACGCGCTCGTTATTTTGGTCGTATGCGCAGGTTTGTGGTCCTCCTTTGCTATTGTATAATGTTGATGCAAGTGCAGTCTTAAAATTATCCCTTATATTTTGTCCATTTCGAGTTCAGAAATCCATTATTTCCTGAGTGCACATGACTTCTCGAGATTTTCTTGAACATGTGAACACGCTCAAGTCTTCTCAAGATACTCAGTTTTGCCTTTTGACTTAATTAGTGCCACCATATCTGTAATTATTGAAAACCAATTTGTCCAGTTTTCAGCTGCATAGAGGCCTGGGTATTCTTTCCAATGTGATAATAAGCTAAAAATTATGAGCAAAATGTTTTCCTCCCTCCTTGCAGTATCGCCCGCCAATGTGCACAGCTTTGGTTGAAGACAAGGGAGTCTCTTGGGCACCCTTTGGGGGTGACTTCTCATCGTGATCACCTTGTCATTCAGAAAGAAGACCTAGAGAAAGCAGCAAAAAAGGTTTACTTTTGTTGCATTATTTTTATATATGTCATTCTGAACTTCTTGTATATGTCAGTTCTCTTAGGCAAACTGAAGATTTATTTACATTTCTCTGTTCTCTTTTCTTTTATTTTTGAAACTTGGGACAGTTTTGTAATTCAAGGAATGTGAAGATATGTTCATAATTCATAACAGACAGAAAAAAAAGGAATGATATTTTTTTTACCTTAATCATGGTTACATGAGCTGATTTGTCAACTTTTCTTTTTTCCCCCTTTTATGAATGTCTGAAAGAAATGATGGTTTGCTATTTGGCCCAATAGATATTTTTAATATCTACTGGTTACTCTTGTAGAATGTCAGATTAGCTATATGCAGAATTCAAAAGTAATTCCAGAAAAAATTGAAAGTATTCCTTACCTTAATAAAATATGAAAGTACTTATAGATATTTACCAAAAATTTAAAATGTAACATGACAATTTGACTCTTTCAATTTTCTAATGGGTCTCTAGTTTTTTCAATCTTGATTTTGTGTGTGTGTGTGTGTGTGTGTTTTGGTTGTTGGTAAACTGATAATATGTTTTTCATTTCATGCAGGTGTCTCCCGGACCACGTACTTTTATTCTTGAAATTGGAACAGAGGAGTTGCCGCCAAATGATGTGGTTAATGCTTGCAAACAAGTAATTTTGTTATTCTTTTCCATATTCTTTTGTAGTTCAAAAACTCATTGCACTGAATTTAATTTTTCATCAAGCCATGACTCGTGCAGCATTTGTTGATTCTGATTGTTGATTTCATTCATGGTTCTCGGAAAGAGTTCTCGAAGTAGTTCAATTGTGTGATTATTATGCTGTGCTGATTATTGCAGCTCAAAGATCTAGTTAAGCAGTTGCTGGAAAAACAAAGGTTGAGTCATGGAGATGTGCAAACATATGGCACACCACGTAGGCTTGTGGTATGTCAAATGTCGTCTTGATATTTTTCTTAATTTTGCCTGATTTTATTAGCTTCACTGTCCATTTGATCTAAATCGGCTTACTTAATATGGAATTGCACATTAATCTCTCATCACTACATTTTTCGTTACAATTTAAGAGCTCAAGCTACAAAGACATTCATTTAACATAGAAAAGTGCTTCTTCTGTTCCTTTTTTAAGTAAATGTGTTGTTTTATTTGCTGAATTCCAGAATTATAAGTATCTTTGTGGCTATAAATTAAGGGTACGTTTTGTTGGATTTACAAGCCCTTACAACAATTTTACAAGACGGACGTTCAATGCTCTTGTAACTACTTGTTCCTTGTATCTGATTTGTGAACTAAAGATTTATTTTTATTGCACAGATGATAAATTATGGTAAAATATCTTGTTGGTCATATTTCACTCTCCTCATATAGCTTATGATTTGCAGGTTTGTGTTGATAGCCTCTCTGATAAGCAGGTAGCAAATCAGGTTGAGGTTCGGGGACCTCCAGCATCAAAGGCATTTGATCAGCAAGGAAATCCTACCAAGGTCGTTCCTTCCCCCCACCCCCCTCTGGGTTATCAATTGATATTTTTGAACTAAATTATGGAGAACGTAAAGCATATGAGTTGAAGCTTTTGGTATGAGCTATGTGCTTGAATTAGATAGATGAGTCAGATAAATGATCTTGGTACATAGGCCTATGGTATGCAATTTGGTTAAGGAATTGCATTTCCTGGCAATTGATTTTACTTTTCTTTTGTCTTGCATTTTCTTTACACTACTGAAAATATTAACCTCATGTTATCCGGTTAAGCAAACATAGATTTTCTATTTTCACTCTTCTGTGTCATCGTCCCTTTCATTCTTCCATAATGGCTCCATTCGTTTTAATTACTTCAATCCATGTGGTTTTATTATTTACTTATTCTTCTAGGTTTACAGTCTGCATTATTTTGACCACTTTCCCAAACAAAGCTATCTTTGTAGAATATACCACACCATGGCACTTGCTATCCCCCATTTTCATCTTCATTCAACCCAACTTTCACCAACTAAAATTTACTTGTTTATACATCATCATTCCTTTATTTCTGGCAAGTGCGTCTTTACATATTCAGGACTCATCTATGCACAAACGGGTGCATGCAATGATCATTTTGAAGTGCTATTGTTACCCAGCCTTCTTTGAAGCTATGTCTTATTCTTTTAACATCTCCAATGACATATTTGATGATGTCCTATGTGAATGGATATTCAGAGATAAATGGGGTGGTGGACTCTTTGATATCTCGCATTTTTCTTGTTCTATCAATTATGGTTGCTTACTCAAGCCAATTTTCAGGCTGCTGAAGGTTTTTGCCGCAGGAATGGAGTGCCTTTAAGCTCCTCGTACAGGAAGGTCGAAGGTATATCAGTCTGGGCATGTCCCAATCTTATATTTATTTTTATTTTTTATTTCACTATTTTCATGCTAGACATTTCTGTTTCTCGTTGTTATGTTTATTAGTGGTCAATATTTATTAATAAATGTACCTTCCTACGTATTTGACATTGTCATTCTTAATATGTTGCTTTCCTCTAACTTTTAACAGCTGGAAAGGCACTTGAGATATCTAGCTTGGCATTAACTACCATGCTTGCGATTTGCTAAGTATACATAGCTAATAGTCTTATATAATTTTTGATTTTTTTGTTTTGTTTTGTTTAGTAGGTCTATAGTACTACAAGTGTGTATCAAGAGCTATAGTAGGTCTATAGTGTTTTGGTGAATATACAAATATATTGACGACTATTAATTTTTTGCTTTAATGCTTTATATTCACCCCTAGCTAGGTTGATGCGAAACTCAAATTAACTAATTAGCTGAAATTACGAAATTACATAAAGGAGGGAGAATTAAATAGAAAGTTAAATACTTCTTACAAGTTTCCAATGAAGCTTAGCAAAATGAAAATATCATATTTGATCGAAGGGCTTTAAAGTCCCCCTGGCTTCTTCTCTTTCTTCCAAATCACTTTTGATATTATTATACGAGTTAATGGAAGTTACTCTGCAGTTAAATTTAAAATGTTATTTGGCTTTCAGAGGATAGAAGGGATGTTATTTAGTTTTTTACTATCTCAAGGAGATTTGTCTACCTTCTCATTTGTATTTTTGACTGGTTATTATTCTCAATATTTTCAGGTAAAATGGAGTATATATGTGTTCTTTCAGTGGAGTCATCACGGCTTGCTTTGGAGGTATCCGTCTCATTTTTCTGCTTGTATTCTTATGTTGCCCGAGACATCTTGTCAAAACGAATAAGGAAAGAAAGATAAATAATTTCTTATACGTCATCTCCTTTTGTTAGTTGCACTATAAGCTTGGCATAGCCGAATGAGCTTAAGACATTTTATGGATCTTACTCATTTAATTCATGTCAATGCCCATGGTGCCCGGCATACTCCTATACAGGCCAACATGGCTGCTTATTGTTATACACGAGCATCAATTTGTGGCACGTTATACCTAAAAGCAAATGTTAGATCTATTTCTGACATGCTTACCAATCAGTTTGTAACTGAGTACATTCTTGGTCTGAATGTTACATTCTACTATTCAGATAAAAATTACCTATATTTTTTACTCTGTTAATTGTCTTGCACAGGTTTTATCTGAAGAGTTACCTGGGATGCTAGGTAAAATATCATTTCCAAAGTCAATGCGGTGGAATTCCGAGGTTTGTTCTTCTCTGTCAGTGGAACTTATATTTCTTAGGCTAATTTTTTATGTTCTTTGGTGTGTTTGACACTCTGAAAGCTGATTTTGGGGTAAATTTCTTAGTTCATATAATGGGTTGTCAAGTTTTTACTTTATCAAGTGGTCCAACGTAACTCATGGTAGTAGTATGTCATGTATCTGAACAATATAAAACTAGGTCTTCTTGCTTTGTGCCTTTAAAGTTCTTTTGAATAGATAGCCTGCATTGGTTTCTTCATATAGCCCATACTAAGAGTTTCAATTCACAATGAATTTTTTGCTGAACTCGTATGTATTTGTTTATTTCTTTCGTGCAAAAATTGCTTTTCAGTTTCATCCCTCATAAGGGGTTTAATCTAGATTATTATTTGCTAGTTGTAAAGTTGAAAATTCTTTTTCCTTATCTTTACTGCCTTTTGCAATTGGGTAAAATTTTCATTGTCAATTATCTACTTAATTTTCTTAAACCTTTTGATATCATGTGCTCCTGTCATTGTTGCCATACTAATTGCTGAAAAGCTGAGCTGTTTTTGTATTACAGGTCATTTTTAGTAGACCCATCCGATGGTTATTGGCACTACATGGTGACATTATCATTCCCTTTACATTCGCTGGTGTTCTAAGGTTAGTTTAAATGGCTTACATCTGATCTGTCAAATTTGTCCTTGTATGAGACTAAAGCATGCTGAAGCAAAATAGGCGATGCAAATTGAAACAAAAAGTCTAAGGACAAGGAAAACATGGCTAAACAGTTAAAATATGGAAAACCAAGTCTTTAAGTCAGATGATAATTCAAAGATGTGCGAACACGACAACGAAGATGGTTATCTTTTCTCCACGCTTAGGAGGTGAAACACCTGTTAATTAGCTGAACAAGAATCTAATGATGTATAAGGTGACATGTCGGACGATGTTGACATTCAAGTTCCATTGTGTAGTTTTTCACTATGCCCATCTTGAGGAATGTGTTTGAACAAATTAGTTACTGTGTTTTTCTTACAATTTCACTTTTAGATTCATTTTCTATATATAACAGTGAAAAGTCAGACTTATCCAATGTCTAAAAACTAGTAAGAAATATTTATATTATGCACAACTTCAACTCGTCTTTTATTGATGCTATAACGAAGTATTAGCACCAACAGTCAGAATTATTGGTTGTAGATTGCATCCTAAGGGGATTTTAATCCGAAGCAGTGTATGTATCTTTATCATGGATTGGTGACTTGGTGCTAATATTCCTCCTTGTCCTCTCATCATTATACATAACATCTATAGAAAACGACTAGAATCTATACATCCTACAGATTTCTCTAACTAGTTTTTAGTATATAAGTAATGAGTCTAATTTTTTGAATTTTATATACAAAATTAGAATCTGAAAAGGAGGTTGCTTGAGCTACACATTAACTCAGTTACAACACAATAAAAGTTATGTTCAAATATATTTCAATTGATCAAAAAGCACATAGTAAAAACTACATTATCGGGACTTGATTGTCAACATCTTGCTACCTGTCACCTTTGCTCATCTTTGAAATTTCATTTTGACCCAAGGACCTGGTTTTCATCTAGCTGTTATTAGGGCTGTTTTTTCTGTCCTTAGACTTGTTGTTTCCTAGAAATTGATATGTCAACGCTCCTGCATATTTTGAATTTTCTAGTAAACATGTACAGGTATTCAAGTGTTAAACAAACATAGCATTATATTAAAATTGATGAAATGCTAAAATAACTTAGATTACAGCTAGGCATTCAAACTTTTTGATTTGTGATGCAGTTTTAGAAATATTATTATTTACTTACAGAATAAACTATCAGTATGGAAGTGTTGATTTGATCGCAAAACAGTTTAAGTTTTCATCTTTTAATTATTTATTTATGTTGAATGGTATAGCCATTATTAAAGCATTTTTACTTTTTTGATGTGAAACTCTGTAATAAAGGAATAACAATAAGATGACCTCACTAGAAATACACAAATCTGGATATTGCTTAATCAGGAGCTGCACAAAAAAATCGGTCTTCCAGTCGTTATCACAATTTTTATTTTTGGTTAGCGTTTGATAGAACATCTGACTGCTTATGGTTCTGAAGTTAAATCCTGCCTGTTTGGCTACTTATAACTGACTGCAAGAGTATTTTTTTTAACTCTCGTTATGGTTATTTTGGCGTGTTCTCTTTTCTGAACTGGGGTTGGGTTTGAAGGATTACATAGCTATTCTGAATACATTATTATAATTGTTCTGTTCGACAACAGGCCTATATATTTAGGATATTTGATATTTGCTTCTGAGGCTTTAGTTTGAGATCTTGGAATCATATCATTTATTCTAATACATATTCTCGCTCATAGTTCTTATAATTTTTTCTATAACAGTGAAGATGTTTCTCATGGGCTTCGAAACACTGAGTTAGCTAATGTGAAGGTATGTTGTGAACTCATAAACATAATACTCATTTTAATTTCCATCATCTTTTTCTTAATCAGTATAAAAATTTGTTTAATGCAAAAAACAAACAGCTTTGTGAAAAACCGTGAAAAACCATAGAAAACATTTGTTTCACTTCTGATGTTGAGGGATCTATATCACATTGCTTTGCTGTTCTTGCTGCAAAGATTGGTGCAAATGTTTTAGTAAGAGATGTGGCTAATGCAAAAAAACCAAGCTGTGTGAAAAACCATAAAACACATTTGTTTCACTTCTGATGTTATTTGTACCCCTTCTTGTGGGATCTATATCACATTGCTTTGCTGTTCTTGCTGCAAATGTCGTGGGATCTATGTCACATTGCCTTGATGTTTGCTGCGAATGTTCTCCATCAGAACTTTTATAATACCTATTTTGTATAGTTCATAACTTCAGGGGATTAAAGGTTTTCATTATTGATTTGTGCCACAATTTTGTTTACACACATCCTATATTTAGAAAATGCAATTTCTGGTTGACTTCTAATCCTTGCCATACTTCTTTGCTGGCCCAATGCCAGTTCATGCTGGAACTTCAGAAGTCATCTCTGAAGTAATAGCTTTTGTCCTCTGCCATTTGCCAGCTAATCCAGGCTAAAGAGATTTAGATTCCATTGTGTTTCTTTCTTATTCACCTAATAGCAAATTTCCATGCTATTGATCAAATAGCGGTCCTGCTTGTAAAAATCATTATGCCTTTTAATGGAAATCCTGAAAAAATTGTGGGGCAGTATTTTCTTTTCCGCAGTCTTTGAATTTTCACCACCCTCTTCTTTCAGTCAGTACCAGTGCTCAGGAGGAATTCTCTTATATGCAGTTAGTATAATAGTTAAGAATTTTACAGATTATCAGTAACTTGCTTATCTGCAGATGCTAACTTATATTTATGAGATTCGATCCCTGACCATAACAAGCTTAAAGGTTAAAAGTTTGTAGCAAGCTGTCATTTTTGTTTCTTAACATTTATAATGAAGAGTTACCTTTATTTAAACCCTCATCTCCTAACACTTCCTCTGTTTGATACCTACTCATTTTCCTGAACTGAAATTGGTTGATGTTGGTAGAGCTATTTTTTCTGCGGACATTGTCTATTTTATAAGTGGCCATTATTTCGATCCAAAATTTGTGATGTAGATACATGAGCAACAATCTGGGAGGGGAAAAAATGATGGTTTGTCTGTTATTTTAGCCTGTATAATCACGTGGCTTTATTTGTCTCATTTCCAAAGGTAGGAAGTGCAGAATCTTATACTGATGTGATGCAGCATGCTGGAATAGCTATCGATGTTGAGGTGATTTATATGAAAGGTGTTAGATTTTTTAAAACATATTGTAGAGGATTGAGTGCTTGACTCATATATTTTTGCAGCAAAGGAAAAAGACAATTGTGGAGAAGTCTAATTCGTTGGTTGAAAGTATTAACGGTTCTGTCGTTATGCAAAGTGTATTACTTGATGAGGTAGGAAATGTATTGCTGGAGTTTTCTGATTTGTTTTTCTACCCTTTTTGAACAACTTTAAAACAGCTCTCTGAATGTTTAGGTTGCAAATCTTGTTGAAGCACCTCTTCCAGTACTCGGCAAGTTTAGTGAGGCCTTCCTAGAGCTTCCAAAAGAATTGCTCATAATGGTTGTCATTTTTGTTTTCGCTTAAAGCTAGATTATCTTCATTTGATTCTGTTAGAAAGTTATTTTCTTAATGCTTTTCCTTCTCTTCTTTTACTTGAAAGAACTGATAAGCTTATCCATTCTTTTCCACTTCACTCACGCATCTTATAGGTGTTAAGCTTCTTGTCCACTTCACTCACGCATCTTAAAGTTGAACACGTATATGATGCATGTTTGTCGCTATGGTCTTCTGTTGTTATTACATAGATATTAATTCAGTAGTGAACCATGTTAAGGTGTTTGATTTTCGTGAAACTGTGCAGGTTATGCAGAAGCATCAGAAATATTTTGCTATAACCGATGCGGATGGAAAGCTATTGCCATATTTCATTGCTGTAAGACATGCTAATGATATTGTTATCCTCTAAATCATAAACTTTTGATATTACTCCTTATGCTCTAGGTATAGTTATATAACTCTCTTTTTGGGCTCAGGTTGCAAACGGAGCAATTAATGAAACAGTAGTGAGGAAAGGAAATGAAGCTGTACTCAGGTTGATATACACTCATTTATATTATGTTGCACTGATCATTGTGTTTTCTCACATCTAGATTGATTTATACGTCAATTTATTTTCCTGGAAAACTGATAATCTTAAAAGTCAGTCTACTACTTACCAAATATGTTGCTCTCTATTTATTCCAATGAAATGATCTATTGGATTAAGTAAATATGTATGCTCACAGAGCTCGATATGAAGATGCAAAGTTCTTCTATGAGTTGGACACAAGTAAGAGATATTCCGAATTTCGAAGTCAACTGAAAGGGATTCTATTCCATGTAAGTCTCTTAGAATCTTAATGTATATTGTTGGTGTATAGAAAAAAAGTCACTGAAGGGGATCCTATTCCGTGTAGGTCTCTAATAATCTTAATGTATATTGCTGGTGTTTAGAAAAGAAGATGAGAAATCTCAGCTCCGTTTGATGCAGCTAGATTTTTCAGTATAACTGAAAATTATATAATTCATTTTGCAATTCAATGCAACATCAACTTTTTGACCCTTGAGTTGTTTTAGCATCTCTGAATGACCTTAAAGATAATATCATTGTAGTTGTTTAGGACACCTCTCTTTCAAGTAGCCAGCGGGGATTCAAATTTCACTTGGGTTAGGGTATTATTAGAGCAGGTTGATAGCAACTGCTCAAATTAGAAGCAAGTCCTTATTGAATACTTTTTTAAGTTTCAAATTCATTCTCTGATATTGGTAAATAAACAGGAAAAACTGGGGACAATGCTTGACAAAATGACACGTGTCCAACAGCTGGTTACTGAAGTGGGCTTGTCGCTGGGGACAGGGGAAGATACTCTCAAAGTCATTCAGGATGCTGCATCATTGGCCATGTCAGATCTTTCTTCCGCAGTTGTTACAGAATTCACTTCCCTTGCGGGTGTAATGGCACGCCACTATGCTTTGAGAGATGGCTATTCCGAGAAGGTTGTGAGCTATGCACTATTATACAATTGTTCTTAAAACTTATTGTGCTCTTTTTTTTTGTTTGCTCCCACTACTTGAGTAATTCTGAGATGATACATGGCTTGGTGCTTGGAGCGACATGTTTGAAACTAATGTTAATTACTACAATTGCCTGATTTTTTTATGTCTTACTTATGCACAAGGGGATTATAATTATTTCAACTCTTATACTTTAAAAACAGTGTCTCTAAATTTGAACTGAGGCTTGAAATGTTCACATATGTGGCATTTAATTTGTTTTAGATAAACTTTTATGCTTTGGAATTTCGATGTCTTTTACGGATGCATATCTTGACTTATATAAATGGACATGCCTCCCTGTGGTGCTACTTCAGTTGAATCTTGACTTACCAAAAGAAGCCATATTCAGGTGAATGGATGGAAAGAAATTGATTGTTCATTCATTTTATACTTTTGGAGAAGGATTCTTTCTTATCCGGAAATAAAATGCATGGTCCCTATGATTTTGTAGAAACCTATTATCGAAGTTTTTTTTTTCTTCTGAAATTAGACTTTGGTTCCGAAGCATTAATATTTTTTTTATATCAGATTGCAGATGCACTATTTGAAATTACACTTCCACGGTCTTCAGGAGATATACTTCCCAAAACTGATGCCGGGGCCGTATTAGCAATAGCTGACAGGTGTAACACAAGTTACTCTATTTTGTGTTTGTGACTCCTTTGGATTTTGATATAAGGGATCAGCATGATGTGTGGTATTGCTCTTTTAAGAGCTCATCTTTATTCTTTTTCTTCAGGTTGGACAGCCTTGTCGGGTTGTTTGCTGCTGGTTGTCAGCCCAGCTCCACCAATGATCCCTTTGGTCTAAGAAGAATCTCTTACGGTCTAGTATGCTATAACCAATATACTCATAGAAATCCATTTTTTGCTTGCAGAGTAGGAATAATGCCGCGTTTTCACATGTTGTAGGTGCAACTGTTAGTAGAAACCAATAGAAATTTGGAGCTAAGGCATGCTTTGGAACTTGCTGCAGCAGTTCAGCCCATAAAAGTTGAAGCACAGACTATAGATGAGGTAATATATTCTTTTTTCCTCTCAGTGAATTATGTAAAAAGATGAAAGCAATTGCTGATGATCTACTCCTTTTACAACTGTCAGATATATAACTCTGGTCATAGCTTGATTTTCTTTTTGTTTTCTGAGCCATTAACTTCTTCCTATTTCCACCTTGTGAAGTTTGACGCCTTAATTCTTCCTATTATGAAGAACATGACAACATATTACCTTGTCATCATGTTTATGAGTTGATGAATATATAGTTACGATTGACAGAAAGCTGCATCTCATGGAAATCTTTTGTACACAAAAACAACTTCTAGCTTCCCTTAGGGGATACATCATCGACTGGTCTAGATATGCTAAAATAATATAGATGCATAAAACAGATTAGCCATGTATTATATGTTCTTTGTATGTTATACTTCTATGACTCCTGGTAAAATGAATCAAAATATGACAATTTTCATTCTTGTTTCAGGTACATCAATTTGTAACAAGGAGACTTGAACAACTTTTGGTATGTTCATGTTTTTGTCCGGATTCTTATATTGTTTGCATATTTTTTCTTTCTAAAGTATTAATTGAAGAATTATCATTAATCAGAAGTTGGACAGGCTATCTGGTAATGATGAAACTTTGATATGAAATTTGATGGACCTAATATCTGTAACTTTTCGTAATTAGGTCAAAGCTTTTCTTATTCTGGAAGTTGCAATATCTAATGAATGATCTTCTTGAATTTTACCCAAAATGACAGATGGACAAAGGAATAAATGCAGAATTGGTCCGCTCTGTTCTTGCTGAGCGTGCAAATCGGCCCTGTCTGGCAACTAAGTCTGCATATAAAGTAAGTGATGGCATTGGGCTCGTGTGTACTTACCTACCCAAGTAGTACCACTAGTAAAAGTCTTTACATTAGTGCATAAATTATTACCGTTGGAAGGTTTGCAATTCATGGCTTTTCAATTTGCTTATGTTTGGCCATACAAGTTTAAGAGTTCTATTATCATAGAAAGCAACAATATCTTCTCCTTTTTTATGCCTTTCTTATACTAGTTTCTTAACTTCAATTAGGCCTTAAGGTATTCTTTATGTTTGCTGTCATGTGAAATATGCAGTGTAGCTCCTTCAGTTTTGAGGTGTGCGCACTAGTCAAGAAGACTTTAATGAGCCTGAAACTTGATTAAATAAGTGTGATTTCAGTCTTTTGAAATAAATAATATGGTTTGTTTAGCAAACAGACTAATCTGCAGTTTGTTCATTAACATTTTGTTTTTCTTAATCAATCTGGTGGTCTGCCAAGCAACCGACCCTTAATATTTTATATTGAAATATAATACTTCTGTTCTTTTGTCTCGTATCAGTTTGTTTTTATGAGGCTTTTAGCCAGATATGTAGTTTCATTTGTATTATGTCAAGATTAAAGTTACCTTATGACTGTCTGCCCGCTTTTTTTTCTCTGAATCTATAAATAATATAGAAAAACATACTTTGTTGTCTACGAGAGTGAAATATAATTTACCTTTTTTCCCTGCAGATGAAAGCCTTATCAGAAGGTCACCTGCTGCCCAAAGTTATCGAAGCATATTCTCGTCCGACAAGAATAGTTCGCGGAAAGAATGTCAATGATGATCTAGAGGTGCTTTCTTTTGTATACGGAAAAGCTTTTTATCCTTCTCGAAAATCCTTTTCGATCCCTCTCGGTTTTTAGGCATCTTTACTCACTTCGGAAATCATTTTGCTAGGTGGATGAGGCAGCTTTTGAAACAAATGAAGAAAGAGCTTTGTGGAGCACTTTTACATCATTGAGGAGTAAAATTCATCCCGGTATCCATCGTATCTTTGATAAATACTTGTTATTGTTCTTGAAGTCTTTTTTTTTTTTTTTTGAGACAATTGTTCTTGAAGTCTATCCTATTCCAAAACTCAATTTGAACATTTTTTCCTTTATTTTGATCCTTTTCCTTGATGCTCCGTGCTTGTTTCAAAGACATGGAAGTGGATGATTTTGTTGAAGCATCTTACGATTTATTACGACCGTTGGATGATTTCTTCAACAACGTATTTGTTATGGTGGTATGTACCCCTTACGCACACCAAAATCTGTCAAAATTGTTTTTTTCTTTTTCTTTGTGGTTTAAATTGCGAAACTGTTCTTTAAAGTGTGATGAATTTGAAAATGTGACTGCAGGAAGACGAAAGAATCAGGGTGAACAGGCTTGTGCTCCTACGAGGAATTTCAGAACTTCCAAAGGGAATTGCTGACCTTTCGATTTTGCCAGGTTTTTGAAATCTCTCCATTCTTCAATTTATATAAAAGAGTTTTACAGAGGAAGATGAGAACAATAGAATTCGAATTAGCACGTCAGTTTTGTAGCAAATGTAGGTAAGTTATGTGAGGAGCCTCACCTGTACAGTCCTGCATTTCGAGTTTTACTCACTGTTTATTGTTTATTCTAATGACAATGTACAATTTAGAAATCTGCACGTTTTAGTTCATAGGAGTATTTTATTTTATTTTTATGAAGTAACAATATATTATTCAAGTTTCATTCAAAGTCTTATTTATGTTTTTGAGATTACGTTTGAATTTATTTTAATCACACGAATCGAATTTAGATGGACCTAGATTGAGGTGAACTCTTCGAGCTTTTCCAAAGCTCAAATTTGAATAACCTGTTTATTAGAAATGTGATTAGTATGAAAAAGAATGTTTTAGGAGGACGAATATTATTGTTAAGTTTTCATAGTAGAAATTCAATGACATTACCCTTTTTTTTTTTATAATTACAATGACATAACTTTGGGTTTGGTAATTTGATATCAAGATACGTATATATCTAGTCAGGAAATAAAATAAGTTAGTAATCAGAATTTAGAGTGGGAGTTAATCAGTATAATATTTCATATTTTATAATGTTTTATAAACTTAAAGCAAAGCTAAACAATTTTCTAAAAGAAAAAAATGATGAAAAGCATATGATCCAACAATTTTAAACCAAACCCTAAGTTTTGAGAAAAATATATTGTATTATTTTCTAATTTCATAAACAATCTTTTGAGAAAAAACTTAAAATAGTTTCATTTTATGTATTTTACATATATATGTACGCTAAATAGTTAAAAGAAAAAGGTTTTCTTAATATCTGAAATCGGTTAATCGTGAGATAATTTTAAAATAGACCTTTTCAAAAGTTTAATTTCAAAATTATGATTTTTGGAAAGTTCATTTAAACCAAATACTCATCTTAAGTAATTGTATAACAAATGTAACAAATTTGAGCAAATCGTGTTTAGACAAGATTTTCCGGTAAAGAAGACTATTTATTATGGTAATGAAGAAATACGTGGCTCGACGGCCATCCGTAAATAACCAATAATCAATAAATCACTGAATCCCTCCGCCGCCGCCTCCTCCGCCGCCACTTTCTCCGATGGCCGAAGAAGAAGTAATAGTAGAAATAGAGGCAGTCCAGGCTGTGTACGAAGACGATTGCCATGTAATCGAGCCCTACCCTCCCCACCTCCACGTTCATCTCAAACCCCGCACCGCCGATGTCTCATCTCAACAGGTATTATTTCTTTTTTCTGAGGATTAGGTCTTTGAATTCATTAAATTGAAGGCTTCCTTTCTCAAGTATATAGAAGCATTTCATCTATAACAATATAGGATTTGTTTGTATTTTGTACTTAGAGTGATTTTCGTTCCGTTTGTGTATTGAATTTAATTATATGGATATTTCGTAAAGAGTTGCTTTGTTTCTAGTTTGTATTAGCAAACAGGCAAATTATGAGTTAGCAGGGAAGAATATCATGGACTGTTAGGTTTTAGTGAATGAAGACGATTGAGAAATTTTTGTTCCTTACCTGTTGAACTCATATCTGAAAGTGTATGCTGTTTCAAGTAAATAATGCTGGATAATTTCATCCGAAATTCCATGCTGTTTATCTGTTAGCATAAACCCAGGCTTCTGCAACTGCATGGTCCGAAGAACTATATTTTGTGACTAGGTGTAACTTTTGGTATTGGTGTCGGTTTCTTCTTTGTTGTTGACTTCTTACTACATTTAAATTCCATGTTACATTGCATTATTATCTTACTTAGGTTGCATGTCATGTTGAGGTGATACTAACGATAATGCTTTCCTCTTCAGTTTGTGGAAGCAATTATTGGCATACGTGCTGGTCCTCAGGTAATTATGTGTGTCATAATACACTTTGGGTACTTCATCCCCTTAAACAATTAAATTTAGGTGATATTTAGTTTGATCCCCTTTAACAACTTTTGGCACTAAGACATAATGTATCATTAATTGAAAGCTAAAATGTTTGTGCACTATAATCATTATTAACCATTTCTTGTGGCAGTACCCTGAAGAGCCACCCGATATAAGTGTGATTGATTCCAAGGGTCTAGATGAGCGGAGGCAAAAACATCTTATAACCAGCATTCGTGCCAAAGCTATAGAACTTGCCTCGTGTTTAATGCTGGTAGCACTTTGTGAGGTAATCATTAACTTGCTTTGAATTAATTTCTTTATGTTTCTGCCAAATGAGATGGTGCCAAGTACCTTACAGCTACCTTTTCTAGCTTGCTTTTTGGATTTTCCATTTTTAGAATGGACAGCATATGTATGTGCATATTAGCGCCCTTGCTCTTGTTTCACTTTTGATTGTTATCCTTTCTATTTCTACTTATTATCCATGGATAAAGTCCATCATTTCTTATATATTGAGTGATTTCACATATAAAATTAACATATCAAGATAATGATATCTCAATTTCCTATTAGGAAGCAGTGGAGAGGCTCTCTAGTATGAATCACCCTGATGGGGACTGCCCATTATGTTTATATCCCTTACTTGATGAAGATGACAGGAGCAATTCACGACCCTTTATGAAGTTGATGTCTTGTTTTCATTGCTTTCATTGGTGAGTACAGTTAATGGATGTTATTTTTTTTAATTACTTTGATTGCAGGGGACTCTGAATTTGTTAGTTGGATTAGTATCATTTTTTCTTTGCAGCGATTGCATCATCAGATGGTGGAATTGGAACCAAATGCAAAGTGAAGAGGAAACTACGAGTTCATTAAATGCTTCAGCTTCTAAAATTTCCCGAGATAGAAAAGGTGTGCTTCAATCCTCTTACATTTTTTAACTTGAAATTTTAAGAAAATGTTTTGTCTTAAGTAGGAGTATTATGTAACTACTGAGGAAAATCAGTATGTTATTGTGGTTTGGGATGGCATTCAACCTGTTCTTTTTTCTGTTCTTGATAATTATACTGTATTTGTTGTTACTTTAAAATAATATAGCTGTGTCCCCTTCTCCCCAATGATTTTGAACCCCTTTGCATGTGGTCTTCATTTTCTACATAACTGGAAAGTTTCCGACATTTCTTTACCTTTCAATTCTAATACATGATTCTTGTCTTGGATAGGTATGCGCAAAATCATGGAAGAAAGTATGGGAAAGTGCCCAGTCTGTCGTAAAGTTTTCCTCACCAAGGATATTGAACACGTGCTTGACTTGGTTGGGACTGATATCCATTTGGTATGTTAAATGAGCTTTTAATGTCCACTTTTTATTTCTCTGAAGTCCCTTTAATCACTCTAAGGATGTGGTCACTACATTTTATGGTTTTTCCATCAAGATTTTATTTATTGTTGCGGTGAGATATGTTTCCTATTCAATATCATTTTTCCCTTCAACCTGGGCATATGATCTAAACATATCTTAGTCGAGGTCCCTAGGATGTCATGGTTAATGCTACTTGGTCAATGGCAAGTTATGATATTCTGGGATAATGATCTTGTGCAGTAGCTAGAAGCCTTACACTTCTCTACTCGGTATTGTGGATACTCTGAACCTTTGTATTTTGGGAGAAGGGTGGATCTATCTTCATTGCTATCTCATTGAAATACTCCAACATTATTATGTTATATTACTACTTTAGCATATCTAGACAAGTTAGCATGGTTGATATATGTTCAGTTATTTTGGTGTCTCTTTTAGCTTGCAAAATTGCATATACTCAGACTAAAGGGAGAGAAAATCTACATAATCTTGTATAAGTCTAACTTTCTCAATCAATCTTGGCACTCTTCCTGGATAAATATGTGAGGTGATAGGGATGAACGATATGTAGTTACTGCCCCTTAGATTGATTGTAGTATAGTATCTCAGAATCCCCAATGCTACTTAATTCTAAAATTGCTTGTGAATATGCCAGTTTTGCTGGAAATTTTAGGTTTTATATATTAGCAGAATGGTAATACAAGGACCTATGGCCTTATTATTTCCACATGGAATTATGGAAGAATCTTTTTGTTTACATAGAGTTAATAGCGTTTTATTTGATCGCAGGAGCCCAGTGGGATTGAGAATGATAAAGACATTCTTGAATCTGATTCAGAGAAAAATAGGAGACAAAAATTTGATGCCATATTGAAACTCCAGCAAGAAAATAGTGGCTTGATTGAGTTGAAGAAAAGTGAGGTCTTATTGCCTGGTATGTTTCTTCCCCAACCAGTTGCCTTACCCTCAACAGATACTGATGTGAGATCCAATGATTCACTAAGTAAAGATCCGGTAGCCAAATACCGAACACGTCCAGGCCCTTCTGTCAACGGGCGTGGCGCCAGGAAGCAGAGAAATACTAACAGTAAAAAGCACTGGATTAGGAAAGAAAATGATTCACAAAATTAAGTTAATGAAAAAAGTATTTTTGGGTCATTGCAATTTGGGTTTTTTGCATATTCTGTTTTGAGATGAACATGCAATATATATATTACAAATAAAGGTTTATGAAATACATCAATAAGCATATTTCAAAAAAGAGAACGATTTAACTGGTGGTGTTGATATATTTTAGTTATTACATTTTTTAGGTGAACACCCATCAGAACATCCGTATGGATTTCTGCATTGGACAAGGAATTAATTTTGTTAGTTGAATGTGAAAGTAAATGTTCAGTATTGAAGTTACGGTTGATATATTATGTATACGTGTTAACTACTTAAATTGTGATATAAATTTTCTGGATTGATTTTTTTGTAATTCATGTGTAAAGTTTGTTGAGATGGCGGCTGAATATTAATTCATCTATTCATATATTTCTAATTTTTTTAAGAATAATTATATAAATTATAACAATAAGTTAAAAGTAATAACTTGTATCATATGATTTAACTTACAACCACAACTCACAAGCACCCTTAAGAATGTGTCTTGAAATCAAAATATTTTTCATTATTTATGTGTTCGAAATTTAATTAATTCGTTAGTAAAGCGGTTCCTCAATACTAATTAAATAGTCATTAGTGGAAGTTTTTTGTCCAGACTTAATTTGATTAAACCTATCATAAGCTATCGTTGTGTAAACAGCAGATTCAGTTCTCAAATTTCATAAAAAGAACGTGATGGCAAAGGCGAAAAGTTGTGCATAATTTGTAATTTGCAACGAATCTTTAATTTTACCATAAATCAATTATTTCCCAGTTAAATAATGTTGACGTAATATTCAAAATAATGCATTATTCAACTATCAACCACATGTTTCAGCAATGCACTTCCTCTTACAACTGGAATGATCGAATTCCTCAACCACTACGAACCCCCACTTAAATTCAAGCACGTTACACTTTTTAGTTATTAGAAAAATTCAAGTACTCTCTTTTGGATTCAAAAAATTACTCTCATAGATTTTTTTCTTTTGTAAGATACATGAACAAAACAACCAATCTATTGATATTAGAAGACCCAACCGATTCTTTCAATGTATTATCTTTTAATCATATAGGAATTATGGATATTGGAAGACGCCCTCCAATACAAAATTATTGAAATTCAATAATTAGTAGACAGTGCAAATTACATTCTACACATTTTTTTTTTATAATATAGAAATGTAAAATCGAGACACATTCACAATTTAAATTTATTTCTACTTCTATAAAAAACTAAATTGAGATTCCCCTAAAGGAAGCACGTTTGTATATCTCTTTTTGTAGAATCAACTTGTGGCCAAGAGTCACTACTTGATATTTTGGTTGCCAAATTAAATGACCTGTAACATTTTGATTTTGATTTTGATTTGCCATATGATAAATTGGAAGTTTATACGTCATAAGGAGTAATTAGACCTTATAAATTTATATACTTCAGATTTTGTGGAAGAAAATGGTTAGCATAAATTCACAAAATTAGTGAAAAACATTTCATGTATCTTTTTATTTTTGGCTGACAAATTAGGCAGGAAATTTCAAAATATTTTCAGGTATGTATAATATTTCATGATTATTTCAAGACTAGGTGATATATATATATATATATATATATATATATTTTAAACTTCAAAATAAAAAATAAATTTTGTAACCTAAATTGCATTAACATCCCCCATGATTGCCATACGTGGCCTTTAAAATTTTTTGACCTTAGAGGTCCCATGTACACTATAAATAGGTGTCCTAGAGTCTTAGACACACACTCACTAGTTAGGTAGAATGCATTCACAAAATATTTTCTATATTATTATTGGGTACTAGAGATAAAGTCTGGTTCTTTGTCTTCCTGTGAACGTGCTCACGGATGAGGATGCCGGCGAGGCCATTGGATTTTATCTTGGGATTGTGATCAGCCGCCAATACCTGCACGAGGGGAGGCAATCACTTTCTTAGGACGAGCGTCTAGTGGCATGACTCTCATCAGGCCAGTCGTTTTATATTTTAATTATTTTATATCATATATCATATTATAAAATTATATGAGTTGTTTATTCCAAAACTATAATTTACTTAAATTTATATATATTATGCTCTCTAACAAGAACAAATAAAATGTTGAAAATTTCTACATAAAACATGGTTCAAAAATGAGTTGAACACTAATTTGGTGGTTTTTTTTCTAGGTTGCAAGTACAGTCTTAAATTATTCATGGGACTCGATACTAAAAGAAGAGAATTACAAGCTCAATTGTGCCAAAAGTCACATGAACGATTTGCATGAACCATTTTGCTCATTATCTCTTTTGCTCTGTTTTTGTTAGGTAATTTTAGTGTCCTCGAAAAGGGCATGTTTTGTTGCCTTGTTCTTCCCAACCAGCCTCGTGCATTTATCAAAATTTCAACATTACAAAATTCCCTTCAATGCCAAGTGACTATTTAACTTCTTCATATTGTCCTAAAAATATTGATCCAATTTGGAATTTATGAAGTTGACGATAAATTGGCTCCTCGTGTTCTTTAATTTGCACATGCTGTACTTGAACCGATTGTCAAAGCTCAAACATTTTTTTTTTTAAAATAATATAAATAAGTCTTAAAATAGTAATGATGGGAAAATTTATATTTTTACTGCGCATGATTGAAACCTAGGTACTTTTAGTGCCACGTTTTATAAATTGCATTTTTTAATATAAATGTATTCTAATAATTTACAACTTAAATTATGAGACAATTATGTTAGATTGAAAATGGTAAATAGAGACTATCTTATAGGATAAGAAATGCAAAATATTTTAAAGATTTTGGATAAAAGGTGCAATTTTATAAAGTGTAAGACAAAATATGTAAAATAAAAACGTTGCAGGTCCACTCATGTGGAATTAAAAAATGCGATTTTACATTATCGATGTTTGATTAAGATTTGAGTGTGATTTCCTAGCGGTTGGAGCTCTATAAAGTATTATTGGACTTCTATCGTGATTTTAAATGAATTTGACACAAAAAATAAAGACCACTTCTAGCCAATTGTGATTTTTATATTGTTTGAATCGATTTGACCAAAATGTCATAATTATTTTTTTGATTGCCAAATACAAAAACAAATTTTGTTCAGAAGTCACAAAAATATTGTTTTTAAGAAAATAATTATTTCATAATTACTCTTTATTATAATTAATTATTATGAATTTGGTAAAATCACTTATCGCAGAATTAATTTTCAATCTTTAGAAACATAGGATTCAACTAGTAATACATATATGATATATCAGTATGCTAGTGTGTATTATGCCAAAACTTTTAGGAACGGTTGATTGCATCATCAAAATGTCGCAACACTTATTTTGTAAAACCAATATTACATTCAATTTTCTAATTCCTTTGCAAAATAATAAAGTTGTTGGATATATTGAATTTGAAATGTCAACCCATCAATTTTCTTTACCAAACAATTGAAGAGGTTGACTCTCCTACATAAAAAATAAAGAGTTACTTATACCTGTAGGGGATTGACTATTTAGAATCCATCAATCTTTTGTGTGTTATAAAGCTCACACATACATAATAGTTAAATCTCTTATTATTAACATATAATATTATGAATTGAAAAAAAAAAAAAAAACTATGAAGTTTGATGGTAGTCTAAATTTTTATTCAATACGACCTATTTAAAATAATGAACTTACATAATTATCATGAAATTTTTTCTTTATATAATTCACAAATTTAATCCAATAGATTTGATCATATTTGCTATGAAGAAAACATATTAGGAAAACCCTAAAAATTAAAAGCTAAGAAAAGACACTTAAATTAATCAAAGGGTTAGGGGCACTAACACGGGCCTTAGAAAATTGAACAAAGTTTGGGTTGGGACTCTGAGTCCACATTCTCCGCCCAGCGGATCTGATGTGGGCCTTATGGTATTCCATATGGGGCCCAACTTCTGTGCCATACAAGTGGCCAATAAGACCGCAGCAAAGCAGTTTCTGTTTATGGGAAAATTGTTGTCCTTGGAAAAACCTATCAAACCACCAAGCAAGTATATTGTACATGTTTTATGAGTGATCACTCTCCTGAAAGTTACATTCAATTACAAAACAAGTATATTGCACTTGCCTTATAATTACTTTGGGTTCGACCAAACTCGACGTGGGCACATCATAATTTGTCTCCACAAACGGCCGTAAGCTTGATTAGCACTCCCCTTCTCTATAAATAAATGCATACACATTACACACACAATGATTATTAAGTATTAACAACTTAATACTTCCAACTTTAACGGAACAATACTGCACAACACAGACCATTTGCCACTTAAAAAAGAAACATTATAACACTAGGAAAGTGTACGTACGTTGTACGTTAATTTTATGTGTATTTTTTGTAAATTTGAGTAAAATTAATTTGATTATGTCATAAAATAGAGTAAATTAATCCATTTTCACCTATTTTTATTTTAATTCATTTTTCACCGGTTTAACCTGTTTTTTAGCTAATTTTATTCATTTTTACCAGTTTAATTTGTTTTCACTGTTTTACTCATTTTTTTTTATCGGTTATAACTTATTTTTACCCTTTTTACGATTTTGTCCTATTGTTTTTTTCGTTTTAAACCATTTTTCTACCGGTTTCACCTTATTTTGTCAGTTGAACTCTTTTTTTTACTGATTTTTCACACGTTTTTATCATACTAACCCGTTTTCACCTATTTTGATTTTTTTTTTACTGATTTCACATGTTCCTTTCACCAACCTGAATTTTTATCAATCTGGAAAATTTTCACCGACTTTATTAATTTTTTCACCGATTTCACCTGCTTTTCATTGATGTTGTCGTTTCACCTGTTTCATCATTTTTTCACGAATTTGACCCGAATTTTCATTGATTTCACATGTGCTTATCGATTTCAGGGGCACTTTTTTACCAGTTTCACCCAAATTTTCACCAACTTCGTCAGTGTTCACCAATTTCACCCAAATTTTCATCGATTTCACATATTTTCAATGATTTCATATATATTTTTTTTATCGATTTCACCCTTTTCCACCAATTTCACCCGTTTTTTACGAAAAGAATTCCATGAAAATTCGAGGTTATACATGTCTTCATATTATTGAATATTCTTTATTTATTTTTTCTATTATAGCCAAAGTAAAATTACGTAATTAGCTAAGTCATAAGTATTTTTTATTCTATCATATTTAATAGAATTTCATTTTAAATTTTTATATTTAGGGTGTTTATGACTTATGTTGTACTAAAATTTTAAATTAACATTTTCTTGCTTAAGTAAATATTAATGCTATAATATAATAATGTTTATCTATTATTTAGGGGCTATTTAAAATAATAGTGTATTTTTATGGTTCGTTTTTATCTATTATAAGAGAAGATTAAAATAACAAAAATTGATGTAAGAGAGAATTTATAAGTTTTAAGAGTTTATGTAGAAGATAAATATAATAAGACTTTATGTCTAATTATATCTCTTCAATTACTTTTACATATTTACCACTGAATTAAATAACAATTCAAATAAGGATATTTTAGTCCGCACAAAAAAATTAAAAAATATTGATGCTTTTATAATAGTAGAGAAGAGATAGGTTGTCTAAACTTCTATAAAATTTTGACTCGGTCGATCAAACATAAAAGTTGGACCTTTTGAACAAGATTTTATTGCCAATATGTTAAAATCGTGTCCGCGTGGATTGGTTAACTTCCTTTCAATTTAATTGAGTTGTACCTTACGTAATTACTCTTTTGAACCATGTGTTTTCGACCTTATACCAGATCGATATTCCCACATCATGAGGTCTGAATTCATAAGACATTTTTGCAAATATGATACACTTGATTGAATTATAAAAATTAAAAATAAACATGGATTATAGCTGAATGACTTAATATAACCCGTATATCAAAATATATAATCATTTTTCTCTTTTGGAAACTAATGGGAAATGATCTATGTGACTAACTTCGCATTCCTACTTTTAAGTACATTTTTCTTACACATTTAATGACACCTATCTATACTTTTCACTAGGGCTGTCAATGGGTCGGATCAGGCTCGTTCAGATCCGGCTCCATTAATATCGGATCGAATCTTGTCGGATTCGGATCTTGCTCGAATCTAGATTTTTTGAATCCAACGAATCTTGGTCGGATTTGGCCGGATATCGAATCTTTTTCGGATCCAATAAATTTTCATTTAAAAAGTTAAATTAATATTTTTTCCTAAAACAAGTTTATTAACTTTTCAATTTTATTTAATTTTAGCTCACATGTTCAAAGTTTCTTTACTATATCCATATTTGTAGAATGAAAATATTGGTTTAAATAAATATATAAACGAATTATAAATTACTAACTTCTTAATTGACGGTGAAATATTATTAATTATACTTAATTTTATAAAACATTATGTATATATATCTTTCTTTTTATTTATTGTCGGATACGGATCTCTAACGGATCGAATCAACCTAAATCCGTATTCGCTCCATGAGTTTCGGATTACGGATCTTTATAATCGGATCAGGTCCATCGAATCTCTAATCGGACAATTATCTTAATAAATATGACCGGATTCGGACGAATCTGGATTGAAATCCGCCCCATTGACACCCCTACTTTCCACCATTATAAAAGGCAACTCAAAGCTCTCCAATTAATTGATTAGTCCCCAAATCCATACACTAAAATTCATTACCAAACCATGGGGCTGTCAACTACTAGATATGTACGGACATGCACATTGTCAAATTCCACATCCCAAAACGCAATGCCAAGCCACACAAAACGCAAGAAAAATCTCAACATGAAAATCCAATATTCTCCCAAAAACTTGGACCAAAGTCTCAACAATTCATCTTGGCTCGTCCCTTCGAACTCCACAAAACTAAGCGAAAAATGGATGGATTACCAAGGAATCAAGAACTGGGAAGGATTGCTCGACCCCCTAGATGAAAACCTACGTGGAGAAATCATACGATACGGCCAATTCGTCGAATCCGCATACAGATCGTGCAATATCGACCCAACTTCTTCCCCATACGCTACATGCAGGTACACCAAACGAAATCTACTCAACAAGTCGGGTTTTACAGGTACAGGATATCAAGTTACGAAAAATCTGACAGCCACTTCAGGTATACAATTACCTAAATGGATAGAACGGGCCCCAAGTTGGATGGTCGTGCAATCAAGTTGGATCGGGTACGTGGCCGTGTGCCAGGACAAAAAAGAGATTGCCAGGCTCGGGAGGAGGGACGTGGTCATTGCATTACGTGGCACGGTTACATGCCTTGAATGGCTAGAGAATCTCAGGGCAACTTTAACTCCTCTTCCCTATACCGATTCCGATTCCGGGCCAATGGTTGAAAGTGGATTCTTGAGTTTATACACCTCCAATTTGAAAAACCGCCCGAGTTTACAAAGAATATTGAGAGAAGAAATGTCAAGAATTGTTGAAAAGTATGGGGCAGAGCAATTGAGTTTCACCATTACCGGACACTCTCTCGGGGCGGCGCTAGCCATATTAGCCGCCTACGACATTAAAGAGACGTTAAGAAACTCGGCTCTAGTAACCGTTATCTCGTTTGCGGGTCCTCGGGTCGGGAACTGGAGCTTCAGGTGTTCCCTGGAAAAACAGGGGACGAAAGTTCTACGCATTGTGAATTCCGATGATGTCATCACAAAAGTTCCAGGATTCGTCGTGGAGAACAATGAGCGTAACTACACGGCGGCAGCGGCGAATTGGGTGCAGAAACTGGTGTATGCTGACGTGGGATGTGAGCTGCGGTTGAGTAGCCGTGACTCGCCGTACTTGAACGGGATTAACATTGCTACGTGTCATGATTTGGAGACGTATTTACACCTAGTGAAGGGGTTTGTGAGTTCTAATTGTCCGTTCAGGGCAACTGCAAGGAAAATGATGAACAATAAATAGTACTACCTTGCTCAAGATTTAATATAATTAGTTAAACCAATGCAGGTCCGGATAGGATAATTAATGTATATATATGTCCATTTGGTGCAAAGCTAAGCTTCAATGATTACTAGCTACTAAACAAATAATTAGATAAAACAAAATATAATTTATTTTGTCCCACCAGCGTTAAAATATTAATATATATATAAATTACAAGTTCTGATGGGCAATCTACAACATGTGATATATATGTCTTTTTCTTCAGCTCTTTATGCACAAGACGCAGGCGTCAAAATGTCTTCTCTTCCACATACATTTTTTACGAACGAAGGTGAAAGGGGTATTTATAAGAGAGAAAATAATTGAATATGAAAAGTCTTCTAATTACCTTATAAACGCCCCCTCCTCTATTCAAGATTGATTTTGGATGGGGGGTTAACTTGTACTTTTATGAGAATGAATGTAATAAATGTTATTTTTGTAATTATTTTAATAATTTCATAAATAAATTAAGAAAATGACTACATAACTACATATATATCTTTTCATTTAGGCAAAATTGCAGAAAACGTCGCAAACTAATGGATGATTTTGGATTTTCGACCAAAGCTATATTACTTAGTCAAATTAGTCCCGTAATTTTGTATTTTTTTGGAATATCGTCCCACTTGCCACATGGTTGCTTACGTGTCATGACGTGACAAATTTTAGCATAAAAAATTATACAAGATTGCAGAATTCGTCCCAAACTAATTATAAATTTTGGTTTTTCGTCCCAAACTATATTAACTCGCCGAATTTCGTCTCACAATTTGTCATTTTGCATAAATTTAGTCCATTATTAAATTTCTAATTTAATGGAAATGACGATTCATCTTTTACTTTTTTAAGGGACTAATGACAATTTATCCCCTGTAATATTAATAATGTTCAATTTACCCCCTGTATTTTGAAAAAAAGAGCAATTTACCCCCCCCTGTGAGAATTTTAGAAAAGTATTTTATCCCCTTGAACCAGAGAGTGTAACTCAGTTGCACAAATTGAGAGTGAGCATGCAAAGTTTTTTATAACAAGGGGTAAATTGCTACATTTATTATAATACAGGAGGTGAATTGCCACATTTATCACAACACAAGGGGGGTAAACTGTCACATTATCATAACACAGAGAGGTAAATTGAACATTATGAATATCACATGGAAGTTAATTGCCATTAACATTTTTTAAGAGAAAAATAGTATGGATTTTCGAAATTCCCGTGCGCCTTTGAGAAAAAAATCCTATCTCAGTTCATTAGAAAAAAATTGTGCATTTTTTTATGTATTAATAAATAATAAATATTCATAATTAGTTTGGATCGAATTCTTTTTTTCCATGTCGTTTCAATTACGGGACGAAAGTCGGCGAGTTAATATAGTTTGGGACGAAAAACCAAAATTTGTAATTAGTTTGGGACGAATTCTGCAATCTTGTATAATTGTTTATGCTAAAATTTGCCACGCCGTGACACGTAAGCAACCATGTGGCAAGTTGGACGATATTCCAAAAATATATAAAATTACGGAACGAATTTAGCTAAGTAATATATCTTGGGACAAAAATCCAAAATCACTGATTCATTAGAAATGTTTTCTGAAATTTTGCCTATCATTTATCAACCAACGTCGTCACTTTCTTTGTACACAGTGAACGTACGGAGAGCGCACTAGGTGTAACTTTTGGACGGTACTCCTAAAAGCCGAATTTTGTTTCTGCTTGGTATATACTATATAATACTCCGTAATATATATTATAGTGAAAGAGAGAGAGAAATCAAATCATCATATATATTTCAATAGAGTAGTTGGCACTAAAAAGGATTGCAATTAATAAGGAACAGTACGTACAGTAGTGAAAACAAAAGTTAAGGAAAATCGGAGACCACCGACCCGGGTCCAGCTCCAGACGACTGCTACCTAACCGGGCGGCCGTCCATACCTATCGAACGCCTTCTTATAATATCGTTTGACTAATACTAATACTTACTGTATCAAACGTCACCGTTTTGTTATAACACAACTATTATTCAAATATTTGGTTTTTTTTTTATATGATAGTTTATTAGATTGTGAATTTTCTCTTTTGTATTTATATAATTTTATTTTTTGCCATCAAGAAATAGTATTTCTCATCACTATTTTATGTAAGGAAAATTCAAATTAGCGATTTTTTGAGTGATGTAATAAATTATGAATCATATGCTGATGAGACCAAAGTTTAGAGATAAAAGTTAAAACTCCAAGATCAATAGAGTAAGAGGTTTTAGATTAGCCTTCAGTTTAATATATATTAGTCTTAATAATTTATTTATCATTGTACTTTGATAACAATTGAATAGATTTATGATACAATTAGTGACGAATATAATGATATAATATTGTTTCTCAAACAAATAAAAATAAATTGTGAATATATTAATTAGACTTTAGATGTCAAATAATTAGTGCCGAGTCGGTCCAATAGAGAAAAAGTCCGGCTTAAGTATTACATAGGATTGGCCCAGAGCCCGATTAAATGGTGTATTCCCACTCTGACCCAACTAGGTCCAGTTAACTACTCGATTAAATGGAGTCAATCAATTATATATATATATAAATTGAAAAAAAAAAAAAAAGAGATTAAATAATCAATCAAATACATTATTTGCTATGGTCCAACAAAATCGAAAGTAACAGTTCATCTTACAGCCCCTCTCCAAGCACATGATGCTTCAGATTGCGGCTTCAAACTTCAAAGTGAACCCCACCCCACAGACATACCAAAAAAATAGAAGAAAAGGAATTAAGTTTAAGTAGTCTCTATCATGGAGAAACGATATACTAACTAGTAGTCTTCATTTAATTTAATCGTGGAGATTGATTTGAATTTGATTTACAAGTTACAACCTGGTAATTAAAGAGGACATCATTGAGAAACCATTCTTTGGACAATTGTACCATATCCTCGAAAATTGTAGGAGTTTGTTTAAGAAATCTTGAAAAACTATTTTCTTACATGTTAGAAGATCCGCCAATGGTGTCGTTTACGTTTTGACTCAAAGTGGTCATGAAGTGGGAAGGATCGATGATAAGGAAATGAGAAGATCCCCCATATTTTGTTCGGTAGATGCTCATTGACAATTTAGTATAGTTTTTTTGTTACTTTTTTTCCGCCAAAGAAAAAAAAACTCTAATAGTCTCTATCGAAATTAAAGTAGTAAAATTAGACTTTTGGAACATTAGTTACGGTCAAAGTGTAATTTCAATATGAAACATAAATTATTTAGATATATAGGAAACATAATGCAGTCTTAGAATAAATGCTAATGTGAAATTTAAATCTCATGAATCATATAAAAAATTGTGCAAGTACAAAAAATGGTTGCTATTTCTAATTGATTGAAACTCTCACATGATCTTTTGGTAGCAAAAAGCTCCTCATTTTAACATTTTATTAAGGGTAAATTACGAAAAACCCCCTCAGGTAAGCCCTAATTACAAAAATCACCTTCACGTATTGGATATTACAAAAATCCCCCTCAGGTTTGTCGCCTTCTTACAATTAACCCCTTGCCCATAAAATATTCCAATTTTGCCCTTGGATGTTATTTGTATTGTTTGTAATGTCTTATAAATGTTAAAACTTGGGATCTAATTATTATATCTTATTAATTAGAAAAGAGATAATTATATATTTACTACCAGAATAATTGATAAAATTTATAATAGTCCATAAGTTTTAATAAATATTGCAAAAGAAAAGGTATTTATATATTTATTAGCAATTTAAATTGTAAAATATTAAATTAAATAGAATTTTAATAATATATTTTATAAATATGAATTGTTTACACATTAGTTAAATGAATTTATTTTTTAAATTAGTAAATTTAATAAATTATATTGTATTATAAATAAGATATTTTAATTTATTAAAGTTTATATTGTATTATAAATTGAAATATTTATTGAAATTTATGCAAAATTATAAATTATATCAATTATTTTGGTGGTAAATATATGATTATTATTTTTATATTTACAAGATAAAACAATTAACACCCAATTTTTAAAATTTATAACATATTATAAACATTACAAATAACTTCCAAGGGCAAAATTGGAACATTTTAGGGACAAGGGGTTAATTGTAAGAATGTGACAAATCTGAGGGGGATTTTTGTAATACCCAATACGTGAGGGGGATTTTTGTAATTAGGCCTTACCTGAGGGGGGTATTCGTAATTTACCCTACAAATAAGAACAACTCTTTTATTAATATTTTACTACCTCACTGCACACATTTGAAAATTAAGAGTTGGCCGTAGAAAGTTATTGCTATAGTTTATAGTAAAAATTGGGAATATTGTCAATTTTATTTAAGTGAATAATTGTGTTTTCGCATTTTGTTTCACAATTAAATAATATCTAGGGATATAATTGTCACTTTTCTCGCAAATCACAAGTGAAGAACACACCAATTTGGAAGGGCGATAAATCCGATTAACTTGTTAACACAAGCAATTTTGCTAATAAAAAATAAAACGATTTTTTTCTCTATCAATTAGAAAAAACATTGGGGTATTTTAGCATTTTATTCTATTATAATTAGTATAGTTAGTTACATGAGAATGGCCGTGATGGGTAATCTTTTTTTTTTCAAAAGGTTTGATCCATCTCGACAAGGGTCGGACATGTTAAGTGTGACATCCCCCAATTGAAATTTGAACTTGAGTTCGCTACATTGTAGTGACTAGTCCCTTTCACTAGACAAATTGGTGCCGTGATGATTTATATGATTTAATATCTAAAAATGTTGATTAATTGGGATTCATTTAGACAAGATCTAACCAATTATATACATAAAAGATGGATTTAACTAGGATCATTAATTGATTTGGGTCTTCACGAAGCTCCATGGCTCAACCCCATTGAGTTGGAGCTGAACATAAGTAATTGTGAGTTGGCTGATTTTAAATCATCATATCAAACCCGATGAATTTTTTTGTTACATTTGAAGCTCACATCAAACAAAGTCCGACTAATATAAATACATTAATAATTAGTACTAGTCTAGGAGAAATACATGAAATTCAAATATCATGAATCATATAAAATTAGTTATATAAAATGATTTAGATACATAGGAAACATAAATGCAGTCTTCTGCTATAATGGGTCGTGCCTGAAATAAAATTAGGAAATCCTTGGTTTTCTTAAATCATAGCAGTACTGATGATAAGTTAAAATAAAAATATTAAGCTATGCCTATAATATTCATTAATTAATATTAATTCATCAATGGCACATTTCAAGTAAAATCCAAAGGAAATTCCATCAAACAAAATTAGCATGTATGGCAAACTATTCTTACCACGAGTCACTCGGTTGTTGAAAAAGAACAAGGCCTTCAACCAATTGGGCTTTCGGACCCAACCTAACACATTGGTCCAGCCCATTCAGACCAATATGATACATGCAATAGTTGCACTTGCACACATTAATCATGAACAATTTTCAAAAGAGAAGAAAAATACTAACAACATTTGTATATCAGATAAACATTATCATGATCTATATCGCTTTAAAAATTAGAAAGAATAAACTTATACAGATGACAAAAAATCAAGAATTTATTAATTATATTTGTGGTCGGTTACAAAATATGGCGTCATTATTAAATTTACTAGTATTTGAAAGTGAGATTGTAATGATGTTTTCTTGAAAAGTTTGAAGTTAGGGAGCAGATGAATTGGGACTATAGTCTATATACACAAATGCATGTGGAAAGATATATATCGCCACAAATTCATTAATGTGAAAAATTGAAAAGGTCCCACTCCTATTTATATCACTATCAATCTTTGGGGTTCATTCAAATTAATGACGGCACGCTTGTGAAAAAAATGCATCCCAATTCAATAATAATAATAAGTGCTTCTCTAACTGAAACTTGTGGCATCTTCTCAATACATCTTTTGATAAGTGAAGTTACATAATTACATTATTGTACTCTACCGTCCTATTTTTTACTACTTTTTGGCTCCTTGTTATATGGATACTAGAAATTTATACATTTTTCTTTTTTAACTTATTCACAAAAAATACCTGCATATTAATAATTTCACATTCTTACTTTATACTGTACTAGAGTATATATTTATTTGTAAAAATAATTGTCATTTTAGAAAAGAAAAGAAAAAAGTAATGTCTTGAATCTATTACATTTTTTTAATGGAAATAGTGGTATGTTACTTTCTGAAATTCTCAATCAAAAATCAATGTCTAAACATATTCAATTGCCAATGATGTCTTTCATTTGTCCTACACATTTTAATCTCTTGATTTGTTGTAACATAAAAATTTATATATAGTTTATGTGGGAAAAATAGTTTTGATATCAAACTTTAGTCTAAAAAATACATTTGATATCAAGCTTTTCGAAATAACACATTTCGTACCATGATTCACACCCTCTTGACATATTTACTTTTTGCGGTCAATTTTCGAACGAAATTCAGCACGTGTCGTCAATTGTGGGTCTTTAAAACCCGTGCATGTTTTTCCTCCCATTGTCAACTTAATGGGCAGGTGAGCGACATGTGCTGAATTCCGTCCGAAAATTGACGGCAAAAAGTATCTTCACAGGGTTTCATACAAGTCAAGACAAGATTGAACTCAATAGTATTTTTCAAGCTTGATTTGATACATGTATGTATATGAAATAAGTACAAACAAACTTTAATTATCAAACTCAAGTTGAAAATAGAATAATTTGAAAATAGGAGAATTGTGGAAAGGGTGATTAATATTACCCGACCTCCCGAAAGGTCAAAACGAAGGAGCTAACGTAAGCAATTTTCTTCCTTCGTTCTTCCGGCCGAAAAGAAGCATTCATGAACCTTAATTTTACATTCTAATAATTTTAAGCAAAATCGTAATCGACGAAAGTAATTAATTGCATATAAGCCAGACCTGAAAAATCTAAATATATTCTAAATTTTGATTTTTTTTCTTCCCATCATAAATAATTTAAAGGGTATTTTAGCAATCCAAATTGACTAATCTTTTGAGCAATTTGATGGAATTTTCATCCTGAATCAAAGATTTAGGAATTAATTATGCATTCACGTAAAATAAAACAAACAAGAACTAATGTGCACATTCATATAAGTTCATCTCAATATTAGAATGTTTAATTTTAATTCTAGCGGCTGCAGTAATTTAATATTATGAATGAATCAAAAGAATTATATATAGTCGTAATAAATACCCAATACACAATTTACCTTTTTTTTTTTTTTTTGGAAAAAAAATAACTAATTAAGTAAATGAAATTACAGGACCACAAGTCACCCTTCATAAATTAATAAATTGTCTATACTTTAGTAGACTCTACTCCAAATCTTGCGAAGCGATCCATTGTATAATATTCAATTGAACTCCAACTTTATATAAATTTTACATTATATAAGTAGTAAAAGGTAGAACAACAAAAAAAGATAAAAATAACTATAAAATCTATTATATATATATATATATATGAATCTACATGATATTCATATATTTGCTTTGCAACACAATAAAATTTAGTCGTCCAATTAAATAATTAGAAAAACAACTTTACTTAGGCGACTATTATTTAATCTTGCTACTTTTTTCTTTTTTAAGTAGAACGGTAATTACATCGGCAAATATATTTGATCACTAGTAAAGAACAAAGAATGTCCAACTAACAAATACAAAAAAAAATTACACTTCTAATGGAATTCGAACCCAATACCACATGAGTCTTGGGTCCTCAGCTTCACCATCAGGCTAAACCTCCTCGACCTATTCTTGCTACATAGCTATCTCGTCCCTACCCCCAAAATCCTAGAGGTCTTGGGTTCGGAACCCACCAAAAGTGTGACTAGCTAGTATTGTCAATCATCGCTTCACTAAAAATCCACCCCCCCCCCCCCCCCCCCCCTCCTTTACTATTATTTGTTGCTTTGGCAAAAAATTCTTGTTTCATGAGTATTATTTGTCGTTTAAGAAGTTCAATGCAAAATTATTATTTTTTCCAGATTTACCCTTTCCTATTAATTGTTCTAACTTCTAATTAAGATAGAAGAGAGAAAAACAATTAATACTCCAATGAAAATATTTTAGAGTTCTTCTCTTAAGATGGTGGTTATTTAATAGGTTTCTTAATCCATGTGTCACTACCCAAATCCACAAATAAAAAAAAATGAAAGGAGTACCTCATCCATACCTAATTAATAAAAATGGTTTCATACTAATCTGGCGGGTAGATAATCATGCATCTAACATTTCATTGAATTTAAACACTCATTGGATTAAAAAGCATAATTTTTTGTTGTACCGCGGGTTTATCCCTAGGGATTACGAACTTTTTGTCTCATCTAGATACGTCATTAGAGAATTTTAAGATAATGACTTAATTAAATAAATAATCGAATTTCAAATTATAAAGAATGTTAGCATATTCTCCAAATCAATATCCAATGAATTAGTTACTAGAACTTTTGCAATCCCACCCTCTCCGAACCTACACTTCAACTCTTAATTTTTTTTTTGAAAGTTTTTGGTATCAAATCGGTATGGGATTGGACGGCGGACTGATTTTAATTCTTTGCAAAAAGATTAATTAGGAATTTAGGACTAGTCTGAATTGAAAAGGGTCCAAAATTATGACCAGAAAATGATTGAAAAAGGTAAGTATTGATCATCTCACAAGGAAGTACATTGAATCTAACCATTTGGCCTAATAATTTCTAGGATTGAACAAGAAGATATGGTAGCAGCCTTTGAGGAAGCTGTTTTTAGGCATATCATTAGCTTTTAGGGTAATTTAAGAATTCACATTTAGTGATTAAAACAGTAATTAATTATACTTAGTCAAGTGGTTAAGGATGAGGCTCCATGACCAGGAGGTCATGGGTTCAACTCCCACGAATGTGGGTATTTTCTCTAGTTTCATACTAGTCCTTCTCTAGTTTAATACTAGTAATTAGTTTACTTTGATATCATTGTAATAGTTTCGATTCGATATAGTGTTTGATGTAACAATGTATTCACCATCTCAAAAAAAAAAAGGAATTGTAATTTTGTTGGAAATTTAATTTATACATTATGTCGAGGAAGCCTAGCCAGATGACGAAATTGAAGCCCAAAATTATGGGTTCGAATCACATCAAAGTGAGTCATTCTCTAATTTAATATGTATTAGTTTTGTTAGCAATTCTTTGTATTTTGTTACGTTAGTCATTGTATACACTTTATTGTTGATCAAATAGATTTGTCGATGAAATTATCGTATCACTAAGAATTTATTATTTTCTAGTTTTCGAGTTAAATATTAACAATAATTTTAGTATAATAATACTTCAAGGACTTAATATAGAAGAACCTTGAAAAAACTTTAGGAAATGGAATTGTAAACACTGTCTTAAAGCCATGACTGTTTATTTTTTTGGAATTTCTTATGGTTGATTATAACTCAAGACAAAATTTCATTAACTCACAAAATGGCCCCTCTAAGAATTAATAAACATCTTTCAAACTCATTATAAGAATATTGAGCATTCGATGGCCTCTTACATGACTGGAAATATGGTCGTTATATATATGAAATAAATTATCCAGTAAATCATGAGATAATTAGACTCGTAAATTATATATATAACGAATGTGCAATAATTAGGCCATAATTAAAAATAATACGTAATTAAATGGAATTAGACTGATAAGGAGTCATGCCACTAAACATTAATTATCTTAAAGCCATGCCTTTTTTTTTTGCAGTTTCTTATGTCTGATTATAACTCAAGATAAAATTTCATTAACCCACATTTGGCATCCTCTAATGTTTTATGGCCTCGATCTTATCTTGCGTAACTGTGAATATGGTTGTTGCACAAAATAAATTGTCCAATAAATCACAAAATAGTTAAGACTCGTAAGTTGTACTCCATAATAAAAGTATAATAACAAGGCCATAAACGTAGAGTAATAAATTTGCACTACTCTTATGATTAATAAAATTATAAACACAATGGGTCTGTTTGTTTGGCGTTTCCCATAATTTTTTTGTGTTTGGGAAATGCCGAACAAACATGTTTTCTATTTTTCAAAATAAATTTTTCATCCATTAATTTTCTCAAACTACTCTCTCAAAAGCCAAACAAACAACAATTTTATTTATCTCTAAACAAAACCTATACAAACTCTACTTTGATTTGACATAAAGTAACATATCTCTTACACAATTTATCTCACATAACAAACATGATTTGGCATAAAGTCTTACACCTACAACTCAACTTTTTCAAAAAAACCTACACCTACTTTATTTCTCAAACTACTCTCTCAAAACCCAAACAAACAACATTACACAAATCGAGATTATTTCACGAACCTCCACTACTCTCCCAAACTACTTTCCCAAACGCCAAACAAACAGGCCCAATAAATTCGAGGCTATTAATTAAATTAATAAAGTATGATAATAGAGTGCTTACAATTTTATGTCGCACTTTTAATTTCAGAGATTAAGAATTAATAGTAACTAAACCAAGTCAAGTCCAACATAAATAAAATAATTAATTAGAGTGCATCAAATAAAGTAACATTCCTTTCTTACAGGACTCAGTTGACTCGTGATGAGTGTACATACAGAAATATTCATTTTTTTTTATAGCTCATTTCTCCAAGAGCTAACTTATCAAAGCCTCCTTGACTGACCTCTTTATTAAATTGTTGGTATAACTCCATTCCTTAATGACAAATTAAGTCAAATTAAAATGAAATGTTACCAAGTTTCTTGTTTTAAGAAGACAATATTAAGATTTGCACTATCAGTACAAGGAAATAATTTTCGTGGCAATTTTTCTTGTGATAATTTATGACACAAATCTCAAAAACTGAAAATATTTTTCTTTGTTTTTAGAAAATGTGAAAATGATTTTCGAGAGCCGAAACCTTTTATGGTTAAAACAAGAAATGCAGAATAAATAAATATGTTGAGTCTAAAAAGTAAACACTAGTAAAGTAATAATTTGAAAACTTTTGCTATAGGCCAAAAAACTAACGGGACTAAATGTTGATTTCTCTACTATTATAAAAGTAGGTATAAATAGTGTATTTCTTAACATTTTTGTTCGGACTAAAATATCATTTGATAAAAATGTAAAAGTACTTGAATAGGTATAATCAGATAACCTTATTATATTTACCTTCTACATTTATTAGAATTCACCACATGGATTGGGCTAAGTCCACTTATATGGTTTGGGCCTAACTCAACCTTAAAAGCTAGCTTGTAAGGTGAGGATTGTCCAAGACCTTATAAGGTGGACTTAACTATTGATTTCAACCAATGTGGGACATTTACTCTCAATAATATTAACTTCTAAAATTTAGATATTATCTCCTACATCAACTTTTATAATTTTAATTTTCTTCTCCTATAACACATAAAAATGAACCATAAGAAATAAATTTATAAACCATTATTTTAAATAGCTCCTAGCTCCTAAAATATATATATAAAATTATTATAATTTAACATCAATATATTTTAAAGTTAAACAAAAGTTTTTTGTATCATTTAAAGATTTAATACGATATAAGTCATAAACACTCGTCCGTAAACAAAAATTTAAAATCAAATTCTCTTAAATATCATTATGCTACACCAAAAAAAAAAAGATAAAATAGAACCGCATCTTACTTATGAAAGACCAAAAAATGCTCATGACATAGCTAAGTACATAACTTTTATTTAGCTAGAGAAACAAACTATAAAGAATATCAATGTATGCATAACCTTGAATTTTCTTGGAATTCTTCTCGTGGAAGACGGGTGAAATTAGTGAAAAAAACGGACGAACTTGATGAAAATTGGTGAAAACGATAAATTTCGGGTGAAATTGGAGAATACTTAGAAAGTTGGTGAAAATATGGATAAACTGGTGAAAAATTGCTTGTGAAATTGGTAAATACATGTGAAATATAATCGATGAAAATTTGGCTGAAAAACAAAACGGTGAAACCAGTGAAAAATGGGTGAAATTGGTCAAAATAAATAAATAAATAAATAATAAAAAAGGGATAAAATCGGTGAAAACATGTGAATTCAATGAAAATTCTGATGAAATTGGTGAAAAATAAGTGAAAAACGTGTGAAATAGGTGACAACGTATTAAATTGGTATAAATGTGTGAATTCAATAAAAGAAGAGTTTAATGACAAAAAAAGGATGAAACTGGTAAAAATTAGTTTAAATTGAAAAAAACAAAAGAAATTGACAATAGGGGAAACACAATGAAAAAAATTTATAACCGATGATGGGTAAAAAGGTAAGAATATATATATATATATATATATATATATATATATATATATATATATATATATATATATATTAAACGGGTAAAAAATGAATGAAAGCGACAAAAAATAGGTTAAATCAGATTAAACTAATAAATTAAAAAAACCGACTTAGGTAGGTAAAATGATGCATTTCATGCTTAGTATATACATTACATAATTGTCTTTATTTTATCACACTAGCTAGATGCCACATTCATATTATCGTATTTGACAAATAGGATAACAAATGATATTAATTATTGTATTTTGTTGTAATGAAAAATATTCTAATACTTTATTTAATAATTTTATATTGATTAAATATAAATTTTAAGATGTTCAATGATGTGTAGTCCTTACAAAAAAAATAAAATTAAGCTCTTAAAATGAAAACTAATATTGCGGAATGAACTAAATAATTTTCTTATGATGTTATTTTATATCAAATTTACAAGATATCATGATTAAATTAGTTATTATTTTCTATTTGGTTACAATAAGATAAAGTCATATTTTTAAGAAAATAATAATTTTTAATAACTAAAAATCAAATTCTTAAGATATAAGTTAAATTTAATCCGTGCTATCTAATGTCATAATAAGTTAATTTTACTATAATTCACACTATGCATGATATTAACTAAACACGCAAAAAATTCGTGAAGTTCTCTATTGTTTATACACATGATTTTCTAGTGAGCACGTAATAATTAATTTTGTCAACTGAGTTCTCTCTCGAACGCGTCCTATGAATGGCACGTGCCTCCATGTGTATTTTTGGTGGTCGGAAAAGAATTTATCGTTTCCAAATCCTATTTGGCTATTGGCCCCCAGTCAAACTCTTCAAACTTTCTTCTGCCAACCCTACGACTTTCTTTGATTTTGACTCTTTTTGAAACTCTTTTTGTATAATATCTACCAACAATTATTCAATTTTTCCCAACAAATTCAAGAACACCATCCAACAATTTTGTATAAAAAATTAATAAATTAGTCAAACAAACTTAAGTAATCACGTTACTTATTTATTAGGTTTTCATTTAAACAGATATTAGAATTCACCACATGGATTGAGCTAAGTCCGCTCACATGGCTTGAACATAACTCAATCTAAAAAACTAGTTTAAGAGATGATGATTGCCCAAGATCTTAGAAAGTGGACTATGATTTTCAACTCATGTGAGACATTTAGTCTCAATAATTAGCAAGATCAAGTAGAAATTTCTTCCATTTTATTTAATCTCAAGATTTTTCGAAGTATAAACACAATATTTAAAATCTCAGATTGCACCGTATGAATATAAATGTATTCGTTTTTTAAGGAATAAGAACCGCATGAGTTTGAGTAAAACAACAGCGAACACATTACTACAAGTTTATCGGAATTTGATAGGAATGACTAAATATATAGATAGATAGATAGATAAAACAACAATAAATAAATTTGTGATATGGGGATTCAAACAAATCTGCAAACGTTTTTATAGTTACTATTATAAGTGTAAGTTTGATGTCCCCACAAATCTATTCCATGAGACCAAACAATGTACCTTTTTCAGCCAAAGCACCGTCCGCCCATTTCCTTGCTCTTTCATTCCCAAAAACAAATCTCTAGACACAACTATAAATTCAGTTTCATATTGCAGCCAAAACTATGCAAGAAAACAAGTTGAAAAAACCATCTCATCATTTTCCAGTTTCCAAAGTTTACATATATATATATATATATATATATATATATATATATATATAAAATAATTATGAAGCTTGCAACTGGAATTTTAAGACCATCGTCCAATTCATTACAAGGCTGCTCAAACAACCAATGTGCCACAACCTCAAACTCACAAAAACTTAGCTCAAAACCGAAAATTTTTAGTTTGAACATGACAACAAATTCATGGAATTCTAAGGTTAGCATCAATTCTACCCTACCCCTTCAAGCCAAAACTTTGAAACTCAGAGACAAATGGATGGAATTTCAAGGGTCCAAAAATTGGGAAGGCTTACTCGATCCTCTAGACGATGGCCTACGTGACGAAATACTGCGATACGGAGAATTTGTTGATGCAACCTACCGATGTTTCGATTTCGACACGTCATCTCCCGATTACGCCACATGTCGCTATCAAAAGAGTTCGATGCTGACTCAATGCGGACTAGAAAACACAGGTTATAAAGTGACTAAGAGTCTACACGCCACATCTGGGGTCCAACTGCCTAATTGGACCGAGAAAATGCCGAGTTGGGTGTCGACTCAGTCGAGCTGGATCGGCTACGTGGCCGTATGCCAGGACAAGAACGAGATAGCCCGACTGGGCCGTCGTGACGTGGTGATTGCCTATCGAGGCACCGCCACATGTATGGAGTGGCTTGAAAATCTACGTGCCACGTTGACATGCCTGCCGAGTGACATGTCACCCGACAACTGTCAATCAATGGTACAAAGTGGATTATTAAGTTTATACACATCGACTACTGATTCGCGTCCAAGTTTACAAGATTCTATACGAGATGAAATAAATAAAATACTACAAAAATACGCTGATGAGCCGTTAAGCATTACGGTCACGGGCCACAGCCTCGGGGCTGCCTTGGCGACGCTAACGGCCCACGACATTATGACAACGTTCAAGCATGCACCTTTAGTGACCGTTGTGTCATTTGGAGGGCCAAGAGTTGGGAACAAGAACTTTCGATGCCAACTAGAAAAGAGTGGCACAAAAGTTCTTAGAATTGTGAACTCCGATGATCCCATAACTAAGGTTCCGGGTTTTGTCGTTGAAGAGAATAGCACGGCGGCGGGGCTGTCCAATTGGCTGCAGCGGCGCGTGGAGGACACGCAGTGGGTGTATGCCGAGATAGGAAAGGAGCTTAGGCTTAGTAGTAGAGATTGCCCACAACTAAGCAATGGGAGTGTTGCCACGTGTCATGATTTGAAGACGTACTTACATTTGGTGGACAATTTTGTGAGTTCAAATTGCCCTTTAAGAGCTACAGCCAAAAGGGTGTTGGACAGAGCACAAGAGGAGAAACAACAACTTTTTGTTTAGATGAAGTTGTTAATATTCTTTAATTATTTTTTTTTTAATTTTGTAAATTAATAACTAATTGTAATTACGTAGAGATAGAGAAGATTAGGCCACTTTCAGATTAATTGGGTAAAGTGGCCAAAAGGGTATTCATATTTTGTACTCAAAGGCAAAGCCCTCTCTGTTATTGAAGATGAGGCTAATTATAGTATTTTTTTTTTAAGAATGAGAATATAAGTAATTCGGCTAACTAGCTGGTTGGTTGTGTGTGCAATAAATGTTTGAAAATTTCGTAATTGGCTGGCTGGCTTTTGCATAAAAGGCATCGATTTCTATTTTATTATTCATTCAACCAAGAAAACCTTTTTTTGAGCAACAAGAAGAATCGACTAGCTAGTTGATGGGCCGATCTCTCTCATTTGTTAAGTTTATTTAGTAATTAGCTAGGTTTCTTTCTTTCCCTCATCTTATTTTCTTTTTTATATATATAGCTGGATCTGATGAGTCTGTCTAGTTATTCTTATCAATTGGAGTATCTTCTTTGGGTTATCTAGCTAGCTAGTTTCACTTTGTATTCTTTATCAATTAATCAAGAAATGAAATGGTATATATAAATAAGAAGATCCCATCAATTGATATCATAGCAGATTTTGATTGCATCAACACTTGGCTCGGAAAATCACCATCTCTACCACTGAAAAACATTTGGAGATCAGTTAGTTTTATCAAGAAATTCAAAAATCTGTGCATAATCATGACAAGAAATCTCAACATAAGAGAAATTATTTGTCTTTGTCACTAATTACATCAAAGATATGTCAATTGATCTAGTTGAAGTCGCAATTTTAGCAGATCAATTATTTCCTTTTAGTTATCTAACTTTTTTATAGCTTCTTAAAATGATAAATATTAAATGTCTCTAACGGCTTTAAACTTTTACATTAGTTGGTCATGCAATATGGCATCAGAGTCCACCTTATAAGACTAAATGTCCCACATGACTTGAAAATTCTAGTTAAGTCCACCTTATAAGGTCTTGAACGTACAATCCTTTCCTTTTAAGTTAACTTTTGAGGTTAATTAAGTTAGGTCAAAACCATATAAGTAGACTTAACCCAATTCATGTGAACAAATCTAATCGAACTTAATTATAGAAATTTTAAAATGGTACCAGAAGATCTCGTCAGTAATGATATCCGGATGAATAATTACTTTTGTCAATCTAAATACCTGAATAAAACAAAAAGACAACATCATATATATAACAGTCACGTAGGGTATGTATCAAGATGAATTTGATTTATTTATATATTTCTAAAAAATATAGGTGTTTTGTGATGGATGATTTTCGTAACACGTTCTTTAGATAACTTGAATTATACATTGGATAAAATATATATGCTCGTTTAAATATCTGATGAATTCGGCCATGGGTGATAGGGACATGCAGATGTAACTAAAAACTTCTCAAATAGCCAATGATTAGTTCAATTGTAATATTTGATATTCAAACAAATTAATAATTGTACGTCCATAAAGAAAAGAAAAGAAAAGATTCATAATTAATCGTAATAGTTGTAACTTGTATTGTATGCCGCAATCCAAGCAGTAAGATTCATAAATTGGTTTATAGATGTAGTTGTAGTAAGTGATCCAGTTCCAGTCCAGTGTACTAGATCTACTATATATATATATTGGTTTTAAAGCAAGTAATTATATTTGTAGGGACAGTTACGGCGTACGTGTGTGTTGGATTTTATTCATTCATGAGCACCGAGTATCTATATTCTATAGTGACTTAACAAGCACGAGAAATATATTATAAAAAAATTTCACACGTTTTTCTTTCTCCACACTAGTGAGTAGTGAGTACTATTTTCTTGGAAACCATAACTAGAAAGCATATATATATATATATATAGGGTTGAAATTTTCGAGATTACTTGAACGCACTACATATATATGACAAATAATTCGCTATTGTGATGGCAGTCCCAAGAATTTCAGCACAATTTGTCTTTTTTTTTTTTTTACATAAGGAGAGAACTAACATAAACATTAATCTTTACCACTGGTGACAAGAGCTTTTAGATTTATTGCAATAATGATATGACTTTGACATTTTGTCAGCGAACTTACTTTCTTCTAATGTGGAAAGTTAACAAATATACTTACGGTTTTTGTGACACCAGGCTCCGTGGTACCTTCACAAATCACAAGCCAAATACAATGTGTTAATTTGTCTTGTGGTTAAGTAAACTTTGTCCTAGTTCTCACACCTATATATCTCATGATGAGGGTATATATATGGATGGATCTAGTCTTTCCCTATCTTGCTTAATTTAGGACTTTTCTTTGTGCGAATCGATTTTATTTAACTCCAATTTCTTCCAATACCATCCAAGAAAAATATCGAGTTGAATTAGAAATAGATAGGTTAGTCGATTCAAATTCAAGCGGACATTAACGATCTTCCTTGAGCGCATGTCAAGTTTCATTTACTAACCATATATAGCTTCTTTCTGGTGTAGAAAGCTTCTACGTGTTGATTGACCTTAGCCACGTGACGAGGTTACCTTCATCACTTCAAATATGTCTCTCTCATCACTTCAAATTAGTTTTATCAAAATCACAAAAGTTCACCAAAAATGCATAAATGCCGAAATTACCAACAAAAACCACCTGCGTAAAATAAGTTGAGGGGAGTGAATTGATGGTCCACACGCGGTGCTAGTTCTTCGTCAGTTTTAATTTTTTCTCTTCTCCATCATTTGCAAAAGAATCCTCCATCCGGCCCATCATTTGACGAGAGAAAAAATGAAAAAAGAAAACATTTATTACTTTATATTTTATTTTAGAAAGCTACACCAAAAAATAAGGATTACAAATTATAAACGTGAAGATAAAAAGCTAAACCACTATTCACGATAAAATTAGATGCAGAGTATTGAACATATTTGTCTGTTCTTGGACGTGAAGCACAATCAGTTATCAACCCACCCAACCAACCCCTAAAAGAATGAAAATTCCAAGAAATTTTAAATTTACAGAGGAAATTTAAACTACTCTAGTATGGTGGCTTTAAATTCGTACATGATAAGAAATTTAAAATAGTCCATATAGGTGCGGAATTTGTTATTATAAATTTAAAATATTTAAATCCAATTTCATCAATTGAAATAAACCCCGGCATTATGGACAAACAATATATATGTATATGTATATATATATAACCCAAGTCATTATGCATTTTAAACATATTCAATTGGTGGTCTTCAATTGATTGTTAAAAACACAATGTCTAATTACGTTGTAAAACATTGCCATCGTGATGGATCATCATTTACAAATTTGGTTAGACCCTTAGGTTCCTGAAGAGCTCCAAGTCTTTCAACTTTTCTTTCAGGAGGGCATGCTCATTCTGCATCTTATCAAGTAAAGTTTCCATAAAATGCATCTCTTCCTTTAGATATCTTATTTGCTTATTCACCGACGCAAGTGCTTCAGCCCTGCTTTCACCCGTTCCATGCATGAAGTTGGCCTGAGGAATTACTTGAATCCTTTGTGGTCTACTCAATAAGACGAGGATGCTTATCTGCAGCACAAGGAAGAGACACCGTCTCTATCAGTTTTATCATATTCATATCCCCTATCAGAAATAAAGCACAATAATACGTGTTCTCCAATTCAAGAACAATAGGGGGGAAACATACACAAATTAATGCTATTATATATAAGGATAGGTTAGTCACTTTTGGTTGAATAGACTGACATAATTCCCAAAATCAAAATGTACATTATTTTAATCATCAAAAAATAAGCATATAACTGATGAACAAAAGTCGGCCTAGAGACCTTCAATGAAACGAATTCGGGAAGCCGACACGGATTGTCACCCCTTTGGCAGAATTATTGAGGATTGTAGGAGTCTGTTGGGAAGGCCGTGGGAAAGTAGTATTGCTCACACACTTAGAGATGGAAATAAATGTGCCGATGCACTGGCACGTATGGGTCATGAAGTTCATGAAATCTGGGATGAGGTTCCTAGAAATATTTTGGATATTATTGAAGATGATGTAACTTAGTTAGTTTAGTTAGCTTGTCTTACCAAAAAAAAAAAAAAAAACATGTATGTTTAATAGTCTTCTTCAGCGATAAAAAAATATATAACATTTTAGAAAATCAACATGCATGAATTGTAATTCCGGGAATGCAAGGAGGGTTAATAGAAAGTTTACCTGCATTAGAATGAGAACTATAGCAACAGTGATGACCAGAAGTAGGGAAGCCTTTTTTTGATGTTTTAAAGATGCAAGGATATCTCCTATAAAAGATCCAACTGATATCTTGCTGAAATTTCCTTGCAGCGGATCAGCAACTTGGTTCATAACTGGTATTGTTTGTGATATTCTCGCATCACTTGGCTCCATTTCCACATAATTTTGGGTGTTTGCTTGCTTCTCCAGTTGAACTTGCTCATTTGAAATCAAGTTAGATGCACAAACTCCTATTAAATTAGTATCTTATTAGTTAAGATACATGAATCAAAATGCAAAATACCCTTCAGCACAAACTTCCAAAAACCAAGAAGTAAACTAACTTCCGCATATTACAGCACAAAAGAACAACAGAGATATTGATGGGTTACACATCTACGGCACTTCCAAACAGGACAAATTACCTTCTTCCTTCTCCAGATTCTTCTGCTTCAACACTTCATGTGCCTGAAAATGGTTCATACAATCTTTTCAGAAAGCTGTATAACTGAAGTAGATAGCAGTTTGAAGAGCGAAACAATAAAAGACAAGAAGGATACTAGGTCTATCCAAGTTGCATAAGCCTCCCGGCACTCTTCTACTGTTGACTGCACTATCTTCCCTGCAAAATTAGCACCAAGTCAACACTCAAACCAATTGTTCATGAATCTACTCCAAAAAGCTATATTGGAGCCTCAAAATTGATTAGACAAAAACAAATCATCAGAAGATGATTAGCAAGCTACACCAGTAAGCAGCTAAAACGCTAAGATAAATGGTCAAAGTGGATAAAACATAAGAAAAGTGAAGAGACACAACTCTTAAAAGAATTACTTATTTCTCAATTTTTTATTGTTTGTGTGTGATCAGCACCATGGCAGCCTTCCTCCAATTTTTTCCAAGGGTAAACTCAAAATCCCATACAACGGTGAGGCTATTACATAAATTTCTGACAGAAGACTTTCAACGAGTCCTAATTATGAGAAAAAACTGTTAATTTAATCTATAGCCTTTTTTATTAAAGTTGGAGGGCAACCAGGTGACTCAGTCAGGCAATGAGAATGAGCTAGAAACATTGAACCAGAGTAGGAGCTGATTGTATCTATGAGCTGCGGCTGCGTACGATATCAGATTAGGTAAATGAGGATGAAGGCAGCCTATTACAAGTAAGGTCTTTTTATGGCACCACCCCTATCCCCAGGGTTAATTATGGGACCTGTCTTTCAGAATAAATAAAAAGTGCCTAGCAGTCTTATAAAACAAATGATGCTATCAGGGGCAGTGGCTCTAGCCAATTCATGGTGTGCTCACGGAAACAGAAGAAGCATAATACAGGCATCTGCCCAACCTAGGTGGTGACAGAAACACCAATCTTTATTAAGGGGGAATAGTTGCCCCAGATAACTTCCATTCAGGCTCCGATATACTTCCTTCTTTATGTTCTTATACCGCTCGTTATCCATTCTCTATTTCAATTTTTTATATAGTAGTACAGAGTACAACTGAGAATTCACATGTTTAACTAATATTGAGTGAAGAAACGGAAGCAACTGGCTAAATTGAGTTCAAAGGGAAATAAATAGAGAGAACAAAACGATTGCCACTCTGCATGTGCTGCAGAGTAACGATAGGCGAAGTAGGAGATCGATGACATATCAGGTTTTCTTTACCAAACATAGAACATAACTGTAATGGACAAAAAAGAGACTTAATTATCAGATGCAACTGACAGTTCCTAATTTTTTTGTAACCTATAACTTTCATAACTTAATAAGTTAATAAATTGGTATGATACGGGCGACCAGGACATCAATCATATGAAATAACACATGGGCCAGGGCCAGGAGATGTAACTCAAAACACCAGAAATAGGAAAAATAAAAAGAGATAAACAATCTAAACATTTAAATTCAGCAAATTTTAGAAAACTGCAAAGACAAACCTTTCCACATGGTTTTCTTGGAAAATGCCACATTGGTGTAAACCCTTAATACACAGCCAGGCGCCGAACCAGTGGTCTCCTCTACATCCCAACGCCCCTGTTTGTTAGGAGAATCGAAAGAGGAGATTCATGTAACACTCATACAGATGAACATCAATCCCTTTATTAGAATAACTTTTAGAAAGTAGATATGAGCTTTATCAAAAGATATCGCAATGATATTGGATTATTCACATTGAAGGGACAACAAAAGGAATGATGATACAGAATGTTCTCACATAAAAGGAAAGCTCCACGGGAGTTCAGAGTTATTTTGATCAGGTATCCTGCTAAATGTATACTAATTGCCAATTTTCAATTGCCAGAGAGAAAGAGACAGACACCCCCCCTCTCCAACTTCCTCCATGACAGTAGTTCAGACCATAGCTTTATTATTACTCGCCTTACATATGGGGGTCAAGAAACAGTAGCAATAATATAATTTATTGAAATTAAGGGGTACATCTAATTACTCAAAAAGTTGCATTATCATTTCTCTCATCTTCATGATGGGAAGTGGCCAAATTATGGAACACCATCAGTCAGTATTAACATGAAGATGGTGATGAATTTCAATTGATGATAATGAAAAAGAGGGCAGACTTGCAACATTAAAGAGGTCACACCAAGCAAATTCATTACATAGAAAGTCCAAATATTCTATATATACATCAGGAAATCCATACCTCCACACAGAAGTAGTCTCCATATGGTACGTCACTAATCTCTTGTGAAGTATCAAGAATCAAATGACTGGCATGAATAATATTAAATTGGTAAGTTATAATATTGTGGACCAGCAAAGTATACCACCACAGACTTGTATATAGGAAGATTTTACAACACCTCACATAAGGCAATGGACTTCACCATGTTTAACAAGAGGGTTAACAAACCTCAGAAAATTATTTAATAATCTCAAGCAACATAATAATTGATACACCGGCAGCCTTATGTTAGTAAATAAGTCCAACAGAATCGAAAAATGATTGCTGAACTAAAAAAATAAATTCAAAAATTGTGATTCATGAATATTTAGGATGTTCACACTCGGTTGCATCTGTCCAATAGGTTCAAGGCATGTCATTTACAACTGCAACATGTCAATTTTTTTCATGAACTGGACATTTTAAATAAGTAAAAAAAAAGGTATATTTAGGAAAGAATATATAAAAGATTGGTTTTTGTAAATTTTTACATGTTGGTGGGATGGGCAGGCTAATAGAGGAAGACAAATGTAGTAATTTCTAGTAAGTTATAACTTATATGGTTGGTCTAGTATCAAAGGCTTGCATTACATACGAAGCACCTTGTGCATTTCCTTAAGGCCATATGTATATTGTATCAGAGAAGAGTCACAAATGAATAATTAAGACAATCTTTAAGGAATTTCAAAGAATAAAATAAAAATGGAGAGCACTACAGCGTGGAATCCTCATTCATAATGTCTATTCTTAACAAACTCACTTCCTTTTATGGTTGCAACAGTTCAATGTCATAGTCATTCCTTTGGAATTCACAACATTACACCGAGACATCCTAAGTCACATACTACATATAACACCATACAGGATCTGCTCCGTGACTCCAGAATCGTTTTTTCCACTTCACTTGACCTCAACATCTCTCCTTCATGTCATTTTCTTAAATTTCAGTACCACTTTCTCTCCGAGACTTCCGACCAACGTAATATGGCATCAAATTATCGCTAAACAGAGTTGCCTTTAGTTTGAACATTCAATTTTCTAATTAACATACATCTTACACGTCTTTTATACAGTAACAGCTAGGATCCCGGATACCTGGTTCGCATTTGTAATGACAAATTCCAAAAGTAACGGATTCAAACAAGACAAGCCCCAACTAAATCTAACATGGTGTGTACTGGGATACTACTCCATCTAACTGAATATGGTCCATAATATTATAACGCCAAGCTTACGTGAAACATATTCCTCTGAACTGAGGAAGCAAATTTGTGAAAAGACTACAAGCCTACAAGACCATTCCACATGTAAACTGCGAAGATTTTGTGTTGGTGCTAAATTCATACTGATTTGACATTTGTGAAGATTCACTTCTTAACCCGATGATTTCCAACTGTAGCTTTCTAGGAAGTCATAATGCTTAGAAGTCAAGGCAGCATGAGTAGATGACTAATTCACATATTCGTATGAAGCCAAAAAAAAAAAAAAAACCAAAAAGGGAAAGTAGTATTATGTTTGGAATAGTGAGAATGGTAGGGAGCAATAGCTCCACCAGAGATAACGTTTATCAACACCAAAAATAACTGAATTTTCTTATGATAACATAGACTTGCCAGTTCCTGTAAACTCGATATTTCTGAGTCTCTTGACAGCTACCAAATCTTGCACCTGACAAGAACCAAAAATCAGAAAATAACCGTATATCACTTAAATCAGTTATCAACAATTCTAAAAAAATGACTTGAAAAAAGACATACCAAAGTAAATTTTAATTGGATGTTGAAATGACACATCACGGGTGTGCCCAAATTTTTCATGAGGTCGCCACGGAGTACTCTTGAAATCTATAAGGGGACAATGACGAACATATCAGTTAACAGTGGTTAAAAACTCAAAATATTTCACTGCTTATAGAACATCAAATAATAACATGAATATGATAAGCCACAGAATGCCTTCACCCAACACCTTTATCGCCACATTTTCCATGAAATAACTTCTGGAAACTGATACCATCGTCGGAAAAGAACATATTAAAAAACTCCTGTACCTGTATCTGCATCACAGAACTCAATAATAAGATGATGATGCCTATTCACTTCAAAGAATAAATCATATACTAAATTTAGAAGAAAAATTTATACTACCGGAAATTTTGATTCCGCAACTTTTATGTAGCATTCAGGAACTGCAACAATAAAACAGAGTTCAAGTTAATTTTTCAGCTATATTTTATCTAATTTTGTGCTAGAGATTGTAAAGAAACTGTTGCTTTGGGCCAATGGTTCCAAGAGTTTCACATTTGGTACCTATATTTCATTTTTAGCAACAAATCTACTTACTCCAAGAACAGATTGGAATAAAAAATGCCTCTATAGTACTTGATTATTAGAATCTATAAAACAATTTATTTGTGTTCTTGATTATTGACATCTTTCTTAACATGTTTTCAGGTTCAATTTATTAGTAGAGTATTTATAATTTAAAATTGTTTCATAAATTTTCATTTTTTACACACGGGAAAGGCTGGAATCGTAAAAGATATAAGTATTGAAAAAGTCTCCCCTAGCCCCTTTAAATTCAAAATATCAAACAAGTGAAATCATTAGAGGATTACTTCTTCCATTCATACAAAACAAATCGAGTACTTCCCCTAGGTAAAGTAATTTGTCTCCCCTTCCCCCTCATTGAACTAAACATAGCCTAAAGACTTGCAACCCGGCATGGTAAATATGCAAATTCCTTCAAGATTTAACAATGTATTTACCATTAGGAACACTATCATGTACTCACCCACGTCTAGATATGCTCAAACACTACAACGAAGACTAGGAAAGAATATTGACTAACCTCCAGGTGCATCAGCATCCTCGGGCTCCCAAGCAGAAGATTTTGCCGATGATGAGCACTCACTACTTCGAGCGGCTTCTGCATTTTCTTCCTCCCTAACTTGCACATTCAGAGATGTTGAGACATTATGGGGTTCACCGTCACCAAAAAGTTTGCAATACTCAGATATGGGGGCATTTTCAACTCTGTGCAAAAAGCAGCATTAAGTGGAAAGGCACCAAGAAAGAACAACTTTAGGAAGTTCCTACTCACACAAGCATCAAGTGTTTCAGGTTACTCGCTAGACACTTTTAAGGTATGTTCTATTATATTAGAGCTCACATTTATCACAAAAGAGTATTCAGATCCTACTACCTAGACTAATCATGCATTAAGATTTACATGCTTCTTACATTTGCCAGTTTCAATCTCATTAAATTTTAACCACATACAACAGTTAACCTCTACTCGTCAAAAATACGTTGCATATAATTAACTTATTTCTAGGCTAAACAACTACCAGGCTACTCAGTATTATGAAGCTAATAACACGTGAACTGGAAAGTTTGGTATATACAAAAATGAGACGTATTGGATCTCACACAATCTGCCAGCTTCAATTTTAAACTGTCTCAGTTACAATGCCCATACCCGGAAATACAGATACCTGCAATTTCCTCTTTGAAATTAGTGGAGTTAAACATCGTTAAGGAAAATAGATACCTTTCAATGATTTGAGACTCATCCGTGGAGAACCTGGAACCACTTGATTCTTCAACTATAGTTTTGCCATTCTCCTGACTGCTTATATCAGACTTCAGCTCCTACAATAATAGAAACAGGAAACCCTTAAAACTGTCGGAATGACAAATTATGATTAATATCAATATATAACAAGATACAAGTACAAGAAAAATATGATAGCTGACTTCGGTCTCTCATATCTAGTTTCTCAATAAGAAAGTTGATTTACAAAGGCCTCATTTGAGTGGATGAATGAATGATGGGAGGCCACTAATAAGAGTCCAAAAACTGACAAAACACGCAAGAAAACTAGAAAAACGAGACCCAAAATTAAGAATCTAATTGAAGAGAATGACTCCAAGCTGAAGGAAAACCAATATCTCTATGTACAAAATTACAAGTTGCTAAAATGTCACACTTATTTGGAAGGAAAACTGCCAAGTAAATTTAACTTCTCGAATGAATATTGAGTAATGTGAGGTTAACCTAATGGAAAAGGTCAATCTAAAACAACAAAGAATAAAGCAAACAAAACGGATTGTGTCTAAGTGATTTAACTCTAGAGATGACATTGATATGATGAAATAATATACCTATATGGAGAGGTGCTCCTTAAATCACATGGATTATAAGTTAACAATATGCATTGGAGTCTTCATGATTTAAGTATAGAGATGGCATTGATGGAATTACAGGATCCATGTAGCTAAAAATTGTCATGTAATAACTAAAAATAGAAAATGCCATGTTTTACATACATACAAATGCAAACTCAAGTTCCTGCCCTTCATTCACAAGCACACATCTTGTCTAAGCAAAAGCTTCCCAAAGTATATCTTCCCTAGCCCTTCAACTGATACTAAAGATGGAAGGAGAAAAGGACATGTTCGTAAAGAAGTTGTAATTTCCTATAACAAGGAACAGCAACCTGTATTACATCCTTATACAGCAGTTCAGAACCATTAAACTACAAACGAAATATGATTACAACATGTATGGGCTTCAGCAATGAATTCCACTGCTAACTAAAAAATAGTTGATATTCTGACGCGAGAGGAGTGTAAGATGATGAGTGATGACATACTTGTCATCATATCATCTTATCCAAACATCACACACTTGAAGTGAGTCATGAAATGACAGAATCAGAATCAAACGTCCGGCAATATAACTCTACACCTTAACCACATTCACGAAATGCTGAAGCAGAAAAGTTCTAACATAACATAAAGACAACGATTAAATGGTAAACATATATTTGTCCATCAAAATTATGACACAACAGTACTTGGCCTTTACGTCATAAAAAATTTCTACTCACTGGCAAACACAACATATATCAGAATTGAAAGGAGACACAGTGATCAATCAAGAATACATTTGTAATTCAAAAGAGAAGCAAGCTAAAAATGCTACTTAGTAAACCATGCTCAAAATTTAGTTTGAACCAAGTTAAAAATAAGTAAACAGATGAATTTACATGCCATTCATCATTTAGTTACCTGATGATCTGTAATTTCCTTGGGCCCATTACTGTGCTGCAGCCAACCATCATTAATGATTTTATAAGCTTCATCACGGGATAAGAAAGAGGTAAAGAAGTACTGCAAAAAACGAAATCAAGTTTAAGGCAGTGCAAACACTGTTGGTACCCGTATGGGCACAAATTGACATTATATCATTCTTCGAATGAAGACAAAGGAAGTAGATTTACCTTCTTCCCCCCAGCTGATATCTCTATAGCAGTTGGAAATACACCTACTGCATTCGCTCTTCGTACAGATGTGATTTCATGAAACGGAATAATTTTCTGAAAATTTGAAGTTTCAAAAACTTAAATTGTAAATCAGGGTCAAAATAATGAGAGCATAACCAGAAAAATCTGGAGGATAAGATAAGGCTGCAGCGTAAGTAACACTAGGAATAGTAGGACACAAATTAAGTGTTAGATAACAAGAATCACGGTCAACCAGATATATACACACGTAATATATATATATATATATATATATATATATATATATATATATATATATATATATATATATATATATATATATATATATATATATATATATATATATATATATATATATATATATGCATATGTGTGTGCTCAGCATCAACAAGAATTTGTATTATGTATTATTTTGTGGGGGATTAACGGATTAATAAAGGATTACAAATTTGCAACTGAATACCTCTATTTCATACGCAAGTGCAACAAAAAGACATTTTTTGCTTTCTTATATGTAATTCAACTCAAACTTAGGTAAATCTGACATCAATTCATTAAAGAAATGATATGTTCCTCGGCCAACTACACTAGCTACAAAATTATGTTAGTCACAGGTGCAGCAAAGAAACTAGGACTAGCATAAATCCAACTATGATTAAGACGAATTGTAAGCCATATTTATGCATGATTATCAGAAAATATATAGAAGGGTATAAATTCAGGAACAGACCTTTGTCTCAAATCCGAACAGGTTTGAATAGAAGCAGATGTTGTGGACAAATAGGTACATATGACCCTGCAAGGAAGAAAATATAAGGGAAGTTGAAAAACACAACAGCCTTCAAACCAATCAACTGACATAAAGCTAGAGAGATAATAAAAGAACAAAGTTGGTTAAGTTAATAGCAAATAAATCTCAACCTCATTTTGATGGAGAAAATATTTCTATATGCGGCAACCAAGAATCAAAAGACAAAGAAAATGAATATATATATATGCTAAATTGTTAACAATGAATTTACCTGAAGAAGAAAATTCTCGTGGAAAGCACAATTGAAATCTTGAACGAGAACCTGTAAAGTTTCAGGGATAACGAAATAAATAACGTGAACAGAAATTTACATCAGAATTATAGTCAAATAGAAAATGGCATATTGACATGCAGTTAAAAGTTTGGTTTTTGTGTGTGACCGAGCGCACATCAATTTGAGGCTAACAGAAATGCGAACAGCCAGACCAACATCAAAGCCATGAATTCAATTTTCTCAAAACCAGATAAAAAGTTAAAATTTGAAAAAATGAATGAAATGTTATTGTTCTCCCTTAAGCTTATGCGACTTAAATAGACCTGGTGATAGAATCCCATAACTTCCAAAATCTAATAGCTAGCCCACTTTACCCTTCATCTCAGATATTGTTTTTCTTTTTCTATACATAAGCTCATTAAATCTTAACAGTTTATAAAAGCCTAAGTCCAAATCAAGGAGCTTATGTATCAAAATAGAACACAATTGGTTCTAAAGCTTCCACCACCTTATTTTAAGTAGGATTTCAAGTATATTAGTCAGAAATATCAAGCAAGAAGAAAATTTGCTACGACAATGTACAAAACCGACTCTGGCACGAGAACAATGACAGCATCCAACCTTTGTTTCCTGTTATCACACTCAATCCATAACTAGTGCATGATTACACGAAGTAAAGGTTATAAAAAATCATCAAATTAATCAATAAAAATAGAGAGTTATATAATGGTATTTACTCACTTCATCAGGTGGAAGACGAAATAGCTGCCGATATTCTTCAACCTTTGAAAGCGGTTGACCCTGTAAGAAAGACCTTCCAGTTAACCATCTGCTAATGCACTCAAATTATCACCCATCAACTACTTAGTTTTTCCTTGTTATTGAGGTTATGGTCATTTAGAATAACAAATATCTCCCCCATGGTATGTCCACCCTTTCCACTTTACCTTTTTTGGTACAAGGAAAATAGTGAAGACAATTAGTGGAAAGGAGACAATTACTGCTATCCCTTTTTTATTATCCTACATGTACTCGTTAACACCAGTACAGTCTTTTCATACACATAACACTAGAAAGTCTTTTGTCCTCCTTTCTATAAATACAATTAAGGTTTGCAAGAAAAGATGAGACTCGGCATTGTATCCCCTCAACTTTTACTCCGCGCACTTTTTCCACCCACCAAACAACTGAGGTGAATCATACTCTCTACATCTGCTTTTGTTTCCCTCCCACTTTCCACTCCCGTCTAAGAAAGTGAAATAAGACAGTTTTAATGTGTCATTCCAATTTGTGGATTCTTAAATATTCTTAGTACCTTCTTAGCAAGATTGTCCACTTCTGTTATAGGTAGCATCTAGGAATTTTCCATTCAATTATATTTACATGTGATAAAGTTTGACATTCAGAAACATTCATACAGCCACATAGTATCAAGTCAAAAAAAAAAAAAAACTATCAGATTGACTTTTAAAGGAGTGATTACAGCTTCGTTTTCTCGAAACGGAACCCTTTCTTACCACCATTATCTACACATCTTAACTTGAGTAATAAACTTATTCCGAACTCCCAAGCAAGTAAATAAAACTAATCAACACAATCTATCAAGTGAGGTTTACAAATTAAAGGATTCAAACAACTCAACAACTTCCTCTGACAATTAATTTCCACCTCAGTATAAATTAACTTTGATAACAATAACAACTTGTGAGATCAAAAGTCAATAAATCTACCAATAATTGGGAAATTTTAGGCGAAATTATCAGTAAGAATAAGTTGAGATACCGAAAGCTGAGGTTCGAGCTGTCTGGAAGGGCTGGGAGTGGAAGGGGAGGAGCGATCGAGTGGTTCGGTTTCAGGTACACCAGATGGCGGCGTGTCGCATGAGAAGCGTCTGGGAGAATTGTTAATATCCATGGATTGTGAAATTGGAGGTATCGAGGATGGAGTGGGGTCTACCATCTTCTCCGACGCCACTGCAGCCATATAGTTGCAGTTTATATATATGTACCGTTGGCGACGGTGAATCCGAGGCGGTGGGGCGGGGTTAAAGAACGGTGAGTAAGAGTGTCGGTTGGTTGGTCTAATAAGCTTTTTGGTCAAGTAATTTGCTGAAGCGTGAAGAGCAGATGAAAGCGCGTTTTAGGAGTCGTGCAAGTTGTATGTTCAATTTTTGGTTTTTTAGTTTTGACGGAAAAACTAATGTAGAATTTGAAATTAGTTGAGTATATTTATAGAAAGAAAAATTAAATTAAATTAAAAAAATGTTAGGTGGGTATATTTGAATTTTAAAGTGCAAAAGTATTTTTAATTAATTTTATTATTGAATTTCATAAAAATATGTGTAATGTAAAAGATGTTTTGTTAATATTTCTCGAAAAGAAAAATATAGTTGGTTAATAATACAATTAATGCATGCTTTTTTAATATTTCAACATTGAGATATTTGGGTTCGAAATTGTGGTTGTTGGGATATTTGGATATAACGACAAAAAGAAAAAGATATATTTGGATTTGAATATTTAATTTTGAAACATAGTTCATACAGAGTTTTAAAGAAAAAAACTCTACAAACATGGAATAAGAAAATGGTCGTATCATTTTTTGTTTACCTATACCTCACACTTTGACGTAATTCGAAAAGTGCAACAATATTGGATTATGTTTGAGCACGCGCCTCCTAAATCAATAGTTATTTTAGGATATTGAGATACTTAAAAAAAAAATCAGTATACATACAAAAATAATTAATTGAATCGGGGTTCTTTAATGGCTAATGATATTGCCAAAATAAATTTTTTATTATGACTAATCTACCCTTAATAAATGCATAGTGGAAAATAAATAAATTAATTAAATATCTATTTCCTACCTTACTTGCTTGGATACCGTGTTTAATAATAGTATTAGGAAAGCAATTTAATACATTTTCTCTCTTTCCTATGTCAATGCATCTCCATCCTCCAGTCCTCCACCATCTTCTTACTTCTGCAAACTTCAGTTCTTTTTTTCTTTTTCTTTTTTCAAATTACAAACTCCAATTTTTTTATTTTTTATATTTTCTTAAGAAAACAAACTTCAGTTCTTCAATCACATTTCGCCCATAACTCTCATTCTTATCATGATTTATCTTTGATTTATGAAGCTATACTTTAAAACTGTACGTGAATAATTTTTTAAAAAAAAAACAAAAAGGTAGACAAATATCTTAATTAATGACATATTGAATTTTATTTTGAAAAACATATCAGGTTTAGACAATATAGAGAGCAAAATTCAGACAATTGTGCTCTTTGTGCATCACAAAATTAAATAAAAGAATTATGAAGTATGAATTACTTATTAAATAAAATCTGTTGAAGTCTAATTTTACTTTGACTAGGGGTTTACCATCAAGGGTCTATTTGGATGGATTTTGGTTCGGTCTCGCGGGTCTCGGTTTAAAACAAATGGTTTGGGTGGTTTCGATGAAACCTTTGAGACCTCATTTGGATGGTTTTGGTTGTTGGGTTTTATGGTTTGAATAAGTTGAAACACCACTTGGATTGAGTTTGGATGTTGGAGTTTAGGGGAAAGAGTAGGTGGTAGGTGTCAAATCAATGTCTTTTTTAGTGAGATTTGGGGGAAAAAGTTGGTGGTATGTGTCAAATCAATGTTTTATAGTTTTGAAAAGTTTGAGTGTGAGTTTCTGAATATGTTTTTTATGGTTTTATGGGTTTGGTGAAAACTCATTTGAAAGAGTTTTGGCTCGGTCTCGCGAAACCCGCAAGACCGGGCCAAAACCCATCCACATACACCCTAAGTCATTATTTAAGATCTTTCAACATCAAATCAATTGGGAGTATGTTTTTCCTATTCATTCTCTTTCACGCCACGCTTTCAAGAGAGGAATAGAAACCTAAGTCCTTTATTGAATTGTTGATAACTATTGAGTAAATAAGTGTAGAAATTAAGTAAAACTTAAATAGCTAGAAAGAAAGAAAAAAAAATTATTTTGTGTTGTTTTGAGCGGAGGGAGGAAGAAGCTATGGTAGATGTTAGAATGTTTAATTATAGGAATGTTTGATTACGGAAAGATTTAACTGTAGAATTAATTAGTCAGAGAACAATTAGCAAAACAAGAATATTAAATAGAAAGGCATTTAATGAAAAGGGCATATTTGAAAAATTATTAATTTTTCTCAGTATACATACAAAAATAATTAATTGAATCGATGTTCTTTAATAAAGTCATCATGATGGTTAGGAAAGGAATATTGAAATCTTAACTATAGAAAACTTACACTTTTATTAATGAAAAAGGTGTTTATACTTTATGGCTAGCAATATTGTTAGAGCACAGATTGTTTTTGTCAGAGCAACTTTTTATTATTCCCTAAAATGCCTCTTTTAGTCAAAAGACATAAATGTCAAGTTTCTTAATTCTTGCAACACCCCTTTTATAATTAACTTTTTAATTAGTTTTGACAACTCAATCTTCTCTCTCATTAATACATAATTAATGTTGTTTTCTCTTTTCATAAAAAATTTTAGACATTGAAATAAATTAAGTGATAAATAATGTCCAAAATATTTGATTGTCCTAGAAAAAGAATTTGAAATATTTTTATAGGAGATAATATAAACTTATGATAATAATGGGTCAAATTTTTGTTTTTAGTGTATGTCTTGGTTAGTTAAATATTTGAATTTTTTGAAAATGTTTTGGAAACACTAGAAAAATTTGTGATTTTTTACTAAATTAAGAAAAATAAAAGAATTGCAAGACAAACAAATAATTTCGGAACCAAAACTTATAATTATTTTTTTGATTGATTAAAAATTAAATGTTTTCAGTTTTTTTGACAAAAACGATAAAAATTTTGATTCATGATTAAATTACTTGAACCAGTAGAAGATAGTTGACAAAATTTAAGATAACAATTTCGAAGTCAATCTCCGTTTCTTCTCATCACATATATATTTGGGAGGGAAAATATGATCACAACAGTAGGGCTAGTTATACAAAGGAGAGGAATTCACCTTTGTAAATTTTGTTGTAGTGCAAAAACAAAAAACGAAAAATGGTGTTGAAGTGCCTAGATTTCCTATAGAATTTGCAAAATAAACAAACAGTAAATATATGCTCTATAGGTTGTGATGGTTTATTTGTAATTTGTTAACTGAGGTATCAAAGAATTCGTTAATGGTGATATCCAATAATGTAACAGGTGATCGTGATCAGTCCTCCATATTGACTATTTGATTCATTTTCCATGTTTAAAGATCAATGGAAAAGGAAAAAATAATTTAGCAATTAATGTAAGAGTTGTTATATCTAAAAGTTGCCGATGGGAATTGAAAAACTTGATTTAAATGGCTTTTGACCAGAAAGTGCAATTTAGGAAAAAATAAAAAAAATTGCTCAGACAACAACAATTTGTGCTCAATATCACTAGCCATACCTTATATTGGGTTCTTCTCTATCTTTAAATGTCATAAATAACTTTGTAACCATTTAATTTTGTAACATGGGCCAAAGGAGTATCTTTTATGAAGGGACATTAAATAAAACCACGTCTATCTCTAAATTACATTAAATATCAGTATACTTTTCCTGTTTCTTCTACTATTTTATTTTAGTAATTATCTCGATATAGAAGTTCATGAATTGCCCCTAAAATAAAACCATGTCTATGAACTTAGATTCATGGGCCCCTTTTAGTAGTTTCGGCTCGGCCCATCTAATATATAGTGGGCTAACGATGACGGGATTCGAATTATTAGGCCGGCCTACACTACATTGTTGGGCCTCGTCAAAGTAAATCTGACTTTCTCTCAAAGAGAAAAAAGATTAAGTAAATCAATAAACAAGAAAATATTAACCAGTGAGATTTTTTTTAATCTTGACTCTGAGATAAAAAAAAACAAAAACATGAATCTTAAATCTTAACTTTTCAAATTAAAAAAAAAAAAGTTAATATGATTCTGAAAGTGACATTTTTTTGGGGGGAATAACAAAGTAACATTTTTCCATTGTAGTATAATCAACCATTTAGAATTGAGACAATGACACAACAAAAGAAAGAGTAAGAACTTCATTTGAGGAAAAAACCACACAAAATACATTTATTTATTTAAATAGCTCAAGTGAGAAAAGAATCATCGAGGAACCCCACCTTGGAATTCGAAATCCCAATAGTCACACTCGGACCTTTCAATTTCATACCCATTTGTTTGCACTTTTTATAAAGCAGGAAATGGATCCAATTAGCTAGTGGCCCACGAAAACAATTATAAAACAATTACTATTTTTTATGGAAATTTGGGTATGATCACTTGGTTTTGAGTGGTGAAAAGATATTTGGCTAATCATTTATATCACTAAATTTGAAGCTTTCATGGGATTGAAGTCCCACATGACAACTTGTCTCTCTCTCTCTATATATATAAACTTCTCTAATTATATTATATGATTTATATATATACATATATATATATCATCAATCCCATCATGTTCATCATTCTTCTTTACTTTTTCTTATTTTCTGATTAAAATGTGAATCTAGTAAGTATTTTTAAGTCCCAAATGAAGTAGTAGAAACGTACGTTGCCATTTAATTTCGTTTTTCTTTTCCACTTTTCTCCTTTTATGAGGGGGAAAAAAAACAAATTGTGCACTGCATGTGAAAATGATTGTTGATAATTAAAGCTATGGTCTAAGTAATTGGAGACAACTTTTCAGAATTCACACATTGCACATTAGAACTATAACAATAACTATTGCAAATGTTACTTTTGTGAAAATAATGATACCAATACTTTATCAACTATGAGTTGGATTAGATTTGAATGGATAAAATGAAAAACACAAATGATTTTTATTTTAATCACCTTGTATAATTCTCATAGTTGCTTGAACATTCTCTATAAGTCCAAAAATCAGATAAGTCACAAGTGTGATATATGATCCCAATATTCGAACTCACAAAGTTAACTTAACGGAAGAAGAAATCAAGACTGTCCAACAGCTGAGTCAACCCCTTGAGATTAAAATTTACGATTGGATCAGAGAGTGAATTGGAGTTGACATGAATGTTGTGGTTCAATTTACCAATACATAAGTTCGAATTGTTAGTCTAATTTCATGTTTAAATCGTTATTGTATAATTTTTTATTCATGATAATTGTAGTGAAAATGCCAGACATTGTTTCTTGTTGTACACCAAAATGAACTTATAAATAAAAGAAACACACAAAAGGTGACACTTGTTGAGTTTTTTTTTGGACAATTTATTTCGTTAAGTTTATAAACTTAATTATAGTATACTATTATGTTGCAAAAATGTGTGTTGTATTTAGCGAGGACAGCAGCAGGATGGATGGAGAAGCCTAAACTGTCATGGAATTCCATGACAGACAGAGGCAGCAGATGGGGCAGACCGTATGCTACCATTATTACTCATTCTTGAAATATTATTCGTCCTTTGCGTGACTCTAATTAAACATGCATCCTCACACATCTTTTTCCTCACACATTTCTATTTATTTATAAATTTCTTGATAATGCTCATTTATTTTATTATTTAAAGAACTAGATATCCGATAACTTTAGTATGTAATGGACGGATGAATTATTTAAATATCATGTGTTTTTGTGGTTAACTATCATAAACAATGTACAATAAACTACAATAAAAATAAAATAAATGTGGATATATGTATTACATATCGTGTAGCATCTAAAATTATAATGTGTTGAACTTGTGTTCGAACTATCATTGGGCCAAGTGTTCATAAAATACATTTGATCGTGTCTCAAAATAGATTAAGTACAATGTCTAAATGTTATTAAAAAAGAAATAGAGAGGAGAGGACTTTATTTAAGTGGAATAAGACTTATGTAATAAATGCGGTTTCTCTTTTTTTTCTTAAATTAAAAAAATATTAAATATATAAAGTGAGAAATGGTTAAAAGCAATAAAAATTCTAATTAAATTCCTAACTAATGTAGATAGGAAGAAGAAAAGTCACTGCTATGAAGAGGAGAGAGACGTGAGGAGACCTTTGCTTTCTTCTCTTTCTTTCTTTCTTTCTTTCTCCCGTCGCTGGGTCTAGTCTGGGATGGACACTTTGAAAAGACGTGTTCTTCAAAGAAGGAGCAATTGTGGGTCCCACTCTCTGGGCCATTTCAACGGTAAGTAAGTGAAAATTGCATGTGGTCCCCACTTCTCTCCTTGCAAACCGGCCTATTCTTGCTCTTGCCACTCCGGACCATTATTTGTAAAGACATTATTGTCCTTTTTGTTGCTCTTTGTCTCATTCTAACCTTCCTCATCTTTGTACCTATTATTAGGAAAAGTACTCAGTTGAAGTTGAAACTTGAAAGATGCCAATTTTAAATTAAATTAAATTTACCTGAAGTCTTAATTTCGAAAATGGTTAGGGGGTATCTTTGTCCTTTCCGTCCATAGGACACATAGCTAATCGTCTTCTTGATATGCCCATAGCCATTCACATTCTCTATTTTCTTCCTCTCTCACACACAAAACACACAGCCATACACAATTACAATAATAGGCATAGGGACTTCTTTTTCAGCAGTAATCACAGTGAACACATGACTAAAGCTAGCCGGCCCCGGCCCCCGAACCGAAAAGAATAGAAAATTGCGGTACAAATAAAGCAAAAGCTACAGTCCTACTTTTCTCATAATGACAATCATTCAATTTTTTCCTTACCATTATTCTTTCAACAGAACAAGAGATCCATCCACCTCTTTCTTCTTCCCCATTTTCAGTAAGATCCCAGCTTCTTAATGGTTATTCTGACTCCTTTTGTTCTTTAACCATGAAATGTTTGTTTTAATGTTCAATGTATTTTTGCCTCTTGTTTTGTCAAGAATGAATGCCATTTTCTATCTTTTTTCCTTAGTTTTTATGTACTACTTGTGGTTACATATACTTGCAAGCGAGTAGTGGCTTTCTTGGTAATTTTTCTAGGATTTTAACTTGTTGCCATTTTTGAAATATTAATTAATGGAGTTGGAGGATGTTTTTGGAAGATTTATCGCATTTGGGGTGGTGGGTATTTTGTGGGTTTTGTCCCTACTAAACAGTAAAATTAATTCACGGTTTTGTCAATAATATTTTTACATTTAAATTTATTTTGTTGCGATTATGTTACATTTTACTTTGCTATAATGAGGCAGGGGTATCTGAATTTTTTATCTCATTTATGAGTTGTGTGGTAACAGTTCTTAGAATTTAGAATTTTTTAGGAGGTTTCTTGTTACTTTACATTATAAGTACCACCTACAAAGTAAAAGCTACAATTTCAAGAATGGTGCATATGAGTTTACTATTTCATCACTTTGTTGGCTCAACGAATTTTAATGTGAATTTCGATTTATTTCTTCTTTCTTGCAGGTTAGTTTAACTAACAGAGGATACTTGCAATGATATACAGAGATCAGAAATGGAAAGGATCCTAGAATTTGAACCAGTTCCCAGAAAATTACCCGTTCTTTCGGCAAAGGCTCACCCTACTTTGTCAAAAGAAGAGGTTAAGAATCCATCAAACTTGTGGGAACCTATAGAGTTGGATTTTCCTGTCCCTCTACAAGCATGGAAAGGGAAAAAGTTTTTGCAGGAGGATGACGAAGAACTCATGCCAGACGTTCTTTCGTTTAAATTCGGTGCCGATTCATTTGAAGAAAGTGGTTCCACTTCATTTCATGGAGTGAGTCATCCTCCGGAACCGGTTGACACCGATCTCATGAGTCCGGTTTATGTCCCAATTAGCCAGAACAACAAAGATGGGAAATGTTTGCTTAAAAGCATGTCCATGAAAGGCCCTTTTCTCGAAGATCTTTCTATACGGGTACCGAATATCAAACCGAGCCCATCATTGGTCGAAGAGCCAAACGACCCCTTTTCAGTTCCTCGCCCATCGGATGAAAAGGAATGTATATGGGATGCTTCATTACCCCCAAGTGGCAATGTGAGTCCACATAGTAGCATTGATAGTGTTAGTGTTGCTAAATCCATGAGCATTGTTAACAGCTCGACTGGCACATATCGTAGTGATGTAATGAGCGATGGAATGCTTAGTGTCGATCGAAATTTCGAGAGTATGAAAGGGAGCATTAAAGGGGGTTCAGTGGAGAGTACTAAAACGAGCCTTAGTCGAGCGAGTGATAGTAGTGGCCTTAGTGATGAAAGTAACTGGAGTAATATGACAGGTAGTGCTAATAAGCCTCATAAAGGAAACGATCCTAGATGGAAGGCTATACTTGCTATTCGAGCGCTTGATGGTATATTAGGCATGAGTCATTTTAAGTTGCTGAAAAGACTTGGATGTGGGGATATTGGAAGTGTGTATTTATCGGAGTTGAGTGCGACTAGGTGTTTTTTCGCAATGAAGGTTATGGATAAGGCGTCACTTGCTAGTAGGAAAAAGTTGACCAGGGCCTCGACTGAAAGGGAAATTTTGCAGCTTCTTGATCATCCGTTTTTGCCGACATTGTACACTCATTTTGAAACCGATAGATTTTCTTGCTTGGTTATGGAGTATTGTCCTGGAGGAGATTTGCATACACTGAGGCAGAGACAACCAGGAAAACATTTTTCAGAATATGCAGCACGGTACACTTGTGTTGTTTTCACTTACAATTTTGAGGGCTTTTAGCCTCTGCTTGATTTTCCCATTTCTGTTTCAGAATTTCTTGTTAGGTGAAGCTAATATTTTCTGAGATCCAATTTATCTATGACTTATATGGATTGAAGGATTTGGAGCTATATTTGCTTTTCGAATCCATAATACAAATCCATAGCACTTGTTTGGGTCGATTTGATTTTTTTATGGATTTGAAATCCTTAATTAACCATTTTGTGCTATTCTTTTAACCAAAATAATGAATTTAAAGTCCATTCAATATTAAAGTCATATGTTATCCTTTCTCAAAACCAAATGAAGCCTATGTGAATTAGAATCAATTACAATCTATAGAGGGATTTGTTGAAATCTGCCCCTTGTTACATTAATTTTAATATAAGTTGGTCGGACCAAAAACCTGATTTCTTCCCGTGTTAGGACAAAGTAAATCCATAAATTAACATATCCAATTTAAATTTGATGCAATAATAAACTCTGCATATAATAATGAGTTGAGCTGGATGACTTTACAAAATTTAGTTTAGTTGATCTGAACTAGAATCCTATAAAACCTTGTTTACAAAATTCTCGACCTGATAATGAGTTAGATTATGCGCAGTCTTAATTTGGGACTTTTTCACTCTATAATACTTAAATGATACTCTCGTTAGCTTAGTTGAATGTACTGATGTAACTTAACTTCTTTCTATAATGTAATTATAAATGTTGATTTGTTTAAACAAATGCAGATTTTATGCAGCCGAAGTTCTATTGGCCCTCGAATACCTTCACATGCTGGGAGTAGTATACCGAGACCTCAAACCAGAAAATGTACTTGTCCGCGATGATGGCCACATTATGCTATCCGACTTTGACCTTTCTCTAAGATGTGCAGTTTCACCAACCCTAATAAGAACTTTCAATTCCGACCCATCCAAAAGAGGATCTGCATTCTGCGTCCAACCCGCGTGTATCGAGCCAACATCCTCATGCATTCAACCTTCATGCTTCCTTCCTCGAATCTTCTCTCAAAAGAACAAAAGAAAATCCGGGAAATCAAGAACCGACCCTGGAATGCACTCCGGAGCTCTGCCCGAGCTACTCGCAGAACCGACCGCTGCCCGGTCCATGTCATTTGTCGGGACCCACGAATACTTAGCCCCTGAAATCATCAAAGGTGAAGGCCATGGCAGTGCAGTTGATTGGTGGACATTTGGTGTTTTTTTACACGAATTATTATACGGTAAAACTCCGTTTAAGGGTTCGGGAAATCGAGCAACTCTTTTTAATGTAGTAGGGCAGCAGCTGAAGTTTCCGGATTCACCAGCTACTAGTTATGCTAGTCGAGATCTTATACGTGGATTGCTTGTGAAGGAGCCACAAAACAGGCTTGGAGTTAAGAGAGGGGCGACTGAGATAAAGCAGCACCCTTTCTTTGAAGGAGTGAATTGGGCTTTGATACGTTGCAGTACGCCACCGGAGGTGCCGACGCCAGTCGAGGCTGAGCTGCCCGCAAAATATGGGCAGGTTGACCCGGTTGGTGTTGGGAATGGTAGTAAAAGGATAGTAGGAACAGATGTGAAAGCTGGGGGTAAATATCTGGACTTTGAGTTCTTTTAGTCTTGCGAATATGTAGGAGGATACTTGTCCTTTGTTGTAGTATTGTGGTTAGTTGATTTTATGAACTTGAACAATGGCTTCACAATCAAGATCAATTTGAAAGTAATTTTGATGTAACCTTAGGCGGTGACTTACTCGTGTATTACTGTTTGTAGGGGATGTAAATGAATCGAATTGAGTCGATTTTTTTTTTTTTGGGGGTTTCCTATTGGTTTAATGCCTTTCGATGCGCATTAGACACACATTAAGTGGGAACTTCTCCAATAGGGATTCAAAGATGAGTTCGTTACTTTATAGTGACTAGTTTTTTCCATTAAACCAATCACCTATCGAATGTTATTGTTTATGTTGTATGGAGAAAATGCAGTGCCCAAGCCTTAAACCTAGGCCCTATTATTTAGCAAAAGTAGCAAGGAAAATTGATATCGATTTAAATATTAATGAGAGAATTGAACACAATTGGCATAGAAATATCGACTTTCTTAGTTGTGAAATTAATTATGACGTGATTTACCCTAATAAAAAATATGTTCTGAAATTTTATGATAAAGTTCTACTAATAAAACTAAGAGAGAAAGTTTGCATGTCCATACTTTATTGGACCAACAAGCCCATTACGACTACCAGTTAAAAGATAAATTGGACCTTTTTATTTGGGGGAGTCTTGGACTTGAACTAGGCTTTAGTGGAGAGTAAAAGATAAAAAAAAAAAAAAAAAAAAAAAAAAGCCCATTTATTCTTAAAACGTAACATTCAAACTTGAATGACTGGCATGACATCACCGCCCAAAAAATGTTAAAGGTGGTGTGTCTCTTCTTTGTCCAAGATTAAAGAAAGGATGAGTTGCCCAAACCCCACATAATAAAGATATTTTTACTTTCATAAAATGCTACCATCAATTAGAGAATATTGGCCATTTTCTCATGTAGGTTAGGAAAACTTTAATTCATACCATATAATTTACACACACAAAAGTATTCAATATAATTTTTGTAATCGATCACAATTTTATAAGTGTAACACGAACATAAGGGAAGATGTAGTTCTTCGCCTTGAATCGACCATTCTGCTAAAAACGTTATTCGATATAAGGCAAGTAAATGATACTTAATTTCTGAATACTTTAAATGTGATCAAGTCAAATCATAGTTAAACTACATTTATGCTAAACGGACACACATCATAGGTTTCTCTTTTAGTATCACATCAATTGCTTCAAATTAATGAAATTTATCAAGTCTTTGAACGTAGAAATAAGTGAAAGTGATTGTAAAAGGGTAAATAACGTATATAAAACAACAAAAGAGTAAAGAGATGACACCCATTAACCAATGGTGCATGCATGAAGGCCATTGTCAAGTTGCTTTCTTTTGTTGCATGCCGTTCTCTAGCTATATGCATTCCATGGTCCCCTATATATATATATCCTAGCTTACACTTTTATATACATGTATGTATAAATGGTACAAATTGGTCATGCGTGCATGCATGAGGATGTTACATTGTTATCACGGACACTAATTAATTACATATGGTTGGTTTATTACTCTTTTATAAGCTATCAGTTTTATCATATACATTATATGTCATATATAAATTAAATCGAAAACAATAATTATTTGATGATTTTGTAAGCCGGTCTTAATTCCTTTTTTGACACTCCAGAGGCGTGATGAATGCATGATCAAGTACAGATTTGAGGCATGATATCATGAATGGATCTCATCAACTACTTACACTTTACCCTTAAAACAAAAGGAAAAAAGCATACACCTTTGTCTTTACTCTATATTTACATGGACATCTATTCAATAAATTTGTACGTGCAAATTACTTTTTAATGGTTTTGTTATATTTTTTGGCAAACTGAATTAAATTTAGTCTTCTCCACTTTCTTCTTTCAAAATTAAATTGCCTTTTGTTGCCTTCTAGAAGAAGACCTATCACGTACGGTATCATGACCTACCCAACGATAAACATAAGTAGTACTAATTAATTGGGCTCAAGATCCAAGATTAGTTCACATAAAAAAAAAAAAAAAAAGGATCCAAGATTAGTTTAAATCAATTAAGAATCCACTTAATTAATTTCATGATCAAGTAATAGTAATAAAACTGCTATTGCCAGTCCTTTTTTCTAGGCGGGCTTCAAGGGGAGACAATCTAAATCTAAACCAACATGCAGTCTGACAAGTTCATATCTCAATGCATGCAGGCAGTTTGAACACTACATTTGTTCACTTTCATCTTCTTCTTCTTCTCTTGTCTTCTTCTCCTTTTGCAGGAATATTAAATATAACACAAAATCTTTGTTGTTCACTTCAAAACATGCAACAGAAACTTGTTTACCTAATTCTCCAGTTACTTTATCGATCTAGTACTACTAAAAATAATTTGGCTTGTTTTGTATTAATAAAGGCCATGTGCAAATTTTAATGGCCTTTAGGTATCAGACAAGGGTGTGGCAGTGGCAGCTGTTAAAATCAGACCACATGCATGAAGACAAACAATTCAGATGTGATTATGAATGAGTCTACCTGCCACTCACTTCTTTGTAGGGTATATATACATGCCTTATAAAACTATGCCTTTCCGATGCCTAAGTCAGGATCGAATAATTTGAACAATTTCGAGCAAAAGTAGTTAAACATATTAACTTATAGCATATATTTTTTTGGCAAGTATTGTTGGGGTATTTTTTTTTAAGTACCTAATAATCAACACGTGAGAGGTCAGTCAAACAAGATAAAGAAAAGCGAATATTGGAGTTATGTAAATTCTTCAAGATCTGCAAGTGTATTATTAGAGTCGAAAGTTGTCGTTATATATCAAACGATCGATCAAAGATTGATCATGTTGCACATGTCTAGGTCGGATGTGATTTGGTACTCTGCTATGATCTTCGCAGATCAATAGATAGATTATAGATGATCGAGTTCCATTCCAATCCACCCAAATTTAGGGATTCCATTATACAATACAATATATGATGCAAAAATAGATTTTTTTGGGCAAAAAATCACTTTTAATCCCTACGATTGTGCCTTTTAACATATTTAATCCCGTACTTTACAAAATTACATTGTTGGTCCTAGTTTTTAATATTTTACATTTGTGATCCTTCATCACTTTCTTCTAATTTGAATTAAATTTGCAAAGACATTCTATGTGGGGAAAAAAAAAAAACACACATAGTTATAAACTAAAACTATTCTATCTATGACACTGTAAGTGTAAAAATTGGATGGAAAAGAAGGTATAGGATCGCAAGTTTAAAAATCTAAAATAAATCGAACCAAACAATCCTGCATGACCAAAAATACAAATTTTCCCATTTTTTGAATCTTTAATCGGAGTATGGCCAAAAGGAGGCAATCAATTTATTAGCCTGCTAGACAAAGTAAACCTCTGATACAATAACGGAAGCACTTTCTTGTACTTAAATTCCATTCCATATATTTACACAAAATCTTACCAAAAATTGAACCACCATTAAAAAAATACCAGCCTTTTTATATCTAACTTGCCTCAAAACCCAAAAATATAAGCAAAAAAATTTAAATTAAGTTCCGATAAAACTTGGTATCGACTATATCGCGTAAGATCGATTGCAAACCGTCTCAAGAGCCTCGGTTATCAATGCAGAAAAACTAGTCATAGCTTGAAAAACACCAGGCAAACCTGTCTGAATATTATTCAATGTCATTGCTCTCGTCACCTCAACCGCCTTCGAGTGTTTAATCATCTCGTCTTCCACTCGCCTTTGACAACTCGAAAGCTCTGCTTTCTTATCGGCCAATGGGTCCCGTGCATCCAAAACGTGTCCGTTATCTGGACCCGAATCCGGAAGCCCAATACCAACCATAGAATAAGAATGGTAATATTTTTTCTCGATGTTTCTAAGAGACGAAGCCTTTTTCTCGAGCTCCTTTGACACAACTTCCATTCTTTTCTTGATCTTGAGCTCTTCTGTTTGTTTCAAAGATATCGAGTTAACGACATTGATGAAGCTTTTTATGGCCTCGGACGCTACTGTGTCCGGGATTCGATCGAGTGCTAGTTTCCACTCGTCGCAGAAGGAGAAAACTTCCGAGAGTTCGGTTTTGGTGTTTGTGGGTTCGTTGTGAACGGGGAGGAGGGTGAGTTTGAGCCAGCCGTGCAGAGAGCAGATGAATTCCCGTTGGAATTTTATTAGGCGGCAGAAACTCGAGTGCCAGGTGGTTACGGATGATTCGAGATCCCGTGTTGCTTGTCTGTGGAGGTCGGATGTTGATTCGCTCTTGGTTGTGCGGTTGATAAGGCCTCGAACTTGCTGCACTATGTCGTTTTGGATTTCGTGGTATTGATTCATTGATCTCCACATGTACATGAACCTGCATTTGTTTTCATCAGCATGTAAATATCTGGTTGCAGGGTCAGAGTCCATATAGCGACAAAATTCCATTTTTCGTCCCTTGACTTTGCCAATTTTCGACATTTAGTTATGAAAGGTATTAGGTCATGAGTTTCGTCCTATATTTATTATTCATCACATTTGGTCCCTCTTAAAGGAAGAAAGACATGTATTTTCCCGAGAAAGACGGTTCAGGTGACATTGACACCTGAGGACCACGTGTGGCGATAAGGTAAATTATATAGGACTAAATCTAGTGACCTGATACCTACAGAACTAAATGTGGACGAGTAGCAAATATATGGGACTAAAAAATACAATAGTAGAATTTAGCCTTGTATAGCTCATAACATTATAGGACCATTTTATTTTTTCATTTGAGCAAACATACTTAAAGAGCAAAGAAATCATATGATCAACTGCCATTGACACACCTTTATTCGATTTACAGCTAACCTAATGCTTCGTTATTAGTAACCAAAGAGCCCATCTACCTTCATGTTTCTCATGTTTACTAGTTTAAAATGCTAGAGAATTTCTTGGTTTTATTCATATTGGGTACATTTTGACTTGTGGTTCTACCTAAACCACCTTAAGTATGGCAAAAGTTCAAAATACTCATAATCATAGACATGAACTTAACACCAAATACTTAATTGCCTTTGACCAAGGTAATCAACGGAAGAGAATCATCTCCAAAAGGTTATACAAGCTTGATCTAATCTTGATATAGTATATAATGATCGAGGTCAAAAGATCAAAATTGTGCTGAAAACCCTTTAACTAGAGTGGACAAGTGAAATGGTGTAGACATAAACTGCAACAAGCTGATATTCAAATGCCGTAAAAAAGAGATTGTATATACCCGTGACAAAGTTCAACAAGCTGTGGGACAAGGTCAGAGTCTCTTAAACCGACAATCGCAGACGAGGTAGTTGATACAGCTTGAGAAGTCACAGCAATTAAAGATTGTAGTCTCTTTATTGATGCCTTTGTCTTGTCCAGCTTCGATTCCTCTTCCCTTCTGTACTCCTGACTTTGAAGTGCAGACAATTTTTTCTCGTGCTCGATTTTCACACCTTCTCTGGCCTACATTGATTTCAATCTATCAACAATTTACATCAAGTAGAAATAATTAAAATTTCATGTTTTTTTTTTAAATAAATTACAGGCATAGTAAGTTGGATGGAACTAAAGACAAAGTTAGTTGGAAGGTAGACCACCACCATGTTCCAAGTTGACATCCTAATATCATTCCAGGTTGTCTTTGTCACACAACACAAATAGTTCTTGAGGGCACTTAAGTCATTCCATATATAGGGAATCGAAACAAGAAAGATTACACAAGAAATAGTGTAAAGTAAAGCACTTTTAGATAAGATAAGCTTAATCCATCCAATATAACATCATCAATCCACCACCACCCACTAAAGTCACATGGTCCAGATATATAAAACTCTCCTTGCTTTTGGGGGAGAGTTTCGTCATTTCATTACTAAAAATACAACCGAGAAACACGATCACTCTATGCAATTGTCAACATTTCCATCTAAGAAATTCCAAGATTTAGATTGATACCTTTACTTCTTGATAGAGTTTCTTCTCCCATGCCAAGAGACGTTCCAAAGTGGAACCGAGGCTCTTTGATTGCTCGATTGTATTTGGCTCATACCTATATTTAACTGCCAATGGAGGCTTTGATGTCCATGTGGAGCTCAAGTTACTCAACATTCCATTAGAATGATAAACAGTCTCTGTAATACAAAAAACAAATATCAATCAATTCAAATTTCACCTCCTAAATCCATCATCCATTGAACTAATATACACTTAAGTAAATTATTTACTTAAACAACATCAAATACAAGAACTTCACAATCAATTTAGACCATTAAAAAGGAGTAATAACAATTCTTGATGACCAAAACTTACTTTTCAATTGATTGAAGCTTCGATCCAGCTGTGCCCTTCCGGTTTCAAGCATCTCCGAGACCTGTTCTCCCGCGGAAGCAGCCTTATCGAAATACTCTCTAAGAGCAGCTACAATTTCCCCCAAATCTTTATGCCTAACTACCATTCTCATATCAGAATCCATACGCATACTCCCATTATTATTATTATTATTCCCATTTCCCCAACTACCGGAAGATTTGCCATCATCCTCGTACGACACCTTCTCCGATTTACCAGACATCTTGGAAGAATAATTCACAGCAGCCTCATTTCTAAACGATCCTAAATTAGACCTAGTTCCAAAATCAGATCTTGATTTCAAATCCCCTTCTTCATCGTCCTCATCCTCGTTACTCGAGCTACTTGTACTGCTATAATGATCATGGTCTCCCCATTCACTACACTGCACCTCTTCTCTTTCAGTTTCTTCCTCCTCTTCTTCTTCACTTTCCCACTGTTTCAAATTCTGCCCTTTCTTAGGACCTTGTTTGAAATTTCTATAGGTATTATCCGAATAATGGGAATAAGATGATGCAGAGTCGTCAAACTGTGAGTTGGCCCCGTTTTTACAACTGAAGGGGTTTCGATTTTGATCAATGTGGGTGTGGGGTTTGGAATGTGATGTAAAGCTTGAAGCTTTATCATCATCATCGGAATTGTTTTCGTTTTTGTGGAGATTTTGAAAGTATTCGGAGTCCGGGGGTGAAGGGGGTGGGTAGAAATTATCCCAATTCCAAACTGAAGAAGCTTGTGAAGGAGTTACTGAGTATGTGGAATTTGCTTTAGCGTTGTAAGTGAAATTTCTGTGATTTGGGGGTGGGGAAGAGGTGAAGCTTGAATCTGACAAAATGTGGGGGACTTTAATGGGTTTTTTAAAACGCGGCGGCGGCGGTGGTGGTTGTTTTTGGTGGTGGGAAGAGGTGGTGGAGATGGGGGGAGGTGGCGGAGGAGGAGTGTAGAGAGAGGGTGAAGGGGAGGGGGATCGGATGAAGGTGGAGGGTTTAGTGGCGGCGGTGGGTGTGCGGAGGAGGATGGCGGGGGTGTGGTGGGAGACGGGAAGGGGTTCGCCGGAAGCGAATGTGACGAGGGCGGAGCCGGTGATGCGGAGGGAGCGGCAGTAATCGGAGTGGGCGGCGGCGAGATGGTGGCGGGCATAGACGGCCTCCTTCATCAGGCGGCGCCGCTCCTTGCACCGCCGAACTGTGTCCTCGTTGTCCAGCTTCGATGCAGTGCAACCCATTTTTTTTTTAATATTTTTTTTAATTTAGGTAAAAAAATAAATTCTTTTAAAACACGGCGGTGGTGGTGGTGGTGGTGGTGGTGGTGGTTAGAGAGAAAAGGGTGGCGGAGGAGGGAAGATTAAGACAGTGGGACAGTTGATGTCCTCTCATCGTGTGCGCTTCAATTTTTTCTTCACACAGTTCACACACTACACTGACTTCACTTTACTCTTCAACGCTTTCCCCACTACTTAAAAGGAAAAAATTATATATATATATTTTTTTAATAAAAAACTATTATAGTATTTCCTATTGTCACTTTTTTGAAAATATGTCTTTTTTGTTATTGTGAACATGATCACATTTAGCTAGCTCCATTGAAGTTGCTCTAAAGACATCAAGAATATGTAAAAAGTGAAGGTGGTGAAGAAAAGTTTAACAATAAAATGAATTTTCTTCTTTTTTTCTCAAATCTTTTGTAACCTTACAGAGAAGTATTCAGCTAAAATCGATTCACACCGATCTGATTCAAATCGATCAAACTTCATCAAGTAAAGAGTTTGAAGATGCCACAACCGAAACTCTAAGTTTCAGCCAAACCAAAACCTACATAATTCTACTGAGACTTATAAAGTCATTGATGTGTACATATGTCATCTATATTTTACGCATAAAATTATTGATTTGAAATATACCACTTATTTTTCTCCTCGGAACCCCAACAACAAGATCTCAATACAAATTATATCTCAAAATTTCAAATCCAACTAACTATAATATTTTATTATACTATTATCCAAATCGAGTTTAAAAAATGTCACCAAAATTTTCGAACTATTTTTTGAGACCGAACCAAATCAAACTACTTTCATAATAAGCATCAATGTCCTTTTAAGTTATTGTAGATTCTTACATTACTATAGACCCTACTGGAAAAAAGAAAAAGAAACTCTTCTGTGACTTTTGTTATCTCTAATTTCTTAAAAGAGGAGGAATAATCGGAGCATCTTGGTCAAAAAGAGGCTTGTAGTACCGGAAAAAGAAGTACCAGATCTATTTACCTTTCCGGCAGTCAGAATAAATAACATTTGCTTAAGTCCCCAATCCAAATAAAATTCTGCAATTACGAGTTTAAATGTCAATAATTTAATTATCAGTAAATATATTGGAAGGATTCTCATAAGAAACTTTCATGAATTCTAGGACAATATTTGTTTCGATTCAAAGTGTACATTCTTAATTAATCGAGTCAAGACCTCAAGATACTTGATGAGTTTACTCTTTTGCTTAATCAAAATTCCTTCCATACTAATGTTAGAAAATATAATGACCATTCAACCTCGCACCACAATTAAAAAAAATAATTTGAATTACATTTTGAAACAAAGATACGAGATTCATTCGGTGTAAGTTCTTTGATTTATATTTGACACCTCTATTTGAACTCTACCAATCACTTGCGCCGACTTGATTGTCAGTGTATGATAAAGATTTGAATGAAACTCTACGATTATCCTTAATATTTTAATGCAATATTAATACATATAAAAAGACATTGGAAAATTCAATTCAAAATTTTTCATTTTTCAAATTAAACTCAAAGATCTATTTATAAAACAGCACAAAAACACAATAAAATAAATACGGGAATGTTAAATAGGTGGAACTAACTTTAACCTAGAAGAAACTTTTCTTTTTTGAGATATTTATTCTTTGAAACTCTTAAAATAAGATTGAGCCCATTTCATTTTCATATACAATAGGGATTCCAACCATTTCTTCTGATATTTTCCTTCTCGTTTTTAATCCATAAGGCCCAAAAAAGTGCATTGTAATGTTCCTATGTGATCGTATTGAGTTGATTCTTTAATAGGACAGAGAATTTTTCATTTTTATTTTTGGGTTACAAGGACAGAGAATTTAAAGGCAACATAGAGAAGGTGAAAGCAAAAGGTTGAAATCTGTGAAAGGGTTTATTTTCTACACATTTTTCTCTCCCACAATTTTACTGGTCCCAACTATCAAAATCACACGCTTTACTTATCACCTCCCCTTTTTAAAACTAAATTCTTTAATGTTATCGAAGCTTTTAACAACATTTACCGTTAGATAAGCTCGAAACTCTTTTTTGCCTTCTAAAAAAGAGAATATATATATATATATATATATATATGAATAAAAAGAAAGGATTTTGTCAGCATAATTAATTCATTCCAACACAACACCGAAATGGTGCATGCAGCCACCTACCTCTTCTTGCCAAAGGGCCCAGTTCCCACTTAAAATTTCTAATTCAGTTCGAATTGAACATTTCCTAAACTTAGCCAGACTGTCAGTGACAATTTGCAAAACCTAATTTTCAACAACACAGAAAATATACTGAAATGAAATAATGAATATTTGGCCCCTGTCTCTGTCTTTTATTAATATAAACCCCGAATCAACACATGCCACGTGGGTCACACAAAGCAAATAGTCCGTGCAATACTTACGTAGACCATTGTGAATCAAATTTATCTATAGATTTAGTCGGAACATAGCACCTTTGTCATGCACTTTACCAAATTACCTTTTGATCTCAATCTATTAAAATAGGGAAATTTGATATCATATAATAAGACACTTTATAACATTGGTATCACTTGATATGTAAATTCACATTTAGTACCACAATTTAACTTTTGGTTGCAATGTTCATATTATCGTCTAAAAATTGGACGGAATCAATCACGTTTATCTCATCTTTTGGAGGGAAAATTGTTACGTGAAAATGTGAGGAAAACGTTATCATCTCCAATTCTCCAAAAAAGACAAGATAACATGATAATTTTACTTCAAAAAGTGAGATAAACGTGATAAATTTCCTTCCAAAATACAAGATAACGATCACGTGTCCAATTCCATCAATTTTCGTCCAATTATTTGACAGTGGTACTAAATGTACATTTATGTATCCAATAGTACTAATATTACAAAATACCAATTATTTGACAGTGGTACTAAATGTACATTTATGTATCCAGTAGTACCAATATTACAAAATAACCTATTGTATGGTACCAAACATGCAATTTCCCCTATTAAAATATTTTACACTTTTAATCCCATCGCATTCTTTAAAATCAAAAGTGCAAAACTTACACATTCCTACGAAACCAAAATTGATGAAAGAGACTATTCAATTAGATCAAGAGTACAAAGCATCTTGAAGAATTGAAACAAAAATACAATTTTATAAAATACAGGGCTAAAAGTGCAAGATAATATGAAATGAATTAAGACAAAAAAAAAGTACAATTTTATAAGACACGTGACCAAAAGTGCCGAGAGCCAATCATATAGGACTAAATAGTGTTATTTTACCTTATCTTTGGATTTTCTAGGTTTTCAAAATTCAGAATTCCAGAACTCCCAGTTTAGTAGTTCTTCATAAAACACATCATCCCCACAATTCTCAAATGCATAATTTTAAGTATAAACACATCCAATCTCACTTTCACATTACTAAATTTCATAAAACACTTAACTCCATCTAATAACCTAACAGTCCAAATTCCAACTTAACAAATATATTCGAACACATCTTTAAATTCAAAAAACTCGATTTTGGCTCCACATATTCTTATCTTAGATTTTTCTCTCTCTTTCAAATAGGCCTTCAATGTATGTTCTAACTACAAAACTTATAAAACATGAGGCAAATTACAATATTACATGCAAACAGTGCCTAAACACCCCAACTTCAAATTCAACAGGGTTAAGGTCCAACTCAATACAAATGCAATGGGACAAGAATAATGAAAAAGAGGAAATACCATTTAAGAAGGGATCAACCATGCAAGTGTTTTCTTTTTCCAGAAAGACCAATCTTTCCACAGCCAGGCCCAAGGATGACACATTTTTTTCTGGTATGGGGGGTCCTACCTTCTTCGCTTGGTCAGCAGGGAAAAAAGACGGGATCTTCCAACTTATATCAAATTACAAACATAATAGTTAATACTGACTGATCCAAACAAACCATCAGCGTTTTAAAAATGAAACAGGACTAAAGAACAGTTCAAAAAGCCTTTGTCGGAACCTGAGACATACAAAACGCGAGCCACGAGCTTTCTCTCGTATATTGTGTGGTCTTTCGGAACACACAGCTTTATTAATGATCTTTACAGATTAGTTGCTGTAGAAGCACCAGTCACATTCTCAGCTTCTGGGAAACCAAATTTCTTGAATAGACCCTGAAGCATAAAATAAATATGTCCACTAAGTGACTCATAAACTAAAAGCTGAAGGATTTAAACTCTCGTAGACGGGGCATACCAATGCATCATTGATCGCAATAGCCACGCAGTAATGTTCCTGAAAGTAAGCAATTTTTCCGGTTTATCAAAAAGGTTACAACATAAAATATTACAAAAATCATTGTGGCACACACTTTTGCAAAATTCTTATCACTCTAACGACTCTAATTTATCCTGTCGAAAGTATGAACATATGCAAAATATAACGAATAGGAATCCTTTTCAGTAAGTTTCACACATATTAATGTTAAAACAATAAAATGGAGTGACAAAAAATTGAACAGATAATCAAAGAAGAAAACTCGAGGGAAACCATGAATTGGTCTTGGCTCCGTTTTGATGTATTAGCAAAACTTTTGAAACACGAAATGGATTTTGATATTTTGGGATGGTGAAATAATCTAGTGGGTTTTGGAAATTTGACATATAATTCGGATTTGTTTTAAAAGTTGGGGTTTTGGGGATAAAAGTAGATGATAGTTAAATCAATGACTGTAGGATTATGGTGTAGGTTTAGAGAGTTTGGGCCATTGGGCTTCAAATGGTTCAAAGAGTTTGGGCTAGTCTACTCGGCCAAACTTGAAGCAAATTGACGCAGCTTGGTTTTAGCTCGATTTCACTAGGCCGTATAAGACAGCCATACGCACTCCTAAGTAAGAGCCAGCATGGAACAGAAAAAATCTTTTATCTTCTGGCAAACCAACACCTACTTAAGCGGTGTTTGCAAATGCTTTTAAAAAGTACTTTTTTGCTTTTTTTACATATTTGCAAACACCTCCTGCTTTTGAATAAAAGTACTTATTTTTTACTTTTGCTTTAAGCAACTGCTTTTGAGCTTCCAAAAGCATTTGCAAACACCCCTTTAGACAAAATGTGTGATAGAATAGCATCGGACACTTCGAGTCTTGAACTTTCTTAGGCTTTAGCATCTTCGTGTGAAGGCTCTAACACTAGGGGTAAGATAATATCATAGCACCATTATGAAAACAACATTATGTTCCCAAATTGATAGAAAGATGACAAATGTACTCTGTATTGCTATAAAATAAAAGCAACATTATACTTGCCTGCATCATGTACCACTCTTCAAACTCATCAAACAATTCAAGCCTTTCAATCCTAATCAAAAGAGGAGATAATAACTCAGAAAGATTGCCAATTAACTTCCCAAAAGAACAATTTGAGAATACATCAGAATGCAATTTCTTTTTAGCAGAGATTCTCTCCTGTGCTCACTAAGCTATGATTAACTTAGAAGTCTAGCATTATCTTTAGATTATTTACGTCATCAAATCATTACTTCCATTCTATATTATTGTAAAATTATAAGATAACACCTGCATCACTAATTATAACTAAAAGAAAAATAAAGTTAATATTTCGATTTAGCATAAGCTTCTCATCACCAGCCACTTCAGCTGTTTTTCATACAAATTATAAAGATGAAAAAGCAAACATTAACATCTGCTATTAGCATTTTAATTCATTTGCTATAGAAAAAGATATATACCTGCGCCTTTCTTGGGCTTCAATGAATGTGCTATAAACTTTCAGCATGTCCCAGGCAACAGCTCTCTAAACACTCGGTAAATAACAGTATAAAATATTAGGACTACAAAAAACAGCAGAGTTATAAGTGAAGAAAGAAAAGACCCAGAAAGAGAGACCCCAAGAATAAGAAGGATATGTATAAAGTAAACGTTTGCAGCCTCAAAGGTCATAAATATACAACTCATCTCATTTACTAGAGCTTTTGAATGAGCCAGATCTTTATTTTCTAGTCAGATAAGTCACATGAACTTATGACCAGCATGATTTAGATGTCATAGTTATGATTAATATTTCTGATAATTGTTTTTGTTGGAATAAGACAAAGAATGAGGTGATCTCTGGAAATATAATTTAGAAACAAAAAATTAAATTTTTTTTTTTTAAATTTGATATTTTACTCTTTCATTGCATGAATGAGTGACTGTTTAACATCAAAATTGTGTAGGGCCCATAATATCACATCATAATGAGAGGAATACCTGCCATCCCTGATCAAGAAAAAGTTTTTCCTTTGCATGTAAAGTTGGTGTAGCATAAATACCCAGTAACGCACATCCCCGACTCTGAGATACAACACAAATTATCTTTGGTAAACTTTTTCACATATTATATTAAACAATCATCTCCATTTGCTAACAGACCATGAATACAACATTATGTAGTTTCCAGGAGTATGAGATATAAAAAAATTCACCATTACAATAATTAACCTAGAGAGATAATGCCGCAGAAAACAGTATCCACAAAAGAATGATGAATTATGACAGTGCTAAGAGAAGGAAGTTTGAAAAAGTTACTCAAGCATGATGAAATATCGATGACAAAGACTAAAGTGAACAATCATATTAAAAACTCTTATTGAACACTTAAGCACGAGAAATAATTAGTTAAAGAAATGAAAAGGCTTTCTCAAACACCCAGATTCAACGTTTTCAACAAGCACAACAAATTTATTTAATCAGTTTACTGAACAGAATGAGAGCAATAATGTTGTAATTCCTCACTAGCCATGAGATCTACATAATTCAAAGAAGTTGGTGGATCAATCATTCACCATATGACCATAAGCTACAAAAATTATGTTTCATTGGTTGAGAGGTTGTTTCTATTAAAGTTGTCCGCCATTGGAGCCTTGGATATCTCTCCTGAACCAAAATGAAGTTGGACAAGCTCCATACAAACTCTCAGTTAAGATTTCTCCACCTTCGACAAAAATCCCACACCCCTCTCTCACCCTGTACTTCCACAAATAGGATCCTTACCATAAACTTATAAAGTTCTAAAATACGATTCTCAAATTTCCTTTTCCCATTTGAAGGGAAGATCCGTTTCTTGCAGTCGAGAGGGTGAGAGATTAAAAAAAGGATTTAGAAGAATGAGAGCACAGAAGCCCTAAATAAATGGTGCTCACAATAAAATAAAATAAAAGTTCAATATGCCCTTTCCAATTATAGATAATCTTATTTTTCTCAAAACATTAGGCGTGCGGAATAATCTAACTGCAGAGAGAAAACAGTTTCAGCGATATATTAAAAAAAAAAAAAAAGTTTCAGCATATAAATGAAGATGGAGGCGAACTAATTCTGATTCCATAAAAAAAAGGTAACACCAATATAAAAGGATAATGCAACACAACCTCCAGATTTCTGATCATCTGCTGCCCAAAAGCATCATCCGGATGAATCTGTTATGCAATAAACATATAGTCAAGCCATTGCAGCATAAATAAATTTAACAATCAATACGCCAGGAAAACTAGATAAACAAAAAATAGAAAGAAATACTCCAACTTTAATAACTAAAAGATAAAACCATGTTGAAGAGTAGAAATTCGGAAAATTAAACAACCTGCTCGTATAAGAAAAATATAGCTGTAGAGAATGTTCTAGAAGCCCATCCAACTATGGCACTGCTTGACTTAGGGTCCAAGTATATAAGAACGCATTCTGCAATTATAAATGTCGGCAAACTGATAACAACATTAGAACAGCACAGCATAATCATACATTCGAAATTCTAGACAGAATAAAATCAACTAATCAGGAAGGAACATGAAAAAAAATAGGAAGTTTTGAGGAAAGTAAGCTTAAATAAAGATAAGGAAAAGGCATTCAGTAATTTGGGAAAGATGAATATACATAAGAAAGAATTCATCCAGAAGCTATACAGTTTTTGACATCCAGTCGTGTCTGTCAAAATCACTTATAGATGAATACTGCTGTATTCTTTTCATTGCATTACCAACTTTTGTGCAAGACACATGCAACGGGCAGGTTCTTCCAGGACGCGATAAATATATGTACGTAACTATCCTTTAAAATTATAGAAGGAAATACAAATCAATAGCTACCCAGCATAGACAATTTTTAAATTAAATTGAGTGTGAGAATGCTTGCGAAGAATGATCACATGAAAACCAAACTTAATATCCAATAACACCAATGTAAAGCAACAATAACTATAGGCTGTAGTTGAGACTTTGAACCACACATGAAAAATAATCATCAGAGTTCAGAGTAAACTGGACGGAAAAATAATTTGGACTTGAATGATAATATGAAAGTAGTAACAAATAGTATCTGTTAAAGCACACCGGAAAATAACTTTCCGAAATTTCGCAGAGGCGGTTCATACAGCAGCTGGTATGATGCAGTAAATGGTATAAAATGATTGAAGCAATAAACATACCTCGGATCTATATTAGCCAAAGAAATTATATCATCAAGTTTTTGTATATCACGCAGGTCAACAGGAAGGAGTTTGTAGTGATTGCTAAGCACTTCCCCTTTATCTGAACAAAATCAGGAGAGTTGAGAAAAACTTCCAGACATTTCCTCAAAACTCATAGATGGTAATCTAAATTTAAATTCAAATGTCAAAAATTTTGTAGACCATAAATGGCCACATATCATCTGCTCGAACAGTAAGTATCACAAACAAAAGTAAGTATGTCATATTTAATCATAAATTCTATCAAAAGAAGGTGTGGAATATTAAGGATTTAGGGCAATAGAAGCTATGACAGTAGTTGGCAAGGCAAGGATTACATTCTAACAGGTTCCTTAAAGACGAGAGATTAAGAGTTCAAACAGTCCAAGTGACGACAGCAATGGAAAAATAAGATGCTATGAAGAAGATCTGATCTCTAAGTAACAAAATGTATAAGTGTGAAATCTCTAGAGTTGAAAAAATAAGATGCTATGAAAAAGATCTGATCTCTAGGTAACAAATTGTATTAGTGTGAATTCTCTAGACAGCTCCCGTTCATAAGATAAAACCATTCTATTATCTTTTATGTGTCTTCAATCTCATCTTGGTGATATTATGATTAAACTAACTTTCGGAGAAAAGAATGAGCAATTACTCAAGCATAAAAGAGTTCATTGCATAAGGCATAAGTAGACAAGATGCTCAGTTGCTAACAAAGTCTTGATCCTTGGAACAACTACTTTATATGGTCCAAATAGTAATTAAAAATAAGATTTACATCAAATTGGTAACTTTAAATATAGATATTTCTTAAAGCAGACATAGATGCTGCCGTGGAAACAAATTTAAGATATTAATACATGCATATGTTTATTTCTGCTATTTTCTGTGCATATTATTGTATACAGTGTTGGCAAGGTAACAAAAACTAATCAATAAGACTTCAGAATAAATGCATCCTAGAAGAAGAATTTGAACTTGCATTTGCATACAATCCAACCATATGTATGCTTGAATTGCCTTTGTACTCTTGAGAGAATACATGCACTGGCCTAGCATCTACTAACACAAGGATGACACAAATTCTAAGTTACTAATACAAAAAAAAACTGATGTTTCTATTTCAACAGGTCTTCCACACCACTATGATGATACAGAAAAGAACAAGAAAGATAACCATATCTTTTGCAGGACATGTCATAATTTGTGAAGAAAATGCAAATCAATTTATCTTCTCTCTTCCTAAGAGAAACTGTTCACTAAGTTTAACATTATCAAATTTCACTTAATAGTAATCGATGTATTACAACAGAAGTAAGCTTGGTACATTTTACTGCTGGATATATAACATTTCAAATTCAGAACCTTGGAAACGCAACCCTTCAATTCTTACCCAGAGAGATTGATGCTTCTTCACCAAATTTGCTCCTCAACTGAATAGAATTTTCGATAAGAGCAGCTTTTTTTCTCGTCACCTGTGGGGACTCCAAGATATGAGAGGAGATCATGGCTAGATAAAACTAGTACTTAAAAGAACTATATGGTTAGGTTTATCACTCATACAAATAATAAGACAATAAGGATGGAAACAATATATAATGTATAAAACAGAATTGAAGTTGACAAATTGATTAATCACCAAAGATTATGAGGGTATGTGGGAACAACAAGAGCTTAGGGATAGTGATGGGGGGGGGGGGGGGACAAGTATGAGGTACAAAAGAATTTTACCTCTTTGAAATCTAATTCCACATATAGATAAGGGGCTCTCCCTTCATCCTGTCAAAAACAGACGCAATTTGTATGAAGACCCATATAAATGTTTAACATCTGGAAGCCTAATCAATTATATTAGAACTACTGCATTAAATTAACTATGCAAACTTTATGTATTAAGACAGCAGCAGGGAAGCATGCATGATAGAACCCACCAGAGCAATGATGGAACGCTAACATAGTTGCTGGATACAAATATCACATTCTTCGATCCTTCCATAACCGAGTGTCCTACATTTTCTTAGCTAGAATAACAGTATGCTATTATATGCTATATTTTCTCTGGCCAACAGAATTTGAATGATGCTATTGAATAGCTATTTTTTATTTGAATATGTACTTAAGCGACAAATTGAAATATAACTTAAGTGTGAATAAAATCGGAGATTCAATAAAACCATACACAATGCTGTGAACTGGTGTATCAAGAAGCACTGCAAGGTTTGTTGGATGCTAGGGTGCAGTGCACTAGTCTGCACCTTGTTGATGATTGACAAGTGTCATTTGTGTTATTTATTTATTTCTTTTATCTTGTTTTTCTCTCATTCATGGGACACTTGTCAATCATCAGGGGGTGCAGACCACTACACTGCACCCTAGCATCCAATAAACCCTTCCGAGGCGCGTCGGGCATATTATTGGGAACCTCTCCCAGCGGGGATTTGAACTTGGGTCGCCACTTTGGGGGTACTAGTCCCTTCCACTAGACCAATCATATGTTGGTATGTTAAAGAAGTAATGTGTACAATATTATGGATAGATTAATCAATATAGCTTGCCAATAGCAAGGAAATCAATGATATCTCACATGAACACTCAAGCACCTGCAACTGAAAAAATGTCGTATCAAACCCAGCTCCTAGTGACAATATTTGCTTCTTATCATTGCATTTTTCATCCATATTCATTTCCGAGTCAAGAAATTCATGAAGAAGTTTCCGAAGTGCCGCGTACCGAGCAAAATACCCTTTGGACAAAATACAAACAAAAATCAAGATCTTAAATAGAATCATATCAAGAACAATCAAAAGGCCAGTGGGGTTTCAGGAAACAGCTGCATCATACCACGGTTAATTATTGGGGATCTCCTTATAGGCCTTTTAACGAACAAATGAACATAATCATCCTTCATGTATCCCTTTCTGACGCAAGACCTTTTCATAGCACAATGAGTAGTTTCAGTAAGACTTGCAATAGAAATACCACTTGTACTCACAGTAAATTATGTCATAATAAGGTTTTTACAATTACATAAAGCATCATCATTCATATATATCATAGGATTTGACCTTTTGCAATCAATTACGAGGATGGGGGCTGAAGTTCCCATATATGAGTCTGACACATTAGCACGAGCTGCTATTTCCACGTTATAATCACTAATTAGTAGATTTTCAGTTATTACTCTCTAACTTCTAAAAGGGCTCTCTTTCAATATGAAATATGTAAACATCATTCAGAAGACTATTTTAATTTCATAATGTCCAGGCACTCTTTTTTTTCAATAGGGAAGATAGCTTTTCGTCTGATGTTAGAATTAAAATTTTACAGAAACAGGCCTTTTCTGATTTCCAAATGGGTATTCATTTTCTGGTACATCAAGAGCAAGACATTTATAGCAAAAAGAGAAAACAAAATACTTGAAAGTTCATCTGCTTTATTTTACTACATTGTAAAAAGTTAAAGAAACTATAGAACGAAATACTAAGACTTTTGTCACTTTTAACAAAGGCATTACAAATAAATGTTCATGTAGGAACCTAAATCCCCTGTACTAAACCACAAAATTCAAATTGCAAGATAAATGAAAAACTTATTCAGTTGTTCCACACAGACGGATAGCCATTCAATATTTTAACACCAGGCTTAAGCAGTCTACAGCATGCTGTCCAAAACCTAACCAATCCAGTCCAAGATTCGGTTAAACTCCATTGATATCGTTCAACTTCAACTTATTAGATTTTAAATCTTATCCTTATGACTTTTACAAAATCATAATCAAGATTCAGTTGAGCTTGAGCAAACCTAAAAATCACAATTACTATTTTATTTTCAGAGTTTGTTCATTCCACTTCTTATGTATGATGATTGTCAAATTTGATCTACAAATTATTTAAAATAATTAATCAGAAAATAATAGGAAAATAAAAAATGAGAGGAATTGAGGAGAGCGTACAGCTTGCTGGCGGATGCGTCGTCGTTTGTGGCTTGAACAGCCGCTCTGTTGCTCTGCCAATCGGCTGTGGGTTTCGCCATCAGATTTCTCACTCCACACACGCACACGATAGAGGAAATGTGAAATCGATTAATCGAACCTCAATTTATGATAGTTGCTCGAACGCCTTTTATGGTAATAAAAGAAATGGGTTAGGGTTACCGGTTACACATCATAATAATCGCAAGTATGGGAAGTTACCTTTTGAGTCTTTTTTAAGGAAAGGGAAAACCTCACTTTGCCCCCTATTCTTTGAACTTTTTGTTGTTTTACTCCCTAACTTTTGTGAGTTTCCACTTAATCTTTCAGCCATAAAAAATGTCCCGAATTATTACTTTTGGACGTTCGACGATGGAATCTGTTTAAAGGTTAGGTGGAGAAGTGTGAAAATATTCAAAAGATTAGGTGATAAAATGCAAAAACTTTCAAATATTGGGTGACAAAGTGGAAAAATTATCAAAAGTCAGGTGACATAATGAACAAACATTTGAAGCCACATTATTAAAGTTTGACGGAATATTCTATTAGATTTTAGCTTTTTGCATCATTAAAGCCTGAGATATTAGTATTTAATAGTTGGGGGTTAAGTGAAAACTCGAAAAAAGTAGGGGATGAAATAGAAAAATATTAAAAGGTTAGGGGGTAAAGGTAAATTTTCATAAAAAAAATATGAAAAGATACCTTATTTTAAAACTAGCTACTGTCGCACGCGTTACTCGCACGCATAATTATGCCAAAGTAAAATGTAGTAATTATAACACAACTTTTGCTGCTATAAAACATTATAAACATTCAGATCATTAGAATTTTAAAGTCATTCATTTGAAATAACTTACTAAATTCAAATACTTTCCGTTTGTTTTTTCTCGTTCGGTGAAATGATTTTTGCTTTCCTTTAATTTTGTCACAATGGTCTCAACTTCTCCTTGCATTTTCAACTTCTTCCATCTCCACGTGGCTGCTGCATATAAAGAAATAGAAAATTAGTTCACCATAGAAACATGCTAATTCTTTTTCTATAAATAAAAATGATATATATATGGCATGATTCATGAAAACTTATTGCAGTCAGGGGAAGTAGAGGAAAATATTACGTAATAGAAGTTAAAATACAAAATATTTAAGAATGTAAATATTAACTGATTGAACAATCCATGTCAATTCCACTCTCAAAATTAGAATTAGAAAATGGTGTATGAGGAATAATCATGCTAATTTGTTCTCAAAATGAAAAAAATTGAACGAACAATCCATAACCCCACTCTCATAATTAGAATTAGAAAATAGTGTATGCGGAGTAATTGTGCTAATTTGTTTGAATTATGAGGAAGTTAATTAAAAGTGGGAGTTAAATGTGGTTGTGGATAGGGGTGAAAATCAAACCAAGCTACTCGATACTCGGCTCGAGCTCGTTCGATAAAAGCTCGTTTGAGTTTGGTTCGTCAAACAAATCAAACAAGCTTGAACAAGATTTCTCGTTCGATAACTTTTGAAGCTCGGCTCGAGCTCGACTCGTAAGCTAAAAATTAAAAAAACGCATGTAAAATACCAAGCTACTCGATACTCGGCTCGAGCTCGTTCGATAAAAGCTCGTTTGAGCTCGGTTCGTTAAGAAATCAAACCAAGCTCAAACACAAAATTTCAAGCTCGATAAAATTCAAACCAAGCTTGAACAACGTGTCGTTTGATACTACTCGGCTCGTTTACACCCCTAGTTGTGGACATGTGCAATTGTGGGGTGAATGGTTGAAACTGTAATATATGAATTATCGGAAAAGTTTCAAACATTTAAAAGTGGGGGTAATTTAAGAACTTCAAATATTTTTGTGTAGCATAATGCCACAACTGCCCTTTATGAGTAAAAACAAACTTCTCTATTTTAATAGTATTAGATATAGATTATGGGAAGTTACATTTTTCTCTATAATTGTGGGAAGGTACCTTTTTCTTTTCTATAACTTGTAACCGGCCCACGCGAAACCGTTTGCATAAACATTTAATTGGTGTTATGGTTTTGGGCCGGTCAAATATTAGTCATTATTTACCGATAAAAATGGGTCGGGTAAAAAATGGTACTGGTTGGGCCAAGTCAGTGCTTTTCTTTTTCAAAGGTTTGCTGATGTTATGCATTGTGTTAAGTAGACATTAAGAAACAACACCACAATTATAAGAAAATTTGGAGACAATAAAATTAGTTTACGATTATTGATCTAAGTTGCTTATAAAAATAAAATAGTAGGAGTATGATGTTTTTCTTTTGTAAAATTGTAAGCTATAAAGAATGCATGTTGCATTAATTTAAGAAATACGTAATTTTATTTAAAGATTAATTTAGGTACATTTAAATCATAATATTTAAACTAGAACTTTCATCAAATTTGGAAAGAAAAGAAAATGTTAGACTAATTTTCTTATTGATTGTTTTTTATTACTTGAACTATATTTTGACCCATCCAAAACCAAGTGTAAACCCTATAAATTTTAACCCAACTCAACCCAAAATAAAAGAAAGAAGGGTTGGGTTGGGTTGGGTTGGATTGGTCTTGGCCAACCAATTCCACCCATGAACGGCATGAATTTTACAGTTTGATATTGTCGAGATTTGCTGTTTCATTTGGCTTCATCTTCTGAATGCCAGAAGTAAATTCTAAATAGTACATTTAGCTAATGAGAAGGAAAAAAGTAGATTGAGAGGCACAGGTTCAATATTAGGTTCAATATTATACCCAAATATGATCTTTAAGCTGCATCTCTTGAAGTTTATATAAAATTAGGATTATATTTAAGATCCAATTTACATTTCCAATGACTTGTTTTCTCGAATAATGTGCACGAGACGACATCCAATAGGTTGAGGAGATATGATTCACAGAAGAATGCATGGTTTAATTTGTCTGACAGAAATATGTCAAGTAGGGTTAAAAAACGAAAAATTCTTACATAGACCAGGTCTAAGAGCTTAGTGGTACATAATACATTTTGATGATGTCATGCTCTCACAATGTATAATGTGATGCATTTACAATCACAATGTCTATGAAAAGCTCATAGACCAGGTCTATGCAAGAATTTTCCTAAAAAAACACATTCTTGTTTTATTTTCATAGCGAGTTTGAAATTGTTACTACTGTATTTGAACTTTGTTTGGTTGTTGAATGAACTGGAGCTTTACCAGTCTAATGCGAGAGCTTGAGACGAAACTTGAACTGAATCAGACAAAGAAGAGTTTGAAATTGAGTGAATGTTCGCATAGTAAATCCTGATTTATCAACAACTCCATGGGTACTTATTTCATCCATTCATATTGCTATACATGTAATGTAATCGTACTTCTTGATTGATCCTTCTTTTTTCCCTACAAAAAACCATAATTCAGCTTCAAATTGTGTTTAAAAGATGTTTGCCAAAGTCAACCAAATCAAAACCATCTAAGTTATACTCCCTCCGTTTTATATTTCTTGTTGTTTTGGTGAAAATTTATTGTTTTAGAATTTTAATTCAAAATTAATTTATTCTTTTCAGATTTACCCTTTCCATATTAATTGTTCTAACTCCTAATTACTACTTCGCTCCACAATATATATATATATGTCGTTTTAGAGTGTTGCACGAGTATTAAGGATCTAAATAAATAATACTCCATCAGTCCCATTATTTTTACTCCATTAGATGTAGTACCCGGTCAAACTTTTCAATTTTTTAAATGACTTATCATGTTAAATTATTCACATTTGTGGTGTATTAAAACTTTTAAATATTAATATATATGGTGTCATGATATTATCAACTTATTAGTGAAATATATTAATTAAATTATTTATTATAATTTTTATTAATTTAGTCAAGTGGTCAACTGTATCAAGGGATAAAGAAAAATGAGATGAAGGGAGTGTATGATTTTACGATAAAAAAAGATATACCTAAAATACCCTTAATTAATATTGCATTGAAATAAATAAAATAAAGTTTTAGGAGGAAAAAACACTTTTGATACCAAACTTTAGTCCAAAAAACACATTTGGTACAAAGCTTTTTGAAAAAACACATTTCATACCATGATTCACACCCTCTTGACACATTTAGTTTTGCCGTCAATTTTCGAACGAAATTCAGCACGTGTCGCTCACGTGCCCGTTAAGTTGACAATGGGAGAGAAAACATGCACGGGTTTTGAAGACCCACCATTGTTAACTTAACGGGCACGTGTTGAATTCCATCCGAAAATTGATCAGGAAAACTAAATGTGTCAAGAGGGTGTGAATCATGTTATGAAATGTGATTTTGCGAAAAGTTTGGTATCAAATGTGTTTTTTGATCTAAAGTTTGGTATCAAAAGTGTTTTTCCCTCAAAGTTTTAGGTGTAATAAATAAGGGCTAAATTGAAAAGAAAGGGATACTTAATATTGCATTAGAAATCTAAAACGACAAATATTTTGAAACAAAAAAAATATCTCTAAAACGACAAATATTGTGAAAAGAAGGGAGTAAGTGAGAAGAGAGAAAAAAAATAATTATTTAATAGGTTTTTTAATCCATGTGTCGGAGGGAGTACCCAAATTAATTTAAAGCCTTAAGTTTACGACAAACAAAACATCAATTATTAGCTCAAATTCGACAATAATTGCCTTACAAGTTGCAACTAACCCTAGCTTCTTTGCACCATCACGACCCCCCCACCCACCCCCTCCTTTAAAATCACGTTTGATTCCGATCTAGGATTCTTCATTGTATATTTAGTAAAATTAATGTACGAGCAAGACATGTGTACTGATGTACTTGAACTTATCTCTTAATAACACTCTTTGTATTTGTAACATGCCCATCATCATCTGGAATCATATGTCCCCCACTTACTATATTAATTTCCTCGTCAGGCAAATCATGTTACCCTTCATCATCGACAAATTTTTCTACTTTGGGGTTGATTTAATTCATGGAATAACAATAAAATATGATGAATACAAACGTGATTAATTTCGGTTATTATATATGTTTCTACTTTTGGGTTGATATAAATAATGAAACAACAATAAAATATGATGAATACAAACGTGTTTAATTTCTGTTATTATATATGTCTCCATTTTCCAATAATCCAAGGCTTATTAAAGGAAAAAGAAAGAACCATCACCGAAATTGCTAAAACTAGTATTTAGACAAATTTTCTTAAAGGCAGTTGTTTTTCTTTAAATTGCTTAGTCAAGTGGTTGAGGATGAGGTCATGGGTTCAATTCTCACTGATGTAGATATTTTATCTAGTTTAATATTAGCATTTGTAATTTATTTACTTTAATCCCAATGTAACATATTCAATTCGATATAGTGTTTGATGTAACGATGTATTCACCATTTTAAAAAAAAGTTTTTCTTTAAATCAAACGAACAGTTACAATATTTAAACCACTAACAAATGCTAATTTAGTTTCGCTGAAAAAAACAAATGCTAATTTAGACAGCTAGAGAATATGCAACCTTATTACTGCAACGTCCCGCAAACAAATGCATTACACAAAAGCTCTCTAGCATCCAAAAAACACTAACCCTAAATTGACCAATCTTGAGATCAATTACTAATTAATTATCCATTTGGGAAGTTTCACGCCTTGATGCTCTATAATTATTAATTACACACTGATTGTTGATCAGGGGTTTGGGTAAAGTTGTGTCGTCCCGATAATTCAATGTGTGGATTGATTTATAGTCGAGTGTTGAAATCAGCTCGACATCTTAAATTGCATATGAGATTTGTCCAAATTCATTACGATGGGTCAATAGATTGAGATATTGATGCTAACATGCATTTGCTTGCTTGAAACATAAACCCGCTATTAGAGTAGTCAGGATGTATATCAAAGTACAAAGACCCATGCACCAGATTCGCCCTAACACCTAAAGTATGATGACTAATTAAATCGTACACTATGGTAAGTTGAAGACAAGCATCACCACTGATATGCAGTTAATGCTTTCATGATGAGCAGTTCGATCTCCTAACGAACTATATATATCCTCGATCATACATTTATATATGTACAAGTATTGTATACGATCTCCAGTGATTGGGGGAATAAGCACGATATATATTTCCGGTCAATGGTGAAAAAAAGAGGAAGATGTATTTCTAATACGAAGCCATTTTCTAAGGTTCTAACATAAAACTCAAATTGCAATTTTTGCAAAAAAAATACTATAACCAACTCCCAAAACATCTATATATTTTCTTCAATTAGAAAAATATCCGATCCGTTTTAATAAACTATGCGATACCACCCCAATTAAATTCTTTTCTTCTTTGATTCAGTTGAAGAAAATGATGAGTGCCTTCTCTTAGTAACTCTTATTGGGTCATTAGTAGCAGTGGAAGTGGAACCAATAAGGAGCGGAAAATTAAGTTTAGACTTTGGGCCACGCAGTTTAAAAGCAGCCCTGTCGTAAGCCATGGCCGCCTCCTCCGGCGTCTCGTACGTCCCCAGCCACGTCCTCGACCCTCTCTTGGCCGGGTCCCTTATCTCCGCCGCAAACTTCCCCCACGGCCTCCGCCTCACGCCTCTGTACCGCTTCCAGTCGGCCTCCCCTGAAATTTTATGATCATTATCATTACAGAGTAACTCCTCAATCATTTGGGACGTCGTGGTAAGATCCAAACTCTCTTGATTTGATCCTGACAAATCAAAGCTGGAATTTACGTCCATTAATGCATTCTCTGAAAAACTTGGTGACAGTTTTTGTTGGAAATCTGAATCATTGTACATTTCGTCCCACATCGTAAAATCCAAATTATTACTATAATAAGAGCTAAAGCTGGAATGCGCCTCGAAATCAAAAAGGTTACCGTTTGAAGCAAATGCTGGGAAATCAAGATCATTAAAACCCAAATTATTTTCATCATCCCACATGATGAAGCTGGACTTAATTGCTTCAAAATCAGACACTACTGAAATATTGTCTGAAAAAGATTGTGACGTATTTTCTGGAAATTCGTAATCACCCAGAAGATGAAATTGAATAGAATCAAGCAAAGCTAGATCAGATTCTGATATATTTTGTGTGGGCATCATTTTTTAGCAAGGCTATGAGTGACTATTTAATTAATTTCTACCAGTGTGCGTATGTGTCTGTGTGAAGAATAAATTGCAAATACCAATTTATATAGAGTATTGCGCGCATCTAAGAGAAATTGAACTTTATTACTCTATTTACTACTGTATTTTGTATATTAAAATAATAGCGTACGTGATTTCGTTGAAGATTCACGGATCTGTTTCTTTAAGTTGGTACATGGAAACACGCGCTATTTTACCACATGACATTTGTAACTATTTTATTCATTAATAGTTATTTAATTAGCAAAAATCTTCTTTTCTTCTTAGCAAAAAAACTTCATTTAGAATTCATTCATTAATCAACAAGAAGGTTATTGTCATCTTTTTAAGTGAACATGAGGTTATTGTCAACTTTTAAAGTTAATAAGGGAGCTATTGTCAGTTTTTTAGATGAACATAAATGTTTTGTATTTTTTGGAAGGGGTATAATTGTTATTTTTTTCTGCAAAATATATATATACACCGACTTGAGATGTGGTTTTTCAATTTGCTAATAAGAAAAGGCACACCGAATTTAACACAAGAGGATATTTGCTAATTAGACAAAAACTAGGGATATTTATGCACTTCACTCGTTAATATTGTATTGTACTGAACTATATCATTAATTAACGCAATACATATACATATACAACTAAGCACAAATATATTTTTTTCTCATAAAAATTCTTTCATTTCTATATTTTCATGAATATCTCCGCGTAAATAAAGTAATAAATAGGAGAAATTCGGCAAATGCTGTTCTCAAAAACTGTAATTAGAAATCCTAAACCTATACCTAATTCTCTCAACTTCAAATTCGAATTCAAATTCTCCCTCCCTCACACACTCCAATTCTCTCAAATACAAACACTCCACTCCACACACACACATTCAAACACTCCACTCCAAATCAAATTCAAACTCTCTTCCAAATTTGATATGACACACAACCCCGACCTTGCTATTACAAATAATTCGGAGATGATGGACAAAGAAGATCAAGCTAATACAAATCCATATCACGTAAGGTTTTTTTTTTTTGTTTTTAAATTTTCTGTTCTTGGGCGTTTGACTTTTGGGCTATCAATATGTTCTTGGGCGTTTGGCATTTGGCAGCCCAAAAGCCAAACACCCAAGAACATATGAATTTTATGTTCTTGGGGTTAAATTTAGGAATATAGTTAATGTAGTTTAATAAGGATGAATTAATTACAATTAATTAATTTACTTAATTAAAGAGAGGGTATTTTACAATTATTAATATTTTAAGGGAATTTTTCATATTAAACTTTTTGAAAAGGACATTTTTAAAATTGGGTCTTTAGTATCAATACTTCCCCTTCACGTGTGGATGGGATGAATGTGTTGGTGAAACAAGCCCAACACGTGACATATTAAAGCACAACCTTGCGAATTGCGACATATGAGCCCCAACACAAGGATAATGATCATCCATGCCTTTGTTAACTAGATGAATAATGACAACCCATACCTTTGTTATCTGGGCGAAGTGTGTGGATGAAGAATAATCAAATCATGTGCGAACAAGGAGGAGTCCATCATGGAAGAAGATGGCCAACATCAACCTGGGGTTCTGATACCATATTAGAATTCACCACATGGATTAGGCTAAGTACATTTAACATGGCTTGGCCTAACTCAACCTCAAAAGCTAACTTAAGAGTTGAGACCATCTCCACCGCTCCAAGGGGAGGGACAATGGGTGGGCGATGGGTGAAACGGAGGTCATCTCCATTGATGATGGGGGCAGGGGTGGGGTGGGGCAATCGTGGAGGGGTGGGGCGGTGGGTGGCTGGACCGAGCCACCCACCGCGGTCTATGCGTAGGTGGTCGACAATGCCTTTTTTTTTAATTTAATTAATTTATTTTATAATAAAAATTATTATTAATTTTATTCAAAAAAATAAGTTTAACATTAATTCAATTCTATTACTTTTATAATTGTAATTTTTATTTAATAAACTTAATGATTTTACATTAATGTTAGAAATTTAATAATATTGTAAGATTTAACTTTAATTTGTGTTAATTTAGAATAACATAATTAAAAATAATTTATGGAAATTTTATTCCAATGTTAAAATTCTTATTATTAATGCCAATGTTAAATTTGTTATAATTTTTTTTTATTAATATTATCGTTATTATTATAATTATTATTAAGAAATATGAGAATTGAAATTAATTGAAATGAGAAGATTGAATCACTGGAGATGATTCAGATGACTATGAAAAGAGGACTGCATGTGCACAGTAATTTCCATGGTTTTCTCATCAATATGTTTTTTTATATTTAAAGTAATTTCTGTTATAGAAAGTATCGTGTTAATAATAATCGCTCATTCAAATACACTGACTGTACCAAATACCAATATACCTAAACTTTTACTCCTTTTCAAATTTAATTTATCTATGTTATTTTTGGACGAGATTAATATCGATGATGATTTACTATAAATGTTAATGAGTTTTGAAATATGTCTGTTCTCAAACCAAAATGAGTTTTGACAATTCAAAAGATTCATGGTTTATAAAACGGTGATTAATTGAAGGCAAATTAATAAGTATTATCTAGGTTTAATGATGCATAATTATATGATAACTCTATATATATGAAGCTGATTTGGTCATTTATCTAGCTAGGTTCTCTTCATCATAAAACTCTGCAATAATAACAAAGTTATACCAACAAGTGATTGGTCTAGTGAAAGAGACTAGTCACTACAAAGTAGCGGACTCAGATTGGAATCCCTGTTGAGAGAGGTACCCATTTAATGTGTCCAACCCGCCTCGAAAGAGATTAAGGCCTTGGGAAACAAAAAAAAAAAAAAAAAACCAAAGTTACACTGATACATCGGCGGAGCATCTAAATTGCAATTAAATTCTTCTCTTCTTTGATTCAGTTGAAGAAAATGATGAGTGTGTTGTCTGTCTTTTCTTCGTAACTCTTTTTGGGTCATTAGTAGCAGTGGAACTGGAACCAATAAGGAGCGGAAAATTAAGTTTAGCCTTTGAGCCACGCAGTTTAAAAGCAGCCCTATCGTAAGCAAATGCCGCCTCCTCCGGCGTCTCGTACGTCCCCAGCCACGTCCTCGACCCTCTCTTGGCCGGGTCCCTTATCTCCGCCGCAAACTTCCCCCACGGCCTCCGCCTCACGCCTCTGTACCGCTTCCAGTCGGCCTCTCCTGAAATGTTATGATCATTATTATCCAAACTCCCTGAGAAATCAGGGGAGCTGAAGCTGGAGATTGCGTCCGAATCGGAAAGCATTGTTGTCATGTTTTGCGGGTATTCAGAATCATCACACATTTCCCACATCGGAAAATCAAAACTCGTCTCTTGCTTTTCAATATTGAAATAACTGGAATCAACAACTCTACTGTGACTGTCTGAAAAAAATGTTGTCAAATCAGACACTGCAGCAATATTATTGTTAGAAAAAGATTGTGGGAAATCAGAATCATCACTCAGAAGATAAAGTTGAATGGAATCGAGCAAGGCTTTATCAGATTCTGATATATTTCGTGTTGGCAATGGCATCATTTTTCTTTTTGATAAGATAGTAGCTATTAGATTAGATTGAATTGAATCACTTTTTTCCTCTGTGAAGAATAATATTGCCCGTAACAGGTTATTATATACTAATTGTAACTAAAACAAAATGAATTTTTATATACTAAATTACTCTGTTATTTCTGTGAAGATTCATCAGTTTCTTGAAGTTGGTGCGTGGGATGGAGAACATATAATATATAATACATACTTTTTTATTTTTTAACCACGTTTGCCTTTTGTATTTATTTATTTACTCATTCCTTTTATTTTACTCTCTCGTTGATGTAATAGTTACAAATTCAAAAGTTTACGATATCTTTACATTTATATTATCAAAATAGTGATTTATATATAGAGATGTTGAATTATTATTTCATATGGGATAATCTTCGTAAAATAATAATTATATATTAGGAAAGAGAATTTTATTTTGAAACATTCCAAAAATAAAATAAGAATAAGAATATAGGAATTAATGAGGTAGGACTAAAAATCACGTTAAACTATTCAATACTTGATTCAAGTTCATTCAATAAAAACTCGGTTATATCAGATATGCTTGAACAAAATTTTTTGATTGATAATTTTTGAAGCTCAACTCGATAATTTAAAAAGTGAAAAAATATATATAAACGTATCAAGATACTCGAGCTTGAGTCATATTCGGTTTTATTAAAGCCCGTTAAGAAATCAAATCAAGCTCAAATACAATTTTAAAACTCAATTTAAACCAAACTTTACTATTGCGGATCTTTACTTTAAAAAAAAAAAAAAAAAAGAGCTGGCCTAGATGGATGGATTATTTATTAAATTTTTTTTTTTGGTTACGGTCCTAGATGGATGGATGGATTATTTATTGTATATTGGAACAAATAACTGAACTATCCTTGTGACTTGTGAGGCATCCAATGATATATTGTAGCTATTTGATGACATTGGTCAATGATGTAGCTTTAAAGATGTTGGATTCAATTAATACTTAATTGTGTGTTAAGTTTGGCAAAATATATGGTATATCCCTTTCTTCAATAGAAAATTATTGTCGGAATATTTATATGCATGTATATATTATTAGCTTCACAAAATTTTATTCGTAATTAATGATTTAATAATTCATCTTCAAAGCTCAATTATTGAGTCATTCGTATTCTGGGTCGAATATAGTTGCATCTCTTATGCGTGCTGGGACTCGAACGCGGTTTAAAAGGAAGAAACCAAGGCACTTCCTCATTCTTTTAAAAAAGAAAAAGCGCTCTGCTATCTAAAATATTACTAACAAATTATATTTGGCTTCTTCTGAATTCGAATTTTTATTTTATATGATTATATTATAATCAAGAAAGATATCGTTTTTCTCGTGACAATTTTTTTTTTGATAGCTTTGAATTTATTTAAACATTAATTTATATATAAATCTTGGCAACAAATTTGGGGTAGTTTCAATCCATGTTTAGAGCCTACATGGGAATTTGAAATTTATATGGTAAACAATCTTGAACGAAGATAATGGTAATTCAAGTGATGTCAAATGTTTCATCAAAATAAAATGATTGAATTTTATTCCAGGGAATTATTAGATTTTTCAAAATTTAGTTAATTCTTTTCTTTTTTAACTTCATTGTAGATCGATTATATGTAATATGTTGTATTCAGATTTAATTTAATATTTTAATGAACCGATCGAGAGTACTAAAACAAGTTTTCTATCGAGGTCACCACTATTATATATCTTCACATATTCAGAAAATTTTAACTTATTGTGCTCAAAATAAGATAAAAATTAAATTATGAAGTGATTATATATATATAGTGAGAAATATGATCGATCCACAACGTTACCATATCAAATTAAATTTCTATTCCCTGAGGAATATATATCATGAATGCAGATCGAGGAGCAAAAAATTGAAATACTACTTATAGAAGTATTTGCAATTAATATTGATATCTTTCAAGTATCATCATGCAACATTACATGTATAATAGTATAACATATTATAGGTGTACACGTTGTATGTGATTCTCTGCTTCTGGGTTTTGTTATATATTCAAGGCCAGGGACGTCTTCCACTCCGAATATTCTCGGGTGCACGTGTTCAATTATAGGTTATTTGATTTAACATTGTTAAATAATTAAATTCTTATCCAAATCGGGTTCGATCGAAATCAAAGTAACTACGTATATATATAGCAAGTGCAATACACTTACTTTAGAATTGGACAAACTTCTTAGAAGAGTAATCAATAATACACTTGTTTTGTGATTTGATGGATTTGATTAAGATAGGTTTGAACAAGAATTTTCCCAATAAATAGATATACAACACACGTTTTGTCCGTAAGTACTCCTAGTTAGTATTATAAGGTCGAAATTTGATTTATTAGGCTAACAATATAAAAAGATAGAACATAGTTGTTACAAAGATATATATATATATATTTATAAATATTACTAAAGATAATTGAAGATGCGTAGCTGTCAGTCCACATTAAATTCAAGATGCAAATATGAAATATCTATATATATATATATAAAATTTCGTTGCGATATTATTGCTAGCTAGTTCTTGATGCATGACAATGTATACTGTCTTCACATTTAATACTGAATATTTGTTGGATAAAAAAGAATTTTGATAAATAGCTAGAGATGCTGAAATTTAGCAAGCGTTTACAATGTTTTTTTTCTCAATATTTATTTGATTTTATAGTTTTCTGATGTTTGTGAAATACTATTATAAAAAAGTTTTTAATTATAGTACGTAGCTATAAACACATCTTATGAATAAAGCTTTAACTGTGCATTCAATGTAATTACATGATCAAAATAAAAAAATTGTGAAGTCTTTGGGCATTAATTAATTTTCCAGTTTGTAAATATACTTAAATTTGTCTCGCCAAATTAAACCAGAGTACTAATGATGGATACAAACAATACGTGTCACTTAATCAAATAAATAAATGTTCTTATAGAAATTGTTGTAAGCATTGTCCACAATATCAGCCATATATTATTGTTCTTTTCAGTATAATATAATATTGATTAGGATCTTGTGAGAAGATTTGGATGTAATAATTTAATAATTAGAGGATATATAGGGCTAACTTTCATTATAAACAAATCTCACGCGTTTAATTAATAGTTGTACATATTAGACTAAACATTAATAATGTTTAACGATTAATTTTAATTATTTTGGTTTAATTAGTAGAGTTGATATGTGAACAGGGTTGTAGTTTCTTAAGGTCATTGAAGCAATTTGGTTTAATTAGTATGGTAGAACAAGGGACGGAAGGATTAATTCGAGGCTTGAGGGAGTCGAGTTTATTAACGCATATAACATTGTATCTTATCATAAAAATAAACTATGATAAAATTAATATCAAATTTCTCAATAATTTTATCAATGTAAATGATCAAACAACTCGTAAGATTTTAATGAAAAAATGCATCAATTGTAGTTGATTTTTATCACATAATTGAATTTCCAATAAGTAATTCAATATCTCTTACATAATTTGAAAACAGCAAATAAGCATGTATAAATTTATTATTATAATATTTTACATTACATAAATAAGAAAATAATTGACACATAAGGCATTTAATTCCTTGAACCTAAAGACATGAAACATTAAATTAAATTGGTAAAAATATAAATGTCAAGTGTGAATTGAATTTGAGTTTTGGGCCTACTGTCCCTAATTTCGGCATAGTGTATATATCTACATTAATATACTATAATTATATGTATATATGTAATAGTGCCTAAAGAAAAAATTTTAAAATCTTGGAGATTCGTCCATGGGTAGAATCAAGAGGTCATGGGTTCAACTCCAACGAATATGAATTTTTTTTTGTAGTTTAATATGTATTTTCTTTGTTTTTTTTATTTGTCATCTTTGACCAATTTTTTTTATCCTTTTAGGAGTTCAATATAAATTAATGTTTTTCTACCAATTTTACCCTTCTTTTTAATACTTATAATTAATGATGTGATTATTTGATTAAATTGGTGTCTTGAGATTTTTGCTTCAAAAAAGTGACTATTTATTATATTTTTTAATCTGTGTGCAACCTTCAAAACGACAAATAAAAAAAAAATAGGAAGTACTAGTGTTTGATGATTGATTTTCTTTGTAACTTAATTGTAATTCAATTGATTTCAGTGTTATTAATGTCATGATATTAATAAAATTATCGTTTTTCTAGGATAAAAATAGATAGGGTTGTTTTTTATTTTAAGAAAAATCAAGCAAGTTATTAATTTAGGAAAAATATATCCCATGGGTGAGTCGATGTATTCAACAACTATTTAATATTAAGAACAATATAAGTCACCGTTAGACGTGAAGTTCACACAGAAATATCATAAAGGATTTTAGAATTCGTATATTCTTAAGGCATGAAAATTGAATGTATGTTTATATAATTAATCGAAAATGGTAAGTCTGGTTTCCAGAATTGGGGCTTACTTGAAATAACTGGAACCAGTCCAAATAAATCATGGCTCAAGGGTTATGGAGAATCCCATTTTTCACTGATAAAGAAGACAAAAATAAATAGTCCATGTAATAACTTGAAATGGAAATGATCTAGGCAGCATAGCAATGAGTAAAACAGAAACCCAATTGCCATGGGTGTGGAGCTCGATAGAGAGAAAGTGTCTCTTTTTCCTTCAACTTCAAACGAAAAGTAGCAGCAGAGTAAAACTCCTCACTATCCAAGCCTTCATTCTCCGACACGCCTTGGAAACCAACCTCAACCTCATTACAAAGCTCATCACCTCTCTATCCTCTGCCGACCCACATTGCGGTACCGCTCATGCCCGCCGAGTGTTTGATCAGTTGTCGCACAAATCTGACGCATTTCTTTGCAATACCATGTTGAAATCCCACCTCCACTCCCGCCAGTTCTCAGAAGCAGTGTCTCTTTACGTTGATTTGAGGAGGAATGAAGGCTTCGTGCCGGATAATTATACTTTTTCGACTCTGGCTAAGTGTTGCGGGTTGAAGTTTTCCATTTGGGAAGGAATGGAAGTTCATGCTCATGTGGTGAAATATGGGTTTAAGTCTAATTTGTATGCGGCAACTGCGTTGGTTGATATGTATGGAAAGTTGGGACAAATTGGTTCTGCAAGAGAGTTGTTCGATGAAATGACTGAGAGGAGCTCAGTCTCATGGACTGCACTCATGAGTGGGTATGTTAGGGGTGGAAATATGGCTAGTGCAAGAGGGTTATTTAGGATGATGCCGGAGTATGAGAAAGATGCTGCAACGTTTAATGTGATGATCGATGGGTACGTGAAGTTAGGGGAGATCGGGTCAGCTAAGATGTTGTTTGATGTGATGCCGGAGAAAAATGTGGTGTCTTGGACTACTATGATTGATGGGTACTGTACAAATGGTGAAGTCGATGAAGCAAGGTTGTTGTTTGATGCAATGCCTGACCGGAATTTGTATTCTTGGAATGCAATGATTGGTGGGTATTGCCAGAATAAGCAACCTAATGAAGCATTGGTGTTGTTCCAAGAATTGCTTGCTGGGAAAATGTACGAGCCAGATGATGTTACTGTCGTTAGTGTTCTTCCAGCCATTGCAGATTTGGGCGCTCTAGATGTGGGGAATTGGGTTTATGGATTTGTGAAGAGGAAAAAATTGGATAGATCTGCAAACGTGTCCACTGCGCTGGTCGATATGTATGCTAAAAGTGGGGAGATTGAGAAAGCAAGAAGAGTTTTTGACGATGTGAAAGGAAGAGCAACATGTACATGGAATGCGTTGATTAATGGTTTGGCACTCAATGGATGTGCTCAAGAGGCATTAGAAGTGTTTCTTGAGATGAAGAAGAAAGGGTTCAAGCCAAATGAGATTACCATGCTTGGTGTTCTGTCAGCTTGTAATCATGGTGGTTTAGTGGATGAAGGTAAGAAATGGTTCAATAAAATGGAGGAATATAGGCTTACTCCAAGAATCGAGCATTACGGTTGTTTAGTCGATCTATTGGGTAGGGCTGGATGTCTAGACGAAGCTGAAAGGCTGATAGAGAACATGCCATATGAGGCTAATGGAATCATACTAAGTTCTTTCTTATTTGCTTGTGGTTATGCTAAGGATGTTACCAGGGCTGAGAGGGTGGTGAAGAAGGCGATTAATATGGAGCCATTTAATGATGGGAATTACATAATGTTGAGGAACTTGTATGCATCGGAAAGAAGATGGAGAGATGTGGAACAAATCAAGAAGTTGATGCTGACCAAAGGGGCTAAGAAAGAGGCGGGTTGTAGTGCCATTGAGATCAATAGCCGGGTTTTTGAGTTTGTTGCTGGGGATAAGGTGCATCCATATATGGATGCAACCCGTTTTGTCTTGGATCAACTGCAGATGCACATGAAAGGGCAGGAACCATATTACAGTGTAGATTGTGAAGCTTAAATAGGAAGGATTCTAAATTTGTGGAGTTAATCCAGATTGAAAGAGAAAGCAAAAGGTGGTAGTTTTCCTGTATATGAAGTCAAAGAAAAGTCAAGAATCTGGTTATATCTTATTTCTATTGGAAACAATTGGTGGGATAGGATTCCTGGCGTGTACTAATCACCTTTACTAACAAGCCATGTAGTTCTCTTTTGTCAATATATTTGTCATGACAGCTTCTTTACATGTCCCATTATTTCTAAGATGGGTATGTTTATGAGCTTCATGGGAAAAGGTTAGAGAAATTTCTTGGCTTATGTTGTTCTTTGATTATTCGATTTCGTTTTGCCTAGCCTAATTGTTAAGTTGTTTGCATCATATCTGTGATTGAAATGGCAGGTTTGCCAACAGGGCAGATGTTGAGTTTGGTGATGGGAACACTTCATAGGCAGTTCATAGAAAAAGACATCAAAAGTTTTGAGGAATTCCATATGGCGATTCTTGACATCTTTAGGTAAGCTTGTTACATACTTGCAGCATAGATGATTTCTCAATTATAATCGAATTAGTTGAGTGTTCAAAGAGACTTCATGTTTGGCTTGTTCTCAATTATAAAGTTTCCTTTGAGAAAATATATTGAAATAATAACCTGGAATGAATTTCAGCACGGTCAACGCAGCATTGCCTGGTAAACATTACGACGTTCCCTCTACGAAGGAAGTCGAGGTATATATCTCATTCTTTCTCACATGCATACACATATACACACTCGGATAACTCATATTGGCATGAACAGGTCTGTTTTAATGAATGGAAAGCAGGAAACGAGATTGAAAAGAAGAGGGTTTTCATTGAATTCATGAAGAAAAAGGTGAATCTTAGTAAATTGGACGACTCCACACTCATAACCGGAATCGTAACACCTCCGGCTGCTATGGCAGCCAAGAGAGCAGGGGAGAGTGTGCCTCAACTAAAACTGATCAAGGCTATCCCTGATGTCATTTTTGTGCCCACGGCCACTATGTTGGCTCTCATTTCTGTCAAGTTATCCAGGAAGATGTTTCTTGGTAATGTCGCATCATAAATTTTTAATCATATTTATATACTTATATATAGATTGATTTGCTTCATTCTACAGTGATCATGTATTATTGCTTCCCAAACCCGACCTAAATTTTCTTTATTCTTTGAGCTGGGCTGAGAGTTGGGATTCAAAGTTTATTTTGCCAGGTCGACAAAAGGCCCAAAAACAACACTTTCCCTCTTTGGATCTATTTTTAGGCTTCAAATCTCAAATATTATTCATAAATAAACAACATATGCGTTCCTCAAATACTCGACATTTGAAAAACATTCACGTTTTCAAAATTTAATTGCTTAATTGCTCTAGAATGACCCCCACGTGTTCCCAAAATACCTCACAATGAAAACACATTTCAACTTAATCTCAAATTTTCAAGCACACAAAATATCAATTGACCCCACATATTTCGCCAAAATTACGTTACTCCAGATCTATGTTTGTTTGGTTTGGGAAAGATCAAGTAAAGCATACCCTAGTAAAGTAAGACGAATCAGCACTCGAAGGTTATTCCATCTACAACATATCTACCCAACCCAGTTCTTGATCCATACACAACTTTTTTCTCGCGACTTTGGCCCGTCTGTGACCCGCTTAAACCCAACCCAACCCAACCCAACCCGCCAAATGCCACCGACTTCAGGTTTGACTGATAATTTATAGACATACCAACACGATGAACCAAGAAAACCAAGCAATTTTCATAAATTCTGCACTATATTCTACTCTAGGAAATACACATTCCTTCAAATTATAAGCAACTTCTCAATTTATTCAAGCATCCATATGTGACACATATATTAAAGAATGTAATAGTTTAGAATGTACAAACTAAAAAACAAATAAGCATATCACCATCTTTCATCAATAGACAGGTTAAACTGTACCATGATGCTTTTCTTCATTAACTTAATTTCCAGCATCATACGTAGTTCTTCAATCAAACACAAACTAAAGCCATAATTTAAGTGTACCTTCGACCCCACCTACCCGTACCTCTTCTTCTACCCCTCCTAGCTTGTGTTTTAGGGGCTGTAAGCTTTGCAATCGAGCGTGTCTTCGGAGGTGGTTGATCTTCGGTGGGAAGCTCGGATTCTTCCGTAACTGGTGCAGTGCTCCCTGACTCATCTCTCAGCACCAAAGACCTTTGGATTGGCTCATAATCATGCACCTCTTCCTTCACCTTCTGCTTGTTAATAAGAGCTCCATCTCCTCCCTATATGCATGATGGATTCCAAAAGTTCAAATTTTCAGAAACAGTATACAAAATTCGAGATAAATTGAGTTCATTATAAAAGACTCACATTATTCAATAGACATGCAAACAAAGGAACACTTCTGCTTCCATTTGCTTTAGAAACAATCCCTTCATGAGTTATCATTTCACTTTCGGGCTCAATTTTGCTACCCATATTATACTCCGATATAAGCTGAGATGCAATAATAGTTCCTACTGGCATTCTTTTCTCATTGTATGAATGAGAAGAAGAACTTTGAGAAGAGCCGATTAAAGCTTTACTTGGCATAGGCAAGCTCAAGTTCTCAAGGTAAGAAATATCTACGACATTTTCATTGATAACCTTTTCAGCTCTATTCTTCAGCTTTCCAACACGTGACTGTAAATATTCGATCTTCTGAAGTACATGTTCAAAAGAACTATCACCGTCTCTGGACTCGAGACATAACAAGTCATCATTAACCAAAAAATTGTCATTTATGTTGACTTTCTGAGCTGCTTTTGCTACAAAATAAAGAATCTCGTCATGTAATAGCATAACAATATCTCATGTGATTGAGGAAGCTTACTAAGCGAGTGCACAAAAATCTTAAACTCAAATACTTCATCTTTCTATTTTTGTTTGTACACGAAAGCTGTCTTTTCTTAGAATCTAAACATTTATGTATTAAATGCCCAGTATACCTTCAATTTAAATGTAATATTTTTCCAATTAAATACTTCTTGCGATAATTTTTTTGACATAAAAAGCTATAAATTTTAAAAGGTTGGAGTTTTGGTAAGAGCTTCTTTCCAATTCCACAATCAAGATGCTTGTATGAAGGCAAGATAATCAAGATGAAGCAAATAATCATTTCTCACCTGGATTCTTGAGCTCATTTTCCATAAAAGCACCCTTAGTAAAAGACTTCCTATTCTCTGCAAAAATGCCGTGTATTAAAAATCTCAACAGAGAAAGTCCCAAAGATAGTAAAAGGAATTTGTACCATAATATGAAAAAAGTGTATGATTTGACATATATTCTGCTACGTCTTCTGTTGCTTCGATTCTATTCCTCTTCTTCCTCCGAAGGACCTCACTTTTAGCATTCTTCCTTAAGAAAGGAAGTGATTTCACACCATTATCTTCCAACATAGACTTCTCTGGAACGTTCTTTTGCGAACTGCATTTCTCAAGTTGTCTCTCATACCTTCGAGCTTGTGATTCGAATTTCTTAATTTGCAATTCAACCCATTTACAACGCAACATAAGAGGTTGTATATATGACCTCCAATGAGCCGTCACTTTTTTCTTCCTAAGGATCACGAAATTGCACAAAGTAATGCGTTATATCATGATATATATAATTATATATGAATAAGCACCTAATAAGGAGATGAAATTAAATTTTGTAATAGTACTTCGGTCTAAACATTTCACCAAATCCATCAAATCCGGATGCTGATTCAGAATCACCATTAAAATTTGACAAAGCTTCGGAATCGCCCATGGTGCCATCATTCTCATCTTCAGAACCACTTCCATCGAACGAACTTGAGCTCTCAGTCGTATCATGGTGTTCTGGTTCAACCACCTCCTTGCCACCCAATTTTGTACGTTTGATTATATCGACTTCAACATCAACATTCTTGTGGACTTTCTCGGTCTTCTCGACCAATTGTACGCCTACTTTGGACTCCTCATAGGTAGGTGTAAATTTCATAAGCTCATCTTCAAGTTCTTGGGCAAAATTTCCATAAGTCTTATAGGTTGATGATTCCATCTTTGCTTTGTATCTTTTATTAACTTCTACCTCAGGACCCATCGGGGTGTATATTGCAAATCAGCTCATTGTGAGCTTATGCAATAAACAAGAATAAGTAGAGCACCTGTGTGAATGAAACCAATATTTTTGTTGACATATTACAATCAGTCTAGTTCATGAAATCAACAACTACCCTTTAAACAAGAAATTCAGAAAATCGGATTTTAACAGAATGTATGATTAAAAGAATTGGACTATGACAACGAAACCAATAAAAAAAATCCCCTTTATCTAGTCGATAATTTATCAAATATCAGTCAAATGAATCAAAAGGCCTTAAGTTTAAGGGTATAGTTACAGAAACCTTATATACCAGTAAATCAACATGCTTAATTAATCTGACAAACATATTAATTGCTAAACAATCAGAAATAATTCTGTTTGATCAAAAAGTAATATTTCCAAAGAGACCTAGATCCCCAATGAGTAATCATTTAATGCGAATAGGTATAACACGTGCATATGTACATTAACAAGACAAGTAGTAAAAGAATCCACTCTGTATGAGCACAGAAAGAAATTACGATTATATATTTGGATAACTGAAACTTTTGAAGCTATAAGATACTAATCTTTATATGCCAGTCTGTGAGGAAAATAGTTGTAAGATATGGAAAGAAAGACTCGATATTTTGAAATCCTGAATTCAATTAATAGAGGAATAAGTAAGGGCAAAATTGGAAAAGCAGTAGAACGACTTAAGAAAGCGAGGTTGTTTCATGAAGAAAACCGTAAAAACAACGTGCTCTGGAGGATGACACGAGGCAGCCTCTGATTGGTCCAAGTTGAATAACCGGGGAGCTGAAAATCAGTTCAGCAAATTTTGATTCTCATTTTTTTGTACCTTTTGTCCTTCAGTGCAATAAATGCTTTGGTTCAATTTTCAATGGAATGTGAGACTCATGTAATCAGAAGCAAGCAATAAAAACTATTTCTTCAACTCCTTCCTTTCCAAAGTTCCTCCATTTTTTAAAAGATCAAGATGTGGCTGCACCAATTTTATTTCCGGAAAATCATGATCCATAAATAGGTAAAACAACGTAAGGGTCATTAAATAAGATCTGGTCGGTATACACGATCTGGTCAGTTTCGCGATAGCAAGCTAGTGTATCCGTAACTATACAAAATCCGACAAAGATTCTGCATTCAATTTTGGTAAATCTCTATATATTTCATTTGCATCAAATCTCACTGGTTATGTTCCGATCTCTCAGTCTTTAATTAAAATCCACCAAATTATTTGATTCTCCTACTTTTAATTCAAATTCAAATCAATTCCCAAACAGAAAAAGAGCACACACACACAAACACATACATTCTTATATATACATGCATGATTTTCTCTAAAAGTTTTGTGCACACACGTGGAAAGCCATCAAAATAAAAACTTCAATACATCCAAAAACAATTAAAATTCAATCTTGATTTTGTGCGGAAAAGTTCCTGAAAACCCCATTAAAGAAAATTAAAACTGGCACAGATTAGACAAAACCCATAAAATAATAAACAACCAGAAAACAGTTATATCCAAAAGTAAGCAGGGTTTCTGACAAAATCACAAACCCTAGAGAGAATTAACGAAGATTAAGAATATAAATATATACCTTAATCGAATCGTGGGTTCTCACCACCGCTGGAGATTATGCGGGAATTTGAGAACTGATGGTCGGTGGACAAAGGTTGAGTTGTGATGGCTTCTTTATTTCCTCTCTTATGCCGAGTGACCGAGTGAGTTAGTGTGAAAAGTGATAAACACTTGTTTAATTATCTGAGTGGTCAAAATCGGTCAAGGCCGTGCCAATTACAAATGTCCTTTTTACCATTGTATTATAATTTCTTTCCTTTTTTTGTCTTGTTATATTAGATATATTTATATATTTTGTCATTTTTAATTTTTGGACAAATGTATTTATATTGTTCAGAAAACTCAATTTAATTTCTTGAACAAGTCTTGTGATTTTGTTTTTGGGTACGAGGAAATTGTTTTTTGTACTATCGGGAAAAGTCTATCATTTATTAACGTATTTAATCTATTTATGATGGGCCTAAAGTATTGTTTTTCGGCTTTTAAAACACGTTTTTTGGTTTCACTTCATGGAAATTATTTTTGGTTGTTGGGATTTTGTTGATAAGGTATTTTGGCAATTGGAACGTGGATTTTGTGCGTCGCTCTTAAGTAAGAGAACTGAATCTTCGTTTGAATTGTCGCGAGCTAGAAATGTATAAACTATTTAATAAATTGCTATTTTAGTAATTTTTTTCTACTTGAGGATGAAAACTGTCTGTCAAAATATTCATACAATTAAATTTCACCCACCACTTTTTATTCATGCAACTGAATGTTCATCTTCATTGTTCTTAAAATATCGTTTATCTACGAGGGATTGATATTATTGAAAAGACAATTCTTAGATGTGTTCATGCATCATGCATGATCACTTAATTGAGGATTATAATTGTATGTAGCCATCTAAGATGATAGATTATTTGAAGTGTCTAAAGTTAGTTTTGATAATATATGCACAATACCTAGAATAAGGATCCTAGAAATACAAAATAAGAAAAAGCCCAAATATACTGAAAAAAGAAGGATAATTTTACATACAACATCTAAATTTGTAATGCAACACTAATTATTGACCAAAAGGATGATTGACGAGAATGTCTTCCAAAGAAATGAGGAATTCAATGGCCTCACAGTCGCCCTCTAAACGATCAAAATAAGGTTAAAACTTGAAGATAAGTTTTGTACTTTATTAATTTCACAATGTCCCTAGTTGGTTGGTTGTCGACCGGCCTTTCGACCAGATCCTTTAATAAATTTACATGCAGATCTCTCTGCATGCGACTCATGTCATTTGAGATGGCTCAACTCGACATTTATTAGTAATTTTTGTAGTGAAATCGAGATCGCTCAACCTCATAAGCTAATTCGTTAAGGAAATTAATCGCGTTCAATCGAATTATATATTTATTTAAACTCAACTTAACTTTCTTTATAGGTTTGAAAATTTGTTTGGGTTCATTTATTTTGTTTATTAAGTCACGAACATAGTTTTAAAAAAAAAAATCAAATACACAGTTAAAAAACTACAATCAATATAACACAAATTCAATATATTTTATATTTAATTAATTCATGCGCTTAATTTCAATTTTTTTAAAAAAAAGTATATTATAAATTCTTTATTTCTGATATTTTCAACTGTAACAAAAATTATAGGTAAAATCTGATATTCTAAAGTGGGTTTAATTCCCATTAACGTAAGTTTTTTTTATTTTTTATAGTTTAATAGTAATATTTGATGATTGATTTTATTTGTAATTTAATTATAATCTTTGGTTTAGTAATATTTACGTAATGATATAATGTAATAATCCCTCTAAAAAACTGGGTTTAACCCCGCATACAAATTATAAGCCCGGGTAGTTTGTGCTTGATTACCTGTAAATAAACAGAGTCAAATTGAATTTAGGTAAAACCTAACATTCAAAAAGATAATAAAAAATGAGTTTGAATATTTCATATTTCAAGCCACACACAAACCATATTTTCCACGTTTTCCGCGAAGACCCAAAACTTTCTTGAAGACTAGTAGTAAATGAGTGGCCAGTTGAAATTATCTCATCCGAAAAAACACCCTTTTGCAGATTAAATGGCTTTTAAGAATTTCTTGAAAATATTAATTATTGAAATAGTGACATTGATATTGATTCCAAAAACTGCTCATTCCATTCCCTTTGTTGTCTTTCATGGTAATTTTCTCTACAGCAGATTATAATTATTTATTACTCATTTTTTGTTCTCCATATTATCATTGCATTTCTTGTTGGTAATATTTTTTATTGATGATTGTATTGCTCAACTTGGAGAAAATATTCTCTTATTAATTAAGCTTCTTCCTTCAATTGTTAGTAAATGTTTCTTATTCTGATTGCTGCTTTTTCAGTTACTAATTTTACTTTTATAAAATAAAATAAAAAAAGTTCACTAATTTTTCTATTAGGGCATTTGACTTTTCATAGGGAAAGAGTTGAAATGAGATGTTTCTTCCTATCTTTGACTGTTTCACTTTTGTTGGAGTATCTTCATTAGCATTTTTCAATTTGATATAAATTTTAATATGGGCAGAACCCAAAAATATTTACATGGCGAGTGCAATGCCATGTGGTGGGATAACACTTCTAGAAAAGTGACCAGTTACATGACAAGTATTATACATTTGCTTTCTAGTTGGATATTTGTTTGACCAAGTTTGTTGGCATTAATTTTGATTCATAAAAGGATGATTATGATGAATAACTACATATGGTTTTTATATTTGTAACAATTTTGCAGGAATTTCCGAAAAATGCAGCAATCATGGAGTCACACAATTCACCAATCTTCTAAGTAATTTGTCCGATTCAAATGGATATTGCATGTATGCTCTCCTTGCTTCTATTGTGTAATTATGTTCACAAGATTTAGTCTTTCTTGTTTTAATTTCTTATTAAGTATTGCCTTTTCTACCCGAGGACGACAAATGGCTACCAAATAGGCAGAGTTACTTTCTGCACGATTTATCACTTGACCTTTGAGTTTTCGTTTCTTTGTACTCTTTAGAGAAATTGGAAATGGTGCATGGGATTCTTGGACAATGCCCTTCCTCAGACAGGTTTGATTGTTGGTTGTGAAATTACTTACTTGATGATTAATTATTAATAACATATTAACGTATATATAGGCAGCCGTTGCTTGTGAGAAGGTATTATAGCTTTGTTGAAAGAGTTCCTTGTGAGAAGGTACTATAGCCTTTCGATTTTATAGGTGAAGGATATAAGTGAGCTCAGCAAGGGTTACAACATCATTGGACTTTCCCAGGTGAAATCATATTTTGGTGCTTTTTTAGGATTAAACAAAAAAGATTCAACCTTTTCATTCTTTAATGTTATTTTTCACATGGCTTAATTTCCACATCTTGATGGAATCTCCCTCGATTTTCATTCTTTTCAGGGCAATATGGTTGGCAGAGGAGTCATTGAATTATGCGACGGAGGACCTCCCGTAAGCATTGGTTTGTATAATTAAAACTTGATTCATTTAACGGAGTCATTGGTAGTATTTCATTAATTTTCTTAATTTGGGGGCAGGTGCGGAATCTCATATCTTTGGCGGGCCCACATGCCGGAATTGCTGCTGTTCCCCGTTGTGGAGTGGGTTTTCCTTCTATCTGCGTTTAAGTCTTAATAAAATCCAAATATTAGCCTACTACGAAGTTAGATAAACGTGTATGTTATAAAATCTCTAGAAAAGCAAACATTACTGCAATCCGCAATCCAACGTTAAGTAAAAACGGTGTCCTCCAGATGTAACTAATATTGACTGTTTCTGATGGACTTCATCTTTTATAACATGTGGAAGTGGATTAAAATTGAAATCTGGTTTCACTATGGTTACCTTTGATTGACAGTCAGCTTTGGTTTGCATACTAGTGGACTTTCTAATCGATTGGGCAGTTTACAGTGACTATGTTCAGGTTTGATTGATTACTTCACTTGTTGTATTATCTGTAGAATTTTGCATTCAAAAATGTATTTTTCCTTGTTCTTAGTAATTATCCATTTTCTTTAAGTTCTTAGACTATGGTCTGTGGATTTCAGTGAGTAAAAATGAAAATGAACCTCAATGTTCTTTAATTTGTGGCAAAGAAAAACATTTTCCATAACGTTTTACTTGCTAAAATACAAGAACCAAACTTAGCCTTAGTTTTTAAATCAGGTATTCTCATAATATCTCGATCATGGAATTGTCTAAGCTCTGTGGTATTGCAGGAACATTTGGCACCTGCAGGTTATATCAAAATCCCAACTGTGAGTAATCTTCTTATGTATCTTATACGCCTTTTATTCATCACCTTTTATGTCCTAAGTTTTCTTCTCTATTACCAAATGTTGGCTTATAGAATAAGATACTAAATGCCATTTTTCTCCTTGTTAACAGGACATAAATGGCTATAGAAAAGGATGCAAGTTCCTTCCTAAGATCAATAATGAAATTTATCGTAATTCCACTTACAAAAAGCGATTTGCTAGCTTGGAGAACTTGGTACTTATCATGGTAATATCTTCTTTCGGTTCCCCTTAATTTGTCTAGTATAATGTACAATATTTTTCTAGTAATTAATGGAGTATGACTCAAGATTTCATTTCCCTTTTTCACTTCCCTTATCAGTTCGAGCACGATGACGTTCTGGTACCAAAACAGACATCTTGGTTCGGTTATTTTCCAGATGGTTCCTGGGATCCGATTTTGCCTGCACGTGAGGTACCTAGCTTTTATCTTTTATTCTCATCACAATAATGAAAGATAAATTCATATATTGGTTTCATCTTCACTATTGCCTCTAGGAGTTTAAAAATCTATCACTTCAATCTTTCAGACAAGCCTCTATATCGAAGATTGGATTGGTCTGAAAACCTTAGACGAAGCTGGTAAAGTGAAGTTTGTGAACATATCTGGAGGTCATCTTGAAATTTCTTACAATGACATGAAAGAACACATAGTTCCATACTTGGTGGAAAATTCAACTTCATGGCTGAAGATATCGAAATTGTCTCATCCGCAGCCAGAACCATTTAAGCTATATGCTTGAAATTGAAGACGTTAATTTACTTGCCACAAAATTTACACGAGTGTATGTGACAAGACGGGTAAAGAAATAAAAAGAGAAGATTTATGTAGATTGTATTTGATTAATTCGAAAAACTCAAGTTGAGGAGCAGAAATTACACGTGGTATGAGAACTTCGTAAATGGACCCGGCTAAATTTACACGAGTGTATGTGACAAGACTGGTAAAGAAATAAAAAGAGAAGATTTATGTAGATTGTATTTAATTATTTCGAAAAACTCAAGTTGAGAAGCGGAAATTACACATGGTATGAGAACTCCATAAATGAACCCGGCAACTTTTCATAAATTGACATTATTGGGACTTGAACCTTGAACCTTTTACGAAGGTCTGATGCCATGTGAAATTACCATCTCACTAAGCAACTTGAGTTGTTAGAGATCAAAAAAATTTAATATTTAATGTCTTAGGAACATGTCGATGACATTAAATGTTGTATTTTTCTATTTAAAAGCTTAAACTTTTATGCATTAAAATCTCACATTTATTAATGTAATCTCAATTAACTAAGTTGCACAAGTGAGAATTTCAACATCCTTCAAGCTATATATGAATAATAACTTGTTTAAAGGTGTAAAGGCAACATCCACCATTTTAAAGATAAGAATCAGGCACCCCTGATTTACATTTTATCATGGTTACTGAGTAAAAACTAAAAGGAGACCACCACTAATACAAAAATTAAAAGTTAAAAATAAAATGTATTGCATTTTATTTTTATCAACAGGTCTCGACTCTTGCACATGTGACACAAATTTGAAAAAAAAAACCTTGCAACTTAGGACATTCAACTTACTAGTTACTACACAAATTAAACCTCATTAAAATATGACTCTCTATAACAACGGTACAATTTTACCAGACTCTGTATTTCAAATTCTATATTACTGTATGGGAAACACGCCTCTTTGGCAATTGTATATGGTACCCTGCGCCGTAACATCTCCTATTCCTCCGAACTTATGGGAACTGCGAAAATTACCAAAAAAAAAAGCCTACTTATTAACCTAAAACGACACCAAACCCATGTGGGAGAATCTCAATATGCGTGGATCCCCAGCCGACGGTTCCTAATCGAGCTTCCCAGCTTCTTATTGGACACCTTTTGCCACAGACACGGAAGCTTAGCAATAGCTGCATGCCTCATAAATTGTGTTCTGCAGGTGGCAGGGTTCACATCAGATAGCATGTCCCAACCTTCATCTTGGTCTTCCTCGTATCCTTCAAGGTCCGATTCGGTAATTAACACTAAAGAGTTATCATCCAAGTCTTCTGAATCATCAATTTTCAAAGGAACACATAAAGTTGTACTAGGTAAGTTATTCATGTTAGTGGCTGTCTCGGGCTTCTTAAATTTATGGTAGTAGTATTCTTGAACTGCCTGCCACTGGGAGGAAGCCAATAATACCCTCGGCCTAATGGACCTCACGTACTTGTATGCATCCTCGGGGGTCATTTGCTTTCGTTTAACCTATTGTTAAAAGGAACAAATATAAGATACATACTGTATAAGAATCTCAAAGAAAAGTATTAACATTTTATTTGATTTGGTATGTCGTTTACCAGATAACAGAGGACAACTGTTGTGCTGCGGCCTCTGCCAGCCTTACAGTGAACGTACGTAGTTTTGCCACAAAGTGCGTTGCCTGAAAAAAGACGATTAGCAGTTTTTATTACAAGTCAAGTAAGAGTAGAAGAGCCGGATGTAATTAATTAGAGTTGAATAAAAAGTACAATGGATAAATTCTACGGCTCGGCAAATATCCTCGTATAAAGGGGCAAAAAGGTAATCTCTTGTAGGAATCACCAAGTGTTGGATCCCATGAACCTACAAAATCAATGACTTATTTACTCTCTAGCGTCAAGTAAGATATAATGAGTATGATGCAAATGGACTTGTTATTTACATGATAGAGTGAAGTTTCAACTAAAGTCTCGTAAGGTTCGTTCAAGGTAACAACCCCACCCACGCCAAGAGCCTTCAATCGCGGAACATCAGTGGGAAATGGGACAGCTCCTAGTAATACAAACTAGCAAAATATGATAGAGCTTATGAGTTTTTTCAACATTAAAAATTACAACTACATAGAGGAAGTGATTATAAAATAAATACCTCATCAACCCTATCCCACCAACGAAACTCGGATTGAATCTTATTTCTAACAACATTGTACAACAATGTGGGATAGAAAAGTGCACGAGCCCCGACTCCGACTAAAACCCTTTTCGCGTCCCAAACAACCAAACGACCTTCACAAAGATCACCACATACTTGTTCCTCTGAATCCCCCTCTTTGATTTCCTCAATATACATCTCTCAGGACTTCAATTAATAAAGACTAAACTCAACTAAACCGATATTAACAAGAACCCCTTTCAAAACTAATCATCAACCTTGAAAAATCTACATCAAGATCAGATTTTTACACCAATTAATTGACTGCACAAGAAAAATCCCCAATATTATAACCTAAATTAATAAAAATCACACATACAACAACAAAAACCCATCAAACCACAACAAAAAATTCTTCTTTTTTCTCCGATACTACATAAAATTTGGAAATTCCAAGGAACGAATTGCAAATCCAGATCAAGAATGTCAAGTTTCTTGAGATTCTTGATCATGATTTGACCCAAAGAAAAAAAAAATAACTAAAGGGAAAGGAGTGCAAAAAAAAAAAAAGGAAAATGAAAAAGATTAAGCTCAAGAATCAAGAAAAATAGTTTTTTCTGAGTCTTCCTTCCCCTTTTTTTCTCTCTCAACAAACTATGCTGGAAAACGGAAGTAACGCTTCATATCTTTTATTATTAGTAAATGCTTATTTATAGGATGTTAGTTAGTACTATGGTAAGGCCCATATTTAATTTGGATTTTCCAATATTGTTGAAAATATAATTTAGGAAATAAAAATCAGATTTCCTTTTTACAATACTCGTGAAGATTTGATTTTAGTCAAGGAACTAGAAAATGTTATTGAAATACTTGACGAGTTTTGAAAATTAAAGAATATTTTTCTGATAAAAAGTATAATGCATAGGAGATAAATGAAATCAAAAGCAATATTGTGACATACTATAAGTTATTATCAAAAAAAGACATACTATAAGTTATTACAAACAACCAAGACCAATATTTACAACATTAAATATATTTATACGGAGCCCACTTTATTTTCTAAGCAAGCCCGAAAACAAACTTATGTACATATTTTAGTACACAAAAAAAAAATCTTTACATTTGCTTTGTCGACCGTTAGTATTCCCATTTCGCACGTGGTCATTCTTTGACATTAGTATCTATCTCATTGGTGATTGGTGCGTGTACTGCCAAAATAATATACATTTCTTCTGAGTTTTTTGTAATTTACATGTGATTGAATATTTAGCACTCCAATATTCTATTTAATTTAATCGATAATAAGACGAATGAAGAAGTAAAATGTAATATTTCAATATTATTGGGTAATCATACAAATTTATATCCAATAAATATTCATTCATTGTCTGACCTAAGAAATTTAGGTACAAAATTGAATTCATTAATCAAAATCGGAGTTTTTCTTAAAGAGTATCTCCGTAAATGTTACATTTGATAATTTTTTGGTAATTAAGCATTTAAATTTTGAAAAATAGTCGGTTACTTGAAACAGCTTCCATCACAAAATATATCAATAGGTAAAAAATGGGGACTTATAACAATTCCCGTCCAATTACTATGTCTAACCCACTTTGCAAGTTATAAACAATTTCATCGCTTAAATTTTCTTGCATAAATCATAGAACCTCGTCATGATTATTTTATTGGTGCAATTATTTCAACCATTAAAATACAAAAATAAAAACTCCAATATGAAAGTTTGGGTGTGACATAATCGATTTGGGCGAGTCTCTTTTGGATTGCCCTAAATTAGAACACTGTTGTTGATCATCAATACATAGTTTAAAGAACATCACCCAAAGTTAAATAAACTAAAAAAAAAAATGGCAGGATTTGTGGAAGCGGACAATGCAGAAGCCAGTCACAAAAATCAAACACAAGTCCGCTGAATTTTTTTTTTCATGTCTGGCTTGACCAAACTCATCCAACCACCAAACAAGTGTTATTGCACTTGCTTTGTGATTGGTCACTCTCATAGGAGTTACATCCAATCCCAAAGCAAAACTACAAAAATTTAAATTTTAGTGACAAAATATTAAATAACAAAATGACAAGAACTTAAATATTGTCATTAAAATGATGTATATAGACACACTAATGACAAAAAATGTAAAAAAATTATCACTATTGACATTCAATGACACCCCAAAAGTGACAACTAAAAAGTTGTCACTAAATTATAGTGACAATATTTATTGTCACTAAGTTATCACTAAAAGAGTGCCACTAATTATCAATAGTGACAATTTAAGCTCCATACACTTGTCATTAATGACAACTTAAAAATATATTTTGTCACTATTATTATTGTGACAAAACTAATATTTGTATCACTACATACATGCAAAAAGTGACAATTTCACTATTATTTCTATTGTGCCCGAATATGTGCCATCGTCGGATTTTCAACACGTGGCATATGATGATGTTACCAACTAACAAGACTCTATTTCTCCGTAGTTCACTCCGTCCATTTTTTTTTTCCATAATGGACTAGAATATAAGTTATAAATAATATCGTATTAGAGAATATATGAATTATAACTTGAAAAATAAAAAGTCATAAAATTTAGTTGTAAATATAAAAAATGAACAATTAATTTATGTTATTGAATGACCAACTCATCTAAAAAGCTTAAGCTGTTAGAGAGAAGAATCATTTAATATATATCATTTAACACGCCCCCTCACGTGTAGGCGGTATTCATTGTTAGAGAAATGAATCATTTAATATATATTATTTAACACGCCCCCTCACGTGTAGGCGGTATTCATTTACTCAAGCCTAACACGTGAAATTTAGAAGTGGTGGTAGAGGGATTCGAACATAGGACCTTCTTTTGGCATAAGCTCTTATACCATATTACATTTCACCACATGGTTTAGGCTAAGTCCACTCACGTGGCTTGGGTCTAACTCAACCTCAAAATCTAGTAAGGATTGTCCAAGATCTTATAAGGTGGATTTAACTATGATTTGCAACCAATGTGGGAAATTTAGTCTCAATACTCCCCCTTCACGTGTGGGCGGGCTGAATGTGTAGGTGAAACAAACTCAATACGTGATATATTTTTTGTCTTTATTGGTTTTGTTTTTTAAGTCTGCAAATTGGATTTTGTTGCATGGGGCTTTAATGGCAATAATATATATATGCTCGTCTCTTGATCCTGAGTATTATGATATTTTCATGAAGAAAAGTTGAAATACCTTTTTCTTCATTCACATTTGGCCATGTTTGGTTCTTGAATTTACATTTGGCTATGTTTGGTTCTTGAATTTTGGTGACTAAAACGCTAAAGAATATGTTTTTTCTTGCATCAAATGATGCAATGTTGAGCTTCATTTTTCTTGTTCATTTGCATTTTACTCACCAAAATTCATAAGCCAAACATAACCTAAAAAAACTAGAATAAATGATAGAAAGATGATAATTATCTGATTATGGATCTTTCGCTTTTCTGTCACATTTCTAATTATACCAAACAAAACAATGTAGAAAAAATTATAATGTAGGGTATGAAATCTCAATGAGGGTATCCAACAAATTAAAGCCTTAATATCAGTCATTTTTTCGTACTCGATCTTAAGCCAGCCAACTAAAACTGGTTGAGGTAAAAAATTCAACTTGTTCATAAAGAAATTGATCAAAAGCTAATCAATTTCTAAGCTAATTCATAAGTTAGAAACCAATATAAGTATCATACTAGCAATTTTACATCTATCTCCAACGCTGAAATCCAACTCTCTTCTGCCATAATCGTTCATCCGGCCTACCAAATTTATATATGGATCTCTAGATCTGCTGCAAGACAACTCCTTTGTACAATCATTTTGCTTTTCATCAATCTCCGAAATTACCAAATTGCCCTTGTTATTGGACTGAAATCATGATCTTGGAGGATGAGCATTGAGTGGTTGAGCAGGAATGATTGCGGCCCACGAAGTCATAGGCATCGCAGGTCTTTGGTGGTGGGCTGGTTGTCGACCAATACTGCCACTTGTTGCAGCAATTGCTGAAGATGATGAAGAAGAAGAGACCGCGACTCTTTCGCATTGAGGGCACATAGTGAGGGTGGTAGGAGGGCTCATGTTCATGTAGAATTGTGGGGAGAGTTTCAATGTTCGGAGCTCGTTCACCTCTTTCTGCAATCGTCTATTTTCCTCCGTCAAATTCTCACAACAACGCTTCAAATACTCACAATCGACTTCGGTTTGCTTCAACTTAGTCCTGCATTATTTCAAAATGTAGTTCATTGTAATTCTAAGAAATGTGAATAAGCTAGGAAGACAAATCCAAAAAAGATTCACATGATACCCACCCGGTTAAGCAAATTTATGCAAATGTTTCGATTTAGTAAAAGAAAATTCAGTTCATTACTGCAATTTTTCTAACATCTTGGCACTCTACGATCTTGTCATTCAAACAAGTCAATTTTAACTCGGTGACAATACAAGAAAGGTCATAATTTTAAAGGACTATATGTAAAATTCTCAAATAAAATGGACTGCATGTAAAACAAATGTTCATAATTTTCTTGTTATCAAATTGGTGATGTTGAAGGTGATAGACAATATATTGATTAAAAGTCAAATCTCAGTTACATAATCTCATTTTTCTTAAAAGTTAAGTTTTTTTTTCTAGAAAGAAAAGAATATTGGAACATACGAAGAGTATTTCGACCTTTCCTAGAAAGAAAAATACTAAGTTAGCTCCCCTATGTTTCTTGCTGATTTTAATCTTGTGACTTCTCTAATTTTCTTATGCTAAATGGTGCTTAAAATGCATCCAAACTCAATTTATGATTCCACACCCATTACATGCGTACACAAGTATGGGTGAATAAATTAGATTTTACAAATTAAGTTTGGACAAGAATTTTCTAAGCCGATACAGCATGCTACACGAGTGTAAGAAAAAAAAAATGCATTCCAACATAAAAAATGTGTTATTTTCCGATGCTTGTGTGTGCCTCGTGCGTGCTAGTATCCAAAATTTACTATCGAAAAATCATTTCAAAAAGATCAAAAAATAAAGAGAAAAAAATAACAAATATTTTTTACCAAAATACCCTTGTCCAAAATAGAAATAACTAACCTTGCCCTCCTGTTCTGAAACCACACTTCCACCTGTCTAGCCCTCAAATTCAGCTGTTTTGCCAAGGCCATTTTTTGCTTCTGCAAAAAAACAAAAAATAAAATAAGGACACTCAACATACCAAATATCACAACTTAATATTACCTAAACACCCTCCCCCCACAAACATATTCACCAAAACGCCACTCACCGGATTCAGAGTGTTGTGCTCCTTAAACGTCTCTTCAAGCACCGCCGCTTGTTCCTTGGACAACCGGAGCTTCTTCCTCGCCGCCTCTCCGCCGTCGTCGCCGTCCATTTCCAGTGAACTCGACGCCGCCCTTTCTCCGTCGTTCTCTTCTCTCTCATGACTCCTCTTACCACTCACGCTCGAAACAGTACTGTTCGGAGATGAAACATTTACTTCTTCATCACAATCTATTACTGTTAACGCTCGATTCATATCGATTCCACGAAATAATGATCTGTTCTCTGCATTTCGATCTGAAAACTTAAATGGGTGTTTTATTAAATTACAATTATGCATGCAAGATCCCATTTTTAGTTACCCAGAAAATTCAACACTCTGTTTCTTGATTTAAAAGGAAAAATCATTTATCTTCGACATTTTTTTTATAATTTTAAACAAAACCCATTTCTGTAATTTAAAGAGATGAAGAGAAAACGGAAAATTTACCAGAAGATAATGACTGAAACGCATCAAAGTTTGAAGCTTTATGCTGCTGTGTAAAAGGCAGAGGAGACCTAAACAGGGTGAATGGAAAATGGGCTGCGGCGGCGGCGGCTAGTGGTGGAGGAGGTGGAGGCGGCGGAGGGTTAAGATTCTGATGATGCTCCGGGCATTTCAAACTCAAGCTTAGACCTAAAGCATCTTCTTTTTCATGACCCATTTTTTCTCTTTCCTTTTCCTTTTCCTTTTCTTCTTTCCTCTATTTCTTTGAGTTTTTATTATTGAGAACGAATAATGAATGAGAGGGGTGGGGTGGGGTGGGGTGGTTTCTTGGAGTTTTTATTATTGAGAATGAGAGGGGTGGGTGGGTGGGGGAAGGGGGGACAGAATGAGGAGAAATTGGGTGGTCTTTTTCTTTGGCAGAGGGAGTTTCAGCTTTTTTCTAAGGGCTAGTGCAAAAATACATTGCAGTGCAAGATAATATAGGGTCAGGACTAAGGACCTACAAATATATATATGTATAGGCTTTGTATGTATATGTATAGAGATATTATTGTGTGCATATATACAATGGAATGCAGATGTTCAATGATGACTTGTGTCAGAGATGGCTATTGGCTCAATCATGAAGATGGGATTTGGCTTTGGGGTACGTTTTGGCTTTGATTTCTGAGTCGACTTTTGAACATGCATGAGACTTTACTAACCATGGTTGGAAATATTAACTAGGGGTGAGTACTTGTTTGGAAAGAATGAAACATGAAATTTTCATCCATTATTAAGTCATGTCAGATATAGTATAAAGTATTTATAATTTAGAGTGTAAATGAATCGATTAGTATTGGATAATATATTGGGACCCTAGAAGCGAAATTTAAGTTCGAATCCTATTGGAAACATCGAACTGGGGAGAACCTATACCATTTGCAATCTTAGGTCCGAGCTGTAAATACAGTCTAGTAGATAAAAAAAAAAAAAAAGACTTATGTTTGAATTTGATTATATATATTGTTAAACGAATTAATCTCGGACGAGCTATGATCAAACTCGAAATGAATATTAAGTATCATGACATTTAGCTTATCGAGTTTCAAAAATCTATCGAACGGAAAATATTGTTTGTGATTATTTGATATATATAAGTAATCAAACTCAAATAAACTTTTATTAAAGAAGCTCAAGTCAAATAATGATTTGCTTAATTTCATTTCATGTTATATATACTAACAATTTTAGATTTAAATGAATTTATATAATAAAATGAAATTATGGAGTCCTTCTTTCCTAAGTTTTCTCCTTTTCATAGAAAGTTGGGTATTTCTAAAATAAGATTTTATGGAACATAGGTGTACATGAGATGCCCCATATCAACCACTAAAAATAGTCAACAACAAATCTGAACCACAAGTTTTGGTAAAAATGTTCAATGATGACGTGGCATCGGACATTTAGAAAAAATAAACATATGTTAAATTACATACTAACCCTTTAATTAATATGTTTAAAAATTGCTCCCTTATCTCTAATTAATTTCATCTCTTTCCCAAAAAAAAAATCTCAAGTAATCAAAATTTTATACGAAAAAAATCTCTCAAGTAATCAAATTTTTATACGAATTGACAATTAAGACTATCAGTATAAGATCATTTAAAATATTTTTAGGGAAAATGCACTTTACACCCCCTCTCAAAGTTACATATTTTGAAATTTACCACCCAAAAGTATAAATTAAATAAGCACGTATAAAATCAGTTGCACTTTTTCCCTCAAATGATTTTAAGCCAATTCCGTTCACCAAAAACATAGATATGCGTCTCACTTGTGTATTTTAAGGGTAAATTAGTTCCAACATCGAATTTTCGCCCAAATATTTCACTGACGCGCATTTTTCCCTCTCACTTTACAAATAATTTTTTTTCTACTTAACTTTAGATTTTTGGTTCACAAGACATGAGTCAAGTATTTGGACAAGTAAGAAGTGATGTGACTAATTTACCCTTTGAAAATTCATGTGAGGGGCACATGTACATTTTCTGTCAAACAAAAATTGCATAAAATCATTTGAGGGGGGTAAAGTGCAACTAATTTTATTTTTCAGGGGATAAAGTGTTTATTTTGTACATATGGGTGGTAAAGTGCCAAAACATGTTACCAAAATAATTTTTTTATATGGGATTCATAAATCATATGGAGAATTTTGTCAATTTTTTCAAAAAAAAAAAAAGGGAGGGGAGGAGGGGGTGTATTCACAATTTTTAATGTTACCAGGGGTTATTGGTAACCTTTTAGGTAATAGGGATATTTTTGCATTGTTTGGTGGGGTAAAATTATCACTTCGACTTGAGAGGGATTTTCTTTGTTAATAAAAAAAAGTACAAGGTTTGGTTGCTAATAAAAATAACATAGGTTTTTTTTATAGTTAGACAAAATACAAGGGTGTTTTTGAACTCATTAAAAAGGATAATTTTATCTTTAAAAAAATAAATTATTTAAAGATAAATTTTAAGGGGACACGTGTCACCAAGATAAATGATATCTCATGTGCTCCCCATCCCTCAAAATCTCATTTTAGACAGACCCTAGAAAGTTGTGTAATTTTCAATTTTATGCTGAAAGTTTATTTCTTTTCAATTTTTGAGCTAGACAATTAATTTTTATTAATATAAAAATATGAATTTCATATATTATAGTATTAATATAATATTTTATTTTCAGTATTACTTAACATGTATTTAAATTTTCGTTTCTACACCAACCTATATGTAATTCATAAAATTATTTTTGCAATAATTTCATAAGTTGCACAATCAATATCATATTTTCTTAACACAAACAGTAAAAATTACACTCTGAAATTTTATTGTTCCTTGAATATAAATTTTAACATGTTTTGCATCAAGACATTTATGTTGAAAATGTTTAACATGATTTATGTAGCTATAATCCTCATCATCAACTCGATTCTATAGATAATACATGTGACCTTATATATAGGCATCACGTACTAACTCAGGGTCTATGTGGATGGGTTTTGGCCCGGTCTCGCGGGTTTCGCGAGAGCGAGCCAAAACCCTTTCAAATGAGTTTTCCCCAAATCCATAAAACCATTAAAAACTCATTCAGAAACTCATACTCAAATTCTTCAAACCTATAAAACATTGATTTGACACCTACCACCTATTTTTTCCCCCAAATCTCACTAAAAAATACATTGATTTGACATCTACTACCTACTTTTTCCCCTAAACCCCAACATCCAAACTCAATCCAAGTGGGGTTTCAACTTATTGAAACCACAAAATCCAACAAGCAAAACCCATCCAAATGAGGTCTCAAAGGTTTCATCGAAACAACCCAAACCATTTTTTTTAAACCGAGACTCACGAAACCGAGCCAAAACCCATCCACATAGACCCTCAGCTCCAAGAAATGTTAATTCATAATTGCAATTTATTTTTAGAATTTAAGACCATCAACTTTCTAATAATGATTATAAGTTTCAACCATACAAACGTGGCCTAAACTCAGGAAGTAAATGGTTACTTTAAAATGTTCAACCTTAGTTAAGTCAAATCTTGCTTTTTTTCTCTTTCTTCTGTAACTCCTCATTAAAAAGGGGCTTTTCTACCGTTGACCGCGGACCTAGTGGTATGATTTTTCTCGTGAAACCCAATTTTGGGAATCCCACGCGCTTCCTCTCACGCGCTATCTTTTAAAATTGTTAAAGTGTTCGGGCCCAGTTCACGGAACAAGCGTGTGGTGCACGTGGGTTTGGCTTTAGTTTCCAATGTTTTGTCTTTTTTTGGTACTTATTAATCTTGATATTTAAGGATCATTAAAAGTAGTTGAAATATGGAGTATTAAGAGTAATAAATCATGTTTAGATAGAGTATGTTACCAAAAAAAATTTCCTGCGGATGTGAAACCGAATTTGTTGCGTTAATTAGGGGGCAACTAAGTGGCAGTAAATGCATATTATGTTTATTAATGCTATTGTTAAGGATCTACTAATTGACTATACTCGTATCTGTATGTTTGGAAAGGGAGTTATAGGTTGTGAAAAAAGTTATTGAAGGGTAGAGTTGGCACCGTTTCAATGAAATTATATTCAAATCATGAAATGACAAAATATTTTGAAATGGTAGGATGGAAAACAAAAAAGTTCTGACAACTGAAAACGATGATAATCAGAGACAATAAAAAGGTTGATTTCCCAAAAACTTTAAGATAATTTTAATTTTAATTTAATTTCATACTAGTTTTATTAATTACCTATTATAATAATTTTGTAGTGCAATCATAATATATATACTACCTTCATCCCATAATGTATATCTATTTAACTAATATTTTTAAAAAAAAAGGTATAGTACATAATCTAGTTAGTTTATTTCAACAATAATGTGATAATTTTATATATAAAACTATATACATTACAATTTGAAAGTTTTAAAAACACAATAAATGTAAAAATTCAACTGTAAGTCAATTAGAAGATTTAAAAAGTTTCACTTCACGTTATAGCCAATGGACCAAAAAAATTCATATAGAAGAATAATAAAATTTGACATTTCAATAAAAAAGAACATGTGGAGGAATCGTTTAGATTATTCTACAATATAACATCAGAGACGATTAGATATAGAAATAAAACAATTAATTTCGTTTGAAATTATCAAAAATTTAGTCAATCAAGAACATTAACGACATTTATTTTTTGCATTAAGGCCATCTCCAATGACCAAGGGGGAAGCTAGTTTCCCCCTTGATGGGATGGAGATGGCCATCTCTATTGATTCAAGGGGAGATTCCCTTGAATCCAACCACCCATCCAAGGGATGTAGCAAGTCAAGGTTGGCTTGCCCCATCCCTTGAGTCCTGAAGCCAATGATTTTTTAATTTTAATTTTTATTTATTTTTAGTTAATGAAATTCTTTCTTTTTTTTTAAATAAAAAATTCCTTTAATTTATGATTAACTTTTAAAAGGTTCATTTTTAATTTTAAAAATGTAACATTTATTTAAGAAACTTAAATAAACTTTAATTAATAAAAATTAAACATTAAAAGAACGTAACTTAATTTAAGAAATTTAACATTAATAGTCTATAAATTTAATACCATTGTAAGAAACTTAAATATATTTTTTTTAATTATTATTATTATTATTATTATTAAGTGATAGCAGGGAAGAATGAAGATTGAAATTATATGGAATTGATAGATTGAGTCGTTGGAGGTGACTATGAAAAAGAGAGGGGAAGTTGGACTTAGGCTTTAGGTTTAAGAGTCACTGGAGATGACATAACTATCATTTTTTTAACGGTAGTAAAAATGACATATATATATATATATTTGATATTATGAAAATTTTTGGGCCAATTTGGCTTGGTTCTGGTCCGGTATCGCGAAAATGAGCCAGAACTCTTTCAATGGAGTTTGACAAAAATAATGAAACTCATCACAAACATATTCAAACACTTATATCCAAACTCTTGAAATCTATAAAACATTGATTTGACACATTCTACCTATTTTTTCCTCAAATTCTATAAAAATAAAATTGATTTGACACCTACTACCTATTTTTTTCCCAAAACCTCGATATTCAAATCAATCCAAGTGGGGTTTCCAACTTTTTCAAAACTACAAAAAATAACCAAACGATGTTTCAAAAACCGAAGCCACTCAAACCATTTTTTAATGTATCGAGCTTAATTCAATTTAGTCGATGGGTCATAGCCTTGAAAGCAAAATCGATAACCTAACACTCTAAAATGTTCGAGTCCACTAGAAGTGTCAGTGTTTTATTTTTATTTTTGCTTCTATGAATCTTATTTGTTGTTAGTCATAATTCATTGTAATTTACTAATGTATTCAATCAAATGTAATCATGATGTAATTCACTGTTATTACTAAAATAAACTTAAATCATGAATTAAATTTAAAAATGATCATTTTATATTTCTCAATGAACGTATTATTTTCAAGAAACTTAATTGCTAATGCAGTGACATTTATAAGTACACAACTAGCTCTAATTTTACTCGGGCTCTATGTACCAATAAAAATAAAAAAAAGGTCGATATAGCACAAAAAAATAAAAGGGAATCCAACTGTTGTCAAATTATTACTCCCTTTATTTTATATAAATTAGCACATTTGTCAAATTTTTTTATTTCAAATTAATTGGCATGTTTGGATTTTTAAAGTATTTTTTTTCGATTTTGTCAATTTCTCTCATTGGAATTGGGAAACTCAATGATCACCACTCACTAATAAAATTTAAAAATAGTCATCATTATAAAGGGTATTTAAAATATTTTATCATAAAAAAATATATAATGATAATTTTTTTTAATATATATGAAAATAAGAAATATGCCAATTAATATAAAATAGAGGGAGTATCTACCAAATTTAAAACCTGAAATGAGTTCGGCTCGAGATGGCTTACACTGAAGAACGAGCCGAGTCTAGTTGAAATAATACAGTTTGTAGAAAGGCTGATCACGTGGGAGAGCAGCATGGGTTCACGTGTACATGACCCATGCAATGTACTCCCACGTGGCAGCACGTGGGGCCATCATCTGGCGCTCGTGCGTTACACCTTGTCCCTCCTCTGTCCGACACGCATTTGGGATATAATCATTGGATACTCTCCTTTATCATTCCCCATCATATAGATAGCTTTTTCCGGTGGCCCCTGTTTTCTTCTATTCCCTCCACAAATGTAACTAATTAATTAATTAATTAATACTTTCACAGTAAAATTTTCCCTTTTCTGTCTCTAGGTTTTATTACTAGAATTTAAATTAAAATACGAGTATGAAATTGGAACTTTAGACACTATTATATTATATTTTAATTAAAAAAATATAAAAATTTATTTACATTTAATTAATGAGGTTATTTATGAAAAAAATATTTAAAAATATGATTAGATTGCAACCCAGCAAAGAATGTACAACCTAGATATGAAAAAACTATTTTATATTCTCAAGCAACCTACTTCGTAGGAATCACCCGATCTAGCTCACCATTGGCCGCTTTGCAGGTCTTGATCCATAGAAACACATATCAACCCTTGAATTAGTTATTATCAGAATACTAATTAATTAGAACCTATAAAATTAAAAAAGTAAAAATAAATGAGGAAGTTGAAGATATAAGAAAAATTATCTCCTTTGCAAAATTTGTCTTTATCCAAGAATCCAGCATATGATGGTGGTAGACCAAAAAAGGATACTTACCTTATTAGCTTCTCAATCATCAAGAAAAAGTAATTAAAAAAGGGCTTATGTTTTGATAACAATGTTTGGCCTTAAAATTAACTCTAGAGGATGTCAAAAGATTACTAAATATGCAACTAAGTAAGAGTGCAACCATGCACGTGTGCGTGCAAGTTGTCCCATGTGTTGTGCTTCAAAAATAGTGAAAGTTCAGACCATTTTTATTCCTTGAAAATGGTCTTCTTTTAATAACAATCATGTGACAGCACTATTGTTTGTTTGGTAATTATGACAAATTCCCTTTTTTTATTTGTCATTTTGGATGATTTCACACAAATTAAAGAATGTCATAAATAGTCACTTTTTTAAAGCAAAAATTTCAAAATATCCTTTTAATCAAATAATCTTAGTATTAATGACAAGTAGTAAGAAGGGTAAACTTGATAAAAGAACATTAATTTTACATTGAAATCCTAAAATGACAAATAAAAGTAAACAAATTTCTTTTGCCAAAGCTATAAATAAAAAAAATGGAGAGAGTAATACTCCATCCGTTTCAAATTATACATTGGGCCTTTCACACAAATTAAGAAACTCAATAATTAGTTAGTACTCCCTCCGTTTCAAAATATCTGTCTTTTCACATGTATGCACACAAATTAAGAAAATCATTGAATATAGCTGAATTCTAAGAGGAAAAAAATGAAAAAGACTAAGATACCCTTTTAATTAATTATCCTCCACTAATATTTGAGAAAATTTATGAGCATAAAGGGCAAAAATGGAAAAAGAGTAATTAATGCTTTATTGGAAATCTAAAGTGACAGATAATATGGCACAAGAAAAACTCTTCAAAGCGACAGATATTATGAAACGGAGGGAGTAATTTTTTATAATAAAATGTCAAAATATCATTTTAATGATTGTTTTAATTAATATCATTGATATTTATACACTCTACTTTATTGTGTAAATTTAGAAGTAAAAAAAGGTAAAATTAAAAAAAAGATGCATTGAAAAACTAAATGTGACAATAATTTAAAACATTTTTTTTTTTGCAAATGTGTCAATTATTAACGGAGGGAGTATAACAATCATATACTAAGTTACCAGTAGGACTGTCAATCGGGCCTTGTGAGCCGAGCTTTAAATGGCTCGAACTCAAATATTGTCGGGCTTCATAGCTATAGGCTCAAACTCGGCTCATAAAGTTTCTGATTTCTCTGGCTCATACTCGGCCCATGTAACTTTTCGGGTTTCGGGCCTATATCGGGTTCATATCGGGTTTGTTAATATAAACAAATTTAGCTCAACATATAAAAAGTTAAGATTACCGAAACACATATGACTAGACTACTATTACTTGATACACGAGTAAATATAATTCCATAAATGTACTTCATAACATAAAACATTAAATAATGCTTAAATTGAAAGATCGAGTCATTTGCGCACATTTTTTAAGATACGTTTGATCTATATGAACAAACAAGAGAGTTTTAAAGTCCCAAGACTTCGATATATTGATATTTTGTGTTAACTTTTGGCTTTTTTTTTTGTTGAACTTTTTTCCTTTGAGCTTTGGCCTTCAATACATAATTGATATATTAACATATATGTGGGTTTACATTGTAACTTTTTACAAAGCTTTCTTGTTTCAAAATAATATAGCTACAATATAAATAATTAATTGAAATATTTAAAACAATTATATATTCGGGCTTTGTTCGGGTTGAGCCGTATTAGGCTCAAGCTCAGCTCATAAATTGATCGGGTTAAATATAATGGCTCAAACTCGGCCCGGCTCACAAATATTCGTGTTCGGGCCAGTTTTAATCGGGTCGAGCCATCGGGCTTCGGGTAGGCCCGGCTCAATTGACAGTCCTAGTTACCAGTCATAACTAATTAACTATATAAGTATATGGTAGTTACAATCATAAGATTGGTCATTTTTCTTTTTGTTATGAACTTACAATCATAAGATTTGGGGTTTTAAATTATTCATGAATAAGCATGTATCAAAATTTTGTTTCGAGTGTATATTTCGGTCATCCAAATATTGGAAACTTTACCGAGATTTTCGGAAATGTTTCGGAAACTCTAAGGAAAAATTGTAAAAAAAAATTACTAAATTTAGAAAAATAACAGAGTTTAAGGCAAACAAATAGTTTCGGAATTACATCTTGTTTTCGTTTCGCTTGATTCAAAAACGGAAACTTTTCGATGTTTTCGATGGAAAATATATAAATTTTGATCCATGTGAATAAGTGGACGTTAGTATTTTTAAAAAGTCAGTTCAACTTATCGAATAGTTACCAAATTGAAAATTGTGTTTCAAATTTAATTATCAGTTGAATTATATTGTAAAATTATTTAATCAAACAAAATATGAATCAAGCTCGAATAATTTAATATTTTTACTTATATTATTTTCACTTGTAGGTTAACGAATTGACTTAATATTATGAGAAAACTAACGTATTAATGAAAATATATTAAGTAATGATTTGAAAGTTCTCACTCTTTAATTACGAGTGTTTATTTGCACAATAATAGTGACAAAAATATTTTCAAATTGTTTCTTTGTGCAGGTCAGTCATTATCTCTCTTTGACATTCAAATACTTATGTTTTTCCTAAATACCCTTACAAAGCACTAAATAATAGTAAAAAATAGAAATGATCCCATCGCACCCCTCGGGTCTTAACTACAATGAATCGGTGAGTCGACTGATTATCGGTTTTACTGGTCGAATCGGTCGGACCGCTAATCGGACCGAATGACGTCATAATGATATAATAAATATATTTAATTTTAAAGTATATACAATAGGCATAAAATTTAAACATTATCCTACAATTGATTAGAAATATACAAAACTTAGAATATATTTAAATTAAATCATATAATATTTATCTAACTTATATCATAATGGTAATATGATAGTAATTAGTAAGCTCATCTAAATATAATATAATTATATTTTTTTAATTAAAAATATAAAAATGTAAGTTAAAAAACAACAAACTAAGAGATTAATAAATTTTAAAATATGATTATGTATACAAGTCTAATATTCAAAATCAAATTTGCATAATATATCGACTTGACTTTCAAACTTTGACACTCTTTATCCTAAAAATATATAATTGGAAAGAAATATCTTATAGAAAAACTTTTAATAAGAAATTATGTCATAAAACTAAAATTAATTTAAATTTTCATTGATAATTTGTAAAATATCTTAATTTGAGTTAATTATCATAATCTAATTTATAAATAAATTTGGTTACAAGTTTTTATAATTTATAAATTTCTATAGTAAAAGCTTAACAAAAATGATGTAGCTCAAATGGTAAGGATGTTATGTTTTATTCAAAAGATTAGGTGTTCAAATCCCTCCTTTTACAAAAAAATTCAATTTATTTTTTAATATTAAAAAAATAAAAAAAAGGAAAATCAGAACCGAATTGAACCGGTCCAAACTGGTTCGCCGATTTTGGACCTGGTTCAAACTGATTTTTAAGCTTACTGGTTTTAGGGGGTTGATCGAACCGAACAGGCCTACGGTTTGCGATCAAATCGGCCGGACCGGACCGGTTTTAATAACATTGCCTAGGCCACACAATTGGGTTGAATATCAAGCTATTGGGTTCATTCCAGATCGACAATAAAAGAATAAAACTATAAGAAGTATGATGTATTTAATTTGTCTATTGTTTGTATTTAGAGGGAATAATTTGTCTATTGTTTGTATTTACTTTCCAATTCATGTTGGGAAATTTAAAGTAAAAAGAACCCCTAAAAACATCAGGAGGAATTTGGCCCAGAAATGGATATTTTGGATAACAATTTTGTAGAATATTTTTTGAACAATGATTTGGAAAAAGGGTGTCAAAAGAAAATGATGGAAGAAACCAGTGGTCATTGCGAAATGATGATGAGTTTTAAAAAACCTAAAGATTGTAATCATATCTTCTGTATATATTCTCCCAAACAAAGTACACTACAGAAAATTGCAATCATTACATTTGTGGTCCAACTGCAAAATCGATAGTCAATTCCAAGATTTCGCCATTATTATTTTTCCTTCCTTTGTCGGTATTATATATGTGCATCAGTCCTTGCAAAATTCATTTATTGCTTTGCTCGGGACTCTAGGTTAAAATGTTCAAACTTCAATCCAGAAATGTATTTATTATCGCGGTTATTAATGTGGTGTAATAGTTATAGTACTCGAAGTATTATTGATTTTTTTTTTTATTTTCAGAAAATCAAATTGAATTAACAGAGTTAATAATTTTTTATCCTCTTATATATATATATATATGTTTATTATCCCGCAAAATCGATAAATGTAAAATGAATGTAATCTTAAAAATAATTGGGGAGCTAATAATTAGGGTAAATTACGAATATCCCCCCTCAGGTAAACCCTAATTACAAAAATCACCCTCACGTATTGGATATTACAAAAATCCCCCTCAGATTTGTCACCTTCTTACAATTAACCCCTTGCCCCTAAAATATTCCAATTTTGCCCTTGGGTGTTATTTGTATTGTTTGTAATGTCTTATAAATGTTAAAACTTGGGATCTAATTATTATATCTTATTAATTAGAAAAGAGATAATTATATATTTACTACCATATAATTTATAATTGCCCATAAGTTTTAATAAATATTGCAAAAAAAAGGTATTTATATATTTATTAGCAATTTAAATTGTAAAATATTAAATTAAATAGAATTTTAATAATATATTTTATAAATATGAATTGTTTACACATTAGTTAAATGAATTTATTTTTTAAATTAGTAAATTTAATAAATTATATTGTATTATAAATAAGATATTTTAATTTATTAAAGTTTATATTGTATTATAAATTAAAATATTTATTGAAATTTATGCGAAATTATAAATTATATCAATTATTTTGGTGGTAATATATGATTATTATTTTTATATTTACAAGATAAAACAATTAACACCCAATTTTTAAAATTTATAACATATTATAAACATTACAAATAACTTCCAAGGGTAAAATTGGAACATTTTAGGGACAAGGGGTTAATTGTAAGAGTGTGACAAACCTGAGGGGAATTTTTATAATTAGACCTTACCTGAGGGGGATATTCGTAATTTACCCTAATAATTAATTCATCAAACTTCCCAAACAGTCACATCCGTGCGCCCTAGCTAACAAAGCTCCACATATTGCTGCAGTCTTCACGTGATCATGGCCCTCCATCTTTGTCAACTTCCTCCCAAAACAAAATAAACATTTTTTATATATATAGATAAATATAATACATAGTAAATACCAAACATTGATTTCCTAATTATTATAAAATCAACTCAAATATATATATATATATATATATATATATATATATATATATATAATAATCTTGCCAGGAGATCTGGTGCTGCATGTGCAATCAGGGATGAACTAATTAAAAAGTTTAAAACTTTCAGATAAGAAGTGCTAATTAAATTTGGTTGCAGATTTAAAAAAAATAATATTTTTAATATGTTAGTCGAAATAAAACTATAAATAATATATATGCCCCCTTTTACATGTATTATGTATAGCTCATGCATTTTAATAAAAAATTATTTTTGAAATGAGAAAAAATAAACATTCGTTTGGATAAATAAAAAGATGTACGATAATTCCCCTATGATAAGCTAAACAAACAAGTGTTTTCTCCTTAGAAAGAAATATATGCAAACTCAATCTCATTTAAAAAAATAGTTTACATTTATTAAGAACCTAACAAACGACTTGATATAATGCCATCTCCAAGGGACCATTTATAACTCAAATTATAAGAAAAATTATAAGTATTTCACAAAAATGGTGCTCCAAGAGAGCTTTTAATAAATAAGAGTGGTAAAAAAATTTAAGTTTGGACTCTTAAATATGAGAGTCCAAAGTGAAATGTAAAATTATGCTTTTGCATGGAAAAGTACAAAAATTAGTATACTTTTTCTGTACAAAATTAAATGTGTGTATTTATATATATATATATATATATCATAGCTAAAACATTTTTAAAAATTTCGTTTTCTTCTGTTTAAAACTTCTTTTAATAAAAAAATAAAAATTAAGCCTGCATTTGGTTGAACCATCTTTTGCATTAGCAAGAAAATCCGATTTCAAGTTAATGCTAAAATGGACCAAACGCGGCCCTTACTTTTTTTATTCAAATTAAAAAATTGCATGAATCTTGAAATATAAAATACGATTATTTATTTAAATTCATATTACTTTCTCGAAATAGTAATTTTTAAAAGGTAATTCTATTTTTATATTAAAATATGTAGCATTATTATTTATATATAAATAATAATTAAAAGTTGTTAATATATAAATGAATTATTGAAGTGAAAAGGTGTGATTTTTTAAAAGTAAAATATTAAAATATAAACTAGTTGTTGGAGTGCATAATAAAAGTGAGAATGTTTAACATTGTTCACCCCTTATATTTTAGGATAAGAGGCCAAAATTTAAGAGTACTGTTGAAGATAGCCTAATTATCTATCTCTCACTCGATTTACTTATCACACATAAACATATGAATTTGACATGCACAAGTAATCAATTATAAAGAAGAAGAAAAAAGACATGCATAAGTAATCTATTTTTTATACTATTTTATTTATTTCCATAATCTCTAAAGTACCCTACAAACTTCTGAAAAATAATTCCACAAATATATTATTCATTTTTTCTCCAAAAATGTGAATAATTTTTTTTCTTCAAATATACAAAAATCAAGAAAATTTCATAAATCCTTTAAATTAATTTCTAAAAGTACTACCTGGTGAGAGAGAAGCAACATGGAATATCTCATACTTATAAAATAATCATGCGACACCCCACTAATCATATACTTGCAATATTAATTATAGTACTAAAGTGGGATAATTATTTTACCATGAGAGCAATAAGGAAGGTGCACGTGTGATGTAAATGTTCTATTGTTTCAAAGTTTTCAGTTATTTTTATATATTTATTTTGGTTAAATTAAGTCTTCAATAATACAGTCAAGTAGTCAACCAACACATGTAGATCTCAAAGCCTCAATCATTGATTAGAACTCAAAAAAAAAAAAAATGAATTTTCCGTACATGAACATTGTGTTCCAGCCATGCAAACCCATTTATAAATGGGATCTCCTCAGAATCTGCATGTGGAAACCATTTTAAGGAAGATTTGAGTCCTAAATTTTGAGTTAAATGTGATAAAAGATTTCTAGTTATTTATATATCCACTTGGTGAAGCATGTGGTATATGAATAATTAACGTATAAATATTAGATGATTTGCAAATTTGAAAGACAGTAAAGAGTTGTTTATTTTTAAATTTAAGAGAAAGTAAAAGGAAGGATCAAGAATGTTCTATATTTCAGGAGCTAGATTAGTTCCCGATTAACAAGTAAGAATTGCCTCAACAAAAATATATGGAATTGGTCTTAAAAAAGCCATTCTGGTGGTCCCTTTCGTCCAATGGTTAGGACATCGTCTTTTCATGTCGAAGACACGGGTTCGATTCCCGTAAGGGATAGGTACTCATTCCCGGCCGCTTTCAGTTAGTGTTCATTGCTGAGTGATCGCTCGCTATCTGGCTGGAAAAGGTGGTCCGGAAGCTTCCTCTCTCCCAGCAAGCAAGACGAGATCACCATTTCTCTCAGTAATGGAGGAGATCACATTGACGTGCGGCAATTCCTTACACTTTCCATATTATACTTTATCATACTTTACTAATTTGGTAACTGACTTTTCGAAAGAAAAAAAAACTATTTAATAAATACTTGATAGTTCTTGACATATTTAGTTTTATCATCATAACCATTCCCCTAAATTATCACCAAGGTCTAACAAATCTATCAAGGGTCGTCGCACATTATAGTATATATCAAATGTCTTTTATAGAAGACTTGATACTAAATGTATAGAGTAAAATAAATTGTGATATTAAACGTAAAATTCTCTCTTTTTTATTTTGATCATATTTTTTTATAGTTAAAAACATTTTCAAAACTAAATTCAAATGCAACATTTCAACCATCATTACCTACAACAATCATAGGGCCTGTTTGTTTGGTGTTTAGGAGAGTAGTTTGAAAGAGTAATGGAAGTTTGTGAAATAATTTCGATTTGAGTAATATTGTTCGTTCGAGTTTTGAGAGTGTTGTTTGAGAAATAAAGTAGAAGTAGATTTTTTTTGGAAGAATTAAGTTGTAGGTGTAAGATTTGTAAGAATTTATGTCAAATCATGTTTGTTATGTGAGATAAGTTGTGTGTAAGAGATGAATTACTTTATGTCAAATCAAATTATAGTTTTTGTAGGTTTTTTTTTAGAGATAAGAAAATTGTTATTTGTTTGGCTTTTAGAAGAGTAGTTTCAGAAAATTAAGAGATGATAAATTTATTTTAAAAAATAAAAAAATATGTTTGTTTTGCTTTTTTCAAAAACGAAATAATTTTGGTAAACGCCAAACAACAAATATGTGGACATTTTTTAGTGTAAGAATTATGTGTCTGTATCATGGATCAAAATTTATATATTTTCCATCGAAAACATCGAAAAGTTTCCGTTTTTGAATCAAGCGAAACGAAAACAAGATGTAATTCCGAAACTATTTGTTTGCCTTAAACTCTGTTATTTTTCTAAATTTAGTAATTTTTTTTTACAATTTTTCCTTAGTGTTTCCGAAACATTTCCAAAAATCTCGAAAAGTTTCCAATATTTGGCTGACCGAAATATACACTTGAAACGAGATTTTGATCCATGGTCTGTATGACTATATATAAACAAAATATAGGTGAGAAATATCAAATGATAAGTGTATATTGTTGAAACTTTCTACGTTGAAACTTTAGGCTGAAATTTTCACCTCAGTTTTAATAGGACAAGGCTTGGGCCAGCCGCCGGTCCATAAGGGGTTTCTATACTCCCAATTATCTATTCTTTTTCGGAAATCCAAAGAAAACCCAAACACATTTTCTAGTTTTAGCACGCAAATATTTGATCATTAAAAAAAAAAAAAACTTACAAGCCCAATATATTTTACATTGTTCAATGAACATCGAATTGAATTTGGTCAAAGCTTTAGGGTGAAGATCAAAATGTGGTAAAAATTTATGAATATATATTCGGATACAAAATCCCATTATTTAGGTTCTATTTAGAAGAGTTTTGGCCAGATTCGTGGGTCTTGGTTTTAATAAAATAGTTTGGGTGGTTCGGATGAAACATTTGAAACCACATTTGATTAGGTTTTGAATGGTGGGTTTTATGGTTCTGAAAAAAGTTAAAATTCCATTTGGATTGATTTTGGATGTTAGTGTGTGAGGAAAAATGTAAATGGTAGGTATCAAATCAATATCTTTTTTGAAGAGTTTGGGGGAAAAAAAATAGATATGTGTCAAATTAATATTTTATATGTTTCAAGAGTTTTAGCGTAAATTTGTTAATAGGTTTGTGCTGACTTTAATGAATATGACGAAATTTCATTAGAAGGGTTTTGGTTTGGACCGAGCCAAAACCTATCCATGTAAGGATAAATTATTTAGTACAATCGCTGAACCACGTCATCAAGTACACATGGTGCAGTGGTTACACTAAATAATTTCTCCGACGTAGGCCCTTATATATATATTTTAAACGAAAATCCCATTATTTATATTAAACAGCTTAAATTTGAATCCTAGTTTTTAAATTGGTTCTTTGGCTAGTCCACACTATAGCTTGTAGATTGGGCCTTCCAGCTTTTACGCTTTGGGGGCGAATAATCCATAGATAGTTTTAAGCCCGAAATTGTTATATTGGGTCACCTAAAATATAAATAATTCGTAAGAGCTTGGTCTTTAATTGATTTAAAATCTAAGCTAATACAGTAATAAATGTCCATGAGTCGGGTTAGCCCGTTTATTCCAGGTCTTGTCAATTTCTGAAAATTTCATGCCCATCTTTCTAGATTCAAAATTATTGTTAATGTCTTTTTCTATAAACAAAATCTCAACTTTCAAAATTCTAGTCGATATTTTTCTCTATTAAAATTACATAATTCAACCAGATTCACATTTTCAAAATTTATTCATAACTTATTGAGTCTCAACAAAAAAAAAATCTACATTCAACACCTTTAACCACTAATATCAAATAATTTAACACATTTCATGGGAAATATCAGTATTTATACTGAAGTATCAAAATTAATCCAAATTTAGGTGAAAAAATGGATAGAAATAAGGCATTGGTATATTATGGGACTTATGACGTAACAATATTGACGTCACTTATAAAAATAAAATATAATTTGTAAGTATAATTGTGTTTATTAATTATCAAATTCAAATATAATTGGTAGATTTTGTCACTTAGGCTTTGCAAGAAAAGCAACATATTTCTTAAATTTGATACTCGCCTTTAGGCTTCAGCTCTTCTTCTTTCCTTTTTTCTTTTTTTTTTCCTCATTGATGGGCCAAAAAGAAAATAGACAAAAAAAAAAAAAAAAAAAAAACCATTATTGGTCAACTGAGTCAAGACTTTTCTTCTCTTATTTATAATTTTAACGTGAGTACATAAATGAAAAAATCAGTATCTGAAACCAAAAAAAAAAAAAAAAAAAACCTAACCTCTCCTCCTCCGAAAACCACTGCGATTAAGTATGGATCCTCAGCCAGAACCAGTTAGCTACATATGTGGAGGTACTAAGTGGCTTTCCTTTATTCATAATTACGTGTACATGTTTCGCTCTAATCAAAATTGAATTGGGGGTTTTGCAGATTGCGGGCAAGACAACACGCTGAAAGCAGGGGATGTGATTCAGTGCCGTGAGTGCGGATATCGTATCCTTTACAAGAAACGTACCCGCAGAAGTAATTTTTTTTTCTCATGATTTTAAATTGATTTTACTTTCTGTGCAGAATATAAACCCTAATTGCTCTTAGTTGTGTTTTTATACTGAAGCAGTTGTATGTCGAGCTCATAATATGTTAATTAATGTTTCTTGGATGAGATAAAGAATTACTACCTCCTAATGAATTCTTATTATAATCGAAACTTAATCATACGGTGAAAATTCTTGCCAAAACCTGACTTGTTAAAACCTCTCCAATCGCAAGGTAAGTGTATTGCACTTATCAATGACTCCTCTTTGAGGGTTATAAAATCCCAGACCAAGTGTGTTGCACTTGCAATATGAAAGTTTTTGGTTAGGCCAATTTGGGCAAGAAATCTGAAATCTTTGAGATCTTTGGATTCCTAGAATTTGCGAATATTTAAGGTTGTCATTTCACTTGCTTTCAAATGGATTCTGATATTTTTAGGCTCTTTATTATACATTTTGTTCATATACATAGCCCTAGAACTAAGTGGCCTAGTATCTAAATATTTAATTACAAAAAGATATGATTTGTAACTATTTTAAGCTGAAAATAAGAGTTCTAAGTGGGATCTGGAGGCAAAAGATAGTAAAGAAAGGGAGGAATATTGTTTGATATATATCACACTTATATGTTATAAGCAACAATTGCGGCGTTTGATTTTACTTGGATTCTAAGTGAAAAAGATTGTTGCCTTTTCTTCTCTTTCCTATCAATTTTCTGTTTTCCATCATGTACTTCTGTGATTCCACATTGTTTACGCTTGAAGCATCTCATTATTGTTTTCCAATCTGCCTCAACTCCACACCTTCGTAACTACAGAAATAGCAAAAATGAAGCCCTATTTTAATAAAATCACAGTTTTTCGGTTCTGTTCGCAACCCATTCCCCTATGTATTTTCCTACGTATTCTTCTCACTGATTCAGATTCAAATTCAAATTTAGATATTACCTAATGACCTGGGCAGCAGATACAGTTAAAACTGACCATAGATTATACTAATTTTAAAGGTACTTTTTTGCCTCATTGTGAATGACTATAAAGGCTTCTAAATTTTAAAGAGGAACTCTTCATGATAACATCGATAGTTCTTCTAACAGATGGCTCTAAATAAGTGAGGAAATGGTATAACCATGTAAAAACTATTCTTCCCTCAAACTTTTATTACCAAATATGGTCAAATTTTGGTTTGGATCCTCCTTGAAGACAAAAATGAACACTTAGTACGTATTTGAATTTTCTTGATTTGAAGCACCAATTAACTTAATGATTTAATTTCCTGATTGAAGAGTATTCAATGTTGTTGATTGTCATTTTCATTGTTGATAGCCATTTTTAATCTGTCCTCTGCAGTTGTCCAGTATGAAGCTCGTTAGATAACCACTTGAAGAAAGATCTGATAGAGCATCATCAAGTAGTTCTCCCATTTTACAACTGCATAATACCATGTAATGATCTACAAGCTACTTCTGGGAACTATTGTTAATATGTGGACATTGATTGTGTCTAGTATTCTGCATGTCTGTCATGTGAATAATTTTGGCTTTGTAAACTTGGAAGTTGGACTATAAAATGTTTTCTACTTAGTTGAAATATATTTTTTGTTAAGCTAAATTTCCCTTTGGTCTCTCCAACTCTCTCTAACATTCATTTTAGCCCCTCAACTATCAATTGCATCACTTTGGCCCCTCTTAACTATTCATCTTTTTCAATTGTACCATGTCGTATGTTTTTTTGTATATTTCTATCAATAGACTGTTAACAAAGCACCTCATATTTATTGACGCACGTTGTCCCTTCCAATTATTTTTATAATATGACGACAATGGTAGGGGAAATTCAAGACATTTTATTATTATTATGGAACTATGTTGAAGTTAATAAGTTGACCGAAACTTAAAGATAACTGAAAGGGGCAATGCCGTGCAATTGAATTATTGAGGGGGCAAAGTGAGCATCCCAGATAGTTGGAGAGGCAAATTGGAATTTGACTTTTTGGTATATTCAATTACTTGTCTTGACATGATTTCCTCGAAACTGAAGAGAAAATAATTTATAAGATAATCACACAACATATTTGGTGAAGTTACAAGTTCACCTGCTCAGTTAAAAAAATTAAACAATTGGAAGAAGACTATAACTATTAACTAGTACTCCTTTCCTTAAAATCAATATAAAAGTTTCAAATGACTAAAATAACATCAGAAGGAGCACCTTACCCGAACTATTTATGCTATTTTTTTTATTTGACACTTTCAGCAAATTATAGCGAGGTGATTTTGGATTTTTTCTCTTCTATGTAGGCAACAATGAAGTATATGCTATATTATGAAAATATATGTCTCATTTTTATATGGGAATGAAATAAATACTTGACCTTTTGTTTCAGTCAAGCTTGATTTAGCTACCTTCTTTTTATTGTTGTGATGAAACATGAGCATTAGTGTGGTAATAACTAAGTTTTCATAATTGAGTTGAGTATTAAATCGTGTTTGGTAAGAATATGGTAAGTTCATGATTTTTTATTGTATTGAACCATGTTTAGTAAATATTAATTAGTGCCAGATTATAAAGGGTAATGACAGTTCAAAATGATCTTCTAAACAATAGTTTTTTTTTTTTTTTTTTGGATATAGCTATCGTAGGGATGTAACATGTCAAATCTTATAAAATCTATGTTAAATTCACCTAGAAAATATTGATGTCATTTAATGTGTAGTTTAAAACTAATGGTTTTATCCTTAAAGAGAGGCTTAGTCATTAAGAAATCGAGTACAACACGATTGTTTTGTATGAGATCGAGTTTTCTGGACAACTATTGTTGAGATGTTGTGGATAGAATTGTATTCATTTTCAAATAATCATAAGCGTGCATGTAATTGTCTACACATTACATTATTGAGTTATCAGATAAATCATAATTTTGAATTACATTCCATAAAAAGCCCGAATCTCATTTACATTATTGGAATACAATGTATAATTCTTTTCCCTCTATATAATCTGCATTGTGTATTCATTCTCATCCCACTCTTATACCCACATATTTCGTTCTCTCTCTCTCTCTCAACTCTAAACTGCATTTTGTTCTGTTTTGAAAGCTTTATTTTTTTATATAGTCCATTTGTCTATGAATCAGTCGGTGACCATCAAAGTAAGTATAGCAATGTATCCATTGTCTTCTAGTATATCAAAGCATTTCTCATATATACATTTGTCGATATGTATGTATGTATGTTGATATATATATATATATATAGATTTATACATATATGTGAGTCTAATAACGTATACATATAATATTAACGGTATTTGGTACAACTACCATATCTAGAATTTATTGTACCTCATGAGCAGAAGATTTTCTTCAAGTTTGTAATGTATGAGTATATCTTATGTATATACCTATACACAAGGACACTATAAATAAATGTATACACATACACATTTGAATACACTTGCCCTTGCACACACTCATGTGCTTATTATGGATACATTTTCTTATTCATTCGTGTGACTGTGAATTTGATTTCTGTATGTTCTAATTATATCTTATCTTGTTTTCTTTTTCTCTATTTTTTACTGTGAAACTATTATTTTTATCGAGGAACAAAATGTCATCACTAAGATCGACTTGATCGAAGCAACTTCACATTTTATAACTTCACAAATTGACCAGATCGAAGCATTTTAGATACATACATTTGTGTATATGTATGTATATATACATATTTGTATGTATATTTGAGTCTAATTATGTATGTATATGGACCTAGATAAGTAATTTTTTATCGATATATAATAATAAAATACGTGTATAGAGTATTTGTGATATCTGGTACACTTGTGCGCGCACACACACACCTATGTACTTATTATGGATATGTTTGCTTCTTTAATTGTGCGATTGTGAATTTAATTTTAGTTGTTCCAATGTGGCTCTTAACTCGTCTTTCTTTTACCCTGAAGCTATTCCAAACCTCGAGTGGCAAACCGTAGTCCACCCTGAAACGAAGAATCTTGAAAACAAGGATTGTGAGAAGCTGACGGAAGTTGAAGAAAAATACTTAGAAACAACAAAGTCATCATTCATAAAAGACAATGAGAATATCAAATTATCACAGGAAAAAAAATCTATTGAAATCGGAGAAAAGGCAACCGACGATAAAACATATAAGAGATGGAATCTAAGAGATCGAAAGTCTATCCGATTACCTAAAAGGGTGAGTGAAAAATTGGTGGAGAATGATAAGCAACCAAATGTGACTAAAAAGAGTGCCAAAGGGAAGACAGTAAAAGAAGAAGATAAAAATTAGCCTAAGTTACCTAACTTCTCTCTTGCGCTTTAACTAGAAGAAATTTCAGAAGACATTTTTGTTATGACTGGAAATTTGCCTTCCAAGAAGATGAGGACAAGATCGAAGAATGTTCAAAGAAACATTGATGTAATGAACAATACATATTGCCTTTTATCATGTACATGTTATATATAGCCTTTTTATTTGATGTTTTTAAATTTTTCTGCAGCTAATTTATCCTTGTGGATCTTTGGAAGTTATAACAGTTTACAAAGTCTACAGTCTCTGAAAATTCTAAAAAGGTATTTATATTTTTTCATAGTTGAGATATTTTTGTTCATAGTCACATAATACTCATGATAATAAAAATGAAGTTCTACATTGATGTTACTTGTTATGATTTCAATAATTGTGTTTCTTGCAGGCGAAATACACTTATTAAAGGTGAACAATATGTTGTTCAACGTCGCTTTGTTTTTCTCATCAAGCTTGAGGTTTAGTTTGAGTTTGAGTTTGAGTTTGAGTTTGAGTTTGAGTTTATTGTGTACTGAATTGAATTATGGAAATTTGTTGCTTCAGTAAATTGTTTTTATTTATAGCCCAAATTAAAAGCTTTAAGAAATTATCTAGTTTTGAGATTTGTATGTAAAACTTTTGAGGTTAGAGACATGGAATTTTGGAATTGAAAAAAGCTGTATGAATTATATATTATTTTTTATAATCAGGAAAAAAGATGTATGATGATGCATGATAAAATGGAAATGAGATTATTTTTTATTAATCCGTTTACATTTTATGCGATAGATTTTATAATCATTTCCTCTTGTGAAAAACATGTTTCCCTTTTAAGCAGAGTTTTATACTATATATAGGTTGTACTGTTTTCATACTATATATAGGTTGTACTGTTATAGGCGTATTGGAAAAGTTGTTATTTTGCAAAATAAAAAAAAAATTAAAAAAGAATAGAATATAATAGTAGATAGATTTATGCTATTTTTGGTTGGGATAATTGAGTAAAGGATTTCGGGGGAATTACATTTTTCATACAAAACCTTAAAAAAAAACACATTTAATATCAAAATTGAAGGACTTTTTTCATATTTCCTTTCTCTGTCAAATTTTGTGTTCTTTATATGGTTGGAAAGCTCTTGACGAGAACTTTTTAATGGTACAAGTTTTAGTTCATGCAACGCAATAAATAATCTGCTGAAAATTAACAAAATTTCGTGATATTAATCAAAATTAAATAAGGAATCATCAACAATAATTTTTAGATATGATATAGGGCACACACGCATTCTATGGTAAAAATGATGCCCCATAATTTTAAGCACATAAAAAATCACTATTAAAACTCAAGCAAATGTGAAAAAAGTCCTTCAATTTTGGTATTAAATATGTCATTTTTAATACAAATGTCTAAATTAGGTAAAATTTTGGTATGAAAAATGCAATTCCCTCAAAATATCTTATTTGGGTTGTATGGTAAGGTCTTTCGGCATGAACACGAAAATAAAAGTAGTATGTAGTGTAAACAACTAATGAATTATGTAATGTTATTTTGTTTTTGTTTTTGTTTTTTTGTGTCTGAAACTGTGATTGAACTAGTTGGAATGGTTAAATCATAAATGAATTAAATTCTAACAAATGTTAATCAACTTTTGAACTAAGTGCATGTCGTACATGTTAGTTCGACCTTTTGTATATATATTTTATTGTTTTTGGCTTGTTGAGTTGAGTTCGAAGAAAGTTTTGAAAAATTCCTTCGAAAAAGAAAGGAAGATATATGTATCAATGCTAATAATAATGTCTCAATTGGTGTAAAACACAAAGTTTCGAAAAATGCAAAAATACTTTGTAACTAAAAAATGACAAATTGAATATAATGTGCATAGTTTTCACGTCTAATATGCACTCCAAAAAAAAAAGGTTACTTTTAATTTGAATATCTATGCAACTCATCTTTTCACCACACTTTAAGCAAGCATATTGCTCTTACTTCAAAAAAAAAATTACATTCATTGTGTGATTTGATGCAAAAAAATTTTCTCGGTTTCTCAAGGGTTTTTTTCATTTCGAGGCGCGATGGACACATTAAGTGGGAACCTCGGTTCGCTATTTTGTAGTTATTAGTCTCTTCCACTAGACCAATCATAATGCGATGAAAATATAACAAGACAAATATTTTTTCATTGTCAGCACGTAAACATATATACACATATTTATGTAGCGACTGTTGCATTGATGTTTAACATATATACACCAGCATAACTTATAGATTATTGGTCCACATCGAACGAGAACATGGTCTACATTGAATATTACTTGAGAAGTACTAAGCATATAGTTACATGATTGTTTGATGAGTATAAAGTGCATGAATCAAGCAAATAATACAATGTTATATAACGTAGTATATTTTGATTATCTCAATACGAGAGCATAATATAACTAAAACATATTTGTTTTTCTCATGAAACGACTCAAAATGATGTGAACATGCCGACTCAATATTTATAAAAACTATAGGACACAAATCATGATTTGATTACGAAATTCACAATTATATCTATATTGATAAATTATATCAAGAGCTAATTGTAATGACTCAAACAATTAAAAATGTAATTCAAAAAATAGTTTATACTATATAAGAAATACAAAGCAAATAAAAACATTAAGCCGCAACGTGAAAAAGTAAAAATGTAAGATAAGTAATAGCAAAATCACAAATTTACAATATTAATTATGTAATATATGTGAAAAATTATATTTATTGAATGCCAGACACATATAACACATGTGCTAAAGTGTCACTCGTGTCCATTATTGATTATTTCTATGTATATATGTCAAACACATTTGAGTAGTATTAAACATGTGTTCATGGAGTATTTGTAAGTGTCATATCGTGTCCAAATCACACTCAAAAGACTTTAATTTGAAATATATCACCTAAATTCCAGGAAGCTCTTGATTTGTTCTTGAAATTTGTAATCCTTACTTATGTTAATGAAAATGTATTTTGGCTTGATAAAACTGGGAGTTTGAGGTTTCAAATATTAACAAAAAAGATAACATGAAATAAAAAAAATAAAAAAAGACCGAAAAAATAAACACCTTAGGGGTCGTTTGGTAGGACATATGTGATTAAGGTGGATTAGATCGGAGTCGGATTGAAGGCCATATTATAAATACGTTTGGTAGATTTGATTGAGTCATAATACATTAAAGCAATCAACCGTAATATGTTTGGTGGAGTTATGAGTTTAGGCATATATTAATATATTTTCACTACTTAATTGAACATATTATGTTAGTTAAGATATATCAATTCGTCGAAGCCATTTGTATAATATATATATATATGAGTATAAGCTGATCAAGGTTTTTTCAATGTTTTAGTTTGAATGCCTCCATGTTAATGTAAATTGATATAAATTTTAGTTTGTAATTTATTTATGTAGAATGTGTTTCTATTTCAGAGATTTGAGAAGAATTTATAATATTTAATGATATGTTAAAATAGGTAACATGTAAAATTGAGGTTATAAGTGACATTTCTCAGAATCCATATTCATCCGGATTAACTAATCCACCCATGTCTGAATGGATTATAATCTAGTCTTAATACCGGGTCGTAAAGATTTAATCAATTTGACTTGGTATTTGAGCAATGCCACCAAACGTTGTATTATCCCATATTAACATATATAATATGACCTAATACCCCCTATTAGGTCCTACCAAATGACCCTTTAATGTATTAAATATTACATAGAATCGATAACATCTATACCTAGCATACATCCAAAAGCCCTCGTCTATACACGTGACTGTCATTAATTCTCTCTCACTTTGTCCCACTATTTTCATCTTTCAACTAGAAAATGAATGGTTTTATTCAAAAGAAATAATTTTGTTTAAATTAAAAAAGAACAAGAGAGAGAAACAATGGTACCTTGAGGCCCGAAATTCATGAGTCTATTCCAAAAATCATCGTCTTTATACGTAACTGACATTACTTTTTCTTATTTTTTGCATGACTTTATCTTTTCTCGGTTTGCTTTTTTCATAACTTTCAACAATATTTCGGGCACCAACCACTCGAACGTACAAAGTTGTTGCATAATTCACCAACTTTCGTTTCTTTCACCTATTTTTCTTTTGTTAAATTTCAAATAGGTGTTCTTACTCGAGTGATTTTTGTATTAGACTGAGTTATTTTTCTTTTGTTAAATTTCAAATAGGTGTTTTTACTCGAGTGAATTTTGTATCAAACTGAATTATTTTTCTTATAGTGTGGTATGTATATTTAAACAATTACTCTTCATGTTTTAACTTAAATATTAATTAGTTTCTTTGATGATTTAGATTGAATTGGTTTTGGGATATTGTTTTAGGCATATTCAAAATCATAATATTAGATTTTAGATATAAACAATTCAAACTATGAAAATTAATAAGAAGAGTCCTTATCGCACGAAAAGAAAAAGAAAATTTAATTACTCATTTTAATCTTAAGTTTCACACATATTTTATTTTCTTCTTACAAAAATTATTTATGCACTTGACTTAATTTGAGGAATACACAATGACCTTTTCCAATTCCACTTTACATATTATGAAAATTTCAATAATTAAAGCTACAAATAGAAAATTCTAATAAATTAGGATAGACTCGAAATTATGATGACAGCTCAGCATGCAACAAATACATATATATTGTCGGCAACCACTTTTAGCAAAAATCCATAAATTTATTAATTGGTATTAGTGTTTTTGTTTTCTTCTTCTCATATTTATTTCTCACTTTTGCGTTTTCTTGGACTTTGTAACCAGCAACAACCACCAAATTTATGAAAAGTAATGTTCCTTTAGTAAGTCACAGTAAAACTTTATCGATACTTGAAACCATGATAAAATATTTACTGACACTTATCTGAATTCTTTGAATTTACTGAATTCTAGAATCTCGTTTTTTTCACTTAAAATTTAAGAGCATTATTAAACACTATAAATTTTATCTTTATTTTTCTTAGAGATTTATGGCAAGTTTTTGTATTCAATAACACATTTGGTGAAGTTACAAGTTCACCTGCTCTGTTAAAAAAATTAAATAATTGGAAGAAGACTTTATAACTAGTACTCATTTCCTTAAAATCAAGATAAAAGTCTCAAATGACTAAAATAACATCCCAAGGAGCACCTTACCCGAACTATTTATGTTATTTTTTTTTACACTTTTAGCAAATTATGACGAGGTGATTTTTGATTTTTTCTCTTCTTTGTAGGCAATAATGAAGTATATGCTATATTACAAAAATATATTTGTCTCATTTTTATATGGGAATGAAATAAATACTTAATCTTTTGTTTCAGTCAAGCTTGATTTAGATACCTTCCTTTTATTGTTGTGATGAAACATGAGCATTAGTGTGGAAATAACTAAGTTTTCATAATTGAGTTGAGCATTAAATCGTGTTTAGTAAGAATATGGTAAGTTCATGATTTTTTATTGTATTAAACCATGTTTAGTAAATATTAAGTAGTGCCAGATTACAAAGGGTAATGAGAGTTCAAAATGATCTTCTAAACAACAGTTTTTTTTTTTGATATAGCTATCGTAGGGATGTAACACGTCAAATCTTGTAAAATCTATGTTAAATTCACCTAGAAAATATTGATATCGTTTCATGTGTAGTTTAAAACTAATAGTTTTATCCTTAAAGAGAGGCTTAGTCATTAATAAAATCGAGTACAACACGATTGTTTTGTATTAGATCAAGTTTTCTGGACAACTATTGTTGAGATGTTGTGTGGATAGAATTGTATTCATTTTCAAATAATCGTAAGTGTGCATGTAATTGTCTACACATTACATTATTGAGTTATCAAATAAATCATAATTTCGAATTACATTCCATAAAAGCCGGAATCTAATTTACATTGTTGGAATACAATGTATAATTCTTATCCCTGCATCTATATAATCTGGATTGTGTATTCATTCTCATCCCACTCTTAAACTCACATATTTCTCTCTCTCTCTCTCTCTCTCAACTCTAAACCGCATTTTCTTTTTTTTCTTTTTCTTTTTTGAAAGCTTTATTTTTTACATAGTCCATTTGTCTTTGAATCAGTCGGTGACCATCAAAGTAAGTATAGCGATGTATCTATTGTCTTCTAGTATATTAAAGCATTTCTCATATATACATTTGTCGATATGTATTTATGTATGTTGATATATATATATATATATATATATATAGATTTATACATATATGTGAGTGTAATAACGTATACATATAATATTAATGGTATTTGGTAAAACTACCATATCTAGAATTTTTTGTATCTCATGAGCAGAAGATTCTCTTCAAGTTTGTAAATGTATGAGTATATCTTATGTATATACATGTACACAAGGATACTGTAAATAAATGTATATACACATCAAATACACTTGCACTTGCACACACTCATGTGCTCATTATGGATACGTTTTCTTATTTATTCGTGCGACTAATTTGATTTTTGTTTGTTTTAATTATATCTTATCTTGTTTTATTTTTCTCTATTTTTTACTGTGAAACTATTATTTTTATCAAGGAACAAAATGTCATCACTAAGATCGACTAGATCGAAGCAACTTCACGATTTATAACTTCACAAATTCACTAGATCGAAGCATTTTAGATACATATATTTGTGTATATGTATGTATATTGATATATATATATACATATTTGTATGTATATGCGAGTCTAATTATGTATATATATGGACCTAGATAAGTAATTTTTTATCGATATATAATAATAATACGTATATAGAGTGTTTGTGATATCTGGTACACTTGCACTTGCACTTGCGCGCGCACACACACACACCGAGGTACTTATTATGGATATGTTTGCTTATTTAATCGTGTGATTGTGAATTTGATTTTATTTGTTCCAATGTGACTCTTAACTCGTCTTCATTTTACCCTGAATCTATTAATTTAATTAGCAAGGAACATAATGTCATCACTAGGATCATCTATACCGAATCAGCTTCCAATCCTCGAGTGGCAAACCGTAGTCCACCCTGAAACGAAGAATCTTGAAAACAAGGATTGTGAGAAGGTGACGGAAGTTGAAGAAAAATACTTAGAAACAACAAAGTCATCGTTAATAAAAGACAATGAGAATATCAAATTACCACAGGAAAAAAAAGCTATTGAAATCGGAGAAAAGGCAACCCACGATAAAACATATAAGAGATGGAATCTAAGGGATCGAAAATCTATTCGATTACCTAAAAGGGTGAGTGAAAAGTGGGAGGAGAATGATAAGCAACCAAATGTGACTAAAAAGAGTTGCAAAGGAAATATAGTAAAAGAAGAAGATAAAAATCAGCCTAAGTTACCTAACTTCTCTTTTTCGCTTAAACTAGAAGAAATTTCAGAGGACATTTTTGCGATGACTGGAAATTTGCCTTCCAAGAAGATGAGGACAAGATCGAAGAATGTTCAAAGAAACATTGATGTAATGAACAATACATATTGCCTTTTATCATGTACATGTTATATATATCCTTTTTATTTGATGTTTAATTTTAATTTTTTTTGCAGCTAATTTATCCTGGTGGATCTTTGGAAGTTATAACAGTTCACAAGTATAAAGTCTCTGAAAATTCTAAAAAGGTATCTATATTTTTCATAGTTGAGATATTTTTGTTCATTGTCACATAATACTCTTGATTATAAAAATGAAGTTCTACATTGATGTTACTTGTTATGATTTCAATAATTGTGTTTCTTGCAGGCGAAATACACTTATTAAAGGCCAACAATATGTTGTTCAACGTCGTTTTGATTTTCTCATCGAGCTTGAAGTTTAGTTTGAGTTTGAGTTTATTGTGTACTGAATTGAATTATGGAAATTTGTTGCTTCAGTAAATTATTTTTATTTACAGCCCAAATTAAAAGCTTTAAGAAATTATCTAGTTTTTAGATTTATATGTAAAACTTTTGAGGTAAGAAACATGGAATTTTGGAATTGGAAAAAGTTGTATGAATTATATATTATTTTTTTATAATTAGAAAAAAGATGGGCAAAAATTCAATTTTCATACCATAGAATAGGCCCAAGTCCATTTTTCATACCAATCGAATGAAAATCATACCGTAGAATAAATAGACGTTTCAAAAATCATACTTCCGTTAGTTTACTTAACGGAACTGCCACGTGTCACCCGTTGAAACAAAATAGGGGGGAAATGCAATTGTCTAAAATTGAGCAGGGTGTTTTTGCAATTATTGCCTTCTTTCTCCTATGTATGATCGCCGGCTTCCGGTGGCATGTTGGACGAAATTGGTTGAGGGGTTTTGTTCCTCTTGCCATGGGCAACATTTCCCATGGTGTAATTGCAGCGGCCGTCGACGGTGGAGCAGGGTAGGCGCATTTTTTCAGCGAAAATTAGGGTTTAGGCCGAAAAAGCGCCGCCACTTGGGCGGAGCTCAACCGTCAACGGCAGCTACAATAAACCTATGGAAAATGATGCCCACGGTCAGGGAAAACTATTGCAACAAGAATCACGAAGTTTGGTTAAGAATTGAAGAAGAAATCACAATTTGAAATTTCGAAAATTTTGACCTACCGCAATTCGAAATTAGAACTCAAAATTCGAATAGATTACTCAACGGATTGAAAAGATCTTTATATGTACGAGTTCTACACGACAAAGGGAACAAAATCCCTCAACCAATTTTGACCAACAGACACCGGAAGCCGGCGATTGTATGGGAGGAGGAAGAAGAAGGCGATAATTGCAAAAAATCCCTGCCTAATTTTTAATAATTGCATTTCTCACCTCTTTTTTGACTTAACGGAGGAGGCTAAACTTCCGTTAAAAAACTAACGACAGTATGATTTTTGATATTTTGGTATGAAAAATGGACTTGGGCCTATTCTATGGTACCAAAATTTAATTTTTGCCAAAAAAGATGTATGATGATGCATGATAAAATGGAAATAAGAACTATTCCATTTTTTTATTTTTTATTAATCCGTTTACATTTTATGCAATAGATTCTATAATCATTTCCTCTTGTGAAAAACATGTTTCCCTTTTAAGCAGAGTTTTATACTATATATAGGTTGTACTGTTTTTATACTATATATAGGTTGTACTGTTATAGGCGAATTGGAAAAGTTGTTCTTTTGCAAAATAAAAAAATAAAAAATAAAAAAAGAATAGAATATAATAGTAGATAGATTTTTGCTATTTTTGGTTGGGATAATTGAGTAAAAGATTTCGGGGGAATTACATTTTTCATACCAAACTTTACTTACTTTAGACATTTGGTACCAAACCTTCAAAAAAGACACATTTAATACCAAAATTGAAGGACTTTTTCCATATTTCCTTTCTCTGTCAAATTTTGGGGGCCAAATTTTGTGTTCTTTATATGGTTGGAAAGCTCTTGACGAGAGATTTTTAATGGTCCAAGTTTCAGTTCATGAAATGCAATAAATAATCCGCAAAAAATTAACAAAGTTTCGTGATATTAATCAAAATTAAATAATATTTCATAATCTATAAGTAATCATGCGACAATAATTTTCAAATATGATATAGAGCATCTATTGTAAAAATGATGCTCCATAATTTTAAGCACATAAAAAATCATTATTAAAACTCAAGCAAATGTGAAAAAAGTCCGTCAATTTTGGTATTAAATATGTCTTTTTTAATACCAAATGTCTAAAGTAGGTAAAATTTTGGTATGAAAAATGAAATTCCCTCAATATATTTTATTTGGGTTGTATGGTAAGGTCTTTCGGCATGAACACGAAAATAAGAGCAGTATATAGTGTAAACAACTAATGAATTATGTAATGTTATTTTGTTTTTGTTTTTGCTTTTGTGTGTCTGAAACTGTGACTGAACTAGTTTGAATGGTTAAATCATAAATTAATTAAATTCTAACAAATGTTAATCAACTTTTGAACTAAGTGCATGTCGTACATGTTAGTTCGACCTTTTGTATATATATTTTATTGTTTTTGGCTTGTTGAGTTGAGTTCGAAGAAAGTTTTGAAAAATTCCTTCGAATAAGAAAGGAAGATATATGTATTAATGCTAATAATAATGTCTCAATTGGAGTAAAACACAAAGTTTCGAAAAATGCAAAAATAATTTGTAACCAAAAAATGACAAATTGAATATAATGTGCATAGTTTTCACGTCTAATATGCGCTCACAAAAAAAAAAGGTTACTTTTAATTTGAATATCTATGCAACTCATCTTTTCACCACACTTCAAGTAAGCAGGGCCGGCCCTAGACATTTTGGGGCCCTAGGCGAAAGTTAAATTTTTGGCCCTATATTATAAGAAAATTGTGTAGTAAATATTATTTTCTTATATTTTTTTAAAATGAAAAAGTATTGATTAATATACATTTTAATTTTTACCAACTATCCTTTCTAGATAGATAAAATGTCAAATACTCTTAGTTTTTTGATATAGTTAGTCGTAAATATGTTTTCATTAAAGCTTAATTTTTAAAATTTTCTTTCAGCAAACAAATATCATAAATGTAATAAATATAATTATAGGAGTATAACAAATGCACATTAATAGAAAATGAATTTTTCTTCTCAAAAATCAATAAAATATAGTTAAAATGTATCAGAATAAATTTTTTATACTCGTGTAACATTACTACAAAATGTGGCTGACATAAGCAACGTCAAAATGGATACACAATTCAAAATCTAATAAAATTAAACCAAATCACTTTATATTTGATTTAAGTTTGGTCAATAAAAGGTGGTTTGGCCTACATTTATTATACATATCAACCTTGAACTCTAATAGTCTTAGAAACTTTATTCGAGATCAACTCGATAAACTAAATATAAATATATGTAAAGTTACTCGGGCTTGAGTTATGTTAGACTCGATTAAAGCTCTTTTGAGCTCGTCTTATTTAATTAAATACAATCTCAAACTCGAAAATAAAATTAACCATTTTGAATAATACATTATTCGATTCTATTTTGTTCACTAAATTCCTAAGTCCTTATATATTATATAACCATGTATGAAAAATAAATCACATTTCAATTATTAAATTACAAAAAAAATAAAAAATATACATCATGTACCAAAAAAATTGGGGGCCCTAGGCAACCGCCTGAGTTGCCTAGTGGAAGGGCCGGCCTTGCAAAGAAGCATATTGCTCTTACTTCAAAAAAAATTACATTCATTGTGTTATTTGATGCAGAAAAACAAAAATCGATTTCTCAAGGTTTTTTCATTTCGAGGTGCGTTGGTCACATTAAGTGGGAACCTTTCCCTACAAGAATTCAAACCTCGGTTCGCTACTTTGTAGTTACTAGTCTCTTCCACTAGACCAAACATAATGCGATGCAAATATAACAAGACAAATATTTTTTTCATTGTCAAACATATATACATATATTTATGTAGTGACTGTTGCATTGATGATTAACATAAATACACCAACATAACTTATAGATTATTGGTCCACATCGAACGAAAATAATCAACATTGAATATTACTTGAGAAATTATTTTGCACTAAACATATAGTTAAATGATTGTTTGACGAGTATAAAGTGCATGAAACATGCAAATAATACAATGTTTAACGTAGTATATTTTGATTATCTCAATACAAGAGCATAATATAACTAAAAGATATTTGTTTGTCTCATGAAACGACTCAGAATGATGTGAACATGCCGACTCAATATTTATAAAAACTATAGGACACAAATCATGATATGATTACGAAATTCACAAGTATATCGATATTGATAAATTAGATCAAGAGATAATTGTAATGACTCAAACAATTAAAAATATAATTCAAAAAATAGTTTTTACTATATAAGAAATACAAAGCAAATAAAAACATTAAGCTACAACGTGAAAAGGTAAAAATGTAAGATAAGTTTAGCAAAATCACAAATTTCCAATATTAATTATGTAATATATGCGAAAAATTATATTTATCGAATGCCAGATATATATAACACATGTGCTAAAATGTCACTCGTGTCCATTATTGATTATTTCTATGTATATATTTCAAACACATTTTAGTAGTATTAAACATGTGATGGAGTATTCGTAAGTTTCATATCATGTCCAAATCACACTCAAAAGACTTTAATTTGAAATAGAGGGAAAAACACTTTTAATACCAAACTTTAGTCCAAAAAACACATTTGGTACCAAGCTTTTTCAAAAAACACATTACATACCATGATTCACACAATCTTGACACATTTAGTTTTGCCGTCAATTTTCAGACGAAATTTAGCACGTGTCGTTCATGTGTGGGTCTTAAAACCCGTGCATATTCTCCGTCCCATTGTCAATTTAACGGGCATATGAGCGGCACGTGCTGAATTTCGTCCGAAAATTGACGGCAAAACTAAATGTGTCAAGATTTTGGGAATCATGGTATGAAATGTGTTATTTAAAAAAGCTTGGTACCAAATGTGTTTTTTTTAATAAAGGTTGGTATCAAAAGTGTTTTTCCCTCATTTGAAATATATCACCTAAATTTCAGGAAGCTCTTAATTTATTCTTGAAATTTGTAATCCTTGTTTATGTTAATGAAAATGTATTTTGGCTTGATAAAACTGGGAGTTTGAGGTTTCAAATATAAACAAAAAAGATAACAGAAAATAAAAAAAATAAAAAAGACCGAAAAAATAAACACCTTAGGGGCCGTTTGGTAGGATATATGGGATTAAGGTGAATTAGATCGGAGCCGGATTGAAGGCCATATTAAAAATGCATTTGGTAGATTTGATTGAGTCATATTACATTAAAGCAATCAACTGTAATATGTTTGGTGGAGTTATGAGTTTAAGCATATATTAATATATTTTCACTACTTAATTGAACATATTATGTTAGTTAAGATATATCAATTCATCGAAGTCTTCTGTATAATATGTTTAAGAGTATGAGCTGATCAATGTTTGTTCAATGTTTTAGTTTGAATGCCTCCATGTTAATTGTAAATTGATATCTATATTAGTTTGTAATTTATTTATGTAGAATGTGTATCTATTTCAAATATTTGAGAAGAATTTATGATATTTAATGATACGTTAAAATAGGTAACATGTAAAATTGAGGTTATAAGTGACATTTCTCAGAATTCATATTCACCCAGATTAACTAATCCACCCATGCCTGAATGGATTATAATCTAGTCTTAATACCGGGTCGTAAAGATTTAATCAATTTGACTCGGTATTTAAGCAATGCCACCAAACGTTGTATTAGCTCATATTAACACATATAATATGACCCAATACCCCCTATTAGGTCCTATCAAACGACCCCTTAATGTATTAAATATTGCATAGAAATCGATAACATCTATACCTAGCATACAACAAAAGCCCTCGTCTATACACGTGACTGGCATTAATTCTCTCTTACTTTCTCCCACTGTTTTCATCTTTCAACTTGAAAAATAATGGTTTTATTCAAAATAAATAATTTTGTTTAAATGAAAAAAGAACAAGAGAGAGAAACAATGGTACCTTGAGGCCCGAAATTCATGAGCCTATTCCAAAAATCATCGTCTTTATACGTAACTGACATTACTTTTTCTTATTTTTTGCAAGACTTGATCTTTTCTCAGTTTGCTTTTTACATAACTTTCAACAATACTTCGGGCACCAACTACTTGAACGTACAAAGTTGTTGCATAATTCACCAACTTTCGTTTCTTTCACCTATTTTTCTTTTGTTAAATTTCAAATAGGTGTTCTTACTCGAATGATTTTTGTATCAGACTGAGTTATTTTTCTTTTGTTAAATTTCAAATAGGTGTTCTTACTCGAGTGATTTTTGTATCAGACTGAATTATTTTTCTTATAGTGTTGTATGTGTATTTAAACAATTACTCTTCATGTTTTAACTTAAATATTAATTAGTTTCTATGATGATTTAGATTGAATTGGTTTTGGGATAATGTTTTAGGCATATTTAAAATCATAATATTAGATTTTAGATATAAACAATTCAAACTATGAAATTAATAAGAAGATTCCTTACAGAACGAAAATAAAAATAAAACTTAATGACTTATTTTAATTTTAAGTTTCACACATATTTTATTTTCTTCTTACAAAAATTATTTATGCACTTGACTTAATTTGAGGAATACACAATGACCTTTTCCAATTCCACTTTATATATTATGAAAATTTCAATAATTAAAGCTACAAATAGAAAATTCTAATAAATTAGGATAGACTCGAAATTATGATGACAGCTCGCATGCAACAAATACATAAATATTGTCGGTAACCACTTTTAGCAAAAATCCATATATTATTAATTGGTATTAGTGCTTTTGTTTTCTTCTTCTCATATTTATTTCTCACTTTTGCGTTTTCTTGGACTTTGTAACCAGTCACAACCACCAAATTTATGAAAAGTAATGTTCCTTTAGTAAGTCACAGTAAAACTTTATTGATACTTGAAACCATGATAAAATATTTACTGACACTTATCTGAATTCTTTGAATTTACTGAATTATGAATCTCGTTCTCTTAAAATTTAAGAGCATTGTTATACACTATAAATTTCATTTTTATTTTTCGTAGAGATTTAGGGCAAGTTTTTGTATTCAATAACTATATTTAAACAAAATATAAATTATTGAAAAAAAGAAAGAGAGAAGAATAAAAAATATCATGTTTAATTGTTAATATTTTAAAATAGTAAAATACAAAAGAGTAGAAATAAAAAAATAATTTGTGACGAAAAACATGAACGCTTCTGAAATTTCGTCCAATCTTATCTAATAGGGACCTAAATTTTTTAAAATAGTGAAACACAAACGAATAAAAACAAGATATCAAATTATAAACATGCGATTATATTTTTTATGATTTTCGTACGATCATATCAAATATTCGACTTAAATCTTGAAAATGGAAAAATAGAAGAAATAAACACCAAAATATGAACACATGATTAGTATGTTCTATTTTTCACTATTCATATCTAAATGCCACTTAAATACTAAATTAGTAAAATATAAAACAATAAGAAGAGCAAAATACCAATTTTTTTAGCGACTAAAATATGAACACATGATTATTATGTTTTAAGCTAATTCTGATCATATCAAATATGTCATTCGGATATAAATTCATTACCTTGTCTACCTCTGAATATCTTGATACTCTTCTTCCCAAATCGCTTTAGGTAAGACAATCACTGCCACCTTATAAATAAATTAGGGTTTGATCTAATGCGTATAAACTTGTAACACGTAATTACTATTCAAATTATTGCCGATTTTATCTAATATGCCACTCCGACAAAAGTTCGTTACTTCTGTTGAACTTAGATATCTTGATGCCCATCTTGGCATATCACTTTAGGTAGCACCAATCATAACTACTGTAGGAAAAACGGTATGCCAATAAACACGTGTGTCAATATGAACCGCAATATTAATGTCCATATGAAACTTGCATATAACACGACAAATTCCTCTTTTTAGATGTATAATTAAACTCGACAATCTTTAAATTGATGATCACTGCACAACTAAAATAACTAATATGTTACCAGTCTAGACCCATGGACATAATCTTTGTTTAATTACACGTGTACCAATAAGAACTACGATGTTGATGCCCATCCCACATGCAACAACACACATATAACACGGCATATACATTTTTTTTATAATAAAAGCGGAAACGTACAAATATTTATACTGCAATCGTTATACATATGATCATCAGACAATTGAATATAACTAATATGCCAACAGTCTAGATCCATGCACATAATTTAAGTTCAACATATTACGTGAAAACCTAATATATATCTTCATAACCAATTGGTAAAATGATCTTGCATGAACATACAAATAAGATAACACAATGTTAATGTTAAGATATATACAATGATTATATCCAAAAAAAAAAAATTATTATTTATCATGCTATGAATCATGGAAACACATATAGATATTTTTTTTTCATAGTAATTCTTCATTTTCATTTTCATCCTAACTCAAATTTTACCACTAATTCTCAATTTAATATATATATATATATATATATATATATATATATATATATATATATATATATATATATATATATATTCTAGAAAATAGAGAGAAAAGTAAAATTTGAAAAAAGAAAAAGAAATGTAATTAATAAAATCAAAATATTATCCACGAATTAACCTAATAGGGTAAAAATACTGAATTTTGAGGTGCCCACACAAAATCCCTCCCCACGTATTCAAGACTGAGTACTATATATATCGGACTAGTATTTTAGCAGTAGTAGTGTAATTTCAATAACCGTCGTCTCCTTCACCTTTCTCCTTCTTCTTCCTCTTTCACTTTCTGCAACTCTCATTCTCCTTTCTCTCTCTAAAATCACAATTTCTTTCTTCTCAATTTAAAAAAAAAAAAACTCGCCAAACTGATATATACATTCACTTGCAATGAGACTCCGCCGCCGATCACGTATCAAATAGGTTTTCCTTTTTTCTGTCTGAAAAGAAAGGAGTCAGTCGAAACGGTGTAGTTTTGTGAGATTTGGAGGTATGGCTTCTACAGCGCCATCGAAATCTCGGCCTCTACACAATTTCGAACTTCCGCGTCTCAAATGGAACAAGGACCCAAAATCCAGTGCCCTCCATCAACGACGCCGTTCATTCAAATCTCCTATGCGGAGACCTAATCCTTCGTCTCTCTCTCCTCTCATCGACTCTCCGATGAGAGATTCCGTCTCGGCGACGCCACCGCACCGTCAGTCCCCTCTGCGTGACTCCGTTTCGACGGCAGCGGCTCCATGCCTTCAATCTCCTTTACGAGACTTTGTTTCGGCGGCGGCGCAGCGCCGTCGGTCTCCTTTGATAGGCTCTTCGGCGGCGACTCCGCGCCGTCAGTCTCCTTCGGCGGCGACGTCTTTTTCGTCGCGTGAATCTTCTGATTATTCGGTAAAACAGTCTCCGTTTCGCGGGGAATCATCTTCCAAAAGGATGAAAAAGTCGCCGATCGGTGGTGACGTGGCGAAGCGGCCGCCGGTTCCAGTAGACTGGACGAGGAAGTCGCAGATCGGTGGTGAATTAGTGAACCGGTCGCCGGTTCGAGGAGACTCGGGGCGCGATTCGGAATTGGAGTCTTCGAAGAGGAGTAAAGGTGCTTCCATTGAGCACCGCAAAAACCATTCGAAGAGTGCAGGTTTTGATGGTCCGAAGATTGGGGGTTTTAATTCATTGAATTCCGAACCAATGAATAAATCCGAAAGGGGCACCGAGAAATTGGAGAAGAAATCCAAGACGGTCGAAGTTAAGAAATCTTCGAAGCTCTTGATTAAGATACCCTGCAAGAACAACAAAAAAAAACCGGTGGAAAATCTGCAGGAAGAACCGGCCAAGATTGAGCCAATTGCTGAAGTTAATAAGGCTGATGAGGTGCAAGAAGAGGAAAAAATTAATGCTGATGATAATAATAAAAATAATAATAATAACAGTAATAATAATAATAACAATAATAATAATAATAATATGAGTATTGATGAAGAAGCAAAGATTTGGAATTTGAGGCCGCGAAAGCCCAAATGCAAGACCCTGAATGGGAATGGAGGTGGAGGTGGAGGTGCAGCCAAAAAAGGTGGTTCGACCATGCCCGAAAAGAATAAAGCTCAATCGTCACCCTTGAAGAATGTGAACAGTAAATCAGGGGGAAAAGAGGTATGTGTTGGTGGTAGTGGTGAGAAGAAGGAGAAGGAGAAGAAGAAAAAGCTGACCATTAATGTCTCCCTAACAAAAGAGGAGATTGAGGAAGATATATTTGCTTTGACTGGATCAAAGCCAGCAAGGAGGCCCAAGAAGAGAGCAAAGAACATACAGAAACAATTGGATGTAAGAATAAGATTTAATATTTGTTTAATTTGAATCTTGTTTTTGTTAAATAAATAAATATATATATATAAGTGTGACTGATTAATGTATCTATCTTTTCTGTTTGCAGTATGTGTTTCCTGGATTGTGGTTGGTATCAATAACTCCTGAAACATACAAGGTTTCTGAAAATTACATGAAGGTAAAATCTTCATCATCCTAATTGTTTAGTGATAGAGAATGATTTTGTGCTATATGCAGGGTTAGATGCAATCAAAGGACTGATTATCGTGCTTTCTAGAGTTTCGTGTTAAGGTGCTTTGGCCGGGTCCGAGTTAATTTCGTGATGGAGTTTGTAGGTATAATCTAAAGGCTGAAAGGAAGAACGAGCTTCATCCATTTTCTTTTTAGTTGTGCATGTTTCTTTTTTCCTTTTGTTAATTATCGGTAGTTGCAGCTGTACATATGGATGGATTATCTTAATCTCCAATTGTAATCTGATGAATTGTTAAGTAGTATTTTCTTGTTTGCCAATTGCAATCAACGTAACCTCTCTTTTGGCGAGATTGCATTTTGGATTAACTAGGGAGCATAACGAAAAACCTAGAAAGGTTAGTCTGGTAAACTTTACATCGAACAGTAAGATATGAACTTTCTTTCTCCAAATTCGTGTTTTGAAAGATGAATCAAATACTAATCCAAAAGGACTATGTTGTTATTCTATGTTTTGGCATAAACTAAGCTTTAATTTTCTTCATCTTTAATTCATACTCAGACTTGGTTGGAATGTAATGAGCAAAATACAAAAATACCCCCTATACTTTGTCTAACTCCCCAAAATCCCTCTATGTTATTTTAACTCCCAAAAATCCCCGTAAATACCACACTCGGCCCAAGTAGTATATACTTATAATTTTATTTTCAAATTTTGGTGGAATGACAAAATTACCCCTATGTGTTTGTTTTTTTAAAATTTATTTATTATTTTTGAAAAATTAAGTATATACTATTTAAAATTAAACACAGAGGGATTTTTGGGGAGTTAGACAAAGCATATGGGGTGTTTTTGTCTTTTGATCGAATGTAATCAACGTTTCTAAACTATTACAACTTGAAGATATCGTCCATCCATCCAAAACTTGGTTCGAACCTATTTTACACATTATCTTTTGTTTATATATAGGATTTTAAGATTGAGAATATGTATGTTCTGTTTGACTTTTAGATTAGCGTTTTGAACTTTTGATTAATTAAATAAATACTACTCCATGAAATGGTGTGATGATTGGGTCCTACAGGTAATAAAAAATGTGATTGTGATATCCAAGTCTCTCTTTCACAAAACATTACCATTGGTTTCGTATTTCTTTAATACATTATTATTATTATTTGCATGCACTAAACCGTATTCCTCTTGTGTTTTGTCATACTACTATTTTTCAATGTAACCGTAACATTTAGAGTATCAAAGATCAGTTGATTGAATGAAAAAATTATGTTTAAGCTACTTTCATCTAGTCTAATTAAACGTGCTCCGTTAAATTCATTCACAGCCAGACATAATTTAGTTTAAAATTTCATTAATTTTAATTTAATTTAATCCATTAAAAAAAAAAAAAAAAAAAAAAGATTAGGTAGATCAACACTTGGGTTTTGACCCATTTTGCCATCGTAAGGGAGCAATCAATTCATTTTTACACAAGAAATACAATGAAAATGAAATCTTCGAGTACAACCAACCTTTAAATTTGGAAATGCCAGTAGATTGAAAAAATCACAATATTGAACAAGGCTAGCTTACAAGCAACTAATAATACATTCTTTACGAGAGGAGAGGAGTTGACCATACTATGGTGGAAATGAATATGATATGTTGGCTATATTTCTTTCAAAAAAAGTCAAGATCCAATATTCCCAATAAACACATACATACTGAAATCGAATAATTAGAAATAAGTAGGCCACTTCCACTAGAAGAAATAAGTCATTGTTGAAATATTGTTTTTGCTAAGAAGTAGAAGTTTCTTTACCCTTGGCTGAAGTTTGATTCAATTTTTTATCATTAGACCTACACTTACTTCCATCACCACCGCAGCTCCTCATTGTGTTTTTATGTCTCATGTTGTGGCAATCCCGACAGAAGAAATGCATCTCTTCATAAACAACTTTCTGCCAATAATGTTCATTGTCATGAACAATCAAAATCTGTTTATCCTTCATCTTGTGCAAGTCAAGTTCCACACAGATCCGCGCAACTCTCTTTCGTGTACGTTTGGCCGTGGCCTCGTCAATGCAAATGGGCCGACCAATCATCCTGGCAATCTTAGTGAGCGACGTTCTATCAAAGAAACGTAAAGGAAGTCTTGGGAGAGAAATCCATACAGGTGCAAGTGATGATGCTCTAGAGGGAACAAAATTAATTGTATTTCTAACGACCTTCATTGGGAAGCCACTAAATGTCCATATACGTTTCCTGTTAAGAATTGAGCAATCTTCTTCGCAAGTCAATTTGATCATGAGGTGTTTTCCGTGGCACAAAGCAATTGAGCACTCACCTATGAAATCCATATCTGTGAATGAATTCTTGAGGGATTCGAAGTTGGGCACACCGTGTGAGAATATACCCATCATTGTGAATCTATAAGGAGCATAGAGTTTCTCCATATCTTCTTTCGAGAAGAATATTGCTGGCTTCCCATTTATTGTTGTATGCGTCGGATTGAGATTGAGTTTACCGCTGTGCAAGGGGAATTTTAGACGTTTACACACATTTTTTGGAGCAGTGACCGTGGATGCAGCAGATGTAGATGCCTGGATCGAGGGTGCTCCACACTCATCTGCAAGGTGTTACCATAGATCAATTTTCCATATCTTTGATTATCAAATATTTACTGAAAAAGTTCCCGAAAATTATATATAGTAACAATCAAGGAAACGTATCAAATATTTACTGAAAAAGTTCCCGAAAATTATATAGTAACAATCAAGGAAACGAAACTTTAATCTATGATCATTACCCGCAAACTCCGGTGACTTCAAAAAATGGTTGGACGGTGGGGGAGCTGGGGCAAGCGCAGGTGGAGAAGAAGGTGAGGATCCGCTAGGGCTGGGGATCTGGTGGTCGGAGACGGCAGAGACTGAATCTAGCTGGGAAGGAGGTGGGTTTTGCGGTTCGCGAACTCGCCAAACACGTTTTATGTTCGGCATCGTCGCCGAGGAAAAGAGCGTCAACAGGACGGGGAATTCACGGAGGGTCGACGGCGGAGCAAACCTCAGACTGATACACAAATTTCACGGCGATAAGTCAAAGATCCTTGATCGCGGAGGTCATTCGAGGTGGCGGCGTATATGGAATGGAATCTGAAGAAATTGTAGTCGGAGATAATTTTCAGTAGGGCATATGGGTAGAAATTTTGGGCTTGCACATGTTGGGCTTGAGAATATATGGATCAGAATTACATTTTCATATTGGGCTTGCACATGTTGGGCCCTGAAAGGGGGATTGACCCAGATCGATAATTAATTTGGGCTAATCAACCTTTATAATCCTTGACAAAAGGCTCCTTTACGTACACTTTTGCTTTACCCAAGACATCTCAGCATTATGAATAAACATCTGATCATTTCTCCCGTTGCACATTGCATTGGGTCATATTGTTTTTGTACTAGTTCTTGAAAGAACTATTTTGTACACAGTCACGTTTAACAACACAAACTAATAAGATAGTAATTTTTTACACAAAGAAAATATCAAAAAAATAATTCCTCCTAATCATGGGCCCACAACTAAAACTCGATTCTTGTGGCCCAATCCACGAACCAACAAGGGCAATGCTGTAATTTGAGTTGCAGAATTCGAATTCGCGAAAAAATGGGGAATGTGGGGGTAAATAGTGGGGCAGATAGTGGCAATAACCGCCTTAACTGTAACTACCCAAATCACACACAAATCTAGCACCATAAACTATCTAATCCAATATTATCTATCTTATGCATAATTACACTTTAAAAACTCCAGAAAATTACAGTAGAGTAGAAAATGTCGGAAACGAAGAAGAAGATGGTGCATTATCGTGATGAAATGGGAGAAATAAAAAAAGGGCCATGGAAATCAGAAGAAGATGAAGTTCTTATCAACCATGTCAGGAAATACGGGCCAAGAGACTGGAGCTCCATTCGATCCAAAGGCCTTTTGCAGCGCACCGGAAAGTCTTGTCGGTTGCGTTGGGTCAATAAACTCCGGCCCAACTTGAAACAGTATGCCCAAAAACACTGCATTGCTTGAATTTGAACATTAAGTATAATCAGATGAAACCCTTGCCATTTCATGAAGTGGGTTGTTAGATATTGCTCTAATGTTGTTAAATCTTTGCTTTTGTTTGGTGATTGGGGTAGAATTTCACTCTTAATTTGTGTTATAGACTAATAGGTGATAAAAATGCAATCTTTTTTCTGGGTTTCTTCAGTAATTGTACTCTTACATGCCCATTATGTCCTATGAGTGTGTGTGAATTTGATTATTGGTTTTTAACTCCTATTATGTAAAAAAGGGTAATTTTTTTACGCTGGGATTTTTGTATTTTGGCCAATCAGTTATATTTCCCCTGCATTTTCTGTATATATGTGATAAAAATGCAATCTTTCTGTGGGTCTTTTCAGCAAAGTTTACTCCATTATGTTCTTTCCTTGAGTGTGTGAGTTGATTTGATTTATTCGATTATTATGTAAAAAAAATGTAGTTTTGTTATATTGGGATATCTGTTTTTTTGGTCAATAAGTCTATATTTCCCTGCATCTTCAACACATAGGTGAAATGTATGTGATGTATTAAAAACTGTGTTTGGTATAGTGGGGTGAAGTTTTCTGCAGAGGAGGAAAGAACAGTGATAGACCTTCAAGCACAATTCGGCAACAAATGGGCTAAAATCGCAACTTATTTACAAGGAAGAACCGACAATGATGTGAAGAATTTTTGGAGTAGTAGGCAGAAAAGGCTGGCAAGAATTCTACTCACTTCTTCATCATCATCATCCATCAAATCATCAAAGAATTCGAAGGAGGTCCAAACCTCCACATTTCATCATGTTTCTTCTATGGAGGTAAGAGCCTAAGTAATTCCTTTAATAAGCATAATTCATTATGCTGAAACTTATATTGGCATACTTTTTAGGGACCAAACTTTAGCCAATCAGCAGAGGAAGAATCGATAACAAAGTCATGTTCATCTTCATCATCACATATCGAGGACTCTGAGACGATAAAAAAGGACCCACTAATGCCAGAACTAGCCTATCCAAGCTTGCTCAGCTACGATCAAAGTCCAAATTATCTCTCATTTCCTCAGATTCCACTACTGCAACCAGATTTTGCTCTGCCACTCGGAGATCCTAATTTCTTTGACGTACAGCTTCCTATTTTGCCTTCGTTTTTGGCACCTGTAAAGGGAAAAAAGCATGACTCGGTTACCTCCGATAGTTTCATCGATGATATTGGAATGTATGATCTTATTGAACCACTTCCAAGTCCTTCACAGTGGGCATGAGTGGATTTGAACTCAAGACATGGTGGTTTAGCTTTTCTTACTTTAGGTCTAACATGTAGTTTGTACTATGGCTTTTGTAATGGTTGTTGAATTCTTTTGTATCGATCGAATTCTAACTGGTACTGTGTAGTTTATACTCTATGGTTTGACACTCTTTATCTACTTGTCATATTTCCAAATGTTATCTCTTTTGTTGTCTAGTATAAAACTGAGAAAGGCTTTGACATTAACCATAGTTTAAAGAGCTAAATGCAAAAACATACCCTTTGCTTTATCTAATTGGCAAAACACCATGTGTTATTTTTATTAGCAAAAAACCCTATTTGATAGGTTATTGTCAATTTTTAAAGTAAACATGGGTATTATTGTCAATTTTTAAAGTTATCAAGGAGTTGTTGTCAATTTATTAAGTGAATGGAGGTGTTTTTGCTTCTCTTGATAGGGTTCAAATTGTCATTTTGGCATAAGAAGGGTTTTTTTATAATAAAAATCATAGGGTCGGCTTTGCTAATCAAACAAAACATTGGGGGTATTTTTGCATTTCACTCAAGTTTAAAAGATCTAGCATATGCATACAGACATTCATAGATGCTAACTGTGAAAAAGCATTCTTTCAATAATTCAAATGGTGATCTTTCAACCAGAAGTCACAGCTTTTACAAATGGCTGGATAATCTGTTACAATGAACACCCCAAAAAATTACTGAAAAAAAATGCAAATCTATGCGATATTATGTGCAGGATCGTCATCAGATAATTTATTAACCAGACTATAATTTACACCAACTTGACCTTCGGGTAAACCGACAAAATCTCCGGCAGTAAATGACTCGTTTTGATCACCGTAAAAGATAGGTCTACGCGAGAGTGAATATGCACAATACTCGACTCCAAACACGACATCAACATCCTTGACGCTACTGTAAACAGCAGCTCCAACTCCTTCCCCTAAAAGAAACAAGATGGTAGAATTATACTACTATAACATGGAAAAGGCAATTTTTTAACAGCAGTAAAAGTTTCCGGTTTTTACCGTGTGTGATTAGCAACAAATTCTCTGAAGGATATATATCAGCTAGAGCTTTGATCACCTCAAGATATCGAGCTCTAGCACCTTCTAGAGTTTCTTGCCATTGTGGAAGCTACAATCAAAAGTGACACAGTGAAAATTTAGACGTTTACATTGGTAAAACTAAAATTAATGTACTTAAAAGATTACCTCCTTGTATACTTGTTCAACTGTATAATCAATGGTTCCAGCTGGTAAGACAGCTTCACACTGAGAGATATTAAAACTAAAAGTCCCGTCTTTAGGAGCCACGGCAGGTCTGATAGCCATGAAATTTAACATCTCACACAATCCATACTCGATTGAGACCTGGTCATAATTATGCATAAGAATTTATAGCATCGACATTGACAACTCATGAACCGTATGTCCTGATTTATAGCATCGAAACATGCATATTTACTCATAAATTCTTACCTTCTTCAGATTGTAAAATAAAATTCTCAGACAAATTTATAATATCTACTGTTTAATATATCCTTTATAAACAATAATGGAATCATTGGCAATAACATACATCTTGTTCCAGTTCACATAACATTTGACATAAAAGCTAAGCAAACAAATTAGGAATCAGAACATGCATATTTCATTCACTCAAAACAAATTTAATGGAAACAATTTCTTACACTAAGCAAATATCTAATTTCAATCAAAGAAGATGTTTTGCTTAATTATGACAATATAAACAATCATAGGAATACATAATGATTTTCATAATTTCATTATGACTGTTAAAATCTATTGTGGGATACTGTCGAGACTGAAATGTCCCACATGAATTGGATAACAAGACTAAGTTCACCTTATAAGGCCTCACCTCTTGAGGTAGCTTTTGAAAGCCTTAGCCCAATCCAGGTGAAATAATATACTCCATCATATAGGAATGTGGGTCGTGGATAAAAGTTTTGTTTTCTTAGTATGTTTTTCGTAGACATTTTTAAATCAAAGCAAATTATTGCATGCAAACTACTCTTTTATTTTTGTGTCGATTAACACAAAAATAGAAACTTTCCGGTAGAAAATTATAGAAATTTTGATCCGATTCTTCTTTTCTGCTCACAATAACATAATCTATGCAACAGTCTAACAACAATAGTGATGAAAAAACCTATAGATAGAAAAGCTGGGATACAAAATCATAAACCTTTAATAAACAAAAATCAAACTTTCAACATTATTGCAAAGATTACAATGAAGTATTTTGTTTGTGTGTATGGAAGAAAGTCAACTAACCTTAACCTTGGTCGGGTCAATTACGACGCCGTTTGAGGTCAAATCATTAGGGTCATCCGGATTACCCGAAACGGCAGAAAGCGCGGCCACAACTTCGGCGGCGGTCTGTAGGCATCGGAGAAAAGGAGAGACGAAGACCCGATGAATCGGAAATCCAATCTGGTTTCGGATCTTCCGACCCGTACAGAACGCCCGGACTTTGCCATCCTCCTCCAGAGGTGGGTCCCAGGGGCGTTCCGCCGTCGCTGTCCACAGCGGCACGGCGTTGTCTAATCTGTCGCCGTGGCGCATTACGACAACGTTTTGGTAAAGCTGCTTCGGGTTGACTCCGGACGAGCCCATTTTTGGGACAAGTTTTTCGGAGTTTCTTGGAAGGGAAGGGTGTTGGATACGAATCTTTCCATTTATAGAAGTGCGTGTTTTTCGCTTTGACTGGTTAGTTAGTTGGTGAAGGTTCGGAAACATCACCTCAACTTCCCAATTACTTTCATTTGACTTGTAAACGCAAACTGAAAATTCAATTAAAAAAAAAAAGATTAGTGTAATTATTATTCATTTTCAAATGAAGTACAATTTTTTTTTTTTAAATTTATCTGTAGATGGAACCAACTCTTCAGCATAATAATATTGGTTGGCCGGTTAGTTGGTCAAATAACATGTCCCCCCTTTTCTCTAAGAAAAACAAATTAAAACAAATAACAAGTCTATTCTACCTTTTATTCCGTCACAAGCCCTATTAAATTAAATTTTGTTATGGAACGATGTTGAAATGAATTTACGATCACTATTGCGGAATTAATGGCTCTCTAATGGAAAAGGAGCCTACAACGGATTATTCTCGAAAGTGATCATTAAGTTGATACTGAAATTCATCCATTAGGCCACATAATTGAAGAATGCAAAATTGCTTCTTCATGGACCTTGAGAAAGCAAGATGACTCACATTATGAGGGAAGGGAATAGCTCGCGAAAATGAGACATGATACTCAAGGAACCTGGGAGGAAGCTCGTGCTATTCTGGTACCCTTCATGGGGATTGACTTAGAATAGTTTGTTTTTCCTTTTCTATTTTGGATGTACCAAAAAAATAAAAAAATAAAAAATAAGAATTTATCGATTCGACTGGGATTGAATCTGAACAATTGCATTATTTTTTAATTAAAAAACTGCTACTTCTTACTAGGTGACATTGATTATTTTATACACAAAAAATAATTTTATCTTTCTACAAACAGAATAACAAATGCGTAAATCATAGTATCAAACCATACTCCAAAAAGAAGATTACAGGTAATTTGAATTAAGTACCAACTCGGACCAGAATTAAAGAGATACTATAAATAATAGGAATAATTCAGACCAGATTAATTTCGTGTAGGTGGGATATTTCCTTAAATATGGTCTAGGCCCCATACAAAAGATATAAGCCCAATCTGACCCATATTTTTTATTCGGCTCAGAATAGAACCCAAATTAAGATTATTTGGGCCTCTTTAATGTACGTGCCTAACCGGCTCGATTCTCCCCTAAAATGGATACTTTGGGATGAATAATATATACCAACATACTCTTGGACCACTCTTCAAACGATTTTAATTTGGCCGAACTCTGCGGTCATGTGGTTTCATGAATCTGGCCAAAAACTCATTCTGAGCATAGGTATGTAAAACGGAAAATTCTTGTCTAACTCTGGCTTAGCCAAACTCATCCAACCACCCTTGCTTTGTGATTGGTCACTCTCCTGGGAGTTACATTCAATCCCAAAACAAGTGTATTGCAGTGCCTTGTATTGACTTTGGGTTCGGCCAAACCCGATGCGGGTAAGAATTTCCCAACTCATATATTTAAGTCTAAAATAAATCTATAATATATTTAAATTTAATAAATCTAGACAGTCTTCAAGTTACTGTGGTTACTTTACTCGCAGTAGACATTTGATTCAGGTATGCAAATATGCTGCTGCATCCACTTCCTTTCCCCACCTTGAGAGTTTTTGAGAAAATCAATCACTTAATACTTATTGGAAGACTAAGGTGGCGAGACTCAAGTTCGAATTCAACTGAAGACACCATACTGGGAAGGACCTATACCATTTGCACTATTCGATCTGAGTTGTAAATACCCTTTGCACTGGGGAGGACCTAAATTCTTTGCAATCATTTGATAGTTACTGAAAGATTAGTGATGAAACCTTGTTTAAGTAGTAGAGAATAAATCTATTTATTTATTTTAATTACTTGTTTTTCTTAGTTGTTAAGGGAAGTATCCCTTTTTTAAGGCCACCAATTATGTTGATTTTTCAAATAAGAAAAACAAACAAATTTGTGGTTTTTCTCGTGTCCCATTGCATTATGAATCCTAGGTGTTCAGTTTATAAGTTTGTAGATTTGTAATTTCAACTTTTCATAGATGTTGCATTATATATAGAATTTAGAGTTAATGGCAATTTATCTGATTTGAAAAATAGCATTTTACTTCTTGTAATCTTATAAAAATTTAACACCGTCTCCCTAGCATTTTTAAACTTGATAAAAATACGAATTGACAAAACTACACCTCTTATATGTGACACTTTACACCATGTATTATGGTAAATGTGATATTTTTACTCCATGTTATGATAATTAATGTGACAATTTACCCCCCCTATGTTATGATAAATTTGTCAATTTACCCCATGTGTTATGATAGTTGTTGCACTTTACCCCCTATATATGTTACAAAAACACTTTTCATGTTCACTCTCAATATTGATGAGTGGGTTACACTCTCTGGCTAAAAGAGGTAAATTGCTCTTTTAAAATTTTCACAATGGAGTAAAGTGTTTTTTTTTTTTTTTTAAATCACAAATGATAAATTAATCATTATGCATTTAAAGGGTGAAAAATTAGCAATAGCTCATAAAACATATATTAAAATTATATAGGGATATATATAGGATATAGCCATCCATTACAATCCAAACAATATACATTTTTTTAATTAGTTGTTTATTTTCTTGTAAAGAATGTTGTATTCTAAGTAGTTCAACAACTCCACATTATGGTATTTATCCTAATTGCTTAAAATCAAAATTTAATATGTATTTTGATATTCTATTATCTATTCAATTTGGACTTCACGAAGAATTGATCCCAGGGCAGCAATGAACATCAGAAAAGTGATAATTACCCTTGTGCCCCTAAATTGGAATCCAATTTACCTCTTGTATTCCCTGTTTACTTAAAAATTAAAATCTTGCGATTGGGCATACTTTTTTAAACTAGAATTGGGTTGAAGATATTTATTCAAGTAGGTAGAACTATAAAAATTTATTGGCTGATGTGAAACACTTGCTAGTTGAAAGGAATGCCATAATTAACACTGAATGTGATTTAATTTGTGGACAACAGGAAAACTATGAAAAACGTTTTAATTGTAATTGATCTAAATAGATATATATGTAGAGAAAAATATAATTGCAAATTAAAAGACTTATTTTCTGAGTATTACAAATATATAAAATTGAGTGAGTACCCAGCTCTACAATGATATTTAGGGCTCCATGGCTTCTCTCTATTTTTCAGGACCCATGCATATCAAGTCTTATTATGGATTTCTTTTGGACTATACATTTATTTCATTTTAACTTATTCAATTTTATTGCATTTTTCTATTGAAAGGGCAAATTACATCTACCCTTCACCGTTTTAAAATGTTCGATTATCACAAACCAACAAGTAGCATCAAATTATGATTATTCATCTATCAAAAAAGAAAAATTGAAATTTTTAATCTCATTGAATTGGACCTCATATATATCTCACAAAATTGTACTATCTGGTCCCAAAATTTTGAAATATTTTGCAATTTTGGCCATACACTTGATAAATTTACATATTTCTTCCCAATATCTTAAAATATTTTGCATTTTTTGTTCCATACAAGCTTGTTGAACTCAAACAAGCTTGAACATCATTTTTCGTTCGATAACTTTTGAAGCTCGACTCGATAAGCTAAAAGTTCATGATATACATGTAAAATATGAAGCTACTCGCTACTCGGCTCGAGCTCGTTCGATAAAAGCTTGTTTGAGTTCGGCTCGTTTAATTATTAAACCAAACTCAAATATAAAATTTCAAGCTCAATAAAATTCAAATCAAACTTGTATAGTGACATTCAACATTACTCGGCTCGATTACACCCCTAGATATGTGGAGTGAAAATGTGAGAAATGATCTCATTAATAAAGCTAACTAGTTGTTTCCTGTTGGTAGTAATCAATATAGAAATAAATAAAGAGAGAGAAATTATATATATGGGCCGGGTATGGACTCGTTGATTTGGATTATTTTGGTTTTTCAAATTTGACTGAATCGAATATTATATATTTAGAACGACTTTCAATTGTCCATGCTCAATAAATAGGCCTCAGATAGTAATTTTTAAATCATGTAAAAAATGACCAGGTTTCAAATTTGATAAATTCCTGATATGAACGGTCAACTATGAATAGGAAAGACTAAACATAACTCCACATTTACACCTTGATATTGTTTTCTGTGCTATGTCATGTACCATAGAATTTTTCCTTTTATATAAAATTATTATATGTAACATGGAGTAGTACATATAATATAGAATAATCATTAGAGAAAAAAGACCGAATTTAATTTCAATAAAAGCTAAAGAATAATAAAAACTAAAAAATCTTGGGAAAGACCCATTAATATATTATATATTTCCACAATTTCCACAAAAAAATCAATACTCCCTCCGTTTCAAAATATCTGTCTTTTCACATGTATGCACACAAATTAAGAAAATCATTGAATATAGCTGAATTCTAAGAGGAAAGAAATGAAAAATACTAAGATATCCTTTTAATTAATTATCCTTCACTAATGTTTAAGAAAATTTATGAGCATAAAAGGCAAAAATGGAAAAAGAGTAATTAATGCTTTATTGGAAATCTAAAGTGACAGATAATATGGCACAAGAAAAACTTTTCAAAGCGACAGATATTATGAAACGGAGGGAGTAATATGAAAATATATAACCATGTGTGAGGGCTTTAAAATCATTATCGAAATAATTATATATATATATATATATATATATATATATTTCCATGTATAGGTATAGGAGCTTCTTCTAGTATTTTCCTTAATTTAGAATGGTCAATTAATACTATAACATGACGCGTTTATTGCACACCGGCCAGTATTCATTGTATTGTAGTGTACATGTTCACTAACAGAACAGAACTCATGTGCCTAAAACCAAATCACGCGACACCGCTTATATATGACGTCTAAATTAAATATATTCATTCATACATGTCCATAACAAATTAAAACAGACTCTCTTTCTTCTTATTTATGTCTAGAGCCGAATGTTAATCTAGCCAGGTTACAAATATCCTAGAACTCTAAGTGATACATGCTACAAATCTCATTTTTAACCGCAAATAAAATCAATCCATTTATATTTTATACCGTCTCTAAGTCACTATGTTAATTCGAAATTTGACATTTCTTTTTCTGTATTTATTTGAAAACTATATTTTAGAAAGAAGTTAATTATGTGTCGAACTAGCTAAAGTCTTGGTGACTCATATATACTCACGTCAATGTCATCATGATTGGAAGCTAATTAAGTAAGCATAGTAAAAAAAAAGTACCTATCAATATTATAAAGAAGAAGATAAATCTCAAAGCATATGTTACTCTTTATCTTTTTCATTTCTTTTGTATAAATTAATCCAATTTGTTGAAAGAATCTTATGAACTCACCCTTCCTATTTTAAGTTCCATATCCTTCACATTCTTTCTAGCATATCGCACCTCATTATGGAAAACAATATCATCTTAGAAACTCTATCTCAAGACCAACTTTTTTCCTCCTCCTCCTCCACCACCACCTCGTCTTCCAATTCCTCCTCAAACTCGTCATCGACAAACGAAAACCAAATTACAACAAGCCTAAAAGCGTCCTCCAAACCTAAAAAAGGCGAAAAAATCGGCGATTGCGATACACATTTGACATACCGCGGCGTGAGGAAGCGAAGTTGGGGAAAATGGGTATGCGAAATTCGTGAACCAAAGAAGAAATCAAGAATATGGCTGGGGACGTACCCCACGGCTGAAATGGCGGCTCGAGCACATGATGTGGCGGCTTTAGCCATAAAAGGCCAATCGGCTTACCTCAATTTCCCACACTTGGCTCATGAGCTACCCCGCCCCACCTCCACTACACCAAAGGACATCCAAGCCGCGGCTGCAAAAGCTGCCGCAACTCCATTTGAAATTGAGCCTAGCCGCCAGAACAACTTCCCTAATTCTCACTCTTCTACAAATTTGGCAAAAGTATCATCAAATTCAACGGCTCATGATGATGACACATTTTTTAACTTGCCGGATCTACCCCTGGAGAGCACAGATCATAGTGATGGCTATTGTTATTATGCTTCTTCATGGCGGCTCGATGGAGCCGCCGCCGACATAGGATTCCGGCTTGAAGATCCATTCTTGTGGGAATGCAACTAGCTAGCTAGATAGAAGAAGCATATTAATTTAATTGAATCTTCTTTATTACCCTTGTCAAATTTGTCAAAATGAAGGGTATTCTTGTCCAAATCGGGGTTGCTCGATCACAAAGTATTCATGTGATCATAAATTAATTTTCTTAGGAAAATGATTAACCACGAGACTTATGCAATACACTCGTCTTGTGGTTGGATGAATTTGATCAAACCACATTTCATTTCGGCAAAGTTTTCCCAAAATAAGATTACCATGTCATTCGTAGTAACTTTTTTTCATGTAATGGATATTAACAGCGAGATATGCATCCACGGCATCTTATTGATTTTATGATGGAAACTTAAATGTGGAAACTTTAGTTTAGTTTACATGAAATCAAAATTTAATTCGTCACTTTTTTGTTAATTTTATGATTTAAATATTTAAAAGTATATTAGTCTCTTTTTGGTGAAATCTGAAAAACTTATTTGTCATTGAGATCGTGATAACTTTTGCATTCTATATTTTATCACCAATTTATAATTACAATCAAATTACAAATAAAATCAATCGACAAACTCTAGTATTATACTAGAATAAAAATCTACATTGGTGGAGGTTGAACTCAAAACCTCTTAATTTTCGGGCTTAGCCTTACCAATGGGCTATGGTCTCATGGACAAGTACACATATATACTACAATTTTAAAATTGTTCTTTTTAGATACATATATATCATACCAAGAGTTGCAATTTTAAAAATAACTTATAATTTAATAAATGTATATTTCTATTCAATTTCATGATTAATACAAACCTAATATTCGGCATCCTTACTACTAAAGGACAATGCTTATGCCAATTTATTTGAATGAGCCCGGCCATAAAATAAATTAAGGAATACAAACAATTTTAGCTAAAAGATTTTGTAGTGATAGGTGACCTCATTTTCACTATCTCCTCAATACATTAGTCTATTATTCGATCACTAATAATTTAACCATATATTTCAGTATGGTTCATTGGGCATAGTGACAAATTTGAGGACAAAATCGATATCTTTGGACCCAATAGAATATCTTGCATACATAATACATGAAAAAATTACACTATAATTAGGACCCATATGAATTAGATACCTCTAGACATAAGTACAAAAAGTTGATTACTTTGGCAGCACATACATATAAATTGCGTCAAAGGTATGGGATCCAAGGGTGAGTATTGGATCCAATGAGGCAATTATTTAAGATAATTTAATTTAAATACAACAAATATAATTGAATCAAGTCTCTTCACCTTAAATATTAACATTTTATTTTAAGGGTCCCAAGAATTAGAATTCTTCAAACTATATGGTATATATATATACACGTTTGGAACATAAATTTTAGTTAGAAAAAATTATAAGAAATGAAAATGATTATCATTTTTTCATCATTAAATTAAGAAATAGAGAAAATCCTCAATCACTTTTCGAAAATTTCATAATCCAGAATTGACCTATCATGATTGGTCGGGTGTGTTGGAAAAAAAAAGGTCTAACATCATGTGTATGAGCCTAGTTGGCGATTAATTAACTTTGTTAAGCAAGCAACATATGATCAGATCCTAACTATTAATGTCTTCAGATGCATTAATGGAAGTTAGTTCTATATATACTTAAAAAATGATTTTTATATTCTAGTTAAATAGTTTGGCTGTATATGTTGGAAGGAAATTAATGCAGCAATTGCTTTTTATTGTTGGGGTACTTTAGTAACTTTTAAGGGACAAAGATGGTAAAAGAAAAGTGCGAGCACTAAATTAATAAGATGTGGATGATCATGCACATTGCATTATTTAGACTTAGAATCTAATATTTCTAACATTATTCCAAGATCTACAAACTTTGACAACGTTTTAAAAACAAATGATTTCAGTTGCTTTGCTCTTATTTTTTGTCTTTAGGGCCATTGCTTTTTTTTTTTTTTTATTTTTATTTTAAGACCAGCTGGCCTTTGTTCTTTCCTTGTGCTACACACTTATCACTACAACATTTAAGGTCTTTCCCGGCACGTAAAAAGCGCCGGGAATAGCGAAAAAAGCGCCGAGAATAGTATACCCGGCGCTTTAAATGCGCCCCACTGCCGCCGGGTAAAAGGGGCGACGGGAATAAAAAAGCCGCCGGGAATAGTTATTCCCGGCGCTTTTTACGCGCCGGGAATAACTATTCCCGACGCTTTCTAAAGCTATTCCCGGCGCTTAAAAAGCGCCGGGAATGGTCCCAGTTTTTTATTTTTTATTTTTTATAAATATAAAATAATTTTCATTTTTAAGATATATTTTGTGCTTTTGATTATTAGTGCATATATATAATTCAAATCTAAATCCAACAATTTTTTTGATGATCTTTTAACAAATTCAATCACAATAACATATTTTTCAAATAATCCAATATATACTATCAAAATATGCATCTTTTCCAAATCATCCAACCAATGAAATGCCCCAACAATTTGCATTAACAAAAAACATTAATAAAATATCTATCAAAACATTAATATTAACGTGCAATCTATCCATCCATATTAAACCTTCTTCTTTGGCAACACCTTCCTGAAATACAAAATATGAATGTGTTAGGAACATAACAACAATGAAACACAAATAGTCAATCCAAGAAATGAAACATATCTTATAGTAGTTGCTAAACAAAACAAACCAACAATAAACACAATGAATTCTACCAAGTAGAACTTAACGTAGACATAAATTATATTACTAATAGAAGCACTTCCACAATCTTAGTGAATTGACACAATCTTAACCAATGGATTGAAGTATAAAGTAAGATTAAATGCTTCAAAGTTCATGAAATTTCTAACACAAGAGAACATCTATATAGAAAACCCAAATCTTCGTGAATTGACACAAAGGATTAAAGGGGATTGCATGTTATTTATAGGAGAGAAGATTTTATCAGAAAATAGAATCTAAATGAAAATTAGAGCAAAAGACAAGCTCACTCACATTTATTAATAGTGAAATAATAAAGCTAAAGTCACGTGAACTTTTACAGCTAATAATTAGGATGAAAATCACGTGTCACCTAAAATTAATTACATGCACAAAATAAGTTCATAAGTATGACAACTGTGGTTGCAAGCTTCATAACTGAAACGTTACCTGAGAAACAAAAATGGCCCTTAATTATCTTCCCTGGTGCTGCACCATTTATTGAATCCTGAATGTTTTGAGCTTTAGCATCTTTTCTCCATGTATCTAAGCATACAAAAATTCCGAACCATAATTCAATTTAGGCACAAAAAACTATACAAAATATGGAGTGACAAAATTAATTTAAACATGTGGGTCTCGAGGGCACATCTCAAAGAGGCAGTACTTTCAATTTTACTGTAATTATTGCCTTTTTAGCAAATATAATTGAAGTGCAATCCTCTAAAGATGCTATATAAGAAATCTAAACTTTGTTTCTCGAGTTTATTATGCCGAACGACATCGTTTTTGTCAAAGAATAGCCACATAAAACCTCTAAAGAAAAAAAATTACTCTAATAGGAGTTCATAATCTGAAATGGAAAAGTTAGCTCTTGGACTGCAAGTAGAATCAGATATATCATATTATGAATTCTTCTAAGATGTACATGAATATGGATGCATTATTTATATATGAAGACGTGAAAGCATAATGAATTAGCTAACATACAGAAAGAACAAACTTGTTCAATAGCGTTTCCCAAGGGTATTCACATATTAGAAGCACTACAAAACCATGTAAGGCAACATGAAACAATCATAAGACCAGCACTCTAGATTTTGATTTGAGCATCATTAAAGAAGTTGAACCTTCAATGTTGCCATAACTGCCATAACTCATCAAAACATTTATGTTATATAATTACTTCCACATTCTTGTATTCATTAATTGGATCACCTAATCGCAATTCGCGCAGCTAATAATTCAACAAATTACTAACTACTAAAATCACCCCAGAAATTTACATCAGTTTGTTGTCTCTGTTGTCTTATACCCTCATTAATCTCAGCATATTAGAACAAAGAAAATTTTCCAGTATACCTCAAAAACAAAGGATAAAGAGTCAAGACTGTCAAACGCACAATCAAAGCAAATTGCACCCTCAAATCATAGAAAGCACCACAATTAATTACCTTAATTACACATAGATTATAGAAAATAGCTTATGATCTTGCTTAGAACATAAACATTTAATTCTGATCTCAATAAATAGGCCGCATGAACACCACAGTCAGTCCAATAATCCCCAATTTGTAAAACACGTATTATTAACAGACCTAATTGTTGCATAACCACGGAAAACTAATTAATCCAAGATCTAATCTAACCTAACTGAGAGCGGTAGAAGTGGCAGCGAATAGACGACGGAGGTGAATAGACCGAGAGCAACTCACTTGAAAATTACCGAATCGAAAACCTCAATTGACTCCAGCAAATCGAAACCTAACTGAATTTGATGGCCGCATAGCTTCTCTTGTGGAGCAACAACTGAATTTGAAGTGCAAAAGGCAGCGGCGGCGTTGGAGAACCGTGAGAGAAGGCGGAGAGGTGGACGGCGGCGTTGGAGAACTGGGAGGCGAGGGAATTTCGAATTTGTGATAGGTAAATTTTTGAATTAGTGTGATTAGGGTTTTACTGAATAAGAGAGAAAAAAAATTTGATGTTTTAGTACTATTATACAAATATATTTTAATAGTGAAATTTGACAACTAATGTATGTGTGGTAGAGTGATTGAAGTGTTGAACTATAATAAGCATGATAATGTGAAGCCCTGGTTCGATTCCTATCATTGACAAAAAGAATTTATATTTTTATCAACAAATTAAAAAGCGCCGGGTTTATCTATACCCGGCGCTTTTAAAGTGCCGGCAAAGCGACGGGAATGCCTAATTTTTTCCCGGCGCATAAAAAGTAATGGGAATAGACAAAATAGCGCCGGGTATGGCAGGTATACCCGGCGGTCACAAAAGCGCCGGGAACAAAGAGTCGGGAAAAGCACGAATTGTTGTAGTGTATGGATTCTCCTCATTATTTAGGGCAACTTCCTGTTACTTTAATTTCAGATCTTCCTCAACAAGTCAATTTATCCATAGCGTCAACATGTATATAGTGGAAGTGTGGAACAGAGCTTATTACAGATAAATATCAAACCAAACTATTTAATAATTAATATCTCAAACGATCAAATTCGGATTGACATTGAAAGTAATTGATTGCAGATATTTAAAAACAAAAAAAATAGTAATCGCAGATAAGTTATATTCTTCAATATACACCGTTGGACTGAATCAAGAATACAAAAATTAACTTACCCTCCTTATCTCCATATTCTTCAATATACACCGTTGAATATATTTATGGCGTAATATCTTTACCAAAGAGTTGAGTTATTGCCACAGTTGGGTCCTTGTGCTTAACAATTGACTCGCCAACTAGTACCTGTTGATGAAAACGCGAGATATATTAGGTGGCATTCGATTCAGTCATGAACAATCAATTGATTACTTACTGCTTTAACGCCGGCTTCTTGAACATATGCAATATCAGCAGGAGTAAAAAGTCCAGACTCCCCGACAACCTGATGAATTTTACGAAAAAGTGAAGGAATATAATGAGGGTAGAGAACAAGTCTACTCAACAAGATACTTACAGTAATGCCTTCCTGCAGTATCTTCTGTCCACGTTCACCTTCGAGAAGCTTCTTGGTGTTGCTAATATCGATTTCAAACGTCGCTATAGAAGGGCACAAGATGAATTGTCATAGACTCGTCGCAAGTCAACGATGACTAGAATTATTAATTGAAGAAAACTATAATCAAAAAACATTGTAGACATGATTCATAGAAAAATATTTAAAGCTTATTCAATGAAAATACCAAGGTCACGGTTATTGATGCCAATTAGTTCAATCCCCTTGATCTCTAGAACACGGTCCATCTCTCTTTCATCATGTACCTACAACCACATAAGGATAAGATGGTAATAACTGAGATAATCACTACACCATTTTATAATTGTAGTAACTATAATCACACAACAGAATATCCAAGTTAGGAAGTCAAAATAACATTAAACTAATGGCGAAAAGATTAACAGACGAACCTCAACTAGTGCTGCCAACCCTAGCATTTTGCATATCTTAAGCATGTACTTGATGTCAAGATCGGGTAAAATGGAAGCAATCAATAGAATTGCATCTGCACCTTTGACTCGAGCATAGTAGATTTGCCATGCTTCTATAACAAATTCTTTACACAACAAAGGGCACTGAATTTGAATTTGCAAATAACTGGGTTAAAAGAATAAGAAAAGAAGTATTAAGCTACGGATAGTTATGCAGAAACACAATGAAACCAAGTGTACCTGTACTCCTGAACTCCTTATAGCCTCTAAATTTTCAAAGCTTCCCTTATCCAAAAAAAAAAACATGTAAAGTCTTTCAGATAAGTGTTCTGTAAATCAAACAATCGATCTTAAATCAAAGACGATAGAAAAGTTAGCTCTCACCTGAAAATACTTCTCATCAGTCAAAACACTAAGACATGCTGCTCCACCTTTTTCATAAGCTATAGCAATTTCAACCTGTCAAGAAAAAATTCACGATCTAAATTCCAAAAGGAAGGTGGTATTCACAATGTTATAAAAGGCAGACAATGAGTCTATACACTTACAGGATCAAAATCTTCTCTTAAAACCCCTCTACTAGGAGAAGCCTTCTTCACTTCCGCAATTAAACTGGGAAGTCCAGTTCTTGAATTTGCTGATTTAAGAGCTCCGATAAAATCTCTAACAGGTGGAGCATTAGCAAGCATCTTGTTCAGCATCACAAGTGTATTTCTCTCCTTCAGCTACCAGTCAAAACCCAATTACATTTACTACTTTTAACTCATGATTATAGAAGTGAAACAAGAATGAACAAAAATCAAGAAGAGTACCCGAGAAACTTCGACATCCTTGTGCCATACAATTTCTTCGAGAATATTGCAAGGGGTATTGCCCTCGTTCTGCAAGCGAAATTCAAAAGGACCAACATGGTGAATAGGTGGTCCAGTTGGTGGTCGCCTCCTAATCTTTATACCCTGACTTAATACAACTTCATCTTGGAATATCCCAACTTCGCTTTCTTCAACAGCAGCAGACCCCTCTTCCAATTCAGACTAATGGCAAAAGAAATAAACTTTTAAATTAACCCCACAAACATAAACATTAATTAAAGAGTATTGGAAATCAACATATATGTATTATTATCACCATAAGCATCCATTTTAGCATACCAAGCAACTTACATTACCATTATAAAGAAGACAACATCCAAGCAAGTAAGTATAGGGATTGAATTTAACCAAAAACCCATCAACAAGTTGCACCTTTTTTTACTACTCAAACTCTAAACAACTTCAGAAATTAATAAAGACCCACCAAATATCACAACATGCGCCCTATAATCAATCAAAAACAGAAAAAGAAAAGAGAAAAAAAAAAAAAGGGGTGAGAATTATGCGCGAGTAAAAGATTGCAGAACATAGATTGATATAACTCACCTGTTGAGCTTTGGTAATGGGGAAAGATAATTGCTTGAAAGGAGAGTGTTTTGGAATGTGGGTGTTCCTGAAACATGTGGATTTTTGAAAATAAAATGAACGTGTTGTAGTCGTGGCAGAGGATGTTGCTCCTAAGGACATTAATACACCTTCCATGAAAAGATATATCTTCTGTCTTTATGTATGTATGTATGTATCTTGAGCAGAAACTTGAAAAATGAAAACAATCGCTGGAAATTGATCTTTGTGGTCGATGGAATTGACTGGTGAGAAAAAGAGGGGCCTTTCTGCAGTTCTATCCATGATAGGCGGGGAACCACGACCGCACTTTAACAATTTCTACTTTAGCTCCAAATTATCTTCATTCTACGAGAAATCTGCCTGCTGATTGTTCAAGTGGGCTGTGAGCGAAGGGAATAAACCCCGAAATGAAAAATGAACGATTTTTAATATCTTACCCACTAATTTTCGTTTTATATTCTTCATATATTTTTATTTTTCAGACATATATCTAGTTCTAATTCTAATAGATCCGATCATTTTATTGTAAGCTTAACATAATGAATTATTTATTCTTGCCAAAAAAAAAAAAACTATCAAACTAGAAAAGGATATAATTATATGCCTCAACCAAATCATAAATAAAGGAGCATAGGTATTGAATTTGGAAAATGAATTATGACTAAAATTAAATTCGAAGAAATTAGAACAATTCTTCGATTCTGATAGACAGATAGCTATGTTTTTAATTAAATCCATTAAAAGGTAAACATGCATAACCTTGACATTGTACTTCAACATCTATACTGTAGTAGTAGTTTCTGAGAAGTAAATAATCTTACACTATAATAACAAGAAAGTTGAGATAAAAACGCAATCTCTACATAAAAGAGATAAATAATAATCTAATAATACTAAAATCAAACAAAACTTCCTAACTCAAGCTAGAAGTCTCCCCCCTAAAAAAAAGCAGAAGTCATACTCTCTGGACTGAATTTCGATCAAGTTGTAGTAAAAAATCTATCCAGTTGTTAAACAAAAAGGTACGGATTTCCAGTCTTCTCGATTGTCAAACCGAGAACCTGAATCCAAGCGGCTCCTCTTAAATTCCTGATGTGGTCATTTTTGGGTCTCAGCAGATCATGTAAGTATAAAATAAATGTAGAAATCATCCTTAGAACCTAATGAATGGTTCACTTGTACATGTACCCATGGACGGTGTAAGTATCATTGGTTCTAGAATTTCTGATCAGATGTATATAGTTTTGACATCATTAACCCCAAAACTTGCAGCACAAACGGGACACTTGCGATGCCTCTGTGTTTCAACTATATTTTGTACGCAAGGATCACAAAAAAGATGGTAGCATTTCGTGATAACCACCTGCAGAAAAGCATTTATCAGTAATCCAGTAGTTGGATCAAAAGTGAAACTTAAAACTCTCATTTGCGCACACAAATAATAAATAAAGATTAAAAAAGTAAAAGAACGATAACGCATCTAATATCAATTGTCCTCATTATCATACTGAATTTGAGGTCCTCAAGTCCCCTGAGTTTTATAAGCTTTCGACATAGTTATTATTTTCTTTCTAAAATTTTAAAATGTCTCATAAAAGACATATTTACCTTTATTGCCTATGCAAGCTCGAAAATAGAGGGGGGGGGGGGGGGGGGGGTCTGCAATAAGAACTTGGGAAATACTTCAAGTATCAAGAATAATGCTAGATAATATACTTTCTTCCACAACTCAAAATGAGAACACACCTCTTTTCTCCTATCAAGGCAGACACTACACTTGAGTATCTCCTTGTATTCCCTGAGCTCCTGCTGAAGCTTTCCAACTATAGAGCAATCCTCAACTTGCGACTTTAACTGTTGAACCTTCCTCCTCAGAGTTTCTAGATCTTCTTCTACTCTTTTCCTCTCAAACCTAGTTGTTAAAAACAGTCCAAGAACCCAGTAAAGAAATGATCCTCCAAAGGAAATGGAAATGAACATTACAAGAATTATGAAAACCTCTCTTTCTCTAGTTCTATCTGCAGCTGAGCATGGTACACTCGATCGTTGTCAACCTCAAACTGTGCTTCTTCAAGCGTGTCCATCAGTTGTTGAGAAGACTTTTTGACATCTAAAAGCCTTCTATTGGAATCTTCCCCAGCAGCAGTGTTGTGGACTCTGCTTTCAGCAAGTCTCTGAGTGTGATCAGCGTAGGATTTCAACTGCAACAAGAAGATCATTAGTGAGTGCTAAACAGGCTAAACAGTGTTTGGCACTATATTTGCGACTCCTATACCTGATCTTGAATCCTACCAGCTTTGAGGTCATAAAGGACAACAGTGGTCTTGGTCTGGTCAACGACTTTCTCCAGAGTACGCTTCTCCATAAGGAGATCATCTCCCATCTGTCTAGCCTTGACACCGTCTAAAACAAGCTGAAATGGAAACCAAAGAAGTTTAGTGACACTTGCAATCGTAATCTACTGCAAGAAAATGTGTAGATCACACTTTGTTATGAAAGACACATGGGGATTTGTGTCCAAGCGCTTGTTTCTAACTTCCCAATCATACTTTGCACAAAATCTTTAAAAAAATCACCTTTTCATCTCATTTTGGAATTGAAAGTTTAGAGGTATCCAGCTGAAGTTAAGTGATAAGGGAATGATTACCTTTATATCATAGTCATCTCTCTCAGTGATTTGCTGCAGAAGCTGTTGGTTTTGAGTCCGCATGTCATCATATGCCAGCCCAATTGTCTGTAGCACAAAAGGGTTAATTTAATATATTTGCTTATGATGGAGAGGTATCTAACATTATTAGATATGGTAGAATAAAGACCTCTATCTCAGATAGATAGGCCTCAGTTTCTTCATGCTTGAATTTTCGAACATCAGAAAGTCTTGCTTTTTCCCTGAAACAGCAGTTTGGAAAAAATTTAGAATTAGAAATTTAGTAGACCAAGGTTCTATAGTCATTGCAGCAAATCCAGATAGCAATCTTATGCTCATAAACCTGCAAAGGGTTTGTGCATTGCCAACATCGTGTCAGGCAGATATGCATTTGACCACTTGACACTCAACTCTCACCCAATTGTATCACAAGACACACCAATCCATTAGTGACATTACTCTAGATTCTCTTGTCTTTCTCTTCAGTTGTCTTTTTGTTGTTGAGACTATTCCTTATATCAAAGTTTGACATGCAATCTCATATTATGATAATTGCAATTTGGTAGTTTATATATGGTCTTAATGCTTGGGATTTCTAATTTATGCTTGTTCACCCTTGGTCTACGGCCAATGTAATGACGTGTTATCATTTTTCATCTCATCTAAGGAATGCCATGATCTGTGTTTATTTTGATCCGTGTATAAATATGCAATCAAACAAATATATCATCTAGCTACAAAAACTATGAGTAGAAAAGGACAAAACGTATCAAGTCTTATAATTACAGTACTTAATTCTTGAAAGTCGTTCATATGGAAAAGTCCGATTTCTTTGTGAGGTCAAAAGGGAAAAACCACGAAGCATGTCGAAATGAGAAGCTCTCTAGTTCAAATAAAATGAGTTCTACACTTCTACCACAAAATGCGAAATTGTAAGTAAAAGAACACGAGTTCTACTTATAATATGATAGAATTCATATATGATTGATAACAGCACGTCAAAAGTCACAAGAGCAAACTCAAGCATCTAGATGAACTGGAGCCAAATGACTTCAACAAAATCCAAGCATAAGCATATCCAAAAGATGAAGATCAGAATGCATGCCCTCACTTTCATTGTAAAGAAAATATTTAAAGTGAATGTTAAGAAAATATTGGCAAGGATAAAAGACCTTTTAGAGGCATCTAACTTCTGTCTCAGGTAAGCAATGTCAGCTTCTGTGGCAGCTAATCTTTGCTGTGCTTTAGCTTCAGCTTCAATAGCGACTTTAACTTGCACCTCCAACTTATGTTCATCAAGACAAGACTTGAGGCTCTGTACATGAGCCCATGCCTTGATCTCAGAAATTTTAGTTTCACTAACTTCCCTGCATATAACATACAATGGTTAAAAAGGAGTCGCGTGGATTAAGTTTATTATTCAAAGATACTATTGATCTAAACTAACTCAAATTAATCAAGAAAGACGATCACAAAACACTTAATTATATTTGACAGCTTGCAAGTAAAACAAGAATCCCAATAAGTGGTGCCCTACCCACTTCCATGAACTTTCTCGAATAACTTATTCAATTATCTAAGGGGAGCAACATGAAATCTTAACAATCAGTGAAAGACTTTTTATTGAGGAATTTGCCAAACACGATATTCATATAAGTACCATAAAAACAACACACAAGAATGCTAACCTTGCATTAGTTGACACGTGTTCATACATATCCAAAAAGAGCTGCAAGTCTGTACCAGTTACCTCTAAATCATGAACCTGCACCAAAGAATCAAAATGCTACAAGTTTCACATCAAGCCTATTTGCAAATATTACTAGTCATCATATCAGAAAGACTGGCGTGTTTATATATTCTCACAGTGAACTGATACATGGCGCATAATCAAAAAGCACAAGTCTTAGAAAGACATTCTCTTTCCACATTATTTCAAGAGGACAGATTACATGTCAAGTATACGTGATTACATTTTGTTTCCTAATCATTATATGAAAAAAGACATAAGTCATACCAAAGCTTGCAGTTTCTGAATTTCAGCATTTTGCTTAGCTGTTCTGGAACTCAAAGTTCCTAATTCCTTAACCTGTATGTATTAGTGGAAAGCTAATAATCAAAACATTGGTAAAAATTTAATAAAAAGGATGATCATGTGTAGCAAATCTCACCTTCCGATCGAGAATATTTGTCAGAGAGTGAACGTTAGCTCTCATACAGTAAATGTTTGCAGCAGTTTCCTTGTATTTAGCTAACTGATTTTGCATGCTCCCCATTTTTTCAGGAAATGATGAAACTAGCACTTTAAACTCCGCAATAATTTCTTTCCTACCTATAATGAACAAAAGCAGTGTAGCTCATTATACTTACTGAAGGAAGCAACAAGCAAAAATGAGTTCACAAATTTCAATTCTTTATACCAGATTCTTTAGATGCTTCTTCCAGTTTGATCCCAATTAGATCTCTTTCTTTAGTGTATCTTTGTATCTCTCTTCTCAATTCACTTATTCTGGAATCAGCTACTGCCGAAGATCGATGAAGAACATCAATCAACTCATTTTTCATGTGACTTTCCTCTTCCCGGCAGAAAAGGCTTTCTTTCTCGACCTGAGTTCAGTGGGATGGATAAGCACGACCAATACACACACTTTTACAAAGAAAATATGAAGACAAATTGAAATTACCGACCAGATACAACCTGTAGTTTCTCAAAAAGAGCTTGGTAATGAATTAAATCTGCCTTAGCCTTTGCAAGTTGATCTTTTAGCAAGAGATATGCTTGGGACGAGAAAATGCCCTCAACATTCTTTAAATTGCTCTGCCAAGAAAATAATTCAAAAGCTTAAAAATAAGAGTGGTCGTGTAATAGCAAAACATTGATAAGTACAAGAAAGCTAAAAGAATAAAGAAAGAAAAACCTGAGAAGTCGACAACTGCTTCAAAATGTCCAGCCTATCTTCATGAAGGCGTTTGAGTTCGTGTAGCCAAGATGTGGATTGTCCCTGCATACGAGACAAATTCTTTTACTCCATTTTAAGCACAGATTCTAACAGGCAAACAGCACAAGTGATTACCAATAGCTCTTTAAGTGTGGACTCCATGTCTTGCAAATCTCTCTGTTTGTCCCTTGCTTTATCACTAGTAACCTGCTTACTTCCTCGATTCAGGATGGGCGAAAATGACTCTTTTGCAATAAATATTTCTGATTTAAGAATTGCCAAACTACGGTCACTTTCTTCCAATTCGGCGATAGTACTTTCTAGTTCTCCTTTTAAAAGAAAAAAGTGAACTGTCAGTAACATATACATGCTACATTTAATACCATTTGAGGGCCTATTTTGAGAACAAAAAATAAATGAGGCTCGAGCAATATTATCACTATTGAAAGAGTGAAACATGCAACCATATCTTGTTCTAAATAGCATACGAGAATATCAAGGGAAAGGAATAATAACCTGAAAGCACCCAATCCCAAACCCATTTAAGTTTCAATAGACGGAGGGTCCATCCGTCCATGTCCATAACCCCAAACCAAATTCGATATTTCAGAAATATTGAATATAGGAGCAGTCTTATAATGACTCCAACAACTAACATGAGTTCATTAAGGCAGGGGAGGTTAACAAAATAGTATAAGCATAATGATTCTCCATACCAAGTCAGTACAAATTTAAGCACCTGTAGCTGGACAAGGAAGTCCAATACATCGTGATGCACCTTATCATGAAGGTACACAAACGTAATAAAGTTCATTTGTACTAATAATACCTGAATGGCTAATGAGAAAGAAAGAAAATACCTTTTAAACTCTTCAGGACAGCTTTATTTTTTGCATCAATGTCTCTATGGCTCTGCAGTTCACCAGCCTGAAATTTATGCTTCAAGTGAAGATTGGCAACTTCCATTCTCAAGTTCTTAACTTTGTTCTGCAAATCAGAAGAAATCACCTTTTGGCTCTGTTCTACAGTGAGTTGGGAGAAATGAAAGTAAGCAACAAACAGGCAGATAGCCAAGCCAATATAGAAACTGAGAAGAGAGAGAGAGTGAGTCGCAGAAGAGACTGAGGGAGGGAGGGATAGGTGAAACTGATTTGGTGGTCTAGTTTAATAAACAAGAATGTTGAAAACATGTTCTTCTTATGAATTACCATTAGATGGAAGTGACTTCAAAGATGAAGCATACAACCTATCCTTCAAATCATTCAGATCGTGAAAAGAAGCCACTATACTGCAAATTATGTTCTTTGATTTCTTCGCCTTTTCACCATCTATATGTCTATCATCTTCAGGTTGATTTGCAGTTGTACTAGCTGAGCTACTTTCGGTTGCACCTGTTTCCAACAGCCGGCTCAAAGAGACATCTTCTGGGGGTGAATCACCATCTAACAAGCAAATTAAAATTTCAGAGCAACTAAAGTTCACATTCAGATATCAAGCATGATAAAAGTAAATAACAAAAAACTATGTTAGAGAGTGTGTTCCCACTTAAGTGAAATGTAAAATAACACGAAACTAGGAACAGTCAGGGATCATTATGTAAAATATATAAGAAATTAAAGATCAGTACAGAAAAAAAATAAAGTACAGGCTAAGCATTTGAAGAAAGTTGAAGCAGTTTGATAGTAACCAGTTTCAACTTATGTGGATTACCATGACCGATCAGAAACATGCACGCGATAGTAACTATTATTGGCACGTATCAGCAAATAAGATGAATAAATATAGGACTTAATTAATACTAAATGATCATAGGTATTGTGTCCTAACTTAAAATTTATAAGGGTAAGCAATAACGAATAGAAGGAAATAAAATAAGTCCTCATTATGTTGGACATCACTAACCATTTCTGTCTATCTGACATTCAAAACCTTGCCCTTGTTCCACAAAATCCATCATGCGATTTGAACGTGATTCCAAGTCATCAACCAGCTGGAACAAATTGGAGTCAGAAATATGATCAGTAGGTAAACAGAGCTTCACATATGACAGAATATATATAACAGCATCAAAGATAAATACCTCTTCCCAAGAATTACTGACCACAAACAAGGTCTTATCATATGAAAGTTGTTTATGTTTCAACTGACACAATCTGCCTTCAAGAGCGCTAATCTCAACCTTCTGAGTTTCCAACTTCTGTACAAGTTTTTGATTCTGAAATTGAAGCACTGCTGCATCGAGCTAACATTCGAATATTGCAACTCTTAGGTATTGCCAAAACAATCAACTCATATATCAGAAGAAAATGTGCAGCCAAAGCTTGTCGAAGTTGTATTCTATGAGCAAATACAAAGACTACAATCAAGTGACAAATGAAGTAGATCAAGTAAAAAAGCGTAAAAAGAGACCATCAGGCATGCTATCACTTGTTGTAATAACTTCATAACTTCCAAATTACCATCATAATTTCCATTAAAAGAAAAATTAATGCATGGGCAAGAAGCATGTGTAAGTAAACTTCAGGGAAATAATATTCTTATGGTAAGATATATGTAGTTGCACTACGCCACAGTTTGAGTGAGTTAACTAAAGGGCACATACATAAACATAAAGAAACTTTCCAAGATTACTGGTGCTTTTCAAATTTGAACAAACAACCAAATATATATAAACTGTTCCTGCAAATGAACTATTGGAAATACCATGGAACATAAAGCATATAGCATTGTAATTTTGCAATATTAAGAAAAGGAGCCAATTTTCACCTTTTTTTCCTCGGATAATGGCACAAAGGGGTGTTTCTTGGCTGTAGCGGCAGTTGGTGATATGGAGCTAAAGTGGCGTCGTTTTCTGTCAGCTTCACCAGTGCTCCCCATTAGAAACCCACCCCTCAAAACCCTAGAATCATAAATTTTCCTCTAAACCCAAATAAAAATCATAATCAAGACCAAATTCAACACCCACACTTGCTAACAACACTTTCATGTAGAAATTCAATAATTTCTTTTCATTCACAATAATTATGTATATATAATAAGCGTCAAGCATGTACGTGCGGCTGCTTAAGGAAAGTGTACAAAGTTCACACGTGACGATTAATGGTGTTTGTATTGTACAGACTGTCGGATCGTGCACTAAAACTAAATGGGAAAGAAAAGGCTTGAAATGACGAAAAGGCCCTTCGAATACCAAAAAAATTGAGAAAGCACGTGGAATATTTCCACCAATATCCACCGAAATATCAAAATGTTTTAGTTTACATCCAATTCCAATCACAGCGAAAATATAAAGTAATTTTTATTTCTTTAATTCGGAATCTCTTTAAAGTTAATTGAAATTTTTGAAAGTTCTTAAGAATCTTCTAAATTTTGACCAACCAAATCATACGAAAGAATCGAAAATTTAATTTATGATAAAGAATCACCGGTTAGATTATTTATTAGTATTTTTTAGGAAGTGTTCATTCGATCAATGTGACTCCTTAAAAAAAAAAATTTGAGAACACTCCTTCAAATTATTTTTAAACCCTTGATTTTGAAGGTGTTTTTTCATTAGATGAAAACTAATTTTGTAGGTTTTCATATTGTTTGACATAATATTATAATTGATTTTGAAGTTTTCAACCAAGAAATTGTCATTTCTCAAAATACAGGATATAGTTTTTGACAACCAATATCCTTTAAAATTAATTCTTCTAAATTTAATTTCATTATAATCCATCATTATAAAATTAAGTTTATTGAAATAATTCCATTAGGCTAAACTCTCCCTAAATGTGGTCTTGATTGGACCATTACCTCGTTCATGAGATTCAACTCAAATTTAGTCTCAATTACAAAAGTACGACTATGATAATTTAAATTAAATCATCACTCAGCATACCCGATTGTCTATTTTTTCTAGTACAATAATTTTTTACTAAGAAGAGCAAGGATTGTGTATTTTTTCTGGTCGAAATTCACTGACCTAGCTATCACCCAAAAATATAAAAAAGACGAAATTACTGAATATGTCTGGCCAGAAGATAAATAATTATATATACCGAGACTTGAAGTTAAAACTTGATCAAAACTGAACCAAACATGTCAAGTTTAAAAATGAATTACTCATTTTGCCACCAACCAAAAGTTTAATAGATGGAATCTACAAAAAAATTCTACAAAAAATAATTGTATCTCCAGTAAGAAGACAGATTATGCACTTTTCAGCAAGATTGTAACTTACAACAATGACTGATAAAGGTTTTTCCAGATTAGTCCACCTATCTAATATTTGGACTAATCAAATTAAAATAAAAGAATTTCTAATCCTAATTTCACAGCTTCAAATCCTCGATGCCACTAATCAGCAGAAACTATACATAAGATCGTTTAAAAGAACAAAAGAATCGATTTGATAATCATATCAACCAACAATACTTCGAGAGAACAAAAGTGAACCTAAAACTTCATTCATCTTTTTTGGCAACTTCATGTTTCTTTTTCTGCCCAACCTCAACAAGCAATGTCAAAAGAGCTTCACATACCTGAGATGCATCTGCTTCTAATGGATCATCGTTCAAAGACGAATAAACCATCCAAGCATGGTCTAGCTTACGCTTAGGCCTTACCACAATCGAGCCTGGGACCTCCGCATCACGACAAGTTACTAGGCCATCACTCTTTTCACCATACCGGATTTGAAGCAGCTGGGCACAAGCAGCCATTGCAGCACCGAGAGGGATCACGACTGGGAGTGTTGTAGGTTGGCCATCTGAGAGAGGTGAAAATGTGGGTAGTTCTGCGTGAGCCACTCGAGATAATGTGGCCAAAACGGCAGGAGAAATACTAGCTTCGGTGTGGAAAGAAACGACAGGGAGCTCCTTTGGTAAATGGTATTTTCTCAAGAAGTCCTTTCTCTTCTCATAAGTTAGATCTTCTAAAGCCTGCATGTCACCCTTCACAATAACTTCCAACATTAGCATATTGAATTGTCTTGCAATATACAGGGATTTTAATGCTACTGAAAAAGGAATATTATTGCACATAATACTCTTAGAATATGTTTGTATGTTTGGTAGTAAAGATTAGGTCAGATTATGTATTTTATCAATCTTTTTCTCTTGTTTGGTAGCATTGATTAATAAAGTGAGTCGACCAACAAGTGATAACCCGCCACTTTTAGGCACTAAGACCTAAGTTATCATAGGTCAAGTTAATATAATCTCTATAGTCCAACAACAAAATTAGGTGGTGAATTTTGCATCAGTTTACTAATTTACCGCTAATAATACTTTAACCTCTGCTACCAAACAGGTCCGAAAATTATATTATCTTAGTCATAATGACATACTTAATAATTTCATCATTATTTTATAGCTGCTATTCAATGAGATTTGAGACTAGAATAAAGAAAACAGTCCAGGTGGAGGAAGCTGCTTGATGGACCTGTGGCAGGGAGTTCTTTCCCGTTATTAGAAAAATCCGATACTTAATGATAAGCTTCAGGATCACATCATTCACATTGCTGGGGAAGGTTTGCTAATCCTGGTCAACATTTTCCTACAAGGTTCTTCACGGAGACATCGTTGACACTAATAGATTTGATGGAGAATCTCATCTTCATATTAGAAGTAAGGCTCTGGGTTGTAAGGGAAGTAGTACTAAACCAAATTTGTTTTTCTTTTTTAATAATTATATTAAATTTGTTTAATGTTGAATTTTACTTCATTTCTTTTACTAAGGAGGTTTATTTCTTTAGTAACTGAAGATGTCAGTTCACATAGAATTATAATTCCTAATGGAAAACACTGAAAAGTTTTAACTTTTCAGATCATTGTGTCCACAATTATATAAGATATAAAACTTTAACATTTCCAGAGGCAAGAATTAGTCAGCAGGAAAAGGAGGTTAAAGGTACCTTGATCACTTTACAAATCAGGATCTCCATAAGTTTACGGATGTTAACATAATCACCAAGCTGTCCTTCTCGCAGTATATCTGAAGCAATCGGACTACCACCATATGGACTCTGAGTTAATGCTAACCCTGCAACCTTATCTTTCAGTTCATCCCAATACATGGATAAAGAAGCTGCAGCATCTACTCCTCCTTTACTATGACCGAGTAGTAATACACGTTTCTTGGAACCCCAGTATATTTCTTCTATATAATCCTTAATCTCTTTGGCATTCTTATTCACTGAAGCCTAAAATTTTGATTAATTACTAAACATAAGAATTACGTTAAACAGAACAGTGCAATGAATATACCTCACTATGAATTTTGGCTATATGGCAGGTGAGCCCCATCTTTAAAAAACTGGTTTTGGTATTCACAAAATAAAGAGGCCCATGGTTGCTGAAAAGGCCTGCCAAAAGAGTAAACTTTCAGCCAATTATCCAACAAAATAATCATTTTACATTTTGCAACATTTAAGTTATCAAGCACTCATGCATCAACAGAATATAAAATCTACAGAATGAAGATTCTACAATATCAATGTGTTCAATCTATCTAGCCAACAAATCAAATAGCTAAAGAGAACGAAGAAACTATCAACCAATTCGGATCCACCGTCGAGGCATGATATTGACGTGAATTACAAACTGCTTTAATAGTATGCTATTCAACATCACAAACTATTTGACTTCACGACAATGGAGGGATTTCAAGTAGCAGATGATCATGTACTGTACGAGTGCTAACTCAGACATATTTTTGATGCAGGTTACCCATTTATTCATGAGACAGGTACAACCAGTTTTAATCTAGATACGCTCTAAAGCCGGATAAAAGCATTAATACTTTTTTTAAAATGTTATTAAAAGAAGATATTGTTACCTGGGACCAACAAGTAGACCATTGTGTTTGGCAACGCGTGCAAACCATGCCTGATAGAAGGACGCAACAAATTTATAAATCTGAAACTAAAACATTTCTAGTCAATAGGTTAGAGAAAATACTCAGTACAATTTACACCTTATATCACCAAGTATTTCTGTAAATCTTTCAGTTCCTTCTTCAACTGGTGGCATATCCGCAGCTCGTTGTAGCCATCCGATGTCCTCAGCGGAGCCACGGACTGTCTTCCTCACCCTGTCAACAAGGCTAATAGCACAAGACAACAAAAACAATTAGTGAAGAAATGTAACTTGGCCATGATAGTCAAAATACGAAAAACAAATGTGGGTGAAAACCACCCAACGAAGATCAATCAATTGATTAGGTATACAGTCCCACATTTAATTAAAGGTTATTGACAGGAAACAATGGCGTTCACTACTACCGCACAAACACTTTGTCATTGCAGAACACTTGCAATGAATATAATGGTTCGGATATCAACTTATCGAAGATGCATTACTGTGTCCATACACACCATCAATTTAAAATCATGATACCAAAAAAAACCACGACAAAGACAATAAGTACCTTTGAAAAATGGAAATGCCATTTTGGTTAGTGTTATCTGATTGCACAAGCACATCAGGATTTTGTAAACAGTCTCCATCTGAGCTCTTGGTAATTACACCATGGACTACAGGAGCATCAAATCTAGTATCATTTGATTCGGAAACAGATGAAACACTTGTAATTGAAGACACACTTCTTTTAGCCGTTGATGCCGTGGCTTCTCCAGAAGAAAAGTAAAAGTCCTCAGGTCCTGCTGCAAGAAGTTTAGAAGAAACATAAACAGAGATATGATATAGTATAAGGATAATAACTGTAGTTTTAATGAAAGATGTAAAATTTTAAAGACATAATGACTAGCTTATGTAGTTTAATTACTACAATAAATTATCATAGTCTCTAACCACAATAAATTGAATGATACAGATTTTTTTGTTTTTTGACAAAATGCCACATCTACTTACACGTTCTCCTATCAGCTATATATAGCACCATATTTCATAGCTTCAGATGTGGATTTTCTTCATTTTTCTACTAGTTTCGAATCTATTTCTTATTTAGAAAAAAACAAAACTAATAGAAATAGATATGAAATTTACTGGAAATATTAGTGAAGCAGCGAGTGAAGATAGAAGTTGTCTCGGCGAGATAAGAAGCAGCTTCATTCAGAGCAGGTACTGATGTGAATAATTGAGGAATACCAGGCCGATCGTCCTTCACCGCACTTCCATTTTCCTTTACACCATAATCCACAAACATAAACCATCAAAGTTATCACAAATGCCAAATAGATTAAACAAATCATTGAAATTACCATAAGCAGTGCACTAGATTCTTCCGTTTTGGCATCCATACTTGAAGACCTATTCCACAATGTTTGAATAAAAATGGCGGTGAATTTTACGAATTGTTGAATGAAATAGAAGAACCTTCAATTTAACTGCACGGATAAAAGAGATGTCGCGGTTTGTTCTACAGAGATTGGTAATTGCGTGGGGAAGGAGCATGTTTACGACGTCGTTCGCCTTCTCCTTTAATATGAATCTAGGCGAAAATAAAATTATTGTTGGTAAGTGGTGTTTAATTTCATTACTCCATTTTATTTATACATTGTACGATTTGACCAATTTTTCTCAAAGGGGGGATAAAGTTGCAAAATAATTAAATTTATTGCTACAAAATCGCTGCCCTTGAAAAATACATGATGAACATTATAGAATTATTTTGTAGAAAGACCTATAAAACATGTTGTGTCCTATTTTGGAAAATACATAATAAATTCTTTAAATGCAATTAATTTAATTATTGACTCATTTTTAATCCGGAAATTACATAGTTATGTTACGCTACGCTACGCTACGCCTTAATTATACTACTTTACTTTAGATATACTTCTCACAAAAATCATAATTTAAATACTATTTTTTGTGAAAGAACACTTATGTACACTAAATAATTTCTCGTCACAATTAATATAATATAATTCCAAAAAAACAAAAAAAGGCACACAATTAATATATAAAACCAATATTAAAAACGATAATAGTATTTAATTTGTCATCTACCCAACACACTTAATCAATTCTTAATCCAAACATAAAATAAACTCATAATTAAATTTTTTTTTAGAGAAATAATTAAATTTATTTCACCATCTTCAATTTCAGTAGTGCAGCCCACGAAGAAGAATCCCTTCAAACGTAATCCCCGGCCCAAAAGCCAAAGCTAAACCCCATTCCTCAGCATCTTCTTTCTTCATCATCAATTCTTCCTTCATATATTCCATCACATAAAAAATAGTATTACTACTAACATTCCCATAATCCCTCAAAGCCCTTCTGCTACAATCCAGCTTCTCCGTCCCCAAATTCAGCTTCGTTTCAAGCCGGTTCAGTATCGCCGGTCCTCCCGGATGAACCGCCCAAAACAAATCATTATACTCCACCAAACCGGATCTCTTCATCACCTTTTTACAAAACTCTTCAATATTATCTTCAATTTTCTGCGGCAACTCTCTCCCCAATTTGAAATTAATCCCCTCTTCAGTAATCTGCCCATCGATTATGTTTTGTGTCCCGGGCAAAAATTGCTGCATTGCAAAATTCAATTCCATGAAAGGCGATTCGAGTCCTTTAATCGGATCGGATCCGATAACAACCGCGGCTGCTCCGTCGCCGAATAGAGCCGCTCCGACTAGGTCATACGGGCGGGATTTGTTTGGGGGTCTGAATCCGAGAATTGTTGTTTCGGAGGTTGTGAGGAGGACTCTGCTTCCTGGATTATTTTCGGCGATGTCTTTGGCGACTCTGAGGCCAGTGACGCCGCCATAGCAGCCGAGGAAGTAGAGCATTACGCGACCGACGTCGTTTCTGAGGCCGAGTTCGGAGGCGAGGTGGAGATCGCCCCCGGGGAGGCGGATTTCGCTCGAGGAGACGTAGACAATGTGAGTTATGTCTGTGACTGGTCTCTTCCATTCTCTTAGGCAGGATATGCTTGCTTCTTTCGCCATTTGTACGACTGCTGGATTTGCTATGTCGAGTCTTTGTTTGATTGTGGGGGTTCCTTCTGTTGCTAGTTCGGGGTATTTGTCTAGTATTTCTTTAGACATAACTGTGTATCTGGTTTTCACAGTAGTAGTTTTGCCTATAGGAAGAGGGATTGATGAAAGGAGCATTCATAACCATTGCAACATCCACATTAGTACACAAGTAATTAATAAAGTATCAATTCTGAAGAACCGAGAAGTTAAAAAGATAAAAAGAATTTAGTTCGAGTTCAAATTAGATTTTGTATTGATTTAGAAAGTGTTAAGTGATAAATCTTATTTGGTTGGAAAGCTCTTCGACTTTAGATTCTAATGCATCAGACGTGTAGAGTTTTCTCAATGAAATTAAGACAGTTCTTGCACAATGTATCTAAACCGTGTGTATAAAAGAGTTATCTACGAGTCCAAACTTTCACTTAAGCTTATTAAATTGTCACATGTTATGGTGTATTCTAGAGTCTGTTTTGATTTTCTAAGTTTCTTTTGAGTTCAAAGAGTCTGTTAAATTTGTTAAGTTCTTACTGTATAAATAATGGGTTGTAATTTGTTGAATTTGGAGTAAAGTTTTATTGAAGCCTTGGACATTATTTTCCTTTAAGCCCTCAATTTTGAGGTGATTTTCTTCTAGCGGCGAGCATATATCCTCACCCTCCTTTCTCGCTTACCTTCTCTATTCTCTATTTCAGGAAAGAAGCACATTAAAAAAGGGACCGTGACTGCTCAGTGAATCCCCAAGGGCATATGTCCAGATTCATTAGAATGAAGGAATTTTGGAAGTTTATATATGTAGCCAAATGTTCAAGAAAAAGAAACAGATTTAAGAAACCAGAGACCTTTGTTCTCAAAAAAAAAAAAAAAAAGAAACCAGAGACCAAAAATGCAGAAAAAGCATGCAATTTTGCTTACATAGGCGCTCTAGTTTCTCCTTAATGGCCAAATCGGCGCATTTAGTGTCACGAATGTAGCCCTCGACCAAGCAATCCTGAGGTACTAGTTGGCTCGGAAAGGCCTTGCCAAGTGCGAGAACTGTCGCTTTTCCTGGAGTCGCAACACGCCTAGCTGCTGAAAGATGTTGCTTAGTTTCCCCATTGAAGTTGATCTGTGCCATGGCTAAAAATTTAGAAGATTAGGAAAAAATTGGTGAAATTGTAGTGAAGAGTTTGAAGGATTTGGTTGTATTTATATGGAATTTTGGCATGTTATTGGAGGGAGTTTGGTTACAATGAACACTAGCATGACATATTAACAATGGCTTCTATACTTCTAAATTAGGAATGGATTATTTGTGCTTTTGGGGTTGGATGTGTTAAGGTATTAGATATTGAAGCAATCTTTTTGTTTCTGGATTTGATTGTATGTATGTATGTATGTATGTATCTTAATCTTGACTGAAATTTGGAGGTTAGTTTTCTTTTAAATGAACAAAACGTATGCAAATATTGGTGTGTGTTGATGGTAAGAATTAATTCAAATGTTTATCTAACTTTGAGACATACCACAAAAATTGTCTTCTTTTTCAGGAAATTCAATCAAATTTTGATTTTATCTTTTTCAACGTATTGTACAAGTGACACCAGTGTGCACCTTTTTGAGTGGGGATTTAAATATGAGTCCACACATTTTGGGGGCTAATCCCTTATACTAAACTCAACTCTCAATAGTAATCAAATGTCTTTATATTTAAATAAAACTTATTTGAATTTGATTTGTTAAATAACAAAGCAAAAGTGATCACAATATTTTTATTCAACAATAATATAGATATCGGAAGAGGTAACTGTGAGAAAAATCTTGGCCTTGAGACTTTTGGTAACTTTGCTTTCACTCGATTGAATCCGATTCTCTAAACACTAGGAATTGAGTTATGGCAATATTTATTAGGAATACTTACAGCGATCTTCCCTGATGTTTGAACTAATTATTACTTAATCCTCTCGCAATTTCATAATTAAATCGATCTCTCCCCACATTTCGAAAACCTTACATCCGTTAGGGTTATGTTAGTTTTTTATGATATCATCGCCAACTTTTTATTGAACTTAGGGTTATGTTAGTTTTTTATGACATCATCGTCAATTTTTTATTGAACTTCATATTTTACCCTTGAGGTTATTGTACTTATTTTGGTGGACAATTATATCATTGTTATGTTTGGTGCATAGGAGGGTTTTCTTTGCAATATATATGTATAAGAATGGGTTTAAATGTTGCAAATTTACATTAAACTTATAATCAATTTTTTAGTGTATATATATTCTTAAAATAAAAATATAATAACACATCAATGTTTTTTTCCAATTTTTTTCATAATGCTTTTACAATTAAAGTAAAAGAAAAAGTAAATAATTATGGTAAATAACTGAGGTTTTTCTAAATTATTTCCCCTTTTTCTAGGGGGCGGGCCTGTAATTTCCTCGTTTAAGTGATGATAAGTATTATATTTCGAATAATATGACTTTCTACAAATATTTCAGCCCGACATCCTTTTTCTTGTCTTTGGACTATTTCTCTTTCTCGGGTGGGTCGCACTAATATTGGACTACATTTGTACTAGATCAGTTTGTGCCGCACCTTATTTCCCCATAGGCCCAATTTACAAATACATGGCTGTTTCCAGAAGTACTGTAAACTTCGTCTTTCATCCTCAGTTGGGCCATAAATCTAATGGATCAACTTCTGTTGGGACTAGATTCGGGCCACACTTAAAGTTACATCCGTCCACTAGAATCTTAAATATCCTTCAAAATTTTGAATTCCACTGCCACGTACTTATTAGTATTTAATTCTACTGTATCTTTTATTATACTTCCTCCGTCCCAATTATTTTGATCATTTGGTGCAGTTGACCAGTCAACTTGACTAAATTTATACAAATTATAATAAATAATTTAATTAATAATATCATATGATACCATATATATTTATATTTAAAAGGTTTAATACTCCACAAATGTGAATAATTTAATATGATAAGTCACTCAAAGGATTGAAAAGTTTGACCGGGTACTGTAACAAAGGGAGCAAAATAAATGGGACGGAAGGAGTATATTCAAAAGCTATTGGCACTAATTTTCAACTTCCGAACATACTTCCAATTCAAGCCAAAAATCCAAACCTTTAGTCGACCAAATCAAACCAAATGATTTTAAGGCTGTATGTATGTGGATGGGTTTTGGCCCAATCTCGCGGATTTCGCGAGACCATGTCAAAATCCTTCCGAATGAGTTTTCGTCAAACTCATGAAACTCATCATATACATATTCACAAATATATTTATAAACTCTTGAAAACTATAAAATATTGATTTGACATCTACCATCTTTTTTTTTTTCCCTAAAACTCTTTAAAAAAGACATTGATTTGACACCTATTACCTATTTTTTTCCCCAAACTCCAATATCCAAAACCAATCTAAGTGGAGTTTCAACTTTTTCAGAACCACAAAACCCAACATCTAAAACCTAACCAAATGGGGTTTCAAATGTTTCATCAAAATCACCCAAACCAATTTTTTAAAGCCGAGACCTGCGAAATCGAACCACAACCCATCAAAATAGACCCTAAATTCCTAATGGACTTGAAAGCTTTCTGCTGTTTGAAGTTTTATTATTCTTGTTAGTAAATGTGCATTATTGCATTTAAACAAAATGCTGCAATTTTGTCATTTGAAGTTTCATGAAGTTTTAAATTATGTTTTGTTATATTGAACAAGTAATTAAGTAATATATGTATTGATGTAATGTTTTTTTTTAAGAAGAAAAAAATGTTTCTTTGAGATTAAATCTTGTCAGCCATGACCTAAGCGACATTGCAATATATTGTTAGGTCTTTGAGATTTAGTGCACATCCCACTTGGTCACATATACAAACTGAATTTAAAAAATCATTAAGGATCCTTTCTACAACTTAAAACCTAGTTTAATAATATCTGATAGTACTAGAGTTACATATCTACTGATAATTATACTAATATAATTTATTATATTTTAAAAGAATTAGGTACCAAATATCAATCAGTCAATTCTTTCAACATCCTCCATAAGATTTATTTTTGACCTCTCTATATCCATGATCATAAACAATTCCAATTGGAGGGACCATATCTAGACCTTACCATATAAACTATTTTCAAGTCATTTTCTACATTGCTCTCTCCCAAATTAATAAACTAGATATCTAATTAGTACTGTATGTATTTCTCGGGTGATTTGAAAATACACCCTTTATTTTGTTCCTCTAATTAGAAATTATCAAATACTCCACTCCACGTACTGTGTTATACATGTTGATTGATAAAGTCTCGTATAAATAGAAATGTAGTTAATTAAGTACTCTCTATCACATAATATATTAAAATAAAATAAAAAAGTATATGTCATAAATCACCAAAAAACAAATATATACAGTGTATAAATGTGAACCTAGCTAGCTAATTAATGTTTTGAAACTAAATACCATCAGATTCAGATATCCAACCAAGAAAAACCTTAATACAGTACATTGGATATGGCCAATTCTCAAGAACAACCCAACAACATTCCGATTTTGAATCTTTCCACAAAAAAGCTGAATCCAAGCTCTTCAGATTGTTCATGGGTTGAAGCTTGCAAAAATGTGCAGCATGCTCTTGAAGAATATGGTTTCTTCATTGCAAAATACGATGATGTTTCTCCTGAACTAGATGGACAAGTTTTTGATGTGCTGGAAGAACTGTTTGATTTGCCAGTTGAGACAAAAACTAAAAACACTTCTGATTTGGTGTTTTATGGGTACGTAGGACAACTTCCTCATGCTCCCTTACATGAAAGTATGGGAATTCCGGAGGTAACGACCGTTGATGCGGTTCAAAGCTTCACAAATCTCATGTGGCCTTCAGGAAACAAACGATTCTGGTACGTATATATATATATATTATAAGAGTCGATCGTGCATGTAGAAGAACGTAGGTAACTTATAATAAAACTCTAGCTTTTCTTAATTTGCTTGCAGTGAAAGCATACAACGTTATGCAAAATTAGTGTCTGAACTGGAGCAAATGGTGGATAGGATGGTGTTTGAAAGCTATGGAGCACAAAAACACTACGAATCCCACATCGGAGCAACAACGTACCTCCTCAGAACTATAAAATATTCAGTTCCAGACATTTTTAGCAATATCAATATGGGAACTAATGTCCATACGGACAAGAGCTTCTTGTCTATACTTCACCAAAACCAAGTCAATGGATTGGAAATACAGCTCAGGAATGGGGAGTGGTTTGCTGTGGACGTCCCACCTGCTTCATTTATAGTCATGGCTGGAGATGCTTATCAAGTACGTACGTACCTACCTAGCTAGCCATTTGAATCATTAATTAATTAATTAATCAATTGTTTATATATATAAATACAGGCATGGAGCAATGGGAGGATCTACGCATCCAAGCATAAAGTCATAATGAAAGGGGACAAGCCAAGGTACTGTTTGGCACTATTCTCATTCAACCATGGGATTACAGTGATACCCGAAGAGCTAGTGGATTCGGAGCACCCGTTGCAGTTCAACCCGTTTGATAACTTCGGCTTGGCCCGTTTTTATCTAAGTGGTGTCACTCAAATGACTGAGAGCACTGCTAAAGCTTATTGTGGTGTCACATGAAAATAATTTTGTTTTTAATTTAATTTAATTTTCTGCTTTGTATAATATGCATGTTATGTGTGTTGAGTTTTGAGATGTGAAATTTTAAGTAATGATTGATTAAACTAAAACGAGTGTGTATTTGATTTGAGTTTGCGGTCCATGAATATTAATTTGTTTTATAAACTTAATGTTTGTTTCAATAATATTAGATCAATGGCGCGCAGTATATTTGCTTACATTTTCTCTTATATATGGTTATTCACGGATTGATTATCACCGATTTAATTAATCAATCTTTCGAGAACAAAACAAGAAAAGGTTTTGTTGGAAAAATTAATTTATCCAACAATGGACTGAATTTAACCCATCCACATAAAAAAAGATTTGAATCCCTATCCCCTGTTTGATGCAGAATGAATATATACCAGAATGAGTTCGGCCCAAATATCGTTATTGTGGAGTGTATTGGAATCCATATACAGTGCAAAGGACATCTAGGCCCAAATTTAATTGGAACTTATTTGGATCAACCACATGGGGCCCAAGTTTCTGCCGTGGGTTTAAGTTTGTTTAACCTTCAAATTACAAATGTCAATTAATCCGTATGAAATCTGAACTGAATTTGAGTCGATTTGATCAGCTGAAGGTCCAGAATTCAATAATATTTAATAATGAAATATACATATAATATTATATAAATTTAAGAAGACAAGAGTTAATACTTCATCAAGGCCGCATTTTTATGTATGTTATCGTCTAGCAACATGAATTAATTTTAATACATCAATTAATATATTTCTTTTCCAATGAAATTTGTTAAATCATTTGAATCAAAAGATTAAATGTGTCAATATTTAATCTTTTATGTTAAATTAAATTATTATGTAACTTTAATAATCTTGTTGTAGAAAAAAATATCTTGAAAGTGAAAATTCTAATAGAGGTCCAAAAAGATTTAAAAATCGATTGAATCTATATAAAATCTAACGGACTCAAAAATCCCAAATCCAAACATAAATCTAACCTGATAGAAACGAATCGGGATCCGAATTTTGAATGATTCGCCCCAATTGATGGCTCTACTTGAGGCCTACTATAATAACCAAACAAAATTTGTGGCTCTCGAATAGAAAAAGAAAAAACCATGCCTTCATTATTTTTTTCCAATAATACAACTAACCCCACTATGTTTGTACCAAGAAATTACAGAATATGTTGGTATTTAGAAAAGCACGTCCACTCCAAAAATATGAAGATTTTTATTTTCTTGCATTTATCTACACAAGTATCCGCCCACGGTTAAGTCCATTTAACCTAAATATCTGCCAACAGAATTTCGTATCATTGAGTAGAAGGAATCTGCAGAAAAAAAAAAAAAAAATTATTAGGTGTTATAAAATTATGTATCATATAGCTATTTTTATTGGCCATTACATGGTCAATGAGGGCGATTAATCTCTTATTTAACAAGTTTTGTCAATACGCGTTACACAATTATAAACTATATGCAACATATCATCAACTTTCATGTATTGAATGTGCAAGTTTTCTTTTGTGCCACAAAGTTATACATGATGCACATGTCCTCAACTTCCACATACAAATTGAGATATGGCATATTTGTGACATCATATTTTGACGCCAACATAAAATATATGACATTTTTGAATAAAAAGAAAATATATGTTTATTTCAGCAAAAGATGCTACATTCCATATTGATGTCGCATTTGTCATATCTATATATATGCATTTACAATTGTTTATATGAAAAACAAATGTTTTACATTCGGGTGAATGTGGTGGTGGTGGGGGAGGGTGACTGGGTGTGGGGGATTGAGGGGGGAGGATCACTAGGATTCCCTTAGTTTGGTGCCCCCTTTGCATTGTTCTATTATTTCTAGATGCAAACTTTTAAAAGAGAATCAAATTGTACTCAATATTTTGGCCTAATAAAATAACATACATTTTTTCAAAAAGAGTAGAAATTACAATTCACCCTCTCAATTTTTTATTACTCAATTTAGTACTTTTAGATCTCTCCCATTTCGCGTTTGTTTTTATATTGATCTTTATCATATTGTATTTCACAATTATTTCACGTATGTACTTACACCTATAATTTATGGCTTAAATTATGAGTGTTATTTTAGACCCTACATTGTATCAATAGATTGAATAAAAGAAATATAAACCCCACTTGAATGAAGTGATCTCATTACCATCATTGAATTTCCATTCCAAAATCTTTAAAATATGAAAAAGTGAATAATGAAACCATACCTTGCACCTCCATTTGTCATTTTGTCACCTAATCATACCATCCAAGAAGCAATGGTACCAAAGTTCCACTTTGTCACTAGGCAATGTCCCTTTGCCTCCATTCATGTTTCCCAAAAATTCACTTTTACATAAGCACACACATAGTCCCTCCTCCCACTACAAAGATCCTCTCAATTAATGTTTTTGATTGGAAGACAACACCAAAAATGGAAACTCCTCCTATGTATTTTGACCACATTGAAAATACTAATTTTATTACATAGTTGAGAATGAAGTCATCAGATTCCTCATTAGACGGCTATGGTGGGGAATTAATTACTCTCATTGTCGCTTTGTTAGGAGTATCAGTTCCATTAATGCTAATTGGTATCAAATTAAAGTGATTTATTTATTAAGTGAAATGTAATTAAATATAGATTTATAAATTTGGTCAAACAATGGGGAACAATTCTACTAGGTGATGATTGTAAATTTGCTAAAGCCCGCGGCTGGTTGATTTGATGACCAAGTTGCAGGTCTTGATGAAATTTCACTTCCATTAAATTGGTTTCATTCCTCAAGTAAATGTAAGGTGAAAAATATAAGAGCACTGTACGATGAAATATTACTAGTATGATTTTTTTTCTTCAGAAAAGCAATTAATTTGTCGTTAATTGTTGGTTATTCTTCTATATGTTTCAAATACTAAAGACTAGGGATGAGCATTTGGATCGAACCGAATCGAATTTCGGTATCTAATCGGTTCGGTTATTTTCAGACTCCGATCGTTTATCGAACCAAAAATTTCGGTTAGTAAAAAATCAAACGATCTGATTTGGTCAGAAAGTTCATTTTTTTAAAATTAAATTCGATTTTTTTGCTTCACTGTTTTTGAAAATTTATAACTAATTTTCATTCCCTCCTGTTGTGAAAACCTGTCCCAAAATATTTTAGAAAATCTCCTTGATTTTGAAAATATCCACCTATTTTTATCTTAATTTTCGGAAATGTCTTCAAAAACTATGTAGCCTTATTTTTTAACTAAATTTATATTTAAAATAAAATGCCATATTTTTTGGAATATATTTTCCTTGACTATATTCGGCCCTCAATATTTTATATAGAGGAAGATTTTATCTGCAAAATATTAACATTTGTAATCAACTAGGAAAGTGCAAGTGCGTTGCACGTGATTTATTAATTTCCTATGTTAGTTAAATAATATAATTATTTTTCATCATATTAAGACATTCCACATAAATTTTTTGACTAAATCATATTAATTATTATGTTATTATCAAGAATTTAAAGTAGATATAAATACCTAAAATAGAAACTTCAAAATTATAAATGAACTATAATTATTAAGTATTTCTAACACCCAAGGTGGCTGGGCCAAATGGTAGTTGCTTGCGATCCCCAGATGCGAAACTTAGGTTCAAATCCTACTGGTGACTCCACATTAGAGAGGATCTATACCCATGGCACTATTCGGTTCGAACTGTAAATAAACAGTCTAATAGATCAAGAAAAAATTAAGTAGTTCTAACCTAAAACTATATGTTTACATCACTATTATTCTAAAACTACCCTTTGAATGATTATACAATATCAATTCTTTTCTTTCTTGACTTTGATATTTCCATCTAAATAGATTTCACATGTTTAATCCGTTTTTCTAAAATCGATCACAAGTTTTGTCGGTCTTTTACTGAGTTTACATCACTATTATTCTTAAACTACCCTTTGAATGATTAGACAACATCAATTCTTTTCTTTCTTGACTTTGATATTTCCATCTAAATAGTTTTCACATGTTTAATCCCTTTTTTTAAAATCGATCACAAGTTTTGTCGGTCTTTTACTGAGTTGTCCATTGTTTATCCCATTTGTTAATCAATTCCCACATTCTCTTTGGTTTTACCCACTTTTAGTCGATTTTACTAATTCTTTTGCTAATTTAGTTTATTTTATCACATATTTCACTTTTTTTTTGTTTGTCAATTCAACTCGTTTTTTTTTCTTCTTTTAATAGTTTGACCCGTTTTTTTATTATCTCGTGTTTAGCCGATATAAAAACACTCTTTTTTCCAATATGAAATTATTTTTCTCAAAAGTACCCTTTCACATTAAGTAGTGATATTTGACACCACTAATTTTCTACCACTACTTTTGAGGGTATAAATGTAACGATACCTAAAAGTTTTATTTTTTTAACTTTTACCCTAAAACTCTGTGCCAAAACTCAGGAGCGCAAAAGAAAAGGGACGAAAGGATCATATATTTTTATCTATTTGTTTAACCTACTTTCATTATTTTTTTCATATTTCGTCAAATTGTTTATTTTTTTCGGTTTAAACCATTTTGTGCTGGTTTCACCCTGTGTCTGTCAGTTAAACTCGTTTATTTTTACTGATTTTGCTTGTTTGTTTACCATTTAACTCGTTTTCACCTATTTCACATGTTTTTCCACTGATTTCATATGTTTTTTCATTGATTTCACCTTATATTCATTGATTTCATATGTTTTCACCAACTCTACCTTTGTTAACCGATTCACTGATTTCACCTATTTTTCACTGATTTCAACATTCACTGGTTTCATCCATTTTGCACGAATTGCACTCAAATATCCATCTATTTCATATGTATTTACCGATTTCATTCATTTTTTCACGATTTTTCACCCAAATTTTTATTGTTTTCACATGTTTTAACTGACTTTTATAGGTTTAACACCAATTTTCATCCCATTTTAATAAATTCTACTCGTTTTCCTTGAAAAGAACTCCAAAAAGATTCGAGTATGAGCGATTTCGTCCGTTTTAACGAAATAACCCGAATTTTTATCGATTTCACATTTATTTTACCGATTTCATGAGCATTTTCTTTTACCAGCTTCACACATTTTTCTACCAACTTTACCACTGTAGATCAATTTTACAGGATTTTTTTATCGATTTTCACCAATTTTCACCAATTTCATTTTTATCGATACCACCAATTTTCATCGACTTCACCCTTTGTTTTCATCAATTTCACATGTTTTTCACGAAAAGAATTCCATTAAAATTCAAGTTATGTCGATTTTTCATGTTTTCACCAATTTCATAGATTTTTTTTTTAACCATATCACTAATTTTCATCGATTTCACCTGTTTTTTATCGGTTTCACCCGTTTCACGAAAAGAACTCCATAATAATTTGAGGTTATGCATGTCTTCATATTTTTGGATATTCTTTAGATTTTGCTTCTCTAGCCAAAGAAATTTAGTTAGCTAAGTCATAAGCATTTTATGTTCTTTCATAGATAAAGGTGATTCCATTTTAACTATTTTTTTTGGTAACATAATGATGTTTAAGAAAATTTCATTTTTCAGATCTAGCAATGATACAAATAGTTTTCTTACTTAAAAATATTTTGATGTTAAACTATAATAATTTTACATAGTATATATTTTAGGAGCTATTTAAAATAATAATATTTTTATTTTTATGATTCATTTTTATGTTTTACAAGAGAAGAAGAATGAAATCATAATAGTTGATTTATGAGATAATTTCTAAATTATAGGAGTTATGTAGAAGATAAATATATTAAGACGTCAATTTAATTGTACCTCTTCATTTAATTTTACATGTTTGCCATATAATTAGACTACACTTACAATTCAGTGTCCTCCCGGAAGATAGTTAATGTGTTGTGTTTATATTGAAGTTGATCTTGTTAGGATGATAAGAAAAGAAATAATTAATTGCTCTTCTATTTTCCTTGTTTTGTTATTTTTTTATGGTTTTTCATTATTGTTTATTTGATATGGAATTAAAAGGTGATGGATGTTTGTGTATATCCTTCCATTTTCATCTCATTTTGGCATTTTTTTTCCGTTCATTCTACCATTTGATGTGATTTAATAGTTTGTGGATAAAATATGCAATTGTATTTATTAATTTGACAACAGAGACTCTCTTTCTCCACAAAAAGAGTGAATATCGGCAATACTATTAACTATTATTTTGATACAAAATTGTTTATATTAAAATATACTTATTTTTCATGTATATTCTATTTATATTCTATTTATATTGATATTGAATTAGAATTCTTTTTCCTTTCATTTTAATTGATTTAATTATCTTTTAAGTAGGGGTATATTAGTCTTCGCAAAAAAGGGAATAAATTTTCTTGGACAACTCGTACTTTTATATGTATAATAATAATAATATAGATTTTTCCGTTCATTCTACCATTTGATGTGATTTAATAGTTTGTGGATAAAATATGCAATTGTATTTATTAATTTGACAACAGAGACTCTCTTTCTCCACAAATAGAGTGAATATCGGCGATGCTATTAACTATTATTTTGATACAAAATTGTTTATATTAAAATATACTTATTTTTCATGTATATTCTATTTATATTGAAGTGTTTATATTGAATTAGAATTCTTTTTCCTTTCATTTTAATTGATTTAATTATCTTTTAAGTAGGGGTATATTAGTCTTCGCAAAAAATGAAAGAAATTTTTTTGGACAACTCGTACTTTTATATGTATAAATATAAATAAAATAATAATAGATAGATAGATTTGTTAATGATGAGACTCCATGACCAAAATGTAGTGTATTTTCTCTAGTTTAATATATATCGTGTTTGATGTAATGACGATGTATTCACTGTCTAAAAAAGAGTTTGTAAGGTGGGCCAATTAGCCGAAATAAAATGAAATATTAGGAGATTAAAGCGTAAACGGAATAAAATGAAATGAAAATGTTAAAGTTGACATGAAAAAGATGGCAAGAAGCAATAAATTGAGGGAGCACAATTGGCCCACTAAATTCTCCTTCAAAATCTCAAATTGGTGACAATGACCCACCATGCATTTTCAAAGTGTCAAACAAGAATTGATGAGAGCTAGAGCATTGTCCCACATTGCTTCAAGGGAAGGGAAGGAATTCTTAAAAAAATCAAAAAGTTCATCCATGTATGTAACTTATCATCAACCCCTTTCCAGTTACTAGTATTTACTATTTATAGTTAGTATACCATCAAATTACTAAAGTATCATCAGCTATTGAGGTATATTTTACCCTATTTTTACATTCTCGGATCTTTAATTAATTTCTTGTTTTATTCTGAAAGTGATTTTCATTTAGGTTCTATATTTTCAAAAGCACGGTAGATGTGTAAAACTAATTTCAAAAGACCATTGAATCATTTAAAAATCAAAAGCCCAACATCTAGGTCAAACTAATTACCATAAATTAATAAGCATTTGAAATACAAAGAGCATGTTTGTTTGACATTTTCGAAAATAATTCGTGTTTGAAAAAAGCAAAACAAACATGTGTTTTACTTTCTGAAATAAATTTATCACTTCTCAATTTTTTCAAATTACTATCGCAAAAACCAAACAAACTACAATTTTCTTATATTAGAAAAAAAAACATATACAAACTCTACTTTAATGTGACATAAAGTAACCACCTCTTACCAAACTTATCTTGTAGGATTCGACATAAAGATTTACACATCTTACACCTACAACCTAATTCTTCTAAAGAGACATACACGTGCTTTATTTTTCAAACTACTCTCTCAAAATTCAAACAAACAACATTACGCAAATCAAGATTATTTCACAAACTTTCACTACTCTCTCAAACACCAAACAAACAATCACAAAAATACCACCACCAAAACGTGAAACACAATTTTAATAAAAGTTTATAACCACAACTTAGTTAATTTAAAAAGTCTTGGGTCCAAGTGCTCCCAGATGTCTAAGTATTTATCTAATTTTATATTAAAAAATTTAAATAAAGTTATTTTACTTATTAGTTTATAAGTAATCAGATAGATCTAAATGTAATTGTTGATGTAATTTTATTTATTACGCTAACAAGTTATAGCATACTACATAATAAATTACAATAAATCAGGAAATTAAGAACTAATAAAAAAGGAAAAGTTAAAAGAAACTTGATAGTACTACTAGTATATATACAACACACTAGCTCATGCCTCCAATCCTCACAATTAATTAATATAGTATAAAATAGTACTAGTAATTAATTAAGATGCTGCAGGCCAAATCTTGCCACGGCACCATTCTCCCCACAAAGCTTCCAATCTCCACCTCACCACCCAAACTACCGCCAACGTACAACCCTTCACAGCACACCACCGTCTCCCGCGCTATTTCCATCACAGCACCCACCACCACCACCACCACCACGGTACATGACACCATTGCAGCAGACGACACCGTTGCAGCTTTCTGGGACTACCAATTCCTCTTCGTGTCACAACGGGCCGAAACCGCCCAACCCGTCACCCTCCGCCTCGTTGATGGCGCGTTGCCTCACGACTTCCCCTCCGGCACTTACTACCTCACAGGACCAGGTCTCTTTTCCGATGATCATGGCTCTACCGTGCACCCTTTAGACGGCCACGGCTACTTGCGCTCATTCAATATCAATGGAGTTAAGGGAAAGGTTCGTACGTAGTATATATATATATATATCTTATATCATGTGAAATGTTTATTACGTAGAATTCCTAATAAATATACTTCTATTTAGTACGTACGAAATTCTTTATTATTATTTATTAAGTGGTATTGGAATATTATTAATTATCAAGTATATATTAATTTGAATTGAATTGGATACTTTTTTTGTTTCTTCCTTTATAAATTAAAGGTGGAGTTTATGGCCAAGTATATTGAGACGGAGGCGCAAGTGGAGGAGAGGGATTCCACCACTGGAGAGTGGCGGTTCACACACCGTGGGCCTTTCTCGGTCCTGAAAGGAGGGAAGATGGTTGGTAATACGAAGGTGATGAAGAATGTTGCGAATACGAGTGTTGTACGGTGGGGTGGGAGGTTGTTTTGTTTGTGGGAAGGTGGGGATCCATACGAGATTGATGCTCGAACGTTGAGTACTCTTGGAAAGTTTAACGTTGTCGATGATGATGATCGCCGAAATAAGATTATTCCGGCGGATGACGGCAGACGGTTCGGGCCTGAATTTTTGGACGTGGCTGCTGCAATTTTGAAGCCAATTTTATATGGTATGTGTAATATTTCTAAATTGTAATCTCGATTCATTCATTTATTTGTTACTTGTGGATATAATTATGATCAATATGCATGTAATTAAGTCTTTTGGCCTTAGGATTTTCTTTTTTTTTTTTAAATTTCATTTATTGAATTTAGGGATGTAATTAAACGTTTTGGATAGTATTGATGAGCACTAAGATTTTTAAACTAGTTTCAATTGATTCTTAACCCTAATTAAATTTGAATTTTCCAGGAGTTTTTAAGATGCCTCCAAAAAGATTGTTGTCTCATTATAAGATTGATGCACGAAGAAATAGACTCTTGATTATGTCATGCAACGCAGAAGATATGTTACTCCCTCGCAGTAATTTCACCTTTTACGGTACGATATAGTTTCAAATAAATTAGTACAAATTCGATTGAAGTAATTGATTATTTATCTAAACCTGTATTGGTTATATCTAGCCAAATATACACATATATAAGGTAAAAAAAATATAGTTATGTTATTGGCTATTCTTGTAAGTATCACTCAGTTGTAAGTATTTGTTTTTAATTAAGTCCGATCGATCGAGATTGGTTTTATATAAAATATCCTAATCTTATACAATTGTAACAACGATGTCATTTGGCTTTGTCCAAAATACATGAGACAAAAAATTGTAATTGATAACGAATATGCTTCCTAGGACAAGAAAAACTAATAGGACAAAGACCACTTAACCAACATAGTATTCTTGTCACGCACAATTGATCCAGCTTGTAAGTGGATCTTAATTTAGTAATTACTTCATTAAATAATTGCTCTTTTTTTTTTTTTTTAATAATTTCAGAATTCGACTCGAATTTTAAGTTGGTGCAAAGCCAAGAATTCAGCATTCCGGATCACCTTATGATCCATGATTGGGCCTTTACAGATTCTCATTACATATTGTTTGGAAATCGGATCAAGCTAGATATTGCAGGTATTTCTTGTGACCATTTAAATTCTAATTTCTTTGATTAGTAATTAATTTGATAATTATAATTTCAAAACATCTATGAAATGTCTATTTAATTTTTGTTCCTTATAAACAAAATGACAAAACCAATGTAGATATATGATTTCTTGACAAAGTATATGACAAGAGACCCAACATAATTTTTAGATGCTTGAAAATAAATAAATATGAACATTACGTAAAAAGTTACAATAAATATGTGCATAATTAAAATATCTTTAACTACGTCTAATATAAACTTAGTTACACGTTACGACTTATATGTGTGAATTCACGCTCATGAAGACGATATTGCACTTTGAATTGACTCCATCACATAATTATTTTTATTACTAATTAAATTAATATAAAAACACTAATACATTCAATTATGGATTCCAATTTCAGGATCTATGGCTGCAGTGTGTGGTTTATCTCCTATGATATCTGCATTATCAGTAAATCCAAGCAAACCTACTTCTCCAATCTATTTGCTTCCAAGATTTCCTAATTCTCAACCAAACAAGCGTAGGGATTGGAGAGTCCCAATTGAAGCTCCTTCACAAATGTGGGTACTTCATGTTGGAAATGGTTTCGAAGAAAGAGATATTAATGGAAATCTCGAGATTCAAATCCAAGCTAGTGGATGTTCATATCAATGGTTCAATTTCCAGAAAATGTTTGGTAACTACTAAAAACTCTCATCTTAATTAGATGTGGTTGAAAAATGTTTAGGTACAAATTAGGAACTGTATACCCATTTTGTAATGTTCAACATTATCGAAAAGTGCAAAACTGAGAATTGAGATCCATATGTGGGAACAAAACTGCAAAAGCCAAATTGCAATTTTATAAAGTGTGGGATCAAAAGTGAAAATCATTTTAAAAACTCGTGAAAATGAATTCATGAAGCACGGGACCAGAAGTCCCTTCCCGTTGGATTAGAAATACATACAAGTTTACCCAGTTCCTTAAAATAAATCCCTTCTGAGTTTTACTTTAAAAAATCTAAATCTTTTTTTATTTATTTTTCTTGTGATTTTCAGGATATGATTGGCAGAGTGGTAAATTAGACCCTGCCATGATGAATCTTAAAGATGGCGAAGAAAAACTACTGCCTCATCTAGTCAAGGTTTTCTCTTTGACCATCCCTCAACACTAAATATTTTTCAATTTGACAGTGGGTCATAAACCAAGAAAAAGTTCCAATTTCATTGAAATTAACTTCATCTAATATTGCAGGTAAATATAAGTTTGGATGCACAAGGAAATTGCCAGAAATGTAAAGTAAATGATCTTAGTCAATGGAACAAACCTTCAGATTTTCCTGTCATAAATCAAGAATTATCAGGCACAAAAAACACCTATGTATATTCAGCAACCTCATCGGGCTCACGACAAGCTTTACGACATTTTCCATTTGATACTGTCCTAAAACTGAACACCATTGATAAGTCCACAAACACTTGGTCTACAAGTAGGCGAAGATTCATCGGTGAGCCTATTTTCATTTCAAAAGACAAGAAAGATGAAGACGATGGCTATCTCCTCGTCGTTGAAGTAAGTTGTTAAATACAGTATATATTCTGTGAGGTTTTGCACTTTTGGTCCCATGCTTTAAAAAAATTGTACTCTTATCTATCATTCTATCATAAGTTGAACAAATAAAGAATTGAACCATTTTTGGTTTATTACAATCCCAAAACTTTTGACTTTGTTTCATGTCTGATATAGAATTTTGTGTAATTGATTTGCAGTATGCAGTGTCAACACAGAGGTGTTATCTTGTTGTTTTGGATTCAAAATTAATTGGGAAGAAGAATGCTTTAGTGGCAAGGTTTGAAGTACCTAGGCATTTGAATTTTCCTCTTGGATTTCATGGATTTTGGGCTCCAAATATTGACACTACTACTACTGTAAACAGCCAAGAATCAAGGCCCAAAGAAAAAGCTTATTTCAATTATGCAATAGGACAATATTGATCGATTAGGAGGCACATTACATTAAGTTTGTGGGGTTTAGTTCAAGTTTTCAATCTTTTGGAATACCTATATATGTTATTAGTATGCCGATCAATCGTAGCCATTGATGTAAATTGTAGTTATGGTTTTAATATAAATATTGGAAAAGAAGCTTAACAGGGAGAACTAGAACAAGTACTATGCTTATGTAAATCATACTTTTATAGAAAATGAATATAGATATGTGATTTGTTATTAATTTCACTACAAAGATATATGCATTACTATCATCTTATAAGATTGTTATGTCTAAATTCTATTTCTACATTTTCGTTAAAGTTTTGTAATTTTAGTATAAGGGTAAATTACTAATACCCCTCACATATTCATATTGAATATTATAAAAATCCTCCTTTAGTTTGTCACTATCTTACAATTAGCCCCTTATCGCTGAAAATATATAATATATGTGGCGGTATACGAGTTAGAGAAAGACTAGACAGGACTCTTGCTAATGACTTGTGGAGGGAGAAATTCCCGAATGCCTATGTCCAGCACTTACCCCAAATTCACTCTGATCACTGTCCTATTATTACGCACTGCTATGACACAATATTAGAGCCTGACGTCAAACCTTTTCGGTTCGAGCTCTTTTGGATCTCACATCCGGATTGTGGGAGAGTCATTGAGGAAATATGGAATGAAGCCCCCACATTACTTGAATCTTTGAAAAACCTATCGGAGACCATGAAATTGTGGAACAAATCGAATTTTGGGAATATCTTTATCAGGAAGAGAAAGTTATTGACCCGCATTGCTGGTGTTCAGAGAAGCTTAGCTACGGGGGAGAATCCCTTTCTACTTTGTTTAGAGAAAGATCTGATCACAGAGTTGAACACTGTACTCGCCCAAGAAGAATCTCTTTGGTTTCAGAAATCAAGAATTAAGTGGTTGAAATTCGGGGATCGAAATACAAAATTTTTCCATTTGTCAACTATTTGTCGACGAAGGCGGAATAAGATATCAGCTTTGAAGGTATCTGGTGAGTGGTGCTACAACGCCAATGCTATAAAAGATCATGTTTGGGACTTCTTTGGCAGTTTGTTTAATGATCCAAATCCAGTGCATGTTCCCACCTTCAGTGCAGCCCGTTTCAGCGGTGTTTGGTTGAGTCTCAGAAAGCAGTTTTGGAAGCTCCTATCTCCTTTGAGGAAGTAACCAGTGTAGTCAAACTCCTCAGCCCGTATAAAGCTCCGGGACCGGATGGCTGTCAACCTTTCTTCTTTCAGAATTATTGGACTATAGTGGGTGAGTCCACATACTTCTTGGTGAGGGACATATTTTTGCATGGTTATTTGCCGCAAGAGGTGGGAGATGCGTTTATTGTACTTATTCCAAAGACCGATACTCCTGTTTGTGTCAAGGACTTTCGCCCTATATCTCTTTGTAATACTAGTTATAAAGTTGTCACCAAATTGATAGCTCAGAGACTTAAGGCCTTTATGTCAGATTTGGTGAGCCCATTCCAAAGTAGCTTCATCCCGGGACGGGGTACACATGACAATATTCTTATCGTCCAAGAGGTTGTTCACTCTATGAGACGTTCTGGTGGTAGGAAGGGAGATATGATCCTTAAAATTGATTTGGAGAAGGCATATGATACTGTTAGATGGTCTTTCTTGGAACAAACGCTCGACTTTTTTCAGTTTCCCCAAGATATTGTGCATCTGATTATGGCTTGTGTACGGAGTTCGAAGCCCAGATTAATATGGAACGGGGAACCTTTAGAGGTTTTTTCTCCTCAACGCGACCTGAGGCAAGGTGATCCGCTATCTCCCTATCTATTTGTCTTATGTATGGAGAGGCTTGGTTATTTAATTGAGGAAGCTGTTTCTAGTAATTCTTGAACACCGGTTTGTAATTGTAGGGGAGGGCCTTCTATTTCCCACCTCTTCTTTGCTGATGACCTCTTGCTATTTGCGGGTGCGACAAGGAGCAATGCTTTATCTATCAGGCAAGTTCTTGATATCTTTAGTGATGAGTCTGGCCTACTGGTCAACTTGCAAAAATCTATAATTTTCTTCAATCCAAGGATACCTATTGGGGATAAGGAGCAGGTTATGAATTTGCTTCAATTTAGTTGCACGGACGATCTGGGGTAGTATTTAGGAGTTCCTATCATTCATGGTCGGACACGGATTTCTAATTTCAGCTATTTGGTGGAGAAAGTTCAGAGGAGATTATCTGCTTGGAAAGCCAAGCACCTGAGTTTAGCAGGACGGGCAACCCTAATCCAAGCAGTGACCTCAGCTATTCCGACTTACAATATGCAGACAACTTGGCTTCCAAGCTCGGTGTGCACACAACTAGATAAATTGAATCGGAGTTTTTTGTGGGCTACTGACTCAAACTGGAGGAAAGTGCACTTGGTTAAGTGGTCAAAAGTCTTGAGACCAAAATCAAACGGAGGATTAGGCTTGAGGGAAACTAGGAAGGCTAATATTGCTTTGCTCGCCAAAGTTGGTTGGCGCATTTTAAACAATCATGAAGCTTTTTGGAGTGAAGTCTATAAAAATAAATACTTGAAAGGGGGTGATTTGTTAGAGTATGGAATAAAGCCAATCGACTCTAGTATTTGGAAAGGGATTGTAAGAAGCATAAAGGCGGTGGAGAATAGTATCAGATGGAGAATTGGTAATGGGGAGCTTATTTCATTTTGGTTTGACCGCTAGCTAAAGGAAGGTGTTCTTTGTGACCTTATTGAGGGAGAGATTAGAAGCGACGAATTGATGTTGGGGATCTCTGATCTTATTAGTAATGGAACTTGGAATCTTGAGATAATTAGAACAAACATTCCGGACAACATCAGGACCAGTATTTTGTCAGTACCTGTTCCTTTTGGAAGAGATCGATTGGATTCGCGAGGATGGTATGGTTCGTCGAATGGTAAGTTCTCTTGCAAATCTGCTTACAATGCCCAAGAAACACAAAGTTCAGGGGAGAATGGGACATTTGCGTGGTTGTGGAAGTTGCGATGCCCTCACCGTTTAAAATTTTTTATGTGGTTAATTGAACATGGGAGCCTGTTGACGAATGCTCTTCGTTTTGATCGACACTTTGCTGACTCAGATCTCTGTTCTAGAGGTTGCTTGGCTAGAGAGGATATGTATCACTTGTTTTACGAGTGCCCTCTTGCTAGGAAAATCTGGGACAAAATAATTTCCCCTATGGACGTTTCGGCCCTGGCTTCTCTTGGAAGGGACAATTGGGTGAAGAAGGCCATTCGACTTAGTCTGAGTAACTTTGTTTTACCTAGAACCCAATGGTGTTGGGTGTTTTTAGCTGCTATTTGGAATATATGGAAGGCTAGGAACTTTCGAGTTTTTGAAGGGAGAGAAGAGGCTACTCAAGCTACTATTTTTAGGGTCAAGCAACTTGCACTCGACAGTCAGAGTTCGTATGCTCTTATCCGACAGAGAAGGGTTTCGGGGTACCAGGTTTGGTCTCGCCCCGACAAGGATTGGGTCAAGTTGAACACGGATGGGAGTTGGCTGGCGAGATCGAACTCCGCAGCAATAGGTGGTGTGGTAAGGAATGATGATGGTATGTGGGTTTTTGGTTTTTGCCGAAGTGTAGGTTCGTGTTCGATCGAGCAAGCAGAGCTTCTAGCCCATCGGGATGGTTTGAGCGCCGCGTGGGAGAAGAGATATGAGAATTTGGTGATAGAGATAGACTCTGAGGTTATTTATACCCTCTTGCAAAAGACTGACACCCGGGATCACCCACTGGATTTTATCTTAGAGGATTGCAGGATTCTGCTTGCTAAGCCGTGGATTGTGTCTCTCCGTCAGATTAGAAGGTCGGCTAATTCGGTGGCGGATGCTTTGGCCAAACTTGGCCACAATTCGGGAGAAAGTCTACTTTGGATGGAAGAACCACCTGATTCTATTCGGGACTTAGTTGAAAAAGATAGGCAGTGATTGCCCTTTTCAGATAAAAAAAAAAAAAGAATTTATTAGTTTTAAATAATGAGTCCACATTTGACATGAACTCAAATATTATTTAAATTGGTGATGACCTGATCTTGTAATTTAGTAAAACTTGACCAACACCTAATCTATTTGAAGTCTAACACTCATTAATAATTCATTATCGGACCGACTCAACCCTAATGAATGACATATCATTTCATCTATTTGATTGGGTAATACACTTGCCTATAATTTAAAAGAACAATTAATCAAAAAATACACATAACAATGCTTGTGTAATTGAGTAGTCATGACCAAATGTTATGTATATCATAGTTAATTTTGTAAGATGCAGTACATTAGAAGAAACACAATTATTAAATAAATGACAATTTTACTCGATAATTTGATTGAATACAAGTAATACTTATGTTTTATAACCAACCCGGTTTTATAAGCCCAACTTTTAAACCCCGACGCCTAAACCCTTTTCCTTTTCTTATTTCCAATCAAAGTTCAAACCCCTCGAACACTCTCTCCCCAAAATCCCAAATTTCAAAAACCAAAACCCCAATTTCCCCCACAATTATCCCTGCGGAACTCCGCCTCCTCCTCCATCGCCACCGCCACCATGGCAGGCACTGGGTTCTCATTCTCCAGTAACTCATCCCCCTCATTCGGGTTCTCTAACCCTAGCGCCACCTCCTCCGCCCCTTCTTTCGGTTTTGGTGCCTCTACGACGTCGTCCACCTCCTCCTCCCCTTCTTTCGGTTTCGGTGCCCCTACGACCCCCTCCGCCCCTTCTTTCGGTTTTGGTGCTTCTACAGCGTCGTCGGCCCCCTCCGCCCCTTCTTTCGGTTTTGGAGCTTCTACAACGTCGTCTGCCCCCTCATTCGGCGCTTCTTCTCCACTCTTTGCTTCCTCCTCTTCCACCACTAATTTATTCGGATCCTCTTCGGGTGCCGCCCCCGTTTCCAACCTCTTCGGCGGATCCGGGTCTGGTCCCACTCCTAACCTTTTCGGATCCTCTTCAGGTGCCACTCCTACTTCTAGCCTTTTCGGATCCTCTTCGTCGGGTTCGGGTCAAACCCCCAGCCTCTTCGGGGCTAACTCTTCAGCCGCTGCTCCTTCCTCACCGTCACCTTCGCCATCTCCGTTTGGCACCTCCACATTGTTTGGATCCCCCGCTCCTGGATCCGTAAACTTGTTCGGGTCAGGTGCTCAAACTCCCAGCCTGTCAGCGGCTCCTACTAGCAGCGGTACCACCACACCCTTATTCGGCCAGGGTTCAACCCCAGCAGCCAGTCTGTTTGGGTCATCTACGCCGCCTGCATCTACTGCCGCAACTAGTGCAGCGTTATTTGGGTCGAGTATAGCACCATCACCAGGCTTGTTCGGATTATCCCCTCCAGCAACAACTGTTACCCCCACTGCACCATCTTTCGGGTCTGGTTCGGCCTCAACCACTGGCCTATTTGGATCCTCCACACCCCCATCCTCAACTCCTAGCCCAACTCCGGGTCTTTTCGGGTCTTCCTCCTCATTGTTTGGGTCATCTTCAGCTGCTCCACCATTTGGTACATCAACGAGCTCTTCCACTGCAGCTCCAACTTTCGGGTCTACCTCATCTGCGTCTGCAGCACCCGGATTTGCATTCCCTGGTGCTACTTCAACCACTTCTGCTTCTTCCGCGCCAGGATTTTCGTTTCCCACATCTTCAACATCGCCAACACCATCATTTTCATTGTCTGCAGCTTCTTCTAGCTCTACTAGTACTACTACTACTACTTCCGGTTTTTCATTTAATAAGAGCACCACTAGTTCAGTTTCTTCTTCATCAGCATCATCCGGGTTCTCATTTGGAAATACAGGGCTCCAATCATCTGCAGCTTCAACATCATCTGTTTCCAAACCAGTTGCATTTGGCACCACCCCTTCTTCTCTGTTTTCAACCATTACAACAACTACGACTACCACTGCTTCAGCCCCGGCTGCTACAAGTGCGTTTTCTACTGCTTCTTCGGCTGGCAGCAGTGCTAGTACTAGTTTGACCGGATTGGCCTTCCCAGCATCTATTGGTGTGGGTTCTGCAGCATCTGCTGCATCAACGACAAGCACATCTGCTCCGTCTTCAGGATTCACTGGTTTTGGTACCCTTTCTACTCCTGCATCATCCTCTGGGAGCACCAGTTCTTTCTCTCTGTCTTTGAAATCATCCACGGCTGCAGCCTCATCAGCACCACAATCCCAATCAACTGCTGCTCTGCCTTCTCTGGGTATGGATTATAAATACTCGTATGCAATATCATATTTGTTGTCGAATATTGTTTTTTACCTGCTGCACTTTTTTTAACATTGGAGTGCAACAACTGCCTTGTGTAACCGATTAGTTGAAGAATAATCATAGTTAATGTGTAATTACCTACCTTTTTTTTGCTTTCTTTATGGAGTCTTTTCGGTTGAGCACACACTTGTTGAAGGGTTTCATGTACCTTATATCTTGCTGGTTTATGGTTGAAGTGAAAAATGATTAATACCTCAGCTCTGATTGTAACTAATGTAGTACCAATACTAGGATAAGTGTGAATTAGGATCCTTCAATGTACTTTTTAATTGCTTTGGATCTTTAGTATATGCAATTGGACATGTATCTGTTGAGGTACAGTTTCATGTGACTATTAATGGCTGGCCTTCCATGATTATGGTAAATGATAGCTCTGTATGAGTACATAGCAGAAACAATAAACGTAGTTGAGTGTAATTGGATTTAGTGATTTTTAATCTGAGTTTGGAGATCTTCATTTTCAGTTGATTGTGCTGTTAACAGTAAACTTCAGATGTGATGGTCAAATGGTTTCAACATCTGAGTGCCAAGTAACTTCATGTGGAATGAAACCCAATAATTTATTTAACCTGATGTGTGAAGTCACTATGTCTGGGATAGGTTGAAATTGACGGTGATAATCCTGACATGAGATTGGTGTTTGAGTTCGAGTTATTCAAGTAAACTGCGTAGCCCTTAAAACCAAGATTCCATGTATGGTAGACCTAATTGGCATCATTGACATGTAATTGATATTTGGAATATGCAACTTAATATTCTTATCGGTACAGTAGGAATATCAAGTGTTCTATTGCTTTTTGCTATGGGCAAATGTAAATTTAGCTTTTGCGATATTGATTTTTAACTTTGCTGTTTTATTGTGCATTCCAGCTGTGGCTTCAACAAATGCCTCAAATTCATCTACAACTTCTGCTGCTCAAATCTCGTCAGCCATTGTAGCTTCAAGTAGTGGGTATGCAGACCTCCTGGTGCCCCAAAATTTGTTTGCTTTTTGTTCAAAATTTTCGGAGCTTCTGTTAGACTATTTAAGATTTTTGAATCGGTGTCTGCAATGTGGCTGTAGTGTACTATTTTCTCCATGGTAAAATATTATGTAAATCATATAGTTCACAGAGAAATTAAACGCTCCTATGTGCCGTCCCTTGTATGCCTCGCTAAAGGAGAATCTTTCTTTATAATGGTGGACACAATATTGTGAACAAGATACTTGACTCACGCCACTCAGCTATATTTGAGAATATGATGTTTTAAATGACAAAGTATATCCGTTCTGGCTATGGGGTTGCGCACTCTCATTCCGGCTTATTTTTTCTTTAACTTGAGAGAGGGGGGGGGGGGGGGAGGAGCATAAGCAGCTTTTAGTTATATCTATTGGTATAAGATTAAAGCAACAGGATAAAAGTTTGCTAATAAGGATGACTAGCATGAACCTAGGTAGCTATAGCTGAATTGTTCGTTTTTTTCGTTTGAAAAACAAGAGTATGTATTTGCAACATCATGAAGCTTTATGCGCAAATAAAATTCAGAATGGCTTTTTTATATGTAAGTTCGGGGTTTGGAATATTAATTATCTGCTTGGGTTTTGCTTTTCCTGTAGGACCATTGCAACTACCACTACAGTAGTAGCCTCATCACCAAAGTTACCATCTGAAATCACCGGGAGAACAGTTGAGGAGGTAATTAGAGTTATTGGTCAAGTATCATGTAGGGCTGTGCATTTGGTTATACTGTACCAAACTGAACCGGTTTCGGTAAAACCGGGTGTTCGGTAATTTTGAAACTTGTATCAAATACCGAACCGGTTAAGTCGGTTCGGTAAAAAACCGAATGAACCGGTTCGATCGGTTACCAAAACACCGAAATTTTCGGATTAGTATATGTAGAGGCTGATAGAAATTTTTAAAAAGAAGAATTGTTGAAAAGATTAAAACAAATATGAAAAATGAATGGCAAATTCGTTCCCGATTTCCCGTCAAAGTCCTAATCCCCAATTCACAATTTTGAGAATCACCCGACAAAAGAATGGTTACTGCTCGCCGGACTCCGACTTGTGATGAAGAGCCCAAATTGCCGCCAGGAAATAGTGTGAAATTTCTCCGGCACTCTCTCACCAAGTATCCACACCTGTTGATGGGACGGTGAACGACCACTGTTGTAGGCAGATCTGTTTTTCTTTTCTTTTTTGTTATGAAGCCTATATTTGGTGGTTGGGCAGGAGACGATTAGGTTTTGACTGAGGAAAAATAATTTTTATGTTTCTTTTTATCTTGAAGCAGTATTTGGGCTGTGGACAGGACATGTCTTGATGGTCTTGTATAATCAGAAGCCATAAGCCCATAATTTATTAAATAATCTAAGAAAAATGACCGGTATTTGGTTCGGTTCGGTAAATGAAGTTAAATACCAAAACCGAACCAAGTTATAGTTAGGTAATGGCCATTGTACCAATTACTGAACTGAAAATTCGGTTCGGTATTCGGTACGTACCAACACTTTGGTTTCGGTACGATCCGATCGGTTTACTGGATTTTGCACAACCCTAGTATCATGTGGTTTGATTAGGATTAACAGTTTATTTATTCTCTATTTCACATCTTTAGTAAATCTACTATGTGTAAACACAGACACAATCGTCTCCTCAACCCTCACATGCTCTAGAAAAAGGGAAAATTGATTTGTATATAAATAAATAAAAAGAAAGTGGAAAAAGGAAGAGAAGTGGACCAAAAAATTGCTTTGACCTTGTTAATAACCTTCCCTTCTGACTTTTAGGAGTATTGATGTTTTTCTTATGTAATAAGACCATAAGTGCACGTTCGACGTCAGATTTAATTTAGTAGTCTCGGCTCCTGTTGTGATTCCCTTCATCCTGTTTGTGTTTTAGAATTCTATTTATAATTTTATTCAATGGTATTTTTTGTAGATCATCAAGGAATGGAATGCTGAACTACAGGAGCGTACTGGTAAATTTCGAAAACAAGCTAATGCAATAGCTGAGTGGGATCGTAGGATTTTGCAGAATCGTGATATTCTTCTCAGGCTTGAGGTAGTTTATCACTACCACAATAGATAACACGTCTTTGTTTTTACTGATGTGGTTACCTGCATAGATATAATAGTTTCTTCATTATATTTATATACAACAGCCTTCTTTTGTAGAGACTTAGTAGTATACCTGCACAAGTTTGTGGGATGCATAATTGCTACCATTTTCTATTGTATATGCAATCTAATTGTGGTATGGTAGTTTCTCTATTGTGAATATGCTGTCTCTTAACATTAGTTTAGGGCTAATTATTAATTTGATGTGGGATGAGAAGAATACACTTTTGTTGCTCAAGTGTAGCTTCAAAGAACCTGCTTTTATCCTAATTTCTTAATTTTTTTAATCATGTGATCATGTAAATTATTTACAGTCCAATAACTCAATTAGTGAATATAACTTAGCTCTATCCTCGAGTTGCACTAAAGCTTCTCTGATACATATAGTTGAGTTGATCCCCAGCAGAGGTGATATTATCATTAAGTTACTGCCTGGTATTAAGATTCAAGATTGTGATACAGATCATAGCTAGGACATCAATTCATGGTTTAGTTGTGTTGCATGTAAATTAGGAAATATCATAATTAGTTATGTTTCTCTTTTCAAACGCATTTAGTTTGGAATTGTTTTATACATAATTTGAATGGTAAGTCATTTTAATTCATTTACATTTGAGACCATGTAGAATCGATGAATACTTTATAATAGATTTTGAGACCACATGACTAAAATTCTGTTAGAGAAGTTCTGGAAATACTTTATATACCCCAAAAACTTATTGGCCTTCTGGAATACTACAAATAATAAATTTTCTGTATTACCAGGTCTAACTTTTAAGTGATATTCACGGTTCAATAAATTTTTTATTTCCAACTTTCACTCATCTAACCTGATAGCTTTGTTACATGGATTATCACCAACAGCCCTGCTTTTGTTGGGGCATAGTTTTGACACAATTATTTTCAGAATTAGAAGCCCGTCAAACATTGCCCCTTGTGAGGAGTAACTACTTCCACAATCACCGGTTTAGTGCCAACTTGAGTGTGTGACCAGTAATTTCTTCTATTTTGTGCTTTTTGTGCTAAATTTATAGTCATTTGAAGGTACTACACAAGCATCATACATAACAACATGGAGAATTTTGTCAATGTCTATGAGATTCATTGCCCTCTTTAATGTTATTATGTCTTGTCGGTCTAATATGATGTATTTTGGACTTTAACATCGTCTCAAATTCTATTTTTAATATTAGATTTAATAATTCATCTTATGAATTTTCAACATTACCCCCCACAATATATTATGAGCTATATTTCTGGTTGTATCTTTCTCCGAGTATGATTCATAAAATTTCATCAGAGTGAAGTTGCAAAAGTGGTTGAGACACAAGGTAGTCTGGAGCGGCAGCTGGAGTTAATAGAGACTCATCAAGATGAGGTATTTAAGCTTTTATCCTTCCGTGATAATGATTTGAGTTTTTGTGCCTTTTCACTTTATACTGTTTGAAACTCCTTGAGTTATTATAGTTAGTCCTTAGGTAGGGTGCACAAGTTTACTTTTGAGCTCAAGACAAAATCTTTCTGTAACAGTTTTGTGCTTTTGTTGTTCACGGGTAAAAGTATTGTAGAATTGTTTGCAGTAATTGCATATATTATTCATAAAGTTACTTTTTTGTGGGTTTAATAAACATTAGGATATATTTTATTGTTCACTTGATGATTAATTGTAAAGCTCGTGAGGATTTTGGATCTAACATAGAGTAATTGGCACCAACAGTTTGTTCATTGAAAATAGCATATGGAGTCATACTCCATGAAAGAGCTTAATCAAGTTTGTTCCTCTTATTGTTTATTTGGCTGTTAGGTTGACAAAGCCTTGCAAAGTATGGAGGACGAAGCTGAGAAAATATACAGAGAGGAGCGTGGAATTCTTCTTGATGATGAAGCTGCATCCACAAGAGATGCTATGTGAGCACATATTTGTTCTACAATGATATTATATATATATATATATCTTTACATATTGTTGCTTTTAACACTATTATGCATAGATGATGTAGTATGTCTTTGTTTTCTGACTTCAGGTACGAGCGGGCTGAATTAATCGAACACGAACTGGAGCAGATGTCTGAACATATCAAATCAATTATTATTACTCTTAATGCCAATCAAGTGCGTGCCTTAGTTTGAATCCCTTTTTCCTTTTATGCTTGAGAGTTTATAATTGTTACTTGTTTTCTCAAATCAGGGTGGAGAGCTTGAAGCAACTGATGGAATGACTCCGCTGGATGTTGTTGTTCGAATCTTAAACAATCAATTGAGTTCTCTGATGTGGATTGATGAAAAGGTTAGCATCTAAATTTTAATTTCTTCTTTACTTGTTTAAATGAAAATCAAGATAGTTGGCTTGAGTTTGATTGGTAAAACACTTTTGAGCTTAGTTGATTATCAACACATGTCAAACTCGACCAGAGGACTTTATTGCCCAAGAAAAACCACATTCTCAACTATTCTTCAAAATATTTTGAATTAGTTTATTTGCTGCTAATTTGTGCATTTTTATAGGCTGAGGAATTCTCTTCACGCATTCAGAAGCTTGCAACTACTCAAGGTTCTGCTGCTGGTCGTCAATTAATGGCCCCAAAGCTTTGGTTGACCTAAGTTGGTCAACAAGTTGTGCACAGATTTTTGAAATATTATTATTTAAAAAAAATATAACATGTATTACAATGGGGATAGAAACTATTTTTTTGTGACGGGTAAATCAGTCGCTGAAGCCTGAACTGCTTGATGATGGATTTGTTGTGGAAATGGTTTTATAGATAAAATTGTGTCGAGGAATGATTTCTCAAATGAAAATTTACATAAGTGGGAATACAAAAAACTAAACTTATTTTGCATTTATAATTTCTTATTTGTAGAAAATCTGCAAATCAAACAAAGGTTAAAGAATAAAAATGAGACAAACAAATTATTCAAAGAATTAATGAAAGTTTCATGTGCCTATATAGCTACACAGCTACACTGCAGTTTATATAGCAAAGAAATGAGACTGTTTTAACGGCATAAAACAATCTCTGAAACTCTGTAGAAGTAGTAGTATTAATTAATTATTATGTGTAATAGTATTTTAAGGGGAATGATTTTTATTATCTTATATGGGTTTATATTGAGATTGAGTATTTATCTTGCAATCATGCATATATAAATTTTTTTCTATTGGTTTAATAGCTTTTTACAAATTTGTGTTTGTTTCATTTGCGGAATATACTGCTAAATACTCTCTTCATTTGGTGGTGTATCATCCTTTCTTGATGAAATTATTACACCCGTTGCTATTGCTTTTACTTCGATTTAACAATATAATAATTAATGATGGAAATGAGTCAAAAAGACAACTCTGCCCTGAAATAATGTCTCGGTTTTCCGAAAATATTTTTGGTTGAAGAACAATAAAGTGTCTTTCAAAGGTGTATTTTGCCAAATTTCATTTCCAAGGATGTAATGTGCTAAAAAACCTGCATGTTGTCATATAAATGTGTCAAAGGAGACACGCTTCTTAGATCTATGATTGTTACAAATGTCATATTAATGCGGTTCACTCCATTTAATAAAAATTTCATTTATATATTTATGCATACTGAAATAAGTAAAAGAATATATTTATATATTCATATATAGTGAAATAGATTAAGTTAACTTTCATAAGTAATAAATTACATAACTTTTAGAAAAGAAAATTGTTTAGTAATTTAATACTCTTAATTATACATCATGCTCATTGTTTTATTATGTTATATAAAACATGTCTCGTTATAGATTAATTATCTTGTATTGTAATTGTATATAATACAAATCGTAGTTCGACATCTTACATTGTTCTTAGCAATTGTGGTGACTTAGCAAAATTCAAAATATGATGTGTTGGATACGCCTAAAGAAGAATCTAATATGTGTGTCCACCTTTTCTTTTTAATTAGATTTATCGACACAACACGTGGTATTGAGACTAAATGTCCCACATTGGTTGAAAATCATAGTTAAGTCCACTTTATAAGGTCTTGGGCAATTCTCACCTTATAAGCTAGCTTTTGAGGTTGAGTTAGGCCCAAACAATGTAAGTGGACTTAGCCCAATCAATGTGGTGAATTCTAATACACTGGAGTGTCAAATATGTATCACACGAGTATCCGAGGATTTTTTTATTAACGAAGTATCGAACACTACATTTTATAATTTTTTAAAGTATTTGTGCATCAATATTCCCCTCAAAATATTATTTGATTTGCACTCTGAAATAATTTAGGCTTATAATATTAATTTTCAAAATCTTGTCAACTTGATAATGAAATGGGTCCGGTGTTATTTTTAGAATCTAAAACATCGGAAAGACGTGGCACGTATAAATATTTATAGCGTCTCAAGATATGAAAGGCATGCGTTTACCAAAGATAGAAAAAGAACAAAGTCCTCTACTTTCCCATCTCTCTATTTCAGTTCTCATTTCCAATCTTCTTCAAATGATTCTTCCCCAATTTTAAGGTTCCTTTCTCTCTCAACCTCATCCTTATTATATAATGTTGTATGTATGTATGTATGTATATATTTGTTACATATATGTGTATGTATGATTTGATGAATGTGAATGTATGTTGATGTGAAGGAACATACATACAAGTAATTAATGATCGGAGATGGCGGATGGTGCATATGTAAAGTTGACCAAAGATCAGAAGTCGTTGCAAGACATTACCCCTGGTGAACTAAACCAACCCATTGACGTTCAAAGTGTATAATTTATTTCTTTTCCTAATTAATTATTTTGATTTGTAATACTTATTTCCTTCATCTCGGTAAGGAATGAGTGGAAGGTGCATTTTGTCTTTTTATATTATGGGGTGCAAGTCATCAAAGGGGTTAAAAATGCAATTTAGCATGTATTTTCTTATCATTCATGTATGTATGTAGGTAGGTATGTATGTGTGCCTCGATGAGTGATCACATGAACCGTTGCACAGATTACATAGCCCAATACAATCATGAGAATGTATTAATTATTCCATGCATGTAAGGAAAATGGATATCCCAAATTCTCATTTCTATATCGTATTGTGGAAGTAATTGAACTGATTGCACTACGTCATATGCAGCCGTTTGACGAAATAATATCTCCAATATTAAGCATTTGATTGTGAATTTGTGTGATATTTGATGTTTTATTGAAATATATGGTAAGTTCGATAAGTAATTTCAATGTTTGCAATCCAATCCATATAATATATGGTCATGAATTGTGGTAAAAGTTTGTTAAAGCACTAGTCAATGTTATCAGGTGAACGCTCGTAGATGCGAACAATGTGGACAAACTTTACCTCCATCCTACAGTCCACCAGCAGACGAGGATTGGACCACTGGAATTTTCGGTTGTGCTGAAGATAAAGATAGTTGTAAGCCTTCATGACCTTAATTTCACATTTTACTTATGATCCTAAAAATATATATAGATGATGATATATTTTAGTACCAAATTGCAAAATGATTATGATACCAATCTTTCAAGTGAACATTGTTTTCTTTTGCTTCTTCGTTGTCCATCAGTATATCCAACTTTCTTGTGAATGTAAATTGTAAACATACATAATACTTTAAGGGACTTGAAATGGAATATGTACATTGTTATATCATTTTTTGGTTTCTCAACGGTATTCAAGTCTTAGACCAGACTTAATCCCTTTCGAGGCATTAAGTGGGAACGTCTTTCAATAACGATTCGAACTTGGGTTCGCTACATTGTAGTGACTAGTCCCTTCCACCAAATTGTTGGTTATATATCAGTATATAGTTTTCATTTTCCATGGCAGAGATGACTAAGAATCATTGATGATCTCCTTGAATTTTTAGGCCTGACTGGACTATTTTGCCCCTGCGTACTATTTGGGCGCAATGTTTCTAGCATGAATGAAGAAATCTCTAGCCAAAGTGTGTGTATTAGTCATGCCGTGTGCATTGAAGGTGGCATTGCTCTTGCTACATTTACTGCAGCATTTAATGGTATTGATCCAGATACGGCTTGCCTTATCACCGAGGGCTTGTTGTTTGCTTGGTGGGTTTGTGGCATCTACACTGGCTTAGGTCGACAATCTTTGCAGAGAAAATACCATTTAAAGGTGATCATATTATTTGTTTCCCTTTTCACGAGTTTGAAAAAAATAATATAATGTACAAGTGGATTAATAATAATTTTTTCCATATTTATTTGTTTGTCGATAATTATGAAATACGGTTAATATATGTGCAGGATGCGCCTTGCGATGCATGCATGGTGCACTGTTGTCTCCATTGGTGTGCTATATGCCAGGAGCATAGAGAGATGAGAAATCATTTGTCTGAAGGCAGACCATCTGAAGTCACTGTGGTAAATCCCCCGACAATTCAAGAAATGAGCGCTTCCCACAAACAAGAGCCTTCTTATTCGTCTTCTCACGAAGGCACAGAGCATAACAACTTGCAGTTGCAGCCCGTGTGAAAGTATCAAAGCAGTTGGTTGCCGTTGTCATTCGTATACTTCAACTTGGAATGAATACTGAATACAAAAATTCAAGGATTGGAATTTATTTATACAGCTACCTACTGATGAATTAATTTTCAACTTACTTTTAGTATTTAGTGTTTTTTGCTAAAATTTAGCTCATTTGTCTATGATGTTTGTTCTATAAGTGGCAAATTTTGACTTTTAAACTTATTTATCTTTGCTACATATCTGTTGTACCCATATACTATAATTTTATATGGTTTATAAGATTTTGTTGATTTATTTATTTATTTTTATTTACTAAGGAATTTTATCCATCTCGAGGCTTGTCCTACACATTAAGTGAAAACCTTTCCCAACAAAAACTCAAACCTCTCCCCTTATTATTTCCCCCATTAAATCATCAAACTTTTTACTTTATTTTCAATTTAAACTTTCCACTAAAATTCAAATTTAACATAATATGACGTTTATCATCCTAGGAATTATAAACACCATACAAGCTTAAATATTACTCAATTGCAAATAGACAAGGACCAAAAATCATTATAAGAAAAATTAAATTAAAATAAGCATAGTGTTTCTTATTATGTAAAATACATTTCTTGTAATTTACTAGAAAATCTAAGAATAAAACCGTTTCGTTTTAAAGCCGAAATATTACCCATTTCTTCGAAACCCTGGACTTGGAATAACCCACTATAATTCTTCTTTCCATTTCTCATACCCACTCGAAGGGTTTTTGTTAAACCCTAAATTAAAACTGAAAAATGGCAGCCCGAACGGCCCGATCTTCTACGACGCGCCTACTTTACAGTTTCTGCACCACATCCTCACCCCAAACCGCCTTACTCACCGGAAACTTCCATCTCCGCCATTTCTCCGCCGGAAGCGCTGCCGCCGCACGGCTGAGGGAAGAGAAGGACGGTTGGTGGAAGGAATCTTTGCAGAAGCTCCGCAACATTGGGATTTCTGCTCATATTGATTCCGGTAAGACAACGCTGACGGAGCGCGTTTTGTATTATACGGGTCGGATCCACGAGATTCACGAGGTTCGAGGGAAGGATGGCGTTGGAGCTAAGATGGATTCTATGGATTTGGAGAGAGAGAAAGGAATTACCATACAGTCTGCTGCAACTTACTGTAGCTGGAAAGACTATCAGGTTCGCCATCAGTTTCAATAAAAAAGTTTACATCTTGCTCCTAGGTTTTACATAATTTGTTGACAGGTTTTAACGAAGTTAATAGATAGTATAAGAAGTTAAGTAGGAAAACTAGTTATGCTATAGCCGCACGTCTTCAGTGTAGCACGGCAATCAAAATTTTGAGTCCCCCTAAATCATACATCCCATGATCTCATCTCCATTTATGTAGAATTCAGATCTGATACTCCCTTAGAGCATCTCCAGCAGACAACATTAAAAAACAACATCTAATCACTCTTTAATGTCTGCTAGTGTTTTGATACCTGCATAAAAGTTTTTTACTCCAGCAATAAGCATAAAAAATGGAGCATCATTTTAAATTAATTTAAAATTTAATATATTTAAATTAGGTTAAATTCAAATTAAATTAAAGCTTACTTAAAATTAAGAAAATTAAATTAAAATTAAAAATATTAAATAATCGTACCTTGCGTTAAATTATTTAGATAAGATTTCTGACAATAATTTTATCTACATGTCAGTGTCTGATTCAATGTTGAGATATTTGATAAGGATTTTCATCCATACTTTTTGTTTTTATCAACGTGTCAACTTGTGATTCAGCGTTAGATATTTGATAAGGATAAGATTTTATATCAAGGTGTCAATTTATGATTTAACATTGAGATATATGATAAGGATTTTTATCGATAATATTTTTTTATCGAAAATTAATTTATCTGATTTTTTATTTTGCTCGTGATTATTTAACATGTGTATTTTAATTGAAATTTGTAGCTATTTTAATAGTTGAATTTTTTTGTACCATTGCAAAATTTGAAAATATAAGCCGTTGGGGAGAATTGGGAAGGACAAATAGGCGTTTTTAAATTTCCAGGCAAAAAATAATGCCCCTTGCCCGGGCATTACTTTTTGATGCCAAAAAGTGTTGGACTTATATTTAGGTCCAGTGATAGTGCCTCTGCTGGAGCAGATTTTGGCATCATTTTGACCTTTAAGGCACTATATTTGGCTTTGATTCCCATTGTTGGAGTTGCTCTTAGTCCTTTATTTTTGCTCCTTTTTACTTTTGGCCCAAAGTTTTATATAAGAGTTAAAAAAGTGGTTTTCTTTGATATTTTTACATTTATGCAGTCATAGTAGTGGTTGAGAATTGATAGTGTCAAATTATAGATTTATGTAGAGGTTGCCATTAATTTTTTTTTGCAATTTAGTCAAGGGGCTTGGTTTAAGACATCCCAAAACGGAAAAATGAGTAAGATTTTAGGGACAGAGGGAGTATTAAACATTATGAAACTTCTGTTCCCGACCTATGGTCAAAGTATGGCATTCTAGTGCTTCCTGTTTCTATTGACTTGTTTCTTTGCTTTTTTAGGTTAACATAATTGACACACCAGGTCACGTCGATTTCACTATCGAAGTCGAGAGAGCTTTACGTGTACTTGATGGTGCCATACTTGTTCTATGTAGTGTTGGTGGGGTGCAGAGTCAGTCAATTACTGTTGACAGGCAAATGAGAAGATATGAGGTTCCACGACTTGCTTTTATTAATAAGCTTGATCGAATGGGGGCCGATCCTTGGAAAGTTCTCAACCAGGTTTGTTAGACTTAGAACACTCATATGATTGTGTAGTGCAATTCAAAAGAGACAAATATTTTGGGATATTGTTTTTACTTGAATGAGATTGGCTTTAGTTCTCAAAATCTGAATCATAATAATTCAAGTTTTGCAGGAAAATAAATATCCTTGATTGCACTTTTAATTTTCTAAAGTGTGTAAAACAAAGTCGCTTCATAGTGATTTAAGGGGAAAAAAGATGATTAATAGAGGGCATGGTTGCTCTATAGATCTGATAATTCATATTTCCTAGCCATTATGCACATTAATAGAGTTACATGATGTTTATTTTGTTCGATGGTATCTCTATGATGAATTTCAAATATCACTTAACATCATGCTTCAAGATTTTCTTATCGTCTTCTATTAAAAGGCTGCAAGTAAACCTCAGCAGAGACCCTGGCAGTTTGGAATATATGGCAGCAATGAGCTAATTAGTTCTCTTTATACAGGCAAGGACCAAACTTCGACACCACAGTGCTGCTGTGCAGATGCCAATTGGTTTAGAGGATGACTTCAAAGGCCTTATTGACCTTGTCCATATGAAAGCTTATTACTTTCATGGTTCCAGCGGGTCTGTTTACTGGCTTATGGGTGATGCACAGAATAATTATCTGTTCTGCATCGTTTTTGTTTGTGCTGTTTTTTGTAGGAGAAAGTTGCATCATTTAATACTTATGTTGCTTCTTGCAGTGAGAAAGTTGTAGCTGAAGACATTCCTTCTAATCTTGGAGCAGAAGCTCAAGAAAAGCGTCGTGAATTGATTGAAGCCGTTTCAGAGGTTGATGATAAACTTGCTGAAGCATTTCTCAGCGATGAGCCTATATCAGCTTCCGAACTTGAGGTATTCAAAATGGCTTCATCTCATAGCCACTTGCCGCAGCATTTCTCCACATGCTTTCTCATGTTTATAACGTGTTCATATTATCGGCTAAAGAGAAATTTGATGATTCAACTTTAGTGTCAGGACAAAGGTGGTTTATGCATTCAGACTAAAGTGGCTAATGTTATCTTTGGTTCTCCTTGAAGTTCTTGATTTGCATTAATTTTTATTTTTTCAGACACAAATATCAGAATTTTTTTCCTCTTGCTGCTTGAACTCGTAGCCACTAATATTTTTTTCAGCCACAAATATCAGAATTCGCCGTTCAAAAGGCTAGCTTTAGGATATTATTTTATCTTGCCTGCTAATGTTGTATGGGATTGTTGCATTACTATTCTTTAGAGGCTAGCTTTAGAACACATACCTTCTTATTTTTGTCTAATTAGCTTTTCTTTTCACAGGAGGCAATTCGAAGAGCTACCATAGCACGGAGTTTTGTGCCCGTCTTCATGGGTAGTGCTTTTAAGAACAAGGTGGGGTCTCTCACATTAGACAGTTTTGGTTCATATAAGTTAGTTGGAGCTAATGTCATTTTCATTTTACACAACATCTTTACTATCTTTTAATCACATGGTGAAATATAAATGGTATGGAATAGAAAAGAGTAACCGTCTCAAATATGGAACACAACAATCAAACATCCATAGGATTTTTACACTTTAATGACTTCTATTCCTGGGCGGTGTAGTGGTTGGAGAATTTGAGTAAGAGGAAAAGTTATAGAGCTAAGAAATTTGAGAAAGCATGTTAACATTTTTTAAATTTTATTTCATGAATGAATATCTACTAGTTTAATTTTCTTTGGAAGTCCCAATTAAGAAAAGTTGCTCCAGCATGCCAGCTTAAAAATATTTGTATGCTTAAATGAGCTGGAATCTGTTTCAGGTATGACTTGGATTATTTTAATAAATCCAAATTATGTAGTCCATTTTCTATTCTTCCCTTTTTCTTCAAAGATGACTATCTAATTCTCTCTTATTGTCCTATTCTTGTTTAGACACATTTTTTCACTTTTGAAAAGTTTACAGTTTATATCTTGGGGAGTTTGTGGTTGCAGGGAATTCAACCACTTCTTGATGGTGTTCTTAGTTATTTGCCTTGTCCAACTGAAGTTAGTAACTCTGCTCTTGATCAAACCAAGAATGAGGAAAAGGTAGTCTTCATTGAATTTTTTTCTTTAAATGGTATAGGTAATTGATCTCATTGCTATCTCTTTTTGCTTTTAATTGTTATAGGTTACCTTAACTGGAAATCCGGCAGGTCCTTTTGTTGCCTTGGCATTCAAACTTGAAGAAGGGAGATTTGGTCAGTTAACTTATTTAAGGTATTCCAGATTCCAATTTACATTTTTTTTGGTTATATTATTTTTTAGGGGATACGACTTCATTCTAGTCACCAATGGTCATGTTGTTCCTTGACGTCTACTTTCTTGCAGAATTTATGAAGGTGTCGTCAAGAAGGGTGATTTTATAATTAATGTGAACACAGGCAAGAAGGTTAAGGTAAGCTGGCTGTGAAATTGATATCATTGCAATTGGTTATAGCAACCCACTGTCAAGATGAAGAAAGACAAGATAAAGACTGCATAATGTTGCTTGTTTTTTTCCAGGGGTGGGTGGGTGGGTGGGGAACTGATTGGTGCACTGATCAGTCTGGTGATATCTCTTTGTATTGCTTGCAATAATATACACTAATATCTTGAAGGTGGTGTTTAATTATATTCTATCCAAACGATTACATGTTATGTTCCAGTTTTGGACCATGTTGGTGTTAGGTTATATGTGAAATTGAAGCCTGCCTGTTTCTGAGTTGAGATTGAATCCACTTTAATTTGTTACAGGTTCCTCGCTTGGTTCGGATGCATTCAAATGAAATGGAGGTTAGTCATTTGCTCCTCCAAACGCACAGAGCGACCAAAATATAATTAATGAAGAATATAGATGCAGAGAAATGTTGGTATCAATAGTCAGGATATTTCTGAAAGCGTGATTTGATTGCTTGTTGTTTTAAATGCCAAAAACTCAATGCTTCTCAGAGAAATAACTGATGCTTTTGTTCATAGACTGTTTATTAATCATGATTTTATATCGTTCTTTCTACATATTCTCTGTTCGTAAAAAACATAAAATTGCGGGTTTTTTCCACTTTGCACCCCCAAAACATGGTAAATAGGCACTTTGCACCCCCAAAACTTAGATTTAGCACTTTGCACCCTCGAAATATGAAAAATTCATCACTTTGCACCCTCTCTTATTTTCAGGCAAAAATGACCATTGGAGTCAAGGGCAAAATAGGTAATTCAATTGTAGATTTTTGGCACTTTGCACCCCCGAAGCAGAATTAGCACTTAACACCCTCAAATTAAGAACAACTTAGCAACTTGCACCCCCGAAACAAAATAAATGGGCATTTTGCACCCCGAAACACAAAATTAACCCTTAACACCTAAGAAAAACTCAAACCCCTTGTTTTTTCCTGGGACAACCATGTTGTGATGTTCTTCTATATTGTGCTTACACTTAATTTTTATGGTTGTCCTAGGATTTGTCTCCAATATTTCCTCACAAGAGCTCCACAGTTTTGCATACTGCTCAATCTCTGTGTCATTGTTTAGTTTGGCAACCCCCATATTTGTTAATTTGAAGGGTTTGTAGTTTTCTTACTTTGGGGTTTTTAAGTGTTAATTTTGTGTTTCGGGGTGCAAAGTGCTCATTTATTGTGTTTCCGGGGTACAAATTGCTGAGTTGTTTTTAATTCGAGGGTGTTAAGTGCTAATTCTGTTTTGGGGGTGCGAAGTGCCAATTTCTCATGTTTTGGGGGTGCAAAGTGCCAAAGATCTACAATTGAATTACCTATTTTTCCCTCGACTCCAATGGTCATTTTTGCCTGAAAATAAGAGAGGGTGCAAAGTGCTGAATTTTTCATATTTCGAGGGTGCTAAGGGTCCAAAGTGCCTATTTCCCATGTTTGGATGTATTTTGGCCCGGTTTCATTTGGTTTGGGTGAAAAATATTTTGGTTAGACATTGTGAAGATTCTTTTGAAACTTGTGCAAAACAATTGAAACATGACTTGAATGTATTTTGGTTAGAATCTCTTAAATGTAAAATAATGTTGGGTTGTGGTTTGAATGTTGGAAGTTTTGGGGAGAAAAGTTATGTGATAGGTGTCAAATAATGTCTTTTGGAATTGAATTAATTGATTTGATTGAAAAATTATTATTTTAAGTTGAAACATTTGTTTCATGAGTTTGGGTTGGTGAAAATTGTTTCAAACATGGCCTTATTTTTTATAAACAAAATTCCTCCTCATTACATTTATCTTTTCTAACAGGATATTCAACAGGCTCATGCAGGACAAATAGTTGCTGTGTTTGGTGTAGATTGTGCTTCAGGTAGTTAGGCAAATGAGCAAATCATTTCTGTAGTTCTTCTGTTAGCCTATAGGCTGAGCCAAAAACTTAAATTCTTCTTTGGTAGTACTCTTTGCCTAGATTGTGTTATCTTCTAATCTCATGTCTTCCCTCACAAAGTATGTCTCTTCGTTTTGCATCTAGAAAGGGCTTGATTAGGTTTTTCTTGGAATGTGATTTTTGGGAATCAGTTTTTGAATAATCAATTTAGAAGTCATTCGACTTCACAAAACATTGTTTGGTTATCCCTTTGAAAATCCAGGTTTTGGACAGATGGTGGATTCAAATAGTTCAGAGAGACATACTTTCAGAATCTACTACATTTCTCTTATCCAACATTTATCTAAGAGATTTATCTTTCTTTTTCGCGTTTATATTTGTACTTGGTCTAACAAATTATATATTTCCTATATTACTGCTTTTAAGTTCTTATTTTTTTTATGTTTCTGTAATGTGTTTTTAGGGGATACATTTACAGATGGGTCAGTTAAATATACCATGACTTCTATGAGTGTCCCCGAGCCAGTTATGTCATTAGCTATTACACCGGTTTCTAAAGATTCTGGTGGAAATGTGAGTGTTTAAAGTTCTTTTCTGTGTTTGACAAAGTTCTGTCGTAATAATCCTTGGCCTTTTCATTTTTAAGACATTTTTCACTCTTACTCATTCAATTGACAGTTCTCGAAAGCTCTGAATCGATTTCAGAGAGAGGATCCGACTTTTCGTGTTGGTCTAGATACTGAGAGTGGCCAGGTGTGACTACCGTATTTTGTTTGCAATTTTTGTGTATTATACACTACTCCTACCGGGAGTAGTGAATGAATATAAAAGAATCGTTTCATTAAAATGGTTTCCTGAGCAGACAATTATATCTGGAATGGGAGAGCTTCATTTGGACATTTACGTTGAACGCATGCGGAGAGAGTATAAGGTCTTGCCATGTTCTTTTGATTGCAACGCATAATTTAGCATCTTACTACAAACATAGTATCATTTTTCATGTCAACTCAAAACTTTGTTTGGCTTTGTTAAGGTTGATGCATCTGTTGGGAAGCCTCGTGTCAACTTCAGAGAGACAATTACTCAGCGAGCTGAATTTGATTATTTGCATAAAAAGCAGAGTGGAGGACAGGGTCAGTATGGACGGGTTATTGGGTAAATCTACACTTTGCCTTCTGTTGGAAAGTTTAAACTTATTTTCCCTCCTTTTTCTCTAGTTATTAGATGCAACAGTGTATACCTTACCCTTCTTTCAGCTGAACGTTGTTTTGCGAAATCCAGCATTTCATTTTTGTACTTTGGAGACACCATGATTAGAGCACATACTTACAAAAGAAATATAATCTCATTTCTAGTCACACTGAATCCCCATTTGACTTGGGATTTCTCCTTAGATGCCATGAAGAATTATCCGATTTCATCCTGGACTTATTTTTGAATTATCTGTGTTCTACATTTCCCTGTTTGAAGACCAGATTGTCATCTTGAACTCTTAAGGGATTAGTCTCTCTGAGTTTCTTTCGCGAAGGACGTGTATTCTTCTTCCTATATTTGTGGCCAACTTTTTCAGTCTTAATTCTAGTTGATGGTGTTTAAATCATTGTTGTCATATTATATTCCTCATAGTGTAAAAAAGAGCGAATAAGATGGCAATTAAGTATTCTTTGTTGCCATAATTAACATGTTTTTCAAAGTAAAAGGAAAGTTTCTTACTGATGACATTAGTTTAACATATTGTTTTGGTTTCTTACAATTAGCACGATTTGTTATGGTGAGAATATGACTCTCTTATTTTATAGAAAGTCAAACGTGACATTTGTGACAGTTTTTCCTTAATAAATGAAATCATCAGTGTCCTAGCCTTTAACCGTAAATGAACACTGCTATCAGAGACGTGTTATTTTCCATATGGTTGAATTGTCATACTTCTGGTTTCATAAGCTCATAGGCTGATCAATGTCATTTCGAGTTCTGTTTGTCCCAGTACTTAAGAATCTTGGCTTTGTGTCTTAGAAAACGACTCGCTACCTGACTGTGCTTTCTCTTTCACTGTTTTATCAGTGAGTCTGCAAGGTTATGCTGAAACAGAGAATTGCAGCTTTATATGAAAAGAACACACACACACAATTTGGGAGACCGTGAGAATTCTTGGATTAGGTCCTGCTTTTAACCATCTTTAAACAAAATTAAATTAGTTGCCTTTTTGTCAGGTATATCGAACCACTTCCTCCAGGCTCAGCAACTAAGTTCGAATTCGAAAACAATCTTGTAGGGCAAGCTATACCTTCAAATTTTGTCCCAGCAATTGAAAAGGGTTTTAAAGAAGCAGCCAACTCGTAAGTCTTGAATATTCCTTGCACATTTCATTGACCAAAGTAGTGATTAATTCATTTTGAGAATTTTGTTTTACTATTGCAATTGATTCATACATATAAGCTTCTGTGAGAGATACAAGCATGATCTAAGAATTACTTGGATCTGGCAGATTAAGTTGACTGATAACAAGTCTGAAAATGACCAGTGAACCTCGTTCTTTCAGCTTCTTATGATTATGACAATTTCTTGTACTAATTACACATAACAAGCAAAACTGCAGGGTCATTTCAAAGATATTTCCTATCCAGCCAGCATAGCTTGACAAAAGTAGGTTATGAATCAGGAATTCCATTGGAGTCATGGACTTGAGAAATGGAAAGTCCATGACTCCATTGATCCTATTGCTTTGGGGAAATGGGAGAATTGTATTAAATATAGACATTTTTGGTTAAAATTTACATTCTTCAATTTGTGTGCACATACATGTAGTTCTTCGATGTGGCTTTTGGTTCTATCACTCTCGGTTTAAACATGGTTTTGTATGTTCAGGGGTTCCCTTATTGGCCATCCTGTTGAAAATATTCGTATTGTTTTGACTGATGGTGCAGCACACAATGTGGATTCTAGTGAGCTTGCTTTTAAGTTGGCCTCTATATATGCCTTCAGACAGGTATTTTTCATGCGCTTTCTCTTTACTTCAGTTTTGCTGTAAATGTAATTGGTTCTGTGCCTTGTATAAGAGTTCCTTAGAGATCTACAACAGTCTTCAACTTTATATGGTTTGAATAATTTCTTCTTCTTCTTTAAATAGGTCTATACGGCTGCAAAACCTGTTATATTGGAGCCTGTGATGATGGTGGAACTAAAATTTCCCACAGAATTTCAGGGCACAGTCACTGGTGATATTAACAAGTCAGTATTCCTAGCATTCTTTTTGTTGCTTTAAGCACAACCTATTTGAAAGACAAATTATGAGCAAGATGAGATATGGGATAATTATTATTTGTTATATGACAGGAGAAAAGGCATGATTGTTGGGAATGACCAGGAAGCAGATGATTGTGTAATTAGTGCACATGTAAGTAAAATATCTCGTGCTCGGGATACTGCTTGAGGATATTCAATAGTATTGAATATCCCAGTGTCATTCTAATGTTTTGATAATCAGATCCCCTTGTTTGGTTGTATTGTGAGTTTGTTTGAATTTGATTATCACGCTAAATGTTCCCTTTCATTTTCAGGAGTTCCTTTATTCCTATTAACCTCTACATGTTGTAGTCTATCGTATTAATGGGTGTAGTATGTGATGAAATTCACACTGAAGTTGGAATATTTTTCTTTGTTTGGGTTTAAAGGAAAATATAAAGCATCACAACTATAGATGATATTTGTTAGCTCTATTTTATGAATTTCAGTTATATAACAATGTTAGGACTTGGTACTTGTAGAAATGCTAATAGTTTCAATTACAAAATGAATGAATCGTTATGTTCTCTTTTCAGGTGCCTCTGAATAATATGTTTGGTTACTCGACTGCTCTTCGTTCAATGACACAGGTTAAATAATGAGTTGCTCTTAAACCACTGTACTTGAGTTCAATTAAAAGTGTTTTTGACATAATTTGTTTTTTTGCAGGGGAAAGGTGAATTCACAATGGAATACTTGGAGCATTCCCAAGTTTCTAATGATGTACAGACGCAACTGGTGAATGCTTACAACGCTACAAAGTCGACAGATTAGCAGTGGTGTTTTTGAAGCATGGGATGCGGTTTTATCTTCAGACAACTTATTTGTATCATTTATTAACATAGGGTCATAGCTCATATTTATTAAGGCAAAAATAGGGGTCCTTTAATTTTTGAAAAGCCTGGAATAAGACATTCTTTTAGTTATATTCATTCACATATGAATAATAATATATAATATATATTTAAGGACTAAGGTTCGATGATCGAACTTTTGAGAGCTTTGTATTATAGGCAGAAAAAAGACATAAAATTGAGTCATTTGGTACACATTACATAAGTTAACTTTATATCTGATAAATCTTCTTTATTTGTTTGGCCTCGAAAGTAATTTGTTAATGAGATCGATCTTTTTGTACATTTTACATAAATGAAGTTTTCAGTGTTTGGCTTATTCAGTTTTCGAATTGGCATTATTCATAATGTGAATTATGACACCAATTACAAGGTACAGAATTCCACTTCTAACTCGTAAATAACAAATAAATGAACACTTTCTGAATATTCAAATACTATTAAAATAGAATTGTGATCTTTAATGTATTAAATGTTTTCATACGTACAGAAAAGAAAGACTAAGAAACTTAGGGTGTATGTGGTTGGGTTTTGGCTTGATCTCGCGGGTTTCGCGAGAACGAATCAAAACCCTTTCAAATGAGTTTTCGTCAAATCCATAAAACCATCAAAATCCTATTCAGAAACTCAAACTCTTCAAACTTATAAAACATTGATTTGATACATACCACTTACTTTTTCCCTCAAATCTCACTAAAAAAGATATTGATTTGACATCTATCATCTACTTTTTCCCATAAACCCCAACACCCAAACCCAATCCAAGTGGGGTTTCAACTTATTCAAACCACAAAATCCAACAGTCAAAACCCATCCAAAACCATTTATTTAAACCGAGACCCGCGAAATCGAGCTAAAATCTAGGGGTGGGCACGGGGTGGGTTTGGGGCGGGGTTGGGGTTAGAGATATGGGTATAATAAATTTCGGGATTGACACATTTCATCCCAAACCCGCCCCGTAATAATTCGGGTACCCGGAAGCGGGTACCCGAAATATTACGGGACGGGACGGGACGGGACGGGACGAGACGGGACGGGACGGGATTACGGGTCCCATATTATTTTAACTCATTAGTTATTCACGCACTTAACAACATTAAATTACAATATATCATATAAAATTTTGTATGTATTAGACTAGTAGTAGTAGTAATTTAATTTGTAGAGCAAACAAAAATAAAAAAAATAATTATTGTATGCCGTGGCATAGGTGGGAAGAAGAAGAAGAAGTGGTAGAGTCGTGAGACTATGTGAGTTATTAGAACTAAGACAAACTTAATGAAAAAAGTATTAATAACTAGTGTACGATTAAAAAATGTATTATGGTAAAGTAATTTTTTTTTATTAGATGATATTAATTTAATTGATACATAAATAAAATGTATAATTATATAATAATAATAATAATAATAATAATAATAAATATATAGGCGGGTTCGGGTATTCGGGGTTGGAGAGGCTAATTCCAAACCCGTCCCGTATTTCCGTAAAAAAATACGGGTTTTCAAGTTCGGGTACCCAAACCCAAAAAATACTCGTCCCGTTCGGGTATTTTAAAAACGGGACGGGTCAAATTTGGGTTACCCGAACCCAACGCACACCCCTACTAAAATCCATCAAAATAGACCCTTAGAGTTGACGTGGCCCCAACCTTCAAACGGCGGGAAAGCTTAAACCCTTTGCCGCCAAATGTATTCACACGTGCGCGTATATGTATACACACTTGGAATATTCTTTTTTCCCCTAACGGAACAAGATTTAGGGTTTTCTATTTTCTCAGTTGTACAGAATGTCTTCAAATCCTGATAGCTTGTCTCAATTCGACATATCAGAACACGTAAGTTTATGCATCCCTCCAACATATGAAACTCAAACTTTAATTTGTATGAATATAATATTTTATTTTATTTTATTTTTTGTGGTGGTGCAGGAAAAGGATAAATTGGTAGGGGAAGTTATTCGCTACATACTATTCAAAACGGAGCAGAGTTCAGGATGCCCAGTAAAGAGGGAAGAATTGACTCAATTGATAACTGGTAAAAACTATAAGCAGAGAAATTTACCCGCTTTTGTGATTAATGAAGCAAAATCGAAACTTTCGTCCATTTTCGGGTACGAAATGCGAGAATTGCAGCGCACTCGCGCTATCCAATCACAACAGTGTAACTATTCCTTTTCTTTATTTTAATATTTTGAAATAATTGTTCTTTTATTCATGTATGTATATATTACCCAATTGCGGATCTGAAATGTTGTTAAATTTATGGCATTTGCTGTACAAATTTCATTAGTTTGAAATAATAGCTATTATTTTTACTTCTTTGGGTTTTGCATGTTTTATTGCTAAAGGTACCTAGGCTACCAAAACGATAAGGATGCCCTGTAATCTTGTTTGATCCATATAATTTATTATGTCTACTGCTTTGATTTCAATTACAAGCAAGTTAATTAACTTTCATCGCATAATAGACCTTGTTATTTTTCTGGTTTTATTGAGAGGAATAATTAATATTGGACCTTATTGTAATTTTCCTTATTTACTTAGTTGAGTTAATTGGAGTGTGGAAGGTGTTCTTGTAATCTTACTTATGGAATTCAGTCTTCTTTTCTTATTCATTGAATTACCATTCAATAGGTTTTCTTCAGTTTATTTTATACAGCCGTTGCTGATGCAGCAAAATCATATTTTTTTATGACATTGTTGTGAAATACTCATTAGTTTGAAACAATTGTATTATTGTATTTACTTCTTTGTTTTGTACATGTTTAGTGGCTAAAAGTACCTCGACAGACAATACTTTCTTTCTGCAATCTTGTTTGATTCATATTTATGTCATTGCTTTATGCCTGTATCGCATAGTAGACCTTGTTATTTCTCTTGTTCTTATTAGTTTATTTTATACAGCAGTTTCTGATGCATCAAAATCGTATATAATCGTAAGTCAGCTACCTCCTGATACCTACAGAAAATTTGTGGAGGATAAGAATTCTTCACACTTGACTGGTTTCACTTTCATTGTCATTGGTATTATTCATCTAGCAGGAGGCAAAGTTACAGAAGGTATACTTGCTTTTCTGATTTACAACTTTGGAAATTATAGAAAATTATATGTAGGATTTAGAACCATAGGCATGGTTGTTTATTTGTTATTTACATGTATCTTCACCTTTAACGTTATACAAATGTTATTTTTAATGCTCAAGAAAATCTTTGGCATCATCTGAAGCGGTTGGGGTTGCATGAAAACGATGAAAACCATCCAAATTTTGGGAACACTAAACAAACATTAGAAACACTCGTCCAACAAAGGTATATATTATTGTATTTTTTTTTTTTGGTTGCCTTTAATTTATTGAAATAATTATTTTATTTATCTGAACTTGTCATTATGTCTTTTACAGATACTTGCAGAAAGAAAAAGTTAATGGTCCTGAAGGCAACATTGTACACTTTGAGCTTGCTGAGAGAGCTTTAGATGGAGCAATCTATGACAGAATCAAGGAATTTGTAACTCAGGTGTAGTTTAAAAAATAAGCTCATACTTTTATAGGTGTCCATCAAGAGCAATAAAATCAAATTAACCCTTAATAATTAGTAGCTGGTAAATTATGCCTGGTCTTTGAAATGTTAATGTTATCGACCATCAATTCTTATGTTCTAATCCACCTGCATAACAATGGCAATTTCATGGCAGATTGTGCAAAAAGATGTAAACTCGTTTGAGGCTGAAGATTAAATTTCTTCCTTTGCTTGGAGTTGGTCTGTCCAAGTAAAATGGTGAGATGCTTTGTTTATATCAATGATTGCTATGTATCTGTTGACAAATGTAATGCTTTCTATGACTTTTGGAGCATTACATGTCTATTACTTTGGGAGAAGTTCATGTATAGAATCTATTTTGTGGTTTTGAGTAAAAAACTCTTGTTTCAATTTGATTAGTTAGAATTCCCCCTTCCCTCCTCTTGTTATGTTTTTAATGGCTATCCTATATGAGATCACCACATACGGAGGAAGAAGTCGAGATTCTCTTTAGACCAAAGAAGCTAGTGAGGTAAAATAGGGTGCATAGTACTTAATTTCCTCCTAGAATGAACTCAGCACCATATCATGTGTGAATGCTGCTTTGTGGGTAGGTCAGGCTCGAAAAGTATTGAGATACATCTTCCAACCTATAGGTGCTTGCTTGATTAGAATGACAAAATGTTAATTTACGAAGAAAGTAGTTACAGATCTTAAGGAAGTTTCTTCTTTAAAGTCGAGACGAGACGAGACGCACCATCCATCATTTTGTTTTGGCAGCCTAGGATATATATTATTATTTGAAAAAAGAGGAAGAGTAATCTTACATTACATTTTATGTGATATCAATTTTATAGGATAGGAGTGCATGCATATCTATATCTGGTAATGGGCTGAACCTGTCATGGATAATATAATAAGCTCAATCCGGCCCAACCATATTTTTGGGCTTGAACACTTTTAAAAATAAGTACGAGCTCAAAAATTGTTACTCCATTTAGAATGAAAAATAATTGTATATCTAAAAACGAAATATTTTTGGGTGTCGCAGTGGTCGACAAAACACAATAACATGTCGGCCGAACGGGTGCATAATATGTGCGTCAGTTATGAGTCAACATCCACCATTGTTACTTAGCTTCAATTGGCTTTTGGAGATACTATTATTATATATGATTGGTTCCAAAAAAAAGGTTAGATTAGATGAGGCTTATTACCCTTTATGTAATTAAGAAATTCTCCCACGCCTTAGTGATACAACTTATTATATAGCTAATAAAATAAAACTAGATTGTAACCTCATGTTTACTGGTTTACACAATAAAATAAAATAAAATGACTAGTTTGTCTTCCTTAATATATCATTAGAAAATTAACTAAAATTCCACATCATCAACTTTCTTGAAAAGAAAAAAAAGACGTGAACTCTCCTTAATATGGCCTTCAATATGCCTTGAATCTAATCTCGCCTTAATCTCCTAAGATCAACCAAACGGCAAAAAAAATGCAGCCATCTAACAAAAAATATTATAGTTCAGAAATATTAATTGATTTCTGGGTCAGTGTATTACTGTGTTATACTCCATGAGATCAGTTGCGGTTTCTAATGCAATTGATCTCTTGTAGTGCCATTTTAATTAGGGCTTCTTCTTTTTGATAAAAAATTCCTGTATATAAATATTGTTCTGGTGAAAGGGAATATCGAGTACCATCAATGTGGCAACATATTATATGATTGATGCGCCTAAAAAATGATTAAACTATTGGGAAACCAAATTTCGATGGTATAGTGAGGCGGAATCATCATTTTTGTATGAATTATTTTTTTTTTTTGAATTTTTATTTGTATTGCTACGATTCAATTTTTTTTTCTTCTAAAAAATCATACTTTATTGAACCGATAAATTGTTGGTTGAAAATTAATTATCATGAAACGATCTTTGAGATGGTGTAACTGTTTATGAAGACGAAAAGAAGAGCTTTGAGATAGTGTAATTGTAATGAAAATATACAACTTTGTGTGGTGTTTAGTACTACATGTGACAATAATTATTAGTGTGACACAAAGAAGGTACACAACATTTAGAGTATTTATATTATGTATTTAAATATTCTTGGATTAAACTAGCTCTACTTAACTCAATAATTATAAGTATATATATATATATATATCATAAGAAACCAGGCCTGGAAATTAATGAAGATGAGGGAAGTCATGCATGTGTATGTAAGAAAAAGTTATACATGTACTTGTTGCTTACAAGATGGAAAGAGAAAACTTGAAGTGTGTGACTGTTATTTGTGAATACAAGCAAAGCAATTTCCATGTGGGTGGTCTACTATAATTTATTATAGTTTGGCACCAAATTAAAAGGAAATTGGAAACTAATTAATCTTAGGACCCGTTTGTTTACTCGGGAATGACATATTATTTGGCAATCTAATTCCTTGAAATCAGATAATAATGTTTGGACAATTTTTTTGAAATTTGGGAAAAGAAATATATTCCAACAAATCAGGAATCTTGCCATGAAAATATGGGAATGTGAAACCCAATTTTTCTATGGTATTATGATTCCTTTCCTGAGGGATTTGATACTAAAAATAAAAAATACATTATTACCCATATATTATTTCTTAATTATGATAGTTTTATTCTTCTCCCTATATAATATTTCTCTCCCATTTTGTTTCTTGCGTTCTTTTCCTTCTTCAACTGCTTAAATCACATACTAAATTATCACGTTCATTTACCTACTGTTGAATCTACTGAAATAATATAGAATATTGTTTAAATGTGAATTGATTTGAAAATATGTATATAGTTTATATGTCAATTCACATGCACATTCATTCCAAATTGTACGCTTAATTTTGTTATTGCTTTTGAAAGTGTTAACTTATTTAATACTATTATCACACAACATTTTTTTTGATAGTTACATTCTTGGATTATTATGATATATATATAGCTGCAATTATACGACTCTCCTCTAACACTAATTTCTTTTATGTTCTTTAATTTTTACTATATATTAATTATATTATATGATATAATATATAAATTATTAATTGATATATTATATATATTTTTTTAGATCAATATATTTTTAATAATACTATATAATAAATGCTGCTTTAAATTGATTTTTATTTAATATATGAGTGGGAGTATTTTTGTGAACTTTTTAATTATGTAATCCATTTTTTGCTATTACCAAACATTTGAAAAGGAATTCAATTAATTTCCTTGGTACAATCCCAAGTGTGACCCAAACACTATAATGAAATCATATTTCTGGATATCAGGTTACTAGAAATCAAATACCCAAAATCAGATTCCATTCCAGTCAAACAAACGGGTCCTTAATGTGCCTACTTTCCTTCCTCTTTAAACTAGCTACACATGAGGGGACCGATCTTCTTGATGTACTACTCTGTCTCTGTGTGTGTTTGTTTTAACTTTTTTATATGGTTTCAATTTTTGCAATTAAAAGTTGTCAAACAACCTAAATTGAATGTTCAGTTAGTGCTGTTGTTGACCAAATAAATTTCGCCCGGCTCAATATTGATAATTGATATTATATATTATTGGAAATTTATTTATAATCTTTTTGGTTCTACTCCTACAATGATAAATTGGGGACTTTACTTTTCTATCATGAGTTTTACAAATGAAAAATTAATATTGAAATAAGAATCAAACTATACATAATTGGAGGGAAAATTGCATATTTAGTCCCATCTGTTTGGAGCATCAATATTTTTGCTCCCATATTTTATAATATTGTACTTTAAATTTAAATAATTGGGTTGTAATTTTTTTAAGTATTTTGCATTTTTGGTCACAAATTGTAAAATTATTTTACACATTTGACCCCATAGAAAAGTCTATGTCGATCACTAGATTCTGGTCCCAATAGGAGTGTTCCGATTTTGCACTTTTCGTCCCAAGATAAATGAAAAAAAGTGATGTGACAAAAATTTTATACAATAATACAAGTTAATTATAAAATTACTATAACGAGTTAATCGTAATGAGATATAATTTACATTTGCATGCTCTTGTACAGTGTTAATTTTGGTTTTTTCCTCTAAGACCATTTCCAGCCGAATCGGGGAGGCAAGCAACAGCCCTCCCTTCGGCTGGAGACGAATCTCCCCTCGGAGGGCAAGCAAGCATTCGGGGGGAGTTGCCTGCTTACGGGCCGGCTGGCAGGAGCGTCCAAGGGTTTTTTTTTTATTATTTTTGTTTTAAAAGTTAATTAATTTTAATTAAATATATAAAAACTTTTTAACACTTGTTAAGTATGATTTAATGTTTTCTTCAAAAAAAAAAAACTTAATCATAATTTTGAAAGATAAAATATTTTCTTCTTCATATTTATACTACTAGAAGACCACTCAAACACTAGTTTCAAATCAATGTGAGATAAAAACTTAACTCTCCTTATCCCACATTGGTTTGAAGATAGGTGTTGAGTGACTTTCAAGTAGTATAAATATGAAGGAGAAAACATTATATCTTTCAAAATTATGGTTAAGTTTATTTTTTTGAAGAAAACATTAAATCATAATTAGCAAGTGTTAAAAAGTTTTTATATATTTTTTACATATTTAAATTAATTAACTTTTAAAACAAAAATAATAAAAAAAAACCTTGAACAAAAAAATTTATGGTTATATAGTAATCGATGTCAATTTTTTTTTAAATTTATATATGTCTTAGTTTAAAAAAATATAGTATGAATATAAAAATATGACTTAATTTGAAGATCAATTAAACAAATTAACATATACGATTACTAAGAAACACCTAATTCGAAAATGGTCCGTGTGTTTCCCACAAGTGTTCGACTAAATCTTTTTTCAATTGGCTATTGACTTCTTTATTTCGAACATTTCCACGACGCATCATATATGATTCCAAGTCAATGTCGCCTGATCTTGTGGATAATTCTACGGTTGTAGTAGTTCTCTTTTTCGATTGATCATAAAATTTTGCATGATTCATACGAGATCTACGAGGATCGGTCTCATCATTATGTTGCTTTAATTATGTTTAATTGTTGGTGTTTCCCTTGAAAATTATGTTTTGTTTTAGTGTGTAATAGTTGTTTTTCTTTTCACTACAAGTGCATTAATAATAATTGTTATTATTTTCCATTAATTATGTTTACTTGTTTTTTATTTTTATGAATGCATTATTATTATTATTATTATTGTTGTTGTTGTTGTTGTTGTTGTTGTTGTTGTTATTATTAAGTGAGAGCGGGAAAGTTTGAAATTGAAATAAATATTTTGGATTGTTGGTTCGGTTGAAAATGACAGACTAGGTAAGGCAGGCAGATAGACAAGCGGACAAGCAGGCATGTATACATGAGTTGACTATTGTCTGCTTCGCCGGAGATGATCTAAGTGAAACATGAATTAGAAGATATATAAAAAGGAAAATGTATTGTTCCGTAGAGGAAAAGGGGAAAAAAAAGGGTATTTCTCCCGCACCGCATTAATTAATAACTTTCAATGAATCTGATCAAGGTGGCAGCTTTAGGTACCATGGGATTTTATCTTTAGTGAAAAAGAAGCCAAACGCATTAAATTCTCCTTACCTTAAGAGACTCAACAAATTAAAGCAAACGCAACACCCCACTCCTACCTTATATAATTATTAATTATATATATATATATATATATATATATATATTGGAGTAGCTATATTCAATTACTAATAATCTTAATTTGTCAACATATATGCATGCCACTATAACATCCAATCACAACTAGATACGTCTCAAGAAAACTTTAATAACGCCTAATATCACATGTACGTACGTGGACTATTTAATTATATGCTAGTTTGCTTGCACAAATTGATGACATCTTTCAAGTCAACTTGTTCAAATTTAAGATCCAAAGGGACGTTGGACAAAAACTAGTTTGGACTTTCTTAATTCACACTAATTAAACTCTCTACATTTTAAATATGACATTATTCTACTGATTAAACGTGATTTCTAGCTTGTTGATCACTTTCTTACAGGATACTTAAAATTGAGTCTTAAATCAAAGTGCTAGGCTATAATTTCAAATCCACATAATTTTACCTTCTTGTTATCTTAGTAATTAATGAGCAATTAATTATCTCATTCATAAGACATATATATCAAACGAATAAATCCATTTCTTTTTCATATATGTCATACTAATTAATTCGACATTAATGAATACTTCTGATGATAAATCCTTCTGAATGTTTCTTGTCAAACTTTAATTCCACACTAGTGAATAATTCTGATGGTAAATCATTCGTAAGTTTTTAATGGATGATCATAAAATACCAACATATTAAAGCTCTATGCCAAACCCTTCAGAATGGACTTTCTAATCAATAGGCGATAAAATATCAACATAATTTGGTAAGGTAAAAGATAGACTTTCATGTCTCATTTTAGTATCATATGATAAATCCACCATCCAAGACTCCAATCATGCATATAGCACTTTCCAATAGAATTACCTACAAAATATCATTAATTATAACAATATTTATCAACGGAAAATTAGATTTTCATAACTCCATTTATGTGCGAAGGCCTTCACATATTGAATATTTAACAGCTAAATATTGTCGCAACTCAAAAAAAAAAAAAAAAAGCTTTACCAAAATACTGCTGTATCCTTGTTCTCAAAACTATTTAGGTCTTGGACCGAACCTAATATTTTTGGAGGCATTCACTAGAGGATTTGTGGCAAAAATTCTCCAAAAGTACCCTTGGGCCTTAAGTCATATATAGTCACCATTGATTAACATAACTCCATTTCCATAAGTTAAAAAAAAAAAAAAAAAAAATTAACTGTTTAAATGTTAACTATATAGCGTATATGACATGGCCCCTTAGTTAAAACTCAGTTAATTAAAGGAAACAGAAGAAAACAACTCCCAAGTTCCAAATATATATCATTACCCATGAAGTTACATTTTTTTTATTCTATATACAAACACAATATATATATATATAGAGGGAATTGCATTTTTCATACCAAACTTTTACCTACTTTATACATTTGGTACCAAACCTTTGAAAAATACACATTTAATACCAAAATTGAAGGACTTTTTGCACATTTTTTTTCTCCGTCAATTTACAAGGCCAAATTTTATGTTATTTATATGGCTGGAAAGCTCTTGACGAGAGCTTTCTAATGGTATAAGTTTCAATTCATGAAACGCAAGAAATAATCCGCAGAAAATTAACAAAGTTTCGTGATATTAATCAAAATTAAATCATATGTCATAATCTACAAGGAATCATGACACAATAATTTCCAAATATGATATAGGGCACATAAGCATGCTATGGTAAAATTTTTGGAACATAATTTTAAACATACCAAAAAGCTCAAGCAAATGTGCAAAAAGTCCTTCAATTTTGGTATTAAATGTGTATTTTTCAAAGGTTTGGTACCAAATGTATAAAGTAGGTAAAAGTTTGGTATGAAAAATGCAATTCTCTCTATATATATATAATATGTTTTTGAAGTCCGATCCAACCATAATATAATCAGCACATTACATCCTTGAGAAGCTTGTACCTACGGGTGGTGGTCCTAGGAGAAGGGGATTTTCCAGTGGCTTTCTCCGCCGCAGTGCCGCCCTCTTCACGGTCGTGCTGCTTGATCTTGTCACCGGAATAGGCTGACCGTACTACATTTGCATGCGGCGCCGCCGTTTTACTATTAGTCCTTGAATTAGAGGCAAATGAATTGGCTTGCCTTGATGATATTGATGATGATGATGATAATGTTGAATTTCTTACCTCCGATTGGCACCAATCGCACACGTCGATTGGCTCTGCGTATTCGCTGTAGTAGTTACTGCAGTACCTATATATGGATATTAACAATTAGGTATATAATTAATTAATCAAAGAGAAAACAAAATTGATTGATTCTTCGAACCCCCGGCCCATCATATATAATATAATTTGTTTATAATCAAAAGAAGAAATTAAAGAGAAAGATGTGCAACAATATATATAATGTTGGGATTGATAAAATAAATGAACGTTAATTATCTAGAATTTATTATAGGCATCCACTACTACATATCACTATCACTAGGTACACGTGGTGCAGCAGACCAATATAATTGTCATAATTCGTTGTCTTTGACTCATGTTCTCCAAAACTTTAGGATTTCAAAACTGCTTTTAACAGTACTCTATGTACACATACAATTGTGTTTGATGGTCCACATGGGATGTACAACATATTTTCTCAATAAATTGACAAATAATTGATACACAAGGAAAGGTTAGGGTTTTCTCTTAAGAAAAAAAATCAAAATAATTAGATTTGTAAGAATAAAGTTAAAAACTAATTAAAAAGAAACATGAATCCTTAATTTGCATAAGTTTTGACTTGTAAAAATCAAAGTAATAAGGGATCAAAATCAAAATAATAATAAGACTTGAAAAGCACCATATGTGTTTTTGATTAATAATATTAAGGGAAAGGTTAATAAAAAAAAAAAATATGTCAAATATACTTACATTATGATATCAAATTGAGTCCGAGTCTGGACTGGATCGAAAAATTTCAAAAATATTATTTAAATCATGATGGGGGTGGGGGAGGTGCTTCAATTCGCTCTCAGTTGTAATAAAGCAAACCAAATTATCGAATCATACTATTAGGTAATGTCAAATGATATATATATATATATATATATCATGATCATCATCAATCAATATATAAAATTATAAATATGCATGTCGACAATATAATTAACATACATTTATGAATATGTATGTGGAGGTGGGGAAGGGGTGCATACGAGTGTTGGAAGCGGTTGCGGCACTTGGAACAGTGGAAGAGCTTGTCCGGAAATCCCACATCGCCACACATACAACACAGTACACACGGTCTGGATATGATCCACCATTAATTATATATATTCCTCCTATAAATTAAACAAAAATCTTTCTTCTTTCAGTTTGAACAAGATCGAAGAAATTAGGAGAAGGGAAGAAGAAGAAAGAAGAAAAATGTGCACACACACACACACACAGGGGAAGAAATTACACAAGTGATTCAAAGTCGGTGTGCTCATCACTTATGTCATCTACTAACATTATATGGAATAATTGCATTTTTTATCCATGAGATTCGATCTCAATTTATTTTGATCCTACAATTATAATTTTTTTTTTTTAATCTCAGTGCAGCATATATGAGGGATAAATAATGCAAAACAGAGACAATTGTATGAGAAAAAACATACTATGAAATAAATTAAGATTACCTATAGGGTTAAAAGTGCAAAATACTGTAGTATAAAAAAGTAGGACCTAAGTGTAACTTTATATATAACGTGTAGGACCACAAGTGAAAACTTTTCAATAACTTAGAATCAAAAGTGCAGTGACCAAAAGTTATACTTGCATATTTGCTCCAATAATTTATTTTTGACAACTATCTTTTCAACCTAATTATGTAATACAACTAAACTTTTAAAAATTATTGAAAATACCAGTACAATTTTCTCTCTCTCATTTATTAATTAACATTTAACAAGAGAGAAAATTCTTTGTAATTAACTTATTTTTGTACTTTAATATAAATAAAATACTTTCAAATAGATTTTTTGATTTAGTAATTAATTTAATAATGTATCACCATCTAAAAATAAGATGGACCATAGGTTTGCTTCTAGTCATTTTCAGTTAGAAATCTGTGAACCTTAATATGAATGTGAAAATGACAGTTTTGTCCCCTAGTTCAAGGATTTGCAGCATTTGCTTCATGTCCACCTCCGTTTATTTATTACAATTGCCCTTTAAGGAGAGAGAAGAAAATTCTCGAACTTTCACTCGATTGCAAGGGCGTGGGGTTCCAACTTAATTACAAATTTCACTGTTTTTAAAGAAAGGGGATTTAAGAAGTTGAAGTGTTCTTAAATATTGTAGATAGTATGACACACTCGAATATGAAACAAATTTGTATTTATTTTTTCATAACTTATTCAAATAAAATTTCATTTTAAGTTTAACATCCAAATTATCTTAATTTAGTAGGAATAATATTTGATTCAGATATAAAAAACTACGTACTATAATTTTAGTTCTTTTATTCAAAAAGCTGTTGCTACAATACAAGGTTTCATACAAATTTGTTTCATTGTTTGTACTGAAAAAGAGTAGAAGGTGTTGTGGACGCGCTATAATAAGGGAGTGGGCTTTCCATACCTGGGTCCGGGAGTGAAGTGATAAAAAGCTTAAAGTGATTAAAAGGAAAACCGGTCAACTTCGTACATTGTTAGTTGTCTGTGGCAGAGTTGGGATGTACTATTTGTCATTAAATGATTTTTGGTGGGGAACACAAGAATATTAACGAATCCCAAAGTACACTCTAGTTGTTCACTTAAACACCTTAAACAAAGGTCGGCAACACCATCATCATGATAAGATACTAGTAATAGGATTGATTGATGGATTGATTGATTGATTAAAATAATAATTAAAAAGCGCGCTCGAGGAATCATATATATATCTTCTTGCCAATTTGGGAAGAGTTTTTATTCGGTTTCGTGGATCTCAGTTTCAAAAAAATAATTTGATTGGTTTCTGTAAAACATTTGACATCTTATTTGGTTATGTTTTGGATGTTAAATTTTGTGGTTTTGAAAAAGTTGAAATCCCACTTGAATTGGATTTGGATATTGGGGTTTGAGAAAAAAATAGGTGGTAGGTATCAAATCAATGCCTTTTTTACAGAGTTTGTGGGGAAAAATAGGTGGCATGTGTCAAATCAATGTTTTATAGGTTTGAAGAGTTTGGATATGAGTTTTTGAATATGTTTGTGATGAGTTTCATGGATTTCGCCAAAATTCATTTGAAAGAGTTCTGGCTCAGTTTCGCAAGATCTGGTCAGAACCCAACTAACTAGGCCCTTAGATTTTTAAGGGAGGATTTTAATTGTAAACCTGGGGCTGGGGACCTTGTTGATCAGATCTAAACTTAAATAGATTTATAAGGGATAATTTTCGATCGAAGCTAGATAGGGTTTTCATCGCCATACTTAGGCCATCTCCAATAGATATTGTAAAACTTAAATTTTAAGAGTTTGGATAAATTTTACACAAAAATTGCTCTCCAAGAGCTATTGTATAATTTATGAATTGTTAAAAAATATGAGTTTGGATGGCCAAATACCCAAGGCCAAAAGCAAAATATATATGCAATTGTTTGCAAGAAAGTACAAAAGTTTTTGTACTTTCATACAAAACATTAAAATATTATGCCCATAAAACTCCGAAAATTAATATTTTTTAAAAAAAACTATTTTTTATTATGAAATTAAATCAAAAAACTAATATTATAAATATATCATTATTATTTATATAAAATACTTCCTCCATCCCATTAATCTTATCCCTTGGTACCGTTGACCAGTCAACTTGACTAAATTCAAAAGAAAATTAATAAATAATTTAATTAATATATTGAACTAATAATTGGTTAATATTATATGACACTATGTATAAATATTTAAAAGATTTAATACGCAAAAAAATGTGAATAACTTAACATGATAAATCACTTAAAAGATTGAAAAATTTGACTGGATAATGTAGCTAATTGAGTAAAAGTAATGGGATGGAGGGAGCAATAATTAAAAGTTATATGTTAAAATATAAACTAGCTGTTGGAGTGACGTGATGTGGTTGTTAAAAAGTAGTCTCTTAAAATATAAACTAGCTGTTGGAGTACAGAGTAAAAAGTGAAAGTGTATAACACTGTTCATTACTTATATTTTAGGATAAAAGGCTGAAATTTAAAAAAGCTGATAGAGATGGCCTTACTTACCTATCATGAGTAGAGCTGGTAAAATGGATTGCAACATGCGGGTCACAATTCTACAGTTTAATTTTAGTTGTGTGTTAATTGGAGTGGAACAAATTAATTAATTAAATGTTTAATTCAGTAATTCATAACCAATCGTTTATGACCTAAACAGACACCAATAGGTACTATTCTACATTCATTCAATTTGTCATCAGCCAACTCAAATTCATAAATAATTCATAACCCATTAATGTATATAGTTGTATATATTTATGTAAAGAACATAAAATTATTTGTATATTGGAATTTTGTTTATGAATATTATTTGTATATTGGTTTAACGTGAACTCATGATCTACGAGTGCAAAAAATAAATTTATGAATACCAAATTACCGCAGTATTATCTATATTATTTTTTTGATATACTTCCTCTATTATAGTACACATATATGTCTCTATATATTGTAACAATTCTTTTCTGATAATTAATGAATACTACTCCTGTTCTGTTAAAAGAAAATTGGATTTAATTTGAGTACGTTGCACTTGGACTAAAATCAACCAATCAGTAGCAGTTTCAGTGGGCTTGTGTTTCAACAATGACGGCCCAATCTGTAGAAGCTCAGCCCAAATTGTTAGCTGACCCTAAATACGACGTCGTAAGGTTTCAAAACCCTCCCAAGTACAACTCGCTGGGTTTCTCCATTCTTTCTTTCAAGCCCTGAAACTGAACTTTTTTTCCTGCTTTCAGCTCGTCATTTCCTTTTTTCTTCTTCTTCTTCTTGTTTTAGTAATTTAAAATGGCGATTTCATCACAAAGTCCTGATATTTCCGGCGAACGACACTCTGGACAAGATGTTCGCACTCAGAACGGTACAGTTTTTATTCTTCTTTATAAATTATAGATTGTGTTGGTATGTATCTATATGAATTGCATCTTACGGTGATATATAATAACTTCTGTATTGTTTCTGTAAATGCGCAGTGCTGGCGTGCCAAGCAGTAGCGAACATTGTCAAATCTTCGCTTGGTCCTGTTGGCCTTGACAAGGTAATTTTGTTCCTTTTGTTTCAATGTGGATATTATTTCATACTATAAATTTATGTCTATGTGGAACTGGAGTTGTTGTTTGACACGACGCCAGTTTTACTATGGGTAATGCGAGGATTGGATACGTAGAGTCCTCTTAGGGTATTATCGTGGACATGCTGTCTAATTTGCTCGACTCCATGCTAGTGATACTTTAGTTAATCCAATATTGGACCAAAATCGAAATGAACAAGAGGCACTCAGCTCATCTCATTTTCGATTTTTATGTGGGCTAATTTGTGATATTATGTAGGATGAGTAGTGAGCCTTGTGGGTGGAATTGTTTATGGATGACTTGAATCTTTTTTCAGATATAAACATGAATAGATATTCCTTTTTTATTGTCCCATGACCTTGAAATTGAATTGTGAGATTGAGCAGCAACTGAGGTGTTTTACACTACCATTGCTACTGAAAGAAACCACAGCCAGATTCTAAATTCTCTTTCTTCTAGCTTGACTTCTGGATATGCATATGTGCATGTGCGTAAGGTTGGGATGGTGAGATAATAAATTTTTATTTATTCTGCTGATCAACTCTGTGCAAGTTATGTGCCGCAATTTTACTTACTTCTAGGGAATGAAATAGTACTTGATGAATTTACTATCTTGTTAGATAAAATCATGGAGTAACTGATGAGCACGCTCTGTATGTTACTTAATGGGTTAGTGCTTAGAGTGTGCCTTGAAATCTAATTTGGTCCCCTTTACTCATCCTCGTGTTTTGGTTCTTTCCAGATGCTTGTAGATGATATTGGTGACGTGACAATTACTAATGATGGTGCCACGATACTTAAAATGCTTGAAGTTAAGCATCCAGCTGCCAAGGTAAACATATCGTTTTTCTCCGTCTATGTTTATACAATTTAAAACTTATATGTATTACCGTTGTCTTCTTATGACCCCAGGTTCTTGTTGAGTTGGCAGAACTACAGGACCGAGAGGTTGGAGACGGGACAACTTCTGTGGTCATCATAGCTGCAGAACTGCTCAAGGTAACACTTTGAACTGTGGGTGCATCAGAGGTCAATCCCATGGCCTCATTTTAGTGCGTTGAGTTTGGCACATTTTTTATCTTGTGCTTTCTTTCTAATTTGATCTACGTTTGTACAGAGAGCTAATGATTTAGTGAGAAATAAGATTCATCCAACCTCAATAATCAGTGGGTACAGAGTGCGTAACTTTAGGGCCATTTCTTTCTTTTTCATTTCTTAATCCATTCTGTTAAATGCTCATGTACATCAATATTTGGCTCACAGCTTGCAATGAGGGAAGCATGCAAATATGTTGATGAAAAACTTGCTGTAAAGGTAAATATTTATGCCATTCGATTTCAATAGAAATCCGAAATAGGTATCTTTTGGAGCTAAAATTTGTTCAAATATATATTTAGGTTGAAAAACTTGGTAAAGATTCTCTTGTAAACTGTGCCAAGACCTGCATGTCGTCAAAGCTGATTGGTGGTGATAGTGACTTCTTCGCGAATCTGGTAAGCTGTTGCTTGCAGTCACAACATTCTATCGTTGTATCTTTTCTGGAGTAGCATATTATTTGACATTTTTCTAGCAATTGCTAGCATTTCCTCTGATCTTCCATACCCAACTCAATGTTTCTCATTTTCTTCTAGTTTTTTTTTTTTTTTTTTTTTTTTTTGGGGGGGAGGTTGGGGTTGGGGTTTGGGTATCCACCAGGCACTGTTTTCCATCTTGCTGCTGAGCCAGTTTGTTTTGTTGATTATTTATTTATGTCTCAGTATTCACATTATGGTCTATTATCATAAGGATTAATATGTTGTATGACCTTTGTTAATTGAAATCTTAAATTTCAGATTTATAAGAAATTAGCTGCTCCATTATTTTGATTGCTTGTGATATTCTCTATGTCACATATTGCCTTTTTACCATCTATTGTCTATGGTATAGTCTATTTACATGATAGAGTTTGGTCATTTTCCTAAGTTGAGGTGACTGCATTCTATTTATGTTGAAGTTGTAACTCAAGCTTATTTCGATTTTAGGTTGCTGAAGCTGTACAAGCTGTAAAGATGAATAACGTTAGAGGCGAAGTTAAATATCCAATCAAGGTTGGTTTTATGTATTTGACATTGTTTGTTGACATTGCCATTCTTCAAGAGATAGGTTTCCAATTAGCCAATATTTATGGAATTCAAAAAATGGACAAAGACATCTTGTGTTTTTCAGTAAGTAAAATTCAGAGCTAAAGAGAGAGAAATATTTACAACATAGTTTGCCTTGACATCATTATTTATATTGTCATCTAGAAGAAGGGAGTCTAATAATCTTCATGGTGCTCAGGGAATCAATATTCTTAAAGCTCATGGGAAAAGTGCCAGAGATAGCTATCTACTCAAAGGATATGCTCTAAACACTGGGCGTGCCGCTCAAGGGATGCCATTGAAGGTTGCTCCTGCCAGGATTGCTTGCCTCGATTTTAATCTTCAGAAGACAAAAATGCAAATGGGTGTCCAAGTTTTAGTCACTGACCCTAGGGAGTTGGATAAGATACGTCAAAGGTGATTGGTTTATTCATTATAAACTTTCAGGTCACAGGAGAAGCCAGTTATCATATTGCCAGATTTTTTATAGCATCTATTTCATATGATTATACTTGATCTTCCTTGGTTAGTATGTGAAATGTATCAAGTCGAGCTTATATACTTTAGGCAGCTATATAAATAAATGCTTGGATCTTCTAGGATATATGATTCCTTGATCTTATCTGACTTTCTCGTCCTCTCTTATCCCTTATGCATGTAACGGGATGGTTCCAGAGGCTGCACTGCAATTTACCTATATCATACATGTTCCCCTGGCTTTTGCCATGTCTACAGTAACAATAAATGCAACTCTTGTCTTGCAGAGAAGCTGACATGACAAAAGAACGTATTGAGAAGATTCTTAAGGCAGGAGCAAATGTTGTTTTAACCACAAAAGGGATTGATGATATGGCACTTAAGGCAAGCATTTTGTTTTTGGCGAAGTTCATAGAGCCATGTTAACCTTTAAGTTTTTCTCTTGTTTGCTTAGATAGTGTTTTTCTAGGTAAGGCTTAATATTCATGACAATCATGTTACGTCTCCCATTTTGGCTATGGATAGTATTTTCATTATTTTTTTGTCTGATACATCATTCCTGTTTGGCTAACCAGCTACCCTAACTTGAAGGTGTTTGGAACAAATTGGCTTCATCTGTGGAAACTTTTAGGATTTAAAACTATAATATAAGAGAAAGTTTTGGATATGTTTCAAAAAATTAAATGTCCACCTCTTCATCTTGTTTCTGATAGTATTTTGTTTTCTGCATTCTATTGGTGGATGTTCTGTAAACTTCTTACTTGAATTTTTTCAGTATTTTGTGGAAGCTGGTGCTATAGCTGTAAGACGCGTCCGCAAGGAAGACCTGCGCCACGTTGCCAAGGCGACTGGTGCAACTGCGGTACTTTAACTTCTCATCTGCATCTGACATACTCTTATTAAAAAAGATCTCCTTTCTGAATCTTGCTTTTATGATTTTCAATGGTGAATGTTAAAATAGATGAATGATTGGCATAATGCTTAGATACAAATTCACGACCATGTTAGAAAAGGGATCTCGAGAAGATAACCAAGAAAGCATTGACAAACTTCTAATGAAGCATTAACGTGGTATCAATTGGTGTAAGAGATGAGATGACCTCTCTCTCAATCCTGTCCTTTTACTAAAGGCAATTAATCTGTTGGTGATCCGTATGATGAGGATACTTATAAATGGGTTTACGGTCATGGACCGACAAAGTATCTGGTCTCATGACTTGTTCTCTACTTAAATATTTGTGTGATGTTTTTTTCTTTTGACATATTTCTTTTGCATATTCCTTACTTTCCACCTGAAAGAAATATGATGTGAAGTTTTACTTGATTAAACATATTGATCTTTGTGTTCTATATCATGATTTAATATGGAAACCTAGATGTGCAGTGTATTTTTGCCCGACAGGAATGAAAAATTGAAGCAAAGGAACTTTTTTGCTTTTGGTCAATAGTTTCAGAGAGTAATGTGATCACAATATATGTGACACTTGGAAAGGATGAAATAATTTCATGGATATGTAAAATTTGTTGTATCTCTGGAGAGGAACGGTTGATTTCACCCCCAGTCATTGTTTGTGTACAGGTTTCGACATTTGCAGATATGGAAGGAGAAGAAACATTTGATTCTTCATTTCTAGGACATGCGGATGAAGTAGTGGAGGAACGTATTGCTGATGATGATGTTATTATGATTAAAGGGACCAAAACCTCAAGTGCGGTATGATTATTCAGTTTGTGATCTTAATATTATATGTTTTGGCTCATTAAATGTTTTGGGCCTTTTAGCTACTAGTAATTCTTGAGCTTGCTCCCCTTGTTTATGGTTGTATAGATCTTATTTGAAGCAATGCTACATCTTGAAGTATATACATGATTAAATTTATTATTTGCATAATGAATATATAAATTTCCCATGAACATGTGTGCTCTTCAGGTTTCGTTGATACTTAGAGGTGCCAACGACTTCATGCTCGATGAGATGGACAGGGCTTTGCATGATGCTCTATGTATTGTCAAAAGAACTCTGGAATTTAATACTGTGAGTCCCAATATTTCAAAGCTTCATTCCATTTAGAATAAACTTCTTACACTGCTTAAATGAAGGCCTCTATGCAAATTTCTTATATTTGCTCGCTATTTCTTGAAATTTCCGTATCATCTGTATTGCATGCGCTATTTGACAGGTTTTGATGCGATTGTATGTAATTATAGGTGGTTGCTGGTGGAGGTGCAGTTGAGGCTGCCCTATCTGTATATCTGGAGAATTTGGCTACAACTTTAGGATCCAGAGAGCAACTGGCTATTGCAGAGTTTGCTGAATCATTTTTAATTATACCAAAGGTCCTCCAACATGTGTCTGAAACATTTCATTGATATATATTTGTGTGTGTCTGTGTGTGTATATTCATTCTTGCTATCCTGACTGGCCATTCGTAACATCTCTATTCAGGTTCTTGCTGTTAATGCTGCTAAAGATGCAACCGAATTGGTTGCTAAACTACGAGCTTACCACCACACAGCACAAACTAAGGCAGACAAAAAGCACTTATCAAGGTACAAGTTCCATTTTTTTTAGCGTTACAATGTACATATTTTGTGTCTGACAAAAAAATGAAAAAGTTACTTTTGTGTTTATGTTTGATTCTTGGATATAGGTGTCAGTAGAACACCTAAATCAAACTGTTTTCCTTGTACAAAAAATACAACATTGTGCTATATTTTTGCTCTCTTCAAACATTACCTCTCCAAGTGAAAATCAATATCTTGTGTGTATGATTGCAGCATGGGTCTAGACCTGGTGAAGGGTACAGTTCGAAACAACTTGGAAGCAGGTGTAATTGAGCCTGCAATGAGCAAAGTAAAGATAATTCAGGTTAGAATTTGTGAATTGATATTTGTTTTATCTTTTAGTATTTGGTATATGCTAATTTGACTTCTTTTTTTCCTCTTTTTTTGTCAGTTTGCTACTGAAGCGGCTATTACTATTCTTCGAATTGATGATATGATCAAGCTTGTCAAAGACGAAGGTGGCGAGGAATAGGTTTGGTCGGGATTTATATTTATAACTGATTATAATTTGATGAAGAATTTTTTTTGTGTTCTCTTTATATTGGGGTTTATGTTATTTCTTTGTATTTGTACTTAGTATTCGGTTTGCACGAGCTAAAATTCCCCTCCCTAGGAAGAAAGTTTTGATTCTTGTGGAAGAACCAACGCATATTTCATCATTTGCACAGGGAATATTTAGTGTTTAAGTAAATTTTTTTCCCGAGAACGTTGAGCCAGTATTCTTTTTTATCTTTACGGTCTGAATTTTGTTTAAGTTCACCTCATTTGTATTTTTATTTATTCGAAAACTTTTGAAAAGGAAGTTGTTTCCAAATGGAAAGAAATAGAGCAAGAGGAATGGATATTTAAGAAAATAGTAAAAATAAAATCGGAGTTGGATCAAATTTTGTATAGCATGAATTAAAATCTCAATACATGTTCATAAAAAATGGAGACATTTTTATTTTTAGTTTCTTTAATTTATAATTTTTACTTCAATATGAAATCTAAACCCCAAACAATTCATATAAAGAAAAAGAACAATTTAAATTAGTAGTAATACATGTCTCAAAAAATAACAAATTATTTAAAAGTTATTTGGTTTTTTAATGCTTAGGATTGTTTATGAGTTTATCGACTTTTAATCCATTACTAATGTGAACCAATATTGAATCCAATTGAATACGAGTAGAGTTCAATTTGCTTGATTTTAACATTAGTTTTTATATCTTTTTAAGCTTATGGACTCGAGTTTTTCAAACAAACTAAAAAAAAAATTCCAAGTTTTATTCAAATAAACCCAAAAATAATGTCATCTTACTCTTGCTCATCGGATTCCAGGTCCTGGATACGACCCTGCTTGGTATTCGAAATCGCGGGGAGGGATTTCTCTAGAATCACTTCGGACTAGTCTTATGTGTTGTGTTTTCCAGGTCATTTCAAACTTTAGGCAATATCAAATTCGGAACGTTACGTGATTAATAACGAACACCGTGATTCAATTACATCAAATTATTTTATCCAAAAAAAATTCAAGAACCACTAGTTTTTTTAATAAACTCAAAGCTACTAACCCAGAAAATGAAAATACAATTTTTTATTCAGCCATTTCGATATTGAAATATCAAATGAAATAACTGGATTGGTTGCATGTACAATTAGATCAAAACAAATTAGGGAAATGGAAGGATAGATATGTAATTATTGTGAAGTAAATTAGGGGATCCAACTGTGTTATACCATATTTGGGTAATTACAGTATACCACCACTCAAAAAATTACAGTACTTCGTATACAGGCCAAAAGAAAAACTCCAATAAAAGTCGAACCGGAAGTGAAGCTCTGAAAATATGTCCGAAGTCGCCGGCGGGGAATCGTTTGAGGGTGAAAATACTAACAGATTTGTGGCGGCAGAGAATAATCGGAAGTCTTCAGGAGTGATGGAGGAGAACATTCCATGGGTGGATTATGCGGTTCAACAAGCACAGATTGCACAGAAGACCGTCGAAATCACCGTAGAGAATGCAATTGAAGCCACCAGATCTCGTCTTGATCGAATTCTCACCACCTCATCGGCTCATTTCAACCAAACCATTGTAATAATCTCAATTTCCTGTATTTACTGCAGTACTTTAATTTGCGCAAATACAAATTATGAAAGTTTTTTTCAATGAAGAAGGTAAATGCTGCGAAATTGTTATCGTTTAATTGATAATTTTTTTTGAAGCAATAGTATATCAATTGACGTGTTATATATCATGGTTTTAATGTTGTATTTGGTCCTGATGCGATATTTTATATACTTATGTGTTAATACCATCATTTTCATGGAAGCAATTAGTAAATTCCATTGTTCTATATCTGACATGTTTGCGTGTATGATTATTGGTTATGTTAGCATGGTTATGATAGCGTAACAGCGGACTACTTTACTTTATTGAGGAGAGCTTTTAGTAATAAAATCCTACAGATAAATATTGGAGCTTATATTAGAGAACTAGACATCTCTTGGGATAGTCCTAAAGATTTTATCTTATCAATATCTTAACTGACTGAAAAAGAATAAGTGAACTTGGAAGTTGTATGTTTATGTAAACTGAACTCATCTTTATGTTGGGTACCTCTCCAAATTCCTACACATCAATATCTTGTTCACCGAGAAGGTTGAATGAACTGCACTGTGTAAAAACCATGTGGGTAGATAGCAGTGACATTTAGTTTCTGATTTGTACCTAGAACGTGTCTCGCAATTTTTGAAAGTATAAGCTGAGGTTTCAGTGTTATTATTGGCTTTAGGTATTTAGGCTTTTTGGAGCACTATGTACCCTTAAACATACTGCAGGCATGTTAGTATGTGAACAGTCAGGCTGGTGATGCATATGCACCCTCACCTATTGAGTGAAGGATTCTACATTTGCTATCAAATTGTCGAGAAAGTGTAAAAGATTATGTATACAGTTATCAACTTCATCACATATTTTTTACTGGTCCAGTATGGTTTGTGAGTATGCTCTGATTCACGAGAACCTTGTTCCAGGATTCTTTGCAGGACATTAAGTCTGATTATAGCTCCTACGAGGATATTGCTTTCGGAAAGATTAAAGGTCTGTTTGAAGTGAATGATTTATGCAACACCAATACATGCATGTAAATTACTATTTAACATATCTCTTTGAACATTTTTTTTCTTTTTTGCAGAGGGCATTCTTCTTGCTTCTTCACACCCGTTGATTACAGCAGGAACTGTTATTGGTGTAGGATTTCTGGGTCTAAAAAGTATGATCCATACATGCTTTACTTGATATCGTCTATTGACAAGTGTTGCTTGTGATAATTCAACTGGTCTTAGACTCTTAGATATTTGAATGGTATTTATTAAAAAAATTATTTGCAGGAACCAGACAATTTTTGCACTACAACTCAATGCGCCTCTTTCTTAGTGAAGAGGTAATAGAGCAAATGGTTTATCGGCATCTATTCATTTAATTTATAATAACTGCTATATAGTTCACTACTATAATACTTGGCATGACGGATACCATAATGGACTGAGATTCAGCTCTTGTATACAAATGCAGATTAAAACTACTCATTAGCAATGTAACATGAGCTTTGATTGAATTAGCATCTTTCTCTATCAACTTTGGAGGAAAATCCACCAGCATATTAAGATTCTCGATAATTGAAATTTCTGTTTTAAGTATGAAACATGTTTCTTGACATAGGCACTGATTTCTAGAGCTGATGCAAAAGTCAAGGAATTGAGGCAATCTATCGATCTTCTGAAGGCTGAAAGCAATAAATTGGAGGTAATTTCTTTACACACCACTTTATTTGCTTGATGTTATATGCTGTCATGTTACATTCTTCAATCCTTCATATTGTGTATCAAGACAAGTTTACGCCTCTCTTCCCCTCACCTATCCATTTACCACACTCAGAATGGAGAAGGAATTAAAATAATAATTAGTGAAGGAAAATAGTAAGAGGAAATATTGTGTTTGTAAGTGGAAACTTAGGGTTTATGAGGGTTTTTGTTGATTGAGATAGTGAAATTGTGGTCTGGAGAGATTGTTTACTTGTTTTGCCCCTTCACCTCTGCACCTCCCTCTTCCTCGAGAGATTATTTAGTGCAACCGTTGATGACGTGGTGCAGCCCACCACTGCACTTGTGACATGTGGAGTGATAATCCACATAACCCCATGTTTTGGGCCATGTTCCAAAAAAATAGGATTTTGAAAAATGTGTTCACATTGCCAGAACACGGGGTGATGTGGATTATCACTCCACATGTCACAAGTGCATTGGTGGGCTGCACCACATGTACTTGATGACGTGGTGCAGCGGTTGCACTACATAATTTCTCCTCTTCCTCATGTAGATGGATCATACATCTCTTTCACCTTTTCTGTTGCGATGCGCTGAAAGTATTTCTTTGATTCTAAATTTCATGTAGGAGAATTTTTTTCTTCTTCTATAAGGTCACAGGCTCATGAGATGGTCTAGGCTTTTCTTAAATGCTTATTACATGAAGAACCTGATTATGAGTACCTTCATTTAATAAATCTAAACTTGTACCTAGGGGGCACTGTTATTTCCATGAGTAAGCAGCTGTAAAAGGAGGATTGCAGTGGAAAGTCAATGCTTTTAAATTTTGAGGAAAAGAAGGGAGTTTAAGATGTCATTTGATTACATGGAAGAGGGGAAAAATCATTGTAAAGGTGTATTTCTGGACCCTTGTTTCAAGTGAATGAGCATAAAGATCTAGAATCTGCATTTTTCGCATCAAGCGTTTAGCCCAGTTAAACTCCTTTATAAGTTTAGACATTATAGAAGAGAATCATAATAAAAGTGATAACAGTGATTTAAGAATGACGATTGGATACACCTCTCTCTTTCAAGGAAAGAAAAATAAATTGTTTTTAGCTTGCTGTATAAAATAAATGTAAAAATATGCTTGTGCATTAACTTTATCCGTATTTTAGACTTGTAGGATTGAAGTGTAAGTTATTTTTTTAAATGTTGAACTTCAGTGTAACCTGTGCTTCGTGTAAAGCTAAAGGCTGATGTAGAATGTAATATGATTTATATAACTAAAGGATAGAGTAGCCTAAAAAAAGAGGTAGTCACACCATACACATTTTAATGCAGAAAGAACCGGAGTTAAGCATAATCTGATTTTCCTCTATTGCATTTATTTTTTTGTTAACGAATGGTCTTATAAAAAGGGGGACTTGTGGAATTTTTGTTCAGTTCCATGATAAGACAAAATCTTGTCCCTAATGTTACTGGCGTTCTATTTATTTCTCTATAAGTTTAGTTTGTCACTTCTCCTAGAATTTTTTTGGCGAGGATTCAAGGTAAATAATATGATTGTATTTATATTGAATTTCGTTCACTAACAGAAACCTTCTGCCAATCAATGTGTTTTAAAACAAGCAATTTGTCTCCTTTTATATAGATGCGGTAGGAATAATCATTTGAAACTTTTGAGTGGCACCTATGCACTATTCTTTTATTGCAAGCAGTTTTTTTTTTTTTTAATCATTGGTTTCCATGTCTGATTTGCTTATGTCATCAGAAAAGAGCGCTGCAAGCTGAAGACGACTTGGTGCGAGGGAGGACCAAACTCAGGTTTGTGTTTGGTGTAGTTCTTTTGAACTTCTTATATTTTGTATTTTACTATTGTTAGAGTTAGAGTTAGAGTTATAGCGTGTTAAGAGTATTAGGATAACGTTTAAGGGTATTTTGGTATTTGTGGAGTCTTATCTCTTTGTATAAATACCTCTTCCAGGGTTCATCATTAACAACTTTACACTTTCTCCCCACATCTTTTCTCTTATAACAGCTATCTTTGTGATTTCAAGCTCAATTTATCTCGCATGCAGGCAAACAGGAAAACAAATACAAAGTGTTATTAACTCTGCTTATAAGATAGAAAGACAAGCTGCAGGTATGTATAGGATCCCTCCCTCCATTAATGTGTGTGTGTGTACAATTTCGCATATTTAATTGCTCTGCTTGCTTTTTGAATTGGTTTATCTGTATTTGTAAGGATCCTCGATATCGAGCTACCAAAACCTTTCATCTTTATTTCTGAATGATGAATTGATGATAACTGTGATAGTATTGCTAACTGAATTTTATATTGTTTCAGGCTTGAAGGACGTTCTTAAAGAGCTTCCCAGTAGAGAAGCATCGCGATTTCGAACACAAGTAAGTCCTTTGCACCTTTCATGTGAGGTGAAGAGCTTTTCTTCCCCGATGCTGAATGATGCTAGTATAGCATATACATGTGCAATCACATCTCGCATTACTATTATTATTGTTGTCATTGTTAATTGTAATTATTATTATCATTATTTTTGTTTTTATCATTTTGGGTGAGGAAGTGGTCTCATGAAAAGCTTTGGCCTTTCTGGTTTTAGGTTACAAACCTTGCTAAAGAGGCGAAGAAAGAAAAGAATGCTTTGTCCAAGGAAGTTACAGAGATAAGTAATTATGGGATTTCAGTCTGAATCGCACCTAATATTCGCTATCCTCTTATGGACATAAAGCCTATGTTGTTGAACTTTCAATAGGGTAACTTTTTCCTTTCTTTTTCAAATAAAAGTGATTTGGAAAGTCGTAATACAAACTTCCGTCAAAATATGTCCTTTTTTGTTTTTTTGTTTTTTGGGTATTGTTGGTAATTTGGAATTTGCCTTGTATTAAAAATCCTGGTAAGGATTCATATTCCCACAGGTGCTAATGGGGGATTTGGGCCCTTCGGGGTGAGTTAATGTGCAGGCAAGTGCTGCATTGCATTGTTGTCCTACCAAGCTCTATGCAACAAGATCTTTCCTTTTTTTTATTTGTTTCCAAAATCAAAGTTATCAACATTTTGGTACTTTAATTTTTGCAATTTGAAATATGAACTATATGACCAAAAAGCGTAATATATTTGTTTAAGTTTTAAGTGATATATTTACAAAAGTGATTGTAATTAGTATATATGTATAGATACTGTTTTGTGATTGAGCGTGAAAACAAAATCGTGTTTAACTTGATTTATTTAACTAATGCTTAAATTTGTTTGAAAATGAGATACTTGTGGAAGGATGAGTATATGGGTCAAAATTTTTATCGTTTTTGTTGAGAAGAACGAAAAAATACTAATTTTGGGTCAATGAAAACGAAAATAAAGTATAGTTTAAATTTTTTGTTGTCTTTAGAGTATTTTGTTTTACTTAATTTTTCCACAGGTTTTCGTAGTGTTTTCAATTTTTTTTTTCTCTGAAAAGTTTTCAAGATCTAAGTGATCACAACATATACTAGAAATGATACTTTATTCCATGGATGTTATTTAACTGCCTAAACTTGAATTGAGAAACTGGCTATTATTTATGGGTTATTTACAATTACACCCCGCTAAACTGTTGTTACTTGACGATTACCCCCAAATATTTTCTTTTTTTGGCAATCACACTCCTTCTGTTGACAAACATTAATTTCACTTATTAAATGTTCATTTTGCCCTTCCCTCTTAACAACTACTTGAATTGATTATTTTTCTTAGAACTATTTGAACTGATTCTATGAATATGAATTTGAGAACAATAAATATTGTTTTATTTATATTGTTTTGCTTTATAAAATCACACAAAACATAATATAGTTTCTTTCATTATTCTAACACAAATACTCAGACAATGGTGTTGAAAAGTCCATATATGAAAATTATAACCAGGACATCAAAATGAAAACATCAGATGCAGTAGCATCATACCTAATATTTTCAAGAATTCGTGCTATTACATATGATGTTTTAAAGGAAAATGTATTAGGACATCGGAACAGTAGACCTTTGAAAATACTAATCATTGTGCTATTCTAGCTTATGCTTTTTGTGATTCTTTTAGGTAAAATTGTAATATAAATAAAACAATATTCAATATTCTCAAGTTCATATTACTAACATCAATTCAAGTAGTTCTAAAAAAGAATCAATTCGAATAGTTGTTAAGGGAAGGGTAAAATGGACATTCAATAAATGATGATTTTTTTTAAAACTTTCAAGTATTTGGGCAACTATTGAAATGATTTCTAGTGTGATGATTAATAATGAATTTATTCTAAAAAGAACTTCAAAGTATTTTCTTACGGTTAATGCCCATTTACTCCTATGTGATATGTCAATTTTCGTCCTTATGATTTAGAAAAGATCATTTTACCCCCTAAATTTTTTTAAAGAATTAATTTACCTCATTCGATTGGAGTATATAACTGAATCGCCCAATTTTGAGTATGGAAATTATAAATAAAAAAACAAATTATCCTTGTCCACGTAAAATATTACATAGATGGAAAAATGCTACATTTATAATAACGTATGGGCTACAGTGTTACATATAAAATAACACGTGAGTTAAATTGATTTTATTTTTTAGGTAAAACAAGTTTAAGTATATACTCCCTCCGTCCCAAATATTATTACCCTTCTAGTTTTACACGGAGTTTTAAGTGAGAGTTGAAAAAGTGAAACTTTTGGATATCTTTATATTTTTACCCCTACAAATAGTGATTGAGAATTAGTGGTGTCGGATTATGATTTTATGAAATAAGGTATTTTGGATTAAAAAAACTTTAATTTTAAGAAAAGGGAGTATTGATTTTAGACACCCCAAAAAGGAAATAGGAGTAAAAAAAGTTGGGATGGATGAAGTTATAATGAAGGTACTTTTGTCAAATCATATTATTTCTAAGGTTTAAAAATATTAGGAGACAGTGTAAGTCTTTTATAAGAATATAAGAAGGTAATATATATTTTTTTAAATCATAAGAGGATAAAAAGTTAAACATTGTTTTTAAATGGGCTTGTTTGTTTGGCATCTCCCAAAACAATTTCATGTTTGAAAAATACGAGACAACCATCAATTCTATTTTCTAAAATAAATTTATCTTCTCTCAATTTTTCCAAACTACTATCCCAAAAACCAAACAAACAATAATTTTCTTATCTCTAAAATATATAAGGTCATCTCCATCCGAGGCCGGCAGACTGTGGATCATCCATCGCCTGCTTGTCCACTGGGCAAGACGCCCGTCCAGTCCCGTTGGCTTTTTTTTTTTAGACTTTTTTGTATTATATATATGTATTAAAATTGTGTAAAAAAAAACTTTAAAAAAATGGTAAAGTTTATTTTAAATATTGTGAAAGATTTAATAACATTGTATTTTAAATTTTGTGTAAGATTTAATAACGTGATTTTTAAATTTTGAAATTTAAAATTTGTTTACAATTTTAAATTCGTACAAATACAACTTAATTAGAATTTAGTTTAATAACATTGTAGTTTAAAGGTTGTTAGTTTAATTTTTAAATCTTAAATTTGTCTACGAATGTACAATTTAGACAAACTTGAAAAATACGATATATCTAGTATGAATATAAGGAATACAACTTTATTATTATTATTATTATTATTAATAAGTGAAAGTGAAGAAAGTTGTAAAATAGAATTAAATGAAAAGGGATTATCCTTGTGTTGAAAATGAGAGGCAGGGGGAGGGGGGTGGGGGTGGGGGGGTGGGATGCCTTTCTGCTAAAGGCTGACCTAGGCATACATGGAACAACATGATTGGTAGGCCTATGTGTTTTGACACACATAATATAACTTCATCTTATAATTATTTGGGCTAGCGATATTGTCAGAGCAGATTTTGTTGCTTCCAGAGCAACTTTTTATAATACCCTAATTTACCCTTGGTAGTCAAAAATAATTAAATTATGACTTTCTCAATTCCCATAACATTCCTTTTTTGATCAGCAACTTTTAATTATGACAACTCAATTTCTCTCTCATTAGTACATTAATTTTTTTTCTTTTTCCAAAGCACCTTCAAAAATGTAAATTAATCAATTTGTGTCTTGAATTTTCATATATCACCACCACCAGCGATCAAACCCACTAAGTGTGCAAACTTGCACCTGCAAAATTTTATATTATTTGATACGTGTTCTTGAAACTTAATGTTTTTGCTTGGTTCAATTTATTTTTCTGCATTTCCATGGAAATCATTTATTAAGAATCTATATCTAAGAAAATAAAATGCAAAAGAATGCATAATGTGAAAGAGAAGAAAAATAAGAATTTACTATAACCGTAAATGTTTCTTACATACATTAATGCTACCCAAAGAAATGCAGAAGAAATAAAAAACTATACCAAGCAAAATCATTAGATTTAATGGGAGAATGTAGAAAATTTAATGGATTGCACGTCAGTTAATTTCAATAGAGGATATATCAAAGAAATTTGACATTTTAAAGTCGTCGGAATTTTTTCATTGTTTCTCTTTCTCTCCATAAAATCTGCCTTTTCAATTTTTCTTTTAGTATTTCTCTTATCCTACAAATTTTTAAGAATTGTTCATCAAACCACTAATTTCAATTTTGGGTATTATTTGTTATGATAAGGATTAAGCTATATTCAAGAATTGTAATTCTTTTAATTTTATTTTATTCGATATAAGAATTAACTTTGTAATAAATTAAGAATTTTTCTTTTTTGCTTTTCTCAATAAAATTGATTGAGTTTTAACCCTTTTTTCTTAAGCTGATAAAATTTGAATGGAAATAGAATTTTGATTTGTGAAAGTTGTACTAGTGAAGGAGTTTTTTTTTTAAGCTGATAGAATTTCATTGGAATTGGATTTGTGGGGAGTTGATTTATTATCTTGTTCAATGTTAAATCACTTAATAGTTTTCCATTGTAGAGTTAATTTACATGTTTAAGGTTATATACAAAAAAAATATAATTAATGTGCTCAAGAGAGAGGAATATGTCATAATTAAAGGTTTCTATTTAAAAAAGAGATGTTTTGGGAATGGAGAAAGTCATGATTTAATTATATTTGACTATCAAGGGTAAATTAGGGTATTACAAAAAGTTGCTCTGGCAGCAACAAAAGTTGCTCTGGCAATTTCGCTAGCCTATAATTTGGGTTGTTGATATAGCCAGAGCAATTTTCCTTTTGCCAGATCAAATTTTAGAATTGACATTTCTAGCCTTTTGAATTTTTTCTTTTGAATGAAGTAATACCTTTCGTCCATAATCGAGTGAAGAAATTAAGGTTTGTATATTAAGAAATTACCAGTATTTATTTACTGAATGGAAAAAAGAATATAAATGAGATGTTTTCCGTTTGAATGTAAAAAAATAAAAACAAGGTATATATAATTGGAACAGAACTAAGCCATCTAGGTCGTGTCAGGGGAAGAAAGCGAAAAAGGGTTAATGTGCTTATATTTCATGTTTATTCTCTTGGGTATGTTGAAATTGAATTGTTGATGTTGCAAGGGTTTTGAGTTTTTGTTTTTAGGGGCAAAAGAGTCATTTAAAACAATTTTGCTCTGACATTAGGATATGAGCTCTGGCTATATCACCAGCCTATAATTTGATCAAGTGTTTAATAAGTATCCTCTCTACGTTTCCCGAATTAACCGATCTGAAATTGAGAAAACCCTAGAGATAGAAAATTCCATCGATTTTAATCCTCTACTCCCCTTCTGCAAAATAAGGTCAGTATTCTTGAATTTAAACCCTCTGTATTTAAAATTGTTTTTCTGATGGCTTCCTACTTGATGAACTTATTATAATTTATCGATCTGGTGTTGTGGCACTGGAATATGTTTTTTTTTTCTGATCGGAGTCGTGGATCTGAAAGTTAAACTCTATATTGGAATTGATTTCTATTATAGATTCTTTTCGTTTCATTTCTCATTTCCCTATTTCCATGCACGATGATTTGATTGTTTGTAGAATTGTATTTGATTGTTTTATTTCTAGGTGAACTTTATTGGTTAATTTCTTTCACGTTGAATTATTCAATGTTTGTGCTAATAACGTTGCAAAGTTAAGGACACATGAAACTTGAAAATTTGTAGTTCAAACCTAGTATGGTAGACAAATCCAACCAATCTGAAGTCATGTCTATGTGGGAGTAATAACCAATCATATGAGAAGTGAATTCATTTGTTTCTGAGATCCGATCTTGCATATAATTTCCCTTGAAAATAATTCCTTCTGCGCAATTAAGCATTTAAGTGATGTGTTTGTTTGTACTATGCACAATGCCTAATATAAACACATTCTCAAATTATGTTATAGTGGAAGTCCTGAAATCTCATTTATGTTGGTTAAAGTTTGTTGTCCTAAGATATTTATGGAAACTATTCTGAGAGTGATGAAGGATTCTAAAACACTAAATCTTGTGTAAAAATTTGGAAATGAGCCTCACCAAAACTTGATAATCTTTGTGATCTGTGGTATGTCATCTCACGTTTAATGTGGGATTTTCCTTGTGTCGAAATGGCGGATCTTTTAGGATCTTATATTCGTCTGCTATAGCTTTGTAGAGAATATTTGGATTCATGGGTGTGATTGCAGATATATGCACCTTTTGCTTTAAGGGTTTAAGAAATTTTATAATATATTGTTCACTTGAAGTTGTTGGTTGTGGAATATATTTTTCGAGTCGTATATGAACACGTAAATGTGCTTGCTTTTTGTCAAATTATTGTTGTGTAAGCTTCTTTTGTGCTCATTAACAGTTGCATTGCCTTTTTTTTCTTGATTTATCTGGGCACATAGAATTATGGCCGTGTTTGATTCTTACGCTTGACTTTGTTGGTACAGAAATGGCAACAGGTGGAGGTGCTCCGCAAAGGGGAACTGCAGCTGCTGCTGCAGCTAACCTTCGTCGCAGGAGAACTACTAGTGGAGGTGGTGCTGCTGGTGGAGCAAGTGGGAACAACATGCTCCAATTCTACACAGATGATGCCCCGGGACTTAAGATATCTCCGAATGTTGTCCTCGTTATGAGCATTGGTTTCATAGCTTTTGTTGCTATACTTCATGTCATGGGTAAGCTGTACTTTGTCCGCAAAGAGTAGAATGTAGACTTCACACATGGTGAACTTTGAATTCCAGATAAAGGAAATGTTATTTTGGTTAGGATGCTTTTGTGGAGAAGGTTACTTTGTACTCTGTTCGTAAATTTTTGTAACAAGCAAACAGAAAGCAAGCATGTACTTTGAGCTATAGATGTATGATGGAAAATTTGTATTTTGACATTTTACTAGTTTCTATCTTTTGCGAAGCATTGATTAGTGATACTATGGTGTTCAAAATGTGAACTGCAAGACTTTTCTGGCGAGAATCAATAGAAGGAATTTAACTGAACAATAACTTTTGCCCTAGTTAGTTCTGTGATTGGCATTAGCAATAGTCGTGAGTTATTTATCTTGGCATGCTTTGTTTCTTGATAGTGTCTGTCTCAGTATTCCAAGTTATGACCTTAAAAAGTGAAGTCGACTTCTTCATGAGCATCCTGCAAGTTGTAACCCTAAATTTTAGGAAAATTTTTTGTAACTCCCATCTCCTCTTACATCTTTCTTCTCTCTTCTCTCTTCTTAATGAAGAAGGGCAAAAATATCAAAATACCATTTAAGTTTATCTTGAATTCCTAAAGTGACATATATTGTTGAAAAAAAAAAATTCTCTAAAAAGACATGTATTTTGAAATGGAGGAAGTACGTGTTCTTTTCATTTTTAAAAAAAAAAAAAAAATGCTGCCTTATTAATCTATCTTGAATGAACTGAAAAGAACATGTTATCGAGTAAAGAGAAACTTTGAAGAAACTTGGATACAAATTAGATCTCAGTAACCATTCCTTTCCGCATTTATTATTTTTAGCTTGTCAGGCTTTGTTTTCTACCAATTATCCAGCACATGGAAAATTGTAATTACAAGGAATTGATATTGTAACATAAGCACAAGGTCGAGTTGGCTAAATCTTAAAACTTTTTGATGGGCAAGATTCAGTTCTACCCGTTTCAACTCTCCGCAAGTTGCTGTAATCAGTACTCAATGGATTATTAGAAAAGAGTTTTACTTGAGCTTCATAAATTAAACTCTCCACCTTATATTCAAACTAAGATTATTCAACAATTTAACTAGGCACCATCCAGTATTGCCATCAAACTCATGCTCATTTCTCCTTGTCTATAATGGTTTTATAGTAGTTTACGAAATGTAGCAGCAGAAGTGCCTTTATAAATCTAAAATAAGGAACAAAGGAGCTAGAGGCCTATAAAGATAGTACCAAATTACAGTATGAATTTAACAGTACATAGTAAACAGAATGAAAATTTACAGCTTAGTTTGAAGGTCATTTACAGTCCTACTACAAAGGTATAGGCTGGTTAGTGCGTAGAATCTGGTAATCCACCAGATACTACACCTTCATCAACAGGTTTTGGACCCCCACAAGACCTCGACACTGATTCGAAAAGCTTCTCAATCTCCGGTGCACATCTTGTGAAAGACCGACTCCAGAAGTTGTACCTAGGATTCTGTTTCACAAACAGGAATGTAACAAGACAATGTAGAGTGTAAATCAAAAGGCTTTAGCATGGAGCAACAAATAATGCTTACCTTGATGAGCTCGATGAACGTAATCAAAAGACCCCAAGGATGAGGTCTATTAACTATCAGGCGCTCCAATAGGACTCTAGTGATTTGCTCCTGAATTGTTTCCTGCTTTCAGTAGAATAAATACACATCACAATCCAATATATTGATATCTATAATAGCATATGCATTCTAGTAGATTGGCCGTTGGTAATAGTTACAAAAGGAAGTCAGAATTGACCCACAGAAAAGTAGAATTTGAATTTTTGAAAATAAAACTGAAGCACCAACATTGCATAGAGAGGCAGAATTGTCTTAGTAGTCAGAGTAGCATACAGACCTGGTTTGATTCGGCAAACAGGTAAAGAAGAATGAAAGAGAAGTAATGGGTGTGGTTGTTCGGATAACGCAATTGATTGGCAACAGCATTCAGGAATAGGTAGCGGCCCTCCGTGTCCAGATCCATTATCAAAGTCTGAAAAATGTCCAAAGCAGCACTCACCAAGAATGCAGTCATACTAGATATGGATTGTGAGTGTGGGGGTGCTCTAGCTTGCAGCTGCTGAATAGCCTAAGGCAAATTTCCAAATATCCGATTCAATACGAATATAAAAATAAAACAAAGAACATGTATTATAAGATAAAAGAAAGTGGAAGAATACATCAAGAAGAAATAATGTTTCCCTTGTATTTTTATATTTTATTTAAGTTTTATCAATGTCAGGAAGCATGGAATGAACCAAGGATTTACCTGCATCCCGATGTAAAGTACAAGGGAGTTGATCAGAGGAACGTTATAACGAGTCCCCGCACGAGCTGCATCAACCGGAGAGAGAAGAAGCTTCTGCTTCAGTTCCGTAAGAAATAAGGACCCTTGTTGACGTGTCTGTAGCATACATTGACACAGAGAGGAGTCACTAAAACTTCTTGAATACTGATCAATTGAACCACTTCATTCAATCATTCTTATATTTTAGCTTCCAAACATTATTTTCTTTCACGTTTACCTTGAGATACTCGTCCACATCATTCTTGATCTGTTTGGTTTTGAGAGCTGCATCAACCTCGGAAAGAATTCGGGGCGATTGACTAATCTCAGCCAGCAGATCAATCTAATTTTACAACATAACATCTCAATCCAGAATCGATTATTAACGAAAAATATACTAAATTTTAGATCTGCACACACAAACCTTAAGGTTGGGAGTAGAAGGATCTGGCAGCCTCATATTGCGAGGAAATGCACTAAGGATTATATTTCGCATTTGTATGCAGCTTGGGGGAATAACATCACAGAAGCTGAAATGATAATCACAAAGGAACTCTGGGAAATCATGGAGTAGCACCAACAACACCCTGAGCGTCCCTTTGTAGAGAAAGTGAACCTAAAGATAAAGATATACAAAAATAAGCACCAACTGCAGGCAATACAAATGTTCAAAAGCAAGGAAGTTATAGAGACAAACTGGTTTTCCAAGTTCAGCATTCCTCAGGAATGGCTCCATAAATTGAAACAAGTCCACCAACAATCTTTGAAAATAGGGCCATCCCTTCTGCGCATTTGCTGTTAGTAACTTTGGCATGAAACTTCTATGACTCACCAACTCAAGCCATACAAAGCTGAAAGCAAATAGGCAAGTTAATGTTGGGACGAGAGGAACATTAATGTGTAATGTTGGAGTATAAGGCTAATGATTTCAAGCCATACTGCACAAGTTTTGCAACCTTTAGGAAAGCAATGTTCATCCTTTTCAAATATATATATAGTCAATAACATGCCGTTTGCAAGTGTAAATAAAATCCAAAAGGTCTTCAGCATCTATGTGCAATAAAAAACATATCTTCTACACTAGTGATAATATAATAACCCAGAAGTGCGTATACATGCATGTGCATCCATTCGCACCCCTAAAGCCAAACAACATCATAAGAGTGGACCTCACTAAATCTAAGCAAAATTTTATAGAAGTAACAGATTAACACAATATACAAGTCAAGCATCTAAGACGAACCTAAAACCTGGAATCTTGAGAGGCTGAACAGCATGGAAGGAATTTGCTAAAGCAGTCAACACCTGAAAGAACAAAGGGTCGACATTCAGAAATGATCAGAACCTAAGAGAAGGTTAATGTAAACTGACAATCAGATACATAAACTTAAATGAAGAAAAAGAAGTTCTTCTTGTTCAAATTTGCACCTGAAAATTTGCACCATCAACAACCGGGTCCAAGGAACACAAATCCAGCAGCCAATTAACAAACAGTCTAAAATACGGCCTGGGATTAAAAGATGTCCTTTTATCCTCTGCATCTTTCTGAATGAACCTCACTGTCACAGCAAGAACCTGAAAGAACTGTATGGAGTAAAAATTCTAGACAAGCAAGAGAAAATGTTGAAGCTTAGCAGTTTGATTCATACCTTAGGGAGAAGAGATAGTTTACTAGATCCCTGATCTATAGGGCAAAACTGAAACATTTTGAAGGAGAGAAGTCAACACAATAAGAACAAGGAAAATAAAGAAACAAAAATAGGTACAAGCTTTAATTACAGAAGGGCCAATATATGATGCCTACCTTTAGGACTGAGAACACTAATTTGGCATAGATATCAATAGCAAGGAAGGACAACGGTTGTCCCTGATGTGATTGGGAAGAGCTAGAATTTATCACCTCAGTAGATAAGCAGTGTGACACGGAGAGTTCCTGAAGTTAAGTCACGATAATTCCAAAATTCTTAATCCAACAAATAAAAATTGTGCTTGGAAGAGAAAGGAACTTCACCATGATCCGGCGGAAAAAACGATCCGAGATTTCATCCCCTCTGAGCAAGCCTCTCTGCTGCAAGTGTAAGACATAACGAGCGCAAGCCGCATCATTTGCTCCAGGAATTTCACATAATTGGTACCACTCAGCAAACAGCACGGACACCTATATAAATAGCATAATACAAATAATGAATTACAAAGTTGGACTTCAAAAAACTGACATTGCTCAAAAGATCTAGACCAATAACGAATGCATGATGTTTTAGTATACAAATAAAATGTTAGATAGAATACGAAAAGAGGAAATAAAAAATCAGGGCATCGGCAAGATATTCATGCATAGCAGAACGATGCTCTGACACAATCAGCAGACTGAGTTGTTCATTATATAACCTTGAAGAATGAGATCTTAACATCAGGGGCAACCAAGCAATGCTTCAGCTTATTCCAGTTCCATCTAGTCTAGTCCTCTGGCGTATAGAAATTCTAATTTTGGAAATTATGGACATAATAACATGGAGGGATGACAATTAAAACATGTCGAAAACTTAACAAATTGCTTGGAACAGTAGTGGAGCCATGTACATTTCAGAGGGGTCCAATGACTTCACTGACTAGTGAAATATTTCACTAATATATGTGTCGCTTGAAATTTAAATGTCTTCTGACTTACTTGACAACCAATAAAAGACGTTGAAGGGCAAGATCAAAGCCAACAACTTCTAATTAATTGGTAATTGCTGATTCAACTTTATTGGTACTAGGATTCAATTGATGTGCTCTAGAAAAAAAAAACTATCCCTTCACATTTTTCTTTGAAAAAAACTATTATTGGAGAAAATGCTCATCCACTGAATCCTACCAACCACTTCTCCTTTTGTTCATACATATGCATATCTTTATTGACCTGCAGTTATACTCATGCAAGCTACTCATAAGGCTCTAACTTATTTTAAATTAAATTGGTAATTAATATGAAATATAATAGAAATGACCTAATTAGATTTGGAGTCTCCCTGCAACCTTTGGAAGACACAAATCCTTATCACAAACAAACAATTTATAGGAAATAATAGCCAAACTTTATATTGCTTCATCCACAATCAATCAACTACTATACAAAGTTGTGATATTTAAAATCTACCGCAGAATTAACATCTTAAAAATTAATCCATGTTTATCACCTGTTCAGGAAAACCAACAGGATCTGAATCCACCAATTCGGTGGGAGTATATTCTTCCCTGATTGCTCCAGGTAGCCCAGTAGCCTGTTCCAGCACATATTAAAACAGAGTATAAAAACAAAAATAATCAAGAGCCATATGTATGTATGTATGTATGTGTATATATGTATATATAAATATTTGTGTGTGTGTTAGTTAGAGAGAGAGAGAAGTTGAAGATAAATATAAAGAAAGCTTCAGAAACCTTCTTGTCCCTAGATGACCTCAGGTTGTCCTCCTTCCCAACAGGTGCAGCAGACAAAGATGCAGAACCCGTAGCAGTGTTCTTAGCAATATCAATCAGCTGTTGTAATGACTCTGGAGATCCAGGTCTTGCAGCAAGCTGAAAGTATAGAAACACTTAGAACCTCATAAAACAAATATAATGTATCTGGGACAAAATTAAGAAGGTCATGCCTTTGCCAGAGCATCAACGAGATTGTGTAGTTCTGATATCACTTTAGAATCATTGGTAACCAATGTTTGGATAAGAACAATGGAAAAATCTGTTGCAGCCTCTGCACATCAAAAAAATGAATGACATTAATTTCTCTGATACAACAACTGGAATCAAGCATTTGTAATACATACTGTTTCTTCCAGCATCAAGAAGCTTTGCCATGTGGACATTATACTCGGCGAGATTTAATAATTCACTACGAATAAGACCAATAATAATATCTTTATTGAACTTCCTATCCTCCTCGGAGTATATCACCTGTCCATAATAGCAAAAATGTGTTGAACAATAATTTCTCATGTAATCATTGCAAGCATAAAAGCATTAGAAAGAACAGAAAGAGACAAGTCATCAACCATGTGTTACACTTTCACACAGAGGTAAAATTCTGAAGTGAAGCACTGAGTAAATGATATAAAATCATTTTTTTTTCTGAAAGACAGATGATAACTAAATAAGCAGAGAACAAAATCTCCTATATTTAAAGATCATTGTTTTTAAGTTCGTCTAAGGTTAACCCATATCAACATTTTGTAGACACTCTTGCATTTCTTATATCCATGTGTGGAGATTTCAAGGAATCCCTTGGAAAATTCAAGGCCAGAATTCTGATATGCCTCACTGCCTTCCTCCTTCCCCAACTGTGAACCTCAGGGACTTTCACAAAATAAAAAATGAACATAATGTTTACTTTTCGAAAACATAATACCATTTGTTTGACTTTCAAATAAACGTGGAGAGGATCATTCTAGTTATGCCAGATGATCAAGTTCATTGACTGAAGTAAGAGCTTCAAGTAATGCACATACCCAACTGGTGAGCTCTTTAACAACAAGCTTGCTAACATCACGAATGGCAGCCAGGATGGCAAGGTGAGCAATGACATGAGCCCTGTTTGATGTATTTTCATACAAGCCCTTAAAAGCCTACAGCATTAATGAAAATCCAGATTAAGATATTGATTTTAGCAATAAATAAATAGGCCCCAGAATATGATCAAACCTTCTGAGCCACAGCTAAGGCAGCCTCATCACGGCTAATACATTTGAGGATGACTGCTGGAACCTCAGCAATAACTCCCTGCAGTATAGCATATATGTAGTATTATAGGTCTTAATCTCATGAGCAAAGAAAGCTTTAACTGTAGTTATCCAAGAAAGAAACTTCAACAATGAAGCAAACGTGGATTCATCGGGCTAACGCGTGGATGGTGTAGTGGGTGTGTTACCTGAATTTCTGCTTCTTTGGCATCACTAGCCAACAGATTTTCAAGCTGAAACAAAATTTTGAGAAAACATTGTTCAAAAAACCAAAACAAAGCATATTAATCTTAATGAATTACTTGGACACAAGTTTTCACTTAATTAGCATGTGAAACCCATCACTATGCGTAGACCAGAAAGCAAAAGAACTAACAATATTATTAAAAGGGATGAAAAAAAACCTTCTCAGAAATAGCCTGGTACTTGTCCAGCGCATCTCCTGTGGTTAACAACGGCTCAGACACAATATTCCCAAGATGATCAGAAGCCGGAGTTGTACTAATAGGTTGTTGATCAATTCCTGATTCCTGCAACCAAGAAACCCCATGTCAGTAAGTACATGTCCACTACACTGACACCAACACTTCCAGAAAAAAATTCTCACTGTTACAGAATTAGAAGTTTCCACCACTTGAAGTTCAGGAGTTGAGCTAGGTGTAAATACTGCAGTAGCATCATTTTCAAGAATTTGAGCACTAGGACCATCACCAATAGCAATATGTGTCGAGGAACCACTGCTATATATTAAGGGAAGAATTAGAAACACATTGAAACAAGACATCATGATGGAATAAAAGATAATCAGAATCAACAGAACCTAGGAATCTGGGACCCATTAGTATCCATCTCCTCGGAACCAATTTCCAAAGACGGGGGAACACCACCAACTCCAGTATTTACAAGGCCAGATGGTGATGCAAATTGCCGGGACAATCCACCACTGGCAGATGAAGCAGAGGGATCAACAGGCACAACATTTGAGCTCTGGCTAGACCGATTCTGACCCGGAAACCGAGCAAAATCCTAACGAAAGATTAAAAATAAAGAAAGGCAGTCAGATATAATAAATTACCAAATGAATCAAATCTATAAGATGTTTCCGAAAGAATCAAAGTGATCTACCTCATAAACTCGCTGCTGCGAATGAGATAGTTGACCGGGTTTGGGACGAAGAGCCTCTGTTAAAACACCCATTTGACCTTGTGCATACAGGCTACTGTCAAAGAATGAGGTACCCACACCATCCCTATGCTTTCGCCTCGCAGAGAGTTGCTGCGCAATTTCCCCATCAATCGTTTGAACTGCCTGCAAACATGTACACAGTGATCAGAATTAGGTAACAAACTATACAAGTCATTTTTTAATTCAATGTGCCATAGATATCTTTAAGTAGACAATTCACTTTACAGACGGTACTACTCTAGACTTCCATGTATACTATACCTGACTTTGAAAAACTACACCTGATACCCTTTTCAGGCCCATAGGAAGGAACCTTATCTTCTTAGTAACAGCAAATTAATACATATATTTTGGTTTGATGGGTAATATGAACTGACAATATGAATAGCCAAGCCAAAAGAATTTCGAGCATCTAATTACGATCAAGGTACACAGCTAAACACCCAAGTACAAGTTTAAGGAACTCGAACGTGAAGAAACTCAAGTGTAATATTTGGACAGGATTACATGAAATGGATAAAGAATGGGCCAAGCAAGATTTCACATTAGGATTATGTTTGTCCTTCAGTTTTACGAAAAATGGAACAGCAATGTATAGCATTCTGAAAAAACCAGAAAGCATACATCCTATGTCCAGGCACTTGATACATGATAAGACTTTCTTATAAGGAAATCGGACAGCGCTAGATTTCAAAATTATTACAGCTGCTTGGTTTTTCATTTATGTTTAGAGAATAATCACAATTGCTTTTTTCTACAGCCACTTGTCACCAAGTCAGCTTCAAATGATGCACGTTTTTCAGTTATACGTCACATATTAAAGAAAATCAATTAACTAACCTTCTCTGTAGCAGCTTGTTCAATCAACACACAGCCAAGGTCCAGGTTGTCGTTAGTCACAAGTTGAACAGCTTGTTCGAGAAGTTCACTTGATATGCTCGAGCCCTGAAGCAAACTCCTAAGCTGGCTTGATATTGAACCCCGCAAAGGTTCCTAAAGAAAAGAAAATGACAAAGCAGGTAATGTAGACAGGATAATAAACTTAGACCAAGTAAGAGGTCCCAGCAAATAAAAAATAACAAGACATATATCTATCCTACCTTGCATGTTACATGAGCTAAGCTCCCAGCCAACCTTGCAACCATCAGATGTGCTGCATTTCTTATGAGGGTCTCATCTGGTTCCATGGCATAGTCCTGCCATATAAAACCGGAAAAAACTTCTAATGACAACCTTATTTTAAGCAAACATTTCGCTAAACATAGAGTTTTCAATGTGTGAAATTTGTTCATTTCGAAAAGCAAACCTTCAAAACGAGTTCTTTCGTCGTCTGAGTTGCTATAGAAACACTTCGCTGCACAATACTTGACACTATCTCTTTAACTGCTCTATCCATTGCAATTGGAAGTACACTGTAGTAATCAAAGAGGATAATGCATTTAAAAATTACTAGTGATCTATTATGAGGTAGAATTGCACAACTTCATTAACTGATTCAGACCTCTGGAAATGCATGTGAAGGCCATAAGCCTGCAACTTTTTATTGACAACAACTTGTTGTTCGATATTAGTTGCTGGCACAGGTAGCTGCAACATACCCAAATTACAGCAATCAATATTGCCTCAAGGAGCAAACACAAACAAAAATGTAAACAGACCTGGTTAACTGAAAACGGTGACTGTCCTGGTAGTAGGCCTTGAGAAGGAAGTTGATCAGAAAATCCCAAGCTCACCAATTTCTCATCGTCCGTCAGCATGCCAGGTGATATATGAGGAGATGGAGTGTACTGATGGCAACACCACATAATCAATATAAATGATAACTTTATCGAAACAGAATAACTGAAACACTAACCTGGGGTATTATTCTTGGATGGCCAGCAGCATGAGGGGGAGCTACATCTAGGGGTTGCTCAACTTGGTTTCTGGTCGATATTATTCCTGGCTCGTTTAATGCTGGAGGCTGCGAAGACGGAATGTCTTTAATGGAGAAATCAGGATTACCTTCAACTTCTCGGACTCTGTCCGTAAGAAGAGAAGTTGGTGCTACATCCTTAAGGTCAATGCCAAGGTTCTTGAACAGGACCTGAAAGTATACACCTAAAGTATGAACAGGTCTTGTATTTTTCCAGACAATCTGTCATGTGAACATATTGAAGTTACCTCAATGTCAAACTTGAGATTCATTTTCAAATTTGGCATAGCATAGATCTCAGCAAGCAGTCCAAGAATAGCCATGGTCCACGGGTTGGGAGGTTGATATGCAAGACTGTTTGAGCATGGTTCCAGAATCTGGATAAAGCCAAAAATGTCAGAAAATAATACGAAATAGAGTTCAGATCAACCATAGAATCATACCTTCGAGGTAAAAGGAATAACAGCAATCATAAGTCCCTTTTCATATGCCTGAAAAATACATAGCAGATAATGTAACCACTAGAATTAACTTCAATCAAGACAGAGAGTAAACTATTAAGCCTATAAAAGAAAATCAGAGAAAATGACTTAAAGAACAATACGACAACACAAAATAGGAGAAAAGGAACCTCTATAATCAAAGATTTTGGATCTATCTCTCGTGCCCTTAGAACTTGATTCTTGCCAATTGTAATCTTCCCAAGCCAGCTTCCTAAACTTTTCAACAATGAACGCTCTTCCACACTATTCTTTATAAGTGATGATCCTAAGAGAACCTGAAAAGTAATACAAATACAATGTATGATACCACAGGAGGATATACAGTCGGCGGGAATAAAGTAGTTTGCAAACCTTGCAGTTCTCATAGGTGGCTTGAGTAATCTCTTTGTTCAAAGGCTTCAAATTTACTTTATCAAGGAACTTCAAGTACAAATCATGAAAATTTGGCTCAATGCTTGCCCTGTGAATGAGGACCCAAAAAATAGATAAAATAAAAGATTTTTCTTTTGTTATTTCTTATCATCTCAGTTAATTCATTCCAACAGTGACAGCGAGTGGAGGCAGTTGAGGGAAGGAATCATGAGGTAAATTGCTTGTAAAATAAAACCCAGACCAATAATCTGTTGGCAGGTTAAAAGCAACATAATTACAGTAGAAAAAATAATGAAATACCTTTTCATAACCATATACTGAGCAAACCAGGGGTAATACTGTTCGTTCAGGATTTCAGTAAATTCCTTAGCTTTAGCCTCAACATTTGCAGCAGACAAGTTATTGATAATAAAAGATATCTTATCCTGGATTTCCGATGCAGGAGCCTGCTCAAAATGAGTGTTGGTATCACAAAATAATCAGGCCCACCAGAGGAACAAATTTTATAAGCAATGGAGTATGTTGAGAAAACTAGGCTACATACAGTATATTAAATAAATAAAATAGCACCAGAAACTAGTCTATGAAGCTCCACATGAACTTTCAAAGAGCATAAAAATTTGCAATTTCAGATCATTAAAGATAGTAACATTTTGTGATATTCGCTTGTTGAGGGATAAAGATCGTGATTTGCAATCAGTACAAAGAATGCCGTGAGTTGCCAATGTTTCACCACATAAATAGTCTTTACATCACCAAGATGGCAGACTTAGGGTGAGTTTGGCCCAGCGGTGGGAGCTTTTAAAAACACTTCTAGACCTCCATTGTGATTTTTGAAGTGTTTGGCCCCAATTATAGAAATTGCTTTTAGTCATTCGTGATTTTAATGTTGTTTAGCCCCCAATATCATAATCACTTTTGGAATCTCCAGAAGTTAAAAATCAACTTATTTTAGAAGCTACTAAAGTGTTACTTTTGCAAAAGCTATTATCCAAAAGCAATTATTTTATAATTGAATATTATCATAATCAATTATTCCCAAAATCCATTTTAGTAAAATTAATTCTCCTATAATTGATTTTCGAATCGCTAGGCCAAACTCACCCTTAAGCGAATTAAACACCTGATCAAGGCCTTGGTACATAAAAGAATGCTTCATATACGCTGATTTTTACATGTCATCTACATATACTAATTTGTAAAGCCCTAATACAAAGAGCATGTGCATCTGCAAACTGAAGATTGTATGACATCCACATGCTAATTTTATAAGGCACTCCATTATACAAAAGCGTGAAACTGGACACAATATAGGCTAAATAAATCGCCACCCAAACAATGGTTCCAGCTGTGAACAGATTAATCAAGATGGAACACATGATAACAAAGATTTTGGTGATGTAAGCTCATTTAAATAAAGTTGCACATGGCTACAAAGATAAAAATGCTACAGCTACACCAGATGGTCCAGAACCACATCATTTGTTATAGGGCAGACAGTGAAATTATCACCGGTAAGAAAAATACCATTTGGAGGGACTCAGATCGAAATGCTTCATCTACTAAGAAAAACAACAATGACAGGCCACTGTTACATTATCAAACAAGCAGCACAGAAATATAAAGTCATAATATGCTCAAACTGCTAACAGAAGTTTCTCAAAGTTAAAACAGTCAAACATGGTCAACTTGGACAGAAGAAAATGCCGATTAATCTGGATGGTTTGGAAAATACGATCACGAAAACCATTATGTATGAGAGAGGTCACAAAAATTTCACAAGTCACAAAAATTTGGAGAATAATTTGCATAGGCAAGTAAAAATGACCATATAACATGCCTACAAAAATTGAGGTTAGAGTATCGACAAACTAAGTCCAACAACACGCCAGAACAGCTGAGAGCAAGTACCTCTATGGGAGTTTCTCTTCTCTCGGCAGCAGCAACAAGTGTCTCAATATTTAAAGCTGAGCCAAACCCTGCAACGGGAACAAACTCCCTATTAAATCCGCAAGCCATGAGAGGCTAAGAGAGATGGCAACTAGACAAATACATATTCATAAACACATGAGGTATAGTATATCTTGAGTGCATATAAGTGGTAGACAATACTTGCTGACATACCTCGAGCTGAACGAGGGAAACCAGAAGACGAAGGCTGTAATGGCGGCAAACTAACTGTACTGTGTGGCTGTATTTTGGTTATCAATAGGTTAGGTCAAGAAATACTAGCAAATGAAGTATCAGAAAATAGAATTAAATCACATTACATGCAAGAAGAAATTATAATATATTACTTGCCTTCTGAATGCCAACAGTATCACTCGAAGGAGCAATAGCATGATGGCCAGCAGAGGATAGCGATGGCTTCATGTAATTAGAGAGAGCGGCAGAAGTTTTCCTCTCATCTAAAGAACTCATCAGTCTTGGTGGAATCTGGATTGGAGAGGAGATTTGCTGTACAGCCTGTGAGCTACCAAGTCCATTTAGGGAAAAGGATGACCCTGGAATCTGGAAATGAATGCAGGATACAATAGAATAAAAAGAACCAAACTTGACAGCTTTCAGTGGGAACCATGGAAAGAATGCCATTACAAGAATAGGTTTGCCATTAGAAGCATGAATACTAAGATTATATCATAGGTCCCAGCCAATGAACTCGATATCTAGAATTTGTTTACATCTTGAACAGTTAAATCATATGAAATGAAAACCGATGTTGAACAACACATCTCACTGAACCTAATCATAATATACTCAAAGAAATCTTCACGGAACACAACCCCACAATTGAAGAAGATTAATAATAAATTTCTTTAGTATGAAAAAATGCAGCATAGGAAACATGTTATGCATCTGCAATGATCAAATGTTTGATCAACTATCAACAGAACTTTTAAATGATAACACGACAAGCACCACCACAAAATAAAATGTTATTAGGAAAGAATGACCATCATTCCCAAAGAGGGAAATGATTAGGCATGTGAGGTGGATTATTACAGTGCTGGTGTTTCTATTAAAACAATGGAAAATTTATAAATATAAAAGCAAATTTGGCATTTTTTGGGCAAGGTAAGAGGTCAAATCCCCCATGTAATCCATCAAAATTGAGCCAATATCACACCAAAAAGATCATCGCATTTGAAAGAAAAGGAAAGCCATGTTGAACACTTGACAGCTTCAGGGGTGTAAAATAAACTTAGGTACCAAAGGTAAAACAGTACACCAACATCCAGTTAGCATTTACAAAGAAAAGAAATGCACAACCACCATATCTAATAAAACAAGGATTTGAAATGCAGTTCATGGAGAAGAGTTACATCTCAACTGCTTCAACTCCCAGAATATATCATTTTTACATTGGCAATTTTAAGTTTGCCAAGAAAGATAATGTACAGGCGAAATAACTGAGTCAATAATTTGTGCATCAATCAAGTTAGCTACAAGGAAAAGTCATCAAAAACAAATACACTATCATATACCTTAGGGACAACCAACTTCATCGTGGTCCCTGAGTAAATTCAATTGCTTGACAGATTCATTAAACTAAAACATAAGATTACCTCCACATTCACAGCAGAAGATTGGATAGGGCCATGATGGTGATCAGATATGGTGTTATGGATTACATCTGGTTCAGCGTGGGCAGCTGAAATCCTTGCAAGAGCCATCTCAATAAATGCAACAACCTCTGCATGTGTAGCACGCAAATGAGATATTTGCAGGATATGATTGCAATACTGTGGCCACTCTATGAGACGGTCCACAAACTGCTCCAGCGCCTTTGTCCCAAAGACAAACATCTGTATGTTGTAAAATCCCTTATTAACATTTACAGACAATACAATGGATTTGAAGAATTCGAACAGGATGAGGAAAATGATAAACCTTTGAATCTGCAGGTTTCCTCAAAGCATCTAAAACAGCTCGTAAAGCAATGCCAAGTGTAAGATGAGTCACAAGTTGATGCTTGATGAGTGACCCTGGAAGCAGAAACATCAAATGTAAGTCAAGTAAAATAGAGTCGAAGAAGTAGAAGAAACAAACAATTTAAAAGAGTTATAGCATAATAACAAAGTCAACTAGCTGAATTCAAAAGATTTTGCAGACCAAAAAATTGATAACTTATCCCACATAAGCTCCAGTTAAAAACTATTACAATTGCACAGAGAAGTCATGTAAGCCACATCTGGATCTATGGAAACAATCGTCACCACATGGACTAACAACTTAAAACTCACAGAAAACCTACTAAGAGTAGGTATAACAACCAACCAAAGGTAGTGTTTTTCACTGGTATAGCCACCCTAAAAATGTACAAGAAATTATTGGACTCTGCAATCCAGCAATTGAGGAAACAAGGAGATTCAGTGATAGGTGTATAAATTAAAATGAGAACAGAGAATATCTACCAAACTATTACTTTGGAATTCGAGCTCAGGGGTTAATGCAAGGGAGTATCCATTGTCTTTTGTAAGTAGAATTCTCACTTTCAATGCAAACCTTATGGCCCAATTCAGTGCACAAAGCTTCCAGTTAGACACATCATACGTTCAAATTTAGATTCCTGCAGTGAAATCTTTCCATGACTGAGCCAGCCTCAACCCCAACTTACAGTAATTAACCTTCTACTGATCATTATTCAGCTTCTTAACCTCTGCCAACCCACCAAGATCTCAAGTGCCACAAGGTCACAGAAAAAGGGCAAGAAATCTAGCTTCAAGTTGTCATTCTAAATTTAGAAAAGTAAGAGATTCTGCGGATGCTTAGTAATAAACGACAAGGAGAAATATTAAGTTTTTTAAAACAGTTGCGGCCTGACCAAAATGTGCATCAAGAGTCATTTTATCAAGGATGGATCCAGGATTGAAAGTTTGACACAACAAAAATTGGCTCTCTCAATGTCATATATATTTGATCTATTTTTGATAAACAGATAAAGATACAAATTACCATGTAGATTAAAAACTAATAGTTCAGAATTCGAAACACTAACATTTGGCATTTGGCATTTGGCATTTGGCGTATGTTCTCATGTTTTACAGAGCGATGAACTTTTTTCCTTTTAAAAAAATGTATCAATTGTAGTTGGTTTACCATACTTGGATTACCTACTTGTAGCATATGAACGCAGAGTTTTAAAATCTAATCATTAAATAACCTAACATATATCTTAAATACACATTTATTTATTTTATATATCCAAAATTTTATATTAATATACATATATATTTAACACACACAAAATATATATATATATATATATATATATATATATATATATAGTCAATACGCATACCTAAGTAGACAGATTCCTTAGTTGAACAGGGGATATGGGTTCAACTTCAAGTAGGCCAAATTACTCAGCATATTCAAGGGGCCAAATTTCTTTTTTGTTGTATTTATTTGTGGCCATTGTGTGTTACTTTGGAAAGTAAGAATGCTTCCAGATGTAAAGTAGAGTACAAAACTTGGTCTTGTTTTTATTTCGCTTAATTAGTTTTGATTGGATCCACCACTCATCCTTTACTATGATCAAGAGACTAGAAGTGTTTTAACTGATTTAGACAACTTCAAATTCAGACCTTCCACGATTTTGATTATGCATGAGCTATGTCAAGGGGGGCACAGGGTGATGCCGGTAAGACTGAGGGTAGGAGTCCAATATAAATGCACGGAAGCCCTACCACCTACCATAAAACTCTGAATCTTGGTATAGCCAGGGCCATTTCGGGTCGATGCCTGTAACTGATACTAATGTATTTTTTAGAAATCTCAATTCAAAGATTATCACATGCAGGGTAAGAAAAGGATGTCTTCTTCGAAAACACGGAGCACATAGAAAAATATCACAAATCTAGATAAGTGTTACTTTAGGATACCAGCTCCTTCAAAAGTTGAAAGAAAATATCTAACTAAAAGAACAGAAAACTAACTGACAAAGCAAGCGTGACTTTGAAGACACTACAGCAAACCAAGAGTTGTTTATTAAGGCATGCATTCCTCGTAAAGGACATGCCATGAATAATATGAAAAGGAAATGCACCAAGATGCATCTGACAATCCACCGACCCAACTAATAGCGAGCATTATGGGATTCCATACAGAAACACCACAGAGATCATTCATACTGTTATAAACAGCAACAAAATGCCAAAACCATGCAAAGAACAAAGCAATCATTGAACACATGAAACAGGATTAAATCTTAAAGAATATAGATATGATCTCACCAAAAAGAACTGCTGCAATTTTGAGCTGCCTCTCAGGGTATTTGGAGAAAAATTTGTATTCCTCAAATAGATTAGCAATCATGCACTCAAAAATCGATTGTTCCCTGTCAAAATGGTCAAATTCCTCAACTGAGACCTCAAGTTTTAATTGCTTTTCTAATCCACCACATCATTAAATCTAATGGCCTCAATACAGATCAACTACAAAACTTTCCGTAACTGGAAATCCATGATAATCGACATTAATTTTCAATATATAAAAGTAAAAATACTGAGTCATTTTCAAGATTTCCTTAAAAAAAAACATAATACAAGCCAGATGAGTGTATAACTTTCAATGCAAAAGTGTAGATGGGATAGCTTGCAGAAAATTTTTAAAAGGCATAGAAAAATATTCATGGATTTAGAATAGGAAGCATTGGAAAAAAGAACTTTGATATCTGATTTAATGCAACATATTCATCAGTTATGTATAGCGGTGTTTCTGTTCCATCTAAATCATGAATACTTGTAAGGTGGATTTATAGCTTTATACAAAAATAAAGATTTGAACATTAACCTTATCTCTGAAGATTCCTTGAACCGAGCAAGCATTTGAATCATAGCATCAACTACTAGCTGACCAGAAAACATTTGATGGAAATACGAGTTTGCTTCTGTCTCAATATCATCCGCATAATTATCAGAAGAAGTTGCGTCAGAACCTCCACCATTTTTAATTCTTGAATTTGCCCGCATGTAGGTGACATTCAATTTTTCCGTTTCCTCAAACAAGTGACTGGAGGAAATGACACCAGCGTGAGACTGAAGGACCTGGAAAACGAACATGTAAAAGTTAGGATGCAGCAGTTTACAGAAGGCAAGAACCAGAATATTTATATAGCAAAGCAAAACCTTTAAGAAAGTAGGACAAGTTTCCAAATAAATATTCACAAGAGCGCCAGGGGGGTGGAAGCGATGAGTAGAAACCTCTTGACCTCCAATCTGAACCTCCTTAAGAAATTTGAGGCATTCCTGAGAGCATAAGAATAATTCAATTGTCTTTAGCAATTTATTTACATTACTTCATAGGTTAGAATAGAAAATTATTAAAGACTATTGGGGACAAGTAGCAAAATAATCAAATATTTTAATATTAAGTTAGTGATTCGGATATGTTGTGAAGATTGTGATTGAATTATGAAAAGTGTCCTGAAAGACTCAGAGAGCTTACCTCATAGAACGCATCTCTATATGTAACTAAATTGGTGCTCAACCAATTTTCAAGGTCCATCAGTTCTTTCCTAAAAGCAAGTGCAGCTAGGCGAACACCAAAATAAGAAGGCAACATATCCAACAATATTGGCAGAATCTGTAAAAACATCAAGCAGATGTAACAGTAAACAAGTATTGCCCAAAGGAAAAAATACACCAAACTAAACATCAACCATTATTTGAAAGTGACATTTGACTTAATGGGGTGGAGTGAACCAAATAATAAAATCTAAAATGTACTGATAGGAACACTCCGGGACTATGGAGATTGGAATGATGACCATAGTAACATATCATTGGACACAAAAATCAGGTAGGTATTGAAAAAAAATGGCAAAGAATCATTACAATCAGAGGAACAACGTCTATAAAGGATAATAAAATATAAAACCAGCGTTCATAATATGACAAACCAGTCAGAGACCAAAAGAAATTTTAGCAAATAACCTCTTGATAGAAATTCAGGGGGCTAGTTAACACGGTAAGAGCTATAAAATGATCACTCGTACAAATTATGCCTCAGTCTCGAAAAAGAATTCCTCGAAATGCTACTAAGAATTTTCTGTAATTTATTTGACTTAGTTTAATCTACAATAGAAATAATCTGGGTAAGAAGTCAGACCTTTAACTCCTGGCAAGCGTCCAAAATCCTATAAATGTTGTCAGGATCAAATTTCATGGCATCTACAAGTCCCCGCAACAACATGTTTGGGTTGACATGCCATAAATTAAGTAATAAACTGTTTCCAGAAGCATTCTTCAGTATCATAGGCAGTACAGCAGAAGATACTTCATACTGGATGAGATTATATGCAGTCTGAAAGTCATAAAGCAAAGGTTACCCAATGATTGACCATTTGCAAATCATAACGAAGAATCACAAATCATATATAAGAACAGTACAGTGACACGGGCCATCCCAAGGAGTAAAACTTCTGGACATTCGTTGAGAGGGCTATCAAGAACAGATCGCACTAGACTTGCATGTCCCCTCTCAGCTAGCTGACACAACACCTCCAGCAGGTCATGACATGACCAAGCATGATTTACTTGGCCAGGTTGAACTGTTTGCCCACTCACAGCATCATCATAGGTCTGTAAAGGTAAATTATAGTAGAGTCACTTATAAAGAAGCATGTTTCTTATTTAGGAAAAGATAATGTGGCATGCAGTCACTGCTATTTAACCAGACTATATATGCCATAAGAAAGCATACCAGTTGTCGCTCAGAATGTGCAAATGTAAATACTTCAGGTGGCATTGAAACAGCATACTTAAGAAAAGATAGCTGGCCCTCGGCATTTTTCCAAACAAAGCCACAAATAGCACGAAGAGGAAATGGATCCTGAAATATTATATTCCAAAGAATGGCATCAATAGTTTTATGGTCCTGTTGATTACTTATATGCATAACTTAAATGAAGAAGTAAGTCCAAGTATAAAGGCTACCTGGCATGCATATCTATAAACAGACATAAAAAAGGAAAACGCCGACTCATTAGGGATATAAAAGCCCTCCTGATCCAGCTTCCCCATGACATTTATCCAATTAATTTCCGGAGCCTGCAACAAATTTAAAAAGAAAAATATATAGTAATGCAATGAACCAATTCTCTCTAACTTATGAGAAAAACACAGCAAGAGAGTAAAGTTGACTGACAAGCTGCTTGATTGAATCTACGAGGACATCAACATTCCAAGAATTCAGAGATGGCGGCTCCAAAGCACAATTGCTACCAAAAGCAGAACGAAATGTAGAGAAAACATTTTGTTGGTCGTCGAGACCGGTATAAGTTCGTGCAACTGTGCCAAGTATCTTGGCAACTGTGACATCAGAAAGAGGCAAGAAAAGAGATAACATTTCTTTGCACTGCGAGACATCAGTAGTGCATCCATAACCTAATTCATACATCAAGTCAGCCATGCTAAGTTCTTTCTCCATTTCTGCTAGAATGACATCAAAATCATCCTCACCGCCATCATTCAGCATATCTAAGTGCCTGCAATACATAAAACAGGCAAAAGGAGATTATGGGTTGGTTTCACAAATAAGTTATTTCACGAGATCAGTTGTGAAGAAAACTTTGCTTTCGAATTTCCAAGTACCTGAAGAAATTGACTTGGCGCACTTCATCGGGAAGAAAAGGGGCTAAAATAAATTGAGCTTCTTCCTTCAATGGCACGAGAGATAACATTTGCATGAACGAATCTACATATTTGGAGAGGCCTTCAGAGTGAGTAAGAAACATAAGCACACGCTGAATTAGATCAGTAGACTCCAAGGCCATGGGATTGGAACACAATTCTGCGATCTGACTCATGCAGAAGCTCTTTCCTGCAAATCAATGAAGAAAACATTTGAGTAGAGGAAAACAACACGAGGAGAAAACTTCTAGCAGAACGTTCAACAGTAATATTTATTTTCATATTCTTTTTCTTATATTTCATGACCATTTCTGCCATCAAATTCTGCTGGAACTGTATCTCAGGTTTAGAGAGGACAACTAACCACACATTCTGATATCAAGATTTTCTGAATTAGACAAAGCAAGACCAACTCCAATTTTCTCAGACGCTGACAGGAGTAATGCACCAGAGAGATTCTGCAGAAATTCTTCAGTTATAGCTGCAGGCCGCCGCATTGATTCGCAGATGACCGTACTAAAATTAGGCTTATCCAAGATATGTTTAAATATTGAAGCATATAGCGGATGCATCTTCATATTCTTCAAATCATTGCCATAGATATTTAGGTGATCAAAACAAGTTTGGAGCAGCAATATGCTTCCATCCATTCCATAAGTAGAGCACTGGAGATGCAACACAATATCAATAAAGAGCGTGTGAGTTAATAACAAACTTATCATATTCCCAATGAAACGACAAACAAATACAAAACAGGTGTTATACATATAGACAGCAGAAAGGCATAAACTGTTGTCACAAATGCTACTGTTGTAAAGATTTCAGAATTTAGTGTGAGAACAGGACCCATTAGTAATATAGACACCGATGTTTATTAGAAGAACAAAGTAAGTAAAAAAACAAATTGAAACTGACAAGTTTTTAGTCTACCAATTCTACACCTTCAATTGATTTCTCAATAAGATTTAAAAAAAATTGTATTATGCACTACCTGAAAAAATTGGTGCACATGTAAACGAGGTGCTCTGTCAGCTGAGATGTAGCGATCAGTACTAGTGAATTGTGATGCATATTTTAACACATTTATAATTTCTTGTAATAGTTATCTATGATACAGCATCCTAGATTTTTACTGCTATTGCCTATAAGAAATATGATATTTATAATCTGGGAAAATGTATAAATCATTTTAGCTCTCTTCTTGACTCTTGTGAATAAATGACCTATTAACTCATTGGTTAGCATATTGATTTTATGTGGCAGGAGACTATGGTTCCAATCTAATAGTAGGTAAAACTGTAATTCTAATACGAAAGGAGCGACACATTTAGCCCATTAAGTAATTGAAATTCCTGTATCGATACTTGGGACTTGGGATGGAAAAGGGGAGGGGGGCTAAAAAGTGTACTGTCCAAAGAAGTAGCTCGCTTGATTAAAAAGGCGAAGCTGCATGAAAATCTGAAAAAAACTACTGAATCATATGTACGTCGATAAAAATAGGCAGGAAATGAAGAGTAGTGTCCATGATCCATAAAAAATGCTTAAGAACACCATGCCATCTAAAAATGTATCATCTCTACAAAAGGTTGGAATTATTACTTAAATAGATTTCTTAGTAAGGCATTTAGATCACCTGCTCTCATGAAAAAGTTTATAGAGAGAAACAAATTCAATATGGTAAGAGCGGGCCACAATTAATTCTACAAACGAAAACAAATTAAACAGGACAGGACTCATAGGAGTGTCTCATTATCCTCACAATCAGTTCTTTCCTTTAATTCCTCTTCCAAGGAAACCTTAAAAACAAGGCCCATTTACCAACTTCAACAAAGACTGCAGCATTTTATCATTCAACAAAATGAAGTCAGAAACCCTATCATTAGGTGCTGTCGCTTATAATCTTGGCTATACGAAAAAACATATTTTAAGTTCATGTAATATATGTTCATTATGTTTTATGATCCAACCTCAGCTAGAAACTGTTCAATACACTTCGTGCCCATGACCCGTATTTTAGATAATTTAGCAATTAATTCAGTCACAAAAAGATTTTTCTTTCCCAATCGCGTTTGACATTCTTGAAAGTGAATATAAAACTTGTATTGATACTCAATTCCAGGAAATGAAAAATTAGATAGAAGTTAACTAACGCACAAAACCCTACTGTAACATCCAAGATCAACAAGATTCGGGGAGAATAATACAGAAATCCATTCAATATAAATATAAAACATAACTGGGAATGTAAAGATCATGCAACAACATCTTAATTAGGTTTGATCAAACCTTGCAGAGTTCTTGGAAAACCGAATCAGCGTTGGAGTCGTTCAAGCTCTGAAGCAGAAACCGAATCTGACTGGAAATTTTCGAGGATAATGGAATCATTGTCGGAAAGTAACTTGATTTCTCTTTTTTTCTGTTTTCTTTTAGATTTTGAGTAAATTGCTAGGGTTTCTAAATGCAAGATTTGCTAATTTTGGGAGTGACGAGAGTGTATTGGAGTCGAGAGACCGGGTATTTATATGGTTTTAGTGGCTCGGCTTTAGTCGCATGGCCTCACTCACGGCTTGACGGCCTAGAGAGCCGCGTGTAGTTTTTATTTCTTTATTGGGCCCATGGGTTTTCAAATTCATAATGACTCAGGAAAACTAGTGCCCATTTAATCTATACTTACTATTAAAAAACTGAAGACCGTTTTTATTGACAGACTAGTGGTTGTCACCATGCTACATCAAAAATTGTCATTTTTCAAAATTATTCTTAATTTCTAAATTTTAAATATATAAATTGTCATTTTTCAAAATTATTCTTAATTTCTAAATTTTAAATATATAATCTCCATCCGCTCTCATCATTTAAGTTTATTTTTGAAAAGTTTAATTGTTATCTATCTTTTGAATTACGCACTCAAGTACCACGTGCTACGGCGGATAGTTTTCAACAAAAGAAAAGGACTAATACCCGTTTAACAAACTAAAAGATTTAACAAGGCATAAAATAAATAAAAAATCCAAATGAATGAATAATATTAATGATGTGAATTTTTTCCATGGATTGGTCGTTTAATTTTAATTTGCAGACTTTTGCCCACAATCATGAAAATCAAACTTCACGTAATTCCAGCAAGAATATTACGCCAAACAAGGTCGGAGCAACTCCGGCGGAGCCACTCATATGCTTAGGTGATAAATTTGAATTTAAGAGTTTTACATAAAATTGTGTGTTTCGAATAAAGAGAAAAAATAAGACTCGGTTTTATTTTCGTGTAAGCCGCAAATAGGTTGTGGGCATGCTTGCCGACCTTCCATGTGGAGAACGAATAATTAGGGATTTCCCTTTGATTTTCTGCCACGATTAGGATTTGGCTCAAGTTTTTTAGTAACCATCCCCTTAATTGGCGGGACTTACGATCCCATCCATATATTCAAGAATCAGCGGAGAGGTCTCCGACTCTATGGATATTTACGGGCTTGGATTTGTTTGTACAATAGGTCGTCTCCAATATGTATAAAATATTATGTATAGGTAGTCCCCGCTAAGTTCTCAATCACGAATTGAAGGTCGTGCTCGCTTAATAATATGTTGCTTTGGCTAGTAGAGCGATTTTGTGGACTTCGATTTGTTTAGTTCAACATTTTTCAGCTTGTTCGATGAAATTACGCGAGAGGGCCTCTATACCTTCCATATGCTTCTGGATTTCAATTTTGGATTCAAAATTATTTTAAGTTTCAGTTTTTTAAATGATACTAGACTCTGTAGTCTCGATTTAACTTGAAAACGACATTATTATTACTCATGTTGCAAACTAGCGTCCACATGGCAACTTACGAGTATTTGCTTCTTGAAGGGCGCCTATGGTTTTGTGGTGTTTCAATGTCCTATGTATTTCAATCATCTCACCGCGCATCCATTTTCTCTATAATTAATAGGATTATCTCTCACTTATAAAGCTTTTAGATTTCCTGAAAATTTGAAATTTTGTAGCAAGATTTTTTAGTGCTTTTCTCAACAAAATTCAAGGCTCCCGCTCAAGTTAAAAACTTATTTTGCAACAATGACTGCTAACAACGCTCTTGGAGGTGATATTCCCATTGAAGTTGCCATTGATGGCGCTCATGGAACGTCAAGTAGAGTTTGCATTAAAATCATGCGATGTAACCCATGATTGCTTAGTTAGGTGGTTAAGGTTGAGGCTACATGACCAATATGTCATGGGTTGAACTCCCACTAGTGGATATTATATCTAGTTTAATACTAATATTTTCTCTAGTTTCATACTGCATTTGTAATTAGTTTTGTAAAGATCCGAATTTTATTTTTATATTTTTCTTAATCCTTAAATTTACTTTTTTGTTAAAAAAAAATAATAATATATCTTATAAGAATATGATTTTCAGTTTGGACCTGATTGTACATTTTTGAAATATTTGGGGCAAAAAATGAAAACTTAAAAGATTACAGTTTTGCAATGTCGACTGAAATTAAGCAAAGGTGATTTAATCTAATGAAGACAACTCAAATATACACTTGTTTATAAGTTGTCTTAAATTAAATTTACTGGGAGCATGCAAGCCCCCACATGTCCACATTTTTTGACATTTACTATTGGTTGGAGAGTATTATAAATACTCTCATTCACTCCTTTTGAATTTGATTATGAAACTCAGTTGTTGATTCAATATTGTGCACGAGATAGAGAGAGAGAGGGAGTTAAAACAAAATTGAAAGGAATGAGGAAGAAAGAGAGGAAAGAAAATTGTGAGAAAAATGAGAAGAAAATATAGGATTTATTAAAGGTAAAAAGGGAAGGTGATTGTTGGGAATAAATCAAGCTTTTGGTAATTTAAATTTTCGGTGAAAAGGTGAGTGTGAGAGTTTAAATAATGATAGATCGTCTCGATTCCTCGCTATTTAAACACGTTAAATTAAATTGTATCGGTTCTCGTTATTATTGTCACCTAATTAATGTCATAACTAGAACTATTGTGATGATTAATCGTAATTGGTTACGTCGAATAACTTTTGATTTCAATATATGCACTGTTATAAAGTTCTACGAATCTAATCATCGTTGGTAATTAATGTCTCTTTAATGTCATGTAAGTTCGATTTCTTTACTTAAAAAAACTTTTTGGAAAAGCACTTGTTTATTACTAAAATAAGTACGTGACATTTTATAAACATAATAATGATACTTGAAGAATAAGAGCCTCTTTGTTTGGCATTTCCCAAAATTATTTTGTGTTTGAAAAATGTCAAACAAACATGTTTTATACTTTCTGAAATAAATTTATCATCTCTCAATTTTCTCAAACTTCTCTTTCAAAAGTCAAACAAACAACAATTTTTTTATCTCTAAACAAAGCCTATGCAAACTATACTCTGATTTGACATAAAGTCTTACACATCTTATACGTACAACCTAATTCTTCCAAAAAAACTTACATCTACTTTATTTTCCAAACCACTATCTCAAAACTCAAACAAACAACATTACGCAAATCGAGATTATTTCACAAACATTTACTACTTTCTCAAACTACTTTCCCAAACACCAAATAAACAGGCCCTAAGCCTAGCTACATTAGTTGTAACCAAGATTTTTAATAAATGTTACTTCTTGAGCTCAACTTTTATAAGCGTAATCATTATTCTTGGAAGTTGGCAGTTATGGAGACGTATTATTTTATACAGTATATTAATATCCATACTATTTTCATGATAATTATTTGAATTCACGCAAACCACCTCACTAGGTTGCAAGTCAACTTACGTAATGTGTTATATCAATTTTCAGATTTTTCGGAAGTAGCATGGAGCCAAGAGTGTTCTCGTCAACGTTAGACTAGATCATACAAAGAATTTTGAAGCTTATCTATGCAAATAGATACTATTAATTTTTATTTTGTAAAAATATCAACTTATGTAAATTTATTAAGAATATATGTAAATATTAATTAAGTAATTTTAGTTGAGGCGTTACAAGTTTACTTTAATACCAATGTAATAAATTTAATTTGATATAGTGTTTGATGTTGTTGTGTCAGACACTAAATATAGTACTTTCCTTATAGCCTTGAAGTTTGTAGTTTTTGGACAAACTTATGATGAAATTAAACGACTATTTAGCTTTGTGAAAAAGTTTTACTAAAGTTCAAACTCGTTTCATATGATAAAAGACATTGCAAACAGAGCACATTGTCAGCCCTCTGCAAATTAGTAGGCCTGAGCCCATATTATCGACTTTAATTGGGTCCAGATGAAAAATTTCTACAAGCCCAGGTTCTATCGTTTAAATCTGTTTGTTATATTTAGCGGGTGTTACCAAGTGGATCAATATCGGAAACTGATTGGGCATTGTTCATTTTAAGATTTGATTGCAATGCATAACTGAAGATTTAAATTTGAGAATGATGTATCTGAAACCTACCTATCTATATCCGCCTAAATCCTCCAAATTACTAAAAGAAAGTCCTCCAAATTTAAAGAAATCTTAAATACTTAAATTTTAGATCTGAATTTTAATAATTTTAAGTCGAATAAAGTTCTATGAAAATTTATATGAGCATTTTTATTTACTGTTATTAAAAAGAATGAACTATTGAATTCCAAGTGGCCAATCTCAAAATCAACATTTTACACTGAGCACATAATTGTGATTACTATAGGCATAAAAGTATCCAACTATACTTTGAGTTATTTAACAATTCGTGTAACATAAATATACTCGCACAGTTTCTTCTTTTATAGATCATAGATATGTATATATGGTATATCATCGAATTAACATAATTAATAATGTATGTGTATGCATTTATTTATTTATTATCTATTTTGCAAGAATTTACTATGTGTGTTAATTTATTTATGTCATATCTAAAACTTGAATATTCTTGAAAAATAAAACAATGAAAAAAATAAATAAATAGCCCTAGGATCTATAAGTCAAAGTTCAATTTCCAATAGCCCATATTTATTTGTCGATTTGGCAAAAAAAAAAAATTGTTTACTTTTATTTATCGTTTTAGGAGTTTGATGTAATTTTTTTTTGTACTCTTCTTGTTAATTCTTGTAATTACTGTGACTATTTGGTGATATGTGCAATTTTTGTGCCCAAGGGCAATTCAAGATATTATCATTTTTATATTAACTAATATAATAAGTTATCATAAAAGTGTAACGTTTGTAACGTCTTCAAATTTATTACTCGTAAAGTCTTTTGTAAAAACGCCATTGTATTCCTATTAGTGACTTATAAATATGTATCTATTTCCAAAGAAATATATGTGATCTCATATTACAAATATAATACAAAGTCAAATACTCTTGATATTGTGTACGGACTTTATCTTATTGTTATGATGTTGTTATAGATCGAAAAAGCAAGAATTCCACCTTTACCCTGAACATTTTTACACAACATCATAATTGGCGCGGTATGCGGGAACGACTGCTTTGCATCACAATCACAGAGAAAAAAGATAGCCGCTTCCCAAAACCAACCCCAATGGTCAATTCCGCCGAAAAAAATGAGGGGGTGCTAATTACAGAGTTTTTTTTTAATTTGAGGGTGCTAAGAGTTAATTTTGTGTTTCGGGGTTGCAAAGTGTCCATTTATCGTGTTTCGTGGGAACACGTTGTTGAGTTGTTCTAAATTCGAGGGTGTTAAGTGTTAATTTTGTTTCGGGGGTGCAAAGTGCCAATTTCTCGTATTTCGGGGATGCAAAGTGCTAAAGATCCAAAAATGAATTGCCTATTTTGCCCCTATATTTTTTTACTCTAGTGGTCAACTTTGCCGGAAAATAAGAGAGGGTGCAAAATGCTGAATTGTTCATATTTTGGAGGTTCAAGGTGTTAAAAGTGTATTTTAAGGGTGCAAATTGTCTATTTTCCATATTTCGAGGGTCCAAAATGCAAAAACACGAGATTCGGCTAAGTATTTTTAATTCATAAGCTTTCTTGAGAATTACATATTTTCCCCAAAATTCTAACATTGTTGCAGAATTGCCCTCATAAGTTGGGGAATATTACAGATCTTCTGAAAAATTGGTGAATATTACAGATCGTCCCAAAAGTTGGTTAACATTGCAAAATGTCACCAAAAATGGTCAAATTGCAGAATTGTCCCATAAGTATTTCATTATTTAGATTTGGAATTTCCTTCGCCCCTAAACTACGAGGTATATCTTTCACCCTCACAACAACCCAAGTGCTCTGCTCTAAAACCAACTGCATATCTACTAAATTGGATGTCTTTAAACTTTTTTAAGAAGAAAACGTTTTCCATTAAACAGCCCCACTAGAGGTACAAAGATAAACGCTTTTCCGTTTTCGCAAAACACTAGAAATTGTCTTTTCAAACCTTTCTTAAAAAGGGTGCTAGGTTGAAATTCAATTCAGTTTTACTAATATTATGTATAAAGTGTGATGCTATTTTGGAGAAAAGAAAAAAGAAATTAACGGTCAAAAGAATTGCACTTACCATGCTAAAATCCATGATCTGAAAATGAATTAAATATCTAGCATTTAAATTGCATGCCCTTTTCGATTATCCAAAATACTCTAGAAGAAGAAAAGGAAAAACAAAAAAAAAAAGGCATATTGCACGCCTTTTCATAGTCGTTGTGGTACTATTAACTATGTGGAGTCAGGAGTTCTTCAATCACATATGTCCTAAATCGATAAAAACTCTTCTTTGAGATAGTGATCTTAGGGCATCTCCAGTGATGTCCTCAGCCCAAGTCTACTCACTCAGTCCAGCTTCCCCTCAGATTTCAAGTCCAGCTTCCCCTTTCTTTTTTATAAGTCATCTCAAATGATTCAATCTATCAATTCCATTTAATTCCAATTCTCATTTCCCCCACTCTCACTTAATAATAATAATAATAATAATAATAATAATAATAATAATAATAGCAATAATAATAAAAATTAAACAACAATAAATAACAATAAGATATAATTTAATATTTACATTAATAATAAGAAATGAAATTGGTACACAATAATACAACAATTAAATACTTGACAACCAATATTTTTTTTAAAAAAACACAACAATACAACAATTAAATAGTTGACAACCAATAATTTTTTTAAAAGTACATAATAATACAACAATTAATGTTGGATGAAGATGAAGACTTTGAAGTGAAGGGAGGTTTTGATGATTTCCAAAGTCATCAGCTAAGTGGAAGCTTAGTACAAACCTTAGAAGATATTTGACCAAGGAAGAAGTAATTCAGACTAGTCAAATATGGTCCAGAAGACTACTGATCTGTTGCTGAAGAAGGAATCAGACTGGTGGATTATCAGCCGACTCAAATCAGATTAGTTCAAGTTTGGGATCAGCCGAGTACGCATCAGACGAGTGACTTCGATCAGCAGAGTGGAAGTGGATCAGAAGTTAGTGCAACGGTAATAAATGCACTTGGAGTAATAAATGCTGAAGAGGAAGGGTATTTGTGACAAATGATTGAAGAGAAACCTCGTATCAGCTTGGTGCATTTAATGCGGACTGACAGCAAGTACAGCAGAGTGTACAGTGTTCAGTCGCAGGTAGCCGTTTCTGCAGAAGGACCAGTACTCGAGGATTTGGACACCTGTCGATCTCTCAACGGGCAGATTTTCAAATCTCCAAGTATAAATAGTTCAGTTCGTGAGTTGAAGAAGAATACACAACACTGAGACAGCGCATTTGAGAGCAAAAATCTGAAGCAGAAATTCTTCTAAGTCTCAAACTCAAGAACAGAACACTCAACAGCTGAGTCATTTGTTGACGAAGCAGAATAGAGAGAAAACAGAAAATACTTGTAAAATCTGAGTGATTTTGTTAGGATTGTGTTGTGAGGAGTAGATATCAATCTTTGTGAGCGATATTACTTCAGAGGATAGGAGTTTCTTTGTGATTTCCTATTGTGAACTTACGGCCATATCATTTGTTGTTTGGCGTAAGCAGTGTATACTGTAATCTGCGTGATATAGTATAACCCAAGATCTAAGTGACTTGGAAGAGTGGACTAAAGGATTTATATCCATATAACCACTATAAAAATCCTTTGTGTTTTTACTTGCATAAATTTCTGCATATTTAAAACAGCATACTTAAAACACTTAAAGATTAACTGTTGAAAAGTTTTAAAGGAGTTTGTTAAAAACTGGGGATAAAACCATTTCAAAGTTAAGGAAAACTACTTGTGAAAAACACTTGATAAATCCGCTGCAAGTTAGTTATTTTTAAAACTCTGATTTTGATAAAACAGCTGAGTGAAATCAGAAGAGTGGTCAACTCTGCTGTTCAAAGCTTTGTGCGAGATCAGCTTAGTCTGCTTACAATTCTTGATCAGCTTAGTCTGCTGCCAGAAAAGTTAGAAGATTTTAAAAGGTAAATTTTAAAGAGGTTTATTCACCCCCCCCACCCCCCCCCTCTCTAAACCTCATCTGACCACTTGGGACCAACAATTAATTACTCATATAAGAATATCCGTAGAAGAATATTTGTTACGTCATCAACAGATACGCTCAGTAGAGGTCAACCGTCAACTTCAAACCGACTTATTGAACATGTGTGGGCAATACACGGTCCAAATGACGATCATATGTAATCGTATTTATTTTAGATGTCTAACTATTCACCCAAGTGTTTCACTATATAATTGTTAGGGTTATATCGTTTTTAATTTAACGAATCATATGTAAGCTTCATTAAGTTCTTTTAAAGTTTCATTTTTATTAATTAAATTAAATTTGAGTTTCTAATAAATAAGAGTTACATTTTTAGTACACAAATTAAATAAAACTAAGATTAAATAAGAGTTACATTTTATTTAATAAGTTATTTTAAAGATTTATTTTTTAAATAAAAGGGTTTTTATTAAATAAAATAAATAAAAACAAAAATTTAAAAAAAAAAAGAAAATGGATTAACAGGTGGCCGACAAGTGTCGGCCACCTGCTGCTGGGCGGGCGAGTGCAACGCACTCGCCTGCCCAGCGAGTGATCCACCGCGATATTGACTTGCCTCACCGATTCAAGCTGTGGATCAACAGATCAAGGCATAATTGCCTTGTCAACCCATTTATTCATTTAACTTGATGAAATCCACCCCTTTAAATCCAAATCCAGCTTCCCACTCCAACATAGGAGATGCCCTTACAAGACTCGACAAAATGTCCAGGTAAAAACTAAACTCTCACAACGGATGGAGTACGCTTATATACTTGAATCCAGTTTCAACAATAAGCACTTGCGTAATTACTTCGAAACTGGGGGAATATGATATGTGCAATTTTTGTGCCGAAGGGCAATTCAGAAAATTATAATTTTTATATTAAATATAATATAATAAGATATCATAAAAATGTAATTTATGTAACGTCTTTTCTATAAAGAACATTATATCCCTATTAGTGATTTATAAATAGGTATCTATTTCCAAATAAATGTATTTGATCACATGTTACAAATCTAATACAAAATCAAATTCTCTTGATATTGTGTGCACATTTTATCTTAATGTTTTCATGTTGTATAGATTGAAGAGCCAGAATTCAACCTTTGCAACATTTTTACGTAACATCATTTGGTTACAAGGATGTTTTGGAATTTTCGTTTTAAAAAAGTGATTATTTATTATATTTCTTAATGTGTCTGTAATCTACCAAAACAACAAATTAAAAAAAACACGGAGGGGGTATTTTATGTTCATCAATTTCAAAATGTATGTGCGTGGAGAGGACGGGAAAATCGGTGAACCAGAAAATCTGTCAGAAATTGTTAAGTTTTGATCAGGGCCTATTTGGTTGGGTTCTGGTCCGATCTCGCCGATATCGCGAAACTGAGCCAGAACTCATCCAAATAGAGTTTGGCGAAACCCATGAAATTTATAACAATCCTATTCAAAAACTCATATCTAAACTCTTCAAACCTATAAAATATTGATTTGACACATGCCACCTATTTTTCCCCTCAAACTCTATAAAAAAGACAATGATTTGACACCTACCACCTACTTTTCCCCCCAAGCCCCAACATCCAAACCCAATCCAAGTGAGGTTTCAACTTTTTCAAAACCACAAAATCCAACATCCAAAACCTATAATGAGGTTTCAAATGTTTCACCGAAATCTCCAAAATCATTTTTTTGAAATTGAGACCCACGAAACCGAACCAAAACCCTTCCAAATAGGCCGTCAGTGTCCGTATCCCGTGTTTGACGTAGCCTATAGAGATATTTATTTGTCCTCTCGCAACATTTCAGCCCAAGATTCATATCTTATCATTTTCAACAAATTCTCTATTGATTTTAATTTTTGTTACAGACAAATAACAAAACCACCATTTATTAGAAAAAAACTAATCTTGTTGTCCAGTGCCACCTGTCAGGCTGTGAATATTGTATCTGCTCAAATAATTTTTATTTATTTATAATTCTGCTTCTTTTCTTTCATAACAAGAAAATTAAGCTTAAGTGACAAAAAATTAAGTGATAATGTGGAAGTTGTCACTCTTTGTATGTATTTAGTGATAAAAATATTAATTTTGTCATAATAATAATGGTGACAAGTGCAATCGTAACAAAATATGTTTTTTTAAGTTGTCAGTAATAGTTATTAATGACAAATATATGGTGACTTAAATTGTCACTATTGACAATTAGCGACACCCTTTTAGTGACAAATTAGTGAAAATAAATATTGTCACTATGATTTAGTGACAACTTTTTGGTTGTCACTTTTGAGGTATCGCTAAATGTCAATAGTGACAACATTTTTACAATTTTTGTCACTAGTATGTTTATGAAAACCATTTTAGTGACAATATTTGAGTTTTTGTCACTTAATATATATAAGAAATGACAACTTTAACATTGTCACATAAAATTTTATCACTAAAATTTAATTTTTTGGTAGTGTTTTAGGGGTATTATATTACTGCTCAAAATCTATGAAAGTACTTGTTGCGGATTTTACACACGCAATTAAACGCAAGTGCACGTATCGCAAAAGTAATAAAGAGTAAATAGAGTGTCGAACCCACGAGGACTTGAAACTAAATTTATACCAAGTTCACTACTTTAATTCCTATTCTAATTCAACTATAGAGAAAATAATATTGTTGGTTGATTTGCTAACTACTAAAACTAATAAATAACTAATCTAAAGATGGCAATAAAACGCTAAGGAGAGAATCAATGAGAAAAGTGTCTAGAGTTTAAATTCACCAATGTTATTCTCCTAATGTCGACTAACTTCCTAATTTTAACTAGTGATCCTTCTTCGCTATCCTAGGGTTCACTTCTATCCTTAAGTGTCTTCCAAATCACTCAAGAACCTATGCAATTAACTTACTAATCTTTTTCCTAAGTTAGTATAATTAATATCATGCATAAATCATATAACCTAATCTGGATATGGGAGTGTCGGGTATATTCCTATCCTAACAAGCAACCCACTACCTAATTTCTCTTATATTCTCAATATTCCCTTCCCAGGTTCAATCAAGAAAAAGTAAACAATCAAATAGGTGATCAGTCAATTTGAATGTAATTAGCACGAAATTAGATAAACGAATATCGATATGTAGAAACCGAAAATCACTAAATTAAAACTAGGAAAGCAATCAAAACATTATTCAATAAACATGGATCCGTAAAAATACTAGACTAAACGGAATTAGTTCATGATAATAAAAACAATGAAAACAAATAGAAAATAGTTCATGGTTTTCTTCAAATCAAAATTAACGGAAAATCCTAAAGTGTGATGCGTGGTTCTTTTCTTTTCTTCTTTGCGTGATGTCTCTCCTGTCTTTTTGTATCACTCTTGATCTCCTTTCCTACGTCCAGTAGGAGTCTTCTTGCTATTGGCTCTTTTAATTAATTCTCCAATTCTCCTCACCTCTTAATTGGGCCAGCCCAGTTACAAATTAAAGAGACTGTAAATTGCCGCATAGTTGTTTAACTTTATCAAGATTGAGTTCTATTTTGCATTTCCAGCCCTTGTATTTATGTCTTTTTATCATTGACACCCTCAACAATTCAAAATGATCAATCTCGAGGTCTCTTGTTCGTCTCTTGTAATATTTCCCTCATGGACCTTTATGCAAATTGGATTTCACTTACCTGATTAATATCCTGCAAGAAAACATATCGAATTAGTGTCAAAAATCAAGGATTATTATCCAAATTTGATTAACTTCGCGAATCGACTCTAACAACTGAAATATGCATTAAAATCCCAAACGACTCACAAATACTTAAGAAAAACAACCATTTAAGTCTGAAAAGTACACGCGATAACTCTATTTTCACAGAGTTATCAGTACTAGGATAATTCTAATTACTTAGACCAGGTCTAGGAGCTTATTCCTAGACTTTATTGTCTAGGTTTTGTCAACTCATTTACAATTAATAAAAGAACTCAATTGTTATAAAATTTACTAACCCAACCCAACTAGGTTAAAACAAAGTTAAGTGAAAACAAAAAAAATATATTTGAGATAGTGAGTTCATTTTATCTCTCAACTAATTTAATTTTTGTTTTTGTTACAAAAGCTAATTTAAAAATGTGATTGGTGATTATTTATTTAAATTCTTTAAATTATGAATATTATTGAAACTGTATGATAGCAAGTCATTAACACTACTGAATTTATCAAAATCTCCTCATATATAATAACAATATTTTTATTGTACAATATTGTGATTATTTTATTATTCCATTACTGATAAAACAAATAAACTTGTTAAGAAAATATAAATTTTTATATATGCCATATAAAAATTCCCGAAAGATCTATGTAACTAGGTTTTGGCCCAGTCTCGCGGGTTTTTGTGAGATCGGGCCGAACTCCTTCCAAATGAGTTTTCGTCAGACCCATGAAATTCAACACAAACATATTAATAAATCTACACACAAACTCTTGAAAACCTACTATCTATCTATTTTTCTTCCCAAACTTTCTAAAAAAGACATTAATTTGTCACCTATCCATCTACTTTTTCTCACACAACAACATCCAAAACCAATCCAAGTAGGGTTTCAACTTTTTCAGAATTACAAATTCAACATCCAAAACCTAACCTAATTAATGGGGTTCCAAAGATTTCACCGAAACTACCTAAACCATTTTTCTTAAAATCGAAATTGGTGAATCCGACCAGAATTCATCCAAATAGGTCCATAGCTAGTGTCCTGGCAATCCGATTGTGTTGCAATAATTCCAATCAGTACAACTATTATTTCAAATTTTGTTGTTGCCATATGCGATTTTTCTAGTGAAATTGCACTATAAGTTTATAATGTACTTATATATATATGACTTATCTGGTCTTTTGTGCTTATAAACTTGTAAATGTTTTGTGCTTTTGAGACATGATTAACTAATGGAGATTAATTGTAGATGGATTTGCCAAGTACTTTCCTAATTTTTTGAACACCTAGCGCATACCAACTTTTATATTTATAGCTAGGCATATTAAAAATCATTAAAATTTTATATTTTCTAAATAAGATCATGCATTTTATAAGTATTGTATAGAGTAATTAAATAATCAGAATATCGTACAAATTAAAAATACTCCATTTAATTACATATTAAGAAATCTTTTTAAATTCAGTTGTTAATGAATTGATATCATACAATTTGAATAAAAATTCAAATTAATAAAAAAGAATATCACCAATCATAATTTTTAATCAATCAAGGGAAAAAATAAACTCACAATTTAAATTTATTTATTTATTTATACTTTAACTTTGATTTAGTCTAATTGAATTAGATTAGTGTAATTAAATAACAATTGAGTTCTTTTATTTAATAAAAATGAATTGGCAAAACTCAGACAAATTTTTTCCAAAGTATTACTACTACTTGTGAATTGTGATATCCAGATGGAGCGTCGTTTGGCAGCTTCCTTCCAGGCGCGTAAGGTTGACATGTGTATTGTACCGAACCTCGATCGTGTCTAGTGCAGCTTCATTCTACGTTATTTTCTTAATGCGTGTCCTGCCTTTGCTTCACTAGCTTTCGTCCAAGGTTTCCCTCTCCCACGCGCACTACGTTTAATGACGTCATTACTCACTACTACTGTTGTTTTCTTTTTCTCTTTTTTGATGAATCACTCACTCGAATCGATTTTGTTATCTGTGCCAATTAAGTGTTAATATTAGTAAAAATAATCAGTCCTTCGTGTTTCTACTTTCATATACTCCTACTAATGTATTACTTAATTATTAAATTAGATTATACTCCAGTTAATTTCTTACAGTAAATGAATTGATATATTAAAGTATTATTTTGCCTTATAAATAAAAAGTATTTTCACGAAAATATTTCTTAGTATGCATATGGTTAGATAACAAGTTAACAACAATAATTATTATGTCTTGTTGAGTTAAGTTGATCGAGTTTACATTTTTATATTGAGATGCTACTTCCTCATTTTCAATTTAATTGACATATTTGACATTTTCATACATATTAAGAATCTCAATAATAAATTTTTTTTTTTAAGATAAAATATAAAATATTATTTTAATGATTACTTAAATTATTTCATTGATCTTTGTGCACTTTACTTTTTATTGTGTAAACTCAAAAGCAAGAAAGAGTAAAATTGGAGGAAAAAAAATGCATTGAGAAACCAAATGTGACAATTAAATTTTTTTGAGGCGCATAGTAAGTTCCAATATTTGATAGTACTGTTGAGGCCATAGAGAATCTCCAATAAAGTAAAAGATCATCTATCACATTTTGATGTTTCATCCACCCTTTCAAGTAAATTTGTAGACCCACACAAACTTTGAATTTACACATTTGTCAACGAATCTATATATGTGACACCAAAGTGGTATAAGTGATTCATCCCGAACCAACAAATAATGAGGGAGGATCCTCTATCACACTTTGGTGTCACATGATAGATTCACCCTTCAAGTATATGTGTGGAACCATGCAAAATTTAAATAAGTAAACTTATCAATAGATCCATGTAACAGATGTTCCTTACCCACAAATAACAATAGTAGCCAAATGTAAAATTGGATAATCAAAGGCATATTTGACTATCGAAGGCATAAAAATCTCATACTGGCCATATTGGCTATATTTGGTCGGGTAATCAAATAGTGGAATTTGGTAGTCAAATTTGGTTCTGTCTTTATATTTAATTAATTAGTTATCCACTTTTATTATTAAAAAAAAGGATAAAACTTATCATTCTTCAATTTTATGAAATAAATTCTTATTATTGAAGTAAATTATTTTGATAAGATATGTATATTTAGTATTATAATTAATATAATAAAATAGTATTTCAAATTATATTTTATTATTAAACATTTTAATATTTATAATTAGCTAAAATTACTAGAAACTTTAGATTTTCATTTTATAAACTTTTGAGATTCATTTATTAATAATATATTCAATTTCAATAGTAAAATATATATTAATTTTTTAGTTTATAAAATCAATTCCAATAGTTAAATATGTTGTATATGTACTATTCAATACAATGTTTTTTTTTTAATATATTCAGTCTCAATAATAAAATATGTTATATCTACGATGTACCAGAATTTTGTCTTTAATATATTAGTTATGCTGAGTATTTTAAATTAATAAAACATACTAGATATCTAGAATATTTGAAAATTGATTGTTGGATTACTAAATATGAATTTTTGAAATTCAAACTCGACCCTGAATCAACTAAATCAATCGTATTTAATTTGTGCATAAATTAATATATTATATGTGTGTGAATATTTAAATATTCCGTGTGTTCAAAACATTCTAACATTAAGTTGGCTAGATAGTACGTACGTACGTACGTATATAGTCATGCATTATACAACACATGATCATTGTTTTTATATATCCTCCTTCTACAAATTAATTAATAGGGAAAATTGTACTAGTGGTTATTCATTAATCGTCATGGCGAAACTCTCAAAACTTTTGGTCTAAATACTTCATAATTTTGATTCCAACATTTACAATTTGATCAAAAAGTGAAGAATCCGCGATATATAATGAATTTATATTTAGAGTAAATTCACACTGAACCTCATTTATGACCGTGTTATGTACTAGCTAGATGTCTAGCTAGCTAGATTCACATGTTGATAATATATATATATATTATTGAGACTAAATGTCCCAGATTGGTTGAAAATAATAGTTAAGTTCACCTTATAAGGTTTTGGACAATCCTCACCTTACAAGCTAACTTTTAAGGTTGAGTTAGGCCCAAACCATGTAAGTGGGACTTAGCCGAGTCCATGTGGTGAATTCTAATACGGTATCAGAGCCCCGGGTTAAAGTGGGTCACCTCCTTCCGTGATGGGCTCCTCCTTGTACGTATGATTGACTTCAATATCTGCCCACACAATTCATCCAGATAACAAAGACTTGGGTTGTCATTATTCCTCCAGTTATTCAAGGCTAGGAGTGTCATTATTTCTCCGGTTAACAAAGGCTCGGAGTGTCATTATTCGTGTGTTAGGTCTTCACCAACGTGTCACAAATTCACAAGGTTGGGCTTTCACATGTCATGTGTTGGGTTTGTTCAGGGCCGGTCCTAGATATTCGGGGCCCTAGGCGAATTATAAAATTGGGGCCCTATGTTATAAAAAAATATACTTAATTTTTTTTAAAATGCAAAAATACTTACTAATTATTGACATTATTCCAGGTACAAAATTAAATGACAAATCCACTTAAACTTTTTTCATTGAATTACTCGTGAATATATTTTTATAATTTTTAATTTAAAAAATACTCTTTTAGCAAAAGAATTTTTACAAGTATATGTACTAATTAAATATAATTTCACAACGAGTGTCCGTCGTTAAATTTTAAATTTTTCCTCATTAAGATAATTATATATAACAAGTAATAATAAATGACAGCAAAAGTCATAATAAAGTAATAATTGTTCCACAAACGATAAAATATAAATATCTTAAAAAAATAGTATCATTTAAATTATATCGACAATGATTTGTTGATCAGTACAAATGGTCTATGAGCGAGCCCGTGCTAAAAGAATTAACAATTCTTTTTTAAAAATTAAATAGAAGCTTGTAATCTAAATAAAAATTCGTTTTCGATTATGTTATAAAATTTGTTTTTAGTGAAAATCATAACATAAAATGTTTGTTTTGTTAAAAAATGAAACCGGGAGAAAGAATTTGTTAAAAAAAAAGCATAAAATAACCGAGAAAAAATGCTTATTAATATATATTAAACGTTATTATATTAATATGTATAATCATCTATATAGGTTTTTTTTTTTTTTTTGGATAAATTACGTTAATAGTTTAATGATTAAAATGTATTAATTATCTTCTCAATGAGAAAGAAAAAAGACAGAAAGATATATGAGAAAGAAAAAAGACAGAAAGATATATGAGAAAGAAAAAAGACAGAAAGATATAATAAAAAAGTGAGATGTCTGAGTGGAGTTTCGAACCCGTGGCATAAGGATGAAAGTCTAAAACAACACAATACCTACCAAATGTGCTAGCTTGAACTTTGGTAATGAAATAACATTACTTATATATAAATAATAATTATATGGCGGGCCACTAACAACACATAATTTTGGGGCCCCTCCACATCGGGGGCCCTAGGCGCCGGCCCAAGTTGCCTAGTACTTGGGCCGGCACTGGGTTTGTTTCACCTATACATTCTACCTGCCCACACGTGGAGGGGGAATATTGAGACTAAATGTCCCACGGTTGAAAATAATAGTTAAGTCCACCTTATAAGGTCTTGGACAATCTTCACCTTACAAGCTAGCTTTTAAGGTTGAGTAGGCCCAAACCATGTAAGTAAACTTAGCCCAATCCATGTGGTGAATTCTAATATATATATATAGTTAATGACTGAAATTACTTTTGTTTAATTACTTTAATTTTCATGTACGTACTTACATATATAGTCAAAGTAATTAATTAAAACCTTTTCAAATACCTCCATTAATTAAAGGGATAATTACATGGACCTCCCTTGAGGTTAGGTGTAAGTACCGCTCAATTTCCTCCGACTATCATAATTAAAGGGACCTCTCCTGACGTTACAAAAGGATTACAAAACCCTAACTGGGACTAACGGACTTGGACGGAATTCATGAATTGACCGTTATGCCCTCGAATTTTTTAATTAAAAAAAGGGATAATTACATGAACCTCCCCTGAGGTTAGGTGTAATTACCGCCAAACTCCCTCCGACTATCATAAATACAGGGACCTTCCTTGACGTTTCAAAACGATTACAGCCCTAACCACCCCACCCCACTCATCCCTCTCTATCGGGATCTCTCCTCCAGGCCGTGTCGCCGGCCTGGGTTTCAATATTTATGAATTTATAATAATTATTTGTTTAAATCGGATATTTGAATGAGTATTTTTACTTTTTTTAAAAAAATTATGAATTTTTTTTAGTACGGGTTAATTATGAGCATTCCTATAATGCCTAATAATTTATGATCAAGTTTTTAGTTAAATTTTTATTTTTATAATTCTAATAATTTATGTTCAAGTTTTTAGTCAAAAAATTACGATTTTTTTAGTACGGGTTAATTATGAACAATATGAGTATTTTTATAATGTCTAACAATTTATTTTCATTTATCCTTGTACTTTAACTTTGAATATTTTTTTAAATTATTAAAATTATGGGTTAAATGTGAAGTTGATTGTATTTACATTTTTATTTATTTATCCCTTTACTTGGATTTTATTTTGCAAAAAAAAATGAAAAAACCAGATATTTTGTTTTTAAACTATTTTCCTGAATTTATACACAATAAAAATTAATTATAAGGACAAAGTTAAAATATAACATTGATACCCTTTCATAATTCTAAACATTACAATAAATCCCCTTCCGTTGAAAAAACTGAAAAGGGTAAAAGGAAAAATTCAAAAAATGTTGGGAGATCCCTGTAATTATGATAGTCGGAGGGGATGGGCCGGTAATTACACCTATAAATTCATGAAGGTCCCTGTAATTATCCCTTAATTAAAATCTCTATCACACGATTCCTAATTATCTCCCAATTGCAATGAGAAACTAGCTTTCACTGTCCACCATGGACCATAGTTTGTTCTTATCTCCACGAATCATAAATATGCATGCCTTTCTCCCTCAAAACCTCACACCCACATAATATTATTTCTCCTAAAGAAAAAAAAAGAAAAGAAAAGAAAAGAATTATTCAACTTTCTTTTACATATGATGCAGATTTAATTATTCAACTTTCTTTTTCAAGATACAATTGGTGGAAAAAATATTCTCCAAATTAAAATGAGTCAATGTGTACCAAGTTGGGATTTAGATGACAATTCCGGCCCGCCAAGGGTCGCCAGTTCAAATTCGTCCATTCCCTCGTATGTAATTCCTCTTCTTTTTTTTCGCTTAATTAAATTATTTTCAGTATAAATTTCAAACTAGTAATTGATTATAATAATGTGCAGGATGGAGTATCAAGTAGCTGAATTAACATGGGAAAATGGGCAGCTAGCAATGCATGGCTTAGCTAAAGGCCCTCAGCGCGTGAGTAACAAACCTATCAGCACCACGTGGGACAAGCCACGCGCTGGCGGCACACTCGAGTCGATCGTAAATCAAGCCACGCGCCACCCCAGGAAGGACGAAGATAATATCAACGTTCTCGTCCCTTGGTTCGACCACCATCGTAAGAACGCGTCGATGACCATGACAATGGACGCGCTCGTGCCATGCAACAATAATAATGTTATGAATCAAAAAGACTGTCAAGAGCACGTGCCTGAGTCTTCTTTGGGATTGGGCACGTGTGTGGTTGGATGCTCCACGCGCGTGGCTTCTTGCAGCGGCACACGCGTGGCGCGTGTAGGGATGAGTGGATGTAAGACGACCAATGTAAGCTTGAGTGAAGGCTCTACATGTGGGGGGACGGATAGTAGGCAGCTGACGCTTGATACTTGTGGTGGTGGTGGGTTCACGTCGCCGTCGTTGGGCTCGCCGGAAAACACTAGCTCCGGGAAGGAGTACTCTAAGATCTCCGGCGACGATCATGATTCCGTTTGTCACAGCAGACTACAGGCATGTGAAGTTCTTACATATATACTCTTTTTTATGGCCATGTACTTGTTACTGTCGCATAATATATATATATATATATATATATATATATATATATATATATATATATATATATATATATATATATAAATATAATGTTGATATTAGGGCTGTCAATTCGGTGGATTTCAATTAGGATCCGATTCGAATTCGGTTCGATTTATTAGGATAATTATTCGATTAAAGATTCGATGATTCTGATCCGATTATAAATCCGTAATCCGAAATACATGGAGCTAATATGGATTTAGGTCGATCCGATCCATTAAATATCCGTATCCGACAATAAATTAAAGAACGATATAAATTTATTTAAACGAATATTTTCATCTAAAAATATGAATATTAGTAAAGAAAGTTTGAACATGTGAGTTCAAATTAAATAAAATTGTAAAGTTAATAAACTTGTTTTAGGAAAAAATATTAATGTAATTCTTTACATTAATTTTTTATTGAATCCGGAAAAGATCCGATATCCGGTCAAATTCGATCAAGATCCATTGGATAAAAAAAATCTAGATATAAGATCCGAATAATCCGAATGATCCGTTCCGATATAAATATTGACGAATCTGAATGAACCTGATCCGACCAGAATCCAACACATTGACAACCCTAGTTGATATAAGTAAAAACAATCTTGAAATTAAATTTTAAAATAATGGAACCAACTTGTCATGATTTGGTGTCATGTCAAATGCATGTAGTTTCTCATGTATGTAAATAAAATCTGAATTAATTCGGTTAAACATAAGGGTTGATGATTCTTTTTTCTAATTGGTTCATGTTTCGTGATATGTTTTAGTCGGTTAATTAATATTAAAAATTTATTTTGACTTTGAACAATTTTGGAAAAATAAAGAAACATTGCTGTTTTTTGTTTGTTTGTTCGATTGATCTAAAATAAAAAAGCTTAATTATAACGTTTTTGGTAAAACACGCAGTATGGAAATTTTAATGAATTAATGTATATATTGAGATAAATTATTATATACAATTGCAGAAGAAAGCCGGTGGTGAGGATGGCAAAAAGAAAAGAGTTGGAGCATCATCCTCAGTTTCCACGAAAAGGAGTAGGGCAGCTGCTATTCATAATCAGTCTGAACGTGTATGTTTTCTCTCTTTTACTTTAAAAAGTAATGCTTATATATATATATATATAGATACACTCGTGACATTTATTCGTATTTCAGAAAAGAAGAGACAAAATTAATCAAAGGATGAAGACATTGCAGAAGTTGGTCCCAAATTCCAGTAAGGTAAAAATGAAAGCATCCACGCGGAATAAATTTATGATCTGAATTCAAGCTGGAATCTTTTACATTTATTCATATTATTATTCAAGCATCAATGTCTTAAACAACTGATCGAGCTCTATCTCTATCAAACCAAAATTGAAGAGATTAATTAAAAAGCATATATATATATATATATATATATATATGCATTTAATCAAATGTGACTAGATCTTATAATTAAGTTGGATCGATCATGCATGTTAATTGTTGAAAGTGGTCCAATAACTAATTAATTTATTGCTGTGATAAATAAGTTCTGAATTTTTGGAGTGATCCTAGCTAGTCCACACACAAATCATGAAACTGAGACGACAAATAGACATAGTGAGTTGTTTGTTGTTAAGTCAATTAATTTGGTACCACAAAAACTTATTCCAATTAAAGTAGGGTCCAATATATAATGTATTATTGTCTGCAGTACTCAATCATTGGTGTGACTTTCTAAACATCATTTTGAACACTAAATATAGAAATGCACATGCAATTCCCACAGTATCATTCATTGGTCCGGTCCAAGATTTTTTTTTGGTATAAAATGATTGTCCAAATTCAGGGTCAATACACTACTAGTCTTGTACAAAATTACAGTTACGTTTTAACCCCGCGGATATAGATGTTCACCACTTTTTGTCCCGGCCGACTTTTGTAAAATTACACTTTTGATTCCGATTTTCTAAGTTGTTTTAGATTGTATCATAATTAACTTTTAGCTAGATATTAGTACGTATTTGACAAATACAAGTGACAATTACAAATAATTAACCAATGCATGCATATTTTTCTTTCTACTTTTTCAGACTGATAAAGCCTCAATGTTGGATGAAGTAATTGAATACCTCAAACAACTTCAAGCTCAAGTCCACATGATAAGTAGAATGAACATGCCATCCATGATGTTACCCTTAGCCATGCAACAACAACTTCAGATGTCTATGATGGGGATGGGGATGGGGATGGGTATGGGTATGGGTGTCATGGACATGAACGCAATCAGCCGCGCTGCCGCAGGAATGCCACCACCCGCCGCCTTCATGCCGCTAGCAACCACCTGGGAAAATTCGGGTGACCGTTTGCCAAATTCAACTTCAGTAATGCCCGACCAATTTTCTGCATTCCTTGCATGTCAATCACAAGTAAGTTTCATTAATTTTAAATTTAAATTTGACGCAGATGGATCCACCATATATACAAGTATATGTTGGACCCTTACAAATTTTAAATTTGTACACATGCCAATAAATCTATATATGTGACAAAAAAATGTGACGTATATCGATAAAAGATCCATCATGATCCATTACACATTTTATGACATTCTTGTACGTCTGAGATGTTAATTTTTTGGTGCAATTGAAGTCAAACCTACATGTAAATTTTTTTTTTACAAGATTTTTGTATTAATATTTTGATCGGTATGAAATTGCAGCCAATGACCATGGATGTTTATAGCAGGCTAGCAGCTATGCAGCAGCAATTCCAACAAAACAATGGGTCGGGTCCAAAAAATTGATATTCTATCGGTCTCAAGTTTTATGCGATAAATGTTGGAACACTATATATAGTTCAACGAAGTTCCAGAGGTTATTGGAGAAGCTAGCTTAATTGGGTTGCTTTAATTTCCAGAAACGTGAAAGATTTTGTACTTAATTTATTAAGGGCAACAGTACTATATATGATCATTTTCTCAATTTTCCCTAGTTTAATTAATTGTAATTAAACAATTTTCTTATTATATATATATATATATATATATATATATATATTTTGGTTTTCCAAGAGTTTAATCCCTTTCGAGACGGGTTGGGCACATATGTGGGTACCTCTCCCAACAGGGATTCAAACCTGTTTTTGTTTTTGTTTTTTGAAGTGTGGAAAATTGTAGATTAGTTTCAAAACTGGATTTTCTTTGATATAATTGATACAAAGTGATTCTAGCTTTATATAAACTATTACACTCGTGACATTCATATGGTATTAAATTAATTTAAATGATAATGTGGAAATTACTTCTACTAATTAACTATACTTGGATGGAAATGACAAAATAAATAATTGACGCATAAAATATAGTTTGAGAATAGAAGAGAAACTTGAGGCGTTTGATTACGATATCTCTGCTAGAAATATGTCAAAACAAAATAAATAATTTCTCTTATGTATATTCTCATATTTGAAGAAGGATCTAAACGGACAAAATACAAGAAAAATATTTTGAGGATAAAAGTGAGGCATTATATTGTCTATTGACGAGAATATGTGGAAATTAATGCAATAGAAGAATATAAACTGGTTGAACTGGGCAGGCAATTAAGACGATACGATTGGACAATAGTTGGAGGGGACAAATTAAAATTTAGACCATGTGTAGTACATGTGATTGGACAATTTTACCCTCACGGACCTTTTCTTCACCGCCGCCAAGAACGTGTTCAGCAATCAAGTTCTGTTTGACACAAATCGCACCCCATTGCGTCAATGGGTAGCACCGGCGGCACCTCCATTGATTTTTCGTTATCTTTGTGAGGTTCAAAATATGAAGGTATTAGTATATTTGTTTGGATGTCTTTCTAAATGTAATTTAGAAACAATATGAAGCTAATTGTGACATGTTATAGGTTTTATATATTTAAAAGAAATGTTTGCTCTTTTTTTTTGTGTTCAATTAGAGATGATAATGGATATTATATATTGTTCAATCAAGAAAAAAAAAAAAAAAGGGAGAGTTTAAGTACGTTTAATTTTTCCAATAAAATAGACTCTTTTTAAAAAGTTGTGCAAAAAAGCGAAAATTTGAGTTTTAACTAATTTTTTAGCTCCAAGCCTCCAACCATATAATTAAGGACTTATCTTTTCTTTCGATTATCCATGATTAGCCTTAAAAAAATTGATTAGATAGCTTATATTTCATTCATTAATTTGTAGTCATGTTTGTCATATAAGATTAGTAGTTGTGATTTGATCTGGTCTTTGTGATAGGAAGCTAAACCACGATATAATGTTTATGTCGTTTTTATCTTTTTAAATCAAAGGTCAACCTATTCTTGCGTTGGAAAGACAAAAACCACACTTTTGAAATACATGACTTTTGAAATAAATAGATAGAAAATTACAAGCTATATCTATATATCTCGAATATATATAATAACCATTTAGATGTACTTGTACTTCCGCCCATATATTTCAATATTATAATATGTCAGAGTGATGTGAATAGAGAGAAAACAATAAATTACAAGTAGAGTTATGAGATTTTGAAGTCTGAAAAATAAAAAATAAATGGAAACAAAATGGTTTTGTACACATATATATTGTGACATCTCTATATGGTTTGTAAGTCATATAAAGCTTTCAATACACAATCGTAATATCACTTTTTTTTCTAACAATTATTAGGAAAATAGGAGTACACAACTTATGTTATTAGCAATTTTCTTATGACCATACAAGTCTTCCATAATTGTGGAATCTCTTATCAATTTCTAATTTTTTAGAAGGCGAATACATCATTACATCAATTACTATATTAGAAAATTTAATTAAATCAATTTTATTGACATTAAAGTACAAAGATAAATTAATTACAAAGACTAGTATTAAACTAGATAAATACCTACACTAGTGAGAATTGAACTCATGACCTCATTAGCCAACATGCTACTGCCTCATAAGCCGATCGATTTCTATTCTATTGTACAGAAGGATAAACCCATCACCAAAATCCTAGTACTAAAATGCTACTCATATATACTATATTATTACTTCAACTATAAATTTTAGAAAAAATATTATATGCAGATAGAAATATTTGAGTTGTATTTCAGAAAAGAAATAATTTTAAGGGACTCTTAAATAACGTAAAATGCATTATAATAACAAAATGACCATAAGTTTTGGTCGTTTCTTGAAAATTCTGAAAAACTTTATCGTCCAAAGAAATAAAATGAACTTATTGTTTCGGGGAATCGAATAAGATCATTAATTATTTACCAAACGAGGAAAAATAAAAAGTTGTAGACCAATAATTCATTTAGCAGGAATAATTTAGGAGATCATATCATTATTAATACTGTTGGCAATTTGGCATGTACTTTCGGAAAAGACAATAGGATTGTGATTTTTAATTTGACGTTAACAACCCTCCTTTTATTGCAATGTTTACGAATGCACAAATGATTGGGAAGTGAAGAGAACGCTTGGCCAGTTTGGTAACCACATACGCCTTGTTTAATATCTAAGATTCATTGGGCCGGGTACATTTGGTCCATACGGATGGCATTTACTTGATATTGGTTTGAAAAGTTAGGTTGAATGGTTCTTTCAGCAGAAAAATTGAAATATATAATGGTAATTGAATTTGAATGTTGTATTTTGTGGTTCTTAAAATTTTGAGATATGATTTGAATATAAGGTATGAGAGGGTGAAATGGGATTTTAGATGAAACTATATACCAATTGGATTTGAGCTAGCAAATTCAAATGGACAACTTTTTTTTTTCAGTCTTACTTGCCAATTCATAGGGGAAATTTTTTGCACAACCTGCTAAAATTTAACTATCGGTTACAACCAGCTCCACATGGTCAACATATATGTAGTTTTTATTTTTAATTAATAACATGTGTGTAGGTTTTAAAGAGCGTATTTTAAAGCATTAGTTGAAACTTTTAAGAATTAGAGTGTAAAGCATATTTTTTCTAAAAAAATTGAAACGATGCGAAAAATGGAAGCTATTAAGGTTACGCATTCATATAATATGGGTGTTTACATACTCATATATTAAATATGTCCATATAATATTAGATTTATACTCTAAACCCACTAAATTAATGTTTGCTTCTTTAAAATTGTTTCACATGGATTTAAGTCCACCTTATGATGTTTTGAGCATTCCTCATCTCTAGAGCCCGCTTTTGTGGTCTTCTAAAAAATAGGGTCAGCTTTTGAAGTTGAGTTAAGTCCAAGGCATTTAGTGGATTAGCCAAATCCATGTGAAGAATCTTAAGATGGTATCAGGGCTGTAGATTAATGTGGGTCACCTACTTTCGTGATGGGCTTCTCCTTGTTCCCATGATGAGATTATTCTTCACCCACACACTTCACGCGCCCATATAACAAGGTTTTGGACAAAGTTCTGGATGACCATTATTCATATGTTAGGTCCACATGTCGTAGTTCACAATGTTAGACTTTAATATGTCACGTGTTGCACTTGTTTCACCCACACATTCAGTTCGCCCACACATGAAGACGGAGTATTGAGACTAAAAATCTCTCACATGGACTGGATAACAAGATTAAGTCCACTTTATAAGGTCTTGGGTAATTTGCATCTCTTGAGTTAGCTTTTGTAGTTGAGTTAGGTCCAAACCATATAAATAAACTTAGTCCAATCTATGTGAAGAAATTCAAGAGGTTGAGCACGAAACTTGAATTTTTTTTTAGGGCCAAGTGCAAATTGTCCTAGAATAAAAAGTATCCCACGACGTGTAGAGTTGATAAAATAACTAAGTCTAGTTTATATTTTTTATACACATTTTGAGTTAATATTGTCTACACACCACTACTAGGCATGGATTAAAGTTTCTTTTTCGTGATGTATTTTCATCAGTTAAATATTGAAATAAATTCGGAAACTTTTCGATTTTTTTTGAAATTTTCTGTTCATATTTGGATCAATTGTAACTCAAAGAAATATATTGAAATATAAACTAATTTTCGATTTAGTTGACTTAAAATAAATAATGTGTTTTATGGAAACATATCAAAATTTTGAGCAATACGATGAGGGGGTGTTTCAGAAAATACGTCCAGACGAGATGGCATTACGGTAAGTGCAGCAGATATGCACAAATATACTCCATAGTCCATAGTGATAGAAATAATTATCAAACAAAAATAAAAAATAAAAAATAAAAAATAAAAAATAAAAAATAAAAAAATACTCCATAGATAGAGAAAATTAGATTCCACCTGGGCCGTTGGTCTATTATCATTCCCACGGCCCACCATTTAACTCCTAAAACATGGTTCAAAAGTTGAAATCCATATGATTTTAGACTTGGCTTTTACAAATCAAGTCCTACATATATTGGCCCATTATTTTTCAGCAAGACCAAAAATAAATAAATAAAATTACTTTTCCAAACCTCTTTAAGAGGGCATAGCTCATTGTCAGAGAAACAAAAACAATTCCACTCACTTAATTATCGATGATTAATATAAACCACCAAATATATATTATTAAACTAGAGAAAAATCTATATTAGTGGGAGTTGAACACACGACCTCTTGATTTTGGAACCTCAACTTTAGTGATTACCACTAGGCTACGACCTTATTGGCAACTGACTTGAAAGGTGATTGATGGAAAAAAATTCTATATGTCGAAAATTTAAATTCATCTCTACCTCCCACTAATCTATGTTTAGTTTTTCTTTTAATCAAATTTAAGTATCAATTTAGCACACATTTCATCAGAATATTTGAGTGCATGGGCAAACCTATATAGCTAGTTTGTTTTATATATTTTAGTAAATATTTTTATGCATAAAGGTTAAATTACTAAATATTTTCATTCTAGGTGGATTTCAGTAGTGACTAATACTGTACAATCACTAGTATAAATTATGATTAACTTATTGTAATTCATTATGCGTCTCTATTGTTGATCTCCATTTGTTACAAGAACCCTTTTATTTTATTTTATAATACTAAGTCAATCTTTAACTTTGAAATAATTACTATAACAATATTTTCAATTTTTCCTTTAATATTGATTCAAATGGAATTGATAATCTTCATAAGGAAAAGTACATAATCAGGATGTCAACAAAAACATACAATAATATCAGTATAGGTATTTAAAAGCTAATCTAGCACAAGTTATGATGCAACTGGGCTTCTTTTATCTACAGTTATGGGCTTTAGATTCATAGATATAATATAGGCTCATGCGTAGGTTGACAAAGGTGATAGGGTCGGAGGCCCACTTATCAATAAACACAAATTGTTTTGTTGCATTCATACAATTATAGTTTCTTTTTTCCTTCTTTTGACGAATCACAATTATTGTTGATACATCACAATAAAAATAAAAATAATATTATAAGTTAGATAAATAAAGTAAGTATCGGACCCATGTCCGAATCCCTGTTGAAAGAGGTTCCTACTTTATGTGTCCGACGCGCCTCGAAAGGGATTAAACCCTTGGGAAACAAAAAAAAAAAGATAAATAAAATAATGGCTTGTTTTGTTGGAGGCAGAATACGAGTTCTAATAATAACTTCCTTGTTGCAACCATATTTGGCAGGCAAAATAATGAAATATCATAGTGTAATTCTAAATTAAGTTGACCAGTCTTTTATATTTCTTTACTATATATTATCATTATTAACGACATAACTCACATCTAGCGACGGGAAAATTCTTGCATAGACCTGGTCTATGAGCTTTTCATAGACCTTGTGGTTGTAAATGCACCACATCATACATTGTGAGAGCATGACATCATCAAAATGTATTATGTGGTGCATTTACAACCACAAGGTCTACCACTAAGCTCATAGACCTGGTCTATGTAAGAATTTTCCCTAGCGACGTCGTTCCCCTCATGTTCATTTATTTTCGCTAAACACTAAATTATTTAAGTTTCTATTTTTACAAAAGTACATATTTATCAATTATAGCAATCTGCAAAGAGAGGGAGAGAGAAAGAAAAGGACTTATCAATCACCAATTTACCAATATTCACATGCTTTTATTTCTTCTGTCATAGAATATATTAATATAATATCTACTGCTACTTGTTAAGGAAATTATGCATGCATGGGACTTATATACCGTTACCTCGTATTATAACATTATATTAGTAATTAACATGTCCCACTTAATGTCTCACGTGTGTGTCTCGAAAGGAATTAAATCATAGGGAAAAAAAATGTACCCCACATAAAACACAGTCCACACCGCGCGTATAGACACAAAACAATTTACTTTCTCTAATATTATTTTCGGCCTAGCAATAGGTTCAACACCAATCAGTATATTAGTTGAAATAGAGATGTTAACTAGGTCCAATTTATTCAGGGTTCTTCTCATCATGTTCAGCTCACAAAGTGATTGAATTTGTTAACTCGACTCAAACTCAAGTTTAATTAGATCTGACTCAATTACGACCAAGTTAAACCACTTAACCTTGAATAGGGTCCAACTCCATTGAAAAGAAGGCACCTAATAATAAACCATACAAAATTTTGAATTAGAGAGATATTTTTTACGCCATATTCCTTATTCATGTGAGATTTACTTAAATTTTTGTTTATATAATAATACATTAATATAAAAGTACTCGTGAAATGGTATATGATTAAGGTTTCGTATTGATAAATAATTATTGACTTGGGAATTCTCTAAGAACCGACACTCGTGAAATGTACTCGTGCACTGAATTTTGAATAAAAGAAGATATGAATAATTTTATCTTAGTTTTTGGATTTATTATCCAATAATTGTTTATTTTTCTTTTTTGTAAAACATAACCTGTTGACTGAGGGACATTAATGTTTGGGCCACTTCAAATTATAATTTGTGGCCATACACAGGCTGTATGGGAAAGATTTTATGGGCCCAATGATTTTCATATCAAATAATGTTGGTATTCATGATATTGTACAAAAATCGTACTTGGTTTTGATCTGAATTTATATCCTTATTCTTCTTTCAACCATCTCATAATTTGATCTAGAGTACCATTTTTGTTTATTGTTTAGAAAAATTCAATTATATAACATAATTGAGGGCACGATCCTTTAATCACAGTACTAAAATGTCAGAAATTTACCAGTTACATGACTACTTTTGTAATTATTCATTTTCTTTTACCCACACCACTTGTCTTATTGTTCGTTTTCTTATAAGTTCCAGCTAGTTAAATGTTACTATGATTTTTTTTTTTGGAAAATTCATGCAAAATATCTGAAAATTTTGTAAAAACATGTTAAAGTAGATGTATGGCCTCATGCTTTATCAATTGATATTAGGAAATGCGGATACGATATTAGATTGTGACTAGTCTACTCACATACTTAGTTATCAAATATCTGTCACGAGATAATTGATGTCGCCCATACATTTAGTTATAAATATAAGGTGCCCAACAATAGAAATCGCAATACACTTTGATTTTGACTAACCTTAAAATATAAAATATTTCTCTATTTTCAATGAAAATATATGAAAAATTAGAATCCATGCCTTACTATGCAAAAGTCCAAGGTATATTGATATATTTATTTTTCACATGGGGGCTGTGGTATTTAATTTCCATGAAATTGCAAGTTGCTAAACAAGATTTTTGATTTGATTTTTGATGGTTGTGGCAAAGCCATTGCACGTGTGAGTTGTACTGGGTTGTACAGTAATTTATTACATGACACAAATCTCGATAACAAAAGTCCTCCTTTAATGCCGTCTTTTGCACCCCAACTCTTGCTTTTAACCCACTGTCGGCGACTCCTAACTACATTTTATATTTTACCCGGAAATTATTTCCTAAAATAAATTATAGCCGTGGGAATAGTAATTATGACCGAAATTAAATCGACCTTCCAAGATCTTTGAACCCAAATTATTACATTTTCCCAATAATTTTTAGAACTTATATCGAACTCGTATATGTTTGACTAAATTAAAATTCATCGAATTTCAAATTATTATAAAAATTAATTAAACTTCATTTCACTCTTTAGCTGGTTATAAATAAAATAAAAGCGTATATATACGGAGTCTGCTTCTTTATCTTTACAATACACCCCTAATAGGTTCCTTTTTTTTTTTTTTAATCAGTATTTAATAATTACAATTCTTCTTATGTACATGTTATTAATTATGAAAATCCTATACATCTACATTAATTGAAATATATAATTACAATTTCCCGAAAAGAAAATTATATAATATATCATTAATGGAAGGGTGATGATAGTGCCAGAGCTGTATTCCTAACGCCAGAGCAATATTGCAACAATTGACATATCTGCCTCTTGGTCAAAATACAACAACTTATTGAAAAGAAAAAAACACAAAGGAATTATTATTTCAGATCACGTTATTTTAGAGGGGGTAAGGTCGTTAACAATTCTCACAAGTTCTTACGGGATAGATTTTTAAGGGAAAATGATTATGTCACAGTCCATATGTTCACAGCCCATTGTACAGCCCTTATTTAATGCTTTCAAACTTAATTGTGTTACCTTACTACCTGTTTAACATGTTTCTTCTTGAAATAATTTTTTTAATCTATTAACAACTCAATCAAATTTCAAAAATTACAAAAGAGACCAAATTTTTTTGATATTACTCATATAAAAAATAATTCAATACTTTTCAAATGATAATTGAACATTCACCAATATTTGAATATAAATATCTCAACTTTCAAAAATTACAAAAGAACACGTAAATTATACTATATTACTCATATAAAAAATAATTCATTACTTTTCAAATGTTAATTTATCATTTATCAATATTTGAATATAAAATATCTCGAAAATTACAATAAAAATATAAACTCATAATTTAAAAGTATTTGCAATGCTTAGAATTTAGGATTTATGACATAATATTTAATTTAGGGTTTAGGGTTTAGGGTTTAGGGGTCTAGGGTTTTAGGGTTTAGATTTAGGGTTTAGGGGTCTAGGGTTTTAGGGTTTATGGATTAGGGTTTATTTTATAAATAGGATTTATTTTTATTTGATGATTAGTTATGGGTTTTTTTTGCAATTTTATATTTTATAATTTTTTTTTTTCATATATATCAAAATAAATGGCAAAAGAAAATGAAAATTTAAGCCCACAACCGGCTGTATATCTGTACAGCCGGTTGTGGGCTGTGAGGCTAGCATTACTCATTTTTAAGTGTTTTGGATTTTATTTCTCAATTACGTCTAAAATTTGGGATTTTCGCCCTCAATTTGGTTTGCTTGAAGAATATGGAATCTTAATTGATGAATCTTAATCTCAATTACGCCTAGTGGATAGTTGGGGTTTTCTGTGGTTAGTTTCAGTTTGTGCTAATTCTTATTAGGTCCCCTTTAAAATTCAGTAAATTTGACCTGTTACCTTCTGAAAATATAATGATTTAAAGATGATTTTTCTAAAGAGATAATTGCATTTTTTGGTACTCAGTTATATATCAATTTCCACTTTTGGTACCAAACAAATTGAGGCCAACATATTTTGTACCATAATTTCACAAATTCACTCACATTTGGTACCACCGTTAAAAATCACCTTTAAGTGGTGACGTTGCAATTAAGTCTTATTGCAAAGTTGATGCCATTACTTATGTTGACTGACAATTTTACCCCATAACATTTCAAGTTACTGGAATAGCCCCACATCTTTAAATTTACTAACGATTTTATGCCACATTGTTGTTAAATTTCAAAATTTATTCGAATAAAGCCATGTGCAGGGCAATTTGAAAATTTTACATATTATATTTACATAACTAATTTGATTTATAAATAATATTTAACATAAATTTTAAAAAATTAAGTAAACATATTCTTTTCAAATCTAAAATTAATATAACAGTATTAATTTATTTAATATTTATTAAAATAATAAATTATATAATTAAAAATTATTTAATATTTATTAAAATAATAAAATAAATAATTATAATTATAATTAAAAAAAACTAAAAAAACCTACCCCAGCCCCACCCCACCCCACCCGATTTGAATGGTTTTTGATTGATTTAACACATTTTTTTCACTAATTTCATCAATTTGAACGATTTTTGACTTTATTAACCAATTTTTCACTAATTTATCAATGCAAACGGTAAAGAAATGAGTTAGATCTGTCAAAAATGTATAAAATCGATGAAATTAGTGGAAAAATGGGTTAAATCGGTCAAAAATAATTTATTGATGCAATTAATGAAAAATGGGTTAATCGATAAAAAAACGGTTCAAATCGATTAAATTTGTGAAAAAAGGGGTTAACTCAGTCAAAAACCGTTCAAATCGATGAAATTAGTGAAAACAATCGATGCAAACGATGAAGAATTAAGTTAAATCGGTCAAAAATGGTTTAAATCGATGAAATTAGTGGGAAAATGAAATAAAACGGTGAAAATGGGCTAAATCGGTCAAAAATAATTTAAATCAATGAAATAAGTTAGACGACGGGTTAAATCGGTCAAAAACAGTATAAATCGATGAAATCAGTGAAAAAAATGATACAAACTGTGAATAAATGAGTTAAATCGGTCCCGAATGGTTTAAATTCGATGAAATTAGTGGGAATACGGACGAAAACGGTGAAAAAATAGGGTAAATCGGTAAAAAAACAACTTAAATCGATAAATTAGTGAAAAATGAGTTAAATTAGTCAAGAATCTTAATTTTTCTTTAGATTTATGTTCAAATATTATTTAATTTATTAATATTATTTATAAATCAAATTAGTTATGTAAATATAATAAATAAAATCTTCAAATTGGTCTGCACGTGGTCTTATTCGAGTCAATTTTTAAATTTGGCAACAATGTGGACTAAAATCGTCAATAAATTTGAAGATGTGAAACTATTTTGATAAGTTGAAATATTATGGGGTAAAATTGTCAGTCAACATAAGTAATGAGATCAACTTTGCAATAAGACTTAATTACTTGTGAACACTTAAGAAAAGAGATTAAATTTATGTAGTACAATAACCTAGAGCACATGTCACCCTTAAAAAAAAATGAATGGTAGATTAGAAAATAAATAAGATCCAACGATAATTAAAGGGGGACCTAATGAATACTTAGCACAAGTGGTACTAACCATAGAAAAACCCGTGGATAGTTTATTCTCATATAAAAACTAAAAACCTTTTTGGATGTGAAGATGATGGGTGGGTTGCCGGTGGAAAGGAAAAAAAGGAAAGTAAAGAGAAGAAAAATCATTTATTTTTATTATTCTTTTGCTTGGGTGAAAGGGTTAATTTTGTCAATGTAATAAATTTGCCCTGGCGTTAGATTTTTTTGCTCTGGCATGTAATTATCACAACTCATATACCAATCAAATTAAAGTCCCTTATAGTTAGTGGAGCACTCATTTATGAGAGATATTGCAATCGAGTTATGAATTAGTTTTGCAATATAAAAAGTTGAAACCTCTTGTAATCACAATTATACATTGAAAGTTTGGAACACAATTCGACTTAATTAGTATATATATATGGAACAATATCATGCTTGGTTAACTACATCAAAAAAATTCCAACAAAATTTGGTATGGTCGAAATATTTATTCAATCACAAAATAAATGTATTACATTTATCATATATATGATTGATTATTATCCTAAAAATATAATTCAACCACAAAATATTTTAATGTATTATATCTTCATTTCAATTCAGGTTGAACTAAACTCGATCGTTCCAAACAAAAATGATGGATACATCTAGATTAAAACAGAAATACATATAAAATTACATGTTGCTTGTTATACGTGTGATCACACCATATTTTAAAGCATAATATTAGCTGGTATGTCTGGAGTTTGCCATTACACTTAGGAGGCAAATATCTTGTAGTTTGATATATATATATTCTCCTTCCTTCCTTCCCACCCACCTTCCAAAATGACCAAATTCAATTTCTATACCCACCAAATTATAAAAACAAGCAAACAATAAATATAATAATAATAATAATAATAATAATAATCAAAATAAAAAGAAACTACTTCTCCCTTTCCCCTCACACTTACCAACTCTCAATCTTCATATATATAAACCCTTCAAACCTTCTCTTTTCAATTCAAAAACAAAAACCTTAATCCCATTTCAAGAATCAATCCACATTCCTAAATCAAACCCAAAAAAAAAAAAAAAAAAAAATATGGCTTTAATATCTCCAAGAAAACTTAGATATGATCTATACTCATACTCATATCAAGAAGACTCAAAAACTCCACTAGTCATTTCAGTCCTTGCTTCTTTAATTGAAAGAACAATGGCTAGGAATGAAAGAATAGCCAAGAATTGCAAATGGTCTTCCTCGAAAACTCGAGTTTTCGATTGCAACGAGACACCGGACATGACAATACAATCGTATTTGGAGAGGATTTTTAGGTACACTAGAGCCGGACCATCGGTTTATGTTGTTGCGTATGTTTATATTGATAGGTTTTGTGAATTGTATCCTGAGTTTCGGATTGGAGTTAGGAATGTGCATAGGTTGCTCATTACTACAATTATGGTGGCATCGAAATATGTTGAAGACATGTAAGTGATCATTAATTCATTTCTTCAATTTCCTATACACTTAATTTCCTTATGTTTATAAAGTGACCAAATATAAAGTTTTTCTTATAATGTGGTACCAATTTTCAGATTTGTCGGTGGAATTATATATGACAACATATATTGCTACTGTAATCAAATAGTGTTAGGACGCACATGATATGTTCACTTGCATGTTATATGGTGATACTATGGAATAAAATTTAATTACTTTCCCTATTTTTATTCAATCAAATGTTAGAAAATTTTCTAGATTGTTGTTTCGATTATCTACAAAACAGAAACATATATTTCCATTTTTCAGTGAAAACGTAGTAATTAAGAAAAATTTAATCCATGTTTAAAATTTACCTAGTGAAGTATTTGTCTTGTTTTTCTTTCTTACCAAATTAATTAAAGAAAAGTTTTATATTTCTAAAATTGAGTCATTTTTGGTGCAGGAATTATAGAAATTCGTACTTTGGTCGAGTTGGGGGATTATCTACAATGGATATGAATAATTTGGAATTTGAATTTTTGTTCTTAATGAAGTTTAAATTGCACGTGAATGTGAGTGTTTTCGAGAGCTACTGCAGTCATTTGGAGAGAGAAGTGAGCATTGGAGGAGGTTACCAAATTGAGAAAACTTTGAGGTGTGCTGAAGAGATCAAAACACAACAAAGACAAGAAAGAAGATACAATGAGATTGATGGTCGACTTCTGCTATAGTTCAATTTTGAGTGAATATATAGTTTGATACTGAAATTGTATAGAAAAATTAATGTCACAATTAATTAAATCTTTTTTTGAGGTTTAATTATAATAATATAAGCCACTTCTATTTTGATTTTCTCTGTCTTCTTCAAGATGCATAAAATGGACATTATGATGGTTACATGGGATAAAATTGATTCACATTTTAAGTCATATATAGTTGAGCTATATATGTCTAGTAAGAAAAAGTTTTACACAAACACAAGTTAAGGGCACTCAAATGTAATATATATATATATATACCCGGGAAATTCGTTGAGTAAATTGGGCTAATTAATTCCATTTAAGTGGTTATTGACTAACTCAATCTCAAAAGTTAGGTCAAGAGTTGTTCAACGCCTCGTAAGTCATAAGGTGAACTTAATTAATCTTATTATCCAATCTGTGTGGGGTATTATTAAAATCATAAATTCTTGTTTTTTTTTCTTTGGAAAGTACTAAAAGATCTGATTATTTTAATCTAATAATTAGAATGTTTATTAGATCAAATTTACTGCTTTTTTTCATTATTATTGTGATATTCAAATCATTTTAACTACATGATTCAAATTACCAATCAATCACCCCTTCAGTCATTTGATTATGCAGAAGCCTGAAATATATAAACAAATCAAGTTAATTGTCTGCATTGAATAAATAATCACCATCAATATATAACTATAGATCTATACATTCCATTTATAAATTAATATCATGTATATTCTGTCTGCTAGCTAGCTAGCTGCTAGAATCAAGGTAAAGTTTCAATATATAATGCTTTAAGTTGGCCTTACTAAAAAAACAATTTAATACATGTCGAACATCAATATTGTAAAACTTTAAAATTGAAGATTGCACCAAATATCTAATTATTGATGACAAGATCATAATTACAAAGATCATCACACTTAATAGTGTTTTATTTATTCAAAGAACACCTCAGCTTGTCAACCTTTTGGTACAATGATAGGAATTAAGAAATTAAATGTCTAGATACTTGTTCTTTTAAATAATTTCTAAGTATGGGATGCTGCATGTGTTGATGTAGGGGGGCAACCTAACATTATACAACATCTATAAAGCCATTTTCACCAAACTCAGAAATTTGTCTTCTTTTAGGGAAAATAATGCAAAAATGTACTATGTGAAATGAGGAATAAATTGGCAGCATGATGTTTGTGTGCTTGTGTTTAGGAATAAATTACCAACCTTTCATATTTAATAACTACTTAAGTAGATCAATGATATATAATACAGTTTTATTTATAAAACGCTTGAATATAATTTTAGTTCGTGATAAGTAGGTAGATGTGGCACATATATTTTTTCTATTTTTTTTATATATGTTATGTAAGAGAACTTGGATATTTGTGTTTTGGTGCAATTTTAGCCTAATTGATTTGACTTTATTACGGAGTTTGAATTTATATTCAAATTTATTTCAATATTAGATTTGAACGTGTGCTCTAATCGAGTTTGAGACTATTGGAGTTCGAGTAGTGTAATGTTCATATACTATTTTTTCATTTTTAGTCGAGTCGAGCTCAAGTCTAATTTTAAGACAATATAAATATTGTTCACATTTAATTTCTTTTATGTATAATACATTGAGCAACATATATTCCGCCTTTTTCTTTATTTTTCTTTTTAGAATAATTGAGCTATACTGTATACAAGCCCAAACTCCTTTATTTGAAATTTGAAGCATAGAAATTTGAAGAAACTCCTTAATAATCTTTAAATGGATTATGAAAATCTTTCATCTTTCCGTAAGTTTAAAATTAACAAGCCCAAACACTAGAACTTAAGAGGATATATCTAGAAGAGAATATATATTGCAGCCCAAACAAACCAATTTTAGTGGGCTACATGAATTTAAATGAGCCCAGTAGCCCATACCAGTGGTTCTAGTCACATTTGAATTATATATGCATCAGCCCAGAGGTTTGGGCCCGATAAACTTGGCCCATCAAGTAATTAATTAAGACAATAAAATTTACATGTTTTTAGATGGTAAATTCATTATCATTACATCATAACCTGTACATCATAATTAATCCACTTATACTTAAGTACAACAAATTATATATAACTAACACATTACCCAACCTTAACCTTACAACTTGACTACAACATCATCGACTAATAAAACTTACTTATTTGGTAATGATTTTGTGGTTATTGCTCATTTTAATTGAAGACGAAAGAACAGTAATTAAATAAAATTAATTATTACGTAATGCATTGAAAATATTTTATATAATTTATTATCAATATATATAATACTTCTAAGTTGAAACTTGTTTTTTTTTTTTTTTTTTTTTTTTTTTTTTTTTTAATCATACTTGCGAAATTTTGTACTCACTCCATCCCATTACTTTTACTCCATTTAGTTTTGACACAAAGATTTATGTAAGAATTAAAAAAGTGGAAGTTTTAGGTATGCTTATATTTATTTTGTCCTTACAAGTAGTGGTTGAGAATTAGTGTTGTCAAATTATTACTTTATGTGAGATGTTAGTTTTGGGATAAACAATTCTATTTAAAGAAACGAAAATGATTATATGGCAGCTCAAACTTTACAACCTTTTGTACAGCCCATATTTTAGGCTTTGGAAATTAATTGTATTACCTATTACTTGTTTAACAGGTTTAGGGTTTAGAATTTCAAGGTTAGGGTTTAATATTTACAAACAGGGTTTATATTTTCTTGATAATTATTTTTGTGTCAAATAATTAATTTTTTTTCATATTATACATTAAAATATATAAATGACAAGAAAGAAAAAGAAAAAAGAAAAAAGCCACAACCGGCTGTACACATGTGCAGTCATGTACAGTCGGTTGAAGGCTGTTAGAATAGCAGTACTCTTAAAGAAAATGAGTATTTTGGAAGATTCGAAAAAAGAAATAAGAGTAAGATGTGTGGGACGGAAGGAAGAAGTAATTAGTTAACTCCTTAGTCGTCGAATGTGTATCTTGATGAATCTGGTTTAGATAATGACAGCCATGTGAATTAAATGGAGACTAAACATGTAGCTTAATTACTTGAATCTATTTTGTCCATTTTTCAAGATTTGAATGCTTAATTGAGATTTAGGAGTTTAGTTTAAATATTTTAACTTATTGTGCTGAGCTAAATCATCGCCTCGTATTATGGATTCTGCATGTGTTAACTTACACCACGTGGGCAGTTTGAAAGAATTTCAAACTGTAACAGTAAGCCTCATGAATCTCAACGGTTAACGGTCAATTAATTAACCCTTATTTAACGGCGGGATTTCCTTATTTATCTGGATTATTGCTTTCAGTTAATTTGCAGTTTGTTTTTTGTTATCCCAAGTACCTGAAATTTGGGGATGGAAAGATAAGGGGAGGGGGCCCACTAAAGTTGAGACTACCTATTAATTAATTTTGGCCCTATATAGAGTAACTATTAGCCCATTGGTACCAAAATCTGTGGGCCTGTTTGTTTGGCGTTTGGGTTAGTAGTTTGGGAGAGTAGTGGTGGAGATTTGTGAAATAATTTCGATTTGCGTAATGTTGTTTGTTTGGGTTTTGAGAGAGTGGTTTGAGAAATAAAGTAGGTGTATGTTTTTTTGGAAGAGTTGGGTTGTAGGTGTAAGATGTGTAAGACTTTATATCAAATCATGTTTGTTATGTGAGATAAATTGTGTAAGAGATATGTTACTTTATGTCAAATCAAACTAGAGTTTGTATAGGTTATGTTTAGAGATAAGAAAATTGTTGTTTGTTTGGCTTTTATGAGAGTAGTTTGAGAAAATTAATGGATGAAAAATTTATTTATGAAAGTGAAAAACATGTTTGTTACTTTGTTTGGCATTTCCCAAACACGAAAAAAATCTGGGAAACGCCAAACAAACAGGCCCTGTAACATTCTATTCTATCAATACAAATATTATTTCACATATCGATCCTATTCATGTAAAAAAATATTTCCATGAATGTCCTTTTTATGCTTAAAATCTTTCTATTCCAAAAAACATACCGATCGTGGCGGAAATGTTATCTCCTTTACTTTTCTTTTACGAAGCTTTAAAGAAAATGTCTAAAGAATTGCATATGGACGGACGAGCCACTATTTTTAGTATTTTTCAGCACTTCTTCTATAATATATAGAAGGCAAATATAATTTCTAGTTAGGGTCAACTTCATTGGTAACTCTGTTCTAGGGGTAAATGCAAAATACTCCCCTGTGTTATGCTAAACTTGCAAGAAACTACCCTGTGAAATTTTTATTGCGCAAAACTTCCTTGTGTTTTCAAAAACCTTGCAAAAAACACCCAATTTATAAAAAATATGTCGTTTTGGATCGACATATTTCAAGAAACCATTTTTAAAATACTCCTAGTTGGTCCCTACAACTTCACGTGATATATTTTTAAAATTATTTCTTGAAATATGTCGATCCAAAACGATCTATTTTTTATAAAATGGGTGTTTTTTGCAGGGTTTTTGAAAACACAAGGAAGTTTAGCGCAATAAAAATTTCACAGGGTAGTTTCTTGCATGTTTAACATAACACAGGGGAGCATCTTGCATTTTCCCCCTCTGTTCTACGTAATAAAATTAATTTTTTTGAATTTAATTTCGAGGATTGTTGCAGAGGATCAAATTCATTAACTAATAAGGATCTAAGATATAGAGATGGGATGACAGTGATAAAATATGTTAAATATGGATTGAAGTTTTATTTAAGTCAATAATACAATTATGTTAATCTCTAGATTTCTTAGAGGGCATATACAAAAGTTTAATAAATTTATTTTGACAACAACAACGGTTGCTCTAGCATTATGGTCAGCCATATATTAAGTTAGACAAATTCTGACATATATAAACACGTTTCGACTTTCGACCCCATTGTCCAAAAAATGATCTAAAGAAAAATATATTACAATTATCATGAAACTGTGCAATAATTTAAGAAAGCTATTTAAATTTATTTTGAGCCACTATATATATATCTTATTAATTAGATAAAAGTAATTAAGACAAGCAGATCTTTAGTCTGAATAAACAGAATCATGTAATGAAGAAATTAACGGGAAACAAGCGAATCAAATTAAAAGAAAGTCAATTCATATATAGATCAATTTAATTTTTTACTTGTGCAACATTTTCTAGGTCAAGCAGTAATTATTGAAACTAGCTAGATTCACAATTAATCTAGCAATTCCCATATTTTGGATTATTTTCTAATTTATACCCCATGCCACATAAACGTACGCAAAGTGGATCGGATCATGATGTACGCGGGCAATTTAATTAATTTGTTCACTCTATAAATAGGCCAATTATGTTTTGTGTCATCCTACACACAACTCCCATCATCAAATTCGATTTAGTTTTAGTATCATGGCCAATTATGTTTTGTGTCATCCAATTTTGACTTACTTGGCTTTATTTTCACTTTTGTTTAATTTTAGCTATTGTTTCAATCCAAGGCTTTTCAATGTGTCAAAGCTGGTTCAGACAGGATCGGATCAGTGGTCTACTGCCCGAGCCAGTTGGTATGGAAATCCTTCTGGTGCAGGAAGTGATGGTACGTAATAATTGTATATTACATTGATGATAAAATAAAATGAAATAAGATACGGCTAACTTCCATTGGATTCATACATTGATTACGATTTTGATCGAGTTTCTCTAAGAAGACCATTTCAATTCACTTATAGATCGAGCTACAATTATATTAATATTTAAAAATGCTGTACGTGCTATATATGATCATTTGACAATGTGGACAATTAAATTAAAGGGGGGGCATGTGGATATCAAAATGCTGTGGAGTTAGCACCATTTTCTTCCCTAATAACAGCAGCTGCTTCCTCTATCTACAAGTCGGGCAATGCTTGTGGAACTTGTTATCAGGTACCTACAAATTAAATTACTTGTATGTTATTTTAACAATTTATTTAACTTGAAATGAAAGTTTGTTTTTTTTATTTTTGTTTGATTTTATTAGGTGAAATGTACAACAAGTGCAGTTTGTTCGGGAGAAGCGGTGAGTGTGGTTATAACAGACGAGTGCCCTGGATGTGACTCACAATCCATTTTATTTGATTTAAGTGGTACTTCTTTTGGTACTATGGCAATTCATGGGGAATCAGATCAACTTAGGAACGTTGGAATTGAACAAATACAGTATAGGAGGTAATTAGTAAATTGAACAAATTTATTTCTCTGCAATTCTAATTTTGTTTCATGCTAGATGGCCCAATATTAATTAACTCTTTATACTATATAGTCTCTAGTATATTCTTATTATTTGTCCCACATGATTATGATTGAATCCTCAACACTTTTGATTTTGTACTTTATCAAATTGCCTCTCTGAAATGTTTGAACTTTTGACCCCATTAATTGTCTTCTTTGCAACCAGAAGTGCAAAATTGAGATAATCTTATTATGACAACAAACGTGCTAATTGAAGACTAATCCAAAATCTAAAATATTTTAGAGTAGAGAATTAATATATAGCTAGGATAAAAAATGCAAAATGTTTAATATTAGGACCTAAATCACAATTTTATAAAATAGGAGACCAATAGTATTATTATAATTTTGCCATTTTTGATTGATTCATTATATATATTATTATAATTCTTGTTCTTGTTCTTGTTCTTGTTCAGGGTGAATTGCGAATTTCCTGGAGTATCAGTTGCGTTCCGCGTTGACCCTGGTTCCAACGGCAACTATTTTGCTACTACGGTGGAGTATGAAAACGGCGGTGGTCTGGCCGGGGTTGAGCTGAAACAGGGGAGCGGCGCGTGGCTGCGCATGCAACCGTCTTGGGGTGCTGTTTGGAAGCTGGACGCGCCATCCGGGTTGAACCCTCCATTTACCATAAGGCTAACTGCTGGCGGGAATAGCAATGGGAAAACTGTGGTAGCTGAAAATGTTATACCCGCCAATTACAGTCCTGGACAAACTTACAGATCGGTTGTCAACTTCTAAATTCTAAGTGATATGATTGAAGGGAAGAATAAAAACAATCTAATGTAGTAATATTAAAAATAAATAAAATTTAATTTTATCGTATTGGGCTGCCTTGTTTGCTCGATCGATGAATTAAGTCCAATAAATTTTATTTCTCTAATTGTGAACTTTTTTTCGTTCCTATTCAATTCTATAATCGATCATGTTTTGGATTTGTACTCAAACATAAATCACGATCTTCTGTAATTAAATTCTGAATTATTTAAACTATTTTGTCATATAATAATTTGACCACTCTAATTTTCATTTTCCATTAAAAAATACGGATTTCTTTTTTATTTTGGGCTAATAAAAACGAACATGTTTGTGTTTCTTTGATTTTTAATTTTCTCAAATAATCTGTGGGTTCTTGGGCGGGCCATTGTCTCTTTAATCAAGCAGGCCCGAATTAGTCGACCCAATAATGAGAATGGACAAAAGGCCCAAAGCAGTCAATCAAATTAACTAAATATGAATTACAGTTGGATCTGAACATTCACTAAGGGTCCGTTCATATTACGAATTCATTTGTGTCTCTGTACATCAATATCCTATTGGGAAAAATTTATGTCCAGATTCTTTGAACTAAATATAGACTAGCTAGGGTTTGGTAAAATCAACAGGATTACGCTTTAAATTCGATTAATCAGATGTATAGCAATCTTCTTAGTTCAATGTATGTAAATTTCCTACATCGGTCAAATCAATTGAAATAATATGCATGGATGATATGTTATTCTAACTTTTTATTTGATTTTATTAGGTAAAAACCATTTCACCATTCAAAAGATGAAACTATCCATGTGAATAACAGATGTGATTTGCTTAGATAAATAATTATCAGTAGATTCCTTGAGTGAAAATATATATTCTGATTAATGAATGAATTTGATGCTCTCGATTAGTGATAATATCCATGCTTTTTTTTTTTCAATTTTTTTTTTTTTTGAGAAGGTGAATACTTCGTTTCATCAAGCACTTTATCGAAACGAAAGTAAACTAATTACAACTGCTAGTATTAAACTAAAAAAAAACTAGTGGAGTAACTTATGTAAGTCATTAAAGTGGATTATATTTCATTCTACTTCGACAATTTTGAAACATCTTTGGTTATTATTTTATTTCACAATTACTAGTACTTGAAATTGCATGTAAAAGATGTATACTATTAAATGCTCCTTGTAAATATTTTTAAAGTACATTTTAAATATGGTTAAAATAAACATGAGAAGGATGATTAAGAATAAAACAATTCAATTCTTTTTTTTTTTTTATATATATTTTTCAAGGTTTAATCCCTTTCGAGACGCGTCGGACATATTAATTGAGAATTTCTCCCAACATGTATTCGAACTTAGATTCACTACTTTATAGTGACTAATTCATTCCACTATACCAATTAATCACTCTGAACATCAAGGTAAACTGTCATATTTGGATTTTATAGACTTCCTTAAGCATGCATTTACTATATGGAAAGCAAGTTGGTCAACATTGACTGGATGGATTCCTTTTATATTTTATTGGTGACGCCACCCCTACAATTATGATGGTAGATAATAACAATGGGGTTTCATGTACATTAATCTTATAAACAATAATAAGTTTTGTAATCCCCTTAAATTATAAAAAAGTTTATGTAATACCGCATAACCTCAGTAGATGTAGATGTAATTATCTTTTTTACCATAAGTCGTTTCACTTAACGTAAATTTTATTTTAAAATGTGAGTATATTGATCAATAACATTTCCTAGAGTCCCAAAATTCAAAAAATGTTATAGTCATGATTTGTCCCAATTATTTTTATTCTTTAACTTTGAGTTTTAGGTAAATGTTAAAACGGTGATGTATTTTTACATGTATGCCCTTAAAAGATGTGGTTGAAAATTAGTGGTGTCAAATCACTAGTTTATGCAAAATAATATTTTTAAGAAAAATATAATCTTATTTATAGAAAGGAATAGTTGTTTTGGGACATCCAATTTTTTTTAGTGAAAACGAAGCATAATAAACCTATGTTTTCTTGGTTTGGAGTTGAAGGAATTAATGTAAATTGAAATAGTTCCATAACCACTTTATATATTTTTCTCCCAAAAAAAGAAAAAAAGAAAAAACTCAATTTATATTTTATGGAGGAAAATATAATATTTCAACTCAACTGTACGGATTAATTATCAAAAAAAAAAACTCAACTGTACGGAGTAGCGACAAACACTCCTTGGTCAACTGCACACACTTTAGCCAATACTAATTTTCTGGATATCAGCCACCACTAAAATTAATAGACAAAGTCTCATATATATATGTCATGCTTCACGTTCCACTTTTCGCTCCTATTACCCGAAAATTTCAATTCAAACTCAATCTGACCACATCATCAACCAATCATAAATTAACTTGGTTTGTAGATAAGTCGAGTACCACTGAATTTGATTTAGACGAAATTTCCCACTTCCACACTCTAACTAAAAACTAGCTAGGAGTGACATTCACTATACTGTACACTCTCAGGCTGTAAAACTTCTATTGATGATGAAGATCCCACATTCAAGTAACAAATTAAAATAATTATCAAAAAAAAAAGTAACAAATTAAAAGATAGGGATATGATCAACAAATTAAATATGAAGCATGAGCCCACATGGCAGGAATAAGACGGGACCCAGCTGAAAATCCTTGTAATTTGAGGTCAGCTTAATTATATGTAGAGTAGAGGGCCTAAGATTCAAGTTTGGCCCAACAAACAGAAACACAAAATGTTGTTCACGTTTGTTTAAAATACAACAAAGCTTTTATGGGACGAGTACTTTTCACATGTTACGTTCAGCCACTATATATTCTAAGACAATATATTTCTATGATAATATATATATATATATACTCACATAACAAATGTACATTTGCGTTAAATTAAGTTAGGTTAATTTTTGGACTATAACTTTTCTAATATATATTTGATGAGTATAAGGATCCATCTAGATAATTAATTATCAGTAATTAAATGTGCAAATCAAATGGACTGGTCGTCCAACTTTTCCCGGCCCCCTAATTAGACGGCATTTACTTCCCTACAAATCTCTATTCTCAAACAAGGAAAAATTAATTTCCTCCCCTTTTCCCATCTCCACTTCCACCCAACATTTCTACAAAAGATCCAAAATTTGCTGAAAAATCAACTCTACTTAATTAACACATTAATTACCTTCATTTAATAAAACATAAATAATTGAATAAATGGGAAATGCCACTTTACTTTACTCAATCCTGCATGCCAAAATTAAGCTTGGTCCCCCTAATTAAACATCCATAACCAAAAAAAAAAAAATCTGAAAACTTATTTGCAATCCGATTAATTAGTTAAGTTATTAATGGTGCTTTAGTTGAGGTTAATAAAATTAAATTTCATTAATGGTACGTACTGTAAATATTGTTTGTTAATTACTGAATGCCCTTCTAGTTCTAATTGTTATAACAATGACAATAATATTTTTGTACCCAAAAAAGAAAGAAACAATAATATTTTCACTGTCTCGGACTTCTTTCTTAATTTTCTTTTTATATAAATGAAGAATATCTTTCTTGGTCAAGAATGACCAAAATTTAGTCCCGGCTTGACTCAATCACAAAGTATATTAATTTACATACGTCTTTTCCTTATTATAAATTTTAAGTAAATTCGACTGAGATGGATTTTGAGTATTAGAATTTCAATGCCACAAAATATACATGGATTTTTTTATTTTATTTATGTATTAATGTAATATGCATGGATTATTTATTTGGTCAAAGGGGTACTTCATTGTGCTTTTGTGGTTACAACAAACCTAGCAGTTTCCTTGACTTGTATGAAAGCAAAACAAATTTATTATTCTTGTAAGTTCGCTTTAATTCCAACAATACCCTTGTAACATTTATCTAAATTTGACATTCTATTACAAAGATGAAAGAAAATGTCATAAATAAAAGAACTTTGAAAATTATACTTTCCCTTGGAAAGGATGTTAGCAGTTAAAGTCAAGGTCTTTTAGGAAATGTATAGATTAGGATGAAGATTTTGAGGGAATAGCAAAAAACCTCCCCATGAAATGTTTTTTAGGCACTTTACTCCTTCATCATTAAAAAAAAACTCCTCATATTTTCAAATAAATCTAACAACATCCTTAATTATACCTTCAAATCGTAAATTATTTTGTTAAGACTAAATTGCACTTGCTTAAATATCAAAATATAACAAAAAAGTTAAATCCACAATCTTTTCAATCCCACCCCACCTTCAACCCACAAAGGGGGTTGGGTATGTTGGAGATTTATGTTTTTTGGATTTATATATTTTTTTTAAAATTAATGTATTATTTTGAAATGTATGTTTAATATCTAACTAAAGAAGAGTTGTATGACTCAAAATCAAGTTGTAGACGTGGTTTTACGCCCGTAAACAACACTACAAATCTTAGCATTTGCTTTGTCGGTTTTTTGTTTATATTTTCGTAGGGGATTATCTGTCTATTTTAACTTAACAGTAGGTTAAATTGCTAAATAAACCTTTCTTGAGGGTAATAAAGATAAAAACCCAATATTTAATGCAAACTTCGCATGTTACATGTTTGCCTCTGCTTTGAAGCATTGTACTTTAATTAGTTTTTCATACTATTAATTACTTGTTGCCGTTTAAAAGAAAAATATAACTTCAAATATAATCAAGAATCTTGTATGTATAATTCTTGAGAAAATTTCCACACACACACCATCACACTTTCATGTGTGTATATATGTATATATATTCTCCGTGTGGAAGAATGCTTGTCACCTACTCCTTTTAGTTCCTTCCCACATTCTCTCTACTTGTGCAAAAAAAAAAAAAAAACAGAGAGCAAAAGGAACACAAAAAACACACAAACACTATAACTGTGTGGAAAAAGAAAAGACAAGTATTGTCCTTCATGATGGATACACACAGATGCAAACTCTGTTTCAGAAACTTCATCAATGGAAAAGCTTTGGGGGGTCACATGAGATCTCACGTTATGAAAGCAAAAAAAGGAGAAGAAAAAGAGAAAAAACCCTTCTTCGATTTTCAAACAGTTCATTCAAATTCTTCAGAATCATCATCATCATCAGAAGAAAGTGGAGCAGTAAAAGGGCAATTGAGTAATTACGAATTGAGACAGAGTCCAAAACAGAGTACTTTTTTAATGGACAGAGAAAGTGAAACAGAGTCATCAAAGAAAAACCCAATTTCCAGGAGGTCCAAAAGGGTCCGAAAATCAAGAAATTCGGATTTTAAGAGGTTTAAAGTCAATGGGTTTCTTCAATCAAAGTATGAAAATGAAGAAAAGAAGAACACTAGTGAAGACTCATCAATGGCGGAAGTTGAACCACTGAGTTCAATTTCAGACACAACCCCAGAAGAAAACGTTGCTCATTGTTTAATCATGTTATCTAAAGACAGTTGGAAAAGGGAAGAAACTGAATATCAAGAAGAAGAAGAAGAAAATGATTATCATTCAGAAGATTCCGATGTGGGAAAAGTGATAAAGAGTAGTAAAGTAAAAGGGAAGTACAAATGTGAGACTTGTAACAAGTTTTTCAGGTCTTATCAAGCTCTTGGTGGGCACAGGGCGAGTCACAAAAAGATCAAAGTCAACACCACCCCATCGCCGCCGCCCACGGAGGAGAAAATACATGAATGCCCTTTTTGTCAAAGGGTTTTTCCATCAGGGCAAGCACTTGGGGGCCACAAAAGATCTCATTTTGTTAATGGTGCAACTAAAATTAGGCCCTTTAAAGGAATTGGTGAAGGTTTGGATATAGATCTTAATCTTCCTGCTCCAATTGACGATGAAGATGAAATTAGTCAAACAACATTTTCTGCAGTTTCTGATGCAGAATTTGTCTACCCTTTTAAGGAGTCATGATGAATTGGTATTCTTTTGATTTTCAGAAAAAAACAAAAGAAAGATGAATAAGAAGAAAAGTATTGATTTTGAGGTAAAAGTTTTAATCTTTAATGCTTATTTTAGGGATCTGATGCATTGTTGATTATTAAAGAAATGAATTCTGTTTTTCTTTCGAAATTAAATTGACTTTGATTATAATAGTTCCTAGGATAATTTATGCTCTGTTACTATGGATTTTTTTTGTTTAAGAGAAACAATATACTAGATTTATTTTGGTTCAGTTTCTTATAGGGTTTCGGGTGAACATGCTGAATCGAACCTATATGTATCGATTTATAAACATAAGTTTTAATCCGATTTTTAGTACATTTTTCATTTTTCTAGCGACCACTATTTAGGATAGATTTATTGTACCAAATTGAACATTTTCTTTTTAAAATTAGAAGATTGTAAATATGTCGTTACTTTTAGAAGAAGAGAAGAGTCTGATTTCTCCTCTACTTCTGGTCTGAAATACAATTACTAATATGGTTTAGTTTTTATTTAACCGATTTCTTGAATTTTTTGTCGATTGAAGTTATGATTTCGATACGATCTGAATCAGTACTACCCGATTGAATAATCCTAGTTTTTCGTAACACACTTGAGTCCACTTCCATTACCCACATTGTTTGTGGCTAGTAGTTGTATTTCCAGTCCCAATGGATTGGACGTTCAACACTTAGCTCCTCCGTTCTTTAAAAATTGCACTTTTGATTCCAAAATATTAAGATGTTTGCACTTTTGGTTCGGTCCCACTATAAATGGAAATAGGGAATAAGACCAGAAGTGTAACTTTAAAATTTAGGTACTATAATTTCATACTCCCATAAGGCCTAAAGTGCTAAGGTTCCAACCGTATGGAACTAATTTGTGTCTTTCATAATTTTGTATGTATTCTGGCAAGTGGGATTTTGGTACTGCTCATAGCTTCCACATGTTTTGAAAAAAGAAATACTGGAATTTCTTTAAAAAAAAAAAAAAAAAAGAGAATATTTAATAGCAAGAAAAGCAAAGTTCCAACTGACAGTGCTGTAAATGTACACAGCAGTTGGTGAAGAATGAAGAATTGGTCGATAAGCAGAAGACTCTAATCCCATTCCCTTTTTTGGTTTCTGTCAGTGTCTGTAAAACTGCTCTTTCCTCAACTTTAATTGTTCTGAATGCTGAATGCAATCAAATTGCTATACTTTTTGCTTTTACTTAAAATAGGTGTACATTCGTATTAATATTCTTCATGAAGATTGAAGAGTTAACTAGTTTATTTCAAACAAAAAATTTATCCCATAAAAATCTTAATTGTGTAAAACCTAAAAACGAAGAATAAATTTCTCCTTTAATTTAAATTGTTGACTTAGTGTGAAATTAAAGTTACAAACTACAACTTGGACTAGGGGCCAATGAATACATACATACATACATACATATATGATATAGTATATATATAGGTCATAGGTGTAGACATTTGATATATAGATATAGTCCTTTTAATAATTAGATGGCTTCTTTCATATTAAGTTCAATTGAAAACAGTATCAGCAGTATGTGCTCATTAATAGTATGTACTACTAGACTCCTAGCTATTCTTTTAGATTAGTTATGAAAATGCTTAACAATTAAGTTGCTTGAAAGAAGTGGAATCGGATTAAGCAACCAACTAGAGTAACATATATATATAGAGAAATTAAAATATATATACCGGCCCGCTACTCTTTTTCTTACTTTAATTAATTAATTATATATATATATATATATATATATATATATATATATGTGAGACACTCAAAATTGAACCTTGAATAATAGTGATCATGTATCAATAATTTATTCGCGCGAATATATAGTCATTCCCATGTTATCTTCATTCTTAATTTATGTAGTCTAAAAATAGTAGAGTAGATTTATCACGGGAAATAAGTCAATAATACATATAATTAATACTACAAGTGGATGAATAGTTGTGAGTTTATACTTAATTCTGTCGATTTTTATTTTTATTTTTTTAGAGAATTAATGCCTCTTAAAAAGCATAGAAAAGTATATATATATATATATATATATATATATATATATATATATATATATATATATTTGTGGATTGCCTCCAAATATCAAATCGATAGTTAAACACCAGCCTTGTAGAAAATGTGGATGACCGGCCCCCAAATAAACAAGTAAACTATTTTTATATATAAACGAAAAATTAGAGAGGAAAAGGAAATACGTACAAGCGTATATAGTCCATATTATGTTGTGTTACCAAAGTACTATTTCCCCCTTAATCATGGAAAAAAGAAATCCAACATTTCACAATATTTTCTTTTTTAATTTACCTCTTTTAATGTTAATTAATGCATGTTTATGTGCTAATGCTGATCTAATCACCCAAAAACACATTAATTACCAAACAGTAAGTAACGTACGGAAGGACATGCAACATTTTAATTGGGTGTACATTTTAACTTTGGGTATGGGTGGGTGGCCATGAAGTCGGCGTGTCATTTCTTATTCCATTAAAAAAAAAAAAAAGGGAAGGAAATTAAGCAAAGGTTATAGGGCCTGTTTGTTTGGCGTTTGGGAAAGTAATTTGGGAGAGTAGTGGAGGTTTGTGAAATAATCTCAATTTGCATAATGTTGTTTGTTTGAGTTTTGAGAGAGTGGTTTGAGAAATAAAGTAGGTGTAGGTTTTTTTGGAAGAGTTGGGTTGTAGGTGTAAGATGTGTAAGACTTTATGTCAAATCATGTTTGTTATGTGAGATAAATTGTGTAAGAGATAGGTTACTTTATGTCAAATCAAAGTAGAATTTGTATAGGTTTTGTTTAAAGATAAGAAAATTGTTGTTTGTTTGGCTTTTGAGAAAGTAGTTTGAGAAAATTAATTAATGAAAATTTATTTCGGAAAATAGAAAACATGTTTGTTTGGCATTTCCCAAACACGAAAAAATTCTGGAAAACGCCAAACAAACAGGCCCTATAAGTTTGAAGATTCTAGCATATTCTTGTACAGCATAAAAAATGATTCAATTGACTTCAGTGTTGTATTAATTCCAAGTAGTAACTCTTCACTGCATTACATTTTATTTTAATTTACCTTAAATAGTTTGAGTCTAACTCACCTCAAAAACTAGGTTATGAGTTGAGGATTGCCTAATACGTACCTTATAAGATAAACTTAACCATATGAGATATTTTATCTCAACAATCCGCCTTCACATGTGCACGGACATAATGTGTGGGTGAAACAAGTTCAACAAGTAACATATAAAAGACCAACCTAGTGAATTGCGACATGTGGGTGCATGAAAGCCCAACACACAAATAATGAAAAATGTAAATTTATTGATTAAATGTTGATATTATTATAATTTTTTTAACATATATTTCTTTAGATATATAGAATGATGATGAATTCACTTAAATTTATTTTTTGCTCCACGTAGGTAGGGATTGATTTTGTGATCCATAAAACAACATTCCTCTGTTTGACGCTACAAACAACATGATTAATTTCATGCCCTCTACTCTCAAAATTAATTAGACCACACTCGATTGCCTCATGCCTTGTTGCTTCACATGTGACCTTGCCCAAGACCAAACTCCGACATGAAAAAACAATGATTGCAATCCAGATCCTATCTAGTTCAATTCTATTTTATTTTTTTGTTGAAAACAGAAATTCATTAAAATCTAATGGGTTTTCTCAATATTCACACAAGAATCATACAAACTGTTGGGCCTGTTGGACCCCAGATCGAGTCTATTTTGACAATTTGGAATTATACTTGAGCCCAACCGCCCAGATGGATCTGAGCCGAAGCCTTCATCACAATTGATCAACCAATATGAAATCTGATTTCTTTCTTACATGAAATAATTAAGTAATCTAATAGTAATAAAGATCAAATCTTTTAATATGACAATTCCAATTTAATTAATTGGAATAATTTAGTATTTAAAGAGAGTAATTATTAATTACAAATATAGATAAATTCGATTTTAAAATTAAGACATTTTGGCACATACAGTAGTAATTTAATTTAGAGTTGCAGCAAAATTGCTGGAAGAAAAAGAGAATCATCACGCACAAATGAACGAAGAAACTCCACAGTAAAACAAGAAAGAAAATTCATCGTCATAAAAAAGCTATGAATTACCAACAGCAGCAGCAACAACAACAAATCTATGATCCTTCATCTCAATATTATCATCAACCCACACCAGATTATTCATATTCTTATCCATACCCTAATTACAGTTACAACATTCAACCAATCCCTTACCCTAATACCCCCGTACAACCACAGCAGCACGCCGAACAAGAGCCTAATCCCCCTGGTGTTCCTGCGCCAGTGCAAGCGCAAACTTCTTACTATCAATACCCCGCCCCTACCCCTGCTGTTGTGAATGTGGGCCAACATTATCAACCGGTATAAATTTGGGTATTTTTTATTTGATTTTGATTTTTGGTTGATTGGAATGTGTTTTTATTGGATTTGGTACTATTTGTATAGAGGGGTTTTGATTGCTGTTAAATCTGTGATCTGCTGATGAAAATGTTAATGTATTGGCGAAGCAATTGATTTCCTAAGGTGGAAAACACTATTTTCATTTGAGTAGCAGAGTCCTATTTTTCTTTTTTTTTTTTTGGTGTATTTCCTGGATTTGTTATTGAGTGGTGATAATATTGCTTAAGTTGAGAAAATGTGAACTACGTTAATTGCTCAATTTTGTTGTATATGAATTTCATTCACCAAGTATTGCAAACTTAATCCAAGTATTTGAGCTTTGCAAGTGTTAAAACTTTAGTGCCCCGTCTTCTGGCTAATCAAACAAGGTTGTTTAACTCCTAGTCGATGCTATTCTGATCATCTAATTAACCCACATATCTAATGTCTTTGTATTCTCCATGAGCTTTAAAGAGGGACTTTGGAAGTTGGTGTATCGTGTGAGAAAGTACTGGTTCATCTTGAGATCCTTCAGAGATTTGTTAAAATTAAGATACAAATATATATGAATGCATGAAAATTATTATCCTTTGAAGCGAACTAAAGTGTCTGAGTAATTTAGGAGAGCAAGAGAAACACTTTAGAGTCGTTAGGTAAGTTTGCCCCTCACGATTTCAACTCCTGTTAGTACTCTGATTTACCACTTGGAAGAGTCATTATAATCCACATGATTCATTCTTCGAGAATATCGGTTAGGCTTATAATATCGTATGTGTGTAAATTGACAAGGAATTGCATAATGTTGAAAATATTCACGGACATGTATGGAATTTCGTGTGAAGAGACAAAGAAAAAGATTGAAAGAAAATGTTAAATAATAAGAGGTGACATTGAAATGTGAAAGGAGATCTCAGCATACTGCTATGCATATTTCACATGTTGCTAACGATGGGTATGGGGTTTACTGAAGAATAAAAGCTAATGTGAGGGAATCAACCTCATGAAAGAAAGCAAACTTTGTTTCTTATCCTTTATTCCTTATTGGAGATTTAACATTTCTGGAGTTTAGAGTTGTGCTTATACTTTGGGAACCTTGGTCAGACCTGGTTGCTTAGTGTGTGTGTGGCGCCACATACATTTATACATAATTCTCTTTTGGAGTATAAAATAGGTGGTTTGATATAGCTTATAAGCTACATTACATGGAAATCTTTTCTATGATTCTGCAGATTGTTCAATCATCATATGGGGGTATCGGTGGAAGTGATGTTGTACAGCCCCAAGAAAGTACCAATGCCCATTTTGGTCCCACACCAAATGTCGTGGGCCGTCCAATTCGAGGCCGGGGCCGGGGCCGGGGTCGTGGTCGAGGCCGTGCTCAGGGAGTAGCACACATCCAAGGAAGACCTCAACCCATGCCACAATATTCATCAAGTTTGGGCTCGGTACCGATGCCTTTCCAGGGCCAATCTTATTCAGCGCCTGTACCCCCAAAAGTTGTATCTTGTGAACTATGTAAAGTTGACTGCAATACCCTTGAAGTTCTTGAACAGCACAGGAATGGGAAAAAACATAAAAAGAATTTGAAAGTTTTCGAAGAGTCACAAAAACGCAAAGAAAGCGTTATTTTCAAACCAATTGAACAGACATCAACATCTGAATTGAGGCCAGAAGTTCAACAAGAGAGTTTACCCTCTCAAGTTGTTAACGAAGAAAACAAAGTTGAAGTTGAGAAGCAAATGGTTGAAGAGGAAATCCCAACTGAAGAATCATTGAAAAATGGTACAATGGACAGTTCTGAAGGCCGGGGATGTGGAATCAAGCGAAAGATGAGAGGAGGTAAAGCGGGTAGAAAGATAAAACCCCGTAATGGATCAAAAAGGCCAATTGAACCTCCTAAACCTAAAGAAGTTATTCCCTTGATATGTGAATTATGTAACGTTAAGTGTGAATCTTTAGTTGTCTTCCAAAGCCATTTGATGGGAAAGAAGCACCAGTCAAACGCTAAGCGCTTTATGGGCAACCAAGAAATACTTGGGCAAGAAATCCTTAAAGCACTAAGCCCAGCAATCCAAGCACTACTTTGCCAGCAGAATTTATATGCTTCAACTTCCGTTGCTCCTCAGCTTTACGACCAAGGTCTTGCCGCATTTCAGGGTGCTTTTGCCCAGACTTTAAATGCTATCAATTTACAAGCATCAGGAACTACTGGGATGGAAGCTATAAGTCAACCGCAACCAATTTCAGCAAACTTTAGAGCTCCACATCTGGTGAATGCTGAAGGAAAGTCAAACGAGGGGCACGCGGAAAGTCAAGGGGAGATGAATCATCCATCTAGTAGTGTAGCTGCACAAATGGAGAATGTACCTTCTCAAACAGAGCCTGTTACTTCTGGAATAGCAGTGGGTGGAGCTTCCGTGGTTGAACAGAGTGTAGTTTATCCATCTTTTCCAGGGCAGTATATGTCAGAAGGTGGTGGTGGTGGTGGTTCAGCACAGTGAGGTTCTGCAGTCCGATATGGAGCTTTTCCCCTTCTTTTTTATGTAGGATGACTTTTATTTGAGGCATCAAAACCATCTTATTTTGCAATTTTTTCCCTGAGATTATGCATTGAAAGCTTGTATGTTGTATAACTTGGAGGAAATCTTGGCATGTCGTTAACTAGTGCGTGCTGCTCAAGATCTTCATATTTTTTTAAAGATAATGACTGTGAAAATATTTGTAGTTTATGTGTTCTTATGCTCTATAATATAATAGTAGCTGTTGATCATAACAGTTGGTATGGAGCAGGCCAGTGGAATGTCATGCTACTGCTTGCAACTGTAACTGATCCGGAGATGAGATGTTTAGCTGGTGGCTCCACTGGAATCTAACTAAAACATTCTAGATTTGACTCGAGTCTCATTGATAAATATTCGTTTTATTTATATAAAACTAATTTTAAATCGAACTTCACGTTCGATTTGATGAAAATATATACTACTCCCTCCGTTCCATTTATTTTGCGCCATTTGCTACAGTATCCGATCAAACTTTTCAATCTTTTTAAGTGACTTATCATTTTTTTTTTGAATTATTCATATTTGTGGTGTATTAAACATTTTAATATTAATATATATGGTGTCATATAACATTATCAACTTATTAGTGAAATATATTAATTAAATTATTTATTATAGTTTTTATAAATTTAGTCAAGTTGACCAGTTGATCGAACCAAGGGAGCAAAATAAATGAAATGGAGTATTAGATAAAAAAAATTATGTAGATCAAGTTCCACTGGTTTCATTACAAATAAAGGAAATTCCACTATATTCGGTTGGACAAGTTTATTCAAGCTCGATTTATTTAAGAATCAAATTAAATTCAAATACGTTTTCAAACTCAACAATTGTGGACAAACGAATATTGCAAGATATTCAAAAATATAACAAACGAATCAGACAGTCACATATATCTTCTGCATATGAGCCAATTCAACGTCTCTTTAGAAACAAAATCTGACTTTTTTTTTTTTTTTAATAGAAATTACTGTATTTTTCACGAGTTTATGGGGTGGGACTGTCCAAGGGACCATTGTTCAATTTAGTGCATCATTACAACATTTTTAAGCAATTTATGGCAAAATTGAATGCTCTTTTCATAAACTTTTATGATTCCAATTTCAAACTACAATCATTATAGTAGATATCATAATTCAGTTACCCTCTTTAGTTTTCAAACTCTCACCTAATATAATGTTGCCTTAAATATTCATAATCTTTAACTAAAGTCCAATTTCACCCCAAGCTTCTTCTAATAATTACCAATTCTCAAGAACCAAAATCAACCGAAAGCCCTTTATCCAAGGGCAAACTAGCCTTTTAACACCCGTAAGCTTTAATGACAACAACTTGTTGCGCCTCATCATGTGTTGTGAGCTCTGGGTCAAGAAATGTAGCCGTTACACTATCAAACAATTTAAAAACTCTCAAACGACCGTTAACTCTGTCTTCTTTCCTCGTACAAAAACATATCTCATCTCTGTTTTCCTCTGTTTCACTTTCCAGTCTGAAACTTCTTCACGAATTTGGTCGTTTTTTTTTGGGATGGCGAACGATGTCGTTTTCACGAAGGAAGATATGTCGATTGATGAAGGGCTCGGGTACCCGAGAGCTTACGCCAAACTCTGCAGAGATCGGAGTTTCGGGCCCTTTAGCCACGGCCCGCCTTTCACTTTCACTCCCTATGCCTTAGTTCAGCAAGAGGTAAAAAGATTTGATCTTTACTCTTTTTATGATAACCCATCATCTAATTGATCTCAATTTGGATTGAATTTTGGAATTTATGCATGTAGGTTTTATTTTATTTTGAAATTTTGAAGGAGTGATTATGTGATTATGCTGAATTACTGACGTAGTCGATGAGGAGAATTTATATTGATTCATTAATGTTCTTTGAATTGAGAAAGAGAAATTAATTGTTATTGGTTACTTAAAAGTGTATAATTGTGTATTCAAGAGTTAAAATTATGAATTGTGTGCTTTGAGAACCCTAATTATTTGATTTCTGAATAACTGAAAACTTTAAAGAAAATGTTCAGTTTAACTTTGTGAGGTCTTAAAAGCACATTTTGGGTTTGGACATAGTCTGAATTTCTGATAATAATAATTGTTCTTGAAATAAATTTAAGAAAAAACAGATGCTTTTGAGTTTCTTCTAGGTGATTATCTTTTTTTAATCTTTCTTCTAAATTATGAAAACAGGATTTAAGAGCAAAGGAATTGGAAGAAATGTTTCCAATTATTGACCTCAATGCAAAACCAACAACCAAGCCCAGGATCTTTCTAAGTCTCCTTTGGAAGCAACTCAATCATCTGGGGTAAGTAAATCAATTCAATTTTCTCAATTTATAAATAAGTTTTCTTGAATCACAAATTAAGAGTTATCCCATTATTGATTGATATACGATTCGATATTCCAGAAATGCAGGTTTTGATCCAGATATGTTTCGTGTGGATCCGTATGGCAATGTTCTGTATTTTCATGCCGATTCTGCTTCTCCTCTCGCGTGGGATATTGATCATTGGTTTCCTTGCTCGAGTAATTTTCATTTGCATTTATATTTTATATTGTGGATTTTAGAAAAGTCGGTTTAGACTTGAATTCGCGGTTTTTGTGGTGCAGGAGGCGGATTGACTGTACCAAGCAACCTCAGAATATTGCAATGGCAAGTGTGCAGAAGAAAGCATGACAAATTAGAGTTTCTAATACCCTGGTGGGATTTTCAAGTTGGTATATCCATTAACCAGTTCTTGTCAATCTTTGCTTCATCCAATTCAGATTTCAGGTTGGTACATATCAAATACTTACTTCCAGAATGTCAATCAACAACTTTTCTGATATTTTAAAAAATATCCCCAAAAAATGAAAATCATATGGTTGTTAAATTTCAGGCGCAGGGCTTTTTCATGGTTGTTTTCAGAAGGTGAAAGTGAAGAATTGAATGCTTTACAAGCAGTTGATTCCCACACTTTCCCCCAACATTTCATAGAATCAAAAGCCAAAATAGGCCTAGCTCCAGCTTCCATCGTTTTATCTCGAAGGGAATCGATCGATGCACCATTGAGATCACTCGATGTTAACAGAAGGCCAAGATCAAACACCCCATTAATAGGTAGGAATTTCGATCTCGAATGCAAATTAAGCAAGCTTTAACTATATTAGTCAAATTATTTATTGCATTTTTTATTTTGATAATTGCAGCTGCAAAGAAAATGAAACAACTTTTAAAAGAAAACGAAGATCCATTGATGGCGAGCAACCCATACCAAGCCATAGTCATGGCTAGAGATTCTTTAAAACAAAGAGAAGAAACATTAAAGATGCAGGCAGAAATACAGAGATTAGATAATGAAGTCGAAGAATTGCAGCACAAGACCGAGGAAGAGAAAGTCTCAATTCAAGATTTGGAGATGGTGCTCGTAAAGAAAAGAAGACGTGCTGAAAAGTGTAGACAGGTAGCAGAGTCGCAATGTTCGTATAGGGCAATGCTGGAAAAGATGATTCGAGATGCAATGCACCAGTAAGTATATAATAACTTCTTGTTACATTTTTTAACTGTAGAAAATGACCCATTCTAGCCCCGACCCTGTTTTGACCAGTTCGAATTCGCCCTTATTGCAGGAGTGTTGTTTATAAGGAACAAGTGAGGTTGAATCAAGCGGCAGCTAGTGCTCTTTTCGCTAGACTCGAAGCTCAGAAGGCGATTTGTGATTCTGCAGAGAGAGAGCTTCATCGAAAGTACAAACAAAGAGACGAGCTCGAGAAACAAATACGACCAGAATGGGAGAAAGCGCGAAAAAGATCAAGAATGGATGATACCCTTTACGAAGAAGACAAAGACGATAATACTGCTGCTCTTTGTTTGCCTGAAAACGAGCCAAAAGTGCCTGATACTTTACCAGAAAACGAGAAGAAAAAGAATATTTTGTATTTGCCAGAAATCCAGTCAAGTAGTGCTCGTTTACATAAAGAGCTGAGAAAGTTCTTGGAGGAGAACGAGGAACAAGATCAAGAAGAACCCGAGGGATGCCGCGAAATAACCAGCATCAGAATATTGAAGCCTTACATGGATGATAATAAAAACAAAGCCATAGTTGCAGAAGAGAATAGTTACATTGTTGAAGAAAGACTTGAAAAGTTGGAGATACAGAATGGTGAAAAGTTATGCAATATGGATTTCCCATTTAATCATGAATCGGAAATTGAGGAAGATGAAGAGAGTCGAAGGCAACGTGGGAAAGGGAATATCGAGAAATGGATGCAATTTCTTCTGGAAAACACACCAGAGGATGAAGTTGACTCAAATCCTCCAAGAACTGATAAAAAAGAAAGCACAAAGACCGAAGAATATATCAAGAAGCTCGATCTCATATACCCACATGGTAATATCAAAACTTCACGAACTCAAGAATCACAATACCCTGAGAATGTGAAAGAGGTTGAAAAGATAGATACGACGAATATAAACTCTACTCCCTTTAGGAATCCTCCTTATAGAATCGAGACAGAGAGTACAAAAGCAAATGAATCTTTTTCTGTAAGTAAAGGAGCACGAAGAGTTAGTATTAGTAATGAGAATGTGAAAAAGGAGAAAATTGGAAAGGAGAGGGAACTTAAGAGATCAGAGAGTGCAAGGGCATTTCGGAGAATTCCATCTTCTCCTTCTCTCATCTTGGAAGGTATGAAAAAGAGAGTCGACTGCATAAGAAAAAAACCATTAGTACTTGATGATGGTGATGAGGATATTCAAGGAAGAAACAGCTTCATCAGATCATCGTTCAAAACAATAAAGAGAGCAGTTGGGATTTAGGTGGTTCTTTTATTTTTTTTCTTTTTTTTGTTGGCATTTGTTGTGAGAGATATGATCTCCTAAGTAAATAATGGTGTGTGAATTCTGTTATTTTATATTCATTGGTTTATCATTTGTGTGATATATATGTAATAACTGCTTGTTGTTTGACAGAATCAATTGTTTCTGACTTTCATCTGAGTCTCAAAGATATCACACAGATGACAGAAGTAAATAAGCTGCAGAGAACTGAAATCAATGAAATTAACATGGAATTCATAATTCACAACATCTGATTATTTTGCCACAGACTTAGTGAAGATTAAGCTACATGTTCTCAACAAACACTTTTCCTTATGAAAACAGATTTAGTGAAACATAAAAGCAATAATCTGTAAAGTTCACAACTAATATAAAAACTTACAAAGATAGGGGAATTCCATTGCGGGGAGATCAGAGGCATCAAAATCATCCGATATAGAATTTCTTTATTGAGTTTTGAAGTTTTTTTCACATTACTGTAAACATGTTCATGCAGTTTTCACAGCAACATTTACAACAGACGATGACTCAAAGAATGCCAGCTTGACATAAGATTCTAAAATTTCGCTGAATTTTCGTATTTACATGCATCCAACTACATAATGATAATAACATACAATATGGCTTTGGAGTCCACTTTACCAGTGTTAAGGTATCCAAATCTCGATTTTGAATCAACAATTCTCTTGACATGTATGATGCAGTGTAAAACACAGTATTCCAGCAGTTGCATTGTGTGTATACACTATTTCTTCCAAATCTTTTCAGAATACAACACATTAAACCATATATAAAGAAGTAATACACAGCTGAGACTGCACTTCTTTGCCTAATTTGAGTATTTTATTGTTTCACTACCGATAGAAATCGCTCAAGTTATCTCGTTCTCAAGATATTCTCCATATCCCTCATCTCCACAAGAGCAAATCCCTTCTTTAAAATGGTGAAAATGTTCAGTATCTCTAACAGAAATCTCTCTCCTAACAACTTTAGAAACGAATTTAATCATATCATGACAACTCTCACACATGTAAAGATTCTTCGTTACCCAAATAGGCATCCCTGGTGCCGTGTTTATAAGCGCAAATCCAACGGCCAGTCTCTCACTATGCCCACAAAAAACCTCAGATTTCGATTCTTCGATTTCATCTATTGAACTTTTCTCAGGATCACTATAACCAGCAGCCTTCATTTTCTCATAAAATCCCCTCAAAACAGCAGTTATTTCTCGTATTTGAGGGTGGAAAGTGTCACCACTAAGAAACGCATGGACTGTTCCTTTAATTTCCACCCAACTGCACCCGGGATCTATTGCAAGCCCCATTTCTCTCATAGTTTTTCTCAATCTTGCAACCTCATCCCACTTACCACTGTCGGAATATAGATTGCATAAAAGAACATAATACCCAACACTCATATTATCCATACCGAAAATTTGCCTAGCCGCTAGCTCACCGAGGTCTACTCGTCTATGAATTCTACAAGCATTTAACAAGGCTCCCCAAATAGGTGGGTCGGGTTTCATAGGCATTTTCTCGATAACCTCATAAGCATCGTCTAACTTTCCTGCACGACCAAGTAAATCGACCACACAAGCATAATGCTTTAGATTTGGAGTAATAGAATACTCGGTTTTCATGCTTTTAAAATATTGTAAGCCTTCAGTTACCATTCCGGATCTACTACAAGAACATAAGAGAGCTATAAACGTTATTTCATCCGGGTTTACTTTTGATCCCATCATTTTATCGAATAACTCGATGGCAAGTTCACCTTGGCCCCTCTGGGCATGCCCTGTTAGAAGTATATTCCAAGCAGCAACATCATGTTTTCGTGTCTTAAATTGATTCATTGCAGGCACCATCCTTCCACACCTTACGTACATGTCAAGGAGTGCATTGGGTAGAAAACCATCTAATCCTAATCCGGACCTCAATACATGGGCATGGATTTCCTTTCCACACATCAATGCCCCTATCCTAGCACATGCGGAAAGCACGGAGATTAAGGTAACATCATTCGGGTTTAGACTAATTTTCATTTGCCTAAAATAAATCAAGGCCTCAAAGCTTCGGTTATTTATTCGAAGCCCAAGGATAATCGATGTCCAAGATATTACATTTTTGTCAGGAATTTGGTGGAAGACTTCTAAAGCTTTATCCATACTCATACATTTGGAATAAAAGTCGATTAGAGCATTTGCAACCATAAGATACCTTACAAGTCCGGTTTTTTCAGCCAATTCGTGAAGCTTTACGCCTATATCAAGAAAACCAAGAGAAGCACAAGCGGACAAAACACTAGCAATAGTGATCTCATCTGGCACAACACCTTCCAGTTCCATCATTTTATAGATTTCGATAGCCTTTTCAGCCAATCCATTGTTGTTATAACCTGAAATCATTGATGTCCAAGATACAACATCTTTACACTCGATTCTATCAAAAACTTTTTCGGCATCTTCCCACTTACCAAAACTCGAATACATTTGAATCAACGAGTTATGCACTGACTCATCGGCCCCATATTCCATTTTTGCAACGTACCCATGAACCGCCCTTCCAAGGCTCTCTTCACCAACGACCTCACATGCTGATATCACACTAGTCATGGTCCTCAAATCCGGATGAAAACAACATTCCCTCATCAGAAAGAACAAACTTAACCCTTCCAAACACTCTCCATTCTCAAAATACCCCGAGATAATAGCATTCCACGAGATCCTATCCCTCTTACACATACCATCAAACACCACCCTCCCATTCTCCACATCCCCACACTTGACATACATAGTGATCAAAGAATTTAAAACATCGATATCAGACTCGAATCCGTACCTTAACACATGAGCATGAATCTCCTTACCCCTATCCCAATGGCTCAAACCGCCACAAGCTCTTAGAACGCAAGGAAAAGTATACACATCAGGTCTAACCCCAGCTCCACCAAGCCACAACATTCTTCCATACAACTCAATTGCCTCGTCAAAAAAACCCTTCTTTGCATACCCTCCAATCAAAATATTCCAAGAAAAAACATCTCTTTCTTGCATTTTTCCAAACACATACCATGCTTCACTGAGATTTCCCAACCTAACAAACATGCTCAAAAGAGCATTTCCTAGCCGTAAACTCAATTGGGTTTTTGATAACAAAGAGTAAATTAATGAACCTTCATTTGATGCTCTCTTGAACTCGCACAATCTCACTAAAGAAACAAAAGTTTCTTCTTCTATATCAATTTGAGGCTCTTTTCCCACCGAATTTAGGAAATTTATAGCTTGGTTTAGTTCATTTTGGATGCATAGCTGATTTAAGTATGAGTTGGGGTCAGTGGTGAAGGATGAACTGGAGTTTAAGAGAGAATTCTGGTGTATTTTTTTGAGGGAAAATTGGTTGTTTCTTGAGGTAATTTGAGTAAAGTTTTGGCCTTTGAGATTAGGCTGTTTCGAGAAATGGGGATTTGGGTAAATTGTTGGTGGTGGGGTTTTAACAGAGGCAGCCATTTTCGTAGAAGCATGGTATGGATGGATTGAGCAGGGGTTTTAGTTGAGGTTTAACCGCAGAATAAGACAATTTTGGATAATGTAAAGCACGATTAACGACGTCGTTTAGGTCTGTTCTTTCAGATATTTTTGTTTTTCTTTCTTTTTCAAATTAGATATTTTTTCCTATGAAAATAAAATAGAAAGTTATTTATTGTATGAATATGGGTTTGTTTGAGTATATGTCTTTTCAAATTTCAAATGATTTCTTGAGATATTCTTGATTTTTGTGTATTTGGAAAAAGTTATTCCTATTTGTTAGAATTTATAGAAATGAAATGAATAGTAAATTCAGTTTTTAATAGATTTGCTAGTATATTTTTAGAAATTATGGAAGGAAAGAATAGAAGGATAAGATTTGAATTATTTTAAGTCAGGATATTTAGATGCTACACGACGTGCACTGCACGAGTACATTCTCCTAATGGCACGTGTCTTTGTTGTGAACTAACATTGATAAGATTATTTTTATATTTTTTTGAAAAAAATTAGAGATGCTATCACTTTAGGATATTTAAATGCTACACGACGTACAATGCACAAGTGCATTCTCCTAATGACACATGTCTTTGTTGTGAACTAGCATTCATAAGATTACTTTATATTTTTTTGAAGTAATTTTTAAAGATACAAAATAAAATAAATATGGATACATGTCATTAGGAGAATGTACCAAAATCGTTTTATTGGGTATTTTTTTTATTCAAGATAAGAGAAAAAAAAATATCTAATATTGTTTTTTAAAATCGAAATAGAAACTTATAAGCTAAGATTCTTTCTAAAAACAAAAATACTCTTTTGCTCAATTCTTTGAAGAAATGGGCTCAAAAAAGTTAAAATACATGTTTTATTAAAAAGGAATATTCATAAATACATGTCATGTGGAGAATTATAAATGTCTTTCAGTTTTCAAGGTAGTTTTCAAGGTAGTTTGGTATCACAAGACTTTTATTCTCCTAAAATTTCAATAACTAATTAATAATTTCATTAATCCTTGTACAATAACCTTAAACGACGTCTATTTAGTAACCGAGGGAGCAAGTCTTAAATGGTTGGTATCATATTCAAAGTCATCATCCGAGAATAATCTAGTGTCTCACATGGTAGAGTTACTTGTGGATCTCAAGTCCCACAACTGATGACTTAAAACAAAATTAAGTGTTTAGTATACATACATTATTGAAGTCAAATAACCAAGTTTAAAACTAAATGAATGAATAATAATACTTGACAATATAATGACAAGACAACATTCTAGGTCATTAACCATCCAATTCTTCTGGGAAGAAATCTCTGTCCTTTGGTGGACCTCTACTCAGCTTGTTCTGGAGTTCTAACTGCTTCGGTACAACAAGTTCAATTCCCTGCCCCGAATTTGAAAAGTATCTTTCAAGCACCTTCTGTAATCAAAACAAACAGGAAATTAAATCTCATACCTCCCACAAATGTCCTTGTTCCAAACGCATATTTCATCGGTTTGAAGATATGCTAAAAGTGGTTAAAAAATATGTTTTTTTTTTTTAATTTACTCACGACAGCAGCATAGGCATCAATTTTCCCTTCACGAGCAGATTTACTGAGACCCCTGCATATTTTGGGATGATTCTGAAACTAATTAATAAGATGCACTAATAATACAAGCTCAGAGAATAACATATGCAAGTTGTTGTCTTTCTTCTAACAAATTAATACTATTTCATCATAGATTTTTGAGGGAGAATATATAGCTTGTGAAAGACAATTCATTCAAAAAATAAATTAATTACGTGAGATTAAAAGAGACGTAAGATAAGAAAATTACTTGGCTATCATATGGTCTAAAGCCTCAGCTGAGGTCCCATGCTCATCTTGCAGGTATACTCTCCAACCCCTGATATTGAATTACAAAGGGCAAATGATATATCGGAACAAAAGAATCACAAAATTATAAAAGTTCACCTCTCTGCAGCTCGAACTGCAAGCCTTCCTGCCACACTACGAACTTTATTCGATTGATCCGTCTCCTTTCCAACACTAGACTTTGGAATCCCAATTATAAACTCATCAACTTCCTAACAAAATCAAAACAAAAATCACCTCATACAAACACATTAAAATCCCAATAAAACTTATGAATTTCTTTCTTCAAACCTGCCTTTCAGCAATCTCAAGAAGCCTAAGCTCAAGCTTTTGCCCTCTCAATTCCACAACCTAATATAACAACCACCATGGATCAAAACAAAATTTCGTCACATTTCCACAGGGAAAGTTTTTGTTTTTGAGTCGATCAAATCGAAAATATGCACTATATTTACAATTTTTCCAAACTTTTCTTGAAAAATTTCCAAAATGTTTTTTCTAATATTTCACTGAACTAAAACATATCACGATAACGAAATTTTAATCCACGACGATAACACCGCAAAACCATCTCATATACTTATATACAAAATACAAATACACGCAGAAAGTGTGTTTTGTTACCATTAAAGGGCGAATAGTGAAGCCTTTACTGAGGGCGAGTCCAGTGCGGGACATTCCAAGGTCAACACCTAAGCTGAAACCACCGCGCCACGTGGGGTCACGATTACGGCGGATTACATTTGGGAGAAGCTTTTCATCCCATTGTACAGAAACTGATGCTGCCTTCGCTCTTACTCTTGAAATTGATTTTGAATTGGCTTTTTGAAATTGAAATTGAAATTGAAATTGAAGAGAGTTTTGGTTGAATGGGGATAACAAGGGTTTTAGGGTTAGTGCCATTTAATTTCTTCTCTGCTTGCACTGTGTGTTTCGTGTTAACAAGGATTTATTTATTATTATTTTCAATTATTGTGATATTTTCTCTCCAAGAAAAGTTATTGTGCTATTTTTTACATGAATCATTTTCGTCTTTTTCATTATTTTAATTAATTGAGAAAAAATATTTATTTGTAAGATTTTAATGGATAAAAACATCTTTTATAATTGTGATAGTTTAGGTAAATAAAATTATTTTGTGACGTTTGATTAGTAGCTACTATAATGTATCCTAAAATTTTAAAACATTTAAATAATGAAAAAGTAAACGATTAAGTTAATTGTAATTTCTATTATAACGCTGCAATTCATCAAATAAGTCCTTCATTTTAGTTTGAAAAAGAGAGAGGGTGTGGAAATCCCAATAACTAGATGAGGCTTGCTTTAGTTTAGAGAAACTTTCTTACGTAATGTCAAGTTAATTTCCATTCCCATGGGAGATTCTAAGTTTGATTCCAAGGAATCATATCATCCTTCCAAATATCCTTATTCCAATCTAAAAAACTGGTTTGCAACTTAAAATATTGCCACGAACCATGATAAAGATGTCCATAAAACGATTGATTACCAATTTTACATGGATAAAATTAGAGTTAACATAAGAAAATGAGAGAATTGCATTTTTGGTACACATAAATATCACCAAAATAATTTAATTTATAAACAATATGAATAAATTAAATAATACTTTAAAATAAATATCACCAAAATTAAGAAAATATATTCTTTTTAAATATAAAATTTATATAATAGCATTAATCTATTTAATATTTATTAAAATAATAAATTATATAATTAAAAACTATTTAATATTTATTAAAATAATAAATAATAAATAATTATAATTTAAAAAAAAAATCCCAACCCCACCCACCACCTCCCCACCCCTCCCCCCCTATCCCGATTCCCAGGCCGGCGGCGACCTGGGCCTTCGGTCCCAGGTCGCGATGGCCTGGGATCCGAGAACCCAGGCCGACGGCCTGGGACCGAAGACCCAGGCCGACGGTGGCCTGGGAATCGGGGTAGGGGGGAGGGGTGGTGGGTGGGGTTGGGAATTTTTTTTAAAATTATAATTATTTATTATTTTAATAAATATTAAATAGTTTTTAATTATATAATTTATTATTTTAATAAATATTAAATATATTAATACTATTATATAAATCTTATATTTAAAAAGAATATGTTTTCTTAATTTTGGTGATATTTATGTTAAAGTATTATTTAATTTATTAATATTTTTATAAATTAAATTAGTTATTTAAATAAAATAAGTAAAATTTTCAAATTGGTCCGCACGTGGTCTTATTCGAGTCAATTTTGAAATTTGGCAACAATGTGGACTAAATTCGTCACTAAATTTGGAGATATGGGGCTTTTTTGGTAACCTGAAATGTGATGGGGTAAAATTATCAGTCAACATAAGTAATGGCATCAACTTTGCAATTAGACTTAACTGCCACGTCACCCCTTAACGGTTGTACCAAATGTATCACAATTTGTTAAAGCTCTGTACCAAATGTGTTGGACACATAAAGCTATGTACCAAAAGTGAGAATTGACCTATAGCTCTGTACCAAAAATGCAATTCTCTCATAAGAAAATTAACACCATTTTTTTAAAAAAAAATAAAAATAAAATTAGGCAAACCACATGAGTGATTTTCCTACTATAATTAATTATTATTAGTACTGAAAAGGTCATTTACTATCCTATTGGTCATATCAGAAGCATGACTGACTGACTGTGTAGCATCCGAAAAAGAATATGCTGAGAGCAATTCTCTTACTTCAACGCTCCTCTTTCTACACTTTTTTCTACCCGCCAAAGCATATGCTCCCTAAATATTCTAATCTTTACCCATTAAATTCACACCCACAATTCCTACAATTTTAATTCCATTTCGTCATTAATTCATTCTTCAGATTTACGATCGATCAAATGAAATTTGGGAAGAGACTGAAGCAGCAAATTGAGCAGAGTTTGCCCGGTTGGCGTGACGAATACTTGTCGTACAAGGAACTGAAGAAACTTGTGCGATTGATTTCTTCGGGCCCGCGGGTGTTGAATGGGCCTGCCCCGGCAGAGGCAGAGTTTATGTATTTGTTGAATAATGAGATCGAGAAATTCAATGCTTTCTTTATGGAGCAAGAAGAGGATTTCATTATTAGGCATAAGGTTAGTATATCCTCTTTCTATATATGTGCTCATTTATTTATACGTGATACGTGGTTACTCAGAAATAATTAAATATAAATCGAGAAGGAAGGGAATTTGACTCTGATTGGTCGAGAAATCAATATTATTTATAGCTGTTAAAGAATCGATTATCGATCTATATTTTTGACACATTAAGTGGTAGTAACATGTACGTTCAACAGTTTGGGTTCACTACTTTTTAGTGACTAGTTCAATCAGTTGTTGGTTTCAATCAAGTGTAAGTGTTTTTTTGTAAAATTAAAAAAAAAAAGAAAAATGTTATATATGATACATATAATGCAGGAATTGGCAGAAAGAATAGAGAAAGTAATTGATAGATGGGGACCAAATGGGAGTGAGCCATCAGAAGTAGAATACAGAGAGGAGATGGGAAAGATGAGAAGAGAGATTGTTAATTTCCATGGTGAAATGGTTCTCTTAATGAATTATAGTAATATCAATTACACAGGTACGTAACGTACTATATAATTATAAGTTGTTCGATCTCTCCATGTATATTAATTAGTATACTGAAGAATTAAAATTAATTAATAATTACATTACATTACATTACATTACAGGATTGGCTAAGATACTGAAGAAATATGACAAGAGAACTGGTGGAGTTTTGCGGCTAGCCTTCATTCAAAAAGTTCTTCAACAGCCATTTTTCACAACTGATTTAATCTCAAAACTTGTCAAGGAGTGTGAAACCACCATAGACTTGGTGTTTCCACCCTTCAAATCCACCGGAATATTCCAATCGTCATCCTCCGTGGTGGCAGTGGCCGGACAAGGAATATTCAGGAACACGCTGGCCGCACTGCTCACGATGCAGGAGATTAGAAGAGGAAGCTCTACTTGCAGTCATTTCTCTCTGCCGCCACTTAACTTGCCGGATTTTGATGTCATTCACTCTTTGCAACTTCGGTTATTACCTATTCAAATTCCTTGATACTACCTACTAGCTAGCTAGCTACTATATCATATCTATATACTCGATCACTAAACATTTTTTAGGTGGATTAGAGATACGATTATGTAACTGATAGTTGATTTATATCTAATTTATACTGTTGTGAGATTTACTTATAATTACTAATAATACCAAATATGCAATCATTCATACCTTTTCTTATTTCAACTATATATAGCACTTTCTTTCTTTTCTGAGCCACTTATATATAGCACGTCTATTAATTAGACGGAAAAATTATTTCAATTTTTTTAATTTTCTTTCTATAAGGCCTAAATTAATGGATAATAAACTTAAGGGCGTCACACTTTAAGTGGGACTGGGAAATATCATCAAAAACGATATTTTGCATTTTGCCCCCTAAAAGTTTTGATATTATGCAATTAACACCCTAAAATTACAATTTAATTTCCACATTCAAGTACTTGAAATTTTAATTAACAGTCGTATTTTGCTCCTGATCAACATTTGTAAGTTTTAAAGGGACAACAAAAATACAATTTGAGGAGTTTAGAGCATATTGTTTCAATTATATAAATGAACATATTAAACATATGAATATGAAAACGTCCATATTTCATGAAAGAGAACCCAAAACCATTAAAATGAAATATCTCGTATCATCAATGTATCTTCATTTTCTTGTTATTTTAACCTTTAAGGAAAATTGTACCCTCAAGATTAGATTTTTATTTATTTTTAAATTTTTTGGCTCCAAGGCACTAAAGCTATATTTATGCCTCTACTTTGCTGTTGATAAGGGCTAAAATATAGTATATATCTTGTTAATAAAACTTTAATGGGTTTAGTACGAATATTATACTTTTAGGGGGGTTAAGTTCGAGAATTGAGAAGTTTTAGAGGGCAATTTGTGAATTGTCCAAAATATGAAATTCTAGTAGTAATTCTCTTTCTTGTCCGAATTTTATTTTTATCAATTTTATAATACACCTTTCAGTCTTTCAATGTTCTGAAAGTCTCCGAGTTCTGAGGATCCTTTCATCGTCGAAATTTGATTCCGTTCCACCTATACCAGGTAAATCCCTTTTTGTTACTCCCTGAAAATTTCAATTTCAATTCAATTACAGAAGAAAGACCCAGGCTTTATTCTCAATCTTTGATTCCAATTCACCCAGTGTAATTCTTAAATTTTTTTTTTATTAATAATTGTATCAGTCTCTTACTCATATTTTTCAAATTTTAGAACCCATTACTCACTCATCAATCAACTTGATACTCTAATTTCGTTTTCCTTTTTTCCCCTGTTTTATTATTATGTTACTAGAGGAAAGTATGGAATTTTGACTGTCTGTATCTAATATTGCTAGTTGCTGTCTGTAGTGATAGTTTATCGAATTACCTTTAGATCTTACTTGGAAAAAACAAGTTTTTTTATTTTTTATTTGTTACTGTTGGAACTGGTTTAAATCTGCAGTACTTTTAGTGAGCAATAGATTCAATCCAGTATCAAAGCAATACATAAAAGGATTAAGTTTGAACAAACATGAGCTAATGAAGGAGCAAAACTTGATGATAGGTTTCAGTGTTTCAGTGCTAGAGCCCTTATGGAACAAATGGTTTATTGATTAAATCATGTTTTCTATCTTTTCTTTACTCCAACTATCCCAATGGTTTATTTGTTCTGTATTTGGATTATAGGCATTTTTTTATGATTGAAGTGAAACAGAGGAGTACATACTTTTCATTGTATTGTTTTGGATGTTAGAATTTGTTATGGCCTTACCATAATGGTTGTTAGGAGTGTGATCATTTGGATTGCTAATTTATCACCTAGATTTGGAAACTGGGGCTTCAACTGAAGCCTTGTAGTTAGTGCTTTCAATCATTGCGTTAAATTTGTCATTGCTAGGTTTTGAAGCCTTGTTTTTTAGCTCGATATGGGTCTTAGATGTAATGGTATGTGATCCCTTCAACTTGGTACAACCTATAACATTCAGAATTTTCCATGTCCATTTACTATCGTACATATCCCAAATACGTACAGACATCGAAATCATTTCCGTAACACCAAAAAGCCTGTGGATTCTAGTCCTAAGATCAGCCTTTAAAACCTACGAGTAATTTTTTGTGGCTTTTATTTCAGGTACTAGTTCATGGGACTTTTAAAGTCTAATTTTCTTCATGTAGTGATTCTTGTCTAATATGACTAAAGTGCGTTCCCTGATCACAGTGAATGTAAATTTTGATAATTATAAGAACTAGTGCAAATAAACTTCTTCAAGTTAATATTTGCTTTGCTAGAATTGTAATGTTTCAGTTACTTGTCTGATGTTTATCTTTTTGTTTAAAGTTGCTCTTTTTGTTCTCCTGTCAGTTAATTTTGACCTATTACTTCACGTTATGGCCGCAGAAATGGCAATGGCAACCCAACCTCCATATACTATTCCCGTCCTTACTATTTCTCATTTGCATCATAAACGCTTGAAGTTCTGGAGATCTCAGAATTTACTTGGAGGAAGCAATTTTTCATGTGTCAGCTTTAAGCACAACACAATTTGTCATGCAAATAAAACTCCATGGGAACCTGCTCCTATAACATATGCCCCCGACCCCGAAGAAGAAACATTACTCAAAGAAACTTCCAACATTTTTGAAACCATGACTTCTTCAAACGAGCCAACTCAAGAATCTACAACTAGCACCCAACATCTCATAAATACAAGCAACCAGTACCTAAGATGGCCTTTATGGCTTCTTGGCCCAGCCCTTCTCTTAGCCACAGGAGTCGTACCCACCTTATATCTACCCGTTTCATCAATTTTCCTCGGGCCCAACATAGCAAGCCTTCTTTCCCTCACGGGCCTCGACTGCATATTTAATCTTGGCGCATCCCTTTTTCTCCTCATGGCCGATTCTACTGCTCGACCAAGTCAAAAAACCAAACCTCCTTTCAGTTACCAATTCTGGAATATGGTTGCAAACTTGATCGGATTCATCGTCCCTCTGGCAATGTTTTTCGGTTCTCAAAAGGGAATTATTCAACCGCAGTTTCCTTTCATTTCATATCTAGTCCTGTTGGGTCCTTACTTCTTGCTTTTGTCTGTACAAACGTTGACGGAGATGCTGACGTGGCACTGGGAGTCGCCCGTTTGGTTAGTGACTCCGGTTGTTTATGAGTCGTATCGATTGTTGCAACTGATGAGAGGGCTGAAGCTTGGAGTCGAACTTAATGCACCGGGTTGGATGGTGCATACGGTTAGGGTATTAGTGTGTGGTTGGGTGCTTGTTCTCGGGGTGCAGCTTATGAGAGTGGCTTGGTATGCTGGTTTTACTTCTCGTGCTTATCGACAAGAGTCTGTTGCTTCTGCTACTGGTGATTGATGAAGAAAATCTGGAGAATTTTTAATATTTTGCTATGTAGATTACAAATTTTAAGATCCTTTTATGAAAGAAATTTCTTGCAGCCATTAATTATTGGATTATCAGAAGTTCGATGTACGAATTGTATATACATATATATATTTTTTACCAAAAAAAAAAAGTATTGTATATATTTTTTAGAGTTTACTTTCCCTTTTTTTTTTTTTTTGAAAATTTTTAGAGTATATATTTAGAGTTTACTGATATGTAGGATTTCTTGATGGGGTTGTTATAATTACTGGAACTACTGCAATTTGATATATTGGTTTTCACGGAGTCCGAGCTGGAAATCAAATTAAGTTATTTGAAATTTGAGTCGAGTTTATTATAATAATTAAATTTAAATATATGTGTTTGATAGTTTTTGAAATTTTATTAGGATATGTCTAGAAAATTGAAAAATGAGAAATAATATGTAAGACCATTGACGTAATGGACCTCTATTTTGACTTGAATAAAGTTTATTTGAGTTTGATTTGTATAAATACGAAATCTACCTCTGGCATAATGTTGAGTTCTGTAGAATATTAAATCAAAGTTTGAACTTTGAACAATGAGTTATTTGATTAAAGTTGATTCTAAGTTAATAAAGAAATTGAAGACCGTGAGTCTAGAAGATCCATACAACAGTTGGTCATTAGTCCAAAAATACTGCACTGGATTATGGATCTTTATTTTTTGTATCTACAAATATTTTGTGTTTTTTTTTTTAATTTTTTTTTTTTATTATTATTGTTTTTTTGCTACAAATTAAATATTTGTTAGCCGCAAGAAGACAGTACATGTAAGAGGCACTCAACTTTAACAATAAATAGGCCACTACATCTGTTTAGGAATTTTTTTTCCTGCAAGTCTGTAACATAATATATGAAAAAATAATCAAATAAATAAAAGGAAATAGAAATTTAGTCAATAGCATCTATGTTCCCCGTATAGATTGCCATCATCATTTGATACTACTTGTAGTTTTTTTGTTGTTGGTGAAACATACTATTTGTAGGTTGTCGAAACAATTATTGGCCATCAAATTATTTAAAATTAAGTACTATTTTCTAATCCTTGCATCATCCTGATAAGTGAAAAATGTTAAAATAAAAGTAAACACAATTAAGAAGTTATTCTTACATGATTAACAAAAATGTGACATTCTGTCATGTTCTGTCACTACAAGAAAATTGAGCTTAAGTGACAAAAAATTAAGTGATAATGTGGAAGTTGTCACTCTTTGTATGTATTTAGTGATAAAAATATTAAGTTTGTCATAATAATAATGGTGACAAGTGCAATAGTGACAATATATGTTTTTAAGTTGTCACTAATAGCTATTAATGACAAATATATGGTGACTTAAGTTGTCATTATTGACAATTAGCGACACCCTTTTAGTGATAACCTAGTGACAATAAATATTGTCACTATGGTTTAGTGATAACTTTTTAGTTGTCACTTTTGGGGTATCGCTAAATGTCAATAGTGACAACTTTTTTACAATTCTTGTCACTAGTATGTTTATGAAAACCATTTAAGTGACAATATTTGAGTTGTTGTCACTTAATATATATAAGAAGTGACAACTTTAACATTGTCACATAAAATTTTATCACTAAACTTTAATTTTTTTGTAGTGTGTAACTTACCATGTGCTGTCTTTATCATAAAATGACAACTCGTAAAGATGATTTTTAGCTTTATTTAAAGTTAATCATAGATGACATGATAAATTAAAGTGCATGGATTTGGATACTACAAACTTGATCATTTTTTTGTTCTCAATTTTCTTGCATATTATTGCTCTAACCTTACTATTTCAATGTTCATGAATAACTATTTTTTATCCCTTAGATTTTAATAGATATTTAACTAATTAAATACTTGTTAGGAATAAAATTATGATAAACTACAAATTTCTATTTTGCGGTCTATATAATTGAAAAAGCGCATTGAGTCCATAATTAAAAAGTTACATTTACCATCATTTTATAATCATATTATCATCGAGAAAATGCATACAATAAAATAAACATTTGGAATGGTTATTGGGGATACTTTCATATTGAATAAAAACAATAACTAACATAGTATAACAAGTTGCTAATGTTTGCAAATTTAGAAAGAAAGAAAAAATGTGTTAAAATTAATAATTATGTTATTGTCAGTTAAATACTTTCACTAATTTGAGTTGATTAACTACTACATAATAATGATCATACAGTCATGAAAACGATGAAATGTTTATGCTACTATCTTCTTTCATGTTTCAAAAGTATTACTACGAAAAAAATAATTTTGTTATAAAATACTATCAAAACAACTTAATTGAAGGAAACTAACTGTCTTTGTGTCCAACACCAAGAAGATGAGTGAAATAAGAGCATATAGAGATTTATTTCATTTTCTTCTTTCCTTTTAGCGGACAACATAACTAGAGAAGGCACATATTTAATTATTATCTTTGCCTTTTACAAATCTAAGAACAATAACGTGATTTGACGATCTTTGCTCAAGTGTTAGGATAATAGTTTTGGCTATATCAACAATCTTTCTAATATTGCTACAATTACATAAATACATTTCCAACAAAAGAATTTCAATTGTGTAAAAATTCTCTATTTTGCGACTCGTTGTTTTTTTTCTTCTATATCTCGTAGTTAATTCTATACAAGAACTTCATGAAAAATCCATGTTCTATTGAGAGGAACTATAATTTTGACCTCGGGTGCAATTCTAGGCCTAACCTAACAACTAGATGATAATGTTGTAGGATGACTTATAGATTAACCTTGAATTCAGAAAAACAATAAATAAATCAAAGTTTTAAGTAAATTATCCTATTCAACCAATTGAGATAATCACATGATAACAACATATACCCTCTTTAAAAACAGAATCACAAGGCATTTTGATTAGTCATATTCAAGGAAAAAAGCAGAGGAAAATTTCTAATTATGTCACCAATCAGGAAAATATCCCACTTTTACCTAATTCTTTTTATTTGAAGCCTCGTACTTCCGTCTTCATGCTTTATAGGATCATATTTTCAATTATAATATCAGATGAACTAGTCATAATTATCCAAGCAAAATCTCTTTGTTTGTTTTGTAAGTTATTGGCTCACCAAAGGCAAAATTTTAAGATTTATTGTGAGTTCAACAACTTTGAATTCGTAATCTCGACTACTAGAATATATTTGCAGCAAATTCTTACAATATATTTATTAAATTATTACAAGAAATAGGCGAACATCTTACATACGATAAGATAAAAAACAAATAATAATATTCGATTCTTATATACTAATCTCTGAGAAACCAAATTGAAAATAACCACTAAGAAATTTAGTGTAGATAAGGAAAAAATGGTTAGGTGATGTGCGTAAAGAGTAAGCAATGGTCCATAAAATAAATAACCAAAATCATCACAAAGCATATAAGGAATATAGAATACTTAGAAAGGTAGAAAATACCTATAAATAGGGAAACAAAGTGAAAAATAAATAAATTGAAGTGTACAAAGTACAAATGGACTTGCAAAATTTATTATCCGGGGCTTCATTTATTTAAATTTATCCTAACAATTTGTCAATTGAGTGAATTCTACTTGCATGTAAGGAAGTGATGGTTATAAATGTTGGTATCAACTTTCATCGGACCGACCTATAAATATCACTCAATAACTGCAGTAAGTATATCAAAATAATTTTGTAAATATATTGAAAATGATTTAATAAATAAATTTAAACTAATAAATAGTTCTGATTACCACCTAACCACACCAAATTGGAAGTACGTTTCAAGTTAGAACACAAAAGCGTTGGCGACCAAACACGTCATGCCATTGGTCCAAATGATAAAACGCGAAAATAAAAGAAGAAAATAACTTCTCTCCGCTTTCCACGTTTGCCATTCTGAAATAGCCAAAGGCAAAATTTCCTAAATTTCGAAAACCTCAGATCTCTCCTCTTCTATTCTTCTCTCAATTCACCTTACTTTGTTGTGAAAACCGTACTTGTATTCATCTCCGCCGCTTCGAATTCGATTCACCGGTTCCGGATTCCGCCGTATAGTTAGTTTTCCGGAGGATAGATACGCGATCCGCTTAAAAATGAGCACTGGCGACCTCCTCCAAATCGTACCTCCCGAGCTTCAGTTCCCATGTAATTAACAAATTTCTTTTTTCTATTTGTATGAAATCTATAATTAACATTGTTATGTGTGTGTTGAGATAGAGAGGGAGCTCTTGTGTATAATCGTTTACTTCTAGAAGATTCTTAGTATTGTAGGCAGATAAGAAGATTGTCGGTTTAATTTTTAGATCTATGCTGTAGATTATTTTTCTTCTGTTTTTGGCGTGGTTATTAATTTTTATTTCCTTTTGTGTGTTTTCTTAAAGTTGAATTGAAGAAGCAGATCCCATGTTCCATGCAATTGAGGAACAAATCCGATAATTATGTTGCGTTCAAGGTATAACGTCCTTTTCATTCTGAGAATTTTCGTGAAAAGAAAAAAAAAAATGATGCCCTTGAGGTGTACAAACGTCTGATGATTTCCTTTATGTCTATTTATGTTTGCAGGTGAAGACTACAAATCCAAAGAAGTATTGTGTGAGGCCAAATACTGGAGTAGTGCTGCCCAACTCTTACTGTGATGTTATAGGTCTCTCATTCTACTTTTATATAGTGTCCTTTTTTATTCGAATTCAGTTAGTTAAAGTTTTTTCTAATGTACGAGTGGCGAGTTGCACTGTAGAGATTACTGAATTTATAAGTTATTGGTTCTTTCAGTTACCATGCAAGCCCAAAAGGAGGCTCCATCTGACATGCAATGCAGGGATAAATTTCTCCTCCAGTGTGTAGTCGTGAACCCTGGGGTTATTGCAAAGGATATTACTGCAGAAATGGTGATTTTTTTAGCTTGTACCCTACTATTAATTTACTTGTATAGTTATTTGACTCGCCTGGTGATTTGTCTATTAGTTCAACAAGGAGTCTGGAAATCAAGTTGAAGAGTGCAAGCTGAGAGTCGTCTATGTGGCACCCCCACAACCACCTTCACCAGTGCGAGAGGGGTCTGAGGAAGGCTCCTCTCCAAAGGCCTCTGTATCCGACAACGGGACACAGTCTTCTGAATTTAACGTAAGTATTTGGGTTTTGACTCTAGTTGGATTAATGATTGGTTTTTAACCACTTAACATATTGTATTATTGTAAAATGAGGATTTCTTTAATGAATATGCAGATGTCAAAAGCTTATGTTGAGCAGCAGCAGGACAGCACACCAGAGGTACATCCTACATTAGTTTATCTTTTAAGTTTCTTTTTCACTAGATATTTAAATATTAACAGTGTTTGTGGTTTTTGTATCCATTTCCTCAACTTGCTCGAACTAATACGGATGGAGTGAGTGATTAATTAGTGATTAATTAGTTTTAATTTTACTTTTCAAGGAGAAAAGTTTTAAAGTAGATAGGAGTTAAGATTCATCAATATCCTGGTTAATATGAGTAAGCTAAGGATGTCCCATAGTTTGTATCTATTGCCTGTTATAAAACTTAATGATAATGAAGCCGTAATAGGTAGCCACCCCTCCCCCACCCCCCAAACAAGGAGTAATAGAGTGTCATATTCCAAGAATAGCATTTTTGGTCGTACAAGGGAGTGTGTTGATCATCCTCTTTTCCCTCTAGTCACTTTAAAAATGCACCTCATAGTTTCTGTAAGTGGTGAATGGTTAGCTTGAAGCTGGAACTTTCCCTAACCTTTGATTCATATTGACAAGTTCTTAGGTTATGGCCGAAACCTTTTCTCTTTTAATACTACATCACATTTCTAATAACTATGCACCTGAACGAGACAGCACTCATTCCATTCATGAGTCCGTGAATAGTGTCTGATGAAAGGACGCGAAAATGGATGTATATAAAGACCCATGTAACTCACCAGTTCAGCCCACATCCGTAGTGACAGTGACTGAACAGGTTATTGAGTTTATACAGTTTTGGGTTTTTATAATACTGAACCAGAAAAGGTGTTGCTTTGCACATTATGCTTGGAAATCCCAATTTGTTGGTATATCATTTTTAAGAAGTCGTTGAATTTCTTGTCCAGGATATTTATCTGTTGTTTCTGGGGAGACTTATCTGCGGAGAGAGTAAATAACATCATCTTGTTGTAATCAACAATTCAGTGGTAGTGCATCGTTGAATTGTTAAGATGCGCTCATATCTGAGCTCGATTAGAAAAGGACCAGCTACAAATTATTTTGGTAAAATGATCAGACATATTGACCTTGGGTTTTCATCCAATTGTAGATGAGCTGTAACATTTTCTAATTTAATATATCAAATTATGTTGGTGATAATATCAAGAAGAAACTGGACTAGAACTCAGTGTGGGTGAGAGAGCACTTTTGGGAGCAAAGAGTTATTAGTGTACGCCATGTTAGCAAACATATCAATTGATGCTATGTGCAAGATTATTGCGTGTTGAGTGTGAGGAGTTCTGGTAATTAGCCTAAGTTTTGAGAAATCATGCATGTTTCGTTGCATGTGATCAGTCGGACTTCTTGTCACAGGATTCTGCTGATTAGATCAAAATCCGATGGCTATATATGTGAATCAGTTATTTGCAATTCATGAGTATTTGAGATATGTTTCAATTGTAGGTCAAGGCCCTGATTTCCAAGCTGACTGAAGAGAAACGCTCTGCTATTCAGCAAAATAACAAGCTCCAGCAAGAACTGGTAATCACTTGTTCTCTACTTTATTATCCATTATTTTTATGGCCTAATTCTTCCAAATTTACATAGCAAGATTTTAACACTCCCCCACCCCAACCAACTCCGAACACACACACACAGTGTTACTGCAATTAAATCCCTTGTAGAATGTGCTTAAACAAGACACTAAACTGGCGCCCTTAATTTAGACATTTTAATTACTCTTTTGATTATGTTTGTAGGAGTTATTGAGGCGTCAAAGTAACAGAAGCCGTGGTGGCTTCCCGCTGATGTATGTTATCACTGTTGGATTGATTGGCATCCTGCTCGGGTATCTTTTGAAGAGAACATGATTTATGGAACTTGGTCTTCATTCATGTTTAAATATCTGAGTCATCTGCTTGTTCAAAAATTTAGGACACTGAACAAAATTAAGAGCTTTTATATTCAGTTTAGTTGTTTATTCGACTGCAGAAAACATATGCCTAAATGGGTGAGATGGTTTTGTTATTGCTCGAAATGCATTAAACGTGTGACTAATTGGTTTTATATCCTTCAAATTCTGTAACTTAAGGAGATAGACTTTACCAAATTAAAAATTATCATTGTGCTTTCCTTGAAAGTATTATCTTTCTGAAGCTTTTTGGGTAGTTTGCTATATGGATACAGTTTACTTTACCAAATTAATTAAAGATCGTTCGAGATGAACATCTCGGTATATATCTTGTTACAATCTTGTCTTCTGAAATTCAATTATTGCACCTTATTTTAAGTGTACTTGTGCACGCTTTTGTTTTATGAAGTTGCATGAAGCGTCAAATGTCTTGAGAAGAAATCACCTATAATCATTAGGGTACACTTAAATTGGAAATCCTGATCAGTTTTTGGCTATTACTATATATATTTCCATATATATGTCGACCTCAGCCAATCCAAAGATAAAATATGTGCCCCGATCGTTTACCATTGAATAGTTTGTCAAGTCGGGCTCAAACTGTTGAGCCTAAGTCATAACTTGTGTGATGAGAGTCAAAGTTTCCAGCTAGTAAAAAAATACTTCCATAAAAAAAAAAAAAAAAAAAAAAAGAAGAGGTAGTTCATTTACAACACTTTTCTACAAGTTAGTACCATTGAAAGACAGAGATGATATAAATTTAAGAAGAGGGGTTTTAACAAATTATGAATCAAATAAACTAGCAGAGCAGACAGGACAGCTCTAAACAAGAGGGTGGTAAAGGCCTCTGCTTTTCACGTGTTATCTTAAGACATCTTCACATGTCCATGAATTGCCTAAATTGTTTTTTATTATTAGAATACAAAAGTTAATTCATGAAGAAGTAGATTGTAGGGCAATAGTATGAAGAGTTTAATCTTGCAATTGTTTATTCAATTCCAAATGTAGGTTTTGTATGCGAATGTTCTTTTGACAAATGAAGGGCGTGGCGGTTGAAAATGTAATCTCAATTATATGAATTGGTTTTAGTAAAAAATAATTTTCAATCTTTTAGAACAAGGAAAAATAAAGGAGGTAACAAAGGTGAAAATTAAAGGATGTGTTTTCTTTAATTACTTAATTTATAATTTTAGCTTCGACGTTGATGTTCTTTCAGGGCATTTTAGCATGCCTTCAAGGATCCATGAGTCATGAGTGCACTTCTTTTTTTCCTTAATTTTACCCTTAAGTTAGTTAAGATGTACTATATGTTATAGTATCTGTACCAAACTTGTCATGTTTGAAAACTTTTGGGTGGATTTGGGTGAGTGAGTGAGTTAGTGAGTTCACACTTAAAATCAAGATTATTTATAAATAAGCAAGCCAAAATTAATAATGATCAAGATTACTTATAAATATTAAAATCAACATTCCTAATCTGCCAATAAATTATTAACTTGTGTTGCAATTGGAGAAACAATAGAATCGAAAATTGAAATTTAAGCAATCACTAGAAAAGTAAGTATTAACAAAAAATAATGGTAACTTGTTCCTTTTCGATCCCTAGAGTTTGCTTGTAATATTACTTTTTAACTTATATTTATGAAGAGAAGAGTCTTTGGCGGCCTGCTGTATATAGTAGCAGTTCTGCTTAGAGATATATGTATGGGGTTCTAAGTTCAATTCCTAAAATGTGTTAAAGTAATTTTCTTTTTACCATTTTTATGTAATCTAATTTTTATTAGATAAATATATAGTCAAACACATGATTTGAGCAGACAAACTGCATAATTATTAACATGGATTAATTGGTCTTAGTTATTACTTTAAAATATTGTTTTAAAGTACGATACATCAAAAGTTAGTCGTAAATTTTTTTGTTTATGGCAAACTTTAAGTTACTTAACCTATGGTGGATGAAATTTGTGATGAATTATGAGATCATAATTAATCTATAATTATAGAGGTATGGAATATAATTTTATCATTAAATTACAAGGACACATCTAGCGTTTTCATGTCTTGTCTAAACAACATTTATTTGCTTTCTATTCAATTGAATTATGTCTTGAACATTCTTATGAGTGTTTAACATTTTGTATTCTTAAAAAAAAATTCTAGTATATTATTTCACCTTTTGTTTGATAGTACTTCTATTAGTTTATTATAATTTAGTTTTATTTATTTATCACAATATCGAGTTCGACATCAAGAAAAAATTGGTCCACAATAAGGCGAAATGGTAGTTATCGTTTATTAAAGGATTCTACCATGCATAAGTGGGCTCTTTGACTAGAATGGATGCTCACTTTTTGAGTTTTTTTGTATAAAACAAATAAAAATATGTGAGAAGGAAAAGAAAGCGTTGTTCTAAAGCGGACTAAGACAAAATGTAAGGGATTGAAGGAAACTTAAGGAAAAGAATTGAGGAAGATATGGTGTCCAAGAATCTTCAATATGACTTTAACATTATATATGTGATAGAGAAAAAGAGAAAGGAAAAAAGTTTTTTTGGCACACGCACACACACACATGTAACTCTCACATATTACAGTTACATACACCAACTTTTACTTTTACTTTTTGTTGCTTTTCTAGCCCCATTTGCTTTGGATGCTCTCATATATATGGTTGGATTTTATTTTGTACAAGCAATATACTTGATAATTAAGATAGGTAAAATTAGTTCAAGGGTAGATCTAGACTTGGTACAACAAACAACCAAAATCGACCCGAATTTTTTATGCGTAATTGTGTTAGACTAATGAGCTTTCTTTTTTTTTTTTTAGAGATAGATTAATGAACTTAATTATAAAGTAAAATCAAATTTTAATTTGAAAGAATATTTTCAAAACGTCAAGTAAAACATGCTTATATTACCCAAAAAATAAAAATAAATAAAATGTGCTTAATATGCTAAAATAATGCACCAACAAAATGTCGATCCATACTTAGACCAATATGATCCTCTCTCTTTGAACCGCTCAAGTACCACACTAATACTCTTAGTTATGTTTCTAAACCATTGTACCTTAAACTTATATAATCAAGTTACTTCTATATAATTGACATACTAATATAGAAAAGAAAATTTTAACTCAAATACGATCTAAGCATATTATATTCATTCAATCATAAGAAAAATATTGCGTGTCATGTTAATATTTTGTGTTCGATGAAAACTATTCTGACCTTGAATCAGCCTAATGTTAAAATGATATATTTTCAACCACTTGTTCCATGTAATATCTTCAACTTTTGCATATTGAACAAGGCTTTTGTGCTTGCAATAAATTTATTGATTATATGATCATATCTCAATATAGTATGTTCTTTTCTCAAATTCAAAAATCCACAAAATCCCTTACTCCTAGGAGTCTTATGCATCACAAAAGTACCCCACTTCAAATTCCCAAATGCAAAGTTGCATATCATTAATACTTTACGTGGAAGGCTGTCTTTTGTAAACTTGCATAAAAGTGTTTTGGTTTTTCGTATGCTTCTATACAAAAAAAATATTTGGGAAATTATATAGTACTTTTGGTTTCCTATTTTATAAATTTGCACCCAGAAGTTTTGTCATAATGAATATTTGATTCTACACTTTATAAAATTACATTTTTGATCTCAATGCTTTCAAATATTTTGCTATCTTGGTCCAACATAATATTTTCAATTTAACATTTTGGTCCAATATTGTCTCACAAAAGGGTGACTAAATGGTAACTTTACAAAATACTGTTTATTCTCATAAACTTAAGAAACATTTTCAATTTATGCACGCAATAATATAAGATTGATCAGATTTCTATTGGCAATTCATCAATGTACATTTTATATATAGGAAATTATATAATATTAAAAGTGAAATAATAACAATCAGCTTAGATTCTTCAAATCCATGTTCAGTAGAAATAGATACGGCCGGAAGATACAACTACATATTCTTTTTAATCATGTCTAAACTTCTACTAATTTATTGAATTCTCAAAGCAATATTAACGTTAGGTAATATTGAATAGTATATGTTGAACAAAAGATGTTGAAATTATTTTATTTAAAGGAATTTTGATATTAATATACTGCATGCATGGAGACAACATGTTTCAACTTCCATGTGCTTCAAGGCCTTAAAAGAAACTACCGCTGTTATTCTAAAACTTTTGGCTAACTATTTAATTTATTGACTTTTAGTTTTCTTATAATTCTAATTATTAATATCTTCTTAGTTTTCTATATAAATTTTAATTATTAATATCTCAGGGCTAATAAATTTGATTTCCTTGGTCGGTGCTGTTAACGTGAATTCAATTATTCAATAATTAGTAGCTTTAGATTGAAGGAATGAAGGCAAAAAACTAAAAAATCATCCGAAAGGCATTTTTATCCTTTCTTCAATCTCTAGTAAGAGAAACATTACAGATATCAAATCACAAAAAAAATTCTATATTCGTTCCGCGTATGATTTTAAATTTTTAATATAATATGAATTAAGCAATAGTCCTATAACATCAATTTACAAAAAATAAATGCATTTATGTCAAAATTTGTGTACAATTACTTTACGTAAAAGTAAAAGCTTTATTAACAATAGAATTTGCAGGATCTATTTTATCCTTGTGTTGTTAGCCTGTCACTCTTGTGTTGTTTAATGACCTACTCCTATTAATTATCCTTTAATAAAGATGTTTCCTTTATTAATTATAACCAAACAACTACCTTAAACGACAATTTCGCAAGGCTATATTAGACTTTTAATAGGAGGGAGCCAATTACAACACACTCTGCTTCTCCAAGCCATAAAATAGTCATAAAATGTAATAATCCAAACCGTGAAATTGTCATTGAAAGTAATTAACATATGAAGTTGCCTCTCGTGAAGTTATATTCAAATCAATTTAACAATTACTAATTACTAGTTTAGGAATTAAAAATAAAAAATAAAAAAAAGGAGTTCTTACCTAAGTATTAATACCCAGTAATTTCGTTAAAATAAAAAATGTTTCAAAAATTTTAAGTTGGGATGAATAGTGCAAAGAGTTTATATTTTCAGGGTGCAAAGTGTCAACATTCTATATTTTCAGGATGTATAGTGCCAAGAAAATTTAAAAATGATTATTCTACTTTTCCTACATGAAAATTTTCTCACCAAAATACACACTAGGATTCAAAGAGTCAAATAAATTGTATTTTCAGAGGGCAAAGTGTCAAAACCAATATTTTGAAGGTGCTAAATGCCAGAAACCCAATGTTTTATTCAGATTTGTTAACTTCGAGGTCTAACTTGGGGAAATACACAATATTATCATATGTTATGTGAAACATGCATCAAACTACCCTGTGAATTTTGTTTTGCACCAAACTTCCTAGTAGTTTAAAAAACCTGCATAAAACACCACTCTATCTCCTTCCGTCAATTTTTTAACGCGAGTGTGGTTCACGCGAACAATATGCGACTTTTTCAGCTAAAAACTCCCTTGTACTTTTGAACGTTTGCACAAAATCCCTTTGTACTTTTAATATATCTAGGGGTAATTTAAGTAATTCAATTAAAACGGTATTAACAACTAACAAAATTGAATGTTTTATGCAAAAATTTTAAAAGTATAATAAAATTTAATGCAAAAAAAATTCACAAAATAGATTCATGCAAGTTTTCACATAATACAAAATAGTATCTTGCATTTTCCCGTCTAACTTATGATAATACAAACCTAGTTTTTACTTATTGAACAAACGAAGCTCACACTTAGTTTAACAATTAAAAAATCAAAGCTAAAACCTAGAAATACAAGCATGTCCCCTACATCTACGGGTGGAAACAAGTCGAGAGTGTTAAACTGTACATTGATTAAGCAAAGTTTGAATTTTTTATAAAGTTTGAACTATATGATTGAGATTAATGAATATTCAATAAATCAAGATTTAACTAGCTTTGTTATTTTAAATTTTGAACTTATTGAACTAAACTCAAACTGAACTTTAAAATTAATTACCGCAAACCAAACTCCCCAAATTCAGACCAAACCAATATTTACCAAACGAATTCTTGAGTTGACCATCGCATATTTTGGTTTTGATCTAAAAGATTTTTTTCACATACTTAAAACATTTCAGTTTGTCAAGTCAATTCAAAATCTGAATATATTTTATAATTTATCTAATAATGAATATTGTCAAACTCATGATGGACACAAAACAAACTCTAGAGGGCAGTAAAAAATAAGAAACTTTAATAGTTTGTGTAAAATACACAACCATTTCTCTAAGCCTCATAATTAATCATGTAATGAATACATCAATTAGTCTAAAACAGTTCATAAATAAAATGCAATATATCAAAGAAATACTCCATACATGGTTTTCTTTTTAACAATCCACAAGGGAAAAAGGGCTAATCATTGAAAGCGCGTAATCAATTAGAGATCATCCATGCATTCATCCTACAAAATACATATAGAGTATATAATATAGGGTCACAACATGGCCTTAATCTTTTTTAATAATAACAATTAGGTTTAAAGAATACACTCAGTAAGATTAATGAATAATAAAATGACTTAAAAGTAATCAAATAAGTGACCAATAGTACAACTCCCATGTGGCTTGATTAAGACAGACATTTAAAATACTAATAGCTTTAACAGCAGCAACTTCAATGTAATATAATATAAGTTTTGGTATGCAAAGTAACATGATAAATTAAGAAATAAAATAATAAAATCATTAAATAACATACATAACTAATCATCGAAACTATTGAAAGAGACAGAGTAGTCATACAGATGCATGTACTAAATAGAATTTAGCCAACATTCATCCTATTGTTTAAACCTACATAACCCAAAATTAACGGAGATTATATACCAATCGCAAGCTCTAATGATAGATTTTTAACTAAATTTGATTTGATTAATGCAAAGATCACAGCATCATTTCAACATTATGTTATGGAAGATATTAATGCAGTTGCTAGTTGTATAATGATCCTCATAACGCAATTTCAAATCATTTCAAGGTGCCCAATATAAAAGAAGCTAATCTAGAATCAAAATTAAAGCACATATTTAAGTAAGCTTTTGGATGAGCTAGTCATTCAATAATGTAGAACAACTAACCAGTAATGTAGAACAAACAGAAGGAGAATATATATCAGAATGTAAGAGAATCAATCTAGAAATGACAATTTCTTGATTCATTACAGAATCTTTGTCTTCCTAGGAATATCATGGAATATGAAGATTTCAAAGATGGAATTCCAGAAAGATGCATGTAAGTTTGACAAGCATCCAACAAGTATTAGTTAGAGAAAAAAAATACCTCAATGATAAATTCAAACTTTTTTTGGCAAACTCAATGCTAATAATCTTCATAATCAATGAAACAAATGCATTAACATATTATAATAATCATCAACTTGAACAGGGGAAAAGGGCATTCAAAATGCTCATAATATTATGCAATTTAGGTAATATTATCAATCCAAAATCCCAAAATCAGTGGATCGATAAAAGGGTTAATATTTCTTGTTTTTACCTGTTCCTGGTTTCACAATACTAGCCCATTATATGGTTACAAATCAACACAATTCGAACCCAATGGTGCCAAAAGAGCAAGATTTAAAATGACATACCGAAATAAGAAAACTATATAGAACTTCCAGTACTAAAACATGCCTGGTTTTTTCAAATTCGCAATTAAGAAACTTAAAAAGATTAAAAGCAAGTGAGTTATAATTCCCAAGGCACCTTCTAAATTTAGCATCTCCAAGCCGAAACTGAGATAAGCTCCTTCCTTTGCCAGCAAAGAACAAGAGAAGATTGCCTCTTCTCCACTTGAAACCCTCGAACGGGAGTCCTCTTCACTACACACTCAGCTTGGGATTCCGTAAAATTGCTAAACATAATCGGAGTGAACCCACATGACATAAACAAAGTTCTCCAATGCTGCGACTTTTCAGGAAACCGAAATCGACCCATCACAATTTTCTCGATTGCCGGTTGAACCATAAACCGTTCAATCTTTTGTAAAGCATCCATGTTCACATTAACAGCATCGAGTGATTCTAGAAGGTTCGTGTAAGAATGAAGAGCGTGAACTACATGATTAGCAAATGGAAGATCATTTCTATCACATCCTTTATCTATAGAAACCACAATTCTCGGAGACAACTGCTTCACAAATCGAAGAACCAAAGGTAGTGACACTTGATAATTGGATAAACAACCAATTGAGAGATTAACCGCAATAGCCTCATTCTCTGAGGGTTGAAAAGGTAGGGACCACGAACAAGAATTCAAAGAATCGACATTCATAACATCAAATTCAAATGAAATATTGACATCACTAGCAAATTGGATTAGATTTTCGCGGGTAAGGCCAAGCTCGATCGGGTCATGGGTGGAGGGGGAGGCGAGTGCGGTGATTTTTAGTGAGGGGGCACCCCCACTCCTTAAAGAAAGCTCCTGCATTAAAGAAGCCCATTGCCCTCCATACCCAATATCGAAATCCAAAACATGAATCCTATCAAAACCTTCTAGAACCTCAAGAATAGCTTGATTGCAAGTGAAATTAGCAAATGGGACGAGAGGAGATATCTCGGAGTAAGACTTAAAAGCACCAATCTTGAAAATAAGGCTAAAAGGCGTGGAACTAGTTATAGAGGGGTTGTTCAAATTGTTATTGTTGTTAGTTTGGAGTAGCAATTGTAAGGATTCCTTACAGTAAAAAGCAGCCCTTTGAAAAGGCTTCCCAATGGGAGAGAGCTGGTGATTGAGCCGCGCCAATATCCCTTGCGCGAGTACTGGATTATTCCCCGTCTGGACTATCAATTCCGAGGCCTTGTGTATCTGGTCGATGATCGACCCCATTTCATCCCCAACCCCTGTTTTTGGCCTCTGCTGCAGATAATGAGGAAGGAACTGAAGCTGGTTAGGAAGAAACTGCTGCTGGTGTTGTCTAGCGGGGTTAAAAGAGTCATTTTCGGAAAAAGAACCTTTCGTTGCGGAGATCTCATAACCTCCGCCCCCGGGGTTGTGTCTTTTCGCCTGAGGTGGCACGAAGAGACTCTGTTCTTGCTGTTGCCCATAAGACAGGGGTAAGAAAAAGGAGGGATTTTGAGGGTTATGAGTTTGGTGCTGGTTTATGAGGTTGAAAATCGGAGGCTTGATTTCTGGAGAAGAGTCAAATGTAGTAGTAGTAGTAGTAGTAGTAGTAGTAGTAGTATTCTGATTATGAAGTGAAATAGGTCCAAGATTGTTAGAAGGATACAGCATAGTATTGGATCTATTATTGTTGGGGAAATTTGGAATGAAATTAGCACCAAATTGGTGTTCTCCACCAAACCCTTGATCTACACCACCGCTGAACTCAAACTCCGCCGCTCCACCACCACCGCCGCCGCCGCCTAACTGAAGAACCCTGTTCAAACTACCCATTGATGAAGGGTCTTCAACATCACCACCCATAATCCAACGGAAAATGGACTGTTCTTGGTTGGGAGATTCCGACAATACACCTTCCCATTCTTCCATTGCACATTTCTCGACACCGGTTCCGATCTCGAGAGACGGAGGAATAGGAAGGAGTTCGGAATCAACGACGACTCCTCCACCAGCATTGGAGCTTGTAGCAGTAGTGGAAGCACCACCGCCGGCGCCTCCTCCGCCGCCGAGAGATGAAGACAGGGTTGAGGAAGATGTAGGCCTACTGGGAAATCTTGCAGAATCCAGGACAGATGTAGGCTCAACTAAAGAGAAAGGATTTTTCTTGAATAAATTATTATTATTATTATTATTAATATCTGAGAAAAAGGATTTGCTGTTGACAAGTAGCTCTAAATCTATGACCCCCTTCCCCTCAAAATCAAAGGGTAAGGGCATTCCCTTCATCAAAAATATCCAAAATCAACACCTTTCTTTAATTCCTCCAGCTTCAAAATGCAGAAAACTACAGAATATACATATGCATGTAAAATTTGTTTAATTAGCTAGCTATTCATGTGGATATGGGTCTCTTTCTTTCTTTCTTTCTTTCTTTTGAATGATAGAGGAAAAGAATAGCTAGCTCTGTAAAAAAGGGGTTAATTTGAGGTGGGTTTGAACTTATTTGAAGGTATTCTTCTTCTTTCTTCTTTATTTCCTTTTCTCTTGTGGTTGATGATGATGAAGAAGAAGAAGAAGAAGAAGAAGTGTATTGTATTTACTCTCTAGCTATTTGCCTTGCCTTGTGTGTTTCAGCCATGGATGCGTGCAACATAAAAAAGTAGGAAAGTGTTTCCCTTCATTCATCCTCTTTCATCTCTCTATTTCTCTCTCTCTCTCACTATAGATTTATTTCCTTTTTTTGTTTTTCTTAACGCTTTATTAGTTTATTTATTTATTTATGTGGCTTGTCTGTCTGTGGACGTAGTTATCTTTCTTGCTAGGGTTTCTCCTTCCTCGTCCCCTCAACGCAAAGTGCAATAGCGCGTGACATCCGGTTTAAATCTCCTTTTCATTAATGTAAAAAATTACTAGGAGTATTAATCTTTATTTATCTATATTTAGGATTTTGATTAGATTCCTGTAAGTTATATACATCTAATTCATTTATTTATAAAGAAAAAAAAATACAATATATTTTTTCATGACAAATTGGTCAAATTTAAAATTAATGTTATAAAACTTCAAATCAATTCATTTTCTTGACTTATCTTTCGAGAAACAAATAACATGGTCATTTGTGACACTTAAAATATGAAAATTTTCAATATTCATCAAAACTTGAAAGAAGTTTTCGAAGTTCCTTCTAGATTTAGAGATGCATATACAAACGTCCCTTCTTTTAACTCTTGAGTTTGGTTTAGCTTAATTCAAATTATTTAGGTTAAGGTTTAATACAAATTTTATCTGATTGAAAAATATTTACACGAGAGACTAGTTACTTAATCATAAGTATAATTAAGCAACTTGCTTTGTGATTTATTTGTTTCGGTGAGATCAGTTTTATAATAGAATCTTCTTGAGTTAGATAATTTAGAGTTAAATACAATCAAAATTTTGTCTAATTATATACAATCCATGAGACTTTTATTTTATACAATAATATTATCTTTTCATTTTATTATGAGATCTGCAACAAGACATTATGTCGAACAATAAGAAGGATAATAGTTAAGAAAATATGGAATATATATAAAAAAAATATTTATCCTTTTGTTTAAGCATGGAAGAGTCACGTAGCATTTTCTCGCATATTACTTTCATCGTATCTTATTTATCATGATACAATCTAGATTGTAAGTTATTAGTCGGATAATGATCCAATTTGATTAATAAGGCATGATGTTGAACTAATAGAAGTTCTTTCAAATTGCAATCATAATAGGAGTTGACCTATTTATTAGTAAGTAAGCTAAGTGGTTATTTGCGACTAATTCATAACTTCTATATAGTTATGTAGTCGTCCCTACTTAGTGCTCTATTATTGTTATTGATTGGAGAAATCCTTAAATGAAAAGCTAGAAATTAACTAGCTAGTTCATGTATATGTAGTATAATAATTCGTTCATCATTGTGCAAGTAGCTAGGAGGGTCCTAATGGCAATATTAAGGTACCAAAGCTCTAAAAGTACATGGATTATGTAGCTATAAATTCAATAATTTCAAAATACTTGTGGGATTGTTTGAATTTGTATGAGTTTGGTAAGTTTAAGTATTTTTTTTTTAAATTTAAATCTTTCAATTCAAAGAAATTAGGGAGATTTTATATTCGAGAATCAAAAGTGCAAGTATTTATAGAAGTAATTTTTATACTTGGTGATATTGTTTTTTAATCTATGAAAAAAGATTATTTATAACACACTTTGATAAAAGAAAATTATATGAGTTTTTTTTATTTTGCGCTCCTTTACAAAAAAAAGTTGTTTTGTAAGGCATAATAAGTGCGCTTCTAACTTGATTTTCCTTTTTTTTTTTTTTAAGAAGCCCAATATCTTTTAGAAAATGAGAAACCATCCATTATTTATTGTAAAGAATTTCTGTTTAATTTTTCAAAGGAAATTTATAAGCTTTGGAAAACATCCCATAGAATAAACACCTTATAAAAGAAAATCAAATTATCTAGCTAAAAGGATAAAAGAATTTATATAATTCCTAATTAAATGATTAACCGACACGTGCCAGGTAAGCGCGTTGAGAAAGGAAAATGTAGTGTTTTTCTTGTGTAGTTTTCTACAGGGACCAACATTGCAGTGGAGGGATGAACTGGCAGAAGTATAGCCCTTTACTTTCCCAAACTACCCCTCATGCCCGGCAGTCCAAACACGTTACCTCTTTAACCAATGTCGGGGGTACATTTATACTTTCCCACATCACCTTCTGCTGTCCTGGTTTTCGAAACTGAATCTGACGACACGAGATAATGAAAAAAGGCTTTTGTTTTGGGGCTGAAGTTTTGAAAATATCGAGAGCGATTCCACGGCCCAGATTATTTAAATCTGAAGGAGATCGACGGTGGGTGTGGCAACCTTGTTATTCTATTGGTTTTGGGTTTTCTTTAAATAATATAATGGGTAAATGAGGGTAGTCTTTGAGTTTAATTTTATTAACCAATGGGTTTTTGTTGATTGAATTTGACTGTCCCTTTCTGTTGACAGAGGGGGAAAAAGAAAAGGGAGAGATTGATAGATAAGGAAAAAGTAGTAAAAGGACAGGGTTGAGAGATGAGGCTTGTGGTGCTTTGAGGACTCTTTTGTCAATTCATAGGGGCTGGTTGCTTGTGCTCTATTGGCACTGGCAGTCTCATTCTTTGTGGAGGGTATAACTGACTTTTCCATTTATTCTAGGATTTGCAAATTTGACTTGTTTGGATGCATTTTGAAATACGAATTTGGGCGGTAGAGGAAAAATTAAAAACTTGTTTAGATGTAATACAAAAAATTCCATATATATCTACGACAAACATGAGGGGCTCAAATTGATTTTTCTTTTTGGGTTGTAAAATATGAAAATGGGTCAGAAATTAATTTAGAGAAAATGTTGATGATTCCAAGCATTTTAAAAGTTACGTGCGGAACCAAAGAAAGATTGCTGATGTGCAAAGTTTTGAGTATGAAGTCAGATTTACAACCCAAACCCTTCTCTTACAAAGTAACAATTTCTACTCCAATAAAATGTCCACTTGGAATTAATGGAACCTGCGATATTGATTCTTATCAAGTTAAGTTGCAAGGCCTTCGTAACACTCCTAACATCTATACTTATAATGCATCAGAGGCGCATTTAAGACGTACGTGCTTTAATTTTAAACAAAAGAACGACACAAAATAATTAAAAGATTGAAAACTCCCTCGATTCAAAGTAAAAAGGAAGAGCTGAGTGGTAAGACTCGTTTACTACTATCACACCGGCTCTAGAAATCATAGAAACAAAACCCTACAATATGTAGACTTTATAAAAGACTTATGAAATTATCCCTAAATTAGTAAAGAAGTATTGCCAAATTATTGAATCAAACTAATTAAAAAGTGCATTTCAAACCCTCAAAACGATAAAAATAGACTAACATTTGGCACTTGATGGAATTTGACTTTAGTCTATTTTGGGCCTTATATAGGATGCCATCTTCTGGTCATGACTCATGAGGTTAACTCTTGTTGCATTCCATCAAATTTTAGTTATTATAAAATGCATTTGAATGTGTGTTTCAATGGTCTTTTTAAAAAAATGCAAGATTGAATATTTTTTACTTATAAAAGCGATAAAGTTTTAAAATATTCAAATATAAAACGGTAGACTCTTTAGCCAAAATTCATTCAAGGTGGTATATATAAGAATTTTATTTTGATAGTTTACAATATCTTTCTCTTTAGAAAATGTTGTATCTTTCCAAAATAATATAATGAACTTTTTAGTAAATTACTTATAATAGGACATACTAAGTGTGAGGTTGACGGGACTCATTGGGGATAAATGCGTGATATTATTATTATGTGTTACGCGAAACCTGCATAAAATTACTCTGTGAAATTTATTATCTATAAATGTCCAAGTAAATTAAAGTTAATATAGGGGTTCACACTTTTGTGAGTAAAAACTTAATTACTCACTCTAGTGCGTAAGAGCATCTCAAACAGAAAGATTAGGCAAAATTTCAAATTTGCTCATAATAGTTAGCATGAGCAAAAAGGAATTCTTTATGCATATGTAATAGAGGTAAAAAGGTGCGTACATGTATGGTTAACCAAAAAATATACTTGCTAGCAATATTTGGCCAGTGATCCAAATTTTCGCTAGTACAAAGTGTATGTTGATGTTTATATTCGACCAAAGATAAAACACCACTTTTTATAGCTAGCAGATCAAGTTTATGTTTAAATTTTATCGTTTGCTTTCAATATATGTATGTTGCGAATATGTATTAATTTATCATATTTACCTAATGCTGTAATTCAGTTTACACAAGAAAAAAGTATTACAAGCATAAATCTATTGATATTCAAGTTAAAGTATAACACACAACCTAATTTAAAGAATCCTTTGAAGGTAATAAATAATATAACGATCGGGATCTAAACATTCGAATTTAATATAATATTTATTAGAAATAATAAAAATTAACAGAAAGTTAACATATTTATCTATATTTTCTTTTAATGAAAATGTATAGTGTGAAAGAATATTATCGTTTAAAAATATATATTATACCTTTATAATTGAATAAAAAATATATAGTATATACTTATAGTTGCTCAAACATGGCTATCTAATTGGGTTTACAGACCTTTTTTTTTCTTTTTTATTTTTATTTTTATTTTGAGGAAGTGGTTGTTAGACTACAACACAAAAATATTTTAAATATTAACATTTCGTGTAACATCACTATCGTATTTTAAACCCTCTAGAAGCATCCATGAAAACCAAGGTTAATTGCAACTCAAAAGCATAATATAGAAGTATATGTTATCCACATAAATTATCGAATCTATTAATTATTCTTTTACTAGAATTTGTTTAAGCACATTAATTAATTCACCGCGTTTATCTTCTTAATCATAAAAACTAGTAGTTATAAAATTAATATTCTTTTGGTTTTTGCAATATTAATATTGTACTAGTTAAACATAGATGACGCCATGCATCGATATCAATATAGAATAGACCATAGGAATTGCAAGGCCCGATGAAATAGTGCATATACTGTCTCAAAAGGATATAATGTAAAAGAAGGGGGGGGGGGGGGGGGGGGGGGCATAACTTTTACCCCCTTTTAACTCAACTAATTGCAAATTAAACAACAATTAAAAAATGGAAACATGAGGGTGTCTCAGTAAGAATTATTGAAGCTGTAAGATGTATTTTTGCATATAGTCTAAATCAGATGGGGTCTCTTTCTAATTTTTGAAACGTCATGGAATTTCATCCAAGACAACTAAACACTACAAAAAAGTTAAAGTTTAAGCGATAAAATTTTATGTGACAATGTTAAAGTTGTCACTTCTTATATATATTAAGTGACAACAACTCAAATATTGTCACTAAAATGGTTTTCATAAACATACTAGTGACAAGAATTGTAAAAAAGTTGTCACTATTGACATTTAGCGATACCCCAAAAGTGACAATTAAAAAGTTGTCACTAAACCATAGTGACAATATTTATTGTCACTAGGTTATCACTAAAAGGGTGTCGCTAATTGTCAATAGTGACAACTTAAGTCACCATATATTTGTCATTCATAGCTATTAGTGACAACTTAAAAACATATATTGTCACTATTGCACTTGTCACCATTATTTTTATGACAAAATTAATATTTTTATCACTAAATGCATACAAGGAGTGACAACTTCCACATTATCACTTAATTTTTTGTCACTTAAGCTCAATTTTCTTGTAGTGAAACATCAGGGGATCCGACCGTAAATCACCCTATAATTAATAACAACTTAATATAACTTATGCCACTATTGTTCTTGTCAAAAACTATTATTGTGACAAAGATAAATTTTTTGTCATTAAATTAAATAAATGCAAATAGCACCGACAACTTTTACATGCAATACTTAAAGAAATACGAGCAATATAATGAATACTAAATTAAGGAGCCAAATTGAACATGCATGTATATAGAGAAAGATTTACATGCATATATATCATGATCACATCACATATATGTTAATTATTCCTTCACACTAATATTACACTATTTATTAATTAAAATTTGCTCATAATTAGAGAGGATTTCATAGTGCAGAATTAATCGCTAGCTAGTAAGTATGTAGTAGTCACTGACTTGCATAAGAATGATGAATAATAATAATAATAAGTATGATTTAAAATAATGATGAAGAAATCAAAGGGCAGAAAGCATAACGCAGCTAGTTTGTTTTGTTGTCTAGACAAGGTTGAAAATTGTGGGTTTTTTGTATGAGAGAAAAGAGGACAAAGCTTAGGTTTCAAAACAATAGTTTTAGTTTAGGACAGCCATTATTTGGATTTGCCTGCAAGAAATCTTTGTTTATTTCCTTCCTCCATGTGATGTAGTTACAAAACTTCTTCCTTCAATGAAGTGGAAAGTGTATCCAACTCAAATCCTCTTTACTTGCCCCCCTCAATTCATAATATCCTATGTCTTTTTTAAATTAAAAAAAAAAAAAAAACATTTAAATATATATGGTCACCCATATTATCTCTCTCACACACACATACACACACTATTTAGTTGTCTAATGGCTAAAAAGATGATTGCATGTTCTTTTCTCTCTTATCAAGGAACCCTACTTCACAAGAAAACTCATTGATTAATTAATACAAGAAGTCGTGTTTCTCTTATTATTTTAATTTTAGTTAAACAAGATCAATAACGTAAATGGAGTATCTATGAATTAATTATACATTCATTATATTTGTTTTTTTAGAGCCCTCCCTATGATTAGCTTATACCATAATTTTTATAACCCAGGTAAAGTTTTTCTTCCCTACCACCTTCCCACCATTATAGAGGTCATTTTATTTATTTTTTATAATTTAATATCGATTGAATAAATTTGTGATACAATTACTGATATAATTATATGATATCGGTTCTGAAAAAAGAAGATAAAGTATATGTAATATAATTGTATATATAAAGAATTAGGTACTACAATTAAAATTTATGTTGAACTAAAGCAAACAACAAGTTGATGTGTAAAAGACTAAAAGGACGAGACAAACAAATCTTGCTAAATCGGTGACCGCCGCATCCATCAATATCACGAGATCGATTAACTGATCAAACTGTTACCATAATAAATAAAAATTGATCATATTAGATAGGAATTAGTCTAAGCTATAAAAAAAAAATGTTTGATATTTTCATGCAATGTATTGAAATCTGTTGGCGGTGCTCATGTTTAATTAATCTTGATAAAATAGCTCGATTGGCATACATTGGATACAACCTATAACAGGTTATTAGATAGAACTTTTTAAGTTTTTAATTTTTTTTCTATTAAATTATACTCCCTCCTTCCAATTATTTTTACTCCATTAGTTACACACTACAAAAAAATTAAACTTTAGTGATAAAATTTTATGTGACAATGTTAAAGTTGTCACTTCTTATATATAATAAGTGACAACAACTCAAATATTGTCACTAAAATGGTTTTCATAAACATACTAGTGACAAGAATTGTAAAAAAGTTGCCACTATTGACATTTAGCGATACCCCAAAAGTGACAACCAAAAAGTTGTCACTAAACCATAGTGACAATATTTATTGTCACTAGGTTATCACTAAAAGGGTGTCGCTAATTGTCAATAGTGACAACTTAGTCACAATATAATTGTCATTAATAGCTATTAGTGACAACTTAAAAACATATATTGTCACTATTGCACTTGTCACCATTATTATTATGACAAAATTAATATTTTTATCACTAAATGCATATAAAGAGTGACAACTTCCATATTATCACTTAATTTTTTGTCACTTAAGCTCAATTTTCTTGTAGTGACAATACTCGATCGAACTTTTCAAGTAATGACTTATCGTGTTAAATTATTCATATTGTGGTGTATTAAACGTTTTGAATATTAATATATATCATGTTATATAATATTATCAAATTATAAGTGAAATGTACTAATTAAATTAATTATTATATTTTTTTATAAATTTAGTCAAGCTGATTGATCAACTGTACTAAGAGATAAAAAAATATGGGACGGAGTAATAGTAATAGTAGTTTTGAACATATTAGCTTCCTCGACTCTTCGATTCTGAATATAGTACTTTGCATGTGGAAAATTGTAATTTTGACACCATACAATGGAATATTTTGCAATATTGATACCACTTGATACATAATGCACATTTAGTATCATAATTTAAATATTGGCTGCAATGTTTATACCACCGTCAAATAATTTGACCGAAATGATGAAATCAGTTACGTGCACCGCAAATGATTGTTATCTCGTCTTTTGGAGTGGAAATCATCACGTGATAAGGAGAAAAAGTGAGGGAAACGTGATTATTTTTCCTCCAAGGAATAATAGCCATGTGCAGTGTACGAACATTGCAACCAAACTTTAAATTATGATACAAAATGTACATTTACGTATCTAGTGGTACAAATATTGCAAATTGTTTTAATATATAATACCAGATATACAATTTCTCCATTCTGTATGTCATGTGACTCATGTTATCTACCCTGAAGAATTCTGTAGGGAAAAAAAGGTAATTAAAGATAATGTCCCTTTATGTTTATAATTTAAAATAATATTGTTGTTAAAATTAATTTTGATGGCATACGTTTATGAGAGAGTTTCAAAGCTAATTAAAGATCTATTCTTATTGGCAACTTTTGCCAATACAAGGTATTAAGTTTTAAGGGAAATCTAATTAATGTGTTAATATATTAAGTGGAAAAAAAAAAATTAGTTGGTCTTATTAATAGTTTGTACAAACACAGTTTTATTGTTCAAGCATAGTAACCATTAGTAATATTTAGTAGTACATGTATAGTGATAGTAACAAATTTTCCTCTAAAATTTTATGATAATTTTTGTGGTCATTGAAACATATTTCACTAAATATCAACGGTGATAATTTAAATTATTAACATTGTTGCTAATGCTTATTATTACACCACACTGGGGCAACTTTACTGTTATCAATATATACATTGCCACGAGAACAGTTTTTTTTAGATTGTGAATGTATCGTTAAACATCAATCACCATATCAAATCCATTATTGAAATCAAAGTACAAAAATAAACTAATTATAAAGACTAGTATTAAACTATATAAACTAATTACAAAAATACCTACACTAGTGGAAGTTGAATCCATGGCATCTTGGTTATGGAGCCTTAACCTTAACCAACAGTATCGGCATAAATGGTTCCTCGAATTGTTTGTTACTAAGGCCATCTCCAACAAGCCATTTATAATTCAAAATATAAGAATTTTTTTTTTAAGTTTTGTAAAAAAAATGAGCTCCAAAAGAGCTTCTTTTATTTTAAGAACCAATTATTTACTTTAAATTCATATTATTTTCTCGAAATTATAATATTTTTAAAAAATAATTTCATTATTATTATTATTATATTATTATTATTATTATTATTATTATTATTATTATTATAATTATTATATTAATAAATGTTTTATATATATAACACTATTATTTATATATAAATTATTACTAAAAATAATTTATTCGATATAAACTAGATGTTGGAGTGAAGTGGTGTTGTTTAAAAGTAGAATCTTAAAATATAAACTAGTTGTTGGAGTGCAGAGTAAAAAGTGGAAATGTTTAACATTGTTTACCCCTTAAATTTTAAGATAAGCGGACAAAATTTGAGAGGGCTGTTGGAGATGGCATAAAAGATGTTAATTTCCATCTCTTTTTTCTCCCTAGTAGTAGATGTTGACTCATTATTAACTTAAAATCTGAGTAATTTCAGGTTAGAGGACTAAATGAGTACCTATTCATTCATATGCTGAAAAAAAAATATGAGAGCACCTGTCGGAAAAGGAAAAATTTATAGTAATTTAATTGTCTTTTCATAATACTAATTTGGGCCAAACATAGAAGTTAGCTTCACTACTTCGAGTCTATTACGTGGGCCTGTTTGTCGGGTTGTCAGCCCAAGAACTTTTTGACGGCAAAATGTTACATCAGACCTGTATACCTTTAAACATCAATTTGAATGGCAATTTATTATTTAACATAATTTTTAAAAATCAATACTAACTGAATCATTCAAACATAATTATGTACTTGTATATTACTTCTTTCCTCGTATTTATGAGTTTATCTCATATGTTATTTCATTAAAGATCCACGATATAATCCAATACATTTTTAATTTTGAAAAGATGAAATCTAAAAAACCAGTTTAAAAAGTTAATCCATGTCGTACCAAATTCTTATAATTTATAAAAACTCATAAAAGAAATACTTTTAATTTATAAATAAGAAGAAAAATAAGTACGCCCAGACCAAAATACTGGGCTTCTGGTTATTATTTCATCACTCCAATATGGGCTTTTATTCATTTACTTAACGTGAACGGGTCGGATTTATTTAGAACCAAATATAGTCCAATACAAACTCGACTCATTGAGACAGTAGTTCCTAACTCCTAAGTTTGAACACAAACGGAGGCCCATAATGCTAATCAAGAAGCACTGAAGTAGTTTTAGATTGGGACCGAAACAAAAATTTAAATTAAACCTATTTGAATATCTAGAGCAGGGGGAATTTGATTTTAAGAATTTTAATGCCACCTATACAGTATCATTTATTTCTTTTACTATACATAGCTATACATGTTTATTTGTTAATCTTTAGAATTTTAAAGGAAATGTATTTGATATCCAAAAACAAATTAATTGAGCATGTTGTTAAAAATAATCAAATTGAAAATACTCATACAGATTGGATTGCACCACTCATTTTTCTTTTTTTGGTTTATTTGTATTATAGTTTAATCAAATACAATACATTGACAATTTCGATTTGTTACTATCTAATAGCTCGACCCCAAGACCAAATCTGTATTGTTTATAGACCCATTAGAGAGAAAAAAATTAATTCCATTGAAACCCATACAGTATTTAAGTTAATCATTTTTCACTGAAAATCCGTTTATAATACAATACAATTGCGTACATGATAAGTGATGAACATAATGTGCCCTATTTGATTGATAAACATAATGTGGGCCAGTAAGAAAACTTTTGATAAGGCAGAAAGTCTCTTACAGGTGGCCAGTTGAAAACAAATTAAGTCCAAAACAAATGTTGGTGGGGTTCGCAAAATTTACAGTGTTGGATTGGATCCAACCCGACCCGCCCAAAATCTGTTTCTTCAACGCGCAAGTAAACAGTAACACGCGCATTGCCTCGCACAAAATTCCTCCAAAATCAGAATTGAATCAAATTTGGTCGTTGATTTTAATGTTTATTTTGGAGGAATAATATTGACTGATTCTTTTGATTTTTTTCTGCGAGATCTTCAATTCCAACCCCAACTTAGTTTTAATGAAGGTAAAATACTATTTTCTGAAGTTGCTATAAATCTTAGGGTTTCTCTTTTAGCTTTTACGCAACTTCATGGTTATTTTCTGCGTTTTTAGGTTTGATTTCTATCTGCATTTCATTTTTTCTCTCCATATGCTTGACCGAATGTTGAATTAATCTTTGTTTTTTGTCATTATTCTTCGTTGAATCTTTTTGTGTTAACTTCGATTATTTTGAATACGTACACGATTTTCCGTTGGTAGGAGATGAATTCGTATGCATTTTTTTTTCTTCGAAAATATGGGCTACAACCTACATTTGAAGCTGAAATATTGTTGCAGAGAATATTTGAGTAACAAAAATAAATTTTCTTTTTTGTTCCTTGTTGGAATACACCTTAATTTATAACTTGGATCTTTCTTGCTAGCTGATTGGCTATATTGTTGTTGTAACTCATTGAATGCTCATTTTATCTTTAGTTGTATGAGCTTTGGAATTGAAGGAATAAGCTAAATCTTCAGTTATTGTAGGAAGAGCTAACTACACAAGATCCTGGAATTACTGTCTGCATTTTTTCTTTTGAGAAATATGCTTGTGTATATTTGTTATTATCCCTGAGAAATGATTGAAGAGCCTCATTATTGTGTGTATAAAAAGAAATTGCACATTTAGTTTGGTTTATGTTCTTGTTATCCTACTTGGTTGTACTTTGTCCTCGTTATTTTGTGACCCTCTTGACTTTCTGAACTTATTCTGTTTTTGTGTTATTCTATATTGATTTGGAATCCTATATTTCCGTCATTGCTGTCGATTTTCTTTCATACATAAAGTTTCAATGTAATTTAAATCAAATTTCTCGTGCTCAATAGCTTAGTCAGCAAAGCAAGTGGTTGAAATGGTCGTTCTCAAGATGCAAGATTTGTTGAACTCTAAGGATTATTTAATTCTGATCCTACAGAAAGTTATTCAGCAACTAAAGTAAAATAGCAATCAGCTTCATAAAGTGCAGAATGGCCGAACAACTTCCAAAGTATAGTAGGAAAGCATCAAAGACTCATGAACTTAAGAAAGCGTCCTCAAGTACCAAGGATCAACACCAGCAGTCGAGGAAACAGCGAAAGGGGGAAAACCCTATTAGAATTCCACCAACTCCAGAATCGTGTCTTGATTTTAAGTGTTCCGATTTATGGGTCTGTAAAAATTCTGCATGTCGAGCCACACTTTCAACAGACGAATTGTTTTGTAAGAGGTGCTCTTGCTGCATATGCCATTTATCTGATGACAATAAGGACCCAAGTCTTTGGTTGGAATGCACATCTGAATTCGGTCTAGGAGACTCTTGTGGTTTATCTTGCCACATTGAATGTGCTCTCCAACGTGGTAAGGTGGGGGTTGTTGACCTGGGGCTGTTCATGCAGTTGGATGGAAACTACTGCTGTGCTTCTTGTGGCAAAGTTTCAGGGCTACTTGAGTAAGTCCTTAGTTTTTTTTTTTTTTAATATATATAGATATGTTGGCTAACTTCCCTTTCAACTCTTTCACTTTCAGCGCGTCATATCTTTGATATTACTTTTATCAACTGATCCGATTTTTTAATAATCATTTTTACTAAATTAAATTAAGGGGAACTTAAAAAAAGAGAACAAGTGTAGTTATGTGATGTTCTTGTTCGTGGAGACAATTGATTTGTTCGTTCCCTTTTGAGTTAAAGTCAGTCACTTTCGTGCAACATAAACGCAATCAATGAATCACAGCTGTTAAATTACTGACTTGGAAATGCTTTTAGTTCCAAAGTGATTGGCACTAATATCACGAATTTTTTTAACTTACTTTTTGAGAAATAAAGATATACATGGTTGAGAGGTTAGCTATTAAAGCTCACCTTTTCAAAAGAGGCTTCCAACCTGGTACATACTTGCAGATGCTGGAGGAAGCAGTTAATTATAGCCAAGGATGCTCCCCGTGTTGATGTCCTATGCTATAGGATATATTTGAGCTACAGGCTACTGGATGGGACATCAAAATTTAATGAACTCCACGAACTTGTGAGAGAAGCCAAATCCATGTTAGAAACAGAGGTGGGTCCAGTCGATGGAGTTTCAGTCGATATGGCTCGGAGCCTTGTGAGTAGACTCTCTGTCGCAGTTGAAGTGCAGAGACTCTGCTCTATTGCGGTTCAAAAAGCTGATGAATTGTTGGCCTCAAAGGCTGCTGCAACCTTCAATCTAACCGGTAATAGCTTGTCAGTTTTCAGCATCTTCATGAATCCAATTGTGTTGTCTTATGCTTTAGAGTTAAGTTTACTATTTCCTCCCTTTGGCAGAGGGTTCACTCCCTGCAGCTTGCAAATTTCTATTCGAGGAAGTTGCATCTACTTCAGTTGTAATTCTGTTGATAGAATTATCTACTTCACTCGATGATGATATCAAGGGATATAAACTCTGGTATCGCAAGACAAGAGAAGAAACTTACTCTAAAGAGCCTGTATGTGTATTTCCGAGAGATCAGCGGAGGATCTGGATATCCAATCTGCAGCCCTGCACAGAGTACTCCTTTCGAATAATATCCTACACAGACACTGGTGACTTTGCACACTCTGAGACCAACTGTTGCACTAAAAGTGTAGAAATAGCTTACAAGAACTCGAACTGTCTATCAGGAAATCACGAAAAGGAAAATTCGTACAATGGAGGGAGCTCTAGCTCCAAGCAACAAAACAGGACCGCAGTAGACATAGATTTGGACTTTGGATTCAAGATTAGAGACCTCGGAAAGATCTTAAGGCTAGCTTTGGCTGAAGAACAAGGCATTTTGGAGTCATTCTTTGGTGCAAATATCAAGAAATTCTGGAAAGTTTGTGATGAAGTTAAACGAGAAACTCAGGAAGAAAGATTGCCTTCTGTCTCACGTCAGCTTGATTTAAATGTTGCTTCTGTGCCTGATTTAAATGAGGAATTTACTCCTCCAATCGAGTCATCTAGAGATGAGGGCCTAGCTCTCGAGGCAGATGATGATGCTATTTCTCACGATTGTCAGAGGAAAAATGGGGAAGTGCCAGCTGTCAACTCAAAGTTGGTTGCCTGCTGTAAAAGGAGACATAGCTCCAATAGGGAGGTGCAGGATTCCGATAGCACTCTAACAAATGGATCTCCGGTCCTCGATGAGTCAGAATGCTTAGATGAGAACTTTGAATACTGTGTAAGGATCATAAGGTGGCTGGAATGTGAGGGTCATATTAAGAAGGATTTTAGATTAAAATTGCTTACATGGTTCAGTCTAAGATCTACGGAGCAGGAGAGAAGAGTGGTCAACACTTTTATACAAACACTAATTGACGACCCAAGTAGTTTGGCGGGACAGTTGGTTGACTCCTTTACGGATATCATATCCACCAAGAGGCCACGGAATGGTTTATGTAGTGAGTTTGGCGGGACAATTGGTTGACTCCTATGCGGATACCATATCCAATAAGAGGCCAAGAATTGTTTATGTAGTGAGTTTTGGCATTAAATTAAGTTGTGTTTTTTTGAAAAGATTAATTGCTACTTATGTGATTAAATTATGTTGGTTTTTCGTACAGGCATTCTTTCCTAACTCGATCCATTCCAGTTGCCCTTCATGAAGATAGTTGCTGATTTCCTTAACTAGGTCAGTCCATTATTTAAGGAGGAGAGATACTCTACTCGCACATTGTGGGACAAATTTTCATTATTTAAGGCTAGGAAAGATTATTAAGTTGTAGATTTTGTTGTAACGCTCAAAAAGGGTAGATGCATGACTTTTGATTTATTTGGAATTGCTAAAATGCTACTAATTAACTCTTATTTTTTCTAAGATCATGTTTAGTAATAGATGGCTATGCTAGAGTTTATCAAGACATGCATTTGATCATGTCTTTGAGCTTAATTGCTGTCCTGTGCCCTTCACAAATCCCTTCAACCAACATGTGCAATTTTTTAACCCCTATAGTTAATTATGATGAATCAACTATCATCTATCTATTTGACCATGAGAATAGGAAATTCTACACCAAATCCGGTTAGAAAACTGAAAAAGACATGCTTAGGCACTTTCCCAATTCTTAAAAGATAATAAGAGTTAGCCTCTTGACACTTGAAAGGATCGATGTATTTCAAATCCATACATAAAATTAAGTCTTTGCCTTTTAAATAAATAAAAAATTGATCATCCTACATTACCACCTTAATTAATACTTCATCCATCCCATTTTTCTTTATTTCTTGGTTGGTACAGTTGACCAGTTGCACTAAATTTATAAAAATTATAATATATAATTTAATTAATATATTTCAATAATAAGTTGATAATATCAGATGTCATCATATATATTAATATTTAAAAGGTTTAATACATCACATATGTGAATAATTTAACATGATAAGTCATTTAAAAGATTGAAAAGTTTGACCAGATACTGTAACTAAATTAATAGAGTAAAAATAATGGGTAGGAGGGAGTGTATATATGAACTTAGGTAACATACAATTTCACAATTCCATAATCTTAAAAAGGCTTCTCACTTTTTATAATTAAATATTAATAATGTTATGTTACATAGTGGGGGAAATGCATGTTATGACAAGGGAATAGGTGTTCCTTGCATTGGTGGAGACAAAATTGGACAGCCTCTTGCTTTATTGTTTCTCTTGTTCTCTGTTTTTGCCTAGCTCTCTAATTTTCAAAACCTAATTTAAGTTACTGTTTTGAATTAGTCAAGAGAAAATTAAGGAAAATCTTTGCTTTGGACTCTTTCTGATTAATGTTGGTCCTCCGGTCCACCCAAAACCCATCCTCCGGCCCACAACTGATCTGATTAATGTTGGTCTGGCCATTATGGACTAATTAAGATTGTGATGAGATCAAGTAGCTAATTAATTAAGTTGGAGGTGCCCCAGCTAGCTAGCAAGAATTAATGATCTAATCAGGATGTAAGATCTTTCATTCATATATTTATGTATTCTCTGATCGATCTGACAAATTAATTTGACATATATATATATATATATATATATATATATATATATATATATATATATATATATATAGAGTACTTCTTAGAGCATCTCCAACAACAGGCATTAAAGCCAAATATAATGCCCCAACTGACAAATAATACAAAAAACTTGCTCCAACAAAGGCATCATCCATGTACCTATTTTTAAGTCCAGCCTATTTTGGCATCAAAAGTAACATATATTAATTATCGTGGATTATTATAGTATATTAATTATTATTGTATACCAACCATTATTTGGTATGACTAGTGATTTCAAATTCCTGTTATCTTTTTATGGTAACATATATTTAGTTTCATCAAAAATATTCTTAGAATCATATCATGTTCACACTTTCAGTTGATACGGCAACACTTGCCACATGGAATTAGATTTTTCTTTGTTCGCAAGCATTTAATTCTCAAGCGTCTCATGTTCTGTACCAATAAGTATTTTGTAGTTTATATGTTTAATTATTTCTTTACAAGAAAAACAAACAATGAAATCCTAGGTTGCGCGAATACTTCATAATTATACACTGTGCAGTATCGAATATGTGTTGGATACTCAGATATTCGTGCGATACATAATAGATACACCACCGTGAAATTTTCGAATATAAGAATATTAAAAAAAAATGATACCGTATCAGCTACACCAAAGGACGTATCGAACACACCCATGATACTAATTAAGGCCATGAATTACTACAAATAATTTATAAAATAATAGGATGGGGTAAATGCAAAATACTCCCCTGTATTATGCTAAACCTGCGAGAAATTACCCTGTGAAATTTTTATTGCGCCAAACTTCCTTGTGTTTTCAAAAAACATCCAATTTATAAAAATAGGTCGTTTTGGATCGACATATTTCAAGAAATCATTTTTTAAAAACTTCAAGTTGATCCCTACAACTTCACGTGATATATTTTTAAAATTATTTCTTGAAATATATCGATCCAAAACGACCTATTTTTTACAACTTGAGTGTTTTTTGCAGGGTTTTTAAAAACACAAGGAAGTTTGGCGCAATAAACATTTTACAGGGTAGTTTCTTGCAGGTTTAGCATAACACGAGGGAGTATCTTGTATTTTCCCCTAAAATATGTACAGATTCATCATTTATAAATTAGTTATCTATATAAAATGTTTATTATACACTTGTGAAATTTGATGTCTTTTATATTGTACAAGTGACCTCCATGGATGTTGAAATGTGTTTTTAATAAATATTACATCTTAATGGGTGTATTTGTAAACTCAAACTTAAAAAAGGACTTTAAAATTACTTTTTTTATATTAGAAACTAGTTATGCTAACATATTTCACAAATAATAATTTTAAAGGAATGCTTTTATTTAATTTTGATACAACTATTTAATTAATTACTTTACAAGAAATAATATGTTTTGTAGATTTTAAGATTAAATCATATTTTAAAAATTTTGCTTTCAATGTTCGGGTATTTGTCTAGCTAGTCTAATATAATACTCAGTTTCTCATGCTAATAGTACTCCAGTATATATAATGAAAATTACATAATAGTTAGTATCTTCTAATCCGGGCCCAACATTTCCCTCCAAAATATTTGAGACTGCCAAAAAGAAATCGCTATTTCAACTTTAATCTCAGAACAGAATCTTTTCTTGGGGGAGGTAGAAAAGGGGAAGAATGGAAGCGCGTGAAGCTGGAGCGTCACTGGAGGGTTTGATTTCGTCATTCAACACTCGAATTGCAGAGCTCCAACAGCTCGTCATTGCTAGAAACAGTTCAGTAATTCTTCTACTATTTCCTAATTCCAATTTCATTCGATTTTTCCCCGTTAATAATTTGTCTTTGTTTGTTGGATAGTGTATCCTTCCAGCAGCATCAGCGATTTATCGGCGATAGATGCAGCATTAACTGGAATGGAGCTTCAGGTCCAAAATATCAAAAATCGATTACGTGACGAAGCTCAAGCTATACCTAAAGCCAAAGTAATAGTCTCAATTCTTTTTTCTTTAATTTCCTGTCTTTTGTGTGTATTTTGGGGATATAACACATAATTAGGGCTTCAATTTTTAAGCGTTTTCATGGTTATTTTCTGAAGAACTGAGTTGTGGCCCATTCATTGTACTGCAGAAATTAATAGAGGCGGCATTGAAACAACAAAAGAAACTGGAGAGAATTTCTGCTTGTGTTCCAACATCCATGCCTCAAAAACTTGCTAATGTTACTCAGAATGCTAACAAATGGTAATGTGTTATATATGTAGTTTTATAACCATGTAAAAGCATGAATATGATCTTCAGTTTTTTGCTATTTTCGAGTGATTTAACTCAACTTTTTATTATACAATAATCTCATTATGTTTGTTTCAGTGTGCAAGGAGAAGTCTATAAGGAAGACATTGGACTTGATTCTTTGAAAATTGGGGAGCCTGCACCTAAAGTAAGAAATCTCCAATGTCATTTCATTTGTGTCTATGCAGCACAAGTCTTATTCTTCGATAAATTGTTTTATGACTGGCAATGAAGTAGCAGAATCACTTGATTTTGAATAAATAGTTAACCTGTAAGCATTTTGAAAGCTGTGACTTGATTAATATTTTGAGTTTGGGATCTGTGAAATCAGTGTCAACAAACTACTTCGCGCATTATCAATTATCACTAAGCATCCATGTATGTTTACCAAGTTGGAACAAGGGAGAAAGAAACTGAATGGAAGTAATATGAACTAGGCTTGCTAAATTAACCTTCTCTAGTTGTCGATAACCTTGACCATCATCTCGAAACCCTCTTCCAGGTGATGACGGAGAACTTATTGGTTAATTTGTGTATGTAAAGTTTAAAGAGATAGATGCATGGTTGCTTGGCCCTCTGTCCATCATTGAGCAAAACCATCACACTTCATTTAAGTCATCTCTCACTGGAAAGCTTTTGTTTCTTTCAATTAGACTGAGATGAACAGAATCAAAGATGCAGCATAATGTTACTCTTCATGACGTTTTAACGGTTTTGTGCTATTTAAGTGTTGATTTGTATTCCAGGAGAAGAAAGGTCGGGTTTCCCCGCCAATGTGGTATGTCACTGCGGAGGAGCTGAATTCTGTCCCATCGTAAGTGAATTGCAATTCCGGTAGTTCAGATGCATCGTGTTTGGAAAAAACAAATAAGTATCTCAAAGCTCGACAATCATTTTTGTTCTTATAAAGTAGTACCTCTGAGATTAGCAAACTGCAGGTACATGAAACAAAGGATTACTTTGGATAAGGTCAATGCTGCAATTAGTGACATGACAACATATGCTGAAGCAAATGCACATCTTATTACAGCACCAAGAAACAAGGTTTTCCTTTACTCTTGTCATATTGTCCTGAAAACTCAATCCATTTGTACTGATTCTTCATTCTTTTATTTTCTTTCAAATGGTGAAGCTGACAGAGAAAAAACTGGATAGGGCTCTGGTAAGTTTATTCTGCAATTAGTGCTCGACTTTTTTTTCTTCCTTAAAAGGATATAACAATGATGCCTTACCCACTAATACCATTGTAACTCAGTATCAAGGTGGTAATGTTTAAACTTTTAATAGTTACTAATCTGAAACAATACAATAGATAATTGGTGGGAAGACCCTATTGGATTCAGTATTGTGCATAAAAGTTTCAATTTAACCATCAATCCCGTCAGATTCATAGCACTCATTTATCTTTCTGTTTCTTGTCATTGCATTATTTCTCTTCAGATATCAAGGGTATTCCACATGAGAAACTTGATGTATGTATATCATATGCAGGAAGTGAGAGAGATTGCAGTGACAGATGAAGTGAAGGGAAAGCATTTCTTTCTTGAAACAGATATCAAAGGGCCTTCCTTGAAACTTGACAACACAGGAAGAGCAATATTGACGGTTAGTAGTCCTGATTTGTTTGAAAAATGGCCTGAAGATTCTACTACATAAAGATATACATATTACATAATACAAAACATTACTCATCTAAGAATTGGGTGTAAATTAGTTGAAGCTATTTCCCCTGCTAAGGTTGGCACTCCACTTGCATATTACACCAATAGCACGTTAAGGCTATGCTGGTTCTTGGATTTTGGCAAGTATAACACTAAGGAAAATGTTATTCTGGTATCAAACGGTGTAACAGTGTCCTTCACTTTTGTTCATTTTAATTTTCTTATCATTTTCCTAACTAGAATCCAAGAATCTAACATGGCATCAGCGTGACCATTGTAAAAAGTAGATTTTGTAATAACTCCATGCTGAATAAAGTCGAATAATATGGTTGAGGATCCTTATTTTTTTTTTTTTTTGGTCTTTTTAGGTCCTTCGGCATCTGGGTCGGACAAGTGAGGCGCGGATTGGGCATCATCGTGTCATCATCCTGTTAAGGCCATAATGAATCCAAACTTGGACATGGTAGGTGTAATTGATAGAAGTGAAGAAATTTCAACTAAGCCCTTAACCCAAAATGAGGTGTAGCCTTCTTAACCAGACACAAGATGAGCCCTATTAGGATAGTGCGCTTACTTTTGCAACTGATCGAACGAGGCATATGAATGAGAGGAAGACTATAACCTATGTATGCATCTTATAACAATTACAGATGTGCTCCTGTGTTTAGGACTGTAGAGTTTATGTTAAGATCATTGCTGATTAAAGCGTGGATGAATGACGCAGTTTCATGGATTGGTTTATATGTTCTTATGTTTGCTATATTATGAGATCTTTCGATATATGTGGGGCTCGTTTGAATTGAATCTCGAGTAATTTTAAAAATGAGATGGTTTTTAAGAGTTTTTGGAAATTAGTGCAATGAGTTTGGATTAATTTTTCAAAAGTATATTTTGATGGCTTAATGACGATGAGCTTTTAGTAAAATGTGTTCTTCTTTAGTACTCCTATCTAGTATAATTTTTTAATGAAGCTTGATGAATGTTAAATACTTATGGTGCAGATTGAAAGAGTGAATTTTTATAAAATGACCTTATAGACAGTTTAATGTTTGAAAAAATAACCTCATAAAATTTTTAATTCTAGAAATGATATTTTTATGGCTTATTTGAAAGGGTTTTGGCATGGTTTTGCGAGTTTCGGTTTAAAAAAATGATTTGAGTGGTTTCAATGAAACTTCATTTGGTTAGGTTTTGGATGTCGGGTTTTGAAAAAATTGAAATTCCACTTGGATTGGGTTTGGGGAAAATAGTAGGTGGTAAGTGTCAAATCAATGTCTTTTTTATAGAGTTTGTGGGGAAAAAATAGATGGGTTTTTCTAAAATGAGATTTTATTGGACATAGGTGTATATGAGATATATCATATCAACCATTAAAAAAAGTCAACAAAAGATCTATACCACAATTTTAGGTCAAAATGTCCGACATGACGTGGCAATGGAACATTTGAAAAAAGTAGACATTCAGTGAATTACATAAATAACCCTTTAACAAATATATTTTAAAAATAGAATATTTCTTCTCTTTCCTTCATAATTTTTGTTATTTTCTCTCTCAAAATTTTATCTTTCCATCTCCATCTCCATCTCCAAATCTCCGACCTCAATCTTCACCTTCACCTTCACCTTCATGACTAACCAAAGAAAATCGTCAACCACCATTTTTCTAAAATAATTTTATCTTTCCCATTTTTTCTCAAAATTCCAACCACCATCCTCACCCACAAGACCCTCCCCCAAACGCCCTATCCCCGTTTTACTATTTAGTTTAGTTTCTTCTGCCTATATATGTATAAACAGATTTGTACATTTTTCAATTCAGTTAACTCCTGATTTAGTATTAGACATTTTGGTATCAGTTTCATATATATCACAATTCCTTTCTACGCGCTGCAATCATGTTTGACTTCAATTTTTCTTTCTTCTGTAAATGTGTGTTTTTTTCTATTAAATTATTTTATATTCTCCTTAGAAATCATATATATACCCAAAAACGTCAACTTATGATTTTTCAAAGTTTAAATATGTATATAAAAAGAAATACTAATTAAGGATCATATTGACCTAAATCATAAACTCCAAGAGTCAATTATAACTTAAATTAAACTTAATAAAATAAACAATTAGAATTTAGGGGTCAATGTGTAATTTCTAAAAAATCTCAACACTTCCCACCCTCATTAAATCGGAATGGTGATGATTTTGGGGAGAAGGATTGGGGCGGGGTGGGTTTAGTGGTGAAGAAAGAGGTAGTGTTTGTATACTTAATAATTATTTAGAGTAAGATAAAATAGGGTATATTGGTATTTTTATAATTAGATTTTTTAAAAATAAATTAAAATGGGACACTTGTCAACATGGGAAATAATATCTTACATACTCCCCATTTGATGAAATCTCATTTTAGACAACCCCAAAATAGATGGTAGGTGTCAAATCAAAATTTTATAGTTTTCAAGAGTTTGGGTGTTGATTTCTGATAAGTTCTATGGATTTGACGAAAACTCATTTGGAGCAATTTTGGCCACATAGACCCCTAGGGTCTATTTGGATGGGTTTTGGCTCGGTTTCGCGGGTCTCGGTTTAAAAATAAATGGTTTGGGTAGTTTTGATGAAACATTTGAGATCTCATTTGGATGGATTTGGCTGTTGGGTTTTGTGGTTTGAATAAGTTAAAACTCCACTTCGATTGAGTTTGGATGTTGGGCTTTAGGGGAAAAAATAGGTGGTAGGTGTCAAATCAATGTCGTGAGATTTTGGGGGGAAAGTAGGTGATAGGTGTTAAATCAATGTTTTATTTATTACTCCATCCGTTTCATATTGACACATTCTTATTTTTCACATAGATTAAGAAACCTCATAATTACATACTTTTTTATGGTAGTAGGAAAGTGCACGTACGTTGAACGTATCATGGGTATTTTTTTTATAAATTAGATTAATAATAATTTTATTATGTCATAAAATAGAGCAAATGAACTTGTTTTCACCTAATTAATTCATTTTTTATCGGTTTAACCTGTTATTAACCGATTTTTTTTTCACTTTTACCACTTTAATATTTTTTTTACTGTTTACCTAATTTTTATCAGTTATAACTTATTTTCACCATTTTTCTACCGGTTTCACCTTATTTAGTCGGTTACACTTAAAAACATTAACCCGTTTTCACCTATTTCGCACATTTTTTTTGTTGATTTCACAAGTTCATTTGACCAATTTCACCCGAATTTTCATTGATTTGACAGGTTTTCACCGACTATATTCATTTTTTCACCGATTTAACCTGCTTTTCACTAATGTTGTTGATTCACCGGTTTAATCCTATTTTCTCGAATTTTCATTGATTTCACATGTATTTATCGATTTCAAGGAAACTTTTCTAATTGTTTCACCCAAAATTTTCACCAACTTCGCCAGTGTTCACCAATTTTACCAGAACTTTCATCGATTTTACAAGTTTTCAATGATTTCATAAATTATTTTTATCGATTTCACCATTTTCCATCAATTTCACCATTTTTCACGAAAATAATTCCATGAAATTCGAGGTTATGCATGTCTTGATATCATTGAATATTTTGTATATTTTTTTTATTCTAGTCAAAATAAAATTACGTAATTAGTTAAGTCATAAGAATTTTTTATTCTTTTATAGTAAGATGCGATTCAATTTTAATTTTTTTGTAACAGAATGATAGTTAAGAGAATTTCATGTTAATTTTTTATATTTAGAGTGTTTATGATTTGTGTTGTAATAAATATTTAAATTAATATTTTCTTACTTTAATAAATATTGATGCTAAAATATAATAATATTTATATTTTTTAGGGGTTATTTAAAATAACAGTGTTTTCTTATGGTTTGTTTTTATCTATTATAAGAGAAGAAAATTAAAATTACAAAAATTGAAGTAAGAGATAATTCATAAATTTTAGGAGTTTATGTAGGAGATAAATATAATAAGACTTCATGTCTAACTATACTTCTTCAATTACTTTTAATCTTTCATATAAATACCATTTAATTAAATTAGGGGTATTTTAGTCTGTACAAAAAAGTTAAGTTAAGAAATATTCATGCTTTTATAATAATAATAATATAATATATAAAAATAAATAATATATATATATATAAATAATAATAATAGTAGAAAAAATATCTCAATAACTCTTTATAATAATAGCTACTTTTTAATTTTTTATTAGTGAGTGGTGACCATGGAGTTTCCCAACTCTAATGAGATAAAGGGGCAAAATTGAAAAAAAATACTTTAAAAACCCAAACATGCCAATTAATTTGAAACAAAAAAAATTGACAAATGTGCCAATTAATATGAAACGAATGGAGTATAAGGAAAAGACAAGATCAAAATTCTTCAAGAATTTTTTTTTGCTTTGAAATGATTTACAATTTTTTTTTTCCTAATAAGATTGAAATCACAAGAAGAATTTGAGTATCAACCACGCACAAATGTAGTGACGAAAAGTTTTAAGGTTCGCCATGAAGGTAAGACGCGTATGTGCGGGGTATTCCGGGAAAACAAATTATATTATAAATTTCGAAGAATTATTATCACAAAAAGCAAAATTACTAAAAATGAAACAAATCAATCAAACATCATTTCAATTTCACAATTTGTTTCAAAAAACAAATCAATTAGAAAAGGGAAAAAAATCAAATCTCACCCCTTTTTTTTTCTCCTTCGGTTTCTCTCGGTCAATTCTTCAGTTTCAATCTTGAATGTTTGAAATTCTTGTATTAATGGAGATATGAAGGTTTTGATAAATTGCATGAAAAACAAGGAAAGAAGAAGAGAGAAAAAAAAATTAAAGGTAATAAAACGAATTTAGAGAGTTCGAAATCGACTAAACTACAATTACATAAAACACTACACGCTTATAGTAGCGTGTTATACCACCAATTGAATAACGAAAGAAGAAAAAAAAGGTTGTAAATAACCAAACTACAACTTCAACGGGAAAATAAAATACATTGGAAACAAATCTAAACAAGCAAATTAAGTATTACCTTCGATTTACCATGTCAGGCCATCTCCAACCGACAAGACAACCGGGCATGAGGGGAGTTTGTCGACGACCTTCGATTTGAAATGACAAAAAGAGGAGGGGGAATTGAACAGTTACAACGGACAGAGCGGGCAGAGGGGTGTGGGGCGGGGACTGGGCAATTGGACGGTCATTATTAATTTAAACTGTGAAATTTAAAATATCTATATTCATAAAATTCATACAATAAAAGTGAGAGTGGTGAATAAATGAATTATAGTTAGTTTTATTTATTTTTAATAAAATTGTTTTTTTTTTATTAGATTTAATAAAGTGATTAGTTTAAATTATTAATATTATTATTTTATTAAAATTAATAATACTAATATCATTATTATTATTAAAATAAGTGAAAGTGAGGAAAGTGGGGAAAGTTGTGAAATTGAATTTAATGGAGGTTGATTGCCCATCGGTTGGAGATAATGTTTTAATTGGGCAAAAGGGCAATTGGGCAAGGGTAATTGGACAAAAAAATGGTCAAAGAGGCAATTGAGCATTGGGTTCGGTTGGAGATGGCCCCACAAAATAAGGTTGAATGAGTTAGTCATCTTGTCAATTGAAAAAGATATGGTAAAGAAGATTGATTATGAAAATGTAATTAGTGATTTTGCTTCAAAAAAATCTAGGAGAGTAATATTTTATTTAGGGTTTAAGTGTTTACATCTCATTCACAAATGTAATCATTTCTTATTAAATAAAATTGTGTATCGTATTACCAATTACAAAGCGAGCTTATAAATTTAAGTGCCACAATTTTAAATTGGCTTAGGGTCATCAAAAACTCAGGGTCGGCCCTGTTTGTGGAGATGTGACGAATGTATTCGCTGCGACTATAAGCCATGGTGAGAAATATAGAATATTCAACACGCCTTTTTAGCCATAAATGTTTCTAGTATTACTTCAAGTTGTGGTTTGTATTTTGCACAAACTACTAATTAGTAGTGATTGACACAAAGTAGTAAATGATTTTTACTTATATAACTTGGTTTAATCAAACTGCATAGATATTTCTATCTTAAATGATTTTTACTTTTATAACGTGGTTTAATTTGACTCATAAATATAATATCAAACTGCATAGGTATTTCTATCTTTTGATTTTTTTAATCTTGACCAATATCTTTTGATTGTGGTTTGGCCAAACTCATCCTACTACATGAAAAGTGTATTGCAATTGCCGTGTAATTATTTTGAAATCGACTGAACAGTAAGAATTTAGGAAAAAGGAAAACACTTTCCCCCCTAAATTTGCACGTTAGTGAGAAATAAGACGTAAAATTCGAAAGGTGGCAACCTCAATTATTTGTGGGATGGAGATGGCCTAATAAGTGCTCTAAAAAACTTAAAAACTTTTTTTATGATGATTTTGTTGTCTGTCAATAAACAAATATAGATAAGAAGATGTCATCTGTCATAAGCAAATTGTTATGTAATGTAACCACTACTCTCTGCTAAATTCCACCGCAAAATCAACAAACGTCAAAATACTTTATGGCCGCACCACCACTCAAGGTGGCGGTGATCGGCGCCGGAGTCGGAGGACTCGCCACCGCCCGCGCTCTCAAATCGGTGGCCAACCACCAAATAGTAGTCTACGAAAAATCTGACCGACTCGGTGGAACCTGGGTTTACGATCCACGGGTTGAATCCGACCCATTAGGTCTCGACCCGAACAGAGAAATCGTTCATGGCAGCCTCTATCCTTCGCTCTACACTAACCTCCCTAGACAGCTTATGGGATTTTGGGACTATCCATTTCACACCCGAAAAAATGTTGTTGATTCCTACTACAGAACATTCCCGAAGCATGAAGAGGTGCTCCAATTTCTGATCGAGTTCGCCGAGGAGTTCGAACTCACTGAGTTGATCCGATTCGGTTCTGAAGTTACCCGAGTGGAGCGGGTCGATTCGAGGTGTGATGAATGGGTTGTTGAGTCGAGATCGAATGGGTTGAGCTCCGAAGAGGTATTTGATGCAGTAATTGTTTGTAATGGGCACCATACTCAACCAAGATTAGCTCATCTTCAAGGTATTATTTGTCTTTTAATTTTATTGATCGATTTTGTATAATAATGAATAATGATGATTAGTTAGTTAATTTTTTCAGGCATTGAAAAATGGCCTGGAAAACAGTTGCATAGTCATAACTATCGAGGTCCCGAGCTATTTCAAGATAAGGTACTATATATCGATAAGGATTCGGATTCAGTTTTAACGAAAAATGTAACAAGGATTGAAAATAATTTGTTTTTCTATATGTTGGGAGTGTGTAGATTGTGGTGGTGATTGGAGATGGGCCTAGTGGAATTGATATTTCTATTGAAATTTCTACGGTAGCTAAACAAGTTTATGTTTCATCAAGAGATCCCAATATTACAATTTCCAAGTTGGATTATAAGGATAATATTTGGCAGCACTCCAAGGTAATTATATTCTCGGATTTACCAAAATTTAGCTCATTGTTGTCAAAGTTTTCAACCCAATTAGATTGATTTTGGCTTTTGGTTTGAAGTTTAGAAGAGTTTTCTGATGTTTTTAGCGAGAATGAAGATTTGTTTCTGAGTTATTTTGAGATTATTTGAAGTAGTGTTAGTGCACAATGGATTACTTATTATATACACTATGAACATTAAAAAAAATTCTCCTTAAATGGAAATCTAAGTGAGACCAAATTCAACAATTGTAATCGGTGCGATCTCATATCAAATCCCATTTAGCAGAACTCTGTGCAAAAGTTTCAAATACAATTTAGGTTGATTTGTAAATTGTCTATATAATATTATTCTTGCAGATCAATTGTGTTCATGAAAATGGAGAAGTTGAATTCATAGATGGGGCTTCAGTCTTTGCAGATATCATCCTCCATTGTACAGGGTACAATCAGTTTTTTTTCTTCCCCTTTTCTCCTTGTTTTGATGTTATTTTCTTTTCCTCGAGTGCATTTATCTGGAATTTTTTTCTACAAATATCATAGGTTCGAGTATCATATGCCCTTCTTGAAAACAGACGGAATTGTGACCGTGGATGATAACCGTGTTGGACCTCTTTACAAACACGTATTTCCTCCAAAACTCGCTCCCAGACTCTCCTTCGTTGGACTTACATATAGGGTGAGTTAAAATAATTTATTCAAACTTAAGAATTTCAAGATAAGTAACTCCATTCCTTTAGAGTAAACACGAGCTACGATTTCTTTTTTGAACAGTCTCTTGTGGTAATGACGATAGACTTACAAGCAAAATGGGTGGCAAATGTTTTATCTGGTAAGCAAACTCTTCCATCCGAAGAAGAGATGTTGGCTGAGACTGAACAACACTACAGGCAAATGGAGGCCAAAGGGATACCCAAACATCACACTCATCGCATTGGTCATGAGGTTTACTCTCTTTATATTTTCAATTTATGTTTAGTTAATTGGTACAGTATAATCAAAATTTTAGTACTTTTGAGATAAAACAGAGAACAAAAAAAAAAAAACACCTTTGAGGTAAAATGAATAGGGTGTTGGATGGACAAAACAATGTACTTGTCCCCTCAGTTTTTTAAAATGGCAAATTCTCCTTTAATCATTAATTAGGTTTATTTGTGTGGTTCTTTTAGCACTTCTTTGAGTACCTGGATTGGCTAGCTACTGAAGCCGGATATGCAAAAGTGGATGAAGAAACCAAGCTAATAACTAAGAATTATTTCAATTTTGCTGTTGAAAATGGTTTTTGGAGGGCAAAAGAGTGGGCAATTGAGTAAGGGCTTGAACAATGGAAAATATGAGCAGTTTGATTCTTGGATTTTAGTAAGGAAAACGTTTTATTTGCATAACATATAGCTTCATTTTATGTTAATTTTCATTTCATTCTAAAAAAAAAATGTTTATTTTCAATTATTTTAGTCACTTTATGCACTGAAATTTAAGACTGGCCTGTGATTCCAGAAGTTTGCTTGACTCAATTATAAGAAGTAGAAAAGGAATAATGAGAAGCCCTTTAATTTTATTCCAAGGCATTAATTCATACCTCAAGGCTTAAGTTGATTCTTGGAATTATTTGTCCTTTGCCATGATCTTGTCCATGATATGATTTTACAAATGCCTAGTTTCACTCAATATCAAAACCTCAGTTAAGGTCACCTTTGTAAAATTGTATTTTGGTTTCGTAGATTCTCAATATTTTTGGTCTTGGTATTATATGCAAGTTGCACCTTATTATTTGCAACAAATGATGGGGAAAAAAAAAAGAAAAGATTTATATATGGAAGAAAGCTCAGCAACGCCATATCTAATCAGAAGGCAGATTGAACGACAGACCCAACCGTCGTATTTGGCGTAACACTATCATCATAGCTTTCAAACATAATTGCACCAGCCGGGAATCGAACCCGGGTCTGTACCGTGGCAGGGTACTATTCTACCACTAGACCACTGGTGCTTGTTGTTTCAATTATACAAAATATATAATATGATTAATAAATCAATGAGGTTCTTTTTATTGAATGTAAAGTCAATATCAAAAGTCGTTGCTTGACGTTGGTTTTTGGAGAAAGAGTCGGGGAGCTTGGTTAAGAAGCTGAAGAAGAGTAATTATGAACCAATCAAGTCAACTTCGGAAATAAAAAGACTGTTTGATATTTGGACTTGGTGGTGAAAATAAATAATAATGCAAGAGAAATAAAATAAAAATCGTTTACTTGGTATTTCATTCAATAAAACTTTGACAATACATTCCTTAGCATATTAGAAGCCTCTTTCTAATTGTGATTTTGATTCAAATAGTGATTGACAATGAAAAAACTAGTCATAGTACATTTATTCATGACGTCCCTACACTTGCAATGTATTGTCGATGTCATTACAAGAAAATTACTATATATTTAATACTAATAAAATATTAAATGATAATATGAGAAAGATTACTTATTTAGTAAGAAAAGTATTAATTTTGTCGTGGTATATAGCACTTGTGACAAAGTTAATATGACAAAAAAAAATGAACTTAACTCTTATAACATTATAAAAATAATGATAAGTTTAACATTATTACTTATTTTAAAGACAATTTTCCTTTGTAGTGCGTTTCCTACACATTTATATTTATAGAGGGCAAAATTTTAAAATTGGTCATGTAATTTTGATTTTTAAAAAAAAAATAGTCATGTAATTATACTGAACACACATTTAGTTCTCTAACTTCCACTCAATTTTGATTTTAGTCCTATGCATAACAAGTTTCGTCCTTTAACTTTCAATTTTAGTCCTCTAGTTACAAATTTTGTCCGTCAACTTTAATAAGTTTCAATTTTTGTTATTCAATTATAAACTTTTTCTCAGGTAATAGGGCCAAATTTGTAATTGCAGGACGAAAATTGAAACATATTGAAAGTTAGATGATGATGATTTTTTATGCGTAGGACTAAAAATTGAAATTGGGTGAAAGTTAGAGGACGAAATTTGTTAGGCATATGACTAAAATTGAAATTGAGTGAGGACTAAATATGTGTTCAATATAGTTGCATGACTAATTATAGATACTATATATACATTTATCAAGAATCAACGCTGTGTAAATGATTAAAAATATGACTAGGATGCCCGGTCAGTCAATTACTTGTGAATATTCGATATATACTATAATGGTTACTAATTTTATCCACTCATCAACCACTTTCTTAGTCTTATGCATTAATGTTTTAAATTATTAAATTATTTTGGATTTATTCCATGAAGTTTCCATGGAATTTATCCTATTTTACTTTTCCCCCTTCCCTTTGGCACTAATAAATAGTCGACGCTTGAACACGGGAAGGACCAAGAGGAGTGATATTTTACAAGAATTAAAACAGAAAAGAAATTCTTATAAAAAGATTGAGATATTTAATTTTAATGGGTATGATGAGAAGAAGCTTTACATTCGTGGCGGGTACATTGTTTGGGGTGTACATTGCTCAAAATTACAGTGTTCCAAATGTTAGCAAATTGTTCAATTATGGATTTGTTATGGCAAAACATTTAGAGGAAACTTACCGAAAACCGAACGTCGTCGGAACCAAAAACGGAGATCTGCAAGAATGAACATCATCGATCATCAAAGAATATATAAATGTTGTGTGTAAGTTTCTGTACATAAATCCATATAAATCTACGTACATAGTTTGCTGTTGTGTTGTTATATAAATTGTGGAAATTAGTTTGTTTGTTTGTGTGTGTATATATATATATATATATATATATATATTGATGTAATTAAATTAAGTTTCTTAATTATCTAGTAGAGATTTTTTTACATGAAATAACCATACTGCAAGCATATATTTATTAATTAAATACCATACATCTAAATGTGACTTGAATTCAAGACGTCTAACTCAAATTCAATACGCCTCATAATAATCTTGCAATCATATCAATGATTTGGATTCCGCCAAGTATGAGTATAATTTCTCCACCAAACACTGCATATATCCAGTACATAAGAGTTCATTAACTTTGTACAAACTCAATAAAAAGGACAAACAATCTTTTCTCCTCCAAGAATTTTGAGGGGGGAAAATGGCTATAATAAAAAGAGGCTTTACATTAATTCATGGGGGGCACATTTTTTGGGGCATACATTGCTTATAATTACTATATGTTAGCAAATTGTTGAATACTCAAGCATTTGGAGCCAAATGACTAAATTCTCTACATATTTAGACTATAAATCTTCAACCCTTTCATTATTGTCAATTCAAGAGGATAAAACACGTAACTGTCATAATTCAAAACAGCTAGTATCTGAATTTAATTTTGAGAAAAATATTCCCAAATTCCAGAATACACAATTGTTTACCTTAAAAAAAAATAACAATGGAAAAGAAAAATGCTCGGAGTGAAATCTGAAGAAAATCAAGATTGCCATCATGCACATTGATGCCAAAAATCTAAACAAAGAACTGCAATACAAAAAGTGACAACAATCTAAATAAAGAATGAAACTTAATTGTTCTGCAAATTCTTATTTTCTGATGAGGTATCCAACCAAAATGCCAAGTAATAGAACAAGAATCAACATGACAATGGAGACACCGCCACCTTGGCTTTGTCTTGTTTGTTTTCTCATCAGTTCCTGCACAGATAATACAGTACATAAGTCCGCCAAGAACATCATAATTCATAAACAAACATACAATTTACTTCAGCCATTATACTTAACAACATGTTGAAAAAACATAAACAAAGTACATTTAAGCATCATGTAGCTATCTTGTGTAAATGCCAACCTATCTTGTTTAAATGCTAGAGCATATATATATGGCTTAGACCTAAAAGAAAATAAAAGGAAATTGTGATTGGACAATATAGCTTACCAATTCCCCAAGAAGCTTTAGGTTTTGTTTAAGAGCAGCATCTTTCTCCTCATTCAACTTCGAGATAACGGACTGTGCCTGAAAGCAATGACTTTCCTTCAAATTGAAAACTCATTGACCATATAGTATGTTTTATTTAATTTAATTTAATTTATTTTTCTCATGAAATAGTATACTACTCAAAAATACAGAACAAAGAAGCTGATAAGTTTAAGGCTATGTTTGATTCTTGGATTTCAAAGAGTAAAATCATAAAACAAGGAGTGGAACTCAATGTTCTATAATTTGATGCAAGAAAAATATTTCACTTAACGTTTCACTCACCGAAACCCAAGAGCCAAACATAGTCTAAAGAAACCTAATTCAGATAATTGTGTTCATGTTTTCAATCTGAATCTAAATAAACCTCTAGTAGGCTTTAGATTAGAATAAACCCTTTTCCTTTTTTGTTAATATCTTTAACAATATACGTCTTTCAATTAACTTGAACTCAAAATGACCAAAAAATTTAGGTCAAAACTGAAAATCATATTTTTGTTTGGATGATTTTCTCTCATAATGAATCTTTATTCATTAGGTCATTAATTTCATATGCTCTCATAATCGAAGTCAAATTTAAAATCCTACAGTAGATTCTAAAACCGGTTAAACCAAGTGAAATCTATCAAGGAAAGATTCTTCAATACACATGACCTGGAAAAGCTCCACCTTTTACTTAATCTTTTCAACTTATATGAGTACTGTAATAGCCAATAACTAGTGAATCCGTGTAAGTAAAGAAATGGTTGTTCTCCATACAAAAGTTTGTCATAAGAGAGTCGAGTTTGAGAAAAGAAAAGGGAAACTCAATTCAGTCGCAACATACAATACTATCAATATTCTAGGAAACCCTTTCTGACTTAAGCAAGAAAAACAATGAAACTCAGCAAATTTGACACCATTACTGAAGAAGTGATCTTTAAATAGGCCCTTTATTAGACTTTTTCTACAAAGAATGCATCTCAATTAGGAGGAAAAAAAAATTGCAGCCACTACACAGATGACATGGTGCAAAGAAGTGATATTCCAAGATCCAATCTATTGTGTTTCAAAAGAACACCACGACATATGCAGTCACTAGTCACTACACGAAATAATTTCTCACCTATAGCTCTTAAAGACATCACACTTAGAAAATACATAAGAATATATTCGATTACCATATATATTATACAATGTTTTTAATTTAAATAAAAAAAATGGGTCACCTCAGAGGGCGGTGAGTTTTCCAATGGTTGGTTCAAGGATCTTGCTACCTGAAATTATTGAGGACTATAATTAAAAAATATAACCGAAGCTGAGAAAGTGGTAAAGAAAAGAAACACAACAAGTTCTTACAGCCTCGGACAACGTTGTTCTTCTAATCTCATCCTCAGCAGAAGATGTTCTAGGAGAATTCCCTTCTTCGTCTCCTTCAGGCACTGGAGAGGGAGGGTTAGCTGGTATATAAACAACCCTCAATCTAAATTCATCCACAACCTTTCCCTCCTCCTTATTAAACTGGGTAAAAATTCACGAAAAATGATAAAGTGAAGTAGTAATAAAAAAACAATATTTACGAAGATTTTATAATGTTCCATAAGAACCCACCAATTCTTGGGTTGCATCCTTATTTGTCGCACCATTAGGAGCAACAACACTCTGAACCAAAAATTTGTCCTTACATTGAAGATCTGGGGGAGCTTCTTTCTGTGCTTGCATTGTAACTATAAACTCAAGAAATTGAAATGCATATGAGATTAATCCACTTAAATAAACATGAAATTTAAAACCTTGAAAACTCACCTGTGACATTGCAGATAGAATTTGGCAAAACAACACTGGCATTGGGGCGAACGCAATACCTTTTAGGATTGGTTGTTTTAACCTTTTCAAATTGCAATAAAGAAATTATTAGACAAGTTTTATTTATATCTTACAAAGGCGTTACAATTATGAATAAAAACAAGTAAATACCTTAAATGCTATATACTGATCGGTCCTATTTGACAACTGCAAAGAGCATGAACCCTGCTCTCTCAATTTAACTACATACACAATCCCACATCGAAAAGAATCAAAAACCATGTTAAGAATCACATATCAAAATTAATTAATCAAACAACAAAACTAAACCAAACAGAATTTTCAGTTTTAATTGCTGTTATATGGGTCGAAAGAACGAAAAGGTACAATCTTGGATTGATTAAATGAAAATTTCCTAGAATTAAACAGCAGTTTCTTGTTTTTCTATCAAAATCACTAATGACAAATTCAAAAAACTGACTTACATGGGAACTTTAATTCAGATGGTTGAATGCTGAGAAATTCTCCCATGGTGATGTCTGTAAAATCACGAAATAGGGTTATCTATTTGGGATTTGTAATGGGTCAGAAAAACGATGAATTTATTAAGCAGTTTTTTCCTTTACTTATTTTATTTTTTAATTTTATTTCGTTATTTTTATAGTACTTAAATTGAACTTGGGTATGGTTTTATAATTTACTTTTTAATTTCCATATTTAAAGTTTTATATATATGGAGGATCTTCTTTTCTGCAAATATAGTGGGCATGTTTGTTTCGTTTCTCAAAAAATTATTTCGCACTTGGAAAAAGTGAAACAAATATGTTTTTTATTTTCTAAAATAAATTTATCGTATCTCAATTTTCTGAAACTACTTTCCTAAAAATCAAACAAACAAACCCAAATGCCCAACCCAGTATATTATGTGTACAAAAGGCTAGTCCCTTTATAATTAAGGTTTTAATTATTATTTTTTATTTTTTATTTTCTTGATAAATCACTAAAATAATTTCAAATATGCGATTATGAGTATATAATATTAATATATTAGATTTTTTTTTAAGAACTCAAGTAGATAACAATTAGCTAGGAAACTCAGAGTTTAAAATATTCAGAATAGAAAAAGGTAAAATATTGAACGCATAAATTTATATTATATTCTATTCAAGTAGAAACGTGGCACTGATATACCATTTTCAAAATTTGGTTTTACATTTAGTAAACTACCAGTTTTGACTGTACAAAATTATTTTCTTCAATTTTCCTGTATTAATCATTTATCAATATTCTAAAAAATAAAAAATCATTTATCAATTTCTGCTCAAAAATAAAAAATTTATTGTTATATTGGCTATACGAAAGGTTTTGAGTCTAATTAGAATTTAGAACCTCACATTTCAGTTGTGATTAGACCATGGCCCATGAACTTGGTGAATATTCAATAACCTCTCCAGAATTTTCATTTGAATTTAGTACATATTCTTTTACTGAATATATATATTCAAGATATGTAAAATTGATTTATCAGGCGGGTCTAAAGAAAAAACTAAAAAAGATTTACCGTGCCGCATTGGGCCACAGACTCCCATTATAGTATTAAATATTAATCGTTAAGGGCCCATTAAGAACTCCATATGTGTTGGCCCAACTAAAAATCCTTTTCCTGAATCCGGCCCAACTGAAATTTTATCAGCCTAATAAAGTGGAAAAGACTCGCAACATTAGGCATAATTAGTTAAATTCAATCATCAATTTATAAAATAACATCATCAATATATTATAACAATAAAGACAATAATGTTATACCCGACTTTCATACTTTGTCTCTTCGAACACTAACCATACCTTTGATAGATAGTGATGTAGAACATAATTAAAGTCAATAATCAGTTTGTTTGCAAACACTTGGGGCATGTTTGTTTGGTGTTTGAGAAAGTAGTTTGGGAGCGTAGTAGAGGTTTGTGAAATAATCTCGATTTGCGTAATGTTGTTTGTTTGAGTTTTGAGGGAGTAGTTTGAGAAATAAAGTGGATGTAGGTTTTTTTGGAAAAGTTAGGTTGTAGGTGTAAGATGTGTAAGACTTTATGTCAAGTCGTGTTTGTTATGTGAGATAAATTGTGTAAGAGATATGTTATTTTATGTCAAATCAGAGTAGAGTTTGTATATGTTTTATTTAGAGATAATAAAATTGTTGTTTGTTTGATTTTTGAAAGAGTTTTTTGAGAAAATTAAGAGATGAAAAAATTATTTCAAAAAATTAAAAACATGTTTGTTTGGCATTTGTCAAACACGAAATAATTTTGGGAAACGCCAAACAAACAAACAGGCACTTGAATTCTCTGAAAATAGTACTGATGAAAATTAAAGAAAATGTATATCGAATATTGCATTAATGTAAATGATATTAATATTTTTTCAATCTAACACGAGTTAAATGTTCATTCATGTCTAAATCGACCTGATTTAAATGAAACAGAAATTTGATCAAAACGGCATACTAAATTAGCCCATTGTTTTATTCTTTCTAAAGCACTAACTGTTAGTATAATTAATAATTTTTTAGAAGTTAAAAGCTAAGACGAATGAGACTCACATGAGCCCCTCAGCCCAGCTCAGCCTTCCTCGTCTCAAACCGGTATTACAAGCCATGAGCCTTTGATAATATAATATTACTCTATTTACTTTCAGATTTCCATCACCACTCTCGCCATTTTTTAATTATACATATTGAATTACAATAATAATAGTAATATTTATTGTACATTTTGTCTAAAATTTAAAAATAAAACATTTAAAAAAAATTAAGAAAAATGTAAAGCAGCCAGTGTGAGCTCAAGGGCTCAATAGACAATAAGCCCCATCCATTAGATACGGCCTAAATATCATCACAAATGAAGAAATGGCCAAAATTAGCTCATTTTATTCAAAGAGAGAGTCCACGAGCATATTCCTTACAAATTTGTTTTTATGTACAACTATATATAGTGCACATAAATTTTTCTTTTTTTTGTTACAAAACTATGGAGCACTTGTGGCACAGCTGCAATTGCTAAAAAGAGAAGCAGAGTCCTTGAAACATTTTCTGAAGGAACACGTGGTCATAAAAGGACTAGGTATAACAAGGACAATTTTAATTATAAAAAAATAAAAAAGACAATTAGGGAGCTGACACGTTTCACGACTCTGGCCTTCTATGAGATGAAAATAGACCTCATCATATTATGATTAAAACCAAATAAATCCGCTAAAAGACAATAAAAAAAATTACGTACTATTATTTTAGGTATGTGTGGAGATTTTATTTCAAGTTCCCAACCCCTAGTTAGAGAATTTAATGTAGACAGTAATTCAATCGCATTTACACGGTTCATTAATCATTACCAAGTCCACCAACTACTCCTCTTGCCGTCGTGAATTTAAGTTACATTTCTTGGTACGTAGTATTTTCGTTCAAATATTTAAAACTTTTCGGAAAAAATTGTAAATCACATAAATATGTTGAAATAGAAACTTTGATCTCGATTGATTCAAAAATAAAATTATTATATATACATGTAAATCAAATAAATATGTTGAAGTACGTAAATACTTAATTGATTCAAAATAAAAATAATATTATTAGTGAAAACGAACCGAAATTTTGATATATGCATGTGGTGATAATCATTTATAGCATCTCAAGTATTTGAATTCAGCCGTTTAATTTGAACTTTGAAGTCATATTATACACATATATACTATGTTCAACGTATAACTAGGAAGCCAATATGTGATGTGATGAGGCTATATAAAAGTTTTTAGCTGACTTAATTGGTGTTACTGTTATGTTTGCAATTGCTTAATTGTGTTCTAACAACTAGGAGAATTTTTCTTGAAAAAAGTTAAAAATACTAGATAAAGAAAATCATGTAATAAGATTGTCTGTAAACTATGAAAAGAAAATTGACAAAATATTTTTTGGAGTATTTGCAAATGCAAGTAGAAATAAGAATTTGCAAAAATAATATAGTTATTCCACAAGCAGACCCAAACATGTTTCTGTTTTTTTATTCTTTTGCTTTTTTACGGAGAAAGAAAATAAGAAAAACGCTACTCTAAAGATAAAAAGTAGTATTTTTATAAACACCGCTAAAACTTGACCATGCACATAGACGTTTTAGGGAAAGACATGACAAAGACAAAACATTGAAATTGACATGAAAAATTGGAGTAATTGTTATTGGAAAACATTAAAAGTACAATTATGAGTTTATGACATGCATCCATGATAACCCCACCAATGACCAAACTAGCTCATACTTGGAATTTTCGTGATTACTAATATTCAGGTTAGACAAGTAGCAGTTCAATTATTTTAAATTCAAGAGTTTGTTGACCAAACAGTGAAGAATGTATTTACATTACAAATGAAAACAAATTTACACCATGTTTGACTTGAGTTAAATTTACATTTGCATTTGGCTTTTATAATTTGGAAGAACTTATCCCTATATCTTTAGAAACACTTTATGGATACGTATCTAAGTCAATAAAGTACTCATTCATTTCCACAATATATGTCGTTTTAGAGTGTTGCATAAGGATTCAAAAAATAAATAGCATGAATTTTTGGTTAAAAAAAAAAAGATATATATCATTAATTAATATTGTAACGGAATAAATAAGATAGAGTTTTTAGGTGTAATAAACAAGGGTTATATTGAAAAAGGGGTAATTAATATTGAATTGAAATCCCAAAACGACAGATATTTTGAAACAATTTTTTTCTCTAAAAAATAAATATTGTAGAAAATAGAGAGTAATACTTTTATTGGGGTTATTTCTCTCACGTTGGTTCTATAAAATATTGAAATTAATGACATAATATATGATTACTAATATATATATATAAATATAGCTATATTCAAACTTAGTACAATTTATATATATTGATGACCTTATGAATTTGCTAATTAAATCTAGCACAACGGTATAATTATATAATTTACGAATAACACAACAAATAAAGAAGCAAACCAAACATGACAAATGGAAAATTAATCCCAAACGTCAACTAGACTACTTATTTAATGGTTAGTTCCATTATCAATAAAGTAATAAGAAATAATAAATCTTATAATCCGTTAATGTTTGTTGTGAAGGGTATCCCTTTTAGACTTTATATATAATTCATTTTATGTAATATTTCAATAAAATTTAATTATTTAAAAAAAAAAAAAGATATGATTACAGTAGAAGCAGGACCCTAGGTACGTAAAATGACAAGAGGATAAAAAGATATCACAGAGTAAAACATCCTAAATATGTTAATATCATCAAATGAAAATTATTCAGGTACAAATAAAAATAACAACAAACTAGTATTAAATTAGAAGAAAAACCCACAAGCAAATTATTTCGTCCCTTTATTTTTCATATTTTTTATTTATTGTTACATATAATAGGTCAACTTAAATAATTTAAAAATAATATATTTCATGATTCTTTTGTGATATTAAATTACAATATAAATATTAAGATATAAGAGATTTAACCATCACAAATGTGAATACTACATATAATAAGTTCTACTATACTAAAACTGAGTAAAAGTTTAAGGATGAGTTTGTGTACTTTTTTAGATTCAGAGTAAATATAATAGAACTTAATTAAACTATGTTCTTATCTAGAAAACTTCTTTGACATCAAAATAGTTTTGGACAATTAGTTAATCGAAATTTCAAATCCTTCTTAAGAAATATTGAGCTATTGTATTGAACATTCTGAATATAAACAAAAAGGGGCTTTGTTGTTTTTAGGTAATTTGTTCGAACTTTGTGATAAATTTCAGGTATTTTTGTAAGAATAAAACAAATATGTATTAATTTTTTTAAACAAATATTTTTAGAAAAAATAATAAATAAATAAATATATATATATATATATATATATATATATATATATAATACTATTTTTTAATCTCACGTGCTAATAATTTATCTAACAACTAATTCTCCAAAACATAAATCAACTAATAATGTTTTGTGTTTTTTAACTTTTATGCTTGAACTAAAATATCTATATGCGATTTTAATTTTGACATTCAATAAAATAATAAAATTGATAAAATAAACTCAAGAGGAATAGATGAATTAGAATACATAATAAGTTATTCCCATATCTCCTAAAACTAAATAAGTTATTCCCATATCTCCTAAAACTCAGTTTATATTTTAACAACAATAAAATAATTTATTGAACACAAGGAAGGCAAGTGCATTTATTATCTAAAAACTCAATCTCAAAAGACTTAGGGGCGTTTGGCAGGGTTTATGGGATTAAGGTGGATTAGATCAGAGCTGGATTGAATGCCATATTAAAAATACGTTTGAAAGATTTGATTGAGTCGTCTTACATTAAAGTAATAAAGTGTAACTAATATGTTTGGGGGAATTATGAGTTTAAGCATATATTAATATATTTTCACTACTTAATTGAACATATTATGTTAGTGAAGATATATCAATTCATCGAAGCCATTTGTACAATTCGTATAAGAGTAAGAGTTGATTTTTAGTTCGAATGCCTCTATGTTAATTGTAAATTGATATAAATTTTAGTTTGTGATTTATTTATGTAGAATGTGTCTCCATTTTCAGAGATTTAAAGAATTTATGATATTTAATGATATGATAAAATGGGTAATATGTAAATTTGAGGCTATAAGTGACATTTCATCGAACTCCCACCTGACGTTGTATTATTAATCCATTTGACCTGGTATTAGAGCAATGCCATCAAAAGTTGTATTATCCCATATTGACACATATAATATGACCTAATACCCCATATTAGGTCCTATCAAACGGCCCCTTATGGTATTAAAATACGAACCAAACATATGGACATGTTTGTTTAGTGTTTGGGAGAGTAGTTTGGGAGATTAATTGAACTTGTGAAATAATCTCGATTTGTATAATGTTATTTGTTTGAATTTTGAGATATTGATTTAAGAAATAAAGTAGGTGTAATTTTTTTTTAAAAAGATAAGTTGTAGATATAAGATGCGTAAGACTTTATATTAAATCATGTTTATTATAAAAGATATGTCACATCAAAATAAAGTTTGTATATGATTTATTTTAGAGATATACAAATTATTGTTTGTTTGTCTTTCGAAAAAGTAATATGAGAAAATTGATGATAAATTTATTTCAGAAAGAAAAAACAAGTTCTTTATATTTCTCTCAAATACAAAATAATTTTCTCAAATACAAGTTTTTCTTTAAATATCATCATTACCTTACACACTGTCAGCCGTATTTCAAAAATTAATCCAAACGAATAATACAATTAAACCAACTTAATAGGGTGGCAGGTTTGTATTACTAAAATACCCCTATCGTGTTACCGTCACAGTGTCACTAGTAGCAAAAGAAGTTACCATTAATAACTGTGTATCAATTGAACACAGACCTATATATAAGAGGAAAATGAGGTTCACACTACAAAATTTGGGAGGTCAAATTTCACCCTAAATTGCCACTGGTAAAAAGTTCGAAATACCAGTATTACCCTTTAACCCCATCAAACACTATTCCGTAGTCGTACACACACAGAATTCAATAAAGTGGAGACCGATGAGGCGTACCCTTCCTTCGGTTCATCAACGCTTCTGAAATATCGGAAACCGGTCCACAAGCCGGTCTGAAACCGGACCGAAACCCTGATAGGTTGCTTCTTTTCTTCCTCACAATCTCTGTGGTGGCTGTGCACGCAAGAGTCGGGCAATCTAGTAACCCGGGTACGGCCCAGCTGCTGGAACCGGATTCCGTTCTTACTGAACCGGCCGGTTCGAGCACCGAGTCAGGTGTCATTTGTCCATCGTTTGGACCAGGTTCAGGCAGTGCAATAAATTCACATTTCGGAAGATACTTTGAGAGCTTGCACCCAGTCCTCAGTAAATGTTGCAGCTGTGTGAAAGAATGAAAATTGAAAACAACCCAGATTACAAGAATATAACATATGAATTGGGTCGAAATCATTTAATTTTGCTAAGGTATTAGAATTCCAAGAACAATTTTAGGGTTTAATGGACTATTTTGAAGCATTGGAAAGAAAAAAAAATTAAAAAGTACCCAATTGAGAGAAATGGAAAATATGAAATGGGTGTACATTAAAATCCAGAAATAATTCATGTATAAATTAATTAACCTTGCAAGAGATGGAACAGAAGAGAGATGACTCGTGTAAATTTCTGTCACAGGTGAGACAGAGTCTGCCGGAGACTTTAGGTGGTCTTGACTGAGGCCTCTGATTCAAGAATACTACTTTTGCACTGTTAGTAGTATAAGACTGCAGAAAAAAGAAAAGATAAAAAAAAAAAAAGGAAGTCATCATCAATGACAATTAGAAATCAAGAATTTAATCCTCCAATTCAGAAAATATAATTAATTGTAGCAGTAGATTTTAGAGAACTTACTTGCACTTGAGCACAGTCCATTAATTTATCAGCATCCCTTAACCTTATAACATCATGATACACATACCTTCTGATCTGAAATGATGGAACTTTAATTGGGAAATCCAAAGAAATCATTAGGTGGCTAATTCATATAATTAATACTAGTACTAAATCTAACCTTAAGAAGACGATGAGAAGGGTGATTAATGAGACAGTGGGGGCAAATTCCTTCACGACAATCCAAACAAAAAACGTTCTTTTCGTTCTTTTTCATATACTCATGAATTATGCACGCGTTGTAGAACTTCTCCGTCAAAAGGGCCGAAAGCCAACTAGGAACTTGTGAATTGTCCAACTGCAAATAACAAAACTCAATTTAATTTAAATGAAGAAATTAGATTCAGAGAGAAAGAGAGAGAGAGAGAGAGTGAGAGACCCCACCATATCTTATAGTAACAGTTTTGTTGGTTTGAGTCCTTGATATTGTTTTAAGGATTCTTAAACAGAATATATAGGGAGAGAGGGGTGTGGGTGTGGTTGTTTAAGAAAAGAGAACGGCGCGCGTACTGCAAAAATGATACTGTTACCACTTACCAATGAAGGAAAAGGAATGGGAGGGGTTGGGTTCATTTATTAGTAGTGGTCAGGTCATGGTGTGTGTGTATTGTATTTTCTAGTGCTTACTTTCTGTAATTTTTACTACTGCTACTACTCTTTCTTTCGTACTGTTCACTGTTAATCTTTTTTTTTTTTCGTCTCATTTTTATGATATGGATATGGTGTTATCAAAGTTGAATCTAAAATTTCATCTTCTTGTTTGATGATATGATTTTGTCTGTAGATGGTCTCCAGTTTTAACTTTGATATACTCATAGATCAAGATCAATATTATGAAATTTTTTTACCCAAATTTGTTGGTTTTGTCTGGATTATTCTAATGTTAAGAAAAAATTGAAAATTTATTTGGATTATAGATAAGAAATATGAAATTTGAGGAAATATGGGCTTTTTTAGATTGAAATATGGAAGAATATATTTGCATCATCTTTTTCATAGATTGATATTCGACTTGCATGAATTGATTATTTGATTTGTTTTTTGCCATAAGAAAATACAAATATATTCCGTATTATTTTTAACCTTAACTTAATCACGAATAAAAAATTTCATTGATAACCCTTCTAATAATTAAAAATATTGTAATTTATTTTGATAAGACAAAGCTCGCATAAAAAATCTTATTAGAACACCGGGCCTTGTTTTTCGAGATTAGCGTAATTTCTCGAGATTTGCGTCATCCATATAAAAAAGTTCAATCAAATACTTTGACATTTTCACACAAATTAATAAACTCAATAATTAATCATTTTTAATGATAAAATGTCAAAAATACCCCTTATGATTGCTTTAATTTATATCACTAATCTTTGTGAACTCTACTTAATTGTGTAAACCCTAGAAGTAAGAAATGGTAAAATTAGAAAATGATGCATTGAAAAACCAAATGTGAAAAGTAATTTTTTTTAAGTGTATGAAAATTGATGACATCTAAAAATTCTCCAATTTCTGAAAATACTCTCAACAGAGCAAATAGACGGACTCCAATTCGTGCATGAATAATAATTATATTGATTTTGACACCACTAATTTAATTTTAGTTGCAATGACGTACATAACATACTTTAGTTGATGAGCTGCTAAATGACAAGACCAGATAGAAAAGCAAGCTTGTGGCGGGGTAAAAAAGGAATAGTAAAATAAGTTAAATGGATAAATATTGGCTTGGCTTCACTAGAAAATGTGACCAAACCAAAATATAAGTGCCAAATTGACAATGAGACGCTCCTTTGGAGATGCGGCTGAATAATAGAAAAAAGACATGATGATCAGGATTCACAAGTAGCAATCACCTCAAGAGAATGGGAGGTGACTATTATTTACTCCCATTCATCTTTCATCTTATATTTTTTTATGCAGTCGACCGATAAAAGTTAAAAATGTGGAAATTTTAGATATTTTTACGTATATATTCTTAAAGGTAGTGGTTGAGAATCAATTGTATCAAATCATTACTTTATGCAATAGAGTATTTTTTAAGAAAAATAATTTCATTTATAAAAAGTGAGTGTTATTTTGTGATGCCAAAAAAGAAAAATAGTATTAATAAAAAGATAGGGACAGAGAGTGAGTATAAATTTCAACTCAATAAGTAACTTACAATATTGTAAGATTAAAAAAAATTGACTACTAAATGTACCTAATGGAACAAAAAAATTTGGGACAAATGAAATGAATTATCAATAGAGAATTTTGAACCACAATTTGCAGCACGATGACATTATATATGTAATCCTAAATGAACCTCATTTTATATGTTACGCCTCTCTCACATGCTCTTTCTTCTATACCTTTCTTATATTTAAGCTTAATTGGACATATTATTATTACGATTCAATGGAAGATTAGTGTGATGCGCATAGGAGCTTAGCCTAATCCTTGTTTGTGATTTCAGCTCTAGGCTATCTGTATGTACGTTTAGGAAGTATCCAAATAATTTCTCATTTACTAGTTTATTCTATTGAGCTTGAATCGAATATATTTCGAGAGATATTAAGATATACTAAATGATAGTCACATTTAATTTGATATGTAATAGAGAAGATCTAAATACGTTTTTATAAATTGAACTTGAATTAATTTCAATTAGAATGATTTCATTTTCTTTTCCGACTTCAACTTATTCTGCTTTTCTATGATACAAGACCACTCTGAAACTAAGGGATTAATATGGAAGAATTTTGACCTGATTTTACATTTCTAGTGAAACTTGGCCAAAACTATTTTAAATGATGTTTGAATGATTTGTAAATAAAAGACAAGTCAAACCTCTTGAAACAAGGGCTTGAACCTTTGGAAGATAATGATTTGATCATTACTTACTTTTTCTTTATAAAAAAATAAATTGATTTGACATATGTTATTACTTTCACTCTCTAAATCTCAATATCAAAACCTAACGCGGTTTCAATTTTTTCAAAATCACGAAACCCGATATTCAAACTCAATTTAAATGTGGTTTCAAGAATTTCTAAAAGGCCAACCAAACCATACCATTTTTTCAAACCAAAATCAAGTGAAACCGAACAAATACTCTTCTATATAGCTAAGAAAAGGATATATATAATATTGGTGGAATTGTGTAAACTTTTAATTTTTTGTAATAAGATCGTGTAAAAGTAAAGATAATTATTTTGATGCAACAAGTACAGGTTTGTTGGAAATTTGAATTCATAGTTTGAAGTATATATGAAAAGGCCAGAAAGTAGAGGGCCACTTCATTTTTCCCTTTTCAGCTTTCTGTAAGCCCTCTTGCAGTCCCACTGCCTCACCTTGGAACTATACCATTACTACTTTCTACCATTTTCGTACACGGCTTTGTGTATAGCTAAAACTGTTAATATCTATTTTGTAAATGAATGAAATTGGGTATAATAAAAGAGTCAAGACAGAACATATATAAATCGAAATTGAACAAATACGACTCAATTTTGCCCAAGGCCCAAAAATAACAGTTCCCCAAAAATTAGGGCTTGTTTGTTTGTATTCCATTTTTTAAAGAATTTACAAAACTACTTGGAGAGTTTATGAGAAGCTTTTTCAAACTTATGTAATTTGGAAATTGGGTGTAGATTTGTTTTTTAAGATGTAGTTCAATTCCCACTCTAAAGCGACTTTTCTTTTAGTTTTAATACTAGTTGTTGTAGTTACTTTTCTTTGTAATTTGATTGTTATTGAATAGATCTCCGATTTGATGATATTGATGTGATAAAATATAATTTGTACTTCAAGTTGAATAAAGATAAGCATATGAAAGAAGAAGAATTTTTATTATTATTATTTAAGAGTAATGATCATATCTAATGTAGATTCCTATGGTCCATATAATCAGTGTTTTTATTGCAACAATTTGGTTTGAGGGTTTCGGCAAGGAATCAGAGACATCATGTGATTGGGTTTGATTGTTGTGTTATAAAGATTGAGATAAAATTTGAACTGAATTGAATATTGAAATTTGTGTAAAATCAATAATTTCTTACTCCCTCCGGATCATATTAATTGGCACATTGTTACTTTTCACACAAATTAAGAAACCTCATGATTAATCACTTTTCCATGGTAAAATGTCAAAAATACCCTTCCTAGTGACTCTTGAGCTTCCCAACCTAGATGTAATAGAAGGGCAAAATTGGGAAAAATTGCATTAGAAATCCAAATGTGCCAATTAATATGAAACATAAAAATTTAGCAAATGTGCCAACTAATATGAACCAGAGGGAGTATATGTTTAGAATTCTAGTAGGTTTGGATTGAATAAATGATTAAAACTTAGGATTTTTCAGACCCAATCATTTTTTATCCCACGGGATGCAGTTGGACCAAAAGTATAAAATACCTTCAAATTTTGGGACTTAAAGTATAGATTTATAAAGTATGGGACCAAAAATGCTGGAAGTCCAATTATGCAATTATCCTAAATATTTGTACAACACAAAATATTTTACAGTTCTTACCAAGTTACCAAGTCAAGCCAACATTCACAAAACCTCAAGCATTTTCATAAAACAAAATCTTTAACAATACTTATAAACAAGTCATGATCCTTTTTCCAATAGATTTGATCATGAGATAGAATTAAGATCTCAAAAAATTGTTTGGTTGACATTATCAAGTGATGAAATTGAATTATTAGTCAATTTGAACATGTATATAGTATTTTCTTGATTCTTTTTTTTTCCCCTCCACAGTCTCTGAACATAACAAAACAAATGCAATAATGGGATTTTGTCTTTGGGTTGGGGGGTTATTAAATGAAAATTGAGGCTTTAAAGTGAAACAAAAAATACAAGGAAAAGCATAATGGTTTTATCACACAAAAGGAAATAAGTGTAAAATGTGTAGTACTACTCTTTACATAAAATTAACGTAGTATTGGGGGGGTGCATTTCAAATGCAGACAAAGAGGTGTTTGGGAAAGAGGACAGTGATCAGTACAGTACTCAGCTACTATCTGCTCTGATTCACCACTAGTATTTCTAGCACAGCGTCTAACCACCTGATTTGTGAAAAAGAAAGACTACCCCAAAAAAAAAATATTAAATTCCTTTTTTTTTTCTTTTTTCTTTTTCTGTAACAATATTAAAAATCCTTAAAATGGTTTGTGTTTTAGTAAAGAGATTTTTTTTTAAAGTTACGGGGCATTGGCGGATTGGTATTGACGTAGGGAATCTCTCATCCGGCAATGAACGTTCGAACCTCGTGTAGGGCAAATTTTCACTAAAATATTGAGGGGGTTTGTACTGGGGTTGGTATCATGTTGGTTCTCTCCCTCCGAACCCTGTCATCCGTGCACATCCCTCGATTTAAACCTTTCCCCGTCAAGAGGCCTCTGACACAGGGGGTTTTCTCCTTCGGGATTAACCTTTTTTTTTTTTTTTATCGGATGTCAAATCTATAGATTGTAAGATCTGAAAATAGAAAATTGATGATTTTTGTTACTGTGTTTCGAGAAGCTGTTAAAATTATCAAAATAAACAAACAAGGCCTTAGTACTGTTGAGATAGAAGAATATAATCTTGATCAGAATTAGGAAAATAAGTAATTTAGTTTGCTCAAATTGGACCACATTAAGAGGTCAAATAGAAGCCCATTTTGCTTTGCGAAGCTAAATACGCAGCCCATTAATAGTTAGGCAAGTTTAGTTCAGGCTTCTCCGATTTAAAGAAAATCCAATTATTGTTGGATTAATATTGGGCCGGAGTTTTGTGAAGAAAAGGACCATCTTTCTAGTTGACCCATTTGGTTTTCTTTTCAATTCTGAATCCGACATGCAAAATAAATCGAGGCAACCCACAAGACGAAAGGGGTGCTTGCTCTGCCTTTTTCCTTTTTTCTTTTTTGGCTTAAAGCGTTTTGGGAGTGTTTGCAAATGGATACTTCTTCAATTGCTTCTCAACTTTAAAAACATGTAGAAGTTCTTTTGTAAAGAGCAGGTGCCTTTTGAGTGTTGTGGCAATTTTGTAAAATTTCAGAAGCATTTTTGTGACAATTTTATCCTTAATAAATTGTTGCTATTTGATAATTGGACAAAAGTGAGGATAAATATGTAATTCAATAATTATTAATACTAGAAGCAGAAGAGTGCTTTTTTCAAGTGCAAACACTAAAAATCTGCTTAAAGTTGCTTTTGTTTTGTTTATTTGTAAACATTCACTGCTTTTGAATGAAAGAAGTTATTTTATGATTCTGCTTTAAACAATTTAGTTTTGAATTTTCAAAAGCAATTGCAAGCACCCATGAATCATTATCCAACACGGCTCACCGAGGAGTCAAGGCCAACCCTACACCGACTTGCTCCGAACGACCTACTACATACGTTAAGGATCCCAAACTCGTCTATAGCAGAGTAACTAAAAATTAGTCCTTATTCAGGTTTAAGTTATCTGATTCTCCCCTTAACACTCATTTTAATTTTAGAACCCAAAGTCAGGGACCAACTGTCTAAAAAAAAGGCCAACTCCTTCTGCTAAAAACTACAGTATATATCTAGATGATAGCTAGTGTGTTTTAAATCAAATCCTTAAATTACTTGATGGTCCAAATACCACGTTTCGACGATGCAGACCACACTCGGAGCCTCTCCACACTAGGAACTATTGCCAATATAATTTAAGACCAACAACTGTCTTAAGTTTGCCATCTTAATTCATTTCAACTGAATTAAGATCCCTTGAGATGTTCTTAATGTAAGAGAACAAATTGAACTCATAACATCGAAAATTCTGGTTCATCATTCTTGTTGGATTATTCGATTCACTGCCTTCACTCTGTCATTGTAATTAATTGTACAAACATATATAGATGGATATTTTCAGTACGATAACTAAGCATTTGGTAGCATAGAAATATCTTTCCTATTTCAAAAACATGATAATTAGTATGGATATATGAAGTGAAGGGACATTCTTACTTAGATCTGATCTACGAGATTTTCCTAGATCTTGTGGTTGAAAATTATCTCATAGACTAAGTCTAGACTCATCCTCTTCTTTAGTTATAAGACCCAAATAAAATCAAGGCCTACTAGGAACAAAAGTAGCAATAAGTGCAGACAACCTGATCAATTATATTTTAGGTCTAGTACAAGTGGTCCGCGCGCGTGCTGAATAATGTAGTAAAAGAAAGCTAGCCGCTATTATTTTTGCCCACGACAAAGATAACGAAATCCCATTTTTTAGCATAAATAGTCAACAACCCTTTTCCCTTTTCCCTTTTTTTTTTTTTTTTTTTTTTTTTAAGGTTTGTTAATTCGAGCGGATTATGTTAAGATATAGTTTTGTCCTTAGAATTAGATTCTAAACTAATAAAGACTAATATAAACAAGGGTGAATGGTACAAATGATCCTCATTATGTATAATTTTTTACAAAGTCACCCCTTTTAAGTGTTTTTCCCATGTTAACTTCTACTAAGAGTTATTTATTTTACTTTGGCCCTTTTTAGGATGAGCAACCGAGGCTTCGATGTCCAGTGACCTGCACGTGAGAGTGTTTGTATGTTCACTATGATAATGTTACACTTAAGTCCCTAATACCACTTATATTGCAAGTCACGTGACATCGGATCCGTCGTGCTTAGCCTGAAAAAGGTCAAAGTGAAACAAATAACTTTTAGTAGCGACTAACGTGGAAAAAAAAAACTTAAAAAGCCGACTCTATAAAAAATTATACATAAGCAGGACCATTAATGGTGTTTACCCTTTAAACAATATAGAATATTAATATAACTTAACTTTGTTCTTATGTAACAAGCAATATTCTGTTTGATAGTTATTCTTTGAATTTTGGTATGTTAAGATTAATTTACAAATAAAATGCTCCTTGTTGGAAAACATATTACTCCGTAAAAGGTAAGGACATAGGGAAAACGATTTAATCAAGGAGAGAGAAAAAGAAAGTCTAATTTTTTTTTCAGATGATTTGATACATTTCAAGGTGCAGGTCGAATATAAAGGGAATAGTCATTTCTCAACGAAAATTCAAACCTAAGTTCGCAATTTTGCAGAGGCTCAGTATACCACTATTCCCTTTCACTAGACCAATGTGATTAATTATGCCTCTAATGATTATCCAAACAAACAAACCTTTTTTTTTTCTTGTTGAGCCCAGGACCACTTGATCAAAGCCAATAGACAACTGCCTTATCAACCTTTCTTTTGGACTTAAGAAGTGTAACTTTATTGTTTTGTGGCTTTTGTCACGTTCTTAGATGCTCCCTCCGTTTTTTTTTTGTATACGTCATTTTGAAGGATTGGAACAGATTAAAAAATATAATAAATAGTCAATTTTTTGAAGCAAAAATCTCAAAATACATTTTAATTAAATAATCACATCATTAGTTATCATTAATTATAAGCATTAACAAGGAGGATAAAACTGGTAGACAAAAATTAATTTGACATTAAACTCCTAAAACGACAAATAAAAGTGAATAATTTTTTTTTTGTCAAAACGACAAATAAAAAAAAAAAGAGGGAGCATTAGGGCTCTATTTGGATGGGTTTTGGCTCGGTTTCGCGGGTTTCGGTTTAAAAAAATGGTTTGGATGGTTTCGATGAAACCTTTGAGACTTCATTTGGATGAGTTTTGGCTGTTGGGTTTTGTGATTTGAAAAAGATAAACCCCACTTGGATTGGGTTTGGATGTTGGGGTTTAGGGGAAAAAGTAGATGATAAGTGTCAAATCAATATCTTTTTTAGTGAGATTTGGGGGAAAAAGTAGGTAGTAGGTGGTAGGTGTCAAATCAATGTTTTATAGGTTTGAAGAGTTTGAGTGTGAGTTTCTGAATAGGTTTTTAATGGTTTTATGGGTTTGACGAAAACTCATTTGAAAGGATTTTGGCTCGGTCTTACGAAACCCGCGAGACCGGGCCAAAACCCATCTACATACACCCTAATAGTTTCCATCCACACCATCACAGTCAAGGGCAAATTCCAACCTAATGTTGGCGCTCGAGATCGTCAACCTTACCATTGGCCACCTCTTTTCTCATTCATCAACAACCTCCAACCTCGGGAGGTCAGAGAATTAATATCGACAACTCTGCTTGATGGGGTAGGTAGGTGATGGAGGCGGGTTTGTATGGGGTTTGGGGGTGAGTGAAAAAATATATTTGATTTAGTGACTCAACCATTTAACCTATTTAGTGTACATGTGTCTATTCTAAACTACTAAAGCTCAACATTAGGTTTTAAATATAAAGACTAAAATACAATATTCTGAACAATTTATTGGTGAAGCGATTACACAAAATAATTTCTTTAACATTAGCGTGGATGATCTAGTGTCGTTTTATAATGACTAGCGATATTGTCAGAGCAACAAGCAAAACTTATCTAGTTCCTAATATACTCTTATAACTTTAATGAAATTGGTAAGATTTACTTTCTACTTTAAATAATTTTTTTTCACTCTCTCTCCACAAGGTCTCTCCCATTTCTCCAATTTCATAATCGTCCTTCTTTTTTGGTTTTTCAAGGGTTTAATCCCTTTCGAGGCGTGTCAGACACATTAAGTGGAAACCTCTTCCATTAGGGATTCAAACATGAGTCTGTTACTTTGTAGTGACTAGTCTCTTCCACTAGACCAATCACTTGTTGGTCATTATCGTCTTTCTTCTTCGCTCTACGGTTTATGTTATTTTGCTCCATGCAAAATAAATTGATACAATAATAAAGGATTAGACTTTAATTAGATTCAACTTTTAGAGTACATAAATCTCCAGAAAAGAGGAAAGAAGAAAAAAAAACTGATTCTTTTAGCTTCGAAAAAAAAATGGAATCTTATTTCAAGTTTTTGTTTCTCACATCATGTTTTTGGGTTCAAGTTTTATTCCTAGTTTCAGTTGAAGATTTCTATGGATTTCTTACAATTAAATGCAAGATATGCTTTTGTTCATAACCTAATTTAATTTCAACTCAAATTAACAAATGCAAATTTTCATTTTTTTTCCTTCCAATACCACATCGTTCAAAGGGGACTCAAAATTTTGGTTTGTGATGTTCTAAACCACTATTGGTATACTTGAACATAAATCTACTTCGTTGTTGTTCGTAATTCACTACAAGAAAACAAAATATATACAGAAATTGAATAAAATTAATATTTACTTAGAAAAAATGAGACTTTAATTTTAATTTTTCAGCTGTTTTGAAACATGTTGGTGAGGGTCAGGGTCAGGGTCAGGGTTGAGCAAACAGAAGGAAGAAACAGAGATTATATTTACAAAATTAATATAGCTCCTTAATTAGTTCACTATTAGAAAATTGTTAAATGCAAGAATTAAAAAGATGAGGGCTTTCTTGGAATGTAATATGTTAGCTCTGGCAATAACAATTGCTGATCTGGCAATGAGTTAATAATTTGTTAATATATTAATGATGAGATTATTTAAATATACTAGTTTAATACAATAAAGTATGGTGCTTTATCTTGTGCCATACCCATGTAAATATGTAACGGAAAGCCGGAAAACCTTATTCAAACTTGTCTGTTGGTCGGACATTTACCAGCGCTGTAACTCTACCTTTCCTCTTGGGTTACCGTTGGGAGGTCTCCTTCCATAAAGTCAATAAAATAAAGGGTAAACACCACTTTTGGTCCCTCTTATCATTAACTTTTTACAGAGTGGTCCCTCTTATATTTTTTTTCCCACTTTAGTCCCTACTATGAATTATTTGTCTTAGTTTAGTCCCTTTCAAGTGATCCAAGGCGGTTCCGGTAACATGTGATATGCACATGAGGGCAATTTCATCATTTTAAGTAAACTAACAAGGATATTTTCGTCTTTCTAATTTAAAAAAAATATTTAATCTCTTCCAAACTAGGCTTTCATGCCAATCCAACTTAATCGTTTATTTCGTTCAAAACTAAAGTTTTCTCCCAAAATCTTCTTCAAACACCAAAATTGCTCACCAATTAAACAATATCTCAAATAGTCTCAATAGTGAACGGACGAAAATGCCCTAATAAATATTCATATACATGTCACGTGTTATCGGAACCACCTGATAAGGACTAAAGTGAAACACATAATTCATAATAGGGACTAAAGTGAAATAAATAATTCATAGCAGGGACTAAAGCGGGAAAAAAAACATAAGAGGGACCACTCTGTAAAAAATTAATGATAAGAGGGACCAAAAGTGATATTTACCCTAAAATAAAATACTTTAATTAATAAACCAATCACTTATACGTAAAATAAAATAAATGTGAATTGGTAACTAATTAACTTTTTCTTTCTTATGAATATATTATATCTTGAGTAATTACACAATTTCTAGTTTTTTTTCTTTCATATTTTAAATATTTTAGGTCTTAAATCTAACATAATTTTTTTTGAGGTACTGTCGAATGCTTTACTTAGACATTTCTCCCAACAAAAGTTTTTACGCAATTTTTACGCTAATTGACTAGAAACAACTGTTTGACTTTTACAATCGCAACATGTTTATCTATCACGTACATTAAAATCAAAGTATGTACACGTAAATCAACTAAAATTTATATCTTTTACTAATTCTAAAATTGTATGGAGGAAAAATAAGTCAAACTTTGCATTTAATATATACAGTATATTTATCCAAATAATACAAATAGTCAATCACGTACTATACATCATGAAATTGAGATCAATTATGCCAATCGTAGGAAAATATGTTATCTAATGAGAACTTATACTTCATGTACATTTGAGCATTAGTTGACAAGTCAGACGTAATACTATCTAAGATAGTCTAATTAATTATTATTGTTACTGTTTTTCTTGACAATTTTTATGTCATTAATTTGACTGGTTAATTGTATTTACTTATTTGTACAAAAAAAATGTATTTAATTAAATTGACTAGTCAACAATATAATATATCTAACTAAAAGCACAAAACAAAATGATAGGTGCAGTCTAGCAAACCAAAAACTGAAAAGCAAAATCCCACTAGTAAATAATTCAATATTGTAGTGAGTATTTTATTTTATTTTCTCATATTCACAATTTCACACACACACACACACACATACTTTCCTTGTAATTCATCCAAAGCATCCACCCCACGGGGAAAACTCCAGAATTTGCAAGAACTCGATTCATTACTATACGCACGCAATTGTGAAAATTTATATGTATGTATAGGTTTCGAGAGATGGTGGAAATGGAAGGCGCCGCCGCCGCATCAAATCCTCCACAGCAAATCTCCGACATGTTCCAGAAATTCGCCATCGCTTTCAAGACCAAAACCTTCGAGCTCTTCGCCGAAGACGAAACCGCCGACGCCACACTCCTCCTTGACTCCGCCGAGGAATTCATCCCTGACCAAAAAGTCGTCGTCATCAAGCCCGATTCTCACAGCCCGAACAATTCGAGTACCAATTTAATCCCAACTTTAGTTCCTTCGCTCTTCGCAACTCTCTCTTCCTTCGAAGCTTCGTACTTACAATTTCAAGCAGCTCATGTGCCTGAATTTGACCAAAATGCCCTCGAAATCGCTGATAAATCCTTAGTTTCCGTTCTTCAAAAATTGAGTGAAATGAGGAATTTGTACAAGAGAAGGTGTTCAGGTTTCAATTGTGATTTTGAGTTTCCAGCCGGGTCATTTTTGGAATTTCAGGTGCAGGAGAATCAGAGCAAGCTTAGAGCTCTAGAGACGATGGTGAATTCGTTGCAATCCCAGATTGATGTTAAGGATGATGAGGTTAGGGTTTTGAGGAAGCAATTGGATAAAATTAGGGTTTGTAATTCCAATTTAACCCAAAAATTGGGGTTGAAAGATGGGGAAAAGAGTTTTGGAGTGCAGGTATTGTTGACAATTAGGGTTTTTGAAGCTTTGCTGGGTGATTCAATTAAGTCATTACGTTGTTTCACCAAATTGTTGATTGATTTGATGAGAAAAGCAGGGTGGGATTTGGAGGAGGCCGCAAATTCCGTTCATCCAGGAACGGATTATGTTAAAAACGGCCATTTTCGGTATGCCTTCTTATCTTACGTTTGTTTGGGAATGTTTCAAAATTTTGATAAGAATGATTTCGGTTTATGTGATGGTGTAATTTTGTGGAATGGAAATGGCTGTATACTTGGTGGAAATGGTGCGAGTGATAGTGATAGCAGTGTTTATTTGAGGCAGCTAATTGAACATGTTGCTAGTAACCCCATGGAAATAATAAGTAAGAATCCAAAATCGGAGTTTTCACGATTTTGTGAGAGGAAGTATGATGAGCTTATTCATCCAACAATGGAGTCATCAATTTTCAGCAATTTGGACAAGAAGGAGAAGGTGTTGGATTCTTGGAAATCAATGACCGTCTTTTATGACTCGTTTGTGAGGATGGCTAGCTCGATATGGCTGCTTCACAAGCTAGCATATTCTTTTCATCCTGCAGTTGAGATATTTCAGATTGAGAAAGGAGTTGAGTTTTCGATGGTATATATGGAGGATATTTTGGGAAAATGCGGTTTTGTAGGAAAGACTAGGCCTAGAGTTGGGTTCACAGTTATGCCCGGATTCAAAATTGGTCAGACGGTCATTCAGTCACAGGTTTATCTCAATGGGTTAAAGGGTACTGAGTAGTGAGTTTTATGGCTTAAAGTTGAAAATTTATTCGGTTGTGATTATAATGGAAACATGATATACACTGTAATATCGGGAGAGCTTGTCTTGTCAATCGAGTGGCTTGATAAAAGATTTTAAGAAATTGAGTTGCAGTTTGGTATGTATAATCTCATATAGTTTCCTTACTCTGTTTTTATAGGTGTTCATTCTTGATACTTGTATATAGACGAATGTAAAGTTCTGATTTTTCCTATTTGCACAACTTGTTTCCTTGAAAATCAAATTGTATAAAAATCACTGTTATTGATTTTTCACTTGGCTATTGAAATTGTTCATCAACTCTTTGTTGCATTTTTGGGTTTGTTTCTTGTATATTAGATCACACGACTTACTTTTCTAATATGATATCATCTAGTGAAAGCTTTGATTCATAGATTCTTGAAGAAACTCAAAATTTGCCTTTTAGTTGATACCCCAAGTATTTATATTTCTGAGTAGTCATATTTCGGTATTCAATGATTCAAATGTATAATCTACATATTGTGGATCGACTGCAGTTGTATTTCATCTTCATGTTTATTGTCATGTAATTAGTACGAAAACTGCTAACTGTGACCAATACATTGCTTAATATAAATTCATAGTATCCCGAATTCTTGTAGATTATGAACTCCTGTGATTAAGAGTCAAGTTTTTAGAACATGAGAACATTTAGATGTGAATTTGATTTGATGAATTGAAGCTACAAAATTAAGGTTTCATCCCTGCCAACATAATGCACTTATCTGGATGCTAGTGTTTTTCCTCTTATTATCTCAATACAAGCATACATCCCCAGAGCTGTTAGCCCATCTCCAATGGAGATAACCGGGGTCGGGGCGGGCTCAGGGGTGGGAGGGGAAGCCGTCTCCAGCGGCTAGGGGTGCAGGGTAGGGCGGGGCGGGGCAGGCGCAGGGCTCGGCGGAGCCTCCGCGTCGATTTGATGAGGAATATGACCCTCTTTAAGTCAGGTGGCGCTACCTGATTGGTTTCACATTTTTTTTTTAATTTCTTTAATACTTTTATATATTTAAAATTAATTATTTAAATAAATTTGTATAATTGAAATATATAATAAATTTTGTTAGTATATTTGTTGAATATTTGCTAGTATTTAATAAATATATATCCATCAATTTTTAATTGAATTATTTAATATAATAAAAAATTAATTTTTTTATGGATAAATCATTAATAATTAATTAGAATTGTAATTAAAATAATTAAATTCATAATTAGTTAGAATTGTAATTTTCTTTGTTTAATTAGAATTGTAATTAATATTTTAAGTTAATAATTTCTTTTAAACATTTTATTTTAATTTATTTTGTTGTAATTAATAAGAATTATTTTCCTTCTAGTTTGTTCTATTTCCTTTAGTTTTTTGTATTTTCTTCGTGTTGTTGTATTTCCTATCTTGAATCAATTTTAATTTTATTATTATCTACTCTCTTTAATTTTAATATTTAAATATTATTATTAATTTAATTATAAATAGTTATTAATATTATTAATATTAATATTAAAAATAAAATTAAAACTATTATTATAATAGTGAGAGTGGGAAAAGAAAAAAAAATAGAATTAAATGGGACTTAGAGCCCTGCAATTGGAGATGACCAGGCAAGGCTAGAGGCATGAGCAGCCCCGAAGCTACGGAGCCTGCACCTACTTTTGAAGATGGCCTTAACGTCAATTTTTTATTTAATGAAAACATGCCTCCTACAACATATTTTTGGACTGTTCTAAGGCTGAAAAATCAAATTAAATTACTTGAAATTGAATTGATCGGTCATGTATAACAGATCAAGTGTGAGTAATATATTGTAGAACTAATTTTGACAAATTTTGGAGAGGACTCCCATGGGTTTTCGCCATATTTATTTGATAATGTGACATCATGTGATTGAGTTTGAATATTTAGTTTGATAAGCAATTTGATTTGATTGGGTTTGAATATGATCGGCGACAAGAAATTTGATTTGATTGCATTTCCTTGAATTGTGTAGGAGAAGAGCCTAATTCCTGGTTTATTTGATGCTCTCAACCCTCATTTATGCAACATGTGTCCATCTTTCTGATTTTTTTTTATTTTCTTTTTTCTCTCTCACTCCACAAGATGTCGACACGTGTCCCTTTCTTTTTTTTCTTTGTCTGAATTCTCTCGTACGATATCTTTTAAGCATAATTCTTTTAACTAAACTACTAACTATGGTTAAATTACTGGTTACTTAAAAAATTAAACACCCTAAATTTGATATTTTATTTTTTCTTTTCAGTCTCTCTCTTCCCTCACTTTCTCTACTACGGCTTTTCAAATGCTCAGTTGTAGGTCGTCTCCACCCGCCACTGTAGGTCATCTCCACCATCCATAGTAGGTCGTCTCCACCATCCATAGTAGGTCGTCTCCATCCACGGTAAACAGCATAGTCAAGTCTATTAGGCCGCATTTGCATCCAAAGTCTCATTTTCCTTTTCAATTGTTGTCCTGTTGCGTCCATTCTCAATTATTCAAGGTAATTTTTATTTTTCAAATTTATTTTCTTCAATGTCAATTTTTTCTGTTCAATACATAAAAGCACTAACAATGGGCAAACTTACTTCTGTTTTTTCTTTATTCTTTCATATTTGATTTTTTTGATTATGTTAATATGTTATCAAGCAAAAATAGGTTAGATATATTGATTGTTGATATAGGTGGGTATATCCCTGTTTATTTATAACACTAAACCAATGTTTATTTTTCTGATATGTAGGTTTCATTCAGTTTCACATAATGGAACAAGATTATATGTCACTTGAAGACAATTTTTCACCTGAAGTTCCAGGTATGTAAATTTTTATACTTGTTTTAGTAATTTATTAAAGAGTTTAATTAAATAATGATATATTTGTTCTTTGTTTTATTAGACTTGAATATTGGTGATGAAGTTGATGAAATAAATTTATACAAAGAACATCTAATCTTTGGAGATTCATCAATGCCTTGCGATAATGAGGTGCCTTGTGATGATGAGCTGGAGGTTGGAGATGAGGACGAGGTTGTGGATGAGTTAGAAAGAACAGCTGTAAATGAGGTTGAACATTCAAACTTTACTGTAGAAGATACAGAGAAAAGATTAGAAGTTGGGGAAATTGTTGAAAATGAGTATATTGCATATGGATTATATTGCAAATATGCACGTATAATAGGATTTAGTGTGAGAAAGGGGAAAACTTTAAAGTTTGGGGATGGGTCTGGACTACTTAAAGCCAAGATTTTTGTATGTTCATGTGAAGGTAAGAAAGATACAAAACGTTCTAAAAGTAAGATACCCGTGTACCAAAAACCAACAATGAGATGCAATTGTGAGGCCAAACTTAGAATAGCACGAAGAAAGGATGATGTGTGGAGGGTAACTACTTTCAAAAAAGACAATAATCATGATATGTTTGCCCCTGATCAAAGACATTTGTTGAGATCGGCACGTAAATTGTCGGATGAACATGAAGTCTTGATATCTACAATGGTTCAATCTAAAATACATGTCATGAGAGCTTATGATATGTTGGAAAATATGGCTGGTGGGAGAGAAAATGTAGGATTCACTCCTAGAGATGCATATGATGCTCTTTACCGTGCTCGAAAAACAAAAATGGAAAATGAAGATGCTTCTGAATTAGTTAAACATTTTATAGACAAATCAAACAATGAACCATTCTTTTATTGGAATATTGAAGTGGATGACGATAATAGGTTGATGAATTTTTTCTTCAGGGATTACCGATGTATGGTTGACTATGAGCATTTTGGAGATGTGGTTTCATTTGATACCACTTACAAAACAAATAAATACGAATTAATTTGTGCTCCCTTTATAGGCATAGATAATCATAACCAAAATGTCATGTTTGGGTTAGCTTTCTTGTCAGATGAAACTGAGAGCTCTTTTGAGTGGTTATTTAGAACATTCCTCGAGTCAATGGGTGGAAAACAACGGGAAACTATTTTCACAGATCAATGTCAAGCAATGATGAATGCAATTGGAACTGTATTTCTAAAGGCATATCATCGCTTGTGTCAATGGCATATCAATCGGAATGCTATTTCACATTTTGGTAGTTTGAAAGAAAATAAAAAGTTTAAGTATTTGTGGAATAAATGCATGAGTTATTGCCAGACTGAAGAAGAGTTTGAGGAGACATGGCAAAAAATGATGGATAATTACAATCTGAATGGACAAAAATGGTTCCAAAGGATGTATGAGTTGCGACATAGATGGGTTTCTGCTCTCAGTAACCATATATTTAGCACTGATCTTTCGACAACTTTTAGAAGTGAGGGAACAAACACAGCGTTGAAGAAAGCAATTGGAAACAAAACATCTTCTTTGATTAATTGTGTCACTGGGTATGAAAAAGTTCAAGACAATTGGCGTGCTAGTGCAGAAACAAATGATAATTATAGTCATGTTAGCACTCCCGGATTTCTTGTACCAAACAATCCATTGTTGAAACATGCTGCTAATGTCTATACTCTCAAAATGTTCGATCTGTTTCAAAAAGAACACATAGAGACCATGGGCTTTGAGTTGACAGAACAAGTAACATATGGTGGATCTTCGTTAAGATTGTTTGAGGTGAAATCATACGGTGCAGGGTCAAGAATAACAATAGTCGAGTTTGATAGTGAAAAGTTGGAAATAAGATGTATTTGCCACAAGTTTGAGACACATGGTATTTTGTGTAGTCATGCTTAAAAGGTTTTTGATTTTTTAAAGATGACTACAATACCCGAAATGTACATCAAACGGCGATGGACAAAATCTGTAGGAAAAAGAGTGTGTAGTGATCAAAGTACATCAAGTGGAAATGGGAGTGGGAGAAGCAGTAACTTTGTGTCAGAGATGGCATTTGTCAATCATACAACAAGGGAAATTCATAATCTTGCTTTACGAGGCAAAACCCATGAAGGTGCTAGACATATCTTGATAAAATGTATTGAAAATGCTAAAAAAGAAATTTGGTTATTTTTTGAAAACTTGAATCCAAATGAATTGCCTGCATCTAGTGGATTGAATGCTTCTAAGGAAAACAATCAAGCAAATCCATTTCTGGTTCTAGCTCCTCTTATTGCCAAGACAAGAGGAATTAAAAAGTTTGACACACGTCATTGGGCTGATAAAAGCAAGAAGGGAAAAGGAACGAGTAAGTACTTTAGTAAATCTTTAATTATTATACAATATTATGATATATTAAAATAATAAATATTTATTTGTATATATTTTTTTTTTAAATCATTGTAGAGAGAACTGCACAAGGCACAATACGAATAGGGCAAAATTCACAAAATGTGCATGAGGTAGAGAATGCGCAACCATCCCAGGGTATTAGTCATCATTCTTCACTAGAGGCATCAATTGATTTTCAAACTACCGCAACCCGACCTCCCTGGACACATCCAATGTCATTCACAACAAGTCCCATGCCTCGTGACATGAATGTAAAGAAATATCGAATTTTACTTTGTGCTAACATTATTAAGAATTTTAAGAACTTTTTTCATTCTTCTCTAACCTTTTTATGTTAAATAGGAAGCACAATATAACATGGTGGGGTCTAGTACCAACACAATTCCTTTGGGAGATTTTAATTTATTCCAGGTATACCATCCATTTTGATAAGTTAATATTAATATTTTTTGATTTAAAATACTTCAAATATTCAATATTTGTTAGAATTTGAAGAACTTTTTTCATTAATCTCTGACATATTTATGTTAAACAGGAAACACAATATAATATGGCAAGGTCCACTACAAACACAATTCCTTTGGGAGATTTTAACTTATTCCAGGTATGTCATTCATTTTGATAAGTAAATATTATTATTTTTTTAATTTAAAATACTACAAGTATTCAATAATTTTCTTTTCTTTTCAATGTAGGACAATTTTAACTGAAACTGAGGCCACCAAATTGACTGAAATTTGCTTCTGATGGTGTATTGGTGTTATATCTCAAGTTGCAGGGAATTTTTGTATTCAGTTGGGTTGATCAATTGTGATCAAACTTGATTTTTGTAGAGAAATTTGCTTTTGATGGTGCATTGATGTCTATATCTCCAATTGTAAGGAATTTTTGTGAATTTTGAATTGATTAATTGAGATCAAACTTGATGTTATATAGTGACTATGAATCCTAGCTATAATAGATGAATTAGTTTTATTTTCTTATTGATCTTTTTAACGGTCACCATATTTATGGTCTATGAGTTTTCTCAAAGTCTATTAACAAAAGTTGAGTTACATTGTTTTTCAATTTACATTGTGATCAACCATTTAACTCATACTTCCAAAATGTTGTTTCCAGTAAAGTAAATTATGTCTCCCAAGATATTCTTGTACCTTATATTCTCTAAATGCACATTTGGTTGCCCCACTCAAAATGGGTTTTTGGCAAGTTAACTCTTTGTTATATGTCTAATGGGTAACTTATCTCCCTGTAATATGAATAGGCACTATAACTCCATGTGATATTTCATAATGGGCATTTTACCCCCTTGCAAAAATGTAAAAATCAAGATGGAGGCGGCGTGCTTCTTTTATAAAAACACATGGAGATATTTTTGTGTGGAAATTTACCCCTTGTGTTAGGATAATTTTTTTGTTTTACCCATATGTTATATGATAAATGTGGCAATTTACCCCCCCTAAGTTAACAAATATTTTTCATGCCCACTCTCAATTTCGACAAGTGAGTCACAATCTCCGGCTGAAAGTGGTAAATTGCTTCTTTAATTATTTTACAGGGGGTTAATTGTTCTATTTCAAATCACAAGGGGTAAATTAAACATTATGCATTTTATAGAGGGTAAATTGCCATTAACTTTAGAGAAAAATTGGACTTGGGATGAAAGTTGCAATGAAAATATGTCATGTGGTACCAAATTTGTATTTTCATTTCCAATGGCACCAAAGTTGCAAGTTGGCTTTTTTTTTATGGTACAAAAAAAGCAAATTTTCCCTTCAAAAATGTTTGGTTTGTAAAATTATGGACAAAATTGAATGAATATTCTGGAGAGAATTGCACTTGTAATACCAAACTATATATCGATTCTCACTTGTGGTACCATAAAAACCGAGGCCGATACATTTGGTACCACAATTTAAGAAATCAATCACTTTTGGTACCACCGATAAAAAAAAAGACGTTAATTGATGACGTGTCAGTTAAGTTTTATTGCAAAATTGATACCATTACTTATTTATAAACCTAAATTAGTTAAATAAAAATGTAAATATAATAAGTAAAATCTCTAAATTGGTTCGCACGTATTTTATTCGAGCCAATTTTGAAATTGGGCAACAATGTGGACTAAAATTATGAGTAAATTTAAAAATATGGGGTTATTTTGACCACCTGAAATGGTAGGGGTATAATTGTCAGTCAACATAAGTAATGGTATCAATTTTGCAATAAAACTTAACTGCCACGTCGTCGGTTAACATCCATTTTTAACGGTGGTACCAAAAGTGATTGATTTATTAAATTGTGGTACCAAATGTATCGACCTCGGTTTTTATGGTACCACAAGTGAGAATCGATATATAGTTTGGTATTACAAGTGCAATTCTCTCGATTATTCTGTTTTACCCTTTATACCTTCTGCTCCATGCATCCAAAATAAAGATCATATCATATTATTGAAAGACAAAAGAAAAAACTACGAAATAAAAATGATTACCCCTATTAGAGTTTCCTTTATTAGAAAATGAACCATTTATAATTCATAAAATCAAGTAAATAAGGTTTGGTCATACCTCCAACAATACAACAAAATCTTAGCAAGTTTAAAAAATCTGTAGAAGTACAAACTGCATATACCAAGAAATGAGCAAAATTATGTGAATTATCCTTTCATGTGTGTTGGGTCTACACAAACTATACAAGTGTTATAATATCTAAGAGTATCTACATCATCTTCTCTTTTGCAAAGCTCTCTTGCATCTTGACTTCAGCCAACAACCATCTGAATTTGTAATTCATGGTGATATGTGTCCCCTATATTTGGTTCCTGAAGCTTCTACAAATACCCTCTGTTCTTTTTTCATGCCAAAATATGTAAAGATCATGATGAGTTAACGAAGAGCAGGTTTGCCTAGTTACCGTGGAATTAGAAGCTCAAAACAATCTTCAAATGCGTTGTAATTTTTTCTGGATTTATGACTCTTCCGATGAAGGCAAGTATATCTGGGCTTCAAGAGTAAACCAATATATATGTAAAAGAGTCAAAGGAGCGAATTATATCCCGATTCAATTTCAGTCTTATATACACTAGCAACACAATCATTTGTACAAATTTGTATGCACAAATACATTTGCATTGACATGCACTCAACCACTTAGTGTTAATACAGTGAATTACATAAAGATAACATATAAATTACGGAACATTGTATGAAGAAACAAAGTAGACCCTATTCCGCTTTTGTTGACCGCAATGAATCACATTACAATGGTTCATTGATTAAAGTCAATATGTACTTACATTAGAAAAAGTAGCAGCACATGAATTTATAATATGACATATGGACTATAATACCAGTGTTCCACGTTTCAAGGTATCAAACAATGTTTCAAAGTTTAGTCTATCAAACAACTTTTGTAGATGAATAATCCAACCAAAAATGTCTTAAAACTGAATCTGCACAAGATATTGCAAACATAACAAGGCAGATAGGTATCCTCAAAATGCTTTTTTCATTAAATCAAAGAAGGTTGAGCATGCTTGAGTTTCATTAAATCAAATAGATTTCACTAAACCAAAAAAAATGAAGAATATGTCCAAATCTCATAACACCGAGCATAAAATTCAAACGAATATAGTAGAAATCGTACCACTACCTACAAGTTTCGCAGTAGCTTCAACTTACCAGCAAGTTTCGAATTACCAGCAATCTTCAAACCTCAGCCACTGTTGAATGCCCTCCAACGATCCATGCCTCTCCTCTCATCCTCAACCTTCAAAAAATCTTAGGTATCAACTTCAAACATAGAAACCTCATTCCAAATTTTACTAATACCTAAAAACCCACTCGATTTAAGGGAAAAAAGAACAATTTCCAATTGTAGGCTTTTTTTTCCAGTAAATATGCTCTTATGTAACATCCTCAAGTACAAACAAGCATCTTGGTCTTTGTCTACCAAAGAAAAACAAATTAAAAAGAAATAAATAGACCCAACCAAAAAATCAGCATAATTAAGACTTTAGAGAAGAAATTATAATAGGCGAAAAAGAATTAGAAAGAGAAATCACTAGCCTTGAAAGTATAATCTAGATGGAGAGGGAAAAGGTAGAGGATAATTTTCCCAGTTCATCCTTGTGGGTCCACATAGCGACGACGAAGGCCATGGCATCCCATCAACTACCCGACGTTTTTCCAGGTTGAAGAGGAGATGTTTTAAATTCCTCGTCAAAGATACTATTCAAAGTACTCGCGGTGTTGATAGAGTCATCGGCGGTGTAGTCTCGCCGAAATTTCACCGGTTGTCCGTATGACAAAAAGATTTATGAAATTCTTTTTGTTCTATGAGACTTCTGAGATGGAAACAATATACACCAGAATTTGAATTTTTAGATTTTTGAAATAGTATCAAATTATCCCGACCCTAAAACTTGAATTGAAGAAAGAAATTTTGAAATTCAAATTTTAATTATCCCCCAAAACTTGAATTTGTGAAAGTAAAGAGTAATGGTTAACCAGGGTTGAAGATGAAAACAAGGGCAAAGAAATCGTACGAGAGAATTCAGAAAAAGGAAAAAGAAAAGGACACGTGTTGATATCTTGTGGAGTGAGAGAGAAAAAATAAAATAAATAAGATAAATCATAAATATGGACACGTGTTGCATAAAGGAGGGCTGAGAGCGGTGCTCTCAACCTAGGTAACTAATTCGCGGAGTGTGAGCGCGAGCGTAGAGCGTGAGCGAGAGCGCGGAGCGTTATATTTTAGAAAAGTTCGTTTTGAGTGCGTCTTTAGAGCGTGAATTTTTGATATTTATTTATTAAATATTATGATATTAAGTATTTCATAAAGTCATTAAAATTATTATATATATATGTTTAATTTGAAATATGTCAAGTGTACAATTAATGAATTATGTATTGTAAATTACATTCTATAATTTCTATTTTTCGAAATAATTTATTTTAAGTTATTCCCACCAGCTTAGAATCATTAATTCGTTAATTTAGTAAATGGACATTTAAGATTTTTATTTTTTACTCCTAAAATTAATTGAAAGAGAAAAAAAAGTAAAGGATAGACCTGTACTCTACTAATTTTCATACTCATAATATGGTACAACTTTGAACTATGGATGATGTCATCAATTCATCATTAAAAAGGATATCACATCTCCCTTAAATTAATGGGGCCCACGAACACCTATCACTTATGCTGGGAATTGCTTTTGCAATAGGTATCGGTTGTTCAATTGTTCTATTGGCTTAAAAATGCTGGAGCGTGAATTTGTATCTGCTGGAGCGCGAACTATCGAAACTAAGAGCGCGAATTACATAGAGAATTTGGATTTCGCGCTCAGAGCGCGAACTGAGAGCGCGCGTGACCCATTGGAGCGCGAATTTAGTTACCTAGCTCTCAACCCTGGCATCAAAGAAACCCTAATTCCTTGTTCAAGGAGATTCAAGAAATTTGATTTGATTGCATTTCCTTGAATTGTGTAGGAGAAGAGCCAAATTTGCCTTGTGCAAGGAGATTCAAGATATTTTGTGCCATCTATCGTTTTGAACTTTGACGGACGAAATTTGGAGTTTGAGATTGGGCTTAATAAATGCTCGACTTTTTCCAATCTTCTAGTACCATTTGAAGGCCAATTATTTTTATTTTTGTTTTAAATGATATAAGCCACGGCCCATAAAATTCGTGACCCACAAACTCTTAATAATAGCAAAAAATACATTTAGTTCCCATTTATCACGAACAAACAATATTTGGTAACGGCCCAATGAATTTTGTGGTTAAATAAAAGTTATATCAACGTCATTTTAGAATCTTGACTTGTTTTGAGATTATATCAAGACAACAAGCTTGGTAGCTAGAAGTCCGCCTTAATCCGATCGAATTGAAGGCATGCATCATGTTGTTAATCCAATTGGACAATTTTAAAATTCTTCAAGGACCATCTTAATTCCTACCTGGGCTAGCTGATTAAACTTTTTGAGATTAACTAAAAGTAGAATTGATGTGACCTAATCGGGAAATTGTTTGTCTCATCAACATGCCCATATAATTCTTTTCATCAGCCAAATCTTGGCAAGAAAAACTCTTGGGATAAAAAAGTTTTTAAATTACAGGTTCAAAAGTGAGAATGATGTTCCTTCCAATTTCTCCCTCCTCCAATTTGTCCTAGTTGGCGTCCACACCAACAGGGGAACTACCACGTGGAAAGGGAGGAAAGATCATAGGACCTTTTTGCTAGCGGGGCGATTTTTGCAATTTCCACTTTGACAGCATTAATGAATGACTGACAAAATATAAAAGATGTATAAATTCACTTGTTTTGTGATTGTGTCGATCTAGTTAAATCAAGTCTGGACTAAATTCAATGTGTAGGTGATAGAAAAACTATATTGTTCATCTACAACAGGGAAGACATGGTGTCAAATTTTCATTCTTAATGTGTACAATCTCCTTGTAATTTTTCACCATATTATCCATTTAACAAATGCAGCAAATAGTCTCTCCAAAACAATAATGAAATATATATATATATGATACAAAAGACAATAAAACAAGCTTAATTTTTGCAGATGGGTTTTAAAGGTTCGTAGCTAGTTAGCATATATATATAGCCAGCACCCTCCACACTAAATTCATGGGACCACCACAACCATTTGAAGCTAATTAAGCAACCGTTAACAGTCTTTGAAGTACGTACACGTACCATTACAACATATTACTATTAATTAAGAACAACCTTAATGGCACAAACTAATAATTAATTAAAGACAAGAAAAATTAACATAGAACAAGGAAATTAACATCTGCAGTTTTCTTAGTAGGGAGACACGCCCAAGTTTGCTGGAGGAAAAAATCCATCTTTCATCAGAACATGATCATCTCCTTCCTACAAAAAAGTACAAAAAGATATGAAGTTAAATAATAAACCCACCAAGAAAATGACACCTTTCTCATATCACTTTTGTGCTTGAGGAAAATAAGGGTTTGTAACTAGTAATTTAAATGGATTTTTCTTTTTTTTTTTAAAGTGTTTAGGGTTTTAAGGTACGTACCTGTTGGCACACACTTGGTTGGGGCATTCTATTATGACTCACCCATTGTAGGTGAGTCATATTGCAGAAGTTTTGCTACCCATTGGATTGAAAATGAAGCTAATCCTGGCCGTCTATTGCATGTACAAGGTGTATGAAGATTACACTTGGTGTATGAGACCCAGAGCAACTTCATACACCTGAAATTTACAATAATACTCATAAGAAATTTTACAATTACCAAATATATTCCGCTCAATTTTACAATTCCCAAATATCATGATCAAATATATCCCCCTCAATTTAATTCAACCATCAATCCGTCTTCTACGAATATTAATCCGTCTTCTACGAAGTTTTCTTTCATTGGTTCCTCATCCCTGCGGTCACCAGATGAAAAGGGGAATTCCACGATCCCTCCTATCTCTTAAATTTTGAGATTTTTTTAAGAGAAATTGGAATTCAATTGAAAAAGGGGAAGATGATGGAGATGAAGAGAAATCCAATTTGTAAGTAATTCCAATTAGAATTGATTCAGATGCTAAAGAAGTATTTTAGGGTTTATGCGGAATGTGATTTTGGGAAGACTAATTGCAAAATTTGAATTCAATTGGAAAGGGGAAGATGGAGGGAGATGAAGAGAAATTCGATTTAGGAAGAGTAATTGCAATACACTTGAACAATTGTACATATGCAATTATAGTGAAAATGGCATTGAGGTGCTTATAGTCAAAATTTTTGTTAAATTTTTATTGTTACATAATTTTCCATGTGAAGATATAGATTTGATGGATTAATTCATGTTCGGAGACGTTTAGTTAGCAGTTATAATTTTTTTTTATCTTATTTTTTTGTATCTCTTATGATGGTTCTACATACCTATGAAGTTGATAGAATTGTTCTAATTGTTGTTTTTATGGCATTTGATTTGCAGATTTTGTTGACACAGAAGGTGTTTCGAAAAGGAGTGTTCCTGAATGAAGTTTTCCTCTTAGCCAAATACTCTTGAGCAATGAATTGAAGATCATCATTGTTGATCTTTACATGGAGCTGAATCTGGTACATTTTAGTGTGTCCTCTTTAGGATATTGTGCGTAGTTCTTGTGCATAAATAATAAGATTTTTATATGCAGAAGTATCTTCCTTCCTGAAGAATGGTTAGAATTGTTGATTCTAACATCTTTACTCGGCTCTTACCTGCCCTTTCTTTACTTGGCTCTTAACTTTTATCTGAGGTTGCGAATGTTGGTACTTTTTTTGTCCTCTTTCTGTTTTTTGTTGGAGTCCTTGTCCATAAATAATCATGTTATTATATGATGTATATTCGAATTTAAGGCACTAAAAATGAATGGTGAAAAAGAAGTATCTTAAAGAATGGTCTCACTGAAAAAAGTTTTGCAATGAAGTGATTGATCACTAAGGAAATATTGAAGATCAATAGTGAAGCAATTAACATTTGACTAAGTAACTAGGTAACTGAAATATACATTGATGATAGTCATTTTCTGAAAGCAAATCTTATGATTAAGTTTATCATTTTGGTGAATTTTGTGTTTAATGCTTACTATTGACTTAATCAATTCCTAGAAGAAATGGTTGTTTTTTCCTGGGAAACTCTTAAAAGTATCATGTCCAAATTGATTTCCTAAATTAAGTATTCCTAAGTTATGTTAGACAAATTAGTGGTTCTATGTGCTTGTAATTGATAATTTTACTTTATGATTCATGTATATTTGTCTAACCAAAAGCCTTCTGAAAATCCCATAAAACATAGTTATGTCTTGAAAACCCTTTCAAATGAGTTTTCGTCAAATCCATAAAACTATCAAAAACCTATTGAAAAATTTACATTTAAACTCTTCAAATCTATAAAACATTGATTTGACGCCTACCAACTACTTTTTCCCCTAAATCTCACTAAAAAAGACATTGATTTTACACCTACCACCTACTTTTTTCCCTAAACTCCAACATCCAAACTCAATTCAAGTGGGATTTCAACTTATCAAACCACAAAGTCCAACAGCCAAAGCCCATCCAAATTAGGTTTAAAAGGTTTCATAGAAACCACCCGAACCATTTTTTTAAAATCGAAATTCGCGAAATCGAGCCAAAACTAATCCAAATAAACCTTTAATGATCGCTTTAACACCTGTCGTTGACATGACATTTTAATTTTCTTTCTTTCCCTTTTGAGTGCTTTTTATATGGTTTTGCCAAAATCCTGTGCCAACGCCCTATATATTACTTAAGTATTACGGGATCCAGTCCTATAAGATCTTTCCATATAAAAAGTCATGCAACTATAGTTCTTTTAATGGGCTCAACTGCAACAAGTGATTGATCTAGTTGAAGAGACTAGTCACTACAAAGTAATGAATCGAGATTCAAATCCCTGTTGAGAATATGTGTCTGACGCATCTCGTAAGGAATTAAACCCTCGAAAAACAAAACAAAAAAAAAAAACTCGACAAGTATACTCAGCACACACACACCCAAGAGCTAGAGTGAAATGCTACGAGAAAATCGATAAAGATGAAAATGATACTCCTCGCCCAATTGATTAAATTAAAATGCGGACGGTCAAACATGTTTCTGGAATCTCAAGCTTAATAGTAGGGCTGCTATACGTCTATTCACAGAGTCCTTTCTCTCTCTCTATATACATGTACATACAAACAAAATACTTACAACTTACAGTATATCATAGGAGAAAGCACGCCTATACAGCTATAGAGATACTACCTTTTTAATTTGGTTGAAAATGTGTGTATAATTTGGCTATCACATGAATGCTACCAAGAAAGAAAGAAATCATGTCTTGGGTTTGTTTTCCATGCAGCCTAGGAGTCAAAGTGACAGCAGATTCTCCTTAAGAAGTGACAATAAATCAGCCCATACTGCACCCAATCAAGGCACTATATATATATATATATATATATATATATATATATTTTTTTTTTTTTTTTTTTTATCAAGGCACTATATATATATATATATATATAGCATGCCCATAATTTGATGTTTGGGCAAATGAATAAGAAAAGAAGCCCCATTTCATAAAAAGTTTTACTAGCTTTCTTTATGCAACAAAATCAATGGGTAGCTTTATTGCTTTTAAGGCTCATCTACACAACCTTTTATTACTTGTCATACCAAAGTGCAAAAAAAGTTGAACTATGTATCTAACATTAATATCTGCATAAATGTCCAAATCCAATCCCGATCTAAGCTTCAATAAAAAGGGTCATACTTAAGCGGGTCGATCAGGTATGGACAAGTCAAATTAATTATCGGTCAAGGGAAACTTAATTGTTACCAGACCAAAATTGTTGTGTTTGTTCGGGTAAGCACCCCTTAGGCCATCTCCAATGGAGAGGGCCAGCCCCGGGGCTCCGGAGCCCCGAGCCAGCCTGCCCCGCCCCCGAGCCCTGCCTGGTCGTCTCCAATGGCAGAGCTCCGGAATGGAATTAATTCCATTTTTTTCCTTTGCCCACTCTCACCTATTAATATTATAGTTTTAATTTTATTTTTAATATTAATATTAATAATACTAATAATTATTTGCATCTTGTAATTAAATTATTAATTATATTAAAATATTAAAATTAAAGAGAGTTCGGGTGAATGAGAAATTAATTCTATTTTATTTCCTTGCCCACTCTCATCTATAATGAAAATAAATTTGATAAATATAAAATTCATCCGGGTTTTTCTGGAATTAGATTCTACTCCGTGAGTAGATTAAAACGGTATATCGTGTGTCCAAATCGGAGTCCGGGTGAATGAGAAATTGACACTCAAAAATCACCTCTTGAAATGGAAGAAAAGAAATGCAATTAGCATTTATCCCACATTGGAAGTGGAGTGAAAAAACTTGAGGTTTATATATGATTTGTCAATGTAGTTGTGTAACTACTTAGCTACAAGAAGTCTCTTCCCTCGCGCGCGCGGGGGGGGGGGGGGGGGGGGGGGGGGGGGGTTCAATAATTCAATTCAATTCAATTCAATTCAATAAATAATTCAATAATTCAAGTCTTCAAGACTTGTGCGCGTCCTGCGAACACGAATGCAGTCCAATTCTCTAGCTTTCGGACAAGCCCAATTTTTATTATTTAGAACTTATTAAATGCACAAAAATTTAAATTAATTACAATTATAAATGATTTTAATTTTAAAAAAATTAATTTTATTATATTAAATAATCAAATTAAGAATTGGTGACTACATATATTTATTAAATATATACAATAAAATATACTAACACATTTTATTAAATAATTCAATTCTACTAATTTAATTTAATTTAATGGGGAAAATAAGTTATTTAAGTTTATATATTTTTTTTTCTATTTTTATTTATTAAAAAACCTATTAAATAAACAATTTTAAAAAAAAAAAAAAAAAAAAAAAACGGAACCAGTCAGGGGACGCCAAGTGGCGTCCCCTGACTTAATTAGGGGCGCGTGTTTAAATAATCAAATTAAGAATTGGTGACTACATATATTTATTAAATATGTACAATAAAATATACTAACACATTTTATTAAATAATTCAATTCTACTAATTTAATTTAATTTAATGGGGAAAATTAATTATTTAAGTTTATATATTTTTTTTTCTATTTTTATTTATTAAAAAACCTATTAAATAAACAATTTTAAAAAAAACAAAAAAAAAAAAAACTGAACCAGTCAAGAAACGCCAAGTGGCGTCCCCTGACTTAATTAGGGGCGCGTGCAAACACGCGCCCCTATTTCCCGTCTTCTTCCCACGCGAGCCCAGAGCTGGGCGCAGGGCTCCGCCGAGCCCTGCGCCCAGCCCGTTCCGCCCCTCCACCCGCCCCGCCCCGCCCCCAGCCCCCACTGGAGACGGCTCCTTTCCCGCAGCCCCACCCCGCCCCTGCCCCGGCCATCTCCATTGGAGATGGCCTTATATGTGTATTCTTCTAATCTTCTTAACATTAGTATGTATGTTTATTTGCCCCTTATTTCCCAAGCTTGACCTTTACTAATAACAGCCCAACCCAGACTAAATGTACACAAAATTGCGAGGTACTATATAAGGCTACTGAAGGAGTTAATTATAATTCCAATTAGGAATCTGATGGATCCCAATTCAAAATATATAAAACGAATTTGGACCTACCTGATCCAATCTATTAAAAAATTCGAATTCAATACTAAACAAAAAAGGATCCATTAAAAGCTGGATAATTATGTTACATGAAGAGTTTTTTCTTAGATGAAAATAGTGAAGATTTCCGCAGTTCCACATCTTTATCCGAAAATCAATTATAGGAAAATCAACCCGGATCCAACAAGATCCGAACATTTCGGATTCTCAGCGCTAGTACAAAATATATATGTTAAAAAAAAAACCCAATGCAAAGGAACTATATATCTTCCCATCAATCAAGTATGTTCTTGTTCAATTTGCTAACCACGATTCTTTCCAGAAAAATGTTTACTAACCACGGTGCAGATTCTTTTTATACATGTAAATAAACAATATAAGAATGTCGAATATAAGAAAGTGAAACATGACCTAATTGAACTAAATTTCGATTCTGAAAAGATACATGTAAAAAATTCCTAGGAGAAGTCTCTTTCTTTCAATTTTAGTGTTGAAATGAAATCAAAATTAAGTTCACTTTGAAAGCCAGTAGATGATAATAAAAAGCATACAAGCAGCAATAACTGCAGATAGTATGAGAGTGTCTCTTGATCGTTTTTTTCTGATCGAACCTGTGAGGATCAGGGAAGGAAGAAACTAATCAAATATATATAAAAGAATCTAATTACCAGAATATATCTCTTAAGCAAATTACCAATTAGACCACGAATGACTGGAAATTTGTCACCGAGTTGCTTTACTTTTCCCTGAACATCTCCAAACAATGCCCTTTGAGAGCCCAAGACGGACCTAGTCGCTTGAGCTTGGCTAATCACATCATCAATCTGTAAGAAGTTGTCCCAAATGGTCGACAATTGAAATTAAATAATCTTCACAGGCATAAACAAAAACAGATCATGTGAGTGTGTCATTCAATTATATGATCTTAGTGCTGCACTATGATCACCTCTCTTTAATCATCGAGTAACTCATTATTTTTTTATAAATATCACTGGAGCCATGTAGTCAAAATTTCTTTGCAAATAAAGTAGTCCCAGTACCAACTTATCATTTTGAAAATAATCCTCATGATCTTTTTGACTTAGTAAATTAGGGGATCACAAATTTCAGTCCAATTTAATGAGAACAGTGAATTCAGAAACAGCACCAGGTTCTACCATAGCACAGCCCTTGAAACTTACATATGTTTTCCAGAATTAGCTTCATGTGTCCAATACATTTCTTTAATTGTTTTCAATTAGTTTGCACAGAGTAAATCGCGTCAAATACTAAAACTGCTTGAGCCTTCATCAACTAGGTCCATTCTCACAGCACTAGTTCAACACATCATATAAAAAATATTTTTGACTAAATTATACCAACACAATAAATCTTACATGAGATATGCTTCCATGTATGGCAGCTCTTTCTCGTAGTAACTGATTTCTTGGGGAGTTACTCCCAGAAGCCTGCATAAACTCCATTTTTAGCTCGAAGGGGCATCAGAAATAAATTTATTTGCAGCCATAGTAATAAATTAAATGCTCTCACCCTGTACTCACTGATATCATCTCGCACAGAACTAAGAAGTTCTGCATGTTCCCTCATTGAGCTAATATTTCCCTTGATACGCCTAAATTCCTACAGAAATCTCAGAAGTCAATTCCACCAAAATAATAGATTAATTATCTGCGAAAAACGAAATTAATACAAGAAGAGGCCATGAACCATATGTAGACACCTTGAAAGATGCAAGAAGACTAGGTCAAAAAGGTTCAAACTCCTTGAGTCTGTTTATAGCAACCATGAGACACAACATCACAAAATGGCCCACATCCCAAATTATCATCAGAAAGGCCGGATTCAGGAAATTAAGATAAGAAGCCCAAATATTCTTATAGGAAGTGCAAGCAAATACAAAATGGACAATCAAATACTTAAGTTGTAAGATATAAGATGGATATAGTTAACCTCTGAGACATTAATTTAAACTGAGTTTCCAGTTGCCTCAGATTATCAGTAGAAGGTATTAGATGCGACAAGATAAACGTTACTCTGAGAACTGCATAGTACTGACAGGTGTAAATGCCACGATATTTATGCATAATATCACCCATATGTATTGATCTCCAGTTAACAAGGCAAGAAATTTCTAAAGCATGCACAATAAGAAATCAATAAACTATTTGATCCTGTAAGATATTAAAAGAACTGAAATGAGCATGATAGAAAGACTACTTGCAAATGATAGCAAGGTTGAGGGTAGTTGAGTTCTATGACCAATAAAATTCTGAGATCTGAGATCTGAGATCAGTAATGGACATGAAAGCCATTTCCATGAATGGCAATTGGCAAGGTTGGTCAATTATCATATTAATTGTTATCCTCTGTTTTAATATGTGTCTCAATGAGTTTTTAATACAACTGCAAAACCATTTGAATTAATAGTAAATTTCACTTCAGTTCTTAGTATAGATTCTAATATACGAGTCGCTAAGACAGCGAGCGTCGAGTGATAATTCTTAGTTTTCTGATGCGACTTATAAGTTCTATACCACAATCACTTTCACTTCTTAGTTTGGCATAAGTCCAACAGACTATATTATATTCAAATTTGGAATGATTCTAACTTTATCCTTGGAGTTTATCAATCAACAGTCAGGCTTTCCAAAAGTGCATATGTCTGAGGTTGAATATGTTACATGAGTTTGATCAAATGCTCCTAAATGTTCAGAGATGTATACGTGTAAGGAAATATTTGCTAAAAAGGGAAGAGCCAATGGGATTAACCCCTCCATTTGATACATATGACATATTCCTTGTAGGAAATGAGAGTTTACATGTTGCCTGATACATAATTAGCAAGGCATAATGGAGGAATTTATCGCTTAGTAATTTCGAATTTGATGTTTCCTTTTTATTTTCTGGTTCCATTTGATATTACAATGAAGAGGATGGAGGGGTTTTTTCTTTGACAAAGTTCACAGGCAGGCAGTTATTCAGCATGACCAGCTATTCTGAAGTTCATCACTGTTTTAGTAAAAAGGTAACAGGTTTGAATAAAGCACACACCATTTCCCAACTAAATATTATTGTTACTCGATAAAAATGGAATAGGTTAATATCAGAAGTATGATAGACTAGTGAAAAGACCACAAATAGTAGTAAATAACCTGGGTAAACTCATGCAATATGTCCCTATGTCTTGCTAGCTTTTGAGTAACTGAAGTAGTAGCCGCAGCAGATGAAGCACATCGACTCATCGAATCATTTATATCCAGTAGCTTCTCAAGCAATGACTGGATCTCCATTTCCATAGACTTCCATGACCGACTGGACCCGACAGTTGGTGAACCACCATCCACATAACCTGGTAACCCAAAAAAACATAAGAAACTCAAGTGCCCTTTCCAAGTGCTAGTCAGAATTTAAAAAAGAATCGTTTCTAGTGTCATTGAGTGTACTGCAAAATTGTTTTGTTATATTAAGTTCAAAGGCAACATTGTTACTCCACCACTTAGGTTAGCATGTCCAACCTATCAGACAACTTGAGACTGAAAACATTATGAAGAGTATCCTCCTAATAAAATTAAGACACTTCTTCATTAAAATGAAAATAGAATCCTAGTAATAAAATTTATTAATTAAGTTTTGGACTTATATCTCTACTAGGATTAGATGCCCAATTTCAAGCTACAATGAGGAAAGGTAGTTACAAGAATCAAACCTAATCACCAAGAAATGCTTTACAGCACCTCAAGGGTCTTTTATTGCTTAAATCAACAATTTTTTAGCTAAATCTACAGAGATGACCGTAATGTAAAACATAATGCACAAGCATATGTTCGAACTCTGGTTATTCTGATATTAGATGATGGTAAATTGTTACAAATATATCTTTAATTAATTAAAAATTCCAGAGCTTCCTTATCCCTCAATTCCTACATTATCAATTTCACTTTCTTAAATCACGGCTTCAAGCATCTAGAACCCATAGATTAATTACAATAAGGCATTTCTACGAAAGAATTAAAAATTCAAAATAGCTCAGAAAAAGCCCTAGGCAAAACCATCAAAATTCACATATATTGATGCAGTACAAACGAATCAACAAAAATCGAGCACTCTCCAAATGTAAGAGCAATTTATACGTGTAATAGATTACATTTTATGATGAGATCATCGAGTTTTTCTGTATGAAAAAACAAACAAAAAATTATACCTCCTTGAGTTACGCGAGCACCGAGCTTAGCATAAGAAGAGAGCTTCACATCGAGATCGCCTTCGACTTTCCGAGCATCTTTTCGGAGCTCTTCCCAACCCGATTCCTGCAGCACATCCATACTCGGATGTACTCGGATCCGACCCGGTCACTCTGCTTTTATGTATGAGACAAGGTCCGAACCCGGTAGTCGTTACAGTATGAATTGGGATTTGGGGCGTGTTGTTGGATCCTCGTGCGCGCAGTGTGTATCACTACTGCAGTTGTGTTTCCACAGTTTCTTTTTTGGGCTGATTTGGTAATAATTTGAAATCAATTATATCATATAACATATAATAATGATGGGTTTTTTGCTTCTCAGCACAATTGCATTTTAAACCCCCTCGTCGCTAGGGAGATTATTTGGTTAAATTCAACTCTAGTTAAAAGCTTGTTTACGTTGCCGAAAGAGATCTAGTCTGATGGCGAAGCGAATGCCTTAGCTAGAGGTCACCGGTCGAATCTCACATGTTAGGTTTTTCTTTAACTTAATATTAATCTTGTTAGTAAATATTCTTTGTATTTGTTAGTTAAACATTATTTGTACTCTATTAGTGGTCAATTATTACCGATATAATAATCATTTCACTCCAAATAAAAAAAACAAGTCATGTTTCCAATTATCTCATAATCATTGTATACCTTCAAATTTTATGAATTATCCTCTAAACACTTAATTTGAATTTTGTTTGATGAGTTCAGTCTGGTAAAATTATATGTTTGAGTCCGATTGAATTAGAGATTGTCCAAATTTGATCTTGTTTACAAATTAATTAATTAAGTTCAATCAAAATGTTAAACTCAATATCAAAATATTAAGATATTGATGCTTAACCAAGGATTAAGCCAGGATTTAAAACATGTTGATATTATTTTTGGAAGGTTAATTTGCGAACATTGGTATCCTTACGTTTAAGGTTCTATATTTTTATCATTATATGTAATAGTTATTCCGGTAAAATAATTTTTTGAATCAAATAAAAATATATTATATTTTTGCAGCTATTAGAAAAATTAAGTGATTTAGTCATTTTCTTTTCTTTTTTAAATAAAAAGATGAAAATCAAGAATATGAAGATGTAAACAATATTTTAGCATCTACAAAAGTAGGGTTGTCAATGGGTTGAATTCGGGTCGAGTTTGGATCTTGCTCGAATATAAATTTTTTTAGTCAATTGGATCTTATCCGTCTTTGGTCTGATATCGAATTTTTTTGGGATCTAATAGAGATTTCATTTCTTTTTTGAATTTTATCTAAAACTTCAGACCATAAATAAAAGGACCTCAAGAATATATTATTACCTCCGTCCCAAATGTTTTACTCCCTTGTACAACCAACTTGACCAAATTTTAAAAGTTATAATAAATAATTTAATTTATTTATCCGAATTCTCAAAGTCATACTTTAAAATGTATAATATAAATATGTATATAAATTTCATTTTCTTTTTTGAGTTTTATCTAAAACTTTATACCATGAATAAAGGGAACAAAAATAAAAGGTCATAAAAAATATATTACTATCTCCCTCCCAAATTTTTTACTCCCATGGTCCAAACAGCTTGACCAATTTTAAAAATTACAATAAATAATCTAATTTATTTATTTCAACAATAACTTTATAATAACATCATATATATTAATAATTTAAAAGGTTAAAAACGCTATACATGTAAAAAAAAAAAATCTACTTGAGCCACTTAATAAGTTAAAAAGTTTAACTTTACAATGTAGCTAATGGAGTATATCATTTTTATTTACTATTTTCTTTTTTTTGTAAGTAATATATATATATTTTTTGTAAGTAATATATATATAATGTCCATTATCCAAAGTAAATAATCTCCACCGAAGAAATTAATTTTTGCACCACCGTGCTAAATTAAGTACTAGTTCTTTTGTAAGCTTATGAGGTTAAGAAGTCGAATTATTGCATAATTATGTCGAATATGTCCAAAATAGGATACTTTTAAGTAAAATAATTTTATTCTGAAGTAAACATAGAGAAACGAAGGGAACATGTAGGTAGAGTTTAGCAGCCCAGAAGAGACTGGGGCCTGATTAGATTGCACATAATAGTGGCCCAATTTATCAATATAGTTGTGGCTAATAAGCCCAGGCCCGTCTTTTTAGCGTTCAATTTATTGCAGTGTTGACGAATTCTCTAGGGCTGTGAATGCGGCAGCCGGGAAACTTTTTAATATCTTATCCTAAATTCTTAATTAGGTTAGGGTCGACTCAATTTATTAGAATTTTTGTTCAATTAAAATTTATATTTAATGACTGGACGCCAAATAATCTGTCTAGCTAAAAAAGAACGTGCATCTCAATGATCACAATATGTAGTAACATTTAAGATACTCGATCCGGGGTTTGAAACCAACCTCTCCCCAGGAGGATAGATGGGGCGATTCGGGTGAGATCCAATGTAGATTCAACTTTCTATCACATTACATTTAAGGATTGGGCACCAAATAATCTGTGTAACAAAATAAAAAGAGGTGCATATATCTCAAGGGAAAAATAAGAGTTAACTGTTAATTTGATCACATGCATAAAATAGTATATAGAACTAGCTAGTGCATATGTTTCCCATGCATGAATATTGAATATTAGTGTGCATATATATGTAGATTACTTGTATAAATATATTGCAGTAGCTTATAGCTAGGACGTACTTAGCAATCAAAGTTGAATATATCAATTACCTAATCAAGATCGAGCAATCAAAGTTGAATATATCAATTACCTAATCAAGATTGAGCAATCAATTTTGAACCGCCCATGCGATATATTAACAATTGTCGCAGTTTGTTGTTCAACTAATGAGGAATTTTCTTGGTTCACATTTTTCTTGATGTTTAGTTACTTTTATGTTATGTTAAAAATTGGGATTATTGCATTTTTGGTGCCACAACTATAGCCCACTGGCATTTTTACCCCGTAACTTTTCGGGCTGGCACATTTGGTGCCACAACTTCAACATCAGTGGCAATTTTGGTACCAATTAAGGCCCAATTTTGAAATTGGCCCGAAATTCCCCCATGTACGGGCCATGTGACATGAAAATTGAGGATTTTGACCATTCAACACCTTTTTCATGAAGAAAAAAAATTCCACCGACCAAGAACTATGCTACTTGGATGCTTTTATTTGGAGAAGAATAAGAAAGCGGGTAACAATTTAATTAAGGGAATGTTTGGTGAATTTTATAGGAAAAGTTAGGATTTTAAATTTTGGTATTTTTTTTTATTGAAAAAGACGTTGAATGGTCAATTTTGATATATTAATAAATCACATGGCCCGCATATGGGGGAATTTCGGGCCAATTTTAAAATTGGGCCTCAATTGGCACCAAAATTGCCACTGATGTTGAATTTGTGGCACCAAATGTGCCAGCCTGAAAAGTTACGGGGTAGAAACGCCAGTGGGCTATAGTTGTGGCACCAAAAATGCATTAATCCCGTTAAAAATTGGGTATAGCCTTATAGGAGAGAAGATGATGACTTTTAGCTCATCTTACTTATCCACTTGGCTTTGTGATCTTTGATTAAGGCCTCGATGAGATTTTTAGGTATATATGAATCTAATTAGTTATTTAAATTTGGAGAAAAAAATGCTGATGATTTAAGATTTGAACTAAGCAAAATCTTTAAAAAAAAAAAATTTAAACGTTAATTACATCGTTATATCAATATCACTAAATCATAAAATTTATTCAAAGAAATCAACTACCTAATACAAGTATATATATTGGCTTGAGTGATCCAGTTTTTTTTTTTTTTTTATCTAATAGACTGTGTATTTACAGCTCGGACCGAAGAGTGCAAAGGGTATAGGTCCTCCCCAGTCTTGAGTGATCCAGTTAATCGAGTCTTATTAAGCTCTTATGAATTATATAGTAGGTATAGATAGATATACAAAAATACATGATATTTGGCTCAAATTCGATCATTAAGAATTTAACTGTTAGTCAGATTTAATAGACAAACTAAGATTGAATAATTTAAATCTCTAATTGAATATTATCTCAAAGTTGATTACAAGAACTATCTAAATCAAGTTAGAACAACATGTTATGTTCTTCGACGTACTAATTCAACTCATTTATTACGCTACTACTTATTTAAAATTCACCTACTAAAAATAACAAATAATTCAAAACATTTATAAACATTAAAAATTTTGCGAAGTTTCAGTTATAATTTTTTTGTTCAATATTGATAATTTATGTTGTCTTGATCTATAGTTTTGGCTTAGGCTAACAGTACTAGCTAGTCTACTTTCGGTAGCTTAAGCCAAAACTTTAGAACAAGACAACATATATAATTTTTTTTTATCATTGTACCTAAGAACAAAAAACTCGACCCAAAAAAAATACTACTTCATATTATATACTAAAGGTGACATCTTACCAACCAATTGCTCTATTTAAGTTATGAAACTTCTTCTAGAAAATTCCCATGTCTGATTATTTTTATTCTGGGGATCTGAGTAGCTAGGTCATCGTGACATGAGAATGAGATAATAAACATTTAACGACATTTCTTTTTTCCCCCAATGCCAAATCTAATCGCGTGCAACTCAAAATCATTTATACAGTTGTAATTGAATAACACTCCGATCCTTATATAATATATATAAGAAGGGGAAAATTGCCTTTTTAGTACTATAGGATAGGCTAACTTGCACTTTTGGTACCATTAGATACGAAAATGCCAATTTAATACCATAAAATAGGTTTTCATTGCAATTTTGGTACTAAACCAAATTTTTCTACAAAGTTAAAATGTTCTTTTTTAAACCACAGTGGGATGAATTGAATATTATACATTTTATAGGGGTTAAATTATCATTAACTTTAAGGAAAAATTGGGTTTAGTACAAAAATTGCAATGAAAACCTATCCTATGATACTAAATCTGTATTTTCGTATCCAATGGTACCAAAATTGTAAATAAATCTATCCTATAGCACCAAAAAAGCAATTTTCCCATATAAGAAGTGATCAATCGCCCAATAGAACTGTACGAACCCTAGATAAAATTATAAGGTAAAATAGTGGTGGTGGTTGGGGTCCCATTATAATACTAGTTCAGGTTGGTCAAACACGCGGATTAATAATTTTTGTTTGACTCAACCATTCTTAACCCAATTTGTTCCTATTGCTTATAAATTTCTAAGTACGCACTCCTTTTCGTTTCATGTCGTTTTTGGTAGGGCTGTGCAATTTTCGGTAAACCGGTCAAACCGAACCGGTACCGAAAATTCGGTACGTACCGAATACCGAATCGAAATTTCGGTTCGGTATTCGGTACAGAGCCATTTACCGAACCAGCCTAGGTTTCGATTTTCGGGAATACCGGTCGGTTTACCGAAACCGACCGGTATTACCGAAATATTTTTTATTTTTTTTTTTAAAATCCAATCTGATTCTGAGTTCACAACTTCACCGCCCCATTCAATCATTGAAGCACTATATGATAAATAAGAAAACAAAAAGCCAGGCCAATATCCAAGTACATGTTCACTCCCATATTGCATCCACCAATTTCCCTCCTGTGGGTCCTACAAATATAAAAAATAATGCCAGACTTCAAGTGGGTATCTAATTGATTTCAATTCTCACATTTTATGATGCCATATGACAAAGCAAAATTTCTTTGTCAATTTAAGTATCATCCAATGCAACTTGATTGATGGCATTGTAAGTTTATTATTAATATTATTAATATTATTATAAACTTCATAAAGTGGTCCTTTGATCTCCCCACTAACCAATGATTTTAATTCCACTAACCCATTATCTTGCCCCACTAACTTGAGCATAATGTGAGTCATAAAGTAAAAGACTCTACACCTTCTTAGTGTCTTTGATGGCAAGACACTATATATAGGTGAGCCATGTATAAGGTCCCTACACTCAACATTCTTCACTAAAATACACCATCTAAAGGAGGTTGCTAGAGTGTAGAAGAATCTTATACGCAACCGAATTTCTTTCAAACATCAATGGCTGGAGGTATGATGATTCATTCCGCATTTAGTTTTCATATATGCTATTTTGTTAAAAGTATATATATGTATGTTCAAATATCATTGTGATATTCTATAAAGTCTAACAGTTGGTATCAGAGCAGTTGATACCTCTGCCTTGATGTTTTTACTAAGTTTGAATTCTTCATTTCTATTAAAGTTTGTGATCAGCCAATTATACAGATAAGATCTTACCGGGATATTGAATTTCTATCAATTTCGGATTATGAACTGATTCGATCAGTTTTCTTGAATCATTATGAGTGAATTGTTTGCAATTTATTATTTACCTTTCATTTTGTGAGAGCATGTTTCTGGACGTTAAATTATCTGAAGGACATTTTTTTTTCTTTCAGAAATTTGAATATTTTTCTTTTACTGAACTACTGTCATGGTCAAGAAGAATTTGAATGGTTGTTGCGGTTTTGTCTATAAGGAATGTGCTAAAATGATAGTAATAATAATATTATTCAACACAGACTTTTGTCCTTTCATATTCTAGTGGGCAGTTAAGTTTCTTATGTGCATATTTATCTTGGCATCAAGAAAAGCTATACCGTATGTGTTTAGAGGAAAGCCAAAACATAATTATGCTCATATTTATTTTACTTTGAATATTGATTCAAGTCAAAGGCATAAGGCTAATTATTTGATTTAAATGGCTATATTACAACTTTGCATGAATTTCTCTGTTAGACAATTGAATCAGTGGACTTGGGACTTTGAGTTTGAAATTTGGGGTTTGTTTCTCGAGTATTCAATTTGGGATTTTACCAATTTATTTGGGCTTTGTAGTTTGGATCTTTAATGTTAGCCCAATATGGTATTCAGTTTATTGCATACAGTTCTTAAGCAATTTTTTTTGGCCAAACAGTCCATTTGATGCGGTCATTTGATAAAGATCAAATTATTCTAATATGTTTAGTTAGTATGTTTAAATCAAGTTTAATTATACATGCTATGTGGTGATGAATAATTTTAATGTTGTAATTTTGCTAAATTACATGTTTTGCATATTGTTATATTATGCAATATTCTATGTTTGAGAATTATTAAGTGAACAATTCTTATAAGGCTTATATATAATGTCTAGTGATCCATATAATATTATTTAATTGAGGAGTAGCCACAGCATCTTCAATTGAATGAAATATATATTAAGTTTGGTTATGATGATCACATAAAGAAATAAAGACATTAATTGTAATTAATTATACTTAATATAACGAATTTTTATCCCACAGGAACTATTTGTTATATTTATATAGTTAATTAGGATAAATATCATATTATATTTCCTAATTTACCCACAGGGATTAGGAAAAGGAACATAATTTGGTAGTTTATCATAAAGAATATAGATGAATATCAACTTGCATTCATAATATATTGATTAATTATGAATCAAGTAAGCAATTTGATAGATCCATCATACAGCCCTAGTTGAATCTAATCGAATTAAAATTTTAGCCCACAGGCAAATTTTATGTCACTAGATTCAATTCTTCGATGTTTTGCATTGGTGAAACATGAATTTTTTAAACCTCAAATTTGAACATAAGCAATTTTAATTTTTATGCAGCATCACTACCTGTTAATTTTGCTGATATCAAATGTGATGTTCCTGAATTGAATGGTGATAACTATAAGATTTGGAAGGAGAGTACTCTTCTTCAATTAGGGTGGATGGACATTGATTACGCTATACGGAAGGATGAACCACCTACACTTACTGATGCTAGCACTCAAGCTGAAATTCAACTTTATGAACGCTGGGAGTGATCCAATCGCCTCAGTATGATGTTCATAAAGACAAAAATTTCTGCTAGCATACGTGGTTCAATTGGAGAGTGTGACGATGTTAAAAAGTTACTAAAGGCTATTGATGAACAATTTGAGTCATCAGATAAAGCTTTAGCTAGCACCCTTATGGCTAAGTTATCATCAATGAGGCTCACCGGTACTAAAGGTGTGCGTGAACACATCATGAAGATGCGGGACGTTGCGGCTCAACTAAAGGCTCTTGAGGTTGAGATGTCTGATTCTTTCCTTGTGCACTTTATATTGAATTCCCTTCCACAACAATATGGACCTTTCAAAATCTCCTATAACACACATAAAGATAAATGGTCTATCAATGAACTTTTGACCATGTGTGTTCAAGAGGAAGGAAGGTTGTCAATGGAATTTGGAGAAAGTGCATATATGGCAACACAAGGAAAGAGCGAGCAAGCCAAACAAAAGGGGAAGGCAAATGATAAGATACCTGCCCAACTTGACATCAAGAAGGAATCTAAGTGTTTCTTTTGTAAAAAGAAGGGACACATGAAGAAGGATTGTGTCAAATATAAGGCTTGGCTTGTCAAGAAAGGATTGTCTAAACCAAATGAAGTCAATGGAGAGTGAGCAGTGCATCTATCCAGACAATAGATGCGCTCACACACAGAGGCAATTGGAACATGCAAATTAGTTTAAAATTCTGGTTTTGTTTTAAATATGGAAAGAACATTTTATATTTCAAGTTTTCAATAAAGTTGATTTATGTTTTCAAGACTTGTAATGTTAAGTTATTCCATTAAGTCTTGTAACGTTAAGTTATTCCATTAAGTTTTAAATGCAACTTTTGTTTTTTACAAATCTTATCATATTAGAAATAGTACAATTTGTTATGGTCTTTTCAAATTTAAAGTGCAGGAAAATGTTTTTCATGATGCAATGCATGTTCTGATATTTTGTAAAAGGTTCCTCTATCTGGTGTACAAACTCCATTGTTCATCTTGCAATATTAGGATTGTGGAATCAAGATGTCAAATTTTTGAGAATGATTTGATCAGTGGGAGCTATCAAACAAGGAACGATGTTCCTGAATCTGATCATTTTGGAGCTTCCTCCTTAAGTGATAGATTGGTCATAATGTTGGAGCCGGACTGATCCTGAGATTTTTCATGGTGAGCATTTTTTGTTGTAAAGAAATCCATATACGGTTTAAAACAAGCATCCCATTCATGGTACTTTAAAATTCCATTGAGTAATTTCTTCATTAAGATTTGATGAAATTTCATGGAATAATTTATATACAATAAGGTTAGTGGGAGTAAGATATGATTTCTTGTTTTGTACATGGATGGCATTTTATTTACAACCAATGTTAAGGGTATGTTACATGAGGTGAACAATTTCTCTCTAAGAATTTTGATGTAAAAATATGGGTGAGACATCATGCGTCTTAGGACTGTCTCGGATAACCTATATCAATAAAAATTTAGAGAGAAAGTTAAGTTGATATCAAGTAATCCAGATATAGACCACTAAAGTGGTGATGTACATTTAAGTAATAACAAATTACATACTTATGTATAGACGGGCGGTAAATTTGGAAGTAATTTAGGTATCTAGATTCAAACTTTGTTGGAGATGTTAATTTTCATAGATTAACATCATGATATGTTGGCCGATAAAGTTGTATCCTTGACTGATATTTCCACTATAGATGCCGATTTTTCCCGTTTTAAGGCTACTTTGTATGGTGTATGGTTAAGTAGTTTCATATTGGGTTTTAGCATTGTGATTTTGTGCTTCGCCATAAAGAACGTACTATTTCAATTTAGATTTAGTCTTTATGGCTAAGAATCACAAAGGTAAAAGTCGAATTAATACATCGACATTAAGTACTTAGCCATTAAGAAACGTGTTAAGGATAATTCAGTGGTCATTAAAGCACGACAATACTGAATTGATGATTATTGATCCTTAGACTAAAGGCATGCAAATATTCAAATTTAAGGATCATATAAATGGGATTTTGTTCCATTAAGTATATGTACGTATAAGGTTTCAGTGAAACTCTTATAAAGTGATGATATTTCTCATATTCAGGTGCACATTAAGTTCATTTGAGAAAATCATCTGGAGGACCTAGAATAAACATAAGGTTTATTCATTAAGAAATGTTGGGCTACTATTGAAGAAATAAAATGCATTGTAATACATGGAAGATAATACTCGTTCTAAGAGGACCTATCGCCATGATTCGTGTATTTTATTTCTATAAGTGTTTATGGGATTTAGATATCATTATTCGGACCAAGTGGGAGAATGTAAGTTTATTATTAATATTATTAATATTATTATAAACTTCATAAAGTGGTCCTTTGATCTCCCCACTAACCAATGATTTTAATTCCACTAACCCATTATCTTGCCCCACTAACTTGAGCATAATGTGAGTCATAAAGTAAAAGACTCTACACCTTCTTAGTGTCTTTGATGGCAAGACACTATATATAGGTGAGCCATGTATAAGGTCCCTACACTCAACATTCTTCACTAAAATACACCATCTAAAGGAGGTTGCTAGAGTGTAGAAGAATCTTATACGCAACCGAATTTCTTTCAAACATCAATGGCTGGAGGTATGATGATTCATTCCGCATTTAGTTTTCATATATGCTATTTTGTTAAAAGTATATATGTATGTTCAAATATCATTGTGATATTCTATAAAGTCTAACAGGCATAAATCCGAACAACACTTGAGCAATAATTCATCACTTAAGGCTCAACAAATCGAAAAAAAAAGTCAAAATTTTCAGAAAATTTGAAGAAATCAAATTTTCGGTTTTTTTGTACCGAATCATACCGAACCGTACCGAATCGATAAATTACCGAACCGAACCGAAATTTTCGGTTTGGCAAACGGTACGGGTTTTCAGATTACCGAATGTACCAGTATACCGAAAATCGGTTCGGTTTTTACCGTTTGCACAGCCCTAATTTTTGGATAGTAACCAACAAATTAAGAAACTTATTAAATAGTCATCATTTGAAGATAAAAATCCTAAAATATCTTTATTGAGTAGTAATAATTGTTTTTTTCTCTCTTCTTATATAATGAGAGCTAGACAATTAATATCAAATGGTAAATCTTGATAAAATAAATTATTTTTGCATTAAACTTCTAAAATGACAAATAATATGAAATAAGAATTTTTGCCAATGATAAATAATACGAAACGGGCTAGTACACGGTTAACCTAAGTCAATATTATAATTTCTTATTATATTATGGAATGCTCAAGTAGAAAGCCAAAATTGTGAAATTTCAACAAATTGGTAGCTAGAGAAATCCCTTTTCCGCTATCATCATTTTTTTTTGTAAGAAGTCATCATATATAAATTCATAATGAATACTAAAAAGACATTATGAATATTTTGAGCACGCTGTGTTTTGGGATAATAGCACAAAATATAGTGTGAAAAACTCGAGTATGTCTCAAATTTAAAAAAAAAAAAGATAATAGCGACACTTTTACGAAAATACAATTATATTGGAAAAATAGTCAAGTAATATGAATCTATATAACACTTTTAACTTTTAAGGTGATAAACCTCACCCATAAAAGGGCTATATTAATATATATGATGTGAAACGACTAAAATGCTCCATTATTGCTTTGTGGAAAATAATTTAAAGCAAAATCTAAAGGGTTTGTAATTAAAAGTGTAATCTTCAAAGTGTTGAATCGAAGATCTGAAATCTTTTTTTTTAGGGCAAATTATGGATACCTCCTAAAGTAAGGTTAAATTACAAAAAATCCCATCACATATTGGATATTATAAAAATTCCCCTAAAAATTATCATCATCTTATAATTAGCCCCTTACCCCTAAAAAATTCTAATTTTACCCTTAGGGGTTATTTGTAATATTTATAATATCTTATAAAAGTTTAAAACTTGGATACTAATTGTAATATCTCATAAATTATAAAACTACAAATTAATTATTTACCAAAAAAAGTTGATAAAATTGTAAATTAGAACATAAGTTTCAATAAATATTAAACATAAATCTTATTCACGTATTAGTTTAAAATTTAATTTTTATAATTATAAATTAACTAGAATTTCAGTAATAATATGTCATATATATAAATTTTACTTACACCTTTAATTAAATAAATTAGCTTTTAATGTGTATAATAATAAACTTATAAATAAATTTTTATTTACTCATTCAATTAAATATAAGTCTTTTTTTCGATATTCTTTTTATGTTTATAATATTAAATTTATTAATACAATATAAAATTTTAATTTATTTAATTAATGTGTAAATACATTTTTATATTTATAAAATATTATTATTAAAATTCTATATAATTTGTTATTATTAAACTTATTGAAATTGTTAATAAGTATCTAATTATTGAAATATGTGTCAGTTTTTATGGTAAATACATAATCATCAGTTTTATAATTTATGATATATTACAATTAATACCCAAGTTTTTAAAGTTTATAAGATAATAAAAACATCACAAACAACCCACTAGAAGCAAAATTAATTAGAATTTTTCAGGGGGTAAGAAAATAATTGTAAGACGGTGACAATCTGAGATTTTTTTTTGTAATTTAAATACGTAATGAGAATTTTTGTAATTTAACTTTAAATAAGGGATATCCGTAATTTATCCTTTCTCGTACTTCTTCATATCGTTTTCAAATTGAATATATGGATGATAATTTGATGGGGATTTCGTGGTGTTATTAATAAAAGTTAAAAAAAATAAAATGTGGGCCTTTGGTCCCCTCTACCCACTAAACCAGCAGGCCCATTAACTTTAAAATAGAGGAATTATTTTATCTGACTTTTGTCAAGGTGGCGCGAAGCGGGCCCACCTTTGTGATTAGCACAAAATCGTGTCGAGTACAAAATATGGATATGTACGTATGGAGTTTTTCTTCCTCGTTAATTTGATGAATTAAGGATATTTATGAGATTGCACGCTTGAATATCTCCAATAATTATGGCCCTTCTTCATAACCATATAATATAATTAAATATCACGATAATCGTGAATAATTGATGCAGTAAAGGTGATGATATAAATGTATAGAGTAGGGCTTGGCGTTTGGGTGGGGTAATTTGGGACCCGAACCCGAATTTTTTGGGACGAAAAATCGGATTTTTTGACATTTCGGGTTTGGGTACCCGAACCCGAAATATATTTTCGGGTTGGGTTTTGGGTATTGCATTTACATCCGAACGGGTAGTTCGGGATCCGTTCGGGTATTGAATTTTTTTTTGGCAATTAGTTTTGGGGGCATAGATCTTGAATTGAAATGTTGAAGACTTGTATCTTGTGTTTTGTTTAGGAGTCTTTGATTGTAATATTGTTAAAGACTTGAGACGTTTGTGTTGTATTTGTTTTGAAGTTATTGCGTACAATTTATTATTTGAATTAATTTATTTTACAATTTTACATATATATATGTTAAAAAATCATGTGAAATTTCGGGTACCCGAAACCCGAAACCCGAAATACCCGAAAATTTTGGGTACCCGAACCGCCTAATTGGGTCGGGTTTCGGGTGTGAAAATTCAATACCCGCCAGGTCGGGTACCCGACCCGAAATATCCAAAACCCAAAAAACCCGACCCGCGCCCAGCTATAGAGTATTTTACCTAAAATTGTACCCCTAGCCACCACATTTGAAGTAAGTGTATAACAATTATTAAGAAAAATCAGTCATTAGAAGTTAATTAAATGACGAATACTTTAAAAAAGTAACTATATAATATAATCGAACAATTGGTGGAATTCGGATCATATCAATCAAGCTCAAATTAGTCTCTACTCATATCATGTCAGATTTTGATCGAAACAGAATCCTGTGTTAATTTAAAGTTTTCAAATTCACCGAATCATGTCTATATTCGATTTGAATTCAAATATTTTTAGAATTCAAGAAATTCTCCAATTTTAAAATTATATTATTTTTTTACATCAATTTTATTATTGTTATATAATTATTTAACGTAACTCACATATTATAATTTTTCTTAAAATACGCTTGTTCTCCGATTTTGGTGGGGCCTTGACTACATCTTTCAATTCAATTAAATCTCTTCTCTGAAAATTCTCATCAATACATATTTGCAAGAAAGTTTAACAACATTCTTCGAACATTCATATTGGTTAAGCATCCATACGTTTGAATATTTCTTTCAGAAACAGAAAAATTCATGTTGACCGTCAGAACTCTTATTTTGATTTTTGAGAAAGTTTTAACCAAATAAAGAAAAATATTTAAACCTCAAATCTGATTTCCCAATATAAAACCTACCGATACTGATTTATCATATTCAGAAATTTCCACTGCTCTTTCATCCCATTTTTCTGTACCATCATCTAACCGAAAAATCCCCAATTTAAACCCAAATCATGATTTAATTAGACTTTTTCATACCTGCCTCTTATATATATGTACCTCGAGCACATCTTTAATTAATTTACGGCTTATTCTGTTTTTTCCTCCTCTGTTTTTTGACCACTAAAAGCTCCTTCAATTTCTCATTTTTCTTTTTTCCTCCAACACTCCGCCTCGGCCGCCGCTCAGAAAAAAATAAAAGAAATTTCGGATGAATTTTATTTGGGAAAAGGGAAAGAAAATTTAAATCATGTCAAACATACCAACCTCTCTTTCTGAAATTTGTCTCTCTCTTTTCCGCTTAGCCATGTCCACCGCCGATCCTTGGCCTTTTTCTTAAAATTCTTCAAAACCCACCTTTTGAATTCAACTAAATTCGCGTGTTTTAATCCATTTGCGTTTTCTTGAGAAAGAATGGGCAGGACACGCGGTTTCTTGCTCAAACACCGGGTCGCCACGCTTTTCCGGCGTGTTTTCCGGAACCCACCTCAACGGATCCAGGTCAAAACCTTCTCCAGGCTTATCAACTGGACTCACCGCCTGAGGACAAAAGCAAAAGCTATCGTATCGAAAAAACACGATTCGGGTCGGGATTATATTCGGGTCGGGCAAGAACCGATTTTGGAAAGAACCGTATCTGTTCCAAAAGGGCATATGGCGGTTTATGTGGGTAATCAAGATGGTAATTTTCAAAGGATATTGGTTCCTGTTGTGTATTTTAATCACCCATTGTTTGGGGATTTGTTGAAAGAATCCGAAAAGGAATTCGGTTTTGATCATCCGGGTGGGATTACCATACCCTGTAGGATTTCGGAGTTTGAGCGTGTTCAGACCCGGATCAAGGCGGTTCAGTGTACCCGGAAATTGCCAACGTGGAAGAGATCCAATAAAAGTTTGATGGGTTGACGGATACTTTTTCTACATGGTTTAATATGATGATGACGATAAGAACATATTCTCATGTGATAGTGGTTATGGCCGATGAGAATATTTAGTAGTTTCTCTTTTAGAATAGATTTTCAATTTCTCTATTTTTATTTTTTTAGAATTTTTGAGTTTTGATTTCACATTAGTGTTACATATAGTATTATTTCATGTATTCATTAAATGATACAAATATATATTTCGTTCAATATATATGTTAATATACACGATGTTGGAGATTAAATATAATTTTTATTTTTACTTTTTAATATTAAGAAAATCAAAAGTATTTCATCGATGTGTTGTACTATGTTATTTATGTGCGGATTAATTCCACATTAATGGTAGAGAGTTGTGGAATTAGAATCTTTGAATATCTATCTGACCTTTATATATATAACACTTTTGCTTCAACTATTTATTGGATTTGTCGAATATGATTAGATGGTAATGATATAAGGATTTTTTTTGGTTTGTTTGTTCATATGTCGAGTTGAAATATTTTCGTTGTTATATGATTCAACGATAACCAGGCCTATCATTTACATGGATTTCGTGGAATGAAATATGATATGGATGATAATGTTGAAGGAATATTTGTTTGATTCATAAATATTTAAATTGTCTTGTGAAATTCTAACATTTGTATTGTTACATATATTATTGGAATTCAAGAACATTCGTAAATCATTTTAGATTAGCAAAACTCAAGGGTTACATTACAAGAAGTTTTGATGGACTGGAATTGTTTGCCTTTTTATATATACTAATATACATATAATAAAATTACAAATTAAAGCTTTGTTATGGTTTATTCAATCAAATAGTTACATATATTCAAAGACTTCTTTTGTTTTCATTTTTGGGGTTAATTAATTAAATTATGAATGTCAATATTATGATTCAATGAGAGGGAGTGTAAGCTACCTAGTGTTTGTTTTTTAATTTAAGATTCTCCTCTCTTTGTTACCAAGCAATATCATTTCCTTTTGCTTGCATATATGCAATGGAATAGTGGCAAATAAGAGTAATGTAATTTTCCCAGAAGCTATGCCCACCTCTTATTTCACATTTTAATTAATTTGTTAAATGGCAAACAAGCCACATGGTAATTTCCGCCAACAAAATCATAACCGCAGGTGTCCTTTTCAACAATATGCTTTAATGGTGCCATGGTGGTGGGGAATCTACGCTAGATATTGAATATCGTCATTTCATGATGAAGAGCTATTTGGCACAAAGTCACACAACACCACCAAATAATAGGAAAAATTCTTGTTCAAGTTTGGTTTGTACAAATTCATTCAATTATCAAACACTTGCTTTGTGATTGATCACTTAGTGTATTATATTTTTCATGTAGTTATATTGTGTTCCACTAAATCGAAATGCGTAAGAATTTTCAGAGAAAGTGTGATCCTCGAAAGCACTTTGACACGTGTGCCCTCTCTCTCTTAGGGATACTTAGGGGTCTATATTTTTAACCGATCATGACTTCCAAAAATTGGGTTGAGTATTTTGAAATAAAATTTTAGAAACTACTACTCCCTCCATTTCAAATTAATTGACATATTCCTTATTTTCACACAGAGTAAGAAACCTCATTATTAATTACTTTTCTATGATAAAATATAAAAAATTTCCTTTTTAACGATTGTTATCACTTTTGTCAAGAACTAGTTCATACATTTTCTTCTACCTTTTTTAATTTTTTTTTGGTGACCCTCTAAATGTACGAGAAGGACGAAATTGGAAAAAATTGCATCGAAAAACCAAATGTGCCAATTAATTTGAAACATAACAATTTGACAAATGTGCATATGTTAGGCAGGGAAAATTATATGTAGTATATATTATGTCTAATTGAATTCCCATGCATATGTAACTAAGGCCATCTCCAGCCGAGGCAGGCAATAGCCTCCTCATGCTTGCCTGCTTGCCTGCTTGCTTGCCTTGCCTAATCTGTCATCTCCAACCGAACAAACAATCCAAATCATTTAATTCAATTTCAAACTTTTCTCACTCTCACTTAACAATAACAATAACAATAATAATAACAATAATAATAACAATAATATTATTATTATTGGCAATAATAATAATAATAATAATAATAGAGTTACTAGGCAATTGAAAAAAGATTTAGTCGAACACTTGTGGGCAACACACGGACCATTTTCGAATTAGGTGTTCCTTTGTAATCGTATTTGTTAAGTTGTTTACTTGATCTTGTAATTGTATTTTTAAATTAAGTTGCAATAATAATAAGTTTTGTTAAGTCAAATTTATATAACAATAACTATATTTTTTAAAAACTAAGTCGTAGTATATCAAAATACACCCAATTTTTTTTACAAATCACATAAATATTTTAATTTATTTAAGAAAAAAAAGTGACCAATTACATAAAATTGACTATTTTGTAAGAATTTTTACACAAACTTTTAAGGATTTTTACACACGCATATACATGTTTTATTTTATTTTAAAAAAAGTGACCAATTAATTTTTTTATACACTTTAATTTTTTTAAACACATTTTAAATTATTTTTTTTAAATTAAAAATTAAAAAATATATAAATATAGGGTGGCCGGAGGCAGGCAGGCAGGCAACCATTGCCTGCCTAGATGCCCCCCGGTTGCCCTCATGCCCGCTTGCCCTCCAAAAAAAATTCCATCTCCAGCCGACGACCCCCCTCATGCCTGCCTCCCCCCTTCGGCTGGAGATGGCCTAACATGTTGTGTTCAAATATAGACAGAATGAAAGATTGAATCTTGTGTTGCATGATCTTTCTCATCTAACGATTTAATTATCTCAAGTAAAGAATGTTAGCAATACATGCATGCATATGACATTTGAGGTAAAATAAAGTAATTATGCTATTAAGAAACTGTTAAAAGAAACAAAGCATGCGTGTATATTACGCATTAATGAGGCATATGTATTATTAATTCAAATGCATGCAGTATGTATGAAGATTTTCTTACCATAGAAATTAATTTAATTCCCAATCAAATCACATACCTTCAAACCAAGAGAATTATCTCCACAAGGTGTAGTTGGCTGGAATGTAGTCTCTCGGGTGGTTGGGCTTCCACATGTATTAGACAACCCCTTGATCCTACCACAGCTCAAGCCAAAGCTGCACTTTTTGCCATGGAATTCGCCCGAACGCAGCAATGGGATTTTATTGTTATCGAGGGTGATTCGAATGTTGTGGTTTTGGCAATTGGGGAGAACTTGGCATCATGTGCATCCTATGGTAATATCATTTCAGATATAAAAGTTCTTGCAGCGGATCTCCTCAACTTTAAAGCGCAACATATTGGTAGGGAGGCAAATAGTGTGTCACACGAAATAGCCAGAATATCTTTCAATACTTCTTTTGTGTATGATTTCTTACCGCATTCAATTTTGAACATTGTATCTTTTGAGTTTGCTGTTTAAATGACTACTCGTTGTGGTTCTAAAAAAAAAAAAAAAAGAAATTAATTTAATTATTGTGGATGTAGTTACGACAACGAGATGTCTTTCAAAAGTCTACTTAACAAAGGCATAATTAGTGGAAATTAAGAAAAGGTTGATGAACAAAGATCTTACCTTAACATACACCTTTTTATTATTGGGAACATTTTGAATTTTGTTAAACAAGACTAGGAAAACATAGGCTATATTATATTATAGTTAGGGCTTTTAATGGATCGGATTCATGTTGGATCATACTTGATTCAGATCCGAATTCATTTATATCATATCAGACTCAGATTGGATCCGAATATCACTCAGATCTTGATCGAATCTGATCGGATATCGAATCTTTTTTAGACTCAATAAAAATTTTATTTTCAAAATACTATAACGTTAAAAGAAGACTAGGAAAACATAGGCTATATATTATAGTGATGAAAAATATGACGGTTTTTTTCCCAATAAATTAACAAAAAGGCCCAATTATCCAAAAAAAGAAAAAACAGATGGCCCAACTTGGGCCTGCCGGCTGCCACCATTTGAGTCCATATCCACTCTTGGTACTACTTATGGGTTTCATAATTAACGTCCAGATGTTATTTGTTCCTGTGTTCTTTCATGATACTTGCGTGTAGTACGAATCTGGGACTCTGCCAACCCCACTACAAAAAGGGGGGAAATGGATAAACGAGAAGATAAAAAGTGAATATATTCAAACAAGTATTAATGATGCAATGGTTGATGATGCTATCTAATTATGCGGGAATATATTCAAATTCCTTTTCAAATTTATATACACAATAAATGGCCTTTATTGGATTAGGGTTAATATGGCATAATGTAACAAATTCAACTTTTTTGTGTTTATAAAGTATTATTAATTTACTTTATAATTGACGTTGACGAAATAGTATCACATCACTTGTGTGTATCATACGATGTTAAATATTTTCTTTTAGACGGTTCCCATTTTAATATAAATTTTTTCTAGACTAGCCCTTTTTTTTCATATATATCTATATTTCCGCCTTTTTTATTGATAAACTTATTCTACTGATGAATCTTTAATGTCCTAAGCAATTTTTCCTAAATTCAATTAGTCTACTTTTATTAATCTTATCAATATTTTATTTCTCTGCAAATACAAAGGAAAAATCTATATCATGTAGTAACTAACTATGTTTCAAATTTTACATTTATATCAGAGAAAGAAAGATCATAAAATACATTAAATTATAGATGGAAAAGGGAATAATTTTAGTAAAAGAAATTGGGTAAATTACGAATACCCCCCTCAGGTAAGGCCTAATTACAAAAATCCCCCTCACGTATTGGGTATTACAAAAATCCCCCTCAGGTTTGTCACATTCTTACAATTAACCCCTTGTCCCTAAAATGTTCCAATTTTGCCCTTGGAAGTTATTTGTAATGTTTATAATATGTTATAAATTTTAAAAATTGGGTGTTAATTGTTTTATCTTGTAAATATAAAAATAATAACCATATATTTACCACCAAAATAATTGATATAATTTATAATTTCGCATAAATTTCAATAAATATTTCAATTTATAATACAATATAAACTTTAATAAATTAAAATATCTTATTTATAATACGATATAATTTATTAAATTTACTAATTTAAAAAATAAATTCATTTAACTAATGTGTAAACAATTCATATTTATAAAATATATTATTAAAATTCTATTTAATTTAATATTACAATTTAAATTGCTAATAAATATATAAATACCTTTTCTTTTGCAATATTTATTAAAACTTATGGACAATTATAAATTTTATCAATTATTCTGGTAGTAAATATATAATTATCTCTTTTCTAATTAATAAGATATAATAATTAGATCCCAAGTTTTAACATTTATAAGACATTACAAACAATACAAATAACATCCAAGGGCAAAATTGGAATATTTTATGGGCAAGGGGTTAATTGTAAGAAGGTGAAAAACCTGAGGGGGATTTTTGTAATATCCAATACGTGAGGGTGATTTTTGTAATTAGGGCTTACCTGAGGGGGGTATTCGTAATTTACCCAAAGAAATTTGTAGACAAGACATAATGGTACTAAAACAAGTAGGCCCAAGACCAGCACTCAATCGGGCCAACAAAAAGGAGAATCAAAAGAGGAAATTATGTTTTAATATTTTACTTTCGTTGAATATTATATATTTTTAATCTCATAACATCAATTCAATTGGATATGCTACATTAAGATAATTTTTAAAATATTCGGGTAAAAGCAGATGGTCCAATCCCACTTGAATTAGAAAAATAGCAATTTTAATTTGCAAACCCAAAACATGAATAGCAAGGCAAGCATTAATCAACAAAATAATAATAAAAACTAGAAAAATGTTGATGAAACTCCTTTCCTCGCAAATTAAAAGCAAACAAATTTCACCTCCCCCCAAATTCCCTTTCCTCTTTCTCTTTCTCTTCATCTTCTTGATGAATAACGGCCAGAACCACCATAGCTTTCTAATCCAAGCTCAAAATACGTTCATCTACGCAGGTTGCTCTCAAGAAAAATACCAACCAAATTCCCCTTACGAAACAAACCTCAACTCTCTACTCTCCTCCATAACTTCCTCCTCATCTCAATCCCTTTACAACAGTTTCGCTGTCGGAAACGACACCTCCGCCACCGCCGAAACTTTCGGCCTATACCAATGCCGAGAAGACTTAAAACTAAGAGATTGCACCACATGCATATCTAATTCAATAAACCAAATAGAATTGTTATGTCCGTACACTGACGGCGCAACTTTACAACTCGACGGCTGCTTCATAAGGTACTATTACTATATATATTTATTGGAATTAGTTTTTTGGAGATATGTAATATTAACACTTCACTCTTCCATGAAAATCAATTCTGGCTATACCTATACAATATACATACTTTGGTGGTCTATATTTCGAGCTTTTGATTTTCTCTAGTAGCTAAATAACAAATGACGATTTACAATTAAATTCATGCATATTGTTGAGACAAAATGTTCCACACGTGGATTGAAAATCATATATAGTTAATTCATCTTATAAGGTCTTGGACAATTCTCAACACTTTCATTTGACGTGTTGGGTTTGTTTCAACTCACACATTTATCCCGCCCACACGTGAAATGAAAGTGTTGAGACAAAATGTCCCACGTGAGTTGAAATTATAGATAAGTTCAGCTTACAAGATTTCGATAATTAGTTTTTGCTCTATTGAAAGTGCTTAATTATAAATGACCAAAGATACCTTTATTTATACGAGACATTAGAAATTCTCTAGATAATATACTTGGTATGTTAATATAGATAATCACCTTTTCTTTTAATGAATATGTAATCAATTTCTAGAAAATATCCATTAATTGAACTAAGTGAACCCTTTGATTATATTATGTATTGCGAAGATTTCAATTATTTGCAACAGGTAAAAGCAAGTGGATTTCTTGGGAAAAGTGAACACTAGTCTTAAACATATTATATGTGGATTTCTTGGGAAAAGTGAACACTAGTCTTAAACATATTATATTCATGCATTGTGAAAATTTCAATTATTTATAACAGGTACGAGCACACAGATTTTTTGGGGAAAATGGACACTAGTCTTAGGTACAAGAAGTGTAGTAATAGTGATAATAATGATGTCGAGTTTATAAGGCGTAGAGACGATGTCCTTGCTGATTTACAAGGAGCGATGTCGTTTCGTGTTAGTGCGACAGGGGCTGTCGAGGGTTACGCTCAATGTTTGGGGGATTTGGGCGAGTCGGATTGTTCGGGTTGCCTCGCGGATGCTGTTATGAAGGTCAAGAGTTTGTGTGGATCAGCTGCGGCAGGGGAAGTGTACTTGGGGCAGTGTTATGTGCGGTATTGGGAGGCTGGATACTATGATGCTTCTCCAGGTACTTAAAAATATGAAGTATTTTCTAATTTTCATGTCACTACAATACAATTAATTAATGAAATATTGAACATAATTAATTAATGATTTGGTTGTTTTTTTTCGCAACATATATAATGGAGATTCCTCGAACCAGGATGAAGCTGGAAAGACAGTGGCCATAATCGTAGGGGTAGTGGCCGGCATCGCCGTTGTCATTGTACTTCTTTCAGTTTGTAAAAAGTCCCTTTGTAAATGACATTGACTAATTAATTCCAATTTACTCTTACAATTTCTACTTCTTTATTTATTTAAAACTTAAATTGATAATATATATTTTTATCTCATGGGCTGAACTTTTTAGATGAGTGAGGCCCAAATCGTATGGACCTTAGTCCAATACATGATGTGAATCCTAGTAATATTTTCATTTGAGTAAATAATTAGTGCAAATACAGGTTGAATTGAAATAGCCAGTAGAACGAAGAAAGATTCTTCGAATGAATATTTCAGTTGCTGTTTATAGTGCTTGGAGAAAAGCTATTTTGGATCTTAATTAATTTGCCGATATTAATTTTATTGGCTCAAATATTGATCTGGTAGTGTATTACAGCTGATTCTTTTTTTTATCATATCTTCTTGAAAAGGGTCTGGCCATTATCTGTTGGGGTTGTCTAAAATAAGATTTCGTGGGATGGAGAGCACGTGAGATACCCCTTCTTCTAGCGACACGTGTTCTATTTTATTTTATTTTTAAATCATCTATTATTGTAAAGACAAATATACCCTATGCTATCTTGTAATACATTATTCTTTATTAATTATGCGCACATTCCAAATTAATCATATTCACCATTAAACCACCTTATCCCCCCACCGACGGCCCCACCCCACCAGGCATCGCCGGCTGTTCTCTACATATTAGTTCTTCTCTTCCTCTCTTTGTTGCATTCCGACAACCTCAAAAATATTAATCTAATATATTGTATTGTAGTTATTTTATTGTAAATTCTAATGATAATTTATTGTACTTTCTGAGTTTCTATACAACAATAGCTTTTCCCAACTTTGGCGAAGAACAAACTGTTAAGAATTTGAAAAACAATCCTCCTTTTTCCTTCCAAAATATAAAATTGAAGCAAACCGGGTACATTGACAAAAGATAATCCTCGTTGCCTGCAGGTCAAAAGTTCGAATCTTAATGTTTCCTCATTATCGATCTTTCAGTTATACTATGTTATTTTATTTAACTCGAAGGGGAAATCTCGTTTCGTATTTATTAGAATTTGTAATTTCAATTTGAAACGAAAATTGGGGTTGAAAAGAGTTTTGGAGTGCAGGTATTGTTGACAATTATGATTTTTGAAGCTTTGTTGAGTGATTTGTTTAAGTCATTGGGTTGTCTCACCATTGATTTGATGAGAAAAGAAGGGTGGGATTTAGAGGAGGCCGCTATGGAGGAGGCTGCTATTGCCTGACGTTGAGGGGAGAATGGTGGTTGGAGATGTAAGTTAGAGAGAAGAAAAAAAATTAGAGAGAGAAAGATTCATTCACTTTTTTAGACATATATAATAAAGGGTTATTTTTGTAATTTAACAAATATCTGATTTTTTAAAATGTTCGATGCCATGTCATCATTGGACATTTTGAAAAAAAATTACGATTCAGATTTTGTATTAGCTTTTTTTAATGGTTGAGATGGGATATCTTATATAGACCCTCGCCCCATGAAATCTCATTTTAGAAAGACCCTTATCTGTTTACAAACGTACCCAACTCAAATTAAATAAAACAAGACTTGTTTTCTAAACGCTTTTTCACAATTTAAATAACAAAAAATCATTAATTGCAAAAAGAGCTCCACAAAGTACTACATAATTTATTTTTGGCATTGACCAACTAAAATTTATGGTAGTTAGTTACACCCTGACCCCTCTAAAGAATAAAATAGGTGCTGCAATTTTTTTTTTCTTTTTTCTTTTTGCTGCAATATATTATTTTTTTTTTTTTTTTTGGTGGGAAAAGGTACATAAAAAAAGTCAGCTGCTGGAGCAGTCCTACAGGGGTAGATTATCAAAATTAATTAAGTCCGCCACCCCAATGGGGGGACTATCCCAAATTAAAGTCTCTCTCCAGTGTTCATGTCCCATCTTTGCAAGGGCATCCGCACACGAGTTGCCACTTCTTAAGGTGTGTCGGATATTAGATTCCCACGGCATGCCGAGCAGGCTTCTACAATCATCAATTATGCTTCCAAGTGGGTGTGAATCAGTGTCCGCGGATTGGATGAGCTGGATAACAACTTCAGAGTCCACTTCTAACGTCACACGTTGGAGTCTCCTTTCCCAGGCAAGCTTTAGGCCTTCTCTAGCTGCCATCAATTCTGCAACTGTGATAGATACATCTCCCAGGCTTTTCGAAAATCCTAGCATCCAAGTGCCTTCCGCGTCTCTGATGAGACCTCCTGCTGCTGCGCTTTTTATGTCTTGTAAAACGCTCCCATCAGTATTGATTTTAAACCAGCCTCTATCCGGCTTTATCCACTTAACCGGATCAGCAGGCCCTCTATCTCCGGGGTTTTTGGTCGGGAATGCCAAGGCGGTATCAATGGCCATGTGTTTAATAAGGAGGACCAACTTCTTGGTGTCATCAATTTTATTTTCAAAAACCACTTTGTTCCTAGCTTTCCAAAGGACCCAAATGGTGGCAGCAAAGATGGTGGGCCAATGAATATCCGGGGTTAAGATGTTATCAAACTTCACCTTTGTAATATTCTCTTTAATCCATGAGTTCGGGTTAACACTCATGAAGCTGTAGTATTGCGTAGGGTTGATGATGTACTCCCAAATTTTCCTCACCCAAGGACAGTCCCGGAGAGTGTGGGTAATGGTTTCAACGTGTTCATTGCACCGTGGGCAGAGATCTGTATCAGTGAGGTGGCGATGCTTCCTGAGATCATTAGTGGCTATGCTACCATGGTTACAAAGCCAAATAAAGTGTTTGACTCTATATGCACAACTCGTTTTCCATATCCAAGCCCATTCCCCTCCGGGAGGGTTAGTGTTTTCTCTTTTCTTTGCGGCACAATTGTAGGCTGATTTACAGTCGAAGAGGCCATTGGCAGTACCTCCCCATAATAAAAGGTCCTCCCTGTCTCGGTTCAGCGGTATTGGTAGATTGAGAATCGCCTCGAGAGCTTCGGACTTGATTTTAGTTTTAATTTTCTGCACATCCCAATTTCCTTCGGGGTCGATTATGTCTGCAACTTTCCAACATCTTTCCTCCTCATGAATTTCCCCCTCCGTGAAGTGATAGAGGGGTTGAGGGCCCGCCCAACGGTCAAACCAAAGGGAGATTCTAACTCCGTTTCCAATCCTCCAAATTATATGTTGCTCCATCATTTGCAAGCTCCTGACAATTCCCTTGAACAGATATGATTCCCCTCCCTTTATTGCATATTCTGAGATCGACTGTTTTGTAAGATATTTCCTCCTGAAAGTATTGCCCCACAGTTCGTTCTTACCTTGGAGTGTTTTCCAACCCACTTTGGCCAAAAGAGCCATATTAGCTTCCCTTGTGGTTCGAATTCCCAAGCCACCCTCTTTCTTAGTTTGTGTGACTTTATCCCAACCAACTAGATGGATCTTCTTGTGAGATGTGTCTGTCGACCACAAAAAGTCCCTGTTCATTCGATCTAATTGCTTGCAAGTATTACCCGGAAGCCACATCGATTGCATGAGATGGTTTGGTATAGCCGAGGTCACGGCCTGAATTAAAGTAGTTCTTCCGGCCATGGAGAGAAGTTTGGCCTTCCAAGCTGAGAGTTTACCGGAAACTCTATCAATAACACCCCTAAAGAGTCTCGGGGAAACCCGTTCGTGAACAAGTGGAACACCCAAGTACCTACCAAGATTGTCCGTGCGGTTTATGCCTAAGATATTGGAAATTCCCCTTTTGACTCTTCTTCCTCTAGTTTTGGAGAAAAAAACCCTTGATTTGTGGAGGCTCACTTTGAGTCCGGAAGCATCACAAAACCGAGCCAACGTGTTCTTAATGCAGCGAGCAATTGGTTTTGTAGCTTTAGCCATGAGTATAAGGTCGTCCGCAAAGAACAAGTGTGAGATAAGAGGTCCCCCACGGCATGGACTTATGGGTGTCCATTTCTTTTGGGTTACTTCTTCTCCAATAAGATAGGATAGCCTCTCTATACACAAAACGAAGAGGTAAGGTGAGAGGGGGTCACCTTGCCGGAGTCCACAAACGGGGGATATAGCTTCAATCGGTTCACCATTCCACAAAATGCTAAGTTGTGAGCTTTTTACGCAAAACATAATAAGTTCAATAGTTTTTGGTGGCAGGCCAAAGAAAACAAGAGTTTGCTCGAGAAAGTCCCAATTAATTTTGTCGTAAGCCTTCTCAAGATCAAGCTTAATAATCATTTCCCCAATTTTGTTGTTCTTCCGTTTTCGGAGAGAGTGGAGGATTTCTTGCACCATGATGATGTTGTCTTGGGTGCCACGCCCCGGGATGAAACTGCTTTGGAGAGGGCTTATCAAAGTAGTCATGAGCGGCTTTAAGCGCTGTGTGATAGTCTTGGTGATCACTTTGAACAGAACATTGCAAAGTGCGATAGGTCGAAACATCGAGACAAGTGCCGGGCTCTCTTCTTTCGGTATAAGGCAGAGGAAAGCCACTCCAATTTCTTGGTTGAAGTTCCCCAATAGAAAGGCATCTCTGACAACTTCGAAAACTGAAGGGCCAACTGTATTCCAACACTTTTGGTAGAAAAAGGCCTGTAGACCATCCGGCCCCGGAGCTTTGTGCGGGCTCATATTAGTAACAACTTTCTTGATCTCTTCGATCGTGATTGGTTTCAAGAGGTCTTCATAATCTGCCGAGTTAATGGATTTTTGAAGAGGGCTTTTGGCCAGTCCCCTTGTCCCATTTGAATTAGATTCGGAAAACAAGTGGAGAAAGTAGTTTCTTACATGATCTTTGAGAACATCGCTGTTGGTTTGCCAAACACCATCAATCTTAAGGGCGTCCACTCTGTTTTTTCTTCTTCTGCAAAGAGTAGTAAGATGGTAGAATTTGGTGTTCCTATCTTCTTCTGATATCCATTTAACCCTAGATTTTTGATACCACAAGATTTCCTCCTGCTTGAGGATACCATTAAACTCCTCAATTAAGGCTCTCTCAAGGTCACAAAGGAAGGGGTCTTCCACTAAGCAAAGCCTTTTCTGAATACCGTTTAGCCGGGCAAGAGTCCTCTTTTTTCTAGCAAATATGTTCCCGAAGCAGCCTCTGTTCCACTCCCTCATCCTATCCGGTAAATTGGAAATAGCCTCATAGAGATTATGGGATAAGTTCCAAACCTGCTCAACAATAGAATGGCACTGCGGATCTGTGAGCCAGGCAAGTTCGAACCGGAATGGTCTATTTGAGCGCGGTCGTTCCCACCCATTGCATAGAGTAAGAACCGGGTGGTGATCCGAATGTGTGCGGGGAAGGTGAAGAACCACACACTCAGGGAACTGCTCTTGCCATGAGGCGTTGGCAAGGCAACGATCCAGACGTTCCCTAATCCGAGCTAAACCTCCCCTTTTATTATTCCAAGTAAATTTTGGCCCTCTAAAGCCCAAATCAATTAGGCCACAGTTGTTTATCATGTTCCGGAACCTCTGGCATCTTGCTGCAATATATTATGACTCTGGTTAAAGCTTTCAAACTCCCTTAAGAGTTAAGACTATTGCATATCATATTGTTGACCAATTGTGTACGTAAAAGTAAAACCATATCTTCATTTCTTTAAATTTTTCCCATAATATTTTTTAAATCCTTGGCCTACAACTAAAATTGATAATGGTGAAGAAAAATTTCAAAGAATGGAAGGAGTGCAAAAGAAACACGAAAAGTAATTAATTCTCTGTTTAATGAAGAAAGCAGGGATATACTATATGAAATCTCTATTAAATTCAAGTAAAATTTACAGTTGTACAAATGGATACTTAAAGAATCAAAGACCCATTACAGAGATAAACTTTAATATGGTAATTTGGGGTAAATGCAAAATACTCCCTGTTTTATGCTAAACTTCCTTGTGTTTTCAAAAATCCTGCAAAAAACACCCAATTTATAATAAAAAGGTCATTTTGGATCGACATATTTCAATAAACCATTTTTAAAATACTTCAAGTTGGTCCCTACAACTTCACGTGATATATTTTTTAAATTATTTCTTGAAATATATCGATCCAAAATGACCTATTTTTTACAAATTGGGTGTTTTTTGCAGGATTTTTGAAAAAACACAAGGAAATTTGGCGCAATAAAAATTTCAGGATAATTTCTTTCAGGTTTAGCATAACACAGGGGAGTATCTTGCATTTTTCCCGGTAATTTACTAATTAATTTGTTTATTTCAATGATAATTAAAACAAGAATATTTAAAAATAATACTCCTAAATCAAAGACCAGAAGTAAATGGAACATTCGTACTAGGCAACCAAGAACTTCCAGCAATGAAATTCCCAACAGTAAACCGTGATGCTTCAGACACGCTTGTAATAACATGGTACCCTCTCCACTTAACCCGGTTCGTTGTCGATGACCCGGGGCCCGTATTCGCATACTCTCCATAATACAAAGTATCCAACGCAAAATTCCCACTCCACGGCATCCAACCCGCTGGAGCAATCAAACTATCCAACGAAGTCTTCATGAAAACCGTACGCGAATAACTTTTCCAAGGCCGACCCAAATACGTTCTTACGGATCCTTGAACGGGTCTTAGATCCGGAGCCGCTGTGACCCGGCAATTTTGGATGGAAATTCCGGTGTTTTGGTTCGGGTCGGTTCGACCTTGAGCAGTTATGGTATTGGTTTTGTTGGGTGGGTTTCTTGGGTATATGTTGCAATTTTGGAATACAACTGCTGCATTTCCAAAGATGAAGTCTACTGTCCCATAAATATCGCATTCTCTGTAGAATTGTCTTTCAGAGTGGACGTAAAGTGTGTCTTGATAGCCCTCGAAACTACATTGGTAGAAGACAGATAGATCCGACCCAGATCGAAGGGCTACGGCTTGGTGGTTTCGTGCTCCGGCAGTGTTTCGAAAGGTGATGCCTTGAGCAATGAATCCATCTCCAACAACAGCTGCACATCGAAAATGAGGATATTCAAATTTTAGATTTTTTCAAATAATTTCGAATATTTTTAAATTAATACAATTTTATTCATTATATCACTCTAAAAAAAGGCATCAACGTCGACATAAATATGACATCTGCGATGACAAAGTACTCTTAATTTGTGATTGGATGTAGTCAATGTGAGTTGGGATTAAAAAGTTGTGTTTAAACAAATTAAATAGAATGTTCAAATATTATATTGAAGCATGCATGGATGGGATCTGCATGGCCAAATCATATAATTTATCTATTGCACCGGATTTCATTATAACTCCGAAATTAAACATGTTTGAGCGGAAATTAAACATGTTTGAGCGAGAATAGTACTAGGATATATATTTGACCCCCGGGAAGTTCTCGTGTTGCACAAAAAAAAAGTTAAAAAAATTGTTGTGTTTTTTTAAAAGAAAGGGTATCATTTAATACCATAAATTTTTAATTACCTGCGAGTTTGATACATTTATTAACACCATTAAAAAAATTAATTGGCAATAAATATATAGACTGCATGTATGGGCAAATAGTTTGACTATAACATAGAAATTCGAGGCAGGAATATAGATTTGGATTGTATATCTCAAATTATTCGATGTATGTCTTTTTTCATTATTATTTAGAATATATAATTGTGGTGCGGGTTATGACTTTTCTTTATTAATTTCGGATAAGATAAATTTTGAAACTTTTGAATTTTCTAGATTTTTAGCTTGAGTATTTCATCATTATTACGTTAAGATTTTGAAAAAAAAAAATTAAATTTTTAGAAAGCAAAACATTGCCAAAAAAAGAGTTGCAAAATTGAATACTAAAATCTTAGCAAAAATATATATATTTCACATACCAACGGTGGCTGATTTGAAAGTGGTGGTGCCGCCGTCAACACTCCTACTTCCGGTGATAATAGTCTTCCCAATACCATCACCCAACAACATGATATTCTCGGAAGCAATATTTACATTCTCCCTGTAAGTCCCTTCCTTCACATAAATAACATACCTCCCGCTTCCCGATCGCCTTCCAGCCGCCACGACCGCCTCATTCACCGTCCTATAATTACCGGAGCCATCCTGCGCCACCACCACATTCGCCCTAGGGTTCGTAGATTGTAACAATTTTCGATCACCGGGGACCACCCATGTCGGAAACCTATATTTATACTTGGTATCCTCATTACTCACCCCTTTGTTCAAAGAAAGTGTATTGCTAAGCAGCATGCTGACGTTGTTTGACATCAAGGGCATGATGTAATCCGTGACGCCGAGGTCAATAAACCCGGCCCTACATGTTTCGAGATTTGTTAGGGCAGTGCTCAACCATGTTTGTGTGTCGGTGGCCGTGTGCTTTGTGTTGGGATCGATTGTCTTGTTTATTTTATGGATAGTGTAATCGTATAGCTCTAAGCAGTCGGCCCATGCGGCCTTCTCTTGCTTGTTACGACATTTCGGGCCGAGGGAGTATATGTTACTTTGTGCGTGCAGGCAACGATCGAGGACTAATTGAGTCGATAGTTTGAAGAAGTCAGATTTTTCTTTGACGGTACCATTGTATTTAGGGTTATGAGTTAAGTAGTACTCACATGGTTGTGGATGGGGTGTTTGGCTACACCAAGCCTTTATCGATGACTTAGAATACCCGGAAATGGCTGGTGAAATCAAGAAAGACATAATAACAAGTGGTAGGATAATTGTTGGTGCCATTTTAAGGGTTTGGGTTTTCTTTTTATTTCAAGGGTTTTCTTTTTGGTGTGAAGTTCATGTATTTGGTTTCATGCTTTATATAGGGAGAGAGATTGACAATAAGTCAATAATATTAATATAGTAGATTGGGAAATTTTGTTGACGAATTCATTCCAATAGTTGTTTTCTATAGTTTTAACACATAACAAATAGCAATTAATATAGGTGCTAATTGCGTTAAATTATTTGTTCGTTGTTGAGTTTTGAATATAATACAACCTTATAATGCTAGTTGTTCATTCTGTTTATTGAGTTGGTGCTAATTGCGTAAGAGTTGACTTGGCCTGAGAAAGAGAAATAGAGAGAGCATCATATATACATGGTTGGCAAGTATAACGCGTTTTTAAATAATGTTTGCCCTTCTAATTAATTGTGTTAATATTATAGGTCATAGTGATGAGTTAAGTAAATATTTAATTATCTGAAGAAAATATTGTATCACATTTAATTTTATGGCGAAGTTGATGTCCATTGACCTAGAGATTATGCGTTTGAGTCCCATCAGAAATATGAGTATTTTATTATTTTAATTCTAGTCGTGTTAGTAAATATTATTTATATTTGTTAATTGAACATTATTTATACTTTATTAGTAGCAAAATAATTTTTTTTTTGTTTTCCAAGGGTTTAATCCCTTTCGAGACGATGGGTTTGACACATTAAGTGGGTACCTCTCCCAACAGGGATTCGAATCTGAGTCCGCTACTTTGTAGTGACCAGTCCCTTCCACTAGACCAATCACATGTTGGTGCAAAATAATTTTTTGATATAATAATGTAATCAACTTTAAAAAAGAGGAAGTTATATTAGTGCATTTATTGGAAAATGTAACGTGGATTGTCAAACACCATTTTAGTTTGACAATAGAGTTATAAAGATGGGAGTACGTAGAAATTTCAAGAACTAGAACATAGGTACAATGTTTTCCAACACTGCAACAATCAAAGATTAGAGGTCTCACGTCAATAATTTGAACAAAAATTAACTTAAAGAGAAAAAAAGTTCCACGCAAAAGATGTATAAACTTTATAAAATATAAATAATGCGGAATCTTACTTGACAAAACATATTGCATGAAGCAAACCACATAGAAGTTGTGTGGAATGAATTATTTTATTTTATTTTATTGATTGGTGTCAATATGGGTGCCTAACAAGAGGGTTGTTAATCCTCATTACTTATGGATAAGACAAGTTATAAAATTCGTCAATAAGTATTCTCATTGACTTACTCAACATGATTAATCCTCTTGGAATAATTGAGGGATTATGAGTACGTTACGATTTACGGGTGCAAATATTGAATAATTTGCTTTTGTAGGTAGATGTTACATAAGTGAATTTTGCAACAACTTAGTGAAGAAAAACGAGAAAACAAAATTACTAATACTTATATGTAAATATTTTAATTGAAGACACTATAATTGACCTCAGTTGTTTATCCGGTCCTGAATAGGTGCATGGAAACTGCCTGCATGTAATTACTAATACTTATATGTAAATACTAAATAATCTTTAACCACTACTTACCAAAATTTTGTAGAAAATCATTCTAAGCACGTAGTTTTAGCAATATATGTTAAGACTTCAACTCAACGGAGACAACAACCTATTCTTATTGCGATTGCACGGGTCAAATACTTGATGCACCGTGTATTATACTAGCATCAAACATTGATGGAGAAAGGAAATGTGTCGAGGAGGGTGAAATTATAGTATTAAATGTGTTTTTTCATAAAATATATTACCAAATGTATTAAGTAGGTGAAAGTTTGATATGAAAATTGCAATTTCTTTATTTTAAAAAATAATGGTTTTTATGTTAAATTTTTAATAATATAAACACACATATCTTAGCCATATCGTGTTCAATAAATTTTGAATATCCGTATCTTTGTGTATCGTACTCGTTCGTATTGCCGTATCCTTATCGTGCAACATAGCTCCCAACATAAGTTTTATATAGGGGGTTAATAGTATTTTAACCCCCCCCCCCCCCCCCCCCCCCCCGGGTTGATATTTATAATGTTCAATTTACCACCTTTTGATTTGAAAATGAGCAATTTACCCCTCTGTGAAAATTTTAAAGAAGCAATTTACCCCCTGCAGCCGAAGAGTGTAACTCACTTGCTGAAATTGAGAGTGGGCATAAAAAGTGTTTTGTAACATATGGATTAAATTGCCACATTTATCATAAGACGGGGGGAGGGGAGGGGAGTAAATTGTCATATTAATCATAACACAAGGGGATAAACTGCCACATTATCATAACACTGAGGGGTAAAGCGCCACATATAAAAATGTCAGGGACACAGTGTAAAACTCTTATAAAATTACAAGAGGGTAAAATTCTCTTTTTCAAATCTCGGAGATAAATTGAATATTATGAACATCATTGGGTGGTAAATTGCCATTAACTCGTGTTATATATGTAGCTTGCTAGATATAACTGAAACATTAATTCTTATGGATAGATTTTGACAACCTAAAAAGTGAAGATACTATAGATTGCATAATTAAGGTGCTTTAATTCGAACAAAAATACAAGTAATTTAAACATTACTTGTTGGGCTTGCTGTTATTAGTGATGATAAATCTAGTCTAGCTGATATATATATTAGATTGCTTATATTTTTGAGATTGGGGTTTGAGTTTAGACGCTTACATAAGCTCATCATTTTATATATACGTTGGGCTTGGCCCAAGAAAGTTTCTATCTCACGAAAATTACACAAGTGATAAGAAGCTAAAACCCATTTGAAAGATTAAATTTGTTGATAAGCTTTAATATTTTACAAATGTATTGATTTATCAAAAAAAAAAAAAAAATACAAAAGTGCCCTTTATATCAATGATATTTTTATGCATAAAACTTCGTTTTCTTAGTTACATTAAATACTAACATTTTGGCATGCCCTCGATTAATGTTAATAAAATTTTAGTATTTAATGTAAGAAAATATTGTAAACGAAATTTTATAAATAAAAAGATGTAAAGAGCATATGTGTAAAATATAATGCTAATTCGAAATTACCTAGTATTATATTAATGATGGACCTTTTTTGTCAATCCATATTTTTGAGGCAATTTAACCACTTATATTATAAGGTCATCAATTTTAGAGTGATGTAATTATCCTTTTAATGTATTTGAACATCAATGAATTGAGAGCAAGCAGGTTAAATTTAATGACAAAAGAAATAATTAAAATAAAAAGGCCAAGACAAAAGCAAAACAAAATCCGAAGCGGTGATAATAAGATCAAAAATTAAACCAGGCTAGTTGTCAATGTTTGAGGCAGCATGATGTTTTTGCATGGCAATTGCAGCTGCCATATATATCTCCTTTTGGACACATGGACATGGCCTCAACAATTTAATTTTTTGTCTATTATAACTCAACAAACCATTAGTTAATATATAAAATTCCAAGGAAAGAAATAAAAAGATTCCCATTGCAAATATTAATTGTCACTAGATCGATCTTTAGCTGAAAATAAAATAATATATATGTCTTGTTTGATTTTCACCACCCTTTTTCTTTTATCAATAGCTAATTCTGCAAATGTTATCTTTTGCAGTAAAGAGCTTGAGGTTGTGGAAATGGCAAGGGAAGGTATGTTGCAAGCGATGGGCTGGGCTCAAAGCTTCAAAACGGTTGACGGGCCGGGTTTTGACGTTGGGGCTTTTGGTGACTGTGTGAAGCTTTACGGAGAGGCCAGGCCACGGCTAGCCCGGTTGGCAAATACTATTAAATGGAGTTATGAGGATGGTGTGACTTGGCTCAGTGCTGCGTTGGCTAGCCATACGAGTTGTTTGGATGGGTTAAATCAAAGCGGGTTGGCTTTTCAAGCCCAATGGGCCGACAATTTGAGTTCGGTTATTCGAGAGGGTTTGGCTATTTATGGGGCCAAAAGCCGTCGTGTACGTCAAAGGAGAAAAACAAAGGCAAAGGGTAAGTAATTAACTTCATGTTTAATTCGCTGGTTGAAATTTATATATTTAATTGTCTTACTTATGATTGGATTGAATAATACTTCACCTCACAATTGTAATATAATTGAGATAGATTTTTCTACCAAGTCGATCTTTGTGACTTTAGACCGTAAGAGAGAGTTATGACTTGATGGAATATTAAGATTTTATTTAATGTGTTATTAAAATAATAATGGTTGGGCTTGAGAATTTGAGATTTGCATTAATATTTTGTTGTTGAAGTTTGAAGGAGAAAATATTTGATACATGTCAAATAAATAATTTTAGACTGACCTCATCTAGGATTTGTAACGACGAAACCTGGGGTTTCAACTCCAGGCACATATCCAAATGGCGTTTGTTGGGTCAAATTATTTACAAAATGGGCCTACGGTTTTGAAACGAGCAAGAAAATGAAGTGGCAATAATTAATTGTTTTCATATTACCCAAAATTGATCTTTAGCAAGCACTGTAACATTAGTGTATGGTGATTTGACATTGTAATTTAACATTTCATGTTCGCACTAAAATATTCACATTCCTTGGGAGTGTTTTGCTATTGATTACCCCCTGTAATTAAGAGTTGAAACTAAACTAAACTAAACTAAAATAAAATCAGCTTAATTATAACAAATTACTAATTAAGATCATGGAAGGTTATAATAGAATTTTTTTTTTTTTGGTTACAGGTTATAATAGAAATTAATACCTTATGTCATTTCTAATATTACAGCAGTGCCAAGAAGGCCTAGCTCTAACCAAGTAGGCAGGCCTTTAGCATCATGGAATGCCGCAACCTCAGATGCAGATTTTGTAGTTGCTCAAGATGGCTCCGGGAATCATAGAACAATCAACGAAGCAGTGGCTGCACTTGCTCGATTGGGTCATAATCGACCCGAGAGAGTTGTTATATACGTAAAATCAGGAACCTACAACGAGAAAGTTGAGATCGGAAGTGACCTAAAGAACCTAATGTTTGTTGGCGATGGCATGGACCAAACAATTGTAACCGGCAATCATAACGTACAAGATGGCTCAACCACTATGAATTCGGCCACATTTGGTAAGCATTTAAGTCATTTTTTGTTAAATAAAATCAAATAGTTGCGTCTTTGTGCATTACAGTTAAAATCAAATAGTTGGCTTACTTTCTTTTATTAAGTCTAATATAATTCAACTCGATTCCTATAAAAAGTTTAACTTTGAATTTGAAATTTAATCTGAAAGTTAACTTGGATTACTTGGTGTGGGTTGTAGAACAAAGGGCAAATAATTCAATCACGAATTCTGCAGTTGCCCTGTGGGTTGTAGAACAAAGAACAAATGATTTGATGTTACGCCACATCATTACTTATTAGCACATGATCATTTCTTGTTTTACGAGCTAGTTCTATTTATTTATGAATGAAAACGGCGAAATTAATTTGTTTCTCTCTAGGTGTATCGGGTGATGGATTTTGGGCGCGAGACATGACATTTGAGAACACGGCGGGCCCCCATAAACATCAGGCGGTGGCAATGAGAGTGAGCTCAGATCTGTCGGTCTTCTACCGATGCAGCTTCAAGGGCTACCAAGACACTCTTTTAGTCCATTCACTAAGACAATTCTACCGCGATTGCCAGATATATGGCACAGTTGACTTCATCTTTGGAGACGCGGCTGCAGTATTTCAAAACTGCGATATATTTGTCCGAAAGCCAATGGCTCATCAATCCAACATGATTACTGCTCAAGGAAGAGACGACCCAAGCGAGAACACGGGCATTTCCATATTAAATTGTCGGGTTTTGCCCTCGTCTGATTTCCATGATGTTAAGGGGAAGTTCAAGAGTTATCTAGGGAGGCCATGGAAGAAGTACTCGAGGACCGTGTTTTTTAAGACATATTTAGATGGTTTGGTTAATGAGAAAGGATGGAAAGAATGGAGTGGAGATTTTGCGATTTCAACTCTTTATTACGCGGAGTATATGAATACAGGGATTGGGGCTTCGACTAGTAATAGGGTGAAATGGCCTGGCTTTCATGTGTTGAATGATCCGAGCGAGGCCGGTCAGTTTACGATTAAGAATTTCATAGGCGGGGATTCCTGGATTCTGGCTACTGGTGTGCCATTTTGGGCAGAACTGTAGGTACGTACATGTTTAATCTGTGTGGATTGATGGGATTTGTATGTTTAAGATGGCAATGTGAAGCTTAGTTGAGGAAAAAGCTTTGTAATGAACATTGATAAAACTGAACTTTAAGATGAAGTTTTAGAGTCTGTTCTTGCTGACATGGTTCCTCGATGATAATTTTTTTATTTATGAAAAAATAAATAGGCAATTTTATAAAATAAATATTAGTTTAAAATACCATTATACGGTGGAATTTGAATTGGGCGTGTAGTATAGTATATTTCGTAGAAAATGATGACATTTTTGGATGTATAGAGAAAATATGAGGCAAATGTGATTATAAATTTGACCTATTTATTTATTTCTATATAAAAATAGGTATCTTCGATTTCTAGGGGAAAATTTTTGACTGTTTTTCATCAAAAATTGAAGTTATAAACCTATCACGTGACTTGGATTTGCAAATTTTGTAGTCCGAATTTAAAATCTTCAATTTTTAAGTGTCATTTGACATGTGATATTTGGCAAAAATTAAATTTTCTAGTTAAATAAGACATAAATTGATGATTTTCAGTGAAAAATAATTTTTTCGGTCAAATAAGACATATATTGATGATTTTCGGTGATAATGACATAAATTGATGACGGTGACACAATAAAGGACTTATATTGTCCATATATCAAAATAGAGGGTTACTTTTGAAATATAGCTATTTTAGAGGGTTAAAATGAAATTTTGCCTAATTTAATTAACTAAAAGAAAAGAAAGGAAATAACAACGGGAAATACAACGGGTAATCTCCATTAATATCCATTATAAAATACATTAATAGGTACGTATCTCATTTGGATGACCCGCTGTAGTTTGGGAGAGCATCTCCAACAGTCAACATCAAAATCACTATTTAATATCTGTTACAGTGTATATTCACTGTAGTTTGGGACTAAGAGCATCTCCAACAGTCAACATCAAATCACTATTTAATGTCTGCTACAGTGTTTTGATATTTGCATAAAAAAAATTTACTCCAGCAATAGGTATAAAAAAGGGAGCGCCCTTTTAAAATAATTTAAATTTAATTTATTTAAATATAGTTAAGTTAACTTCAAATTAATTTAAATAAAAAAATGTAAATTAAAAATAATAAGTTCAAAAATGTTAAATATTCATACCTTGCGTAGGTTATCCAGATATGATTCTGAAGCAATAAATTGAAATTGAAATTGAAGAGGTATGAAAATTACCTTTCTCTGAATTTTAATTTTACTTGTGAATCTAGAAGTTGTGTGCTTTATTTGAAAATTTGTGGTCAATTTATAGTTAATTTTTTTTACCGTTGCAAATTATGGCCGTTGAATAGAGTTGAGAAGGACACATAGTCGTTGCCAACTTCCAGACGAAATGTAATTCCTTTGCCAAGGGCATTACTTTTGATGACAAAACATGTTGGACTTAAAAATAGGTGCTATGATAATGTCTCTGTTGGAGCAATTTTTTTATTTTATTTTTCATACTATGAAATCGCTTTTGAAACAATTCGATAAAATTCCAGTTAGCCAAAAATTAATTAGTCTGACGTTGTAGCTTGTTCAAAATATTAGACATTTCATAAATGTGATTTTAATTTGTGTATAAAAGCAACTTTCGTTGAAATGGATAAATTTAATACTTGTATAATAGGACTCGGTCATTAGTTATAAGGAAAAAGTTGCTTTGGATAAATTTTATTAATTTTTTTTTATTAAATTAAACAAAAGAGATAATAGGAAATAATGAACGAAGATTTGACTTTGACCAAAATCACCGTAAACCCCTATACTTTTTTATTTACTTATTATTATTTCTGCTGTATTTTCTGAAACCCTAATCCAAAAACCCTTTCTTTTACCCGGTTTTATTGAAGACGATCGAAGTATATCATAGGTAATTCCCATGATATTCAATTTATAAATAGTAGGTATTTCTTTTTCTTTGGAATTAACGAAGGTGGAGAAAGTCTGTGATAATTGTATGGCATCTGTATTTATAACTTGATGAATTTTATGTTTGATGCAGTGGAAAAAGAGATGGCAGGTGGATCAGATGCGGTGGAGAATACGTTATCCTGTGCTAAATGTGGCAAACCTGCTAATCTGCAGTATGTAATCATCAGTATTTTTTCTTTGTTCATATATATATATATATATATGTGTGTGTGTGTGTGTGTGTGTGTGTGTGTTCACAGATAAATCTTTAATGCTGATTGTAATTTTTAATTAACATATGGAAAAGGTGTACACTTTGGTAAATGCATGTGAGATTTGATTGTTTTGACCAAGTGAACTGTTTATACTCAATCCTCATTGATTTAGTCAAATTCTTATTGTTTATTTTTGTTCAATGCTGCATGTAATCCCCAGAGGATATGTAATCTTTTCATTTAAACGAGTAATAAATTGTTTCTGCTTGTTGGAAATTGGAACTGTGTGCACGTGGGTTGTTTAACATTGGAGTATTGATTTAAGTAGGTCGCAGTATAGTGGTGATCTTGCTTTTGATTAAGTATTGGTATGGCTCGGTTATTGAATAATTTCCCTTTACAGGTGCCCAAAGTGCGTCGAGTTAAAGCTCCCACGTGAAAGTGCTGCTTTCTGGTTCGTTTTTCTGACTTGCATTTTGGAATCTAGTATTGCTTAAGAAATTTGAATACTCTGAAATTTCAAATTTGAAGATTCTAGACCTGGATATGCTTCATTGAATTGATTTGTGTAAAAGAATTAGATGTTAGGGTTCCAGTGCTAGCTTGTGGTATGCACAACGGCAATTACATGCCGAGACCCCCCCCCCCCCCCCCCCCCCCCCCCCGCGCCCCCGCGATCCCTGGGGGTCCATGCAATACTTGGAGTAATTATACTTGTATGTGCCTTTGTTTCAAAGTTCTCATCTAGGAGAGACTGTCAAATTTTGCATGTCATGTTGGTTAGCACTTGGCAGATATCTGATAAGAACTGTAAAATTAGTATTTCAGTGTAATTCCGACTACTTTCAATCGAGTTTTCTTGTGCATTCTCGAGGTTGGCCTCAATTGTTGATAAAATATTTTTCTTTCCAGTTCTCAAGACTGTTTCAAAGCATCCTGGAGTTCTCATAAATCAGTTCACCTGAAGGCAAAGTTATCTTCCCCTACAATTGAGACTCCTGGTGAACAAAATTCAAGCATGGGTAATGATGGTTGGCTCTACTGCATGAGGAAAGGACAGACTAGGACGGCCAAACTTCCGCATTTTGACTGGACTGGGTATTAAATCTGCATCGTATTTTAGTTCCCTTCCTCTCCTTAAATGTAGACCTCTTTTATTATCCATGTGTAGAATATATATCCATAATCGTATTTAGTTAATCCATCATGCATTTGATTGAAAGATTAGAATTTCAATTTTGTTGTACATAGTGTTGTAGTAGTAAATTTTTGTTGTGGAGGTAATAATTTTTGTGACTGAAGACCTTACGAGTGGGAAAGTTGCCTCATTTTACTCGCTTGTCACAGAATACTAATGACATCATCTGGTTGGTCTCTGTATCGACTGCTTATAAATGACTTAAGCAAATCTGATTTAACTATAAATTTCCATATTATAATTTTGTTATTAACATTTAATTGAAGAAATAACGGGATTAGTTTTGGCATCATTTCCAGTGGAGTAGGATATGCTGCTGTAAAAAACTTTCTTGCATTAGGGATATTTCATAGGTGGTTGTATCTGGGTGGATGCAGAGGAGCTTGGCCATAGAAGTTTTGATTTATTCTCGAGTGTATATGTAGACTGCAACTTGAATACTTTATAGTTTCTTTTTTCAAGCATAATAAGTTTATAATTGTTCATGCTTTATGAGAATTTTTAACTACTGTTATTGTTTGCCCGCGCAATGCATTTGGCTCTTTGAACAGTATTATGACACATTTGCTCACTTAATTTTTCACAATGAAGCTGTTGTCCTGAAACTTTTCCATTGCACCTTTTTAGGTCATTAAGACCATATCCAATATCAAAAAGACGTCCAGTACCTGCTCACATTGATCAACCTGATTGGGCAGTAGACGTAAGTTGCTTGATTGATTTCTTTTTGTACTCATGCATTATGCATTAACTCTCCTTACTGTAGCTCTTTGTGTAGATTGCTACTGTAGTAGGATTGTCAAATATTATTTATCAGAATGAAATGTTACCGATAAAATAGATGATTTTATCTTGCTTTTCAGTCTGCTTAGTTGGATTAAGTAATTCTCACAAAATCTTAATAACTCACCAGAATTTTGACACTAATTTAATAGGAAGAAACATGCAGATTTTCACAATTCCACATTTCCACTACATTCCAAGTATATTGCAGCAGCAGTTCACCATAGAATTTATCCATGAGTTATATCATAAATAATGCATATCAATGCTGCAGGCTGCAGCTTAAGTTGACCCTAAAATATACTATTCCATTCATGTTGCGATTGTGTGAGGGAAGAGTGCTAAATGATTATGTCTTCACCAAACTTTGTGCATGTTGTATTTCCTATAGTCATCTAGTCTTGTTTAAGTTCTTAATTTGTTTATCATTTTCATTCTTATAAGATTTTTGTTTGATTTTAATCAATTCATTTACTAAATATTTATATATAGCTTATTGTCAATTGCTATTTCATAAGAACCTAACTTAGTTTACTGTCAATATTAGGTGCACTTACATTTTTATGTTCAAACCATTACAGGGAATTCCAAAAATTGAACCCAACAGTGATCTGCAACGTGTTGTTGAGGTAGTCTTTCATTATGAGCTAACTTTACTCCTGCCTATTATTTGAGAAAGAATATGAAGCTTAATACAGTTTCCTTCTCATGTTAATTTGAAGATCAAGACTCCAGAGCAAATTGAAAAAATTCGAGAAACTTGCCGAGTAAGCTTTCTTCTTAATTGAATTCACGGAAAGTGTATATTCTTCATGTGAGTTTTTTCATCGCAGGGAACTTTAATTGATGAACTATGTACATCTGGCTAACTATATGCAGTTTACAGGAATAATTATTCGAGGAAATAAGAAAAGCTGCATTTGGGATATGTTAAATCTGATGCTTAGTTCTCAATGTTTTTTTTTTGTGCCATCTCCAGATAGGAAGGGAAGTTTTGGATGCTGCAGCTCGTGTCATTCGACCTGGTATTACTACGGATGAAATTGATGCAGTTGTTCATGAAGCTACAATTGCTGCTGGTATAATTAACATACCCCACATTTTCCTTATTCTTAGATCTATGGATGAAATCCTGTTGCATCAGCAATTGTGTCATCATATAAGCCAGGGTACTGAACCTGTCTTTTAGAGCTAACCATAGATCTGTCTTGGTACTCAGCCTTTCATTTGGAGATAATATTTAGGGTTGTGGGAGTTGAACCAAATGTGGCAGCAGCATAATATGCCTATCGACAGCCTGACTGGATTCTCCTATTGTCATAAGTGAAAATTATTTATTATTTTGCAGTGCTATATTTTCTAATCTCAAAGATCTAGGTTGGATGGTTCTTTTTTCAGTTATAGTCAATGCAATTTGAGTTTTTGTTAGCTTGGTCAACTTTGGAGCTCTGTTACATAGGCAGGGCACTCGTGAGGTGTCATTGTGGTCTCCTTTATACAGACTATGTGTTTATTTTACCTAATGGAAGTTTATATGTTCATGTGGCATGCTAATTGACTTTTCATTTATGCATGTCAGTGTGCTATTAGCCTTTGTGTGTGTTGTGTGACCATTGTTCTATGTTTTTTTTTCTTTTTTTGATAAATGACCATTATTTTTTGTTATGGCTGCAGGAGGTTATCCATCTCCATTAAATTATCATTTTTTCCCGAAGTCTTGCTGCACGTAGGTATTTCTTAATTTGAATTCGTTTACTCTACTTTCGCTGCAGTATGGTCTATAGAAATAAGTTGGGAGGGGCTCTCGTTCTTTTCTCAGGTCAGTAAATGAAGTGATCTGCCATGGGATTCCAGATGCTAGGTACGTTATACACGCACGCAAGTTACTGTTGCTAATTAAGAGCTAAGTTTCCTTTGGATACGCTATGTAAATTTGTATCTCATTAAGCTGTGGATTCTACTTGAACTAAAGCTGGTATTTGATGCTATTATGATTTTATCAGTTTTCTACATTTTGATGCCTCCCAATTTTGGATATTTTTTCCTGGCTTGGGAACTAAAAAGAATAAGCTCAAGAATTGAATAATTAACAAAGCAACCTAATTATTTGATCCTAACCTAAATTTGATTAACCAATTGTTCTTGCACCAGATTACTGTGTATCCTAACTTGCACTGATTTTTCTAATTTGCCAGGAAATTAGAGGATGGGGATATTGTAAATGTTGATGTGACTGTGTACTATAAGGGCGTACATGGTAAGTAGAATTATATCCAACTCAGATTAATAGTTATTTTAAACATTGACGTGATTCCTTGCCAATGCAGGAGACTTGAATGAAACGTTCTTTGTGGGTAATGTTGATGAGGCATCTCAACGGCTAGTCCAATGTACATATGAATGCTTGGAGAAAGCGATCGCGGCTGGTAAGTGTTTGTCCTTTATTTTGTGGTGGCTATTTTGACACGTAAACCATTATTGTATATGAACTTAAAGAGTTTTTAACCCGATAACTAACCAACTTCCTGCATCATTTATCTAAATTGTCTCGACTTGCTTATCGCGCATTAATCTCATGTCCGTACCGGGTAAATGACCTTGACTATTTTTTCACTGTTTGTTCCTGCCCTCATTAGTTAAACCTGGGGTACGTTTTCGGGAAATTGGGGAGATTATTAACCGCCATGCTACTATGTCAGGATTATCTGTGGTAAGTAAGAGTCTATCAATTCTTTATTTGTTCTTGGATTATCTTTGGTAACTGAATCTGTATCAATTTTTTATTTGTTTGTTCTTTAAATTCTACATGTTATAGACCTTTTCCTTAATTTTGTCTCGTGCTATTAGGTGAAATCATATTGTGGTCATGGTATTGGTGAGCTCTTCCACTGTGCGCCAAACATACCTCATTATGCAAGTATCCTCAGGACAAGCTTAAGCATGTTCATTTTTCTAACTAGATTCATATGAAAAGATCTGCATTTGGCATTTTCTTTTAGGTGAAATGACCCATCATTGGAATAGTTAATTAACCTAATAAATATATTTTCATGGTGTATATTGAAAAAGGACAAGTTTTGCTGAGATATATTGCTAGTATCTATATATTATCTTGCGAATGTCAATATTGCCGCCATGTGGACCTTAACCTAAACAGAAAATAAAGCAGTTGGGGTGATGAAGGCAGGGCAGACCTTCACCATTGAACCTATGATTAATTCAGGTACTGCATCTAGTTGCCTAAAATAATCTCCTGTACTTGAACTTTTTTATATACGTTGTCTCTATATCTAAAATATAAGTCCCACGGTAGGCATTTGGCGGGATCGTATGTGGCCTGATGGATGGACAGCTGTAACTGCAGATGGCAAACGCAGTGCACAGTTTGAACATACGCTTCTGGTAATGGCTTCTCTTTCTCGTTGCAATTACCGATATGGAACAAAACATTTTTACATCAAACATTTTATACTTAAAATCAGAGCCGTTGAATCATCACTATCACAATGTATTTGTGTATTTCAGTTGTCACAATAATACAATCTTATTTGCCCTGATGTATTACTATACTACTTTTACACCATCATTATGCAGGTGACAGATACAGGAGTTGAAGTTCTCACAGCACGTCTACCATCATCCCCTGATGTGTTCCCATGGCTACAACGTTCATAACTGTACTGGTCCAGTGAAGGTTATCAGCAAATCCTTCTATAGCATTCATTTGCTCGACTATTTTATTACGCAGTCTTGGGAGTGTTGTATTTCTAAAATTTCCTTAAACTGAGGAATAATTGTTATTCTGTTGTGAGCTCTGATGGAATGTAATTTGGATCTGTCAAAAACATGGCTTCTTTGATGGAATGTTATTTTGATGTGAGGGAATTATCCTACTGTTTATCACTCTTACTGTTAGACTGTCAAGCTTATCTGCCCCGGGCAAACTTAATTCGATTTTGAAGAATGTTGGGATCTGTTTTTAGAGTTTTAAAAAAGGCATTACATGAGATGCATTTTCTAAAACATCATCAAATGAAAGCAATTTTTTATAATTTTTTATTTTAAATCTAAATAACTAAGTCTGTGTTTCTACAATTCAATATTAGTCTTTCTCAAGATTATACGAGTCTTTCAAGCAACGAATAAAAAACCAAAAGTATTTTGTTATACCAAAGAGACCTCATTAAATAATCTGGCATCTAAAAAAGAATAATCTGATGTGCCTTCATCGTGTAGTATTCCTTTCAAAGATAGTACTACAAGGGATGAGAAGTGTTGTTGATCCTAGATTCCATTTTTTATGCAGGCTTAAGTGAAAATGAATGAGTGTTCTTTTCTCCTTAAAATCCAGCTGACCCTACTAGTGAAGAATATGAAGCATTTTCATCAGCAGATACCACCCTCTTTTCAACAGTCCTTTTTGATTCTTCTTCGTTGCCAGAATAAACTACTTGTGAAGTTCCAAGATTTGCCATCTCACAAAGCTTTAACTTTCTCCTTTTTGCCTCTTCAACATCACCTTCCCAGCAAGTCTCTGTAATAATTTCAGTGGCTTCATCTAATTTGTTCTCTGTCATTAGATTTCCATTTTCTAGAAGGACCAGGTACACTTGTTCAGCAGCAGACTTCCGAATCTGGAAATAAATCATAAAATTCAAATGAGCCAAATCCTGGGATATCCAAGAACACTAAAATAACATAGGATAGGATATAAGTAACTTTATTACTCTTAACATTAAAAATGATTGAAAGAGTTTCTGCAACACAGACCTTGGGATATCGGTGGCTCAGGAAAGTCAGTAGATGAGAGAATGCCTTTGTGTTGATAGACTCGGAGATTGAAGCAATATATCCAAGTATTGCTATTCCCGCGTATAACTTAGAGAAATCCTTGGTTCCTCTCAACTCTATGGCAAGAGCAACCAATACACCGTCACAGAAAATTGGAGTTTGGGCCTGAAAATCGAAATTAAGGATGCATAGTTAAGAAGATAAGGCACTCGTTCATCCATCTTATATTATGCCTCTAGGAAAAAATATATTGAACTGAAGCTTAAAAGCAACAAGACAAAAAAGACACAAACATGAAAAGAGAAGACAACATACAGAGCAATATATTGATCAATTTCATGTGTCTGTCTAACTATGAATATATATGCGCATACATCAGAGAAGAAAAGGTCACCCAGAGCATTAGTGAAAAAGTACACAGCTTAAATATATATTGATCAATGAGACATGTGTCTATCAACTTTAGTATATGCATGTCACCACATTCCTTCAGTTGCAAGTATAAAAAAAAGTGCCAGTAATCAAAAGGCCAATTAATAATGTAAAACATAAACCAGTTTTGAATAACTAATGGAAATCAAAGCAATGGAAATATCAACAAATGAAAAGAATTACATACTAACCTCCATGTCCAATAATAACTTTCTGCTGAATAGAATCTCGATAGTCTGAAACAAAGATTCAAGATGGTAAAAGATGAATAGTTAACGAGTCAAAAGATTAAAAAGAAAATATAAATGGTTATTTATAACAACAACTGCAGGTTTATTTCCTGAAAATGATCAAGTAACAAAGCAGATAGATAGCTAAGTATGATCCATGTGCACTATGATAGATCAAAAGGACTTGAAGACTTCTGATATGCAGCTTATCAAAATTCACATGAAGAACAATAAGCTAAGTTATATGTTCAGATATCCCCTCATTGATCTCATTGATGGTTACTTCAATGTTCAATCTTCATAAACTAAACAGACATACCAATACAAGCAATTTTTGGCAGAGTTACCTTCAAAAGAGGGAATAATGAGGCGATAATTTCTCAAACAACAATCACAGAGATAATCTCATTTAGGGATTCTCCAGTTGATAGCTTATTAATTGTCCACTCATGCTGAGAGAAAACCAGTTTCATAGAATTACCTTCAAAGTGGGTATAATGACTCTGTCACATCTTCTATACTTCTGTAGAACCCATAGAATGTCCACTGACAGACTGAAGACTCGGGAGTCACCATGGCCTTCAGTTATTGTACCGTGAAGGTAGTCTAGCAAAGCAGAGAGTGATGCCTTTTTCAAAGATTCTTGTAGTCCGCCTACAGAGATAACCAACCCAGACAAAACGCATTTACTATAACAACTAACTTCAAGTAGCTGAACAAACCGAGGATATGATAATGCTGGCACCTGCATCATAATCAGAACAATATAATACTCAGTAAACTTATCCACATTCCATAGTCTAGTTTACCTTGTACAGGCCTCTTTTTGGTTACAATAGATTTAGGACTATTTCGTACAGGTTGTGAACCTTCACACTGGGGGATACCATCGCAAACCACCCCCCCCCCCCCCCTCCCCCCAAACCCATGTACATAGTTTAACTCTGAAATGACTTTCCTTGAAGAAAAAGCAAAAACTTACCCCCCACTTGAAATCGGCTTCGTCTGGAATTATATGTTCTAGAACTTCCCTGTGTGGTATATATGGTACAACTATTGTTTTATTATACAGAATTCTTTGGAGAATTCTTGCAGCTGATTCCCTTATTTTATCCATCTTTTCCACAGCTTGCTTCGAGATGCCTCCAACTAATTTATTTGCCAAACTCGCATCAAAATATGAGTTGATCTGGTCACTGTTGGGGCTATCACCTTTTGTAAATTCAAATGTAGTCATATTTTCTTGATTTACGGAATCTCTCTTGCACAAAATATATGTACATCTCTCAAGACCATCCATTGCAGCCTCACGGACCCAAGATCCTACATCACCCCTGTTATCAGTGGAGTAATCATCCAGAGCTCTAAAAAGACTGCACAACACTTCACTCCTGATGAAAAGAAACAGGGCAATCTCATCTTCTCCAGAAAAGAAAACTGAAAATTCTCCTGCCTCAGTTAAAATTTCACAAACAGATACAAGTCCTTTGACAGCATTCACACGTGATTCAGCATCCCTATATTCTGGATTCTCCTGCATATACCAAAATGTTCAGTCCAAGCAAAAGTGTCCATTTATTTATTCCCAACAGAGGGTACAGTTCTGGAAGATGGGTGAGAAATGGGAATTTTGATCTTTTTCTCACTAAGGCAACTATACATACCTCAATTTCACATGAACTACAGAGTTTTGTTAGAACAGGTTTCCAATCTTTAGCAAGAAACTGTAAAGGCAGAACACCTAGTGCAAGAGCTGATCCTCGTCTTACTGCCACATTAGGATCAGTCAACTGTTCAAGGTATCTTGATACGACATCATTACCTCCCTTAATTTCCTTCGATACAAGGTAAACAGGAATGAACTGTTTGAGGGCTTCAACAGCAGAATTCTGAAAGAACAAATAATAAGTTATTAAAGAGACAGACTTACAAAATGCAGTCTAAAGTTGCAATAATGGAGACAAAAGGAAGACCTGTATCTGAGAATTTGGATGTCTCAAATTCTCGTTCAGTGTATCAAGCAAACTTCTCTTTATTTTCTCAGTCAGATTCACTTGAGCTTTAGCAATGCACTCAATGAAGCGGGAAACAGCATGGCGCATCATTTCTCCTCCTTTACCACGATATAGCCGTGCTTTCTCAATGGCAGGAACTACATTAGCAGCCATTTTCTGCTTATCTGCAAGAAAAATCCAGAGCGGAAAAAAATACTTATGTGGCGCTACACCATAGTAGTTGATATTGAGTATAACTGGGAGCATTGGGCACAACCAAAAAACATTCGACTCTGTTTGGACTGCTTTGTGGAGACTTAAAAGAGAGGTTTCTCAATATTCCTAGATATTTGTGTTTTTCTTTAATATGTTGGTACAAGATAGTTGAAAAGTTTGATCAATAGTTTGATAGATTTTTCTGAAGGACATGATTTTGTGTTTCAGTAGCGTTTAAATGGATTTTTCACCAGTCAAGTCGATATAAGTAGATTTTGAATAGGGTGATAATAATATTTTTGTAAAGATGTTCGTGGAATATATTTTAAAAAATAATTAAAAGTTGATTATTTTCTCTTCCGTAAAACTTGAACATTTCAGGAGAAGCAACCCGAATGGAGCCTTACTCATTTGTTACAGCAAATGATTGTCATAAAATATTTATCAATAGGGTCCAAATGACCCTAAAGCATCACAAAATTATCAAATAAGACTGAGGCTCCATAATACTCCATACTAGGAAATGAGGAGCTTCGGTATTTCCTAGCAAGCAACCTATGCTTCTATGCAAACAACAAAAGCCTATTAACAGAAAAAAATGCAAAATTATTGTCTTCTGTTAATAGTCTCTTTGCCATAAAAAATCATGGCTGAATCAATTAAAAAAAGACCAACACTTTAGGTTGATATATGCATTAAATATTCTTTGACCCCTAAGCACATGGTCTCAAAAAAGAAAATGGAGATGGCTTACAAAATTTACACAATCAAAGACAATGAAACAAGTAAAATGTTGTAGACAGCACAATACTTTCATAAAACAGTTATAACAAAGCATGTTATGGTAATAACCTGTGGAAAGAGCATAGTTTTGTTCATGTAAAGCCAAAATCAGCTCCCCAAGGGCCAGCGTTGCACCATGACGCATGCACAAATCAGATGATAGAGTGCAAGGAACTAGCTTCTCCAAAACTGAATTAGCAAAATATTCAGGTTCAAAATTTACAAGTGAGGAGATAGCACTGGCAGCAAGTTCTCTCAAACCCTTGTCCTGCATGTCCAACAAAACTGCATTGTGATGTTTGGTAACAGTTTATTAAGTGTATGACAGGAAAGTAAAGGGCCTGATTGTCTCGCTTTTCAGAGAGCATTTCAGTGCTCTCTGAAAGGCCAAACAAACAACATTTGTTGCTTTTAGAAATAAATACATCCTTTCTCAATTTTCACTGACAAATCTCATCTAAAAAAAATCTATTCTCTCTAGAAAGACTTGCACAAACTCTACTTTGATTTGACATAAAGTTACATATCTCTACTTATCTCACATAACAAACATGATTTGACATTAGACCTATCTCTTACACTATTTCTCTTATTTCCATAATCTCTAAAAAGAACCTATAAATTTTATTTCTGAAACCACTTCCACAGAACCCAAACAAACAACATTATGAAAACCGAGACATTTCCAGAAACCTTAATTTATTTCTGAAAATACTTTCAGAAATGCGAGACAAGCAGGACCAAAACATTTTAGTTTCGTCTGCACTCTAAATTCATGTAGTGTTCTTTAACCTTTGCAACTTTCACGGTGGTTCTTTTCTGAAAATGAAATATTATGCTAAATTATCCAAATATATGTCCGAGCGAAAAATGCGATAACATTCTGTAGTTCCTATCTGCTCTCATTGTGATGTACCACTAATCCACTATATCTATGTATTACTATTAAAGGCAAACCACAAGTATTACCTCCTGGTTTACCGAACTCTGACATTCTCTTAAATCACTCGGACAAAAATAACTATAGTGTAGCATGCAATAAAAAAAGTACCATGAAGTTGACTGATACTGGAAATTGGAATATGTTTCTGAACGAACTTCTTCTATCAGAAGTTATTGGCACACTTTTCACTCGTGGAAAATGTCCAAAAAATGAAACCTCGTATTTTGAATGCAGTATTACTTTTCAAAATCAACAAGAAATAAGAAGTAATATCCATGTACTCAAACTAACAACACATGTTGAGAATTGAGTGTGTGTACAAAACTACAGATTTGAAAGTTCAGGTTTGGGTGGTCACTCAAGCACAAAAGTGACTAATCTTATAGTAAGTACCAGGGTTTGGTGGATGAAGACACTCAAGTGAAGCGAACACGATGCAATTAAGAGTCGAAAGTAAGAAAGCAGGCCTCTTTTGATGGTCAGACGACAATAAATTCAAGTATGTAACAGTGTCGAAATTTCAGACATGATGACAATTTTACAGTGAATGGGCAAGTTTCGGGCATACCACCTCACATGTAATATACTGTAAACACCTAGTTTGGTAACAAAAATTGATAATTTGATCACATCTCAACTCTTTTATGCAGGCAACAAATGTTCTTGTCTTTCAAGTAGAGAGGAAGAACAAAGGAACATTAATTTGACTACCTCTATTCCTCAACTCAAGAAAACAAAGTTCTGTACTTCAAATATTTTGGGCGTGGGGGGGTGTGGCATCAGGCAGTTGAACTAAAAAATCATGAATAAAATATATAACATGGAAGTCAGAAGAAGGCACTTACCCAATGACAAATCTTGCTATGCAATAGTTCATCCACAAACGGGTGCAGGTAGCCATGATATTGAGCAATGGAGACAGCAACATCAATATATGAGTTCGCCCGAGAGGAAAGTGCAAAATAATCAGCTGTATTCACGATATCGATGCCATGAGGGAAATTTCCTTGTCTCCCAACATTTTCTTGGAATGCAGCAGCAGCTGCTCTTCTGCAATTAACCTAAGCATTAAGTTCATAACGCCAGTGTCATGATAAACAGTAAGAAAAAGAATCAGATTAATATATTTTTACAACAGAAATGTTCAAGCACCTCTCGATCATAGCAGGCCACAGTTAAAAGATGCGGTGCAAGCTGTTCCAGTACATTTTTCATGTCTTTGTTGTAATATGCACGGCCAAATGCCCAGCAAACATAAGCAGCGGCATCACGTACATGAGATCCAACACTATGAGGTCCTCTTCGAATATCATAATGTAAAGCCTGTCAAATAAGAATCATCAAACCTCCTAAGCAGTAGAACAACAAAAAATAGAGATTTTAGTTGAAGAGCTCCATTTTCTAAGAATAATCTGGAAAAATACAAACATATGAGATCATAGTAAGGGGAAACAAATCGGCAACGCTGAACTCCACAAAAACATGCATGCACCACAGATGAAGTGGTCCTAGGGAGCGAGGGAGGGAGTGAAACGAATCGGTATATTCATAAATTATTAATTTTTTATTGAATTAAAAGGAGAATGCAGCATAGATAATGCACCAAGGGATCAAATAAGGGAACATGAAAATAGAACTAACCAAGAAGTCATGATAATGTTTTTAAACCACAAATAAAGGAAAGGCTCACCTGTATGATAACAGGAACAACTTTAGGAAAACTAACTGGTAACAGCAATCCTCTACGTGACAATTCTGCCAAGGCCAAGCATCCACCATGCCATGAACCATCACCCTACAACAATATAATACACGTTAGCATAATCAGTGTAGGAAATAAAAACTGAGTCGTGTCAATCTACTTAAAGAGATTGACATACTATATTTATACTAGAATTTTGGATCCATACAAGATAGTAGCTAAGATTAAGCCATGACCTTTGGCCCTAATCAAGTTACAACCATATATGGTCGAACTTAATAATGCGTGAGGAGACCAATGTCGACGCAAGGATAAATCCTGCTAAAATTCGCAGTTTCTCCAACCTTAATATGGTTCTAACCGAATGTCGAAGAGAAAAATGTACAACTTGCTCAACTATTCGATGATGACTACAAAACGAAAAAAATTGAACGATGAAAGACAAACAAAAACTACTCCATCCTAACTCCCCCTGAGTAACAAACTTTAGTTGAGTGTTTCTCAACAAGTTCCAAACCAAATAAATGCACAACCTAAACGATAGGGATGGGTTTGGGACGAAATGTCGTTTAATATTATTTCTGTATTATATTTCATTTTGATTTGGTGACTGCGGCTGAACAGGACTGTGCGGCTGAAAGGTGGAGGTTCTTCCAACTCAGTTTGGAGCTTAGCATTATCCATATTATAGAAATTTGCGAAGCCTTTAAATATTGGGAATTGTTGGACATCCAAAACCAAACTTTAGTGAATCCAAAGAGGAGAGAAAAAGAAAGAAGATTGTTTTGCCACCATACCTCACCAGGAGAAAAGAGCTCCAATACAGATGACAGGACTTCACTGGAAAGAGAATAAGTTAAACGCGAAGTAACACGGCCAATACCTTTTGCAGCAGACCACCGCACAACAGTGTCCTGCATGAAGTACATATCAAAGGCATAAAACATACGGTTGGAGAAGTGCTAACTCAAACAAAAAACTTATCTCATTCTGCAAAAGAGTAATTGCAGAAAACAGATTGATTCCTTCTTACATATATAATAAAAAAAAATCATGATGTAAGTTATCTATTTTTAGGTAAACTACACTTTATTATGTCAATGGGAAACATTGAGATCAGTTGAATCTAACCCTTTAGACATACCGTGTCTCTCAATCCTGACAGTAACAGTTCAATAATATCTTCTATGATATCTGGAACATCCATTTCTTCTTCTTCAAGGCAGATTGTATCTTGAGTGTCATTACAAGAGTTCATGTTCAACAAAGGATTCGATTGATTACCATCTCTTGTCACATTTAAAGAGAGATTCTCTCCAAGAGTGCTGCTTTTACCCTACAGGAATGCACAAAATAAGGAATAGCAGTGATTAGCACCCCCATACAAGTTTCGTATTAAAAAAGTTTCTACATATGCGATTGAACTTAAAATATACAGAATGAGGATCTCTCACTCTTAGGAACAGAACATTGAGATAGAGAATTCAAATAGTACCTACGAATAAATATGTAAAATGTTTCCACCAACAATGTAGTAATTTCTAGGACAATTACCATGAAGCTAATAAAATGCAGGGTATCTGCTATTGTAATGGATCTATTTGTACTGGATCAAAAGGGTCATAACTGAATTGAATTTCTATCATTTAAATTAACATAAATCACATGAATTATCAAGTCCTACGCTTCTCCTCCCGGAAGCTTGCTTCATACTTTCACTGAGAAGAAGATAACATATACTCAAGGGAGAAGTCTGAAAACCATTCACTGTAGACACTGGTTTTTTTCGTCAAAGCTACATACCACATAGTCCTCTAAAGGTCAACTTAAGGAACTGCTCAGTGATTATCTAAGCAGTTACAGAAACATGAAGTCAGGCAATGTACAGAGAAAAATATCAAAAATTAAATTTATCTGACCACATAATGCCACGTTGCTGAACGATGAGGCAGGCAAGTAATCCCAATCCGCTGGGTTAGCTTAACCAGATACTTGCGAAGTAAGGAACTCCTAGCAGCCACAGGAGACTTCATCAAAACTGATATGTCATTCCATAAAACTGGGACCACATTTAGCAATAGTGATGTGCTACCAGTCTGCATTTAAGAAAGAAAAAAAACTCAAATTAAAGGATGCTGCACCTATAGCAGAAGCACTTGATGACATAAGAAGACGAAGAAAAAATGAGAGAATTGAAAATTCGTAATTCCAATGCAAAATGCAGAACCTCTAGTTGCTCTTGAATTTTCAGTGTAGATACTGTGGTCTAGATAGACCAGGTTCCTTTTTCCTATTTTATTAGTGGGTTTTGAGACGGAAGTAAGACAAGGCTCACTTTAAGCCAAACAGTTAATCACTAACCACTAGCATAATCCATTTCATTTGAATTTCCTGGAAAAGCGGAGTTCAAGATTTATTAGTATAAGTTTTCTTTGAATAATTGTCCGAGTATTAACTAGCTCTGATCGGTGTACTTCAGCTTTACTTTTTCCAGCAATGGAAAGGTAGATCTATCAAGTATAGTAGCAATGGCTCAGCCAATGCCAAAACTATCAAACTGTGAGTTGAACCATTGTACTGAACACTGATACTTGTAAGAATTTTTTTTGTTTTTTTTTTTTTTTGGTACAAAAAAGTTTGGGTGGGTTCGGCTCCGGTCACCACCACGGGCCAGGGCATGCCTCCAGGACCAAAGGTCGCTTACAGAGGTACTTACAAATCGCCCACCAACACAGCCCTCACGTTGGCAGAGGTAATCGAACTCACAACCTTCTGAGGGGAAGTAGCCCGTCCTTACCAACTGAGCCAACATGTGTTGGTCTTGTAAGAAATGCATCAATATTACACGGAGTATTAACATTTAACAAATTAGCAAAACCAAGAAAAGTGAATAAATGATGCAATGGTACCTTGATAATTCAATTCTTAAAACCAATTCAAAAAATAATATCTTCACACTAATTCAAGAATAATATACTCATACACACGCACACTACATTAATATCCTCTAATTGAACAAGAAAAATCTTAGTGGAAAATGACCTTCTTACAACTAAAGTTCCCGACTTGCCAAAAAAGTTGGACAGAAAAAACATAAAGGCCATGTGTTGGACATCAGCTTTTATGGCTAACTGGAATATTCTTGCTTGCATATGAAAACCGCAAAACCAAGACAAAGCAACTAAGGGTCTTTACTTTCATTAAATCCATAAAAGATACAACAAAAGCTCAACTAATATGATTAGGCGTGTTTAAGGAAAAATAATGTCAATCTTGAAAACCATTGCAACTCATGTTTGAAGAAATAAATTAAACTAAGATGCAACAATTCAAAGAGAGAAAGCAACCTTTGTAAATCCAATTTTAGCACTACAATTTTCATGCATAAAACCCTCTATAGTGTTATCAAGTTAGCCAGTTTCATTAACAATTAGCAGGTGCAAAAATCCATACATGTTTAGCAGTGCCAGTGGATAAATCCATGAAACAAAGTGAACCTTAAAAATGGCAGCCAAGGCTTCCACCACGCCCAACAATCGGAAGTGGTCCATAACACTGTCCTCCATTGACGAGAGAATATCATGTGCCCAATGAATAAAACTGAAGGACAAACCAAAGCAAGTAAGTTCAAGCATCAAAAAGAATGCAAACGACCTATAAAGGAAATCATTTAGGTGACATTATTATTGGTCCATTACTAAATATGTAAAAAAAATATCTATATATTGTAAACTATTTCAAAATCTATAGAGTATGAGAAAAAAACAATTAAGGTTTATGACAAAAAAAATTGAAGATTTATAATTTCGCGATACTGAAGTAAAACACCAATAAAGACTTCATGGTTTTTCATGGTCCACTTCTGGCTTCCGACTGAAGAATCAATATGAACTTCTAAGGATAAACTGTTTCACAGTAAAAAATGAAAATAATATCCACTTAGAGTATAATGAAAATAACTCATTCTGGCTCTAAGAGTTTGAGGTGCAAGCGGCAATTTCTCAATAAGTTCAAATGTTTTTGTTGTTGCAGACATGACCATTCACTCAGAGAGCTACAAACTAAAATAAGAAAAGTCAAAACTTGAGAAAGCGGAAACAAGTAATATCACCCCAAAAATCAACACAACTAAAGGATATGAGAAATATTGCGGGGAACTCCTCAAGTCATGTAATGAATTAGGGAATCTCTCTCACACACACACACATATGAGTTATGTGACATTAGTAGATTAAAGGTTGAAAGCAGACAATGGATATATTACTCACAAATCTTGGACAAATCAGGGTATATTTTATCCTATGAGATTGGAAAAAACACCTGGTAAAAGCCTTCGACATATCCGGGCGTGTCAACAGCCTTGACAGCAACAACCCAGCTATAGCGCGCATAGGTCCTGAATTTGATAAATAGTCCTTACAGAATTCTAAAATTTTCACCACCAATGGTGGAGGTTCGTCTCCTGTGGCATAGTTACCATGGGCTATACTGGTATCTACAGAGGATATATCAAACGGAATTAACACCAGAATTGAGAGCCATAGAAGTATGATGCATTTAGTTTCCATCTCTCCAGTACTTTCTTGCCTCAATGATGTTCCAACATTAGTGTTATGACATTTCTCCAGAAGAGATACCGCAAGTTCTAAATCAGAAACCTGATGAGGGAAGAACTTGATAACAGACTTGTATCCACAAACTGTAACTAGGGTATAAATTATGATGCAAATAGGCTTGATCACTTCAAGAATCTCATCGGACGCAACCCCTAATTCCGTGGTTCTTGAGCGGACAATAGACATAAGAGGCGAAACTATACTCTCGAGATAAGGCTCTATCAGTTCACCTTGCTCCTGATACTTGTCCATCTGCACAAAAGTACTTTAGGACTCATTGCGCCTTTCTACTAAGGGCATTAAAATCAAACGCATTATAACATAAAACTACAAATTGAGTATAAGTATTCATCAATGTTAACTGAATAATAAAAGCTAAGCCTCTGCTTATAAAAATAGTCAGAGAAAATAAGATTCAATTATAGCAAAAGTAGTGTTCTCTCAAATTACATTCATTAATTCACTCAAATAATAAAACTTAGTGTCATTCAAAATAGTCAGCAGCTGCTAAACATAGAAATTAGTGAAATAGACCTTAATTTGAACAAATATACTCTTCTACACTTGAAATTTTTCTTGCCTGCTATTCCAATCCAACACCAAATGTTCTCAATTTTGAGGCAAACATGTAACAATTCAGTATTAAGTAGTTCGGTTACTGAAACGCAAATCGCACATCGAAATTAATAGTTCATAACTCGTGAAATATTCAGAAGTAAAGAACATTGCGAGTTTTGAGGCATTATGTACAACTAAACCAACCATACCACAACTCGAATATAAAGTTAGAAATGGTGAGTCTGTGTGCAGTGTGCGTGAAGAAAAATAGTAGTGGATAGGGCGGCGTACAATGGATCGGATCTTGTGAACGGCGGAGAGATCCGAGACACGGCGAGCGGAAACGATGTCGTCGAGAACTGACTTGACGAACTTCCATTCCTGGAGAAAAAATCTCTGCAAAACAATCTCTTTCGAATCGTGCTCGTCGTCTTCTTCTCCGACTACTTCAGGCAGAGGTGATAATAAAGATGCTTCCTCCATTTCGATTTTCTCTTCACTGATTTATCTCTGTCTTCTCCAACGAATATTAATTTTGATTTCCCGCGTGCACAAGAGTTAAAACTGCAAGAACATTAAATTAAAGTGAGGTTTAGGATTAGGATTATGGTGTTGGATTTATAATTTCCGTGTGAAACTTTACGGGCTTGTTTGTTTGGCGTTTTCCAGATTTTTTTCGTGTTTGGGAAATGCCAAACAAACATTTTTCTACTTTCATAAATAAATTTTTCATTCATTAATTTTCTCAAACCACTCTCTCAAAAGCCAAACAAACAACAATTTTCTTATCTCAAAACAAAACCTATACAAACTCTACTTTGATTTGACATAAAGTAACATATCTCTTACACAATTTATCTCACATAACAAACATGATTTGACATAAAGTCTTACACATCTTACACCTACAACTCAACTCTTCCAAAAAAACCTATACCTACTTTATTTCTCAAACCATTCTCTCAAAACCCAAACAAACAATATTATGCAAATCGAGATTATTTCACAAACCTCCACTACTCTCCCAAACTACTTTCCCAAACGCCAAACAAACAGGCCCTACATATTTTACATTCAGTCAAAATTGAAAATAAGTGAGATACTATTTTTGTGAGAAAACAAAAAATCTTGAATTGGAGTATCTAAAAAGGAAATAAAAGTAGAAAAAAAATATATGAAACAAATGGATATTATATTATACTATGGTATCTTCTCAAATTCTAAACTACAAATTCGCATTAGGTTGGTGACTGGATTGATAATAAAATTGGTAAGGATGAACATGAAATCAGACTTTCATCATATTTCCTTTTTTATTTTAGGTAGTATTCTAAACAATTCAAAAATTAATCAATTTTATCATTTTGGTAACTTTGCAGTCCAACTCTTCGAGTAAAATGAGATAGAATAATATAATAAAAAATAAAAAAATTCTTACCTTTAAGAAGAAAAAAGAGCGGAGATGCCATTACATTGTTCAAATTTGGGTTTTGTTGATGGATAGCTTGGGCCCATGGCCATTGAATGATTATTGGGCTTTACGAAATGGGACTGGATATGCAGCTCTTATTTATTGGGCTTCATGCTCGAACATTATTTTCAGCTGACAAAAACTAATTTGATGTACGATTGTACGTATATTATATATGTCATATTATTATTGGGAAATAGATGTACATATATAAATGTCATATATTTATAGGCAAATACATTCATGTTAATAGAACTCCCACATAGCTAAGTACATCGCATGTTAATAATCTTGCATTATCTGTCTTGGGTTCAACTCCCACAAATGTAGTTTTTCCTCTAATTTAATATTAGTGTTTGATAATAATTTATTATTTATAATTTTTTGTACTTGGACATTTATTGTAACGATTTATATATAGTGTAATGATTGATGATAAATATAATATATTCTAAAAAAATAAAAGTACATCTCATGTTAAAATTAAATTAAATATGCAATATACATCTATAAATATAAAACATATTTCATTTCAATATTCCGTGGATTAGAATTGAGTAAATAACTAGATAAAAGTATGGTTTTAATTGTTGAATAAATAAATGGCAATTTTACTGTAGTGTTAAAATAATAAATGTATAAAACAAATTACTCTATTTTCCAAAATGCAAAGGATCATACCCAAAACAGATTATTATATGCATTGGTAGAACAACATTAAGTTTTAATGTCATTTAACTTTTAAAAAATGAATCATCGATTGTGATTAGTCGCACATACTAAATTCGTAGAGAAGTTTATATCAATGCTACAATTCGTCGAACACGAGTTTGATATATGCTAATTAATATAATACAATTAATTATTTGATAATTAATTCGAATACGGACAAGGAAGTATTTTGAATACAACCCAATAATTGTGTCTAGATGGGAAAAGTTATCTGTAGATTATTAGTTAAAAGACTTACTTCCACATACGGTAGTCCCATGATTATTTGGTATATTAATTTTCATTTTATTGTGTTGACATTTTAATTAAAATAGCAAATAATAATCAGATAATATAGTTGCACAACATAGAAATCATAACCTTTGATTCCAATTGATAATTGTATATTCTCCGAAACATAATTAATTTTTTATATTGTTATGTCGCACTCGTGATATAATTCAAATTATTTTATCAAACTACTATATATATTATAGTTTGTACAAGAAAAGTTGGCAATTAAAATGATAATCATGGCCTGGATCCAAGACATGTTTAATTGCATATTACGATCCATTTTCAACGGTCACTAACTTAGATCATGTAGTCTTATGACTTTCAATCACAAAATAATTACGTTGATCGATTGATAAGTTTTCTATAATCTTCAAGTATATAAAGAAAAAAGTAGAGAAGATTAAAATAAAAAGATAAAAAGTAAAGTAGGAATATTGGAAAGAAATTAAAGTATATTTTATTTCATTTTGTGTAGATATGATCTCTAATCCCAAAATCTTGTATATTCACACACTTCTCTTAGAAAGTATTAAACCACTTCCAAAATGTCCAAAAGCCCTCTAGACATTGGTTTTTTTGTCATGGGAGGACCTATATCTTGAAGCAAACCTATTGAACAAGGCCAAGGCATTGCTTGTAACTTGATGAAGATTAAGAACCTTGGCTTTGATCAAGGCCTTCGTCCTACCACGGATAGCTCGGGCCGAAACCCCATCTATGCACATACTTGAATCAGTTAGGGCAGTACTCATCCATGTTTGGACATTGCTTGCATGCCATGTAAAGTCTTCATCTTCCTTAATTTTTTGCGTCTCTTCAATACAATTTTTGAGTTGATCTACCCCATCATTTATTTGACTTAAACATTCTTCCACGGCTTGGTAATCTTTGCCCTTTGTTCGCTTGAGCTCCTTAGCTACATCGATCACATAGGCCCACGTTGACTCAGCCCTTACTAGGGCTACCTTCAGAGCAATTTGAGCTAATTGTTGATGACTTAGGGTAGATGTGAAATTGCTAACGTAATATGACAAAGAACGAGCACATTCAATAGGATAGAGTGTTGTTTCACATTGTAACTCAATAAACGCTCTAGCACGAGATTGTCGGTGGAATGTTGGTTGCTCGGCCCAAGCTAGGGTAAACATGAGAAGAGAAAGAAGAAGAAAACTAGAGAGTTTAACTATTTGTCCCATGATTATATATATGTTCACAAATGATGGTTAATTGAGAAGTGAATTTAAATTGTGAACTTGATGTTTTGTGTTTGTACGAAAGAGTATTGTTCGGTTTATATAGAGAGGGATTTCTCATAAGTTTGAGCATTATATGCTCTACTTTAAACTAACGTGTGGTATGGATTATTTTAATGTTGCATGTGTTTGCGGTTTCGAGGAACTAAGGTGGTCAGTTTTGGGTAATATATAGTGAACATAATCCTTAATTTGTGTTGGAGCAAAGTAATTAAGTAACCATTTATTATTTAATTAATATTCAAACCATTGTCTGTTAGGCACTCCAAGAAGAATGTGTATTGTGACAATTTGGAAATAGTACGTATTGTTTGAATATGTCTCTTAATTTTCCCAAGAATTTGGTTACTTTTGATTCATTCCATATTTAAGATAAAAGTTGGAAAAGAAATATATTAGTAGTACTAGTATTTATATTTGAAATGTAAACATGTCAGTAGATATTGCCGAGTCCAAATCCACCCATCAAAATTGACGCTTAGTATATACATCAGCATAATTGTCTTTATTTGATCATATTTGGTGTCACATTCTTTTTACAAATTCGTGATGATAAAAACTTATTGTATTTGACAAATACGAAAATAAATGATATAATTTATTGTATTTTGTTGAATGAAAAATATTTTAATACTTTGTATATTTAATAATTTTATATTGTTTAAATATAAAGATGTTCAATGATGTGTAGCCCTTAACATAATTAAATAAATAGAGCTCTAAAATGAAAACTATTATTACGTACGGAATGAACTAAATAATTTTCTAATGAACTTATTTTAGAACAAATTTACAAGATCTCATGACTAAAGTAATCATAATTTCCTATTTGATTAAAATAAGTTAAAGCCATCATTCTTTATAAAATAATAATTTTAATAAAAAAACATTCTTGAAATATAAGTTAAATTCTAGTCACTAATATGTGTTATTTAATAACAAAATAAAGTTAATTTTACTATAATTCATAAAATTTATCTATGCATTTTTCTAGTTTAATAATTAAAAAGATATGTTAATTGAAATCTCAAAATTTGTTAGCTATGAACCAACCATGAACCTTCCATAGTAGCTGAAGAATTATGAGGTGGAACAGCCTTATCTTATTCTGCGCCATACTGTCGCACCAAATAATTTACAGGTGTTGCTCGATCTAAATAATTACCAGCATTATGCTAAATTCAAGGCAGGTAAACTACTCAATAAATAAAAGAAAAATTATTGATTAAATCCTAAGTTGTACATGAGGATCAAACTAGCTGGCGATTTGCTAGTCGTAACTGGTAACAACTGGTATTAGAAAAGAGTCCTTGAATTCATTGTTTGTTTGAAGCATTTTGACTTAGGGAAATTCTGCTTTTGGAAAAAGAAAAAAAGAAAAAAAAAAGACTTGGGGAAATTCTTGCCGAGTTTAGCTGCTAAACTCTTCCAACCAAATCTTTGGTCACTTTTTATGAGTGTTAAAAGATTAATCACAAAATATATGTACTACATTTGACACGAACTTTTAAGTTAACCAAGGTGAGGTTGATGTATTAATGTATTATCGTGTCACTAATAAATGAAACACGATAAATATTTATATTACATTTTGTCAATCCAAACGATGAAGACAATTAGAATAAACATGATATTTTTTACGGATATAATTTTGAATCGTATTATAGATAATTTTTATTATTATTTTGAAATTCGAAAAATCTTTGTACTCTAATAATGGCCGAATAGAGTCAAATGAAATTTCTAATAATAATATATTTGATCCGATATCCAGGTAGGTTTTCTTAACCGACCTCTCAAAAATTGAGGACTAATTTTGAGTCATGTGCTCTACGTACTTTATTACAGTGAAGCAATTTCCATGGTCTATGCATAGTGCATCAAACTCCACAGACAGTCAACCCATTTTATTTTATTTTTATTACATATAGTTGTGATCTCACAGTACGTTGAAAATGAATACTTCTTTTTGAAAATGTGTAACCAAATTTATAAGGTGAAGGCTTTTCTATAATCGTCAAACAATATACGCTAGTTAAAAATCTTAAATTGTAATTTTAAAACTCCATATGTCGGGATTCCAGCTATCCACGAGTGGTATGATTTTACTCAGATTATATTTTGAGTATATAAGATGCGATCGCTTGCTTTTCCATCTTAGATTCAAAGATCACATGTATATAACATCTTAACTGTTAGGCCGGTGGAGGGAGAAATGCACGATACTACTCTGTATAATACGAAACATGCAACAAATTATCCTGTGATTTTTTTATTTTTTTTTTGCATTAAATTCTCTTGTACATTCAAAAATCATGAATAAAACACCCAATTAATTTCATTTTGTTCATTATTTAATTAACGCGCATGTATTCCACGCGAACAATGTGCGAATTTTGTATATTTTTTCAGTCAAAACTCCATTTTTAGTACTTTTGAATGTTTGCGCAAAACTCTCTTGTACTTTTGAACGTTTGCACAAATTCCAATTGTACTTTTGATATATCTAGGGGTAATTAATTAATCAAGTCAATTAAAACTTAATAGTGTTAGTAATTAACGGAGATAGGATGTTTTATGTAAAGTTTTTAAAAGTACAAGGGAGTTTAGCGCCAACAAAAGTTAACAGAATAATTTATGCAGATTTCACATAACACAGGATAACTAACATCATGCATTTTTCCCACCGGTGGAGGATGGATCATGATTGTGAATATGGGTGGATCAAATCCAAACTAAGCAGATATATGGGTCGTGAATCGTGATGAGAGATGGCCCAGTTCAATTCGGATTCAGCTTGAGGGAACCATTATTTTATTACTCTTTGTTTAGATGGCTTATGATGATGGGTTAAAATTCAAATGTGCTAAAAATGAAATTTGATCAAGTAAAATATGGATCAAATAATAAACAAATTAGCTTAACATTTTTTCTCTTTTCAAATTCGTGTAATAGGTATTAAATGTATCTAAATTTTAAAATAGAAAAAAAAATTCTACTTCTAATTTAATGTGAAAATATGACTTCATTTTGGTTACTTTCGAAAAGAGAAAAAAAAATACAAATATCATCTAAATATAATTTTGATCTTTGGTCTTAAACTAATTTATTTTAATATTTTCTTATGATTACGATTACAATGTATGTATGTATCACATACATTTAATTAAACCAATACATAAAATTTCCCTAGTTTATAAAATGGAACCATATTGCCAGTGACATTGAAAGTCTATCTATTTAAAATTAAGATCGAAATTGTTTAATTCAATATCCAATCGAGTCGAGCACTATCTTTATGAAAGTTTATACCTTAATACTATTATCAAATCTTGAGTTTTCATTAAATTTTCGGTTGAAGGTGAAGGCTCAAAGGAGTTAAGAGTATACATGTGATAGGATAGTGCCCTGCAAGCCAATATATTTAGCTTGTATTAGGACTATCGTAATCTTTCTCTAGTATAAATGAATTAATACGCTCGTTTGTTTATAGTATGTAAATCAAACAATGGCCAATCTTCATCTCTCGCAAATCACTTAAGCGATTGGATGAAATCCTTAGATCACAATAGACTATGGAACGATTCACTTCAGTATGAGTGCAATCATGAAACAGTTTCTAAGGTCGTGATCTTAAAACGTTCCAAGTCATAGATTCCGAACGAGACGGGGTATCGAAGGAATCGCAAAGACTTGTACAAGTATGCATGATTCACTTGGAGTGAATTTGTAGCGTTTCATGAGCAAGGCATTTGATGCTAGTGCATATAAGTAGGTGGTTCGATAGGGGATCGAACGCATCGAACGACCCGAACAGAGAAACCCATTGTGGAAGCGCATGACGCACATCGGCGATGGGATGTTTCTCAAACTTATAATAGTGTACGATTTAGTCCTTAGACTTGAGATGCTAGGGCGAATTCGGTGCATGGGTGTGCGTACTTAGATTTAGGTGCCGATCACGTAGCCTGATCATAGTGTGCCTAAGTTGGGTGCGTATAGTCGTGTACGCGAGTGGTTAGCATCAATATGGGATCTACCGACTCAACGTGGTGTGTTGAGAGAATTTCCTATACGTTCTTAGATAATAGATTTCGAGAAACCCATGGCCATGGTTGGTGACGGATTTGGAAAGGGGTTTCCAAATTTAGCAGTCACACTGAAATCATTATCCGGAATTAGAAAGTATAGTTATCGAGATAATTAGAGGTGCCGATCAATTCACACACCCTAGGTCTCGATCGGGAAATTAAGTCGATAGAAGGACCGTATGTACATGGTACTTATAAGAGGTGAGGTTCACTGAGATCAATTCACCTGAAGTTGGGCCTCATGGGCTTGTGGCTAGACATCGACCATGAGGTGTGGGTACTCGTGAATTAATAAGGAGATTAATTCTTGAGTGGTTAATTGAAGGTGTTCAATTAATCGGAGCAATTCATAAGCTCACAAATTAAATCACGAAAGTCGTGGGCCCGCGGCCAATTGATGGTGAACCTAGAGGGTCACACACAATACAATTGGACTGCAACAAATCATATAAGGAAAGTTTGATTTAAAGAGTTAAATCAAAACTAGAGAATTAAAGTGTTAATTCTTAAAGGAGAAAAATATTAATTAGAAGTAGTCTAATTAATTAATGGAGAAGGATTAATTAATTAATTGGATTAATTAATTAAATGGGCTGAATTAATTAAAAGAGTTTAATTAATTAAATATAATTAAGGAATCCAATTAAGTAAAGAAATTTACTTAATTAAAGATGTCCAAGTTCAATAGGAAACTAATTAAGTTATATTATTCTTGTTTCCTAACCGAACTAGATAAGGATTCTTTATATATGTTTATATATGATAAGGATTCTACATATATGTTTATATATGATAAGGATTCTATATGTGATCAAATATAATATATAGATATATATGGAGTAGTAGACTCCATATCTCGCAAGATGATTAAATTAATAATCATACAAGTCTTGCAAAGGGGTTAGCCGCCTACTTCTCTCAAAAACAAATACACTTCGGCCGAACCCTGTGAAATTGCACAGGGTTCATGCGAATTGTTTTCTCCTTCTTCCTTGCTTGATAACTTTTGGATCCCAGTTCTGAGCCTAAGGATTCAAGAGAGTTGCTTCAATCCAGTTGGTGTGGATACCGCTAGAGGCACAACACTTGGGGTGCTTCTCTCGAACCAAATCCTGCAGATCTGAAAGAAGACCGGAGAAAAATCACCACCGTTCCCGTGGTAAGGTAAAATCGCTAAACACCCTATGGATGTTTCGATTTATGTAAAAATCCTTTTCGTATGACTAGATGAATAAAGATTCTGCTTGGGTTATTTAAAAATTTTAAATTCCGCTGCTTTTGACGTTTTGACGTTACCAATAACCCAACAGTGGTATCAGAGCCTAATTCATTACTCTCATACGAAAAGGTCTGAATATAATTTGATTGCTTTAATTGTATTGCATATTATATTCATGTTATTGATTCTTACTTGTTATGGGTAGATCTGATTTTGGGTGAAATTGCATAAAAACGTTTTGGGCCAATTTTGTATTTTTCGAAAATAAAGGGCTGTTTTGCGATTAGCGAATTTTTGAAAAACTGGACTGAAATTGAGATTTTACGAACTGTGTATTTTCTGGACTCAATTGTAACTTTCTGGAAATTTTCAAATTTGGGGCTGTTTTGCAATTACCAAAAGTTTTGGGGCTGTTTTGTAAATACCGAAAACTGCAGGGGCTGAATTGCAAATTCAAAATTTTTCTGGAAATAAAATTTTTATTTTCGGTCCTCTGCCCAGTTTTAATTTTGGGGTTAAATTGTTATTTCCAAAACTTCAGGGTTTCAAATCGCAATTTCCAAAAGTTGGAGGGCCGAATTGCAATTTTCAAAAGTTGAAAATTTTTTATTCTGTTTTTTATGCATAAAATGGTTTTGTTTATCCGAATATAGATTACCTATAATTAGTAGAGACTAAAAAGTAAGAATCTAGAGAAATATTTTAAAGGCGTTTAAAATAATTAAAGTAAGATAGGAAACTAGTAAATGTGTTTGCTTGTTTCTTTGCTCAACGTGAATTGTTTACGTGGTTTTCGATCGAGCTGAGCCTTGACCTTAGATGTGATTGGTTTATTTTGCTTTGGATTTTTGTTGGGCCTGCGAGCCTTTATTTGGGCCTTTTTGTGCCAATGTAATTAGGGCTTTACATTAAATAGTTTAGGATGGAGGCCCATTACATGCAAGAAGGAAGCCCAATGGAAAATGAAGGCCAAGTATGCTTGGTTATTAATGTAATAGCCTAGGCCCATTAAGAACCCATTAGATAGACCAATTGGGCCAACATTATTGGCTCAATGATGGCCCAAGCATAGGTGGCTCCCGATCGAAAACATATTGTGTTAGAAATGCATGCTAGGTTTATTTATTTATGTTTTATTTATTTATTGATTCTATTATTTGGCTTGTATGATGATGCGCGCTAGAATATTAGAACGTAAATAAGATAATTCATAATTGAAGCGGTGAGATCTCGAGAGAGTTTGTCTTAAACTTTCAAACCAGCAAATCCCCTCTTGAATTAAATATTAAGTCATATTGGATTAAAATAAAATGAAGTATTTATATAAATCCAAGCCTTCCATCAATAGGGACTAGCGTATGTTGTCTACTTATCGATTAAGGTGATCCAGAGTCTGGCACCCGAGGCGAAGAAAGGGACAATACGTGAAATCTCTCGATTCTTGTTTATTAAATAAACTCGACAAGGGTGGGGACTGGTCGGGACATGTATAATCGACCGATAACCAGTTACGGGGATTTCATGACCGGGCCCGTTGCTCATCAAGATTGATTGGGTTAGACTTAACGAGTAGTACCACTCATGATGTAGCAGTGCTAGATGAGTGCGAAAATCGAGGCAAAATAGCTTGAAGGTTGTGTAGAGACACAATTGGCAATAAGTATGCCTACCTAGGGAATTAGTTGTATGGCCACGAGTCGTGGGTGCAATTAATGTCCGCTGGGACGTCAAGACCTACTAGGAAATAAGATTTCCCGAACAATTGAAGGGGTAATTGTTTTGATAAAATAGTGGGAGAACTTTTACGATAGAAAGTCCAACCTTCGTAGATTATTAGTATTATTCATTAACTAGTCCTCTATATATTTGTCTTCTCTTTAAAATAGATATTGAGATATCTATAATAATCCTTTACTATTTATCCTCGACTTATAAAATAACTGGATCAAAATATCGACTGGCTTAGAAACTTGAGGATTGTCCTCAATTCCGAAAGTCGGAATCATGTTCTTAATAACTAGCCTATGCCTGATGCACTTCCGAGATAAGTCTAAAAGGATGAACGAATCACCCGTAGGGTATGGGAATATTAATGATCGTTTCCTCATATAAGGACAAGTCTCAAAAGTGGAACGAATCGCCTATAGGGTATGGGAATCTTAACGATCGTTTCCTCATATAAGCATCAAGATTGAACGAGCTAAAGAAGCGACATAGGAGTATGTCTGAAGCTTCTAAAACAAACCTCCACTTCAAAAGCTTGTTTTGAGGAGCAGTTTCGAATCGTTTGATTCGAGACCACTAAGGAACTGTTTTAAAACTCGAGAATAAGTGAAGGAGCTTATGTCAAGGATCACTGTCCTTGTTTTATCAATCTGGTTGAAAACTGGATCGATTAAACGTAGGCCTGCAAGTGATCTTAACATTAACCTCCACCTAAATTCTCCTCCCTGCTCATTCAAACGATTCGTGAAATACTCTGAACTTATTTGATAAGTTGATCACATTTCATGAATTAACCAAAGTATTGGTAAAAGGCAAATAGGATAAACCTGTCATGATCGTTTACACTTCATGGACTGCAAAGTCAAAGAAGAGTAATATGAAGAAGAAGTTGTTCTCTTCTAAAATCGACCATAAAGGTAGTCGAAAGAACGCAAGTAGTCTAAAAGTCGAATTATCCCACTGAATCTTAGAAAGGCACTGATTAGTTTAATTGATTAGAAGGTCTAATTAATTAAGCAACGTTTCAATTAAAGAGTTAATTGAAAAGGAGATGAATCAATTAAAGAGTTAATTGAAAGGAAGCAAATTAATTGAATTAAACCGTTAACTCAATTCTATTGAGTTAATGTGCTTAGTTCAATTAATACCAAGATAATAATCCGCAACTTTGGCACGCTAGACTTGGACATATCTCCAAGAGTAGGATTCAAAAGTTGGTTTCTTCTAAGACTCTTGAAATATAGAACTTAGGTGAACTTCCAACCTGCGAATCCTGTCTCATAGGAAAGATGACCAAATTTCCCTTCACAGGGAATCAAGAGCGAACCAAATAACTTTGGATTTGATCCATACGAATGAATGTGGACCACTAAAGGTTAGTGTAAGAGGAGATTACTCATACCTCGTACCTTTTTGCTAATGACTTTGGTCGTTAGTGATATATGTATCTAGTGAGATACAAATCCAAAAAACCTTTGAAAAGTTCAAAGAATTTTCGAAACGAAGTAGAGAATCAACAAAGGCATAGTATTATGGCCATTCGATCTGATCGAGGTGGCAAATACCTAAGTCAAGAATTCCTCAATTATCTTACAGAGAATGGGGTTCTCATACGACAAACTCCTCCTATGACGCCTCAACTTATTGGAGTGTCTAAGAGAAGGAATCGAACATTGTTAGACATTGTTCAAATCCATGTTGAGTTTTGTCAAGCTTCCATATGCATTCTAGGGGTTGGTCCTCCTGACTGCATCGAAGATACTGAGCAAAGTACCTTCAAAGTCCGTGCCTACAAAGCTTTACCAAGAAAGGTATGGCAAAACACCTCTATACTCTTATCTTTGAGTATGGAGATCTCCTCCCTAAGTTGGGAACTAGAAAGGAGATAAATTGGCTAGTAGATCCAATTTGTATATAATTGTGGGGTATCCAACGAAATCCATTGGATACCTGTTCCACGACAATGAGAAACAATTGTTTCTCCTAACTACCCGTTCCTCAGTTGATGAAATCCTCGTCAAAGGAAATAGGAAATGTCATGGAACTTGATGAAGTCCAAGATTTGGACCCATCCCCACAAACAGTGGGAGTTAATCCAGAAACTGCTAAACCGTCTGGTACACCAGTACTTCGTAGATCTAATCAAGTTCGTAAGAAGCTTGAAAGATATGGTTTCACCATATACGAAGAAGCTACATTAGATGTAGACGTGCATGCATGACAAGAGTTCATGCAACCCGAAATGGATTTCATGCATTCTAACAAGGTATAGACCTTGGTCGATCCACCCGAGGGATTTATCCCTGTAAGTTGTGAATGGATCTTCAAGCTAGGAATGAATGGAGAGGTGTTGACCTCTAAGACTCGACTAGTGGTAAAAGGCTATTCACAAAGTTCTGGAACAGACTTTGATGAAACCTTTTCTCCAGTAGCAAAGTCTGAATCCATTCAAATTCACATTTGTTTTGATGAGACAGTCAAGGCAGTTGACTTCATCAAAAACGAATATGAACCTTGAGTGTACAAAAGGATTAGTGGGAGCTCTATGAAGCTCATATTTTATATGTCGATCACATTCTGCTTATCTGGGATGATATCGGAATGTTAGCACAGACGAAAGCGTGGTTATCCATGCAATTCTCCATGAAAGATTTGGGAGAGACATCTTGCGTATTGGTATACGTATCTATAGAGATAGATCGAAGAAGATGTTTGGACTCTCTAAATCTAAGTACATAGAAACAATACTGAAAATATTCAGTATGGAAGAATCCAAGAGAGGATTGCTTCCAATGAGACATTGTATCTCTTTTTCCAAATCGATGTGCCCTACATCGAATGAGGATAAAGGAGAATGTCTCAAATACCTTATGTTTCGACAAAAGGTAGCATGTGGTATGCTATAATATGTACTAGACCAGACATAGAAGCTGCTCAAGTGTCACGAGCAGTTACTAGTCAAACTCCAGTGAAAAGTACTGGACCACCGTAAAAGATATCCTTAAGCTCTTGAGAAAGACTAAGGATTTGTTCTTGGTCTACGGTGGTAATGGAGAATTAAAACTCGAAGGATTTAATGATTCGAATTTTCAGTCTGATGTGGATGAATATATATCCAATTTTGGATACATATTTTGCCTCAATGGGGTAGCAGTAAATTGGAAAGGTTCCAAGCAAAACACCATTGCCATCTTAACCACTGAAGCAAGATATATCGCAGCAAGGATTGCAGCGAAAGAAAGTGTTTGGATGAAAAACTTCATCCAATAGTTGGATGTAGTGCCTAGCATTGCGAAGCTCATGGTTATCTTCTGTGATAACAATGGAGCTATTGCTAAAGCAAAGGAATCGAGATCTCACCAGAAATCTGAACACAAATAAGAGAAAAGTACCATTTGATTGGAGAAATCATTGGTAGAGTTAACGCACATAATGGGTGCGTCGACTTGGAAGACAACCTAGCGGATCCACTAGTAAAGTCTTAGTCACGAAAAGAGTTCGAAGAACATCTTTGGAAGATGGGTCTTAGAAGCGTTTGTGATTGGCTTTAGGGCAAGTGGGAGATTGATAGGATAGTGCCCTGCAAGCCAATATATTTAGCTTGTATTAGGACTATCGTAATCTTTCTCTAGTATAAATGAATTAATACGCTCGTTTGTTTATAGTATGTAAATCAAACAATGGCCAATCTTCATCTCTCGCAAATCACTTAAGCGATTGGATGAAATCCTTAGATCACAATAGACTATGGAACGATTCACTTCAGTATGAGTGCAATCATGAAACAGTTTCTAAGGTCGTGATCTTAAAACGTTCCAAGTCATAGATTCCGAACGAGACGGGGTATCGAAGGAATCGCAAAGACTTGTACAAGTATGCATGATTCACTTGGAGTGAATTTGTAGCGTTTCATGAGCAAGTCATTTGATGCTAGTGCATATGAGTAGGTGGTTCGATAGGGGATCGAACGCATCGAACGACCCGAACAGAGAAACCCATTGTGGAAGCGCATGACGCACATCGGCGATGGGATGTTTCTCAAACTTATAATAGTGTACGATTTAGTCCTTAGACTTGAGATGCTAGGGCGAATTCGGTGCATGGGTGTGCGTACTTAGATTTAGGTGCCGATCACGTAGCCTGATCATAGTGTGCCTAAGTTGGGTGCGTATAGTCGTGTACGCGAGTGGTTAGCATCAATATGGGATCTACCGACTCAACGTGGTGTGTTGAGAGAATTTCCTATACGTTCTTAGATAATAGATTTCGAGAAACCCATGGCCATGGTTGGTGACGGATTTGGAAAGGGGTTTCCAAATTTAGCAGTCACACTGAAATCATTATCCGGAATTAGAAAGTATAGTTATCGAGATAATTAGAGGTGCCGATCAATTCACACACCCTAGGTCTCGATCGGGAAATTAAGTCGATAGAAGGACCGTATGTACATGGTACTTATAAGAGGTGAGGTTCACTGAGATCAATTCACCTGAAGTTGGGCCTCATGGGCTTGTGGCTAGACATCGACCATGAGGTGTGGGTACTCGTGAATTAATAAGGAGATTAATTCTTGAGTGGTTAATTGAAGGTGTTCAATTAATCGGAGCAATTCATAAGCTCACAAATTAAATCACGAAAGTCGTGGGCCCGCGGCCAATTGATGGTGAACCTAGAGGGTCACACACAATACAATTGGACTGCAACAAATCATATAAGGAAAGTTTGATTTAAAGAGTTAAATCAAAACTAGAGAATTAAAGTGTTAATTCTTAAAGGAGAAAAATATTAATTAGAAGTAGTCTAATTAATTAATGGAGAAGGATTAATTAATTAATTGGATTAATTAATTAAATGGGCTGAATTAATTAAAATAGTTTAATTAATTAAATATAATTAAGGAATCCAATTAAGTAAAGAAATTTACTTAATTAAAGATGTCCAAGTTCAATAGGAAACTAATTAAGTTATATTATTCTTGTTTCCTAACCGAACTAGATAAGGATTCTTTATATATGTTTATATATGATAAGGATTCTACATATATGTTTATATATGATAAGGATTCTATATGTGATCAAATATAATATATAGATATATATGGAGTAGTAGACTCCATATCTCGCAAGATGATTAAATTAATAATCATACAAGTCTTGCAAAGGGGTTAGCCGCCTACTTCTCTCAAAAACAAATACACTTCGGCCGAACCCTGTGAAATTGCACAGGGTTCATGCGAATTGTTTTCTCCTTCTTCCTTGCTTGATAACTTTTGGATCCCAGTTCTGAGCCTAAGGATTCAAGAGAGTTGCTTCAATCCAGTTGGTGTGGATACCGCTAGAGGCACAACACTTGGGGTGCTTCTCTCGAACCAAATCCTGCAGATCTGAAAGAAGACCGGAGAAAAATCACCACCGTTCCCGTGGTAAGGTAAAATCGCTAAACACCCTATGGATGTTTCGATTTATGTAAAAATCCTTTTCGTATGACTAGATGAATAAAGATTCTGCTTGGGTTATTTAAAAATTTTAAATTCCGCTGCTTTTGACGTTTTGACGTTACCAATAACCCAACAACATGCATATCTTACACTCACTAATTTTAAGCTTCAGTCAAGAGGACAAGTAAATGTAGTTTATACCCAAAATTTTGCATCCCCTATATATAGTTTAGGTTACACATCTATCCTCGTAAGATTCACGCTTTTCTTCACGTCATCCTAATCGAACAAGCTATAAATAAGGTAAGTCGACTCTCATCTTTTCATCAAATCAAGGCATTTTCCACCGTTTCCTTTACATTATCTCGTTTCTCCAACACGACACACTTGAACCGGTTAGCACAAGCAATGAAAAGAACCAAATCTAAAGCAATCAAAGCAGCAGATAAGAAGAAAAACCGATCCATATGACCTTCATTCAAGTTCGGAGGTATCCAACCCGGTTCCCCATTCTTTGTCGTCACCTTCATAACCAAAGACAACATTATAGTACAAATATAACTCCCCAACGCCGAACTAGACATTGACAATCCAAGCCCAAAACTCTTTAACCCTTCCGGTATTTGAGACGCAAAGAATTCCCATTGAGCCACGTATATAAAAGCTTCTGAAACTCCCACAAGAACATACTGCGGAATTTGCCAGAAAATATTCAAAGAACTTTTCTCTCTTCCGTTTGCATATTTCAGTCTACGTTGCTCGACTAGGCCTGCCACTATCATTGCGACTATCGAGACCACCATTCCGATTCCTATTCTTTGTAGCTCTGTGAGCGTTTGTGGTTCTTTTTTGGTCATTTTGATGTATAATGGTACGAGTACTTTCTCATAGCATATGATGAAAGTTGATATGCTTATAATGTCAAACGCAGTCATACTGGCTGGGGGTATGTTGAAATTTGATATCTTTGTGTTCATTGCTGCTCCTTGTTCGACAAAGAGAGAGAGGACTTGTACGAATACTACGGACGCTACTATGGTGCAGAACCATATTGGAAGAAGTCGCAAAACACATTTTACTTCCTCGACTTGTGTAACCGTGCAGAGATGCCAAGGATTCGGAGATTGGCCTTTGTTCGATAACAAGACCTCGTCCGATGGAGTTAATACAGCCGCCCTGTCAAGATATCTGTTGCAAGAAATCATCAAGATAGGTTAATCAAGAAGTCATGCTTTTAGTTTACCGTTTCATCCACAAAATCAATTTTGAAAATGAATTTTAGTTTACCACAGATCACAATTTGTAAAGACTTACTTGAAATCATTGGTGTGTTGTAATCTTCGAGCACATTCCTCTTCATCGTTCAGACGAGCTCCGTAAAGCCCTTCTCCACTTGATGGTAAATCGAGCTTTAATTTTCTAACCGAAGCAACAATCACTTGGAAAAACCTTGAAAAGGGATTACCCGAAGACCTAACGCGTCGATACCTACAAGTTCCGCTTGATAAGAAAATCAGTGCTAATAAGCCACAAGAGGTTGACATCCAAAATGCCAATACCCATTTCCCCAAATTTTCAATATAGACTAGTAACGTCTCTGCAATCAATGATCCAAGGTTCAAAGCGACATAGTAATAGCTGAAAAACGCAGACTTGGATTTCTTTTCTGCAGGATCTTCTTCATCAAATTGATCTGCACCTAATGCTGCAAGTGCTGGTTCAATAGCTCCACTGCCCAAAGCTAGCAAATATATTGATATGTAGAAACTAGCAAGTTTAGTTGGTGATAATTGGTTGCACGTTTCTCCGATTTTCCCGCAACCTCTTGGTTCAAGCATGAACACTTGAGTCGATAAGGACAACAAGACCAATCCCTGCAAAAACAATGAAACTCAAAATTATTGAACACTTTGCAAAAGATAGGAATTATGAATAAAAATTTCTCAAAGAGATCACTTACAATGACTAAAACAGCTTGAAACACAACGCAAGTCATATATCTACCCAAGTATGTGTCACTTAGAAAAGCGCCAACGAGCGTACAAATGTTAAGAGTTCCAACCCATGTACTAAAAGTGCTTGCTGCTTCTGCATTCGACTGCCTTAACACTGACTTTGCAAATAGAACCATATTTACTTCCACTCCGGTAAATGCAAGTGCAGCAAGTCCTTCACTTACTGAAAAACAAACCAAAAACGATTCATTAAAGTTTTGTACGTTCATTAATGAAAACTATACGATCTCTTTCAAATATTTGTATATAAACTTTTTCTTAAAAAGAAAAGTAAATGTCATCATCATTTCCATTTCATTAGGAAGATATTCACAAAGAATCGACGACATATACCAAGGTATATTATTTTTAATTTTATCATACGTATTGTTACGGTTGAACCGATCATTAGGCCAAAAATTATGATGCATTATAGGAAATTCAGTCAAATTTCACAAAAAAAAAAAATCGTAGGATAAGAAAGAAGTTTTCGTTTTGTATCAATAGTATGTATCAATATATGAAATGAAGGCAAGTAAACAAGGTATTTACCAAGCAATAACATCCCTGCTCTCCATCCACCAGTATTCCGTTTCATTGCTGGTTTCCCGTAGATATTGATGGTCCCATCTTTCGTACAAGCATCCCTTTCCTGAATTAATGTAATAGATCATGTTTCAAAGAGATAAATGATGTGTGTACTTGTGAGGATTTAAGATGGTATAGTTAAAAACACTTACCATAGTTTTTGAACTCCAAGAAAATGAAATCCTCCTATTCCTATATTACAAAAACAGATAGTTACCATAGTTGTTTGAACAGTATTTAAGCTACTGGTACTCATATCATATCAGTCCAATAAAAGCAAGAACGTTTACATAAACAATAATAAAACAAACAATTAATAAGATAAGCCTAGCTTTTTCAATGTATCATAATCATTCAAAGTTGGAAGAAAGCCTCCATTTAGCTAAATGTGTACTTTTATGATCACATGTTCCATTATTAAATTAGCACTATGGGCACATCATCACGTCCTCTTAATCCTTAACACCTTTTCCTTTTAATTAGTCGAATAATTTTTTTTTTTTTTTTTTTTGCCAGATTGAAAATAACATTAAAATTTCATGCTCATCATACCATCAAGAGCCTCCACTCCTACAGTAATCTCATTTCTATTTTTCCAAATTTGGCCTCGTTTTTTTGGCTTTTATTTTATGAGAGTATTTACTAAATTGAGAGATATGTTGGAATTTTCTGGTGTGTAATTAATGTGTTTGGAATCTTTGGATTAGCTTTAGAAAAGTTTGACTAATATGTACTTCCTCTGTCCCAAATTATTTGTCGTTTTATAGAAATATTTTTGTCCCAAATTATTTGTTGCTTTAGGATTTCAATACAATATTAATTACAATTTTTTTTTATTTTGCCCTTAAGAGAGAGAATGTAAAACTTGAATAACGTGTAAATAATTAATGCTGAGATAAATAGAGAATAAGGGTATTTTAGGTATATAATTTATTTTTTTCCTAAAATTAAGGCTATTTATTAGTTACCTTAATATGTGTGAAAACATATAAAATGACAGATAATTTGAGACAGAGGGAGTAATTTTTTGGGAAAAAAAAAGAGTAATTACAATTTTAGTTCCACATAATTTAACCCTCATCAATTTTGTACATGTAAGTTAAAAGGTTGTGTTTAGGTCTCCAAATATTAAAATATTTTGCACTTTCGGTCCCCTTACGTCCAATCTTTTTTAAAACTGAGATAATTCTACTTGGACCAAAAGGTCCTAAAACGTGACTGTGACTATTCTATGGGACCAAAAGTGCTAAATATTTAAAGAATTCATGAACTAATATTTAAAATTCCAGTCGGTCAATCCATTTCATTAGCACTCAACAATGTGGAGAATGAAAATGATGAAACATATGCACATAATTCATGAACGCAGCAGATAAAAGGTACACTGTGCACTCTATAAAGGCCAAGCAGAATAATATTTAATGTCCGAATAAAACATATATAGACATAAAGGGGGCTAGCTTTTCTTCTGTTTCTTATTGAGTGAACAGAGTGTGCCGAATCCTCAATCATATCAGTGTGAGACTTCTACTTCATCATCAATAGAAAATATAGAAAAAGATCAAATCTTGCTTATAAAGTATATATGAATCGGTTGTAAAGAGATTTTGTCAATGATTATGTTGTACAAATTCTTGATTTCAAAAACATAACACAGATAAAAAGCAATGATTTTTATGTATAAGAAAAAGAAAAAATCATTGCTTGTGGACACAGTATATGCTCGAATTATATCATATATATATATATACAGATTATATTCTTGAAAATAAAAAAAACATTAAAATTTCATATGATGAAGATTCAAGAAAATGTCCCATGTCAGGAAAATGAACAAATTAAAAGGTGAACTTTGGAATTGAAGTTTTAACACTAAATCAATGTACATTGGAATTCTTACCAGTAGCAGAAATTGACCACTGAAATGCTGTTTTGTCTTCAAGTTCTTGGAAAAAGAGTGATAGGAGCCTGTGAGTGAGAGAATGGTATAATAAGAGGAAAAAAGCAGAATATATTTAATTAATGGCATTAATTGTACAAATCAGCAAAAGACTGAAGCCAAATAGGGGGTGGGGAGGTGACGTGCGTGCCATGCAAATGGTGGTGCTTACCAGTGGCAAAGAACATTAATTTCGGGTTTGTGAAGAGAAAAGACATTTTAGTCTGTATGTTTTCATCGAAAACTTAATTAGGAAAATCAAAACAAAAATATACTGGCATATATATTATTATATATTATTGTTACTTTAATTTATTTTGATTTAATATTTTGGTAATTTGAGTAATTCTTCCCCACTTAAATACTTGTTGCCAACTAATTCATCAATTGTCGTAACTAAAAACTAGCGAATTATTTGGAAAGTAGCATTATAGCTCTTATTTGTGAAATTGATGTCTTTACCTCATTTGGATTTCTCTCTATTTATGAAGGAATCTTTTTCCCTATTACTTACCATATAATAAAAATTTTGAAAATTAAAATCAGAGTATTTGCAACTTTGCACCCCTCAATCACAAAAATAGCACTTTGCACTCTTGAATTCCATGGAACCTAGCACTTTGCACCCCTATTCACATTCCAGCCAAATCTACCATCGTAATAGTCAAAACTAGACTTCTCATACTACAAAATTTCCACCGGAAATGGAGCATTCACTTTCTTAATATTATATCTCTTTTTTAATTTTTTGTTTCTATTTAAGCTGCGAAATAAAATTACCGAAAATCTGATTGAGGGGTGCAAAGTAGCAAATACTTTAACGATGGTAGACTTGGTTGGAAAGTGAATGAGGGTGCAAATTGCTATGTTTGATAGATTTAAAGGGTGCAAGGTGCTATTCTTGCGATTGAGGGGTGCAAAGTGCATATTTAGTCTATTTCGATGATGCAAAGTGCTAAATACCCTTAAAATAATCCCTTTTTAGGATGTGAGGACCACACACAATGCATCCATTTTTAGGATGTAAGGACCACACACAAGGCTAAATTAAATTAAAAATTATTAACATTTCTATAATTTGTAGTTATTTGGCCGATGAGCATTACACTTATGTAAAATTAACTAAGTCAAATGATTGATTGGGATCATCAAATTACAACTCTTGATGATTCTATATGCTTGTGTGACTGCATGAATTTACAATGTCACTAGGTTCAGAGTAGTCTGGATACACGTTGAATGTAAACATTGTATTAACCAAATTGTTAGAACACATGTAATGATTCTAGCAAAATCTATCGAGCATATCGACTTCAAAGATATAAATAAAAGGATGCAAATCACCATGAATTATATGAAGCTAATATAAATGTTTTTGTCCATTGGATGTGGAGAGATAAAATGATCACAAGTGAGTCGTCTATGACACTTGTTAGTGAAGTGGACTTTGTGAGATTGTGGTTATTGAGTTGATGGATTGATTTGTCTTGTCGCAAACTAACCACTATTTATAGATGTTTCAAGGAGTGACACTGTCATTTATATTCAACTCTATATAGATTTTGGATATGACAACTTCATGATTGTAACTTCCCTTCGGTTGCGTGAATGGTTGGAGACAAAATCAGCAAGTGTTGTCGTAGATGAGGCTAGAAACAATGCTTGAAGATATATAGTAAAACCTGCACGGATGTAATCTCTTTCAAGGATCTAGACCATTTTGATTATAACCGATTCAATCATAATTGGTTAGGTTCTGGTTCACCTAATTTGACAAATGATTGATTGGACTAGTATTGTGATATCAATGAAATTGTTTCGATAAGAAAAACGTCGAAATACCATTTTTGAAGACCAAATGCATTGATCAATATATGACCTCAATGGTGAGATGTTAATTAAATAGTGTTAATCATTAATTATAGTGCAATATATATATATTTTTTTCGTTGAAGCAAGTCTGATAGTCTTGATCTAATTAGTTGAAGTTTCAAAATTAGTCCTATTATTAGGAAACAACACGGTGATAATTTTCGAATCCAGCAATTTTGACTTTTACGGGGGCAAGGTGCAAAACTGAAATTAGTCCTTTAATTAAACCAAAAAATTAACACATTCGAAACTTTCATAATTTTTAATCACTCCACATAACAACGAAATAATTGCATTTTCACCCAACCTCATTTTTCTTTTTCCCGATAATTTTCACCCAACCTCGTGGCTATCCACAATCGTCTCTCATGGCGTCGTCCTTAGTCTCCACTCTCTCTTCCACCCTTTCCCGCCTATCCCATTTCCACAACCCCTCGCTTCATTTCTCCATCAGAGGACTGCAGAATTTGAAGGTCCACTGCAAATTGAGTAGACCCGCGTCGCGTTTTCTCCATACTTCATTCAGTCCCCAATTTTTATCTTCTTCCGCGAAAGGCCAAAACAATAAGGCAATGGGTCAAGAAGAGTTAGTTGTTCTTGGCATTGAAACTAGCTGCGACGACACTGCTGCTGCAGTTGTAAGTGTTATGTCTGCGTGTGTGAGTTTTTTTTTTTTTTTTTTTTGGGGGGGTGGGGGGGGGGGGGGGGGGGGGGAGTTGTCTAATTCTTTTGTGCATTTTGTAAAATAAACGACAAATATTTGTGGGTAGTGGTTATTTTGTGAAATGAATTATGAAATTTTGGTTCTTTGTATGTTTATTGAGGATAGGTGAGAAGCAATGGTGAGATTATGAGCCAGGTTGTGTTTTCTCAGGTATGTATAATTGTGTTTGTGTGTGCTACTGAGCGTGCTATCTGTCACTTTTATTTTCATTCTCATGGATAGTGGAAACTTATGAAAGTTTGTTTGTGCCCATCGGCATGTTTTTTTTTTAGTACGCATTTTTGCTTTTGATCTTTTCTCATATGATGACTATGATTGCCTAGCTTCTAGAGGTTCATATTTGAGTATCTTTAGTTTAAAAATTGGTCAACAGATAATTAAGAAGATACATTGTGTTAATGCATGCAAGCCTAGATGGATCTCTTTTGACATTCAGTATCGATGGGTAAGTCAGTCGAAATTCAGCTTTGTGTATTCTATTATTGTGTTTTATTAATTTGTTTTCTTGGGATATTTAACATATATTCCTACTAGTTGACTTCATAGAGCCTAAATTTTTTTCATGCTCAAAGAGTAATTTACTTTTGATACATAAATTAAAGAATAAATATATTGGTAAACAACTTTTCGACTTTTTCCTTTTTCTATTTACTCAAAACTACTAAAATGTTGGTCCTTTGGTTGGAAGAATGATAAATTCTTAATCAAGCCCCGGAATTATTGAAAATATTTTGGTGTCTGTTGATTAGCAAGGTCACACAGCAACTATGCACTTATTGTAAATAATTTAATTGGAATTATAGTTACTAGGCATGGAGACAAAAGGCATATGTGGTTACGAATGGAAAATATCATAATGATGGCATAAGCAATATTAATTACTAACTAAGCAAATCGGGAGAAATGAGTGAGCAATTGAAATATTACATGATTCTTCTGATGCCATGTGAAGATAATTTTGCTTTAGCATCTTGCACTTTGTGTTCGTGTATTTTGATTTCCAGATAACCTTAGTAATTAGTTATTCCTACTTTTTATTTGTCGATACTTGTGTTTTGGCAAACTCTGTAGAAAATCTTGTTTTATTATATACAGAAAGCATGTTGCACATAGTCTATAAACAAAAAGTTTGTATGCTTATTTCTAATGTTTCTTTCCATTAAGGCAGATCTGCTCGCTCAATACGGAGGAGTTGCTCCCAAAATGGCAGAAGAAGCACATTCACAAGTAATTGATCAGGTTAAAGATCTTGCTCACAAGTAATTGAATCTGTCTTGCAGTGAGACTTTTTTATACTGCTTATTTTAGTAATTGGAGTTCAGTTAAAGTGTTTTCTCCTTCCAATATAAACAACATTTTATATAGCTATCTTTCTGCAGGTAGTGCAAGAGGCTCTTGATAAAGCTAAAATAACTGAAGAAGATCTTTCTGCAGTTGCTGTTACTATTGGTCCTGGGTTAAGCCTTTGTCTGCGTGGTATTTTGCTTCTGAGCCTTCTGGTTCCCCCTTTTGCGGTTCTTTCATTTTCTGTCTGTTGTTTTTCTGCCGTATGTTAAGAATTGTTCTTGCTTCTTTCTTCTTCATGACTCTAATTGTCTGTTAAAATGTCTCTTTACCATACATAATTTCATATTTTGGTTATGTTCTCGATTTAATTTAAATTACGTCCAAAGTATTTGGATATACAGGAAGAGCCATAGTCATATTCTTATATTTTAGTTGTATCAACCCTGTGAGTTTTCAAGATAAAAAGGGCCCTTATGAAGTGCCTGTTGTTTTTTCTTGTAGTTGGTGTGAGAAAAGCTCGGAAACTTGCTGGCATTTATGCTTTACCCATTGTTGGTGTCCATCACATGGAAGCCCACGCTCTCGTTGCCAGGTAGCGATGACATTCATGATACTAGCAGAACAAAAAAGAATTGAATATTTATCAGTTCATTAATGAACTTTCACTTAATTCCAGCTTTTCGTCACTTGCTTTACATTGGCATCTTTTAGTACTTCTTTAATATCAAGAATTGAAGTTAAAAGTGTACATATATTTAGTATCTTTTTACTATTTTGTTTTCAGCGTATCAAATGTCATAGAACACAAACTTTTTCATCTCTCCTAGATTTAGCAGAAATCCAGGCATGCCACTGATTTTTTTATTTCATTATTAATTATGTTACTTGACTATGACAGTATATATGGATACTTCCGTCTTAGGGTTTTTGATAGTAGCAGATATTGATGTCTTCTTATTTGCAAAACTAGCCTAATGATGATCATGTGGATTTAATGAGAAACAGCAAATCCTTCTAAGGCTCAAACCTCCATATCTCTTTCAATTTGACTCCTGGAATTGTTATGTTGGCATAATAATTAAAATGAAAACATCAAAGTTTTTAAATGCTATGAAGTAAGTCATATTGAAGACTGAACATATTGCTTTCATCTAGGTTAGTGGAAAGAGAGTTACAGTTTCCTTTCATGGCCTTGCTTATCTCAGGTATGATATTGCTGCAGTAAAAGAATTCTCATGTCATTTTGCACTCAAATTAATTTAAAAGCATAATTGCATTCCATAGACAGAAAAATAATTCCTATTTCTCATTTCATTTTGAGCTCATGGATAACAATTATGCCCTCTATGCTTTTAGTTTTAATTATTTTGCACATATCTGATTGTAAAGTGTATCATGTCTATTCTATTCATTATTCTTAGGAGGCCATAATCTTCTAGTTCTTGCTCGTGATCTTGGGCATTATATACAACTTGGAACAACAATAGATGATGCAATTGGGGAGGCATATGATAAGATAGCAAAATGGCTTGGTCTTGATTTGAGGAAGAGTGGAGGCCCTGCTGTAGAGGAGCTGGCTCGTGAGGGTGATGCAAATTCCATCAAATTTAAGGCATGCTATCTTCTGGATATTAATATGATATTTCCCATTTTTCTCATAATGTTTTCCATCTACACTCGACAAGGCTAATGTTGTGATTTTTCAAAGGTCCCTATGAAACAACATAAAGACTGTAATTTCTCATATGCGGGTCTGAAAACTCAAGTGAGGCTGGCAATTGAATCCAGAAACATGTAATTTTTGTCTCTTACATCTTTAGTTCTTTTCTTTCAATTATTTTCCTGCCTGTGTGTAATTTCAATTACTGTGCAGTGATGCTGGAATCCCTGTTTCTTCAGCTAGTGATGAAGACAGAAGGGTTCGAGCTGATATTGCTGCCTCTTTCCAGGTAATCATCAGTTCTATCGACTTTTTTGTGTTAGCCTCTTGGTTTGTGTATCATGATAGTAATCCCAGATTATTCTATTTATGATATCATTTATTTCCTTATAACACTCAAAATATGTCTTGTGCAGCGTGTTGCAGTGCTACATTTAGAAGAAAAGTGCGAACGAGCAATTGAGTGGGCAATGAAGATGGAGCCTTCTATAAAGAAGTTGGTCTGTGAAATATTGACCTTAAGTCCACAATATTTTGTACTTTTAGTCCTTCCTCGATATCTATCTTTTTGTCATACTTTGTATAGGTAGTCTGTGGGGGTGTTGCATCGAACCAGGTAGTGAGGGCTCGACTTAATCAGATAGCGGAAAAGAGTGGCCTGAAACTTGTTTGCCCTCCTCCCAGCCTTTGTACAGATAATGGTGAGACACTTCCACTTCTTCTCGGTGTTTGTGTAAGAGAGAGAATTTTCTTTCTCCAATTATAGTTTCCTACAACGTTATTATGTCCGTATTTCTACTTTAGGTGTAATGATTGCTTGGACTGGAATTGAACATTTCCATATGGGAAGATATGATCCTCCACCACCAGCCTGTGAACCAGAAGATGCCATGGTTTGTCTTAATTCCATGATAAATAATGCTTTTTTTTTCCTTTCTTTTTTTGGTTCTGTTTCTTCTCTCCCTTGTGATTTTATATGCATCTCTCACTTAATGCAGCTGGATCTTCGACCAAGGTGGCCGTTGGGCGAAGAATACGCTGAAGGAAAAAGCGAAGCACGATCATTGAGAACGGCTCGGATTCATCCATCTCTTACCTCCATAATTCAAGCATCTATCCAACAATGACCTCGTATCTTGGAGCAAAATTCTTGATATTTAATCTTAAAGTAAGTCATACTTCCAAAACTAACATTCTTTAGTATTGAATCTGTTGTCTGAAGACTAGGGCCATAGTAGAATGGTGGTGGTATAGTGTAAACATGTATATTATCTATATGATTTCATAATCTCGAAATTTCATTGTTCAGGATTTTGATTTTAGCAATAAAGATTTAAATATGGATTGGATTTTTGGTTTAATCATCTCGATGACCAAAGTTACTTTTTGGTACTTGATTGATTACTAAATTGAGGTTTCCATTTTGTTTTTAATTCTTTCTTTCATTTAAAATAAGTGAATCGACCCCATTTGGAATTCATGATTTCTAGTTAACCATGATATTCAATTTCATATAAATTATTTCTATAAAAAAACTCATATTTATAATTCCAAAGTATATAATTGACTAGCCAGACGAAAATCCATAGGCGTCATATTTTTATATAGATTTTCACATCAAATTTTAGTATTTTTTTTCTTCTGAATTTTGGATGCGTTTTAAATTGGGATATGGTATTGGTAGTACAATTTTCTCCATTTTTTCTTTTTTTGAATAAATAGTGTGAAAATTAATTAATAAAATTAGTATATATCTAGACATGTATTCATTCTTTTGGTATAAAAATTTGAACTCAGTATATCTAAATTTTGAGACCTCGACTATGATTTTCTCCACTTCAGATCTTATAGATCTTTATTGATTTCATATTTGCTGGGCTTAAATGTTTAAAGCCAAAAAGTAAAATTAAATTGATTTATTTGATCTAATTTAATTTATTTAGGCTAAAATTATTTCATAGAGAAACTAAGAAGAGTGTTCCAATATTTTCCTTTCCATATGATTGTGAATAACTAAAAGAAATTCGAAGTGTGTAAACTTTTTATTTTTTATAATCAACTATCTTAAACTCACATCTCACATAATATAGTAAGGTAAAACCATTAATTTATAACTATTATTCTACGAAACAATTATATATAAAATTGCCTAAAAATCTTACATTGTCCAACATTTATTTATTTGCATTTTCACGTGAAAACCACGTAATAACAAAGATTGTCGGGTGATGGGAGTAATATTTTCGAATGTTGGTTAAATTTTTATAATTCTGACTTGAAAAAAATAATCGCAAAACACGGGGTTAAATTTGATAAGCATATGTCATACCCAAAGCCCCCTAGATTTCCGTATTATGGCAAAACACCCCCCAACCCAAAATAATAACCTCACTTTCGGCGCCGAAAAATAGAAACCAGAGCCCGCGTAAACCAGATTGCTGGCATCTTCACAAATCACACACAGTATGCGTGAAAATGGAAATATCGACTCTACCAATTTCCGCTTCGCAGAGAGGAAAGTTGATATCAGCAGGCTACACTTCTCTCTCCTCTCTTTCCTCTCTATCTCCTTCCAGCCTAGCTCAGGGTTATACACACAGATTTCTAATTCACTATGTGTTTTGTCTCCTTTGAACTTTTTCGATTAATTATTCCTTTCTACTTTTGTAATACCCTAGATTTGAAGATTTCGGAAACTGAGGCGCTCCAGATTCTAAAAGTTGCATCGCAGAGGAATGGGTTAAATAAATTTGAAAATGGAAGCCGTGCAATTGTGAATGGTATATGTTTAATCCATCCCTTACTTTGTTGATTTGATAACTATTATGTATTGTGAATTCACGAGTCTCAAGTCAGCGATTCATTGAAGATTTGATATATTGAATAATTGGGGATTTTTTTTTTTTTTTTTTGAATATGTATTTACTTTGCTTAGGAGCACAAACAGCTTGGGATATGCTACATGAGGAGGAATCCTCTATACGAATTACCACATCTTGTTCGGATTTGGATGAAATCTTGGGTGGAGGAATTAGCCCTAAAGAAGTTACTGAGATTGGTCAGTTGCTAAACATTTTTAAAGCTCTAGTACAAGTTCGTTGTGAATTACTTTCATTTTCTGTTATTCTTAGTATGGTTGTGATTTTTTATTCTATTAGGTGGAGTTCCAGGCATTGGTAAAACACAACTTGCGTAAGAATGATCACAATCTACTATCGTCTTTGTTCGAGTTGAGAATTTGTTTCATACTATTTTGATTTGCATATTATGTATGTTAAATGTAGGATTCAACTGGCGGTAAATGTCCAAATTCCAGCTGATTATGGTGGTCTTGGAGGAAAGGCAATTTATATAGGTGTGCTATTAGAGAAGAATGCATAATTTCTGGAGGTTTTTCATTAGTTCATAGATTTTGTATTTGTGATGTTCAGATACAGAAGGCAGCTTTATGGTGGAGCGGGCTTTACAAATTGCAGAGGCATGTGCTCAAGACATGCTAGAATATAATAGCTTGCTACGGAAGGATTTTAAACCCTGTCAAGTAAATAAAGAGCCAAAGGAATTTCTTGATAATATATTTTATTTCCGCGTATGCACTTATACAGAGCAAATTGCTGTGATAAATTATTTGGAGAAGTTCATCTTTGAGCATAAAGATGTAGGTAAAGTAGATTACTTGGAGGTTTAAATAGATGCCATGAAATAACTTTTTATTGGAAGCTGCATGGTTTTTATAGCTCAGGTTCTTGCTGTTGTCACAGGTTAAGGTCATCATTATTGACAGCATCACTTTCCACTTCCGACAAGATTTTGAGGACATGGCTCTTAGGACTCGATTACTTGGTGGAATGGCCTTAAAGCTGATGAAACTTGCAAAGAAATTTAATTTGGCAGTAAGCTTAATCATTATACAAATGAAACAATTCTCGTTTGCCTTCCTATAAGTTCTCTACTAGAATGAATGTTTATTGAAATTTTAAACAATGTGCACAATTCTGCAGGTGGTTCTGTTAAATCAAGTAACTACAAAGTTCATGGATGGTTCTTTTCAGTTAACTCTTGCTCTTGGTAAATGCGACATACTCAATGGCAATGATTTTCATTTGATTTCATCTCGTGTATAGCTATTTTAAAACTAATTTTTCTCTGGATTTCGTTTGGGTTAGGTTTGGTTCTTGGATTTTAGTGAGTGAAACTCTATATCAAATGATAGAACTTTAGGCTTCATTTATTGTTCATTTCCATTTTTCTTGCAAAATTCAAGATCAGCCTATCTTGAAGCTTCTGAGAGATACTAGAAACTTTGTAGAACTAAATTGCTGTATATATTCTTCTAATATGGATAACTATGCTGAATAGGTGATAGTTGGGCACATGCTTCTACGAACCGGATCATATTGTACTGGAATGGGAATGAGAGATATGCATATATTGACAAATCACCGTCTTTGCGATCAGCATCGGCTTCATATACAGTTACGGGCAAAGGCATTCGAAATTCAGCTTCAAACTGTAAAAGAGTCAAATTAATGTAGGCTCAGTTAGTGAACCAGCAAGGAAGATTATATCTCTTGGATGAGAGGTAATCAATGATTGGTCTTTTTATCTAATTTTTGTTCTATAAGATTGAACTGATTGATCGTATCCTGCGGCTCTAACTTGTACATTTTTATCTTGTATACTTTTAAGTTTCAGCCTGCATTTCTTGTTTCTTCAGCCATTATTATCTGTCTTTTTCAGAAAACTACTGGTGTTGAGTGAAATATACTCTCCAAAATTGTCGTCGAAATATTGATAACTTTCAGCTCAATTTTTCATTTTTTCCAATTGCTCATTTCTTGTGAATTGCAACTGTCATAATCTTGTCCATTTATTGTCAATTTTGTTAATAAATAGTAATTTTTTAGTTTCCCATTTTATAGGTTCAAATTAAATGTTGTAGCCCTTTAATACATAATAATGGTGTTGGGTTCAAAATTATTTTTAAGAAGGTAAAAATTGAATATTTAGTCTGCTAGTTTCTAGGTTCAAATCAAATGTTCTAGCACTTTATTTTACCTAACTCTGCAAACTGGATTTACTTAAACCTGTTTGTACCTACCCTACCCTAGCCAAGAATTTTTGAATTATTAGATAACGAATAAAGGAACAAATAAATGAATTTGTTGAGTTAAATCTTGAACCATAGCTTCAACTACACACAAAAACAAACTTGTCCATTAAAGTTAGGAAATATAGCGTCAATATCTTATGTGAATTTATTTGTTGATAATGACGCATGCTTCATGATACTGAGTCTGTTTTCCTACTCCTCACCCAATGAACCAGTATCTCCAAATCCAATTATCCAACAGCTGAGCTGACTTTTGAACAAAAAAATATTGAAACTAGATTGTTTTGTATCAAACATTCGCACCTTCACACATACATTGAGCCAACCGAAATTGTTGTTAACCAACCCTTTCTGTCGTCCAAAGATCAGCCAAACTCTTCTGCTCCATCCACCATCACCACAAAATAGCCATATCGATCATATGGAATAGTATAATATAAGATAACACCAAAATAAAGTGAATTCTGATCTGATATAAATTTACTGTCAATTATTTTATAATACCACCCAAGTACAAATATATATTTACCGACTTCTTTTTGTTTTTTTTGTGTTATATTGAAAACTCAAGATAAAAATATCTTTAGCTATATATTTTATTATCTATATTTATACGAAGAAAATTGACAATTACATATAAATACATCATTTTCGATGAGTAAAACAACTTTTTTTAAGAGTCAATGATAAATTCAAGATAGTTTGAGTTTATTTTTTTTATACAACAAATTAGTAGTAACATGATCGAAGCAATATTTTCAACAAGATTTTATATTTTTCCTTTTTGTAACTCTTTTGTCAAATTGGGACAAAATAGTAACAGTAGGAGCCATAAATTTCAAAATAAAAACCCCACACCTCATATTTTCTTCTATCCATCCACCCATATTTCTCCCACGCTCATTTCTCATCGACAAACACAAAGTAGAGAGAGCAGCAGCAGAGAGCCATGGCTTCTTCTTCTTCTCTCACACTCTCTTCCCAAGCCATCCTCTCTCGCTCCACCATTCCTCGCCATGGCTCCTCATCTTCCCAACAGCTCTCCACCTCCTCCATCATCCCCTCTTTCTCCGGTCTCAAATCCACCTCCTCCTCCGCCGCCTCCGTCTCTCGCCGCCGCTCCTCCGCCGTCACTCGCCTCACAGTTCGCGCCTCCGCCGCAGTAGAAACACTTGAGAAGACAACCGATGTTGAACTCGTGGACAAGTCCGTGAACACGATCCGGTTCTTGGCGATTGACGCAGTGGAGAAGGCGAATTCGGGTCATCCGGGTCTGCCCATGGGCTGTGCTCCGATGGGCCATGTATTGTACGACGAGGTTATGAGGTACAACCCTAAGAACCCCTATTGGTTTAATAGGGACAGGTTTGTGCTCTCTGCTGGACATGGGTGTATGTTGCAGTATGCCCTACTTCACCTTGCCGGATACGACGCCGTTAAGGTCTAATGTTATGTCCTTATTCTTTGTTATCACTTATCAGCATAGACATCACATGCAATATGCTCTTTCATACTATTGTGTATTATTATGTGTGATGGATCTAATTGTGGTTGATTATTCGTATTTGTTTGCTTGATAATATATACTCCCTCCATCTCAATATTCTTGGTATGCAGTGGTTGAGATTTGGTGCCGTAAAAATCATTACTTTATGTTAAAGTATAGTTTTGAGAAAAATGTCTAATTTTAGGAAATGGAGAGTTGTTTTGGGACATCCTGGGAAGAAAATAGGAGCACAAATTTTGTGACAGAGGAATTATCTTTTTTAAAATAATTTACGCTACTAAGTCATTGTGATTTTATATGCCTATTGCTCTAATTGTTGCGCATTTTCTTTCATGTTACTTTTTGGGTTTGTACCTTGAAGTTAGTCAGGTTTAGTCAATAGGATTTTGGTTTTGTGCTTCTCGTCTTTTTTATGTTAAGTAAATGTTGTTTTATGCTATATGCTTATATGGAGTATTCAATAACCTAGCCTCATGAGCATTTCATAGTCTTCTTTGCTGAACATTATGTACGTGCAGGAAGAGGATTTGTTGCAATTTCGTCAATGGGGAAGCAAGACACCTGGTCATCCTGAGAACTTTGAGACACCTGGTGTCGAAGTCACCACTGGTTAGCATCAATCCTCAAAGTTTCCATTCATTTTCTTGAAACACATTGACTTGATGGTTGAGATTTATAAAACTCATCGTGGTTCCTCTTTTACTTTTACTTTTACGTAGGCCCACTAGGACAAGGTATTGCAAATGCTGTTGGTTTGGCGCTTGCAGAGAAGCACTTGGCTGCCCGTTACAACAAACCAGACAGTGAGGTCGTCGACCACTACACGTAGGGACTGCTTTACTTGTCTCTTCGTTTGTGTTTCTTACGTAGGACTAAAATTTCTTGTTTTACTTGTTTGACTAATGACATTGGCTCTTATAGGTATGTTATCCTCGGTGATGGTTGTCAAATGGAGGGTATTTCAAATGAAGCCGCCTCCCTTGCTGGACACTGGGGGCTAGGAAAGCTTATTGCTTTTTATGATGATAATCACATCTCTATTGATGGTGACACAGAGATTGCTTTTACTGAGAACGTTGACTTGCGTTTTGAGGCTCTTGGGTGGCATGTGATCTGGGTGAAGAACGGTAACAATGGTTATGATGAAATTCGTGCTGCCATCAAGGAAGCAAAGTCTGTGACGGACAAGCCCACTCTGATCAAGGTCAGATATTCATTGATCTAGGTGTTTTTACTCTTCTTTTTCAGAAAATAAATATTCCTTTAATTGATTCTTCTACTACTTGAGCAGGTTACTACAACCATCGGTTTTGGGTCCCCCAACAAGGCCAACTCATACAGTGTTCATGGAAGTGCATTGGGTGCCAAGGAAGTTGAAGCGACCAGAAAGAACCTCGGATGGCCTTACGAGCCCTTCCACGTGCCTGAGGATGTGAAGAAGTAAGGATGACTTGGCTTTCTCACCCCCTCAAGATTACAAACTTTTTCGTTTTAGTTTAAAGTATACTGATTTCGTATATGCTTTATGATAGGCATTGGAGCCGACATGTTCCCGAGGGTGCTTCTCTTGAAGCTGAATGGAACGCCAAGTTTGCTGAATATGAGAAGAAGTACCCAGAGGAAGCTGCTGAGCTGAAATCTATCATCACTGGTGAACTCCCAGCTGGTTGGGAGAAAGCTCTACCTGTAAGTAGTTCTTTGCCATTTTCACTATTCTGAATTCTGATTCTTGTTTAATTGTTTTCAAACGGTTAGATGATTTTCCATGTTTATCAATAATTATGGGAGCAATATTTGAAATTTTTGCATAAATATGTTTATGACTTCTAGAATCTCTTTTCTCAGACATACACTCCTGAGACCCCAGCTGATGCCACAAGAAATCTCTCTCAAACAAATCTCAATGCTCTTGCAAAGGTTCTTCCTGGTCTAATTGGTGGCAGTGCTGATCTCGCCTCATCCAATATGACCCTTCTGAAATTGTTCGGCGACTTCCAAAAAGCCACCCCAGAAGAGCGCAACGTAAGGTTTGGTGTGCGTGAACACGGTATGGGAGCCATATGCAACGGGATTGCCCTTCACAGCCCTGGCTTCATTCCCTACTGTGCAACCTTCTTTGTGTTCACTGACTACATGAGAGCCGCCATGAGAATATCTGCATTGTGTGAAGCTGGAGTTATCTATGTCATGACCCACGACTCTATTGGGCTTGGAGAAGACGGGCCAACCCATCAGCCCATTGAACACTTAGCAAGTTTCCGAGCAATGCCCAACATTTTGATGCTCCGCCCAGCTGACGGAAACGAAACTGCGGGTGCATACAAAGTGGCTGTGGTCAACAGGAAAAGACCGTCTGTCCTTGCCCTTTCCCGTCAAAAGCTGCCCAACCTGCCCGGAACCTCCATTGAAGGTGTAGAAAAGGGAGGATATACAATTTCCGACAACTCATCAGGTAACAAGCCTGATGTCATTTTGATTGGAACCGGTTCAGAGTTGGAAATCGCAGCAAAGGCTGCTGATGAATTGAGAAAGGAAGGAAAGGCAGTTAGAGTTGTCTCCTTTGTTGCTTGGGAGCTTTTCGAAGAGCAATCTGACGAGTACAAGGAAAGTGTCCTTCCAGCTGCTGTGACAGCTAGGGTCAGCATTGAGGCTGCAACCACGTTTGGGTGGCATAAGATTGTTGGATCTAAAGGAAAGGCCATTGGTATTGATAAATTTGGAGCTAGTGCACCTGCGGGGAAAATCTACAAGGAGTATGGTATCACAGTTGAAGCTGTTATTGCCGCAGCTAAAGAAGTCTCTTCTTAAGTGTTTATAATTAATTGCTTGTGGCCTTCAATTATAGTGTGAAAGCACAAGAAAGAACTCGGTACAGTGTACGCTACTTGAGAATTTTCTAATAAAGAAGAAAAGCTTTTATCATCTCTTTTTTTGGTTTCTTGAAATTGAACAGAGTTTGTAGTCTTGATGGGATCAGGAGATAGATTAGGCATATCGATGCTCCTAAATTTGTACACTTGAACATGGACTTGATTTCGTTACTCAATGTGTTTTTTTGATTGGTTATGAAGGTTCTTGTTACAATTTTAAAAAGTTGATTAAGTAACTTAATAGGAATGCATTACTTTCTTCTCTTGGTTGATCCAAAATATGTACAAGGGGTATTTTAGAGAAAAAGAAAAAAAGAGAGCAACTTATTAACTTGTAAAAGGGTTGGAGCTGAGTGGTTGAGAGAGAGTTGTTTTTGGCTATATTGTTTTTTTATTATATATATAAAGGATTGGATTTTGAATTGAAGCCATTCAGGAAAAGGTAAGGTAAGGCAATCCTAATCTGATCCTTTTATGAAACAAGTTTGAGGGACATAAATCCAAAAGAGTTTGCTAGATAATATGTGGTCCTTGTTTGTACATGTGGTTGTTGAGATTTCAGCTCTCACATTGATAAGTAATCCTACCGTTTCATTTGTTTGCTAGATAATTAATAATACTCTGTGTAAGATATTTCTATTAATATCTTCAAAATCTAAGGTCCATAGAATAATGCTCAGCATATTCTCACTCCCCCCAAAAGACTAGCTTTTTTGTACGCATCTCTCTCTGTCCATCAAGTGTTGTGAATCTCTCTTATTTTCTTCTTTATGCAACAACTTGGTTCTTATATTTCATCTTCGAATCATATATTAATTTATTGTCCAACACCAAAAATCATGGTTACATACAGGACTGGACCTCCATATGCACTATACTCGAAGGCCCAATCAGCCATCCTAGCCCAATTCCAAAATAAAATACAGATTCTCCGTTGCAGTTGTACCTACCAAAGGCCGCCATCGACTGTGGATGTGAATTGCCGTGATCAAAATTCAAATTCAATTCTAAAAATGTTGAAACTAATTACAGTCACCATTCCATTCACGGGTCCCATTTCCTTAATGTGCAATATAAGTCCCCAACCTTTTTATGTTTATGATGATAACTTGTGGTATAATAATGCTTAACAAAGAATTCTAGGAAAATTAAGATGAACTTTTCTTTTTATTTCTTTACATGACATATATATATATATATCAAAAAAATCCTTTAAGACATATCGTGTTAAGTTGAGATGGTATTTGTTGGAGCATCGCATGGACTAGGGACGGACATACCAAATACGATTACTATTCAATTGTTATCATGTTGAGAACATAATACAAATATTAATCTAAATTTACAAAGATCATTTTAAGTTGATTAAATTTACACTCTTGTCCTTCAAATATTCAATCCTTTTCTTTCTTAGCATTTTAAATAAATCACAATTATTGCATACCCTCCTACATTAATTTATATACTACGTATTAGAAACACATATTTATTTTTTTGTTAACAAGGGAACTTAAGGTAAACCCCCTTTCCTCATGCAATAGTCTGCAAATCAAATGAAAGAATTAAAACACACTAGTCAAATCAGTTATAACGAGCTCCACCTAAAAAATATTGACAAGAGGTTTCGAACTCGGGTCAACAAACACCGCGCACAATTAATTAATCCAATTGCATGTGGTTCTTGCCTGTTTTTGACCAAGACAATCCAAGTAGATTTAGACACTGGTTGGTGAGATTTGAACATAAAAGTGCAACACAACCACCACCAAATTTTGCCAATATTTTCAGTTAACTTGCGCACCCAAAGCCCTACACCTAACAATTCAACCTAACCCCCTACCACCTTCCTTTTTCTTCAGCAAGAATTAGTTGCATTTTCCTGGATCGAAAAATCCTACTCAAAATAGCCCATTTTTTCTACCCGAATCGCTGAAACTCAGTAATGGCGCACGCTTGCAACATGGCGCACAAACTCAATCCGCCGCAATTCCCAATCCCTAATGCTAAATCTCCCCCTTCAACTTCGTGTTCGTTGTTTTTTGGGTCCAAGAATCTGAATAATTATTCATCGAATTGTTTGTGGGCTTTTAATAAAAATTCAATCTTTACAGTTAAAGAAAAGAGTCAGTTAAAGGTTTTGGCTTCCACTGCCACCGCCGAGAAACCGTCGACGGTGCCGGAGATCGTGCTGCAACCCATCAAAGAAATTTCCGGTACCGTTAAGTTGCCGGGTTCCAAATCACTCTCCAATCGTATTTTACTTCTTGCTGCCCTCTCTGAGGTAATATTTGTATACTGGATATGGATTATAATTATTGATTTTGTTCTGTCCCTTTTTTTTAAATCTAGATGTATAACTTGTGATCATGAAGTTCTGTTTATGCAAATTTTGATCTGTTTTATCTTGAAATTTGTTTCAAAGCTATGCCTTTGGGCGTGGAATACCAGTGGTTAGCTAAATACTTTTGCCATTTTATGAAACCACGAAAGCACTTCCCCACTTAGTTAATGACAATATAAGATTGACGGGGTAGAAGTGTTGAGCTTAATACGTTGATATGAACTTGAGATAACAAACCCTATCAGCCTAATGTCATATTAACCCACATTAGTATACCATTTTACCGATGTGGGATCCGAGCCTATACCTTGCAAATGATTATAACATACGCCAAAATAGTGTTGTACGAAGTTTAAAATCCTCTGAATAAACATTTGAATGTGGTCTTGTTAGTAGTTCTCGTATGGCCTTACAAATTTGCACATGAAATAGTCCTTTGTGCAACTTGGACCTACAATATGCTTTTCTTAGCATATACTGTATTAACAATATGAGAAAACATATCTCAATAATTTATGTTCTATAAAGCTGCATTAAAAATCAGTTATAAATGTGTGATGCAACCTTGCATGAATAGCAACCTCAAATGTGTCAGCAATCTGTGCCACAAAGTGTTTGTATCCCTTTGAAGATTCGTCATGCTTTGTACTTTCATGTCCTCTTAATCTAATTTTCCGTCAGAAACATTTTAGGATTCTTGAGGCCCTCTTTCCATGGTTCTTTTTTCGAGTGTGCCTCTTTTTACATTTGATAATTCATAATATGCTGTTCAATGTTACTTTCAACGAACATGATTGCAATCCATAGTTAGGTCTAAGAATTTATGTTTATCTGTGTTAATGTTTCTTATGTTACATATCATACACTTGATTTACAGGGAACAACTGTTGTGGACAACTTACTGAGCAGTGATGACATCCATTATATGCTCAGTGCCTTGAGAACACTCGGTCTGGACGTGGAAGAAGACAAAGCTAAACAACGAGCTGTTGTTGGAGGCTGTGGTGGTATATTTCCAATATCTAAGGAAGCCAATGGAGAAATCCAACTTTTCCTTGGAAATGCAGGAACAGCGATGCGCCCACTGACTGCTGCAGTTGTTGCTGCTGGTGGAAATGCAAGGTATGATCAAATGAATTTTATGATTTTCCATCTATAATTTTCACTTCCTCACAAGCAATTTCTTTCCCATTTGAGCTTAATACGATTGTAGTCTATTCTGTTTCATTGGACAACTTTTATGACATTTGTGGGTTTCAGCTACGTTCTTGATGGGGTTCCTCGCATGAGAGAAAGACCCATTGGTGATTTAGTGACTGGACTTAAGCAGCTTGGTGCAGATGTAGATTGTTTCTTGGGCACAAATTGCCCCCCTGTTCGTGTTGTTGGAAACGGAGGTCTTCCTGGTGGTAAGGTGGGTTCTTCCCTTCATTTCCGATTTGTTGGCATAATAATATGGCAACATTCAGTGTTATCTTTGCACCATGCACATTGTCCTGGTCTTGTTATACATGCGGTTGTTCATGTTTGAGTGTGTAAATTAAAATTCTTTCTTGTGTTTTCTGCCTATGGCCTGCAATCAGTGGCGGAGCTAGACGGATTTTTTTTTTTTTTGGGGGGGGGGGGGGGGCGAGAATTTTCATTGCACTAACTTAAGAAAATAAAAGCATGTATTCTTTTACAATTATTAAGGATTCTTATTAAAAAAAAAATTTTTTTTTTAAAAAAAGTGCATTAAAGTAGATAAAATAATGAGAAAATTGTGTTATAGGAGTATTATATAAAAATAAGAGATTAAATTCTTTTTATAACTATTAAAAAGGAGAAAAAACAACAAAAGAACACATCTCAACCTTAATAAATAAAAATGTTGCACCCAGAATTTGAACCCTGGTCTGCAAGATCTTTCAACAACTACCTTATCAGCTGGACAAAGAAGTCTATATCGTAAAAACTAACTATTACTAATACTTGATCTAAATTTTCTTGGGGGGTGACCCCGCCCCACTTGAGCTCCGCCACTGACTGCAATGAAGCTTCTTATGATTTGTACACTGAACAGATGATGATGTATATTGTTTTTATCTTGGTCTAGGCATTGCATTGAGCTTCTCTTCCTAATCAGAATGGTGAAAAATGCTGTTCGTAAAATTGACAAAAATCTGCGTACAATTTATTATTGCTTCCTTTTGTCTTTCCCTATGGCAGGTGAAGCTCTCTGGATCCATTAGCAGCCAATATTTGACAGCCCTGCTCATGGCAGCTCCCCTGTCTCTAGGAGATGTCGAAATTGAAATTGTTGACAAACTAATTTCCGTTCCTTACGTGGAAATGACACTTAAGTTAATGGAACGGTTCGGTGTCTTTGTAGAGCACAGTGACAGCTGGGACAGATTTTTTGTTCGAGGAGGTCAGAAATTCAAGTAAGCTCAATTACGTTAAATAAATCTTTAAAAAGATTTGAGAAATTTAAATTTCATTCGAAATCTGAAGGATATATTTATTTCGTTAGGTCCCCAGGAAACGCTTATGTAGAAGGTGATGCCTCAAGCGCCAGTTACTTCTTGGCTGGCGCAGCTGTAACTGGTGGCACTGTTACCGTTGAAGGTTGTGGGACAAGCAGTTTACAGGTACTTATTGCACACTTATCTGTGTAAAAGTTGTGAAAACATAATAGGTTGACTTCGGATTGTAGTAGGAGTATATGTTTTTATTTGGGAGAATTACTCAAACTACCCCTGAGGTTTAGTGTAATTACACTGACCACCCTCCATGTTTGAGATATTAAACAAACTACCCGTTAGGTATTAGATTCATTACAATTATCCCCTTTATGACGTTAATTTCTGACAGTGCATGCCGACATCTTCAAAAAAACATCTTGTGTGAAAAAACAGGTGAGATTGGTGGAAAAAAGAGTGGAATTGGATTAAATCGGTGAAAAACGAGAGAAATCAGTTTAAATCAGTGTAATTACACTAAAACCTCAGGGGTAGTCTGAGTAATTGTCCCTTTCTTTTTTCAAAGTTGACCATTTGTGCAAAAATTCTTACCCAAACTTGGTTCAACCTAACCTACTCAATGACATGGCAAGTGTATATATGTATGCCTCGTGATTGGTCACTCTTCTAACACTTGCTATGTACATAATCGTTGTGATGTATACTTCTTTTTATGTTCTCGTATCATGGAATTTGCTTACATTTTTTTTTTTTCTTGTCAAGGGTGATGTTAAATTTGCTGAGGTTCTTGAAAAAATGGGAGCCGAAGTTACATGGACGGAGAATAGTGTCACAGTTAAAGGCCCCCCACGTGATATTTCCGGAAGGAAACATTTACGTGCAATTGATATCAACATGAACAAAATGCCTGATGTTGCCATGACTCTTTCCGTAGTCGCACTTTTTGCTGATGGACCCACTGCTATAAGAGATGGTATGACTACCATTAATTAGGGTTGTAATAAGATTACACGAAGACTTCTTTTTAACCTTTCTGCATTTTTTTGCAGTGGCTAGCTGGAGGGTTAAAGAAACCGAACGTATGATCGCCATATGCACAGAACTTAGAAAGGTTCGTTTCTCATTTAAACAAAGTAGGTGCATCGTTTGTATATAATAAAATCTTGCCTTTTTAATCCAAAAAAATTGCAGTTGGGAGCAACAGTAGAAGAAGGGCCAGATTACTGTATAATTACTCCACCGGAGAAATTAAATGTGACAGCGATTGACACATACGATGATCATCGTATGGCCATGGCTTTTTCTCTTGCTGCTTGTTCAGATGTTCCGGTTACAATTAGAGACCCTGGCTGCACACGCAAGACCTTCCCTAATTATTTCGATGTTCTTGCTACGTTTTCAAAGCACTGAACACCTTTTGAATGTCTAAAGAGAAAAGGAGAATGCCACAATTTCTTCATTTAAACTAGAGTTGAGAGTTTTGCCATGTATTAATATTGTTTGTAACATTATATATAAATTATAATGCTGTTGAATAAAGTATATCACCGTGCAATGTGATAATGTAATGTCCTCCAGCAACAAAGTTGCTCCTTTTAACTTTCCCATATTAATTATGTGTGCTGGTGAGGGGAAAAATCAAGATAATTCCCTGTGTTTTGTGAAATCTGCACGAAATTACCCTTTAATATGTTTACTGCATGGAATTACTATTAGAAATTCAGCACAAAATTCCCCATATGTTCAAAATAGGTCGTTTTTCATTTCAAGAAACTATCTTTTGAATAATTTAAGTGGAAGTATTGATTATCTAAAATTTCCTCCAAGCCCGGAATGAAGATAATTAGGAATTGCCTAGCATGTATAAATAATTCAAATGACTATTTACATGGAAAAATATACATGCATGATGCAGCTAATCTATTCGAAATATGGTAGTGGCACGCTCGTTGATAATAGTTTAAGATGATGACATTTTATTCTACAAATGCCTTAACCTCACGAACATATTTTATGTCCTATTGTTTTGTCTTGTTTTTTTTTTATCTGTAAGGGGCAATTATTGTCTATCAATATCAACCAGCCTCTGTATGGAGTCGGGCGGTTCTGCCATCCAGTGCAGTCTTTCGCCCATTATGTGTCCTAGCTTCGCCAAAGCGTCCGCCACCGAGTTGGCTGATCTCTTGATATGCCGTAAAGATAAATTCCAAGGCTTAGCAAACAGATTCCTACAATCCTCCAATATAAGATCCAATGGATTGTCTCTCGTATCAGTCTTCTGGACAAGATTGTAAATGACCTTTGAGTCAATTTCCACAATAATATTCTGAAGTCGTCTTTCCCATGCAAAATTCAAACCATCCCGAAGTGCCAAGAGTTCGGCCTGATCAATGGAGCAAGCGCCCACCCTTCGACAAAAGCCAAACTGCCACATACCTTCATCATTTCTGACCACACCTCCGATTGTTGCAGAATTCGATCTCTCCACCCAACTTCCATCTGTATTGAGCTTGACCCAACCTTCTTCAGGCCGTGACCACTTTTGAGCCACAACCTCCTTGTGTCGCTGATCCAAGGAGTAAGACATCTGGATGTCAAGAGCAAGCCGTTTCACCTTGAATATAGTCACATGTGTTGCTTCTTCTTTCCCCTCAAATACCCTAAAGTTACGCGCCTTCCAGATATTCCAGATACCCGCCAAAAACACCCAATTCCACTGAGCTTTGGATAGCACCGAGTTATTCAGATTTAGTGAACAAATTTTGTGCACCCAGTCCTCTCTACTTACATTAGCGAGAACAGTGTTATCTGTTGCCGAGATCAACCCATCCCAAACTTTCCTCGCAAAAGTACAGTCATATAAAACATGGTACCAATCTTCCCTTGCCGAACAGCCCCTAGGACATTGATCGGAATTCGCAAAGTGACGGTCAAAACGCAAAGCATTCGTCAAAAGACTCCCATGTTCAATCAACCACACAAACAGTTTCAAACGATAGGGGCACTGCAATTTCCACAACCATGAGAAATGCCTAACATTACTAGAGTCAAGAGGCAATTGAGCCAAATAAGCTGATTTACAAGTGAACTTACCGTTAAGTGAGCCGTACCAACATCGAGTATCTGGTCGGTCCCTACCAAAAGGAATCGGTATCGAGAGAATGTTGGCCCGAATATTATCTGGAATAGGTGTTCTGACACGCTCGAGGCGCCAAGTCCCGGTATCGCTAGTAACATCATAGATATTCAGCATAAGCTCGTCGCTTCTAATCTCTCCCTCTATAAGGTCACAAAGGACACCTTCCTCTAGCCATCGGTCGAACCAAAAGGAAATCAACTCTCCGCTGCCAATCCTCCACCTGATATTATTTTCCACAGCCTTTGTGCTTTTCACAATTCCTTTCCAAATATTGGATTCACCACCCTTGACACCATACTCCAAAATATCGTGCCCCCTTCAAGTACTTTCTCTTATATACGTTACTCCAAAAAGCCTCTTGATTGTTGAGTATACGCCAACCAACTTTGGAAAGTAGTGCAATGTTCGCTTTCCTAGTTTCTCTCAGCCCCAAACCCCTTCGGACTTTGGTCGAATAACCTTCGCCCACTTTACCAAGTGGACCTTCCTACAGTTATAGTCAGTAGCCCACAAGAAGCCCCTATTTAATTTGTCTAATTGAGTGCAAACCGAATTCGGAAGCCAAGAAGATTGCATATTATAAGTCGGCATAGCAGAAGTAACTGACTGAATAAGAGTAGACCGACCTGCTAAGCTCAGATGTTTGGCTTTCCACGAAGATAACCTTTTTTGTACCTTTTCAATCAGACCACTGAACATTGATAAACGCACTCGACCATGAATGATGGGAACCCCCAAATACTTCCCCAAATCATTTGTACCACTAACTTGAAGTAAATGAAGGATCTCCTCTCTTACATCGTTAGAAATCTTAGGATTAAAGAAAGTTCTTGACTTGCTAAAATTTATACGAAGTCCAGAGCTGCCACTAAAGTTGTCCAAAACTTGTTTTATCGTCAAAGCATTATCCCTTGTCGAAGCTGCAAATAGAAGGAGATCATCCGCGAAGAAGAGGTGCGAAATAGAGGGACCTCCTCTGCATAATTGAATCGGCTTCCTCAATTAGGTATCCCAGTCTCTCCATACAAAGCACAAACAAATAAGGAGATAATGGATCTCCTTGCCTCAAACCTCGATTTGGAGAGAAGGGTTCCAAAGGCTCTCCATTCCAAATTAATCTAGGCTTGGAGCTCCTCACGCAAGTAAGAATGAGGTTAGCGATGGTGGGAGGAAACTGAAAGAAATCCAACGTTTGCTCCAAGAATGACCATCTAACAGTATCATATGCCTTCTCCAGATTAATCTTAATTATCATACCTCCCTTGCCACTGCTAGTACGGCGTAATGAGTGAACTACCTCTTGAACAATAAGAATATTATCCTGTGTACCTCTACCAGGGATGAAGCTACTTTGGAATGGGCTAACCAACTCAGACATGTAACTTTTTAATCTCTGTGCAATCAATTTAGTGACAATTTTGTAACTGGTTTAATCTCAAATTCATTGAATTTCAATTTTTTAACTCAGTATTTGTTATGCCATTTTATACTAATGTTATTCAGAACATAAATTGCCAATATGTAGTTGCAGTTGGGATATTGGTCAAAGCAAGATGACAAGTATCATTTTTTATACTATTATTAGTGACATATTTCAAGGTACATGGAAATTATTTCAATGTAATCACTAACTTACTCTAATACTATATGTTACTACAATATATGACACATCAGCAAAATTTGATCCTTAGTTTCCACAGCTTACGCCAAGCATAGAGTTTTGTTAACATATATAACAGAGGACACATATATCAATTATCAAGGAAGTCCTTATTTTTGTATTAAAGTTTGACTAGTATATATACTATGTATGTAACCTATACGCATTATGGTCCCTAACAAGATATTAATTTTGTTACGATTTTTTTTTTTTGTTTTCCATTGGTTTAATTCCTTTTGAGGCGTGTCGGGCACATTAAGTGGAAACTTCTTCCCTCTTCCAACAAGGATTTAAACCTGAGTTTGCTACTTTGTTACGACTTTGGCCGCACGTTTATATACTAGTAGAAACCATCGAGTTCAACATTGAATAATAATTAATGAGTTACTAGAAATAAGCAATGAACGTGATGCCAATTATAAATTACTACTGTATTATAAAGAAAAAGGTCCGAGACATGACTGTCTCACGACTCTCACCTTCCATACCAATTGTCACATGGTGTAGGCGGTGGTTATTTTTTTTTTTAAATAAATAAAAAAAGATAAAATAATACTCCTCTAAAATGTGTGCAAACTACATATAAATAAATAGCCACAGCTGTACAAGTTTAAAATAAGATGTAACATGTTTAATTGATCTTTACAATATTTCTAATTTTGGTTATTTTGATTTAATTATTTTTAACTAATATATATATATATATATATATATATATATATATATATATATATCTCGCAGTTGAAATATTGGTATTAGTTGGAAGCTTTTTTTTTTTTTGAAAAAATAATACTAATTAATAATTTAGGTATGCTTAAATGAAATCTGAATTATAATTTGGTGTCTTACATTCTTGTTATGATTCACAATTTCACATGCTTTGACTTGAAAAGCATACGGCCGGAATTACGGTTGTCTGGGGTAAGCTGTCCATCTGAAAACCTGAAAAGTGAAACACATGTGAAATGGGGGTGTCGGTAAACTGGACAATCAAATTAATATAGAAACCTGAAATTTGGTTTGAATAGAATCCCAAAACGATAAAAAGAATATGTGCAAATTGAATACTTCTTTCGTAACATGAACGTACTCGATCTCCATTGAATTATTAAAAAAAAAAAAAAAAAACTACTCTCCATTGAAGTAAACTATAGTTTTTTGTCTAGTAATTTGATGATCGCATAATTTACATGAATTCTAAGTCTAACAATAAAGATACCAAATAAGGGGTATTCTTAAAAGAGAGGCTAGCTTTTGCCTTCTTTTCAAGTTTGTTTGTCCTATTATTCCCACACACTAAATGTGACTCCACTCACTTTATCTTATCTTGCATAATTTCAGTATTTTCATCCCACCATAAAAAAAAAATAAATAAAATAAAAAAAAAAAGGGTTTGAAGAATTGATGCATGTCTACAAAATATGTTGTTCACAAAATTTCATAAATTTATTTAAGAGGCTACAAGACAATATCAAAATTAATTGATATATAATTGTATTCAGCATAATCAAGGCTCCTATAAATTTGAAAGGACTACAAAATGGACCTAAGATATAAAAGTTTGGTAATTTCATAATTGTTCTTTGACAATCTTAGTTTTACATATAAATTGCGGACATTACGTGGTTAGCTTAATGTTTTACATATAAATTGCGGACATTACGTGGTTAGCTTAATGATGTTTAAAGATAATAATAAAAAAGTTCAAACATATTTAACGTAATGATTAATTTACGGACAAGAAAACTATGTACCGTCTTTCTTAAATATTTCTAAAAATTTACTAAATATGTCTCATAAATTAATTACTTAAGAGTTAAGAGTAGACATGTTTGACATGGCAGCAATGATTATTATGCACGAATGAAGTTCATTACAACAAGTGCCTAACTATTAATAGTGGCCAAGTGATCACATTGCTTTAATTCCTAGCTTTACCTCTTTTCACAACAATCAATTATACTCTTCCACAAGTAGGGGTAAGTAAGCTATGTATAAGCATTGTTTCAAGTTTAATTTAATTTATTTTTCCATTTGGTTTTGTGTTTAAATTTATTATGGTTCTTCTTATAAACCGAATTGGAGTGAGTTTTAGTGAAATCAAATATAAGTCGAGTTCAAATAATTAACAATTGCTTTGATATTTAATCCTAGGTTTTTCTAGTGATATATACTTTAATTAGGGTAGATGTCTAGTATTTATTAGGGTTATCAGAAATTAAAACTATAAGAAACGATCTTTTTCTATTGCCAAAAGAAAATAAAATGCTAGAAAAAAATTACTAGTGATAGTAAAAACAACTTTTTTTTTAGTGAAAATGGACCTCGAAAACTAAAATGACCTAAGAAAATTATTTTCTCTCACTTTTTTTTTCTAGAATAAAAAGATAAATTGACAAACAAAAATACATTTTCTAAACTTATATTGTATTTAAAAAAGAAGGGATTAAAAAGTTCCAAAATCCCCACAAATCTCTCATACCATCCAATGTCATGAGAATTAGAGACCCCTCATATATAGTTACTCCCAAAATAATCTCTCATTCGCACCATCACCAACAAACAAGCCCTAACTCACATTTCAAATACCAGCCTTAATCCCCTCCCACACACTTATTTGTATGGAAAGAAAATGAAGGCCAAAACTCCAAGGCCCTTTACAACCATTGAATAAAAGCAATATATTTTTAAATGGAAAGTTATATATAATCTATTAGGATCTGAATACTATTCTAGATATATTTTATTTATTTTTACATTATCAATATTAAATTGTTGCACGTACTAAATCAACATATGATTACACGTATAGCGATTATTTGTACATAAAATATATCTCTTTTTATGATTCATTTTGTACATACATCGCACTTCGAGGGACAAGAAGAAAGATATAGAAAATGTGCAGTTAACTATTTAAAGAAATTAAAAAAAGAGCCTAGACTAATGCATGCATTAAGTCATTGATAATGTGAATTAAGATTCACCCATTAATTATCAAGTCTTGTTTGACTATCTTCTTGTATACTACATGCATACACCCAATATCAATATATCATCAATTCATCATTAGTCCACTTTTACTCTTCCATTAATCCATTTTAAATTTGTTCAAACCTTGTTCTTCTCCCTCCCCTCATTTTTACTCCACCCCCGTCAAATCTCTTCATTTTCTGTCTCAAATCACTCGTTCTTTATTCAATCATCAGAATCCCAAATCTGTTCTTACCTTTTCAAAGAAAAAGAAAAAAAAAAGAAAAGATCTCCCCAACACAAAAGTGAAAAGTGAAAAGTGAAAAGTACCATAGTCCCTCCAAGAAACCACAAGATTCCGCCATTGATGAAAGTTTAAAACTCCTCAAAATCACCTACTCAAGGCATATACCTTTTCTTTTCTATCTCTAATCTTGTACACCACATTCATCATCAATTATTAAAAGGGGGAAAAAAAATAAGCAAGTCTTCATATTTCCTATTCAAACCCTAGAAAATCGAAGAAATTGGTGGTATAACAAGGGAAAATCCAAGTGGGTAGTCTTCAAATCTTCAAGATTTTGAGCGAAACATATCAAAAAATGAAGCACATTGACAGCGCCCCATCAACCCCAGGAAAGTTTAAGGAGAAATCTCCATACAATAGGCTGAGGATCCATTCTTCATTAGCTAAGCTTACTTTTTGGTCTTTCATTTTCTTGGGATTGATCTTTGTATTCTTTTTTAGATCGCCATCTTCTTCATCCCCTGTACCCTCAGATCTCTCTAGAAGGTCCCTCAGAACCAGCTCTTATGGTGGCCCCAACTTTGAAAAAAGGGTTAGAGCCTCATCCAAAATCAGGTCAAGTAATGGGATTTCTGTACTGGTAACCGGGGCTGCTGGTTTTGTAGGCACCCATGTCTCCGCTGCCCTTAAACGCCGTGGAGATGGCGTTTTAGGGCTCGATAATTTCAACGATTATTACGATCCTACCCTTAAAAGGGCAAGACAAGCTTTATTAGAACGTACAGGGGTGTACATTGTAGAGGGTGATATAAATGATATCGGTTTGTTGAAAAAACTTTTTGAGATTGTGCCTTTTACTCATGTTATGCATCTTGCAGCACAGGCAGGGGTAAGGTACGCCATGGAGAATCCTAGCTCTTATGTTCATAGTAATATCGCAGGCCTCGTTAGTTTGCTCGAGGTTTGCAAGAGTGCAAATCCTCAGCCTTCTATAGTATGGGCTTCTAGTAGTTCTGTATATGGATTGAATACAAAAGTCCCGTTTTCCGAGAGGGATAGGACTGATAACCCTGCTAGTTTGTATGCTGCAACTAAAAAAGCCGGTGAGGAAATCGCGCATACTTATAATCATATTTACGGACTTTCTCTAACCGGATTGAGATTTTTTACGGTATATGGTCCTTGGGGTAGGCCAGATATGGCATATTTCTTTTTTAGTCGAGATATTTTGAAGGGGAAATCGATTCCGATCTTTGAGGCAGCTAACCATGGTACCGTTGCTCGGGATTTCACTTACATTGACGATATAGTTAAGGGTTGTTTGGGTGCACTTGATACTGCAGAGAAGAGTACTGGAACTGGGGGCAAGAAGAAGGGGCCCGCTCAGTTGCGAGTGTATAATCTCGGGAACACGTCTCCTGTGCCAGTTTCGGATCTTGTGAGCATTTTGGAAAGATTGCTTAAGGTGAAGGCGAAAAGGATGGTTATGAAGTTACCGAGAAATGGGGATGTGCAATTTACGCATGCTAATATAAGTTTGGCTCAGAGGGAGCTCGGTTATAAGCCCACGACTGATCTGCAGACGGGATTGAAGAAATTTGTTCGATGGTACTTGAGTTACTATGGTAATGGAAAGAAGAGCTCACAGTGATGCAATTTTTTCGATCCCATTCTTATAATTGTTTTTAACCTATCTTGTTTTCATATCTCATTGATTATGTGATCTTATAAGGGTGAGATTCCTGATCCTACGAGGAAGATGTTTTTGTGGATCAAAAGAATGTTTTTGTCGTTTGTGGGATGGATTCTATTTGTTGTAGTTTTATCATTTGCTAGAATTCGTGACTGATATAGAAATTTGGTGATTCATGGACGTGTATAATTTGAATTCAATTCAAATAAAATAGCATACTGAGTTGGCTATTAAATGAAGTTTGACTTTAATTGTTTCAGTTTTACTGCACATGTAAAATCTACTTTATAGTGTATGTACCTTCTTTTATTGGTATGTTGGTCGAACTATTGAATTTTCAGGGCTTTGCGTTCTTGATGTTTGGACCCGTATGGTTTCAGCAAGTAGTTGGTGGCATGAAATTGCTGATTTTGGTAATGTATCTCTTGGAGATCTTTGAACTAGATTTGTTGGAATGTTTCTTTTCAATTTTTCATATACTTAGGATTTGATATACATGAGAGTGAAGTGATCATGCTTATATGCACACATTTATTTTTTCGAAACTTCTTTGGTAACAAACTTACCTGAAAGGTTGATATTGACATTATGTTGCTGCTGCATAACCCTGTTACAGTTTTGTGCATATAACCTTAATATCTTATAATGGGCTGTCGATAATGAAGTATTATAGAAATATCATGCATTCCAAGTTACCTTAAAAAGCCTAGCAATGTTGCTTGAGAAACAAAGCAGGTAACTTTTTGTAGCAGATACTTAAAACAAATTAGTTGCCGTTACTTGTCGAACCAAATAGTTTTAATCTCCTTAGAACTCTAGATTCACTACTTAATTAGGTAGCTAGGTATTGATTTCCTTCAATTATCTGATATAGTTGTTACCCAAAAAACAACGGCATGTAGATTCAAAGAAATAGAAATACGCTCGAGCTCTTGATGCACTACCTAAAGTTTGTGGTATAGTTGGTTATTTTCTTCAATTACTAACTAATAGTTAGGTAATTATACCAGAAGAAAGGATGCTACAAAAATAAAAACATCGGAGGAGGATGTATGGATTGGAATTAGTGTGTAACCTTACGGTTTAAATGTGTGGTAGTGATAAAAAGTGATGCAATCTTGTTGTTTGTTTCGGTGCATATCCTTGATCTTTAGAAGTGCCCTTCGGATCTGTTTTAGGACCACTATCCTCCTTTGATGTTTTTCCTTGTCTAGATGTGTAGTGTAGTTGATCGAGTGTATTGGTAGGTTTCCTTTTATTAAGTTGGGATTTACATTTATCTGAGAAGTTCAATGTTAGTGTAATATGATTACTATTTTGGAACAAAATAATTAGATGTCATTTCTTTCCATTTTGTTTCTCAACTTTGCATCGGTAGTTCAATGTTCATCGGTAAAATGTTGTTGGTTACGTCATTAGAAGAGACCGGAAAGGTCTATGTTCTTGAAATGGATGTTTTTAGGGGACTGATGGGGTATGTAGAAAGCAGTGTCTTGATTCAATAGTTAAAACTGTTTTGAGTTAGAATTTGGGATGGTGCATTTGGAACTCTTCTGCCAACATCTTTTAATTTTTTTTCCCTTTAATTATCTTCAAATAACTACTGAGCATATGGTGAAATTTCCAATTTTCATCAAGTGGCACATTATTACTTGGGCAACATATGGTTTTCGAGTTTTTCACTTTTTCTAGAACAGAACTTGTGGTGGTATATCTGGCTCAGATACCTATTGATTGCATGTTTTGTTTGGTTTGGTTTTGTGATATATGTTACATATAACAATGCAACTAGCATGGCAAGTAACGTGATGTAGGAATGTACGTAGTCTAGTTGAGTCGAACAATACATTGTCTAAATTTAACTTGGTTTTATGATTGAGCTTCAGAATATTATGTTGAGTTTTTATTTTTAAATTGACTTGCTTGTACAAAATTTAGTCTAATTGAGAACGAGTCGAGCTTTCCGATCTCCTCTAAATTTTGCGGTATTCGGGTACATGATTGATTTATGGTGTTTGTATTAAGCTAATAATCATTGACAATGAATCTCTGCCAAATTAAGACGAAAAGTTTAACTAGTTTACGAGGGAGTAACTCCCCTCGCAAAAAACAGTAGTTGGAATATTATGAGACCTTGTATTACCTTAACAATAATGTTGTCGCTTTTAACAATATTAATTAAAGATTGCAGGAAAATTAAGTGCCAAATCCAGCAACATTATGGCAAACTAAAAGGAAACCCAACCAAAGAATCCTAGATACACACATATTATTACAACAATTAATATCTGCATTCATCATTCATATAATTTAGTGATTATCAACATCTTTGCTTTTACGACCAGATCTTATAATTCTCGGAGTAGGTCAATGAAAAATGAGAGAGGTGATACAATATGTCATTCGAAAACTCACTTATAAGTAGAACTTGAATCCAATTATGATAAGAGAGGCACTGATATGAAGTTGGATATACCAAATCCAAATCTCACACATGGACAACCTTATTATAGGACATATGATTTTTTTACATTTATTATGATGTGTATCATACAAATGGGATTTATTCAATTCATTTTATTATATTTTTACAATATAAGATGAAATTGAGATTTTGAATTCAACCATTCATTAAAGTGAATGAATATGCAAAAGATTTTACTAATTGAGCATAGACGAAAATTATATCTAAAAATAAAATTAATTAAGGTGTCAGAAGCAAAATAACGCTGAACCTCAAGGACTTTATCGCTAATACAATACGGGCTTCTTAAAACTGAAAATAGGGTTTGTTCTGCACTTACACTATTAGCCGAAGCCGCCGCCGCCGCCGCCATGGGTCGTATGCACAGCCGAGGGTCTGCATTTTCTCTCTCTCTCTCTCCATCTGTATGTATCTTCTCATTTTACAGCTTTTCTTTTTCCTAATTTAGGAGTGTTATGCAGAAAGGGTATTTCTGCATCAGCTATTCCATACAAGAGGACTCCACCTAGCTGGCTCAAGACCTCTAATCAGGATGTACGCAATTTCTCTGCTCATTTAATACATGTAGACATTCGATTATTTAGATTCGGTACTGTTTTATGTGCTTAAATTGAAAATTGAATAACTTCTATTATTGTTGGCAGTGTGGAAAATTGGTTTTATGGTTGAGAGCTATAGCCAAATTACAAGATAATTAAGTTTACATTAAACTTAATAAATTATATAAACTATCACCTAGTTATACATCATGCAAAAGAAAACAATAATAGAAAATCAACTCGCCCAGCTCGGCTATTAGGCGAAAGGAAGATACTGTGAGTGTGTGCACACAGTAATTGTTCAATGTTTTGGGAAACATGGCTCAGTCCCCATGTAGATCCGCCTCTGAGTGGTGGAATCAGGATTTAAGAGGCCTATATGGCTTAGGCCAGCCGCCCCATCTTTTCCACTTAGAGGCAGATCTGCATGGAGAATTGGGCCGTCTCCTCCCCACACCTTGAACAACACTCACACATACATGAACGTGAATGCACACACATATACACACCTATGTTGAACTGAAATTAGCAACTTAGAGCAAGCTTCGTTTACTTGCGACCATTAGATGTTTAAGGTTTAAAATATATGGGTCTGTATTATGAAATTGTTCAAGATTTAGATTGATATAGATCAACTCCCCTCCCAACATCGTCCTTGTGCAGCAAAAAAAATGGATTTGACCTCCTTGCACCTCAAACTCGCAAGGTTTAGTAAGTTTATGTCTGTGCTAAAATTGTTCAAGGTTTGGATGGATTATGGACCAAGCCCCCATGAATATGTCCTTGTGAGGCATATTTATAATTGGGGGGCGACCTCTCGGGCTAGCCTCCAGATTCTGCTACTCGAGGGCGTTGGTAGGGTGGAGGCCTTGGTCTTGGCCTCCCTATACATAGAACAATGTAAGTGTTTGTTTACTAGTTGTTCTAGTTCAGCAGTAAGCGTTTGTTAACTAGATGTACTGTCTAGTTTAGCATATTGGTTCTGTAATATAAACAGAACAAACACAACAACTTAGAGCCAATTGAGTTCGCAATAAACTTAATAAATTATATAAACTATTACCTAGTTCGATGTCATGCAAGAAAACCAATAATAAAAAATGAACTCGTTTAACTTAGCTATTGGACCAAAGGAAAAATATGATGTGTATGTGCACTCAACAAGTGTTCAAAGTTTTGGGAAACATGGCCCAGTCCCTTTGTGGCTCCGCCTCTGAGTGGTGGAATCATGATTATAGAGGGCTATGGCTTATGCCAGCCCCCCTGTTTTCCCACCTAGAGGCGGAACTGCAGTGAGGATTGGCACGTCTCCTCCTCACACCTTGAACAACATGCACATACATAAACGTGACACACTTTAAGTTAAAATGAAAGAATAGAAACTTACAGCAGGCTTCCTTTAACAGAAACAATTGGGAGTGCAATGTTTAGAAAATATGGCTCTGTATGCTGAATTATTCAAGGTTTAGAGTGATGAATCAACTCCCTCCTTGATTCGTCCTTGTACAGCAAAATTAGGATTTAGGAAGCAACACCCTAGGGTAGTCCCCATCCTCAGTCAATTGGGATGAAGTTGGGTGGTCTTGTGCCTTGAGATCTTCTTGTACCTCAACATCGAAAGGTTTAGTATGTCTCTGTCTATGTGTTAAAGTTGCACAAGGTTGGATGAATTACTGACCAAGCCCCTTGAATCCGTCCTTGCGCGAACGATTTAGTATTTAGAGGCAGCGTCTTAGGCTAGCCTCTGACTTCTGCCACTCGTGGGCGGAGGTAGGTGTCGGCCTGGGTCTTGGTCTCCCTATACCGTGAATTGTGGAAGTGTTTGTTTACTTGTTGTACTGTCTAGTTTAGTAGTAAGTGTGTGTCTACTAGTTATATTGTCTACTTTAGTATATTGTTTTTGTTAATACAAACAAAGCAAATTTTAGCCAATTAAGTTTACAATAAACGTAATAAATTATACAAACTACGCCAATACCTAGTTAAATATATTGCAAGGAAACCAGTGATAAAGAATGAGCTCGGTCAAGTTGGCTATTAGACAAAGGATATATACTGCGTGTATGTGCACTCAATAAGTGTTCAATGTTCTTGGAAACATGGCCCAACCCCCCCCCCCCCTGTGGCTCCGTCTCTGAGTGGTTGAATCAAGATTTAAGAGGGCTAGATGGCTTAGGCTGGGTGGCCCATTTTTTCCACTTAGAGGCGGAACTGCAGTCGAGGGTTGGCCCGTCTCCTACCCACACCTTGAACAACACTTGCACATACATAAGCGTGAATGCGCACACACATCCTTATGATAACCTGAAAGTATAGCAACATACAGCACGCTACGTTTAATAGCAACAATTGGACGTGCAAGGTTTAGAATCTATGGCTCTTTATGCTGAAATTGTTCAAGGTTTAGAGTGATATAGATTTAACTCCTCTCCCAGATTCGTCCTTGTACAGAAAAATTAGGATTTAGGAGGTGTTAACACCCTAGAATAATCCCCATCCTCAGCTATTTGGGGTGATGTTTTGAGCAGGCCTGTACCTTGAGATGTCTTTGCACCTCAAACTTGCAAGGTTTAGTAGTCTCTGACTATGCTAAAATTGTTCAATGTTTGGATGGATTGCGGACCCGCTTCCTTTTATATTAGTATTGGTGACATGCAATTATTTCAGCCAACATTATCAAAACAAAATTCTGCAACAGCACTATAGATGATTCTCTTAGAAATTTAGCTGTAATTACTCCAGTTAAAGGCAATCATATGAGAACTTATTTATGATTATTTTCACTATGATCTAGTAATTTAATTATTTTTCAGGTTGACGATAACATTTGTAAGTTTGCAAAGAAGGGGTTGACACCTTCTCAAATTGGTGTTATTCTTCGTGATTCACATGGGATTGCCCAAGTGAAGAGTGTAACTGGTAGCAAAATTTTGAGGATACTCAAGGCCCATGGTATAGTTCTTTTGTATGCGGTGGTTTTCTTTATCTTCTCATTTGTGAGTAAATCGAAAATCTGTTTGTTGATATGAGATTGTAACTTTTGCCAGGACTTGCTCCAGAGATACCCGAGGACCTATATCACCTCATTAAGAAAGCTGTTGCTATTCGGAAGCATCTGGAGAGAAACAGAAAGGACAAAGACTCCAAGTTTAGGCTGATTCTTTTTGAAAGCAGAATTCACAGACCTGCTCGTTACTACAAGAAGACTAAGAAGCTACCACCTGTCTGGAAATAGTAAGTCGATAATGTTTATGATTGAGTTACTCTTTACTGCATATCTAATGTTTTCCATTGATTCTCTCCGAATTTCTGATAATTTTAGAATTTGGCTGCTTGAAAATATTTCTTTTTAATTGGCTAATTGTTAGAGGAGTTGTTTTTCATTTCTATATTTCATTCTGTCACCCCCTATGACATGTCGAATATCTATGAACTTTAACTAAATTGTTTGGTGATATGCTTTTTATTTTAGTATTTTTCACAGTTCTTTTATTGGTACTTTCTTTTCTTTTGCTGTTTTAATAATTGCTAATATTGATTTATTATACTTTCGTTTTTCAGTGAATCGACAACAGCCAGCACCCTTGTGGCCTGATGAGTATTTTGAAGAAAGTTGGTTTGTCGATTGATATTTGGAGGAGATGCATAATTTTCAAGTACTATATTAGATGGAACTTCATCTTTTATCTTGACATTTTCTCTTTTTACTGGGACTTCTTTGAACATTTAATTTCATAATTTTGTTCCCGGCACGAAATTTTATTTATTACTATAGCTTCTCAAGTGAAAAAATATAAAGCAGAAAATTGTAATTAAGGGTCGTAGATGTTAACTATTTTAAAGAGATTTGATTGAATCTGAGATAAGAAATTCATATATGTAGAAATTAAATCAACGGCTTAAGGTGATTTTTAATTTGAGAATAATTAATACATATACAATGCCTTCATGAGTTATATTATTTCTAAGTATTTTCAAGGATTATTTTCAACTACGCCCAAAAATAAATAAAATTGCTTCTCATAAGTTATATTAATAATGTGCTATGCACAATATATAAGTTAATATTTTTATTCATGAGATTTGGTAAATATCTAAAACAAGTGGGTCACTGGTTTTTTATCCTTAGGTCGAAACTCTAGCGAATGAAGTGAACTCAAAACTCTATATTATGTGGTTTTAAAGTTTTTCGTAAATAAGATATTTGCGAGATTTTTGGGATGTTAGAATTTTATTGAAAATTCAAATATGAAGTATAAACTATAAAATAAATAAATTGAATAAATTCAATTTGAATCAGTGAGACTGACAGAGCCCTACCCAATTGCGTGTTGCTCGAGTGCAGACAGCGTATTCCTGTTTTAAGCAACGTGACGTGCTTTATGAATTTGGTCCATGCGATTCAAAAGTTCAAATGCTTCTCGGGAAATTTTTATTTAGATCGGGTTTGGTCGAACCCAAAGTAAATATATGACAAGTGTAAAACACTTACTTTGGAATTGGATGTAACTCCCTAGAGAGTGACAAATCATAAAACAAGTGCAATACACTTGCTTGGTGGTTAGACATGTTTGACCAAGTCAGACTTGGACAAAAATTTTCCATAATTGTGTACCGCCTCAATTATTAGTGTTTTATTACAATATATTAATTTCATTTTAGTAATCAAACTACTCAAATCAAAATCTAACATAAAGAGACAAAAACAGACACATCTGTTATTTTTTTATTTTATTTTATTTTGGGTACATGACACATCTGTTAAATTAACAAAAAAAGTAATCATTATTACACAAAAGGTGGTTAAAATGGTGAAGAGTTTATTAAAGGCTTAAAGCCACTAGAAATGGGCCATCAACATTAGCCTAATGAGACAAGTCCGTATTTAGGTTATGAAATTGCACGCATTTGTGAAATTGGCCACTAGAAACGGGCCATCAACATTAGCCTAATGTAGCACACAAGGTAGTCATCATAATAATACTTAGTTTTAGTTTGACTAAATTTTTGGCGAAATTATATGAGTCGATAGTTTAGTATGACTACAGTTTGAGGGTATGTTTGCAAACTCTATCAAATAAGCTTGAGTTGGAGTTTCAAATTTATGTTCAGTATAATCAGAAGCACATCAAAATAAACTTATATATTTTAAGCTTAAAATAATTTATTTTGAGATAAGCTGAAGTTGAAGTTAATTACTCAAACACTAAATTATTGCGTTCGAGGTAAAAAAAAAAAAAGCTCATAAGTTATTTGCAGAAAAATTTACAAACACATCCTTAATGGGGATGTATGAGTACATTCATCGAAAAATAGCTACATTATACGTATTTCAAATTAAGTACACATAACGAATATATATTATAGACATATCAGAGAGAACTACTAATGTGGTGTCCCTCATTTTTTTTATTAAAAAGGAAGCTCGAGAAAAGCGTTCTAAAGTTATTTTGTGTATGAAAATAGGAAGATGGTTACAAAAAATTTAAATAATTCATTCTAATATGGAATGAAAATTTGAATTTTGAGTCACTATACATTAATCGATATGGTGAGGTATAAATACACTATTTGAAAGATTCTTGAAATTGACAGAGCAAATTGCACCATTGAACCTTTACCATCCACTACATTTTTACAATGATGGAGACCCTTGTGAATCCAATTGAATTATTTGCAAATTCATCCATACCTTTTCACTTTTCACCTTTCCAATATCTCCCCTGTCTTGTGTAGTATATTGGAAAAGGAGTACCAACCTGTCCTTATCTATAAATATCACAAGATTTTCTACATGAAAAGGACTCATCCAACTTTTTATTGTAACTATCGCCATATTCTCTTATTTATCTAATTATTTTCACTCCTTTTTTTTTTTTTTTAAATAAAAGAAATCTATTGCATTTGCAAGACATCAAGTGTATTTCTCACATGGCAATTATATGCTGGATTCATGCATTGGATTCTCCGTAAATGCTCTAATTTAATTAAAAGAGAAAAGTTCATTACTCAAAGATGAAGAGTGATTTATCAATTTCAGCTTGTCCTTACAAATTTGTTGTATAAATCTTTTATGTATTAAGAAACACAAATGGAAAAGAATCAAAAAATGAAAACTAAAAATTCATCCTCATAGCCTATAGGCTATATAAAACTACTTTTCCTTTGATGCTCCTTTTTAATTAGGTGCATAGTTCAATAAAAGTTGAAAAAAGCCAAAATTTTAATTATTTTTATAATTTGTTCAGAGAATTAGGAGCTGATTATTACTCCCTCTGTCTCAAATTATTTGTCATTTTATATGTTTTCACACATATTAAGGTACATACTAAATAGCCTCATTTTTAGGGAAAAAATAAATTATATACCTAAAATACCATCATTCTTTATTTATCTCACCATTAGCTATTTACACGTTATTCAAGTTTTACACCTCTCTCTTACTTTTTCTCTTACACACCTAAAATATGTACTTTAATAGTGCATTGAAATCCCAAAATGACAAATAATTTGGAATAATTTTTTTCTCTAAAATGACAAATAATTTGGGACAGAGGGAGTAGTATTTTCTAATCATTAGTTTTAATTCTGAGAATGCAATTGTATTTTAAGAGAAAAGTTTTGTTTTAGGATGTTGTAAAAGGAAAACTAGTGAAAAGTTTTAGGGACATAATCTAGTTTCTTCAAAAAAATCATGGTGCTGGTTTATTTGAGTTTTCAACGGGTATTTCATTAAAGTTAAACAAACAAGTTTTTTAAAAAAAAAAGCATAAATCAACATGTGATTGATTTAGTGGACTGATACCCAAAAAGTGATGTTCTCATATAATATGTTCGACCATTCTCGAAAGAGATGAAACCCTTGAAAAATAAAAAATACTAGTTTTTCCCCCTAATTTCAATAACAATTTATTCCTTAAAAAACTTCTTTCTAATTTCTAAGAAAGATAGACTATATATGTTTTAATTTGATATAAAATAATAAATATATTTACCTTATTTAATTTACATAACAACTTTAGTTTAACATAAAATAATTCATCTTTTATCCTATATTCCTTAGAAAAAACAAATATACGTAAATCGAGAATATGTAGAAAGTTACTTGAACCTCTTAAAACACTTTCAAAGAAACTCAAACAGATCTACGAACTTTCATATAATCATTTCATTGATTAGTAATAGAAATCAAATGTATAATTATGGAACTATATCCACATGAATTAACTGCAATTTGAATTAATCATTTAATGTCTTGAACTACTACAAGATTCAAAATATGAAACATAGCATTAAAGTAGCAGAATCTACCTGGCCACTAGTTAATCAGGAAGTTTGAAAGTATACTGTATAGTTTTAGTTGAAATGAAAATGAGGATAAAATATTAATTTTATTTGCTAATTCCTAATGAACTTAATTTTTCAAAGAAACAAAAGTTGTTGGAATAGTATTTATTTATATATAGTCACAATTCACAAATTATACTAGTAAAAAAAATTCTTGGAACTCGCAAAGGAGTATTTTTTATACAAAAAAGAAAACTCAGACATACTCCATTTTTTATTGAGACATGAGTGCAAAATAACAAGAAGCACTTTTCAGAAAAAGTCTGCCGTTAGCCATGTGATTGCAACCGGCTACCGTTCTTCCCAGTAACCAAGAATTCAAAAATCTGTCCAAATCCAAACAGTCAAAGATCTGCTCAACCCTTTCAGCTCTTCCTCCATCATCACACAGGCATCATACTGATTCTCTCTCTCTCTCTCTCTCACACACACATAAAAGGAACAAAATTTGCACACATTACCTAGAAAAAGAGAGAGAGCTTTCTTCCAAAACAACTTTCTAAACTCCATTAACAAAAATGGCTTTCATCTCCCTTTTAACCTTATTTCTAACAGTACTTACAATACCAACAACAATCTGTCAACCCACATCAAGAAACACAACCTCTGTGTCTCTTCTCATGACAATCAAATCTTCATTAGACCCTCAGGACTTAGTTCTTTCCTCATGGTCAATCAATGCAACTGACCCATGCAATGGCTCTTTTGAAGGTTTGGCCTGCAATGAGAATGGCCAAGTGGTCAACATTTCATTGCAAGGAAAAGGGCTTTCTGGTAAAATACCACCCGAGCTTGGTCAGCTTAAGAGCTTGTCTGGGTTGTACTTGCATTTCAATGAGCTTCATGGGGTTGTACCTAAAGAGCTTGCTAACTTGACTGAGCTCTCTGATCTGTACCTCAATGTCAATAATCTTTCAGGTGGTATTCCTCCTGAGTTTGGTGATCTGTCAAATCTTCAAGGTTAGTTCTTGAAATTCTTATCCGGATAGGAAGAAAAAGAATGTGTAAAAATCCAATCTTGATCATTTTTTTAGTTTATCTGTTGATGTCATCCGTGTTTATGTTCTTTCTTCAGAATGAAAAATACAATCTTGATTTTCTATTTCTATTTCGTATTTTTGGTCGTGTTTGGGAGCACAAAAGTTGGAAACTTGGTCCAAGATCTGTTGCTCTGTTTTTTCTTTTTTGGGGTGATTCTCTCCAACTTTTGTTCTGGGAAATGGGTTTAAAGCGGAAGTATAGTATATAAGTGGCACAAAGCTGATTCTGAGTAAAAGTTTCTTAATTGGGATGATTGCACAAAAAACCTCTGATCTTTACTGCATTTAGCTTAGAGCAGTTTCAAACAATAACTTGAGCAGTTATTTATGGTGAATATGCTTCAATTACTTTTCTCTGCTTTTTGCAGTTTTGCAACTATGTTACAACAAGTTAACTGGAAGCATACCCACTCAGCTTGGCTCTCTATACAAACTAAATGTTCTTGCCCTACAGTTCAACCAGTTAACTGGTGCAATTCCTGCAAGTCTCGGGGAATTGGTGACATTAACAAGATTGGACTTGAGTTTTAATCACCTATTTGGTTCAATCCCAGTTAAATTGGCTGGCCTACAAACCCTGAAAATCATAGACATTCGAAATAATAGCCTCTCTGGCAATGTCCCTCTAGGTAACAATCTCTTCTCCTTCGATTTTGCGTTTCCCTTTTCCGATTTCAATCTCCAAGATCTTATATAAATTGGATTTCTGAATGTAGCTTTAAAGAGACTAGATGAAGGCTTTCAATATGCAAACAACCGAGGATTATGTGGTATCGGTTTTTCCTCTTTAAACCTCTGCTCTGATTCTGCTCAAAGTTCCAGTAGTCCAAAACCATTTGGAACTGACACTAGTCACCTTCCTTCGAAAGATATCCCTGAATCAGCAAACGTTAGACAAAATGGATTAACTAGGTCCACAAAATCTCAACCTGCTGTTGTTATAGTTGGAGTGTTTGGACTAATAGTTGCTCTGGCAGTAGTTGGCTTTTTTACAGTCTCATGGTATCGCCGCCAGAAACAAAAAATCGGAAGCACATTTGATTCTGGTGATAATCGTTTAAGTACTGACCAGATCAAAGAAGTTAGGAGGAGAAGTGCATCTCCTCTTATCAGTTTAGAGTATTCTAATAGTTGGGACCCTTTGGCGAAGCAACAAGATACAAATAGTTTCTCTCAAGAGGTTCTTGAGAGCTATATGTACAATTTGGATGAAGTGGAGTCGGCTACTCAGTATTTCTCCGAAATGAACTTACTGGGAAAGAGTAGCTTTTCAGCTATTTATAAAGGGGTATTGAGGGATGGATCTATAGTTGCGATTAAGTGTGTTTCCAAGATGAGCTGCAAGTCCGATGAAGGTGAATTTCTAAAGGGATTGAAATTATTGACTTCACTGAAACATGAAAATCTTTTGAGGTTAAGAGGCTTTTGTTGTTCTAAGGGTAGAGGAGAGTGCTTTCTAATCTACGACTTTGTCCCAAACGGGAACTTGTTGCGGTACCTCGATGTGAAAGACGGGAAAGTCCTCGATTGGCCTACCCGAAAATCTATAATCAAAGGAATCGCCAAAGGTCTGTTTGGTTTGTGCTCTTCATGCTTTAAAGTACAGTTTTATCATAAACATATGGAGTATCTAATATAAATATTCTTCTTACCAGGTATCGAATATTTGCACAGAAACAAGAATGGCAAACCTACATTAGTACACAGGAACATATCAGCTGAGAAGGTGCTAATTGACCAACACTACCACCCACTGCTCTCGGATTCTGGCATTCACAAACTATTAGCAGATGACATAGTCTTCTTGACTCTAAAAGGTAGTGCTGCAATGGGATACCTTGCTCCTGAATACACGACCACAGGAAGGTTCACTGAGAAAAGTGATGTTTACGCTTTTGGTATGATTATATTTCAAATCCTCTCAGGAAAAAGTAGGATCACTCAGCTGAACTGTAATGGGGCTGAATTATCGAGATTTGAAGATTTTATAGACGTAAATCTTGCTGGGAAGTTTAAAGAATCTGAGGCAGCTAAGCTAGGAGAAGTAGCTCTTCTTTGCACTCATGAATCTCCCGACTATAGGCCAGACATCGGAATGGTGATGCAAGAATTGGATGACATTAGTGTTGCGGACTTTTGATGGAAATGTTGGCTTAGTTTCTCAAACTGTAACTGCACTAATTGCCAGGAAGTACATAACTCAGAAGAGATCACTGAGTTATGATCAAAATTTTAGGCATTTGTCTGAACGAGTTAGTTCGACTCATTTGACTGTTCTCGTAGTTGTAAGATGAACTCATTCTGTTGTGTATGATTTGCAAGCTCCCGTGTTAGTAATGGATTATTTCTCAGCAATCTGCATTTTTAATTGTATTGTGAGATGGTTTACTGCTAATCATAACATAATAAAGTTTTTGACCAATCCCAAAAACTGCACCATTAACCAGAAGAACCTTCTCCACCACTTTTTCGAGATAAAGAATCTTAATGTTCATATTGTTCATTTAAGTCAATTATTTCCTTCTAGCAGCATACCAGTCAGTAAAAAAATTGGTTTTCCATGTATTGTTGTACAGTAAAACATGCACAGACATGGACAAAAATACAGGCAACCATCCCAAACTCTATAAAACAATAAGAATGGCAGTATCTGGAGACTGATAAGTTCCTTTATTTCATTTCGATATGGAGTCATCTTAAGAATAGTCACATGCATTCTGTTACTACGCACCTCAATAATTTGTAACAAATAGGTTGTTTTTAAATGAATACAAGCCAGGTAGGAATCCAAGGCTAGCAAGCTACTTTATAGTATATATTTTTGTTCTTATGTGTTTATTTTTGCTTGTGAATGTTTTTTGTCCTTATTTTCTATAAATCAACTAACTGTTGTATTTTTACTTTCTAAGAATCAACTAACAAGGGTAGATTAAACAATCTCTCACGTTCATTAAGATATTCGTACTTCATACCAAGAACAAGAACCTATAGGCTACATGTATTCGATTGAATTGCTATCTTCAATACGAACTTGCATAATGTACATATTGCTTGGTGAAATTTACATAGAATACTAGAAAGTACAGGGGATATAAGCAGATTACTCACCCTTACTAGCCTCTTTACCCAAGTATTAATTGTATCACTAATTGAAGATTCATGTACTCCCAACAAAGAACTCATGTACAGTTCCCTCTAGTTCAATCGAGCTGCACCCCGGAATTTTGTTCAAGTCCCTCTCTTTCATTATAGTCCTAACTCTTCTAACATAATCCCATAAGCCAAACTGAGCATACATATTAGATAAAAGTATATAAGAACTTGAGTCATAAGAAACCATTCCAATCAAATGCTTGGCAACTGGCTCTCCAAGAATTAAATTTTCATGGTTAGTACAGGCACTTAGAAGTGTTCGCCAAACAACATCATTTGGCTTAATGGGCATCTCCTTAACAAAATTTGCAGCTACTTGTACATAGCCTGCTCTGCTGAGGATGTCAACTATGCATCCGTAATGTTGGAGCTTAGGCACTATTTTGTGAAATCTTCTCATAATTTCGAAGCAAACAAGACCTTCCTTCACCATTCCAGAATGACCACAAGCATGCAAAATTGCGATAAATGTAATATCATCTGGTTTTATAGAACGTCTTTCCATTTCCATGAACAACTCGAAAGCTAAATCGCCTAGGCCATGAATGGCTAATCCACCAATCATAGCATTCCAATGATCAATATTTTTCTCTGGGATGCCCTCAAAAACATGCATAGCTTGCTCTATGCTGCCACATTTTGCATACATGTCAACTAAAGCAACACCAAGTTTTCCACTCGTGGAAAACCCGTGTGCTTGCATATAACTATGTATTGCAATTCCTTCATGGATGCAGCCCAATTGAGTTATTGCAGAAAGAGCACTCAACAAAGAAACCGTATCAGGTGCCAAATCAAAACGACTTCCACTTATCATATCATGGAAAACTTGCAGTGCTTCTTGATAATGTCCATTGTTAACATACCCAGCCATCATTGCATTGCAGGAAATCACATCTCTTTGAGGCATAGCATCAAAGAAACCTCGGGCAACATCTATATTTCCCATTTTTGCATGCCCATCAACCATAGTAGCCCAGCTCACTACATCTCTCTCTGACATTCTGTCAAACAAAAGTTGAGCTAATCCCATCTTCCCATTTTTAGCACAACAATCAATCATAAGATTCCAAGAAACCAAGTCTCTCTCCGGCATTTCATTAAACAAATCTTTGGCACACTCAAAGCCGCCGTCTAATTTTACATAGCCACTAATTATAGTGTTCCAAGAAACTAGATTCTTCATCTCTAATGGCATTGCATCAAACAAGTTGCGAGCTAAACTAACCATCCCACGTTTTACATACCCATCAATCATCAAATTATACGAAATAGAATCTTTCTCCCGCATTCTATCAAAAACTTGACGCCCAAACTGAACAACCCCACACCTTATGTACAAGCATATCAAACAATTCTGCAGAAACACATCCGACCCAAAATCAAACTTTGACATCAGCCCATGAATCTGCATGCCTTTATTTAATAACTTCAATCGAGAACAGGACTTTAACACTAAAGAGAATGAATATGCATCCACTAAAATCCCCCTGACGAGCATTAAAGCAAACACTTGAAATGCATTTTCCGGTTCGCTTCCATGCGAAAAGGACCTGATAATTGCGTTCCACAGAAACGGGTCTCTGTAATTGTGTTCAAAAAACAGGTATCTTGCAAAATCAACGAATGGTTTGTGCTTATGAAAAGCGAAGTTGAGAATGATTTTTGACATGAATGATGTACTGTGGATGTGGCCTGTAGTGATTAAATTTGCATGAATTTGATTAATTTCCATTTGGGTTTTGCATTTGGAGGCAAATGTAAGTGTGGGAAGGGGAGAGTTCCACGGTTGAATTGAATTAAGAAGGATAAGCATCGCATTAGTATATTGTAAGCTCAGTTCTAGGCACACAACATACATAGGGGAGTGTAAATTTCTTGAAAACGGTAACGGAGAAATGTGTTGTCGAAGTTAGATGGGCCTAAATTTGGCCCAAGGGTATGTAACTAATTGAACTGAACTTTGCGTAGATGGGGACATTGAGTATTTAAAACTTTTTTTTTTTTAGAACGGTAATTTGGAAATGTATATAATTTTACTTGAAACCTACCCGTAAATGTGGCCCAGACCAGACTCCAGAGGAACAGATTGTTAAAAAGAAAGGTCAAATTAATTCGGATTGTCTATGGAGCAGTTCAAAATGTTTACAACCCGAAACCGAATTTTATTATTTTATGATAAGAAAAGAAAATATTATACATTTAATTTCTCATTTTTTTCTTCTGAAAAATGGAGCGTATATAAAGATAAACTAACTATAGAATAAACATGCATATTGTAATTTATTTATATAATTAACTTAACAGTATTCATTTATGGGATTTTCATTTATACTCGGTAAATTTGCTGTGTACTTGTCAAACATATCGCCAGGATTTAGTTGTGGGAACTTAATTTGATGGTGATTTTATTGTATCTGAAATTATATGGAATCCAATAAAATAGTCATTATCCAACGAGAATTTCAAAATTTGATAAAATCCAACTCAAATTTTATTTATTTAATGGACTTGGATACGAAATTTGGGAACCTAATCCAATCCGAAACATTAACACCCCATTTACATTGTACTCTAGCCAAATCAATATTTTCCCTCTTAAGTAGTCCTCCTATATATACATAAAACTTTCGAACCTATATGGATAGATTCTGACCCAGTCTCGCGAAATTGAGCCAGAACTATTTCAAATGAAGTTTGAAAATATCCATAAAACTCATCACAAACCTAATCAGAAACCCACAGTCCACACCCAAATTCTTGAAACCTAACAACAAATTCTGCTCCCTTGTATTATATATCCTATTAGTATTTTTATTCACAGTCAATATCGTTCCAAACACCAAAAAGAAAGAACAATGATTTGTATTTGAGTAGCTAATTATAATGAAAACACTACACCTCAGTAACCACTTATTATAGCACGAGTAGAATGACTTATTATGTTGCTCTTATATCTTTTGGTCAAACACCAAAAGGAAAGAAAAAGCCTAATAATCTACCACTACTACAAAGTTGAACAGTCCTTGAAGGATCCATACTGCTACAACCATATTCAAGGCGTACCCAATTTTATTCGATATTGATTCTGATGGTTTTCTTTGGCCTGCCTGTAGAGGACTGGGCTTGGAAGTTGTCATCAATATTGCGACCGAGATGTTGCATGAAATGATCACCAAATCCTCCCCATCGGTCCAGTTTGTCGTGCCTTCCACCACTAGCCCCTATATTGCACCAAAAGATCAAAAAGATCGAGCACACTCATAACAAGCAAAAAACCAAGCTACCTTACAAGACGAAAGCACAATCTATATCTGTTCAAATAAGATAGAGGAGTATGCACTAGGTATCGACTAACCTACATATCCAGGAAAATCAAATCCTTCATTCCGACCATGGAAATGCCTACCACCATTGCCTTTCCAAGCTTGCTCGAATCCATTAAGCTCGTCTGAGATATCATATGAGATCAGCCCCTTACACGAGAGAAAAAAGAGAACTTGTGTATGTTCCATTACGTGATCTTCTTACCTTCATTTAAGTTGTGCAGTGTCTGCATAGTGTCCACCTTACCATCTGAATCGAGCTTTCTCATAACCGAATGTCCCTGTCAGAACAAAAATAACCCTTGATTACTCTTTGCAATATGATAATTCTTTTTTTCCCCCAAAAAATCAAAGCATAAAACATTGGATAGTGTTGACCTTGTCATGAATTCCTCTTGAAATCCTATGTGTTGCTTGACCAGTTGTTTTGTCAGCTTGCTTGCTCTCTTCCAGTGTCACCTAATGATCAAAAGAACAAAACATCAGAAGAAAATCCTAAAAGCTCACCAAACATAGGAAATATGAAAGCCACTTACTCCATTGTCCCCTGTTCTACGAGTTGTAGTTGCAGTGTAATAAGTTCCATTAACACCACCAAAAGTCACCCTCCGAAAGTTGACACTTTTCGTATGTGGTTGTGTTCCTTCTACTTTGTTATGATCGGTGCTATATGTCGTTAACCGTTTTTCATCACTATTACTCTTCCCATGGTCTGAAATATATAGAAACTACTTTATGCAATAATTAATCTCTTTATGCAAATGATCGAAATTTTAGGAGAAGCCTATTTACCATTGTCCTGGTCTTCCGGATGCTCAACCAACGGATTACTATTTGAATCATCCTCGTTTTCTTCCGACATTCTCTCATCATCACTGTCGAGCTCTTCAATTAATGGTCCTTTTAGTTTTCTTGTTTTATGCGAATTACCAGGACCATCAGTATCAGTGCTAGACATACTAGACCCTGAGAAGCTACCAAAAGGCTGAGTGAAGAAGGGGTCATCAAAGGGATCCTTTCCTCCAAATAAGCTGGGAAACATGGATCTTTGAGAACCAAAACCTCCAAAACTGTCAAATGGACCACCAGATTGATTGGAGTTTCCTCTAACTTCCCGTCTCTGCATTTGTCTAGTGATTCCATCAAAGTTATCATCAATATTGCAGCATGAGATCATAGTTATTCATAATGAATTTCCCATCCAAATATAGGATACGCTAGAAATTCAGATAGATGCATGTATTCTTAACTGCAAGAATGAGACAGGCTACAGTTTTTTCTGGCAAAAAAAAAGTGAATAGACTCGTGGTCATCACTTCTCCTAGAACTACAAAAAATAGATTGCAGCAGCTACACTCTTACATCAATGAACACCACGCTGTAACAAAGAGATAAAACCCCAAATATTTGGATTTTTAAAAGTAAACAATCTCATTATGATGGAAGTTCAATTAGTACAACCTTAGCACCACACACCGTAAGTAGTAACAATTCTATCTCATAACATACCACTGGAGCACGGAACTTCCACAAAGACACACAAACAAAAACTACTGTCATATGTTACACAGATTAAATTTTCTTGAAACAGGAGAAGATTGCACACACTAAAAAATCATAATAATCTCAAAACCTAGAAAGAAAAATCATCAAAAATGGCAAAAAAGTATTAAACTAGAATTCTAGGAAGCGATTACCTAAGCATATTAATATTCCTAAAATAGCCCTTCTTTTTTTCCCCTTCTTCAATATGTGCACACGGGGATAGAGACAATGCGTAGCAAACTGCTAAATAACCAGATGCTTCAAGCTTCTGAATAAATGAAGTAATAACACTATCTAATCATAATTAAATTTCGCGAGTTGAACAAACGATCGTGAATACAAAATAAGCAATTCTTTCATTTAAAAATCAAAAGGAATAACAAAGACATCACTTGAAGAAATTCCGAATAGACAAATACATAACGTGAAATAACTTAGATGTACAATACAAACAGATTAAGATTAAGAGTATTGCTTTACCTTTTCGTAATTCGGGGAGTATTGCGATGACGAGAGAATAAGAGATGCTAGGATGGAATCGTTTCGTCAATTTGCTAAAAATAGAAGTGGAGTAGTATATATATAGAGGAAAAGTGTCGTGAATTCTAGCACCGTCTGATCATTTTCGAAAAATAGATTAAAATTTGGGTGGAGGACTAGATTGTTCTGGCTGTTGATAAGGCCAGAGCGGATTCCCTAACACCAGAGCAGAATCTTTCTAAATTACACTTTTACCCTTCCCCAAGTAGATCTCTCTCTTACATTTACTTGGTATTGCCAACTAAACTTAATATGGTTTGAAATGAATAATTTAACTGAAAATTTTCAATTTAAGGATGGAATAAAAAGGATTTGAGGGTGAGTTTACCAGTACAAGCACAAATTTATGGTGAAAAACATTACACGTGAGGTTGATTCTAATCACAATAAGGGGTCTCTTTTGTTTGGTGTTTCCCAAACTTTTTTCATATTTGAGAAATGCCAAACAAACTTGTTTTCTTCTTTAATCTCTCAATTTTTTCAAACTACTTTCTCAAAAGCCAAAGAAACAACAATATTTTATCTCTAAATAAAACCAATACAATGATTTGGCATAAAATAACACAAGTTACTTTCCCAAACAACAAACAAACATACCTCCCATGTCTTATGATACTAGACCTGTCAACTTATTACAAATGTTTATGACATCAAAGCACCCATCTTTAGTAGAACACATTAAATAACTTGAATTTATGTACACAACATTAAATCCTCATTGCATATAGTTATGTAATATTTATCTCACACAAATACACAAAAACTTGGCCAAAAGAAAAAAGTAAAAAAAAAAATACTTGAAAGAATCACTAATATCTAATTTCATGTGTTCGACACATGTTAAAATTGATCTACATTTCAAACAACATACAAAGGCTTACATTACAATCTGACATCAAAGAGATATAGTTTTATATCGTACAGAACACAATTACTTTTTCTTGTGACCAGAAAATCTAGGCATCAATAGTATCACCGTGATAAATGATCTTCGAATCAGTGACTACCATGTACTCTTCTGCACGAATAGTCGTGTTAGAGGCATCAGAAGATTAATTCTTCTAGTCCAAAATTAGTCGAATGTGATGAAAAGTATTCCGGAGCTCCGGCGTTTAAAGAAGAAATGAAGTATAATTAGGTTATGGGTTCTTTCAGAATCCTTGAGCATCCAGGTCCGGATATTCAAGACCCTGAAGAGCAGGCATTCTTCGTAAATCCTCTTCTGTGTAACCTGGTATAAACCAGTATTTCTTGTCCATCCCAAAAACCTAGTACATATTAAGATAGACGTCTTGTAAGAGACACGACAAACCTGCATTCAAAGACAACTACAGTCTAAAGGGAAAAGGTTATCAATCTATTGAAAGATTAACTTCTAGTATTCTGTCTGTAAAATATACAAAGCAAAGAGACGATATGTGTTATTTTCCAATTACATTGAATAATTTTGAGGAGAAAATCTTCTAAACTGCAAAAAGACAGCTCAGATGAAATAAGAGTTTATAAAATTAGTATATAGTTTATAAAGACAGAAATCAGGTAAGCCATAAACACATCACCCGACGAAAAGTTTGCATTTTCGAGACAGAATACTGCCACATGCATTTTACACAAATATCAAACATATGCATATCGACTGGCGATATGATTGATCATGTGGTCAGGGAATTGTTCTGGTCATGCTTTCGGTAGCCTAATATTTCTTGCACAAAAAAGGGGTCATACTCATGGTGTTTTTTTTTTATCTAAAAGAAAAGTGACAGTTGAAACTGGAAAATGTTCTGACCTGTTCAAAGTTTCTTTTTCGCCCGAGATCATAGCGCCACTTTGGAGTAGTCTTCTTCTCGTAGGCCTAAACACAAGTCAGTAACAAAACATCAGATACCACCTCCACGTCACTGCAATTAGAGTATTAGACTGCATTTTTATAAAATTGAGAAGAAGAAAAAAGCTCTTTAGATGCATCCAGTAAAGTGTTAAAGTGCACTACAGCTCCAAACTAAATGGAAATTAAAGACAAAATCCCTAAGTAGAAAGTGCCAAGCACATAACATCAGATTTCAGATTAGCACTGAACTGACACAAATTCAACATACCCCGATTGACATAAAAATTTAGACAATCAGGGCCAGGACATCTCACATCAAGATGACGAGTACAAACTTCATAAATATTTAAAAAGCATCTCTATATCATAGAAGTGAAGACGTGAGAACAAAGGAGGTAATACCTCAATGGTCGTGGTATTGCCAGCCACCAATGATATGTGCATAATCAGGAACCCCATAACGCTCAAAGCAAATGCCAAATTTAATACTGTAAATATTATATTATCATCAGCAGTTAGAGAAGCAAAAGGAAAGGGGAGGGGAAAATAAATATAACCATACCAAAGGCAAGAAATGTGGTTGCAAGAGTTCCTGGAGACCCAGGGATCTCTCCGTCGCTGAAGAATGCAATAAATTGTGGCAGTAATGATAAAGTAACGAGACTAGTTTCGAGGAATGTATAGAACTGCATGACAAAATGGAGTAAACAATAACTGATTCCATATTCTAATCAACTAGTGTAGAAATACAAAGGTATCAATAATTAGAAGCAAAGAGCATATTCCTCCTTAATATAACTGTCAAACAGTGAATATTTCCATCAGGAGATGAACTAAATATAGAAATTGAAAATTCATTTCACAAAGTCCAGCCCCGTGTCTCTTAAAAATCATTAATTATAGAAAGGTTATATATTGATATGATGCACTTATATATCAGAATGTGATAGTTGAAGACAAATATAATTATCGAAAATAATACTCTTAACAAGACACCATACCAGGAAGAGAAGGAAGTACTTGTAGTTCAGTGCCCCAACACAATTAACAACCCAAACACAATGATGGTCCATTTTCAGTACACACCTCCCACCTAAAAAGACAATTGACATTACTCATTGGAAAATAGTAACACAATACAATAATATCCAAGGACTATAAAAAGAAACTCACAAACAGAGCAATGATGGCATCGTGGTGGTTTTAACTGGTTGCACTTTCTACAAAAACGGATTCTACTATTCTCTGGGTCAGCTGGAAATTCTGTTGCAGTTAACGGATCTGTATCTCCTCTTTCTTCGTCTACTGCTGGCCGCCAATTACATGGAACACCACCAGGGTCCGTAAAGACAACAGAAAAGTAGCTCCATAATAGCATCACTAACTGCACAAACATTAATTTTTTTTATCTGTTCAGTTCCATTCTATGTTAGGTCTATTTTTATAACATTTAACTAAAAAGGAGCTACAATCCTAGCAAATCCATTAATTTCTAAATCGGAACTGTAGAAAGAAAAAATAATCGCAAATCAAACCAGACAATGAATTTTCATTAGTCTTCTATCTTTCATAGAATCAAAAGAATCCCAATCGTCAAAGGCACCAGCTAATCTTAAATAGTTAGTTTACCATTGCTCAAACTACATCTTTTCCTTTCCCGAGCAAAAATATTGGACATTGCTTAAGCTACAATCCTTTGAACAATTCCATCATTTCACGTTATAGCTGGAATCTGGGAACTTCAGAATGCAAATAAGTAATAGTGAACTCCAAATACTACAGAAATACCCACTTCAAATTCACATACAAAAGCAGCTGATCTCAGGGGAAAGAATATACAACTCCACAAAAATCCTAAATCAGGTAAAAAATTCCAAAGAAGTTAGTCTCTAGTTTTGGGTGCTGAATTTTGGTGACGAAAATAATAAAGGTAAATACGTTCTTGCTTCAAACTATCGACTTTTGTTCTTTAATTCTTGCATTTTCCTTTTCCTTACCTCTCTGGCACTCAAAATAAGACATGAAGTACAATAACAGGCATAAAAACAACAAATAGTTCGAACAAACATCCACTTTAAAAATTAGCAGATATTTCAACATAACAGAAACAAAAACAGATAAAAATTCCAAAATCACCCAAGACGCAGAACGGAAATTACCAGGCAATGAAACAAGATCAAAACGAGGAACGCGATGAGCGAATCGAAGCCTCCGGCGGCGAGACCAGGGCCATAATTGGTAATCACAACTGCGTAATATGAGACGCCGACGACGGCGAGAACCAAAAGTATCATAATCGAACCCAGACCCCTCAGGGCCGTGCAAAACTTGAATACATTCCATGCCATCACTGCTCCAGATCTATACATAATATTTTCCGATTCACTGATTAATTAAAAAATTACAACAAATACCGACAATTCTGAGCTTCCGAATCTATGTTTCTTGAGGTGTAGTTAGGGTTTATGGATTCCGCGTGCGGGGTGCGAGTTTAGCTATGGTGGGAATCCATTATTGAAATACAAAGAGGGAAAGAATGGGGAAGGAATGGGATTATTTTTCTAGTTGTTTTTCGTCTTGGGGTGAGATTGAAAATTAGCATAAAATAATTAGTTTTTACTTTTTACTTTTAAACTCCATTTAGTAGTAATTCTTAATTACATGATCATTTTTTTCTATTTATTATTATTAGTAAATATTTTTTAATAAAGAGGAGCAATCTTTTTTTTCAATGAAATTACGGATCATTATTATGTAAAATACTACCGTTTTGACTTTTATTTTAGGTAAATTGAATCAAGTCCCTCGAATTGAAACAACATAAAGATTTATATATGTTATAAACATTAAGTTTATAAGGTTAATAAGTTAATTACTTTTAGCACCTAAGCGTAGTCAATAAAGTAACAAGTAAAATAACAACATTAGTCAATTCTAATTTACTAGAAAATGAATAAATATACAATAATAAAAATTAATGCAATGTATTGTTCCACTCAACCTAATCTACTCACACCATACCCCAGTAAATATTTTATGCACTAAGATGATGATTGATTAATTCTTATATATCGATCGTTTTTCTCAAAAAAAAAAAAAAAAAATTGTTTATTAAACAAATTAGAAAACCTTGATTTGATGACCCGAACAATATTAAAAAAGTAGAACTTCTTTATAGATCAACAAAGTATGACTCGTGAGGGTCACGATATCATTATTGAGCAACTATATATTCCTTATGGATTCAAAATTAATATAATTATAGAACGAGAAGTTTGTTTTTCATATTAGCTTACTTAGGGTAAATGACACTAGTGATTTTTCTTATCTATAACTTTTTATAGAGTGCTTATTTTTGTGTTTTCTTTCATGTTACTTCGTTTTATGCGTTATTTATTTCACTTTGGTTATTTTCAGGCAGCACACGATGGCTCTGGTGTCACGAGAGGGTATTTTCATCCTTTCTTGTTGAGGGTTTTTTTTTTTTTTTTAGGGGTGAAACCTATGAAGCACGGATACTTCAAAAAATTCCACTATGCAGAGTCGGACTCTTTACGGACTCGGACACGCGTGCGACTCGGCTCGGACACGCATCGGACTCGCCACGTGGCGAGTCCGAGAAAATACGATATTGGACTCGGCGGGGATACGGTCAAGGACTCGGTCAAGGACCCGGACTCGGTCAATGACTCGTCAGGACTCGGCAGGACTCGGTCTTGGACACGGCAGGTGTCTTTCTGCAATTTTTTTCAAAATTATGGGTTAAAATTGAAATTTTTTGAAACTTAATTAAAAAAAATCAGAAAATACTTTTGTGAACTAGTCGATTAAACTTCTACGTAGTACTCTTCCTCTTCATTCCAAACACAAATTAAAACAACTCCTGAACTCCCCAATTTCATTCATTTCATAAACCTTAGTTCAAGAATTCTCTTCCAATTTATTCAAATTTACAGGTACTTCTCTTCCTCTCTACCTCATTTTTGTGCATTTATGTTTTATTTCCTTGAAATTTGAGTTCGGGTTTTTATTTTTTCTTCTTTTTCTATCAACAATGTGTACTTCTTTTACAAAAATTATTGACATTATGGCCTAAAATTAGAGTTATTTGGAGTTCTTTTATCTGGTGTTTCTATTCAGTGCCCGTGCCGCATTGTTAAACTCCATTGCACCTAAACCATAATCTTTCTCTTTGTGTGGCAAGAAATGTATTATCTTTTAACCTCTAGGTAATTGCTATAAAAAAAAATCTAAAGCAAAAGAAGAAAAAAAAAAGAAGTGGGTATTTCTATCTTGTAATAAAAAAATTAAAATTTCGAACAATTTTCGTGTAATTGACTGATTGTTATGTACTTTGAGTGATTATCTTTCTTATGAGACTTGTTTTGATATTTTTTTTCATATGAGACTTGTTTGAATCATTTACGATGTGCTTAGAGTGAATTTATACACCTTTTGTGATCTTTTCTTTTGATTTTGTGTTTGGAATATTAGAATGAATGTTAATTCATTGGCTATGATGTTAATTTATTTTATTTTTATATAAACTATATAGTTTTTTTATTTTTTAATATACGTATCCATGCCGTATCGTATCTTGAAATTTTTTAGAAAACGAGTCGCCGAATCCGAATCGTGTCGAGTCCGAGTCGCCGAGTCAGTGTCTGTGCAACATAGGGTGAAACCAATATGTTACATAGTTACACTATAGTCCATCATAACAATATTGTGTTTCACTTTAGTCCCTAACATTTAGGTGGTAAGGTACCATTAATTTCCCGCCAACAACCCGTTCCTCTCCATTATATACCACAACAAAAAAGGACAAAAATACCATCATGTGCATGTCACGTGATACCGAAGCAGCCATGTACTGTCTGAAAATAACCAAAGTGAAACAAATTACCCGTAAGAGAGACTAACATGAGAAAAAATACAAGAGTAATCACTCTGTAAAAAAATATAAATAAAGACCACCAATATCATTTACCCGCTAACTTATAACAAACTAAATCCAAGTGAGTTATGCACAAGAACTAGATGAAATAAAAGCATTTATCAAGCTATAAGCCTATATAGGTCATATTGTGTGTCTAAATATGAAAAAGTTTGTTGACCAAATTGCCAACAACAATTTCTCACCTTCAATTTAGTAATCGTGTCCTATTTTTTAAAAGTATTTTATTAAGTCTTGTCGATTGAATAAAGTTCCCGACTTCTAACAATGTTTCGTTCTATTTCTATCATTACATAATATCAGTAAATTAGAAATTTATTAGAAAATTAAATTACAAAGAAAATCAATCATCAAATATTAAACTATAAAAAATTCCACACTAACAAGAGTTGAACCTATAACCTCATGGTTCTGAAGCCTCAACCTTATAAACGGATTATGAACTATTTTTTTTTTTAACACCGAAAAGAAAAAATTAGTAAAAATATCATACATACCATTAGAGGTTGCCAGAAACTAGTGTGTAAAAATAATTTATAACAACAAATGAGGTTGCTTAGTTATATGCACACTCAACAACAACTAATGGAAACTGACGCAATTAATTATATTAAGTTTTTTGTCTGTTTGACACTTTGCAAATGATTTGGCATATTAATGAGTGGGTCAACATTTTTTTTTATAATAGAAATATAAATCACACGGGAAATATAAGACAAAACCTTCTTGTACAATTAATAAATTAGATAAGATAAAGAAAGTAATTACTGTTTTCATGAATGCAAATAATAAGCCGAAAAAACAAACTTAACTGTATGATGTGCAAAGATACTCTACATTTCAAAAATTAAGAGAACTTAATTTGTTTTAATATCTAAATAAAGATACTTTACATCACAAAAATTAAGAGAACTTAGTTTGTTTTAATACATATCTAAATAAATATCGAAAACAAAAGAAAAAATTAAAAAGCTTGAAATTGGAGTTCATTCTATTCTCATTTGAAGCGACATCTTATTAAGTCGTGAAGGAAAATGAAGAGCACTTTATCAAAAAAAAAAAAAAAAGGAAAAAGGAGAGACATATTCATACGCAAGATAAAGTCGTGAAACTAAGAAGAAAAGGTTTTAGGCAATAATATTTACTGGGGGAGGTTTTATGAATGTTTTTGAAGAACATTAAATTCATGCTCATTGGAAATTTATATTAATGTAATATTTTATTCTTTATCTTACAAACTAAAAAAATATATAAAAACAAAAAATTGTTTTGTGTAGGTTTTTTACATCTAAATCTACACACAACTACCCTAGATGCACAAGCCAATCGAGGAATCGGACAGAATGAGGAATTCATGCAGAATTTACAATAACAAAAGAAGATTTGTTGCAATAAGCTTATCACATAGTAGTTTTATAAATTGAAAACAAATATGCATAGTTGAGTTTCGTGCAACTTACAAGATCGGTCTTCCCCCTATAGGCAATTTAGACAAAGGCCTAGGGCCCCACTTTTGGGGTCCCCAAAATTTCATAAAGTTCATTTTTTTTATAAATTAAGGAATATTTAATTGTTTTTATCTTAAATAAATAAATACTAGAATATAATTTATTTTTTCATTCATGAATATGTATTTGTTTACTCATTATGACGAATTCTTTTATAGTATAATCATATTATTATTAACAATTTATTCATATACTATGACAATTAATTGATCGAACAAAAAGAAATAGTTTATTGGCCTACTTTTGTCATAAAGTAGTCACAAAATCTTTGTTTATGCTCAAAGAATTTTCTGAAAAACAAAAATAATAAAACAAATTTTACAATTGACTATTTAACAAATAAAATAAAGTGAGCTGAATATTTATTTGTAGAAAGATAAGTTATAAAAATCAGAATGTTGAGATTTAATTAATATATTTTTTCTATGGAATAAAAAAAATAAAAAAACATAGGAATATAATTTTTATAAGGCTAAAGCCTCAAAAAGTATTGAGCAATTTACCCTTGTTTCTTGTGGGGTATATTTTTATCTAGATCTGATTTTTCATAGATCATGAACAAAATTAATGTATCCACCAAACATATTTGTAAAATTTTGTATACGGTGGGTCTAGGCAAGAATTTCCGGTTTCTTGCCATCGTTTTCTGTCTTTCTTTTTTGCCAAACCACTCAAGCACATTCCAAAGGCCATCTATGCCGTCCAAGAAAGATGAAACCCATTCGTTTTCAACAAATCGATCGATCGAAGAGACAATATCAAAATCTTTTTCTTCTAATCTAGAAGTATCCTGCTTGACCTTGCACAATAATTAAACATCTTTTTTTTTTTTTTTTTTTTTTTCCAAGTCCCAAAGAATTAACAGATACTCCTACAGAGTGAGATGGAAGAGGGAAGAGTAGTGTGTGTAACCGGCGGAACTGGTTTTGTGGCATCATGGCTCATAATGAAGCTTCTCCAACTTGGCTATTCCGTCAATACAACAATTAGGTCCTATACCACAGGTTTAATCTACGGATCAATATTTCTTCCACCGAATAGTTTATATTTATGAGTCAATGGAAATAAAAGCTTTTCTTTAACGTGTTTCTTTGATTTACAATTTGCTAAAATTATTCCCATCTGGAATAATTCATTTTCCCTTTACATGGAGTTTACTGATATAGATGTCTAACACGAACTCGTCGCTATCTATACTCACAGTTCTAATGGGATTCGAACCCAATATTTTGAATCTCGTAATCTCAGCATATTCAAAGAATGATTGAATAGGTTACTAACACATTGATAACAAAGTTTCACTTGATGGACTCTCAAATGTTGATTTTTTTTATACATATACATATATATGATTTACAGTTAGTTTCATCTTCTGAATGGTGGAATTTTAATTCTGTTCAAAGGAAACAGATTGTTGGGATTGAGGTCCATTATACACTAGCTTCTTTTTAGTGTTCTTTCTTTTCAGTAATAAGATATTAAAACTGATCCATTAATTCTAGTGTTTTCTCAGGCAGCAAGAAAGACATTAGCTACCTAACGAATCTACCAGGTGCATCAGAGCGACTTCACATCTTCAATGCAGATTTCAACAATCCAGACAGCTTCGATGCAGCAATTGCAGGATGCAACGGTGTTTTCCATGTCGCTCATCCTATAGACTTTGAGAACAAAGAAACCCAAGAAACAATCTCCAACAAATCTGTAAAAACAATGTTAGGCATACTAAAAGCATGTGTCAAATCAAAGACCGTGAAACGCGTTGTGTATACCTCTAGTGCATCCACAGTAATGTTCAAGAACGAGGGAATTGATGTAGTGAACGAGAGCTCGTGGAGTGACGTGGATTATATAAGAAATGTAAATTTTTTTGGGTCTTCTTATTACATTTCCAAGACAATTACGGAAAAGGCAGCTCTTGAATTTGCGGAAAAGAACTCGTTGGATCTTGTCACTGTGATTCCCACTTGGATACATGGCCCGTTTGTTTGTTCTACTTGTCCTGGCTCGGTGAGATCGTCTCTGTCTATGATTATCGGTATGTCTTCATCTTGTAATTATCAAATTAACGTCTCCTTAATTATTGACTAACTACACTTGTGCAGGAAGTAAGAAACAAATCAGATATTATCCAAATACACCTTTTGTACACATAGATGATGTTGCTAGTGCACACATCTTCCTTTTTGAGCATCCTGAAGCCAAAGGGAGATACATTTGCTCTGCTGTTGAAATCACAACTGATAAGTTAAAGGAATTTCTTTCCGAGAGGTATCCCGAGTTTCAGATACCAAGTGCAGAGTAAGTTACACTACGTTTTTCCATTGTTTATTTTTTCTCTCTGTTTCAACAAGTTAGAAGAAATCAGCACTAAGTAATTGCTTTTTGCAGCTCTTTAACTGATCCAGAAGTTAAATTTGTTAGCCTTTCATCAAAGAAACTCTTGGATACTGGTTTCAAGTATAAATATGGGCTCGAGGAAATGTATGATGGAGCAATTGAATGCTGCAAAGCAAAGGGTCTTCTCTAGCTAGTTTAATGATTTATTTCGTGCAACAATTGCTTATAGTGATGGTGTTATAGATGTTCTGAACAATGAATGATTGAAATTGGATCATCAAAATACATTTTTTTCTTTCAATAATCATGTATTCCTCACAAATACGTGTAATGTGTAGTGATTGCTCCGCGTAATACTTTTATCTAGAGACCAATATTGTATTGTGCTTCTTCTTTCATGTTGACATTTTTTCGTGTAACTTATGTTATAAATATTACTAATAGAGAAAATTTCACATTACTCTTTGACATTACATATTCAATTTTTTTTCTAGTGTTTAGTCCTCGTTTTATAATTTCTTTTGAGATCTTCTAATTTTAAAGAGTATAAATATATCTTTAAATCTTGTTTTATGGGGTTTGAAACAAGTTAGGATATCAAAGAGGGACTTATTTGTAAATATTGCGAAGATGATTCGAAATGACTGATATGTTACTCTTTAGTGGTTATATACTTCAGTCTTATCTCGAAAAAGTTTGTACCCTCCAAACGGAAGTGAGGAAACTAGTCCGTTCTATATAGTATATAGGGCGGAATTGATTAATTAGAGCATCACCAGTGGTGTACCCAAATATTGTACTCAAATTCTTCATTTGCAACCTGCTACAGTGTTTTGCACCCTCTGGAAAAGTTTTTTTCTGCAGCAATAGACATAAAAAATGGGAACCCATTTTTAAAATCAATTCAAATTAAATTTATTTCACTTACTTAAAATTAAAGTCTATTTAAAAATACAATCACAAGTAATTTTAGACTAAACAAAAATAAATAAAATTCAAAATATTTATAAATTTTACAATAATTATTAATTATAGACAATGAATTCATTGATGGTGTCTTCATTATTATTTTAATTATTTTAATTATTTTTTTCAAGTTTTGTGATAAGATTTTTATATGCGTGTCAATATATGATTAGATGTTGATATTTCCAATAAGATTTTTATTTTCTTTCCCACATCGTATATGTGTCAATTTATGATTGGATGCTGAAATGGGTTCAGCAATCTTGAGGGCTCAAATTTGGGCTCAATTGGAAGTAAATGGGTTTTGGGTGCATTTTGCATTTCCCTTTAGCCCCCCACTGTGAGGTGTTTTTAGTAAATTTTGGACCTAAACTAATTTGGGCTCCCAGTTGGGTACACCACTGGTGATGCTCTTAGGGGATCAAAGGACGAAGCCATTGCAACTAAAAGAAAAGCGCACTGATTGAGCCAAAGAATGGGACTCGTGTCAGCATATTGCACGTAGTTCATCACAATAGTACGATCTTTGGGTTACTGCCGTTGGATGGTTGTGCCCTCCATTTCAAATTATTGTACATTTTGTAGAATTCGTTCCAAACTAATTACTGGTTTTTGTTTTCATCATAAGCTATCACCTCGTTGAGTTTCGTCCTTAATCTAACTTTTTTCTCCGTATTTCGTCCCGCCGTTAAATTTTTAACGAGAAGAACCATTATAAGTGTCATGTTGGCGCTGAGTGAATATGTAAAATTACAAAACTCGTCCCAAACTTATTGGCAAGTTTAGTTTTCGTCACAAACGTGTTGCCGATTTTGGTTTCCGTCCCAAGCTACATTGCCTCGTCTAATTTTGTCCTGTAATTTAGTATTTGACTTGAATCTCATATCGTATTTCTTTAATTTTCCTTTATAGTACCACACTGGATGGAGGACGAATGAGATAAAATGCGCAAAAAAACTAAATACAGTTAGGATGAAAAATGATATGTATTAAAGCGAGAAACTTAACCGAGTTTATGTCTCTTTATTTTTAAGAAGCGGAAATTTATTTAATTTTTCTTTTTATACCAAATTGGATGGAAGACGGATGAGATAAAATACGAGAAAAAATAAATAACTAAAAACAATTGGGATGAAAAATGATATGTATGTTTTTAAAATGTGAAATAAGAAGTGAAAATTTAAGCTATATATACACTGGAATAAAACACCTGAAAATAACCTAGTTTATCGCCCTTAAATTTACACTATATAACCTCAATTTTTCGCTATATATACACTGGAATAAAACACCTGAAAATAACCTAGTTTATCGCCCTTAAATTTACACTATATAACCTCAATTTTTCTGAGGTGTTGAACAAATATTTTTCAGTTCTCCAAATTAAATTGTATTTTAGCTCTATTGTCAGGGGTAAATGCAAAATACTCCCCTGTGTTATGTTAAACCTGTAAGAAACTACCCTGTGAAATTTTTATTGCGCTAAACTTTCTTGTGTTTTCAAAAATCCTGCAAAAAACACCCAATTTATAAAAAATAGGTCATTATGGATCGACATATTTCAAGAAACCATTTTTAAAATATTTCAAGTTGGTCCCTACAACTTCATGTGATATATTTTTAAAATTATTTCTTGAAATATATCGATCTAAAACGACCTATTTTTTACAAATTAGGTATTTTGTTTAGGATTTTTAAAAATACAAGGAAGTTTGGCGCAATAAAAATTTTATAGGGTAGTTCTTGCAGGTTTAACATAATACAGAGGAGTATCACGTCTATGTTAACATCTAACAAACAAAATGGAGTATATAGTAATTTAAATAAAACAGTAACAAATTGGGAAGTCCCCAATTCCGAGAAACTAGGGCACGAGAGCAAGACCATCTTCTTCAATAGCAGAATCTTCCATTGCAGATTTCAAACTCGACGTAAGCTTGTTATATTTTTCCTTTATATAAAGCTGCAGTTTGCTGAATTTCTAAATTTCTTGTGCATTATGATTACAATCTTTGAAAAATGTTAAGAGACGAATTTCTGGGTAGTTTTACGAATCATAGTTTTGAATTAACGATGAATCCTGTAATGTATCCGAGCATGTGAGAATTTGAGATTGATTTAATTTAGGTATATATATATATATATATATATATATATAGATTTGTGCATTTCCTAATCATTTTGTATTTGTAGCCAGTTGGAGGCTTCAGGGAAGTATACTACTTTAACATTGGCACTAATCTAATTTATTGGTTTTTGTTTCCTTGTGATTTGTGATAGATATGGCACAAAACAGTGTATTTGCAGCTACTTACAAAGTGATGAAAATGTTCCAACGAGTTCGCAGACAAGTATGTATTTTCATCAATGATTTCTATTTGTGTGATTTGCTCTACATTAAGAATTTTCCGGAGTGTTTCCCTGGATTTATTTTTATTTTTATTTTTATTTTGTTCCTCTAATCGAAAATGTTTGATTTTGCCATTTTCTATCGATTTTATATTCTGTTTTCATCATTTTTAAGCACTGCGGCTTTGTTTCCTTGAAAAATTTATAATGTTTACTCTGTTGTCTGGGATTGAGCATCGTGCTATCAAGTATGGCTTGCTCCATTGAGGCTGCAGTTCTGCAGTGAGACTTCCAAGTAACTCTACATTTTTAAATCTAAATTTTGAATTTTGTTCCTATGATACCGTTTTAGACCTTTTAACCTATTCTGTTTGTTGACTTTGTTCCGTCCATCGAATCTTTACTCTCTGGTAGTTCCTCTGTGATTGAAATGTTGTACAAGTTATTGATCTTTTATTACTATCATTTAAAATTATGAAATTCCGAGTCGCTTTATGGCCTCCAAATGTTCTAATAGACTCTTCCTCTTACCTAAATTTTGTAGGTTGAGACCATAAGTCTTCCGGATGAACTCAACACAAAACTGGTTAAGCCTCTTGGTACGATGTTTAAGAGCTCTCACAGTATGGAGATGGATAAACTTGATGATGATATGAGGAGTGGGATTGATAGACTTCTTGAAGTCACAAACAGATGTAAAAAAAAACCTTTTGATGATGCTACCAGGAGTGAGATTGATAAAATTCATGAAGTCGCCATCAGAATGAAATCATTAATGCAGGGTAACGTACTTGAAAAGGGCGCCATCAAGAGTGAGAGTGATAAACTTGTTGAACTCATGAACAGATTGAAATCTTTAAGGAAGGGTAAACGTCCTTGAATTTGTCGTGAAAATATTCCGATTTTATCTTGCATATTACATTTTCAGAAATCATAAAAAATTTGATTTTTGAAGGGTTCTTCTTTATCCATTATTGCAGATACGTAGAGCGAGAACAACACCGAAGTTAACAATCAGAAGGTGGATGAGTAATGGATCTGCGGTTTGATTATGGAGGGACGAATGTTAGCTTTGCTTATTTTCTTCTTTTATATTGCTTTCCAAAAGTGTCTTAAGTTAAATATTATATACTTTTTAAAAAAAAATCTGAAAATATTTGAAGAAACCGCAAACTAAAGAAACAAGTTAAGTAGTCTATACTTTTGTTCAGATTGACCTTAAAAACGTTTATATGTTTCCGTTACAGCCTATACAAAATTTAATCCATAAAACTAATTTTAAAAGGTATCAAAAACATAATATTTCTCTCGATATATAAATATCAAGTGGCCTATAACTTAATTATTTTTTTTTTTTTTTGATCTACTAGACTGTGATAACTTAATTATTTTTTTTTTTTTTTGATCTACTAGACTGTGTATTTACAGCTCGGACCGAAGAGTGCAAAGGGTATAGGTCCTCCCCAGTGTGATGTCTCCAGTAGGATTCGAACTTGAGTCTCGCCTCTGGGGGTCGCAAGTCACTACCACTTGGCCCAACCACCTTGGGTCCTATAACTTAATTATAATGATAATGAAACCATATTATTAGAATAGATAGAATAATAAAAATAATTCATAATTAACAAACTCTTAATATCTTTTTTTAATTAATGCATGGGCCCTTTCAATGCAACTTTTTGTGTATTTAGTGGAGTCCATTAAATAACAATTTTAAAGTATATTGATATAATGTATATTTTTTAATATAAAATCAAGATAAATAAAACAATTTTAAATTATATTGATAATGTATATCTTTTAATATAAAATCAAAATAAATAAAACATTACATTAAAGTTTTGAAACAAAGATAAGAATGGGGGGAACAAACCCCCCAGGCCCCCACTATAAACGTGGCGGAGAGTATCGGTGGTGGTCCTAACACAATTTTTCCAAGCCCCCAAGAATGAACACATACATACTCCTACAGAGTGATATATATATGTGTATAAATCGAGTGAGATGGAAGAGGGAAGAGTAGTGTGTGTAACCGGCGGAACTGGTTTTGTGGCATCATGGCTCATAATGAAGCTTCTCCAACTTGGCTATTCCGTCAATACAACAATTAGGTCCTATACCACAGGTTTAATCTACGGATCAAAATTTCTCTGCATTTCCCCAGAAAAATCACTGATTTTTTTTCCTTTTTTGAGTTAATGGTAATGAGATTTTCTTATTTAATGTGTTTCTCTGATTTACAATTTTTCTAAATATTTTCGAAATGGTGTAATTCTTTTTCTCTTTACATCGTAGTATACCGAGAGAAAATAGCATCATACCACCTCCTGTATTTTGAAAAAACTTTACAAAATTCCCCTATATTATCCTTTTTGCAAGAAATCTCGTTGTGTTATATAAAATGTTGTACACTCTCCATTTCCAGTTAAATTATTAACTCAATTAGTTTTTGTAGGTTAAATATTATGTTATTCATACTCAATCTATTTACAAATATATTTAAATTAATATGATTCTTATATATAATATTAATAAATTAAATAATATTTTAATAGTATAAAATTTGGAATAATCTAATATGTATATATATTAATAACCTATTTAAAAAATTAAATGTTAATAATACAATTATATAATTTACAAAAATATTTAAACAAAAATAAAAAATACGTTTACCTACCCCCCACCCAGTCCCAATTGAACGAGAAATGTTGCTGATATTAATTATCCAGATCAACCACTGAATACTAACTGTGGGTTGAGATTTAGATTAAACTATATATGAATGTGGCTGTATATGAAAGCAAATTCCTCTTCAAAGCAGTAGTTTCTCATTCACCTATTCAAATGACTGGTAAATTCAGATCCAAATGGCAATGGGGAAGCAAAGCAATCCTTCTCTGTCAATTTTGCAATGCTGAATAGTAAAAAGTAAATGCTTTCATTGACCATCCATTCTAGTGTTTTCTCAGGCAGCAAGAAAGACATTAGCTACTTAACAAATCTGCCAGGTGCATCAGAGAGACTTCACATCTTCAATGCAGATTTAGAAAAGCCAGATAGCTTTGATGCAGCAATTGCAGGATGCATAGCTGTGTTTCATGTCGCTTATCCTATCGACTTTGGGAACAAAGAAACAGAAGAAATGATCATGGAAAAATCGGTTAAAGGAATGTTAGGCATTCTAAAAGCATGTGTTGACTCAAAGACCGTGAAACGAGTTGTGTATACCTCTAGTGCATCCACAGTAATGTTCAGTAATGAAAGAAAAGTAGATGTACTGGACGAGAGCTTGTGGAGTGATGTGGATTACATAAGAGACGTAAATTTATTTGGGGGTTCTAGTTATTACATTTCCAAGACAATCACGGAAAGGGCAGCTATTGAATTTGCGGAAAAGAACTCATTGGATCTTGTCACTGTGCTTCCGACTTGGATACATGGCCCGTTCATTTGTTCTGGTTTTCCTGGCTCTGTGAGCTCGTCTCTGTCTACGATTATCGGTATGTCTTCATCTGGTTATGATCAAATTGACTAGTTAAATCATCTTCTTATTGACTAACTACTCTTGTGCAGGAAATGAGAAACAAATCAGATATTACCCAAATAATTTAGTGCACATAGATGATGTTGCTAGTGCACACATCTTCCTTTTTGAGTATCCTGAAGCCAAAGGGAGGTATATTTGCTCTGCTGTTGATATCACTACTGATAAGTTAAAGGAATTTCTTTCCGAGAGGTATCCCGAGTTTCAGATACCAAGTGCAGAGTAAGTTACACTACGTTTTTCCATTGTTTATTTTTTCTCTCTGTTTCAACAAGTTAGAAGAACTCAACACTAAGTAATTGCTTTTTGCAGCTCTTTAACTGATCCAAAAGTTAAATTTGTTATCCTTTCATCAAAGAAACTATTGGATACTGGTTTCAAGTATAAATATGGGCTCGAGGAAATGTTTGATGGAGCAATTGAATGCTGCAAAGAAAAGGGTCTTCTCTAGCTAGTTTAATGATTTGTTTCGTGCAACAATTGTTTATAGTGATGGTGTTATAGATGTTCTGACCAATGAATGATTGAAATTGGATCATCAAAATGTTGCTGGAAATTAATTTAATTTTTTTAAATATGATAAAATAATAAAATTTTATTTTCGTACTAATATAGTTATACCCATATAAATATTTTCATTAATAATGTCATACGTGTAATGTGTAGTGATTGAAATTGGATCATCAAAATGGACATTATTAAATAAAAATTAGTTTTTTAATAATTAATTTAATTTTTTCAATATGATAAAATAATAAAATTTTATTTTCTTACTTATATAGTTATTCCCACATAAATATTTTCATTAATAATGTCATGTGTAATGTGTAATGATTGAAATTGGATCATCAAAATAGACATTATTAAATAAAATTAATTTTTAATAATTAATTTTTTTTAATATGATAAAATAAAATAAAAAATTTAATTATATAGTTATACCCATATAAATATTTTCATCAAATAAATTAATAAAAACACAATTTTAAAATTTTCAATAAACTAAAATATTATATTTAGTTTTTGGGTAATTAGACCTAAACTCATGAGTTCCGTATGTAATTGTTCAAACTTAAAATTGCGCCGTTTCTTTATCCCAGTTTAGGCCAACTATCCATGTAATTTTTTTGGATAATTAGCCAACTATTCAGTTTAAAACATATTAATGTTTCTTGCAACTCCAAGTCCAACTGTAACTTGTACATGAAAATTAATTCAAGAATTAGTACTAAGTACACAATCAATCATTAAAATAGAAAAAAAACATGAGTATTATGTACCCAAAGAAAGAAATAAAAGAATCAAGAAATTGGAAAATTAATGAAATTAGTGTTACATACACAATCAATCATCAATCATTTTAAAAAAACAGAGTAATAAGTACCCAAAGAATGAAGAGATTGGAAAATTAATGAATTAGTACCACATACACAATCAGCCATCGATCATTAAATTTTTTTTTTGAAAAAAAAAAAGAGTATTATGTACCCAAAGAATGAAATAAAAGAACCAAGAAATTGGAAAATTAATGAAATTAGTACCACGTACACAATCAATCATCGATCATTAAAGGAGCTAAAGACAAAAACATCCTATGTGCTTTGTCTAACTCCCAAAAAACCTTCTATGTTATTTTAAATCCAAAAAAACTCCTCTGTGTTTGATTTTAATTACAACACTCAACCTAAGTAGAATTTTACTTTTGACTTTTGGTGGAATAACAAAATTACCCCTCTATGTTGTTTTTTAAAAAATTTATTTATTCTTTTTGAAAACATAAGTATATACTACTTGGGCCGAGTGTGGTATTTAGAACCAAATACAAGGGTTTTTTTGGGAGTTAGTCAAAGCATAGGGGGTGTTTTTGTCTTTCGATGTCAGGGGTAAAATTGTCATATCAAAAGCAAAATGTGAACAAATACTTGCAATTTATCGCGTTTGGATCACACTCTTTTTTCCGGGGGTGTATTTGGCACTTACTTGAGATCACAGGGGGATTTTTGAGAGTTAAAATAACATAGGAGATTTTTTGGGAATTCAATAAAGCATAGGTGGTATTTTTGTGAATCGCTCATTATTAAAATAAAATAAAAAACAGAGTATTTGTACCTAAAGAGAGAAAAAAATAAAAGAATCAAGAAATTGGAAAATTAATGAAATTAGTTTTACATTTGATTTTTCAATGTATCTTTTTTCAATTTTATTCTTTTTTACTTTTAGGTTTACACAGTAAAATAGAGTGCACAAAGATCAATGACATTAATTAAAATAATTATTAAAATTATATTTTTGACATTTTATCTTAAAAAAGTGATTAACTATTGAATTTCTTAATCTGTGTGAAAATATGAAATGTGCCAATTAATTTGAAAGAGTAACATAATTCTAGGTATGAGGTAATATTAGATAATCAAAAATCAATATGCTTTCTCCAGGCCGTGACCTACTGGAGACGACACCACCTCTTTCAACAGAGGAACATGACCAAGTTCAGCGAAGTATTAAAAAGATCAAGCCGACTGTGGAATATCCTGTGAATATGGTGGCAGAGGATTCTTACACGGGACTGAGGGATGAAGATATGGGACAAAAAAGTCCGGTTGCCGACCGATCCTACATCTAGTCATTGCTTGGACATAGGGGTGGAATGGATGCTGTGAGATTTAATCAGGTATGTATGTCAGACTCAAATATGGTTGAGATTCTCCAACCGTCAGAGGGACGTCCATATCCTACGGTAAGTTTGAAATCTGATTACCTTGACGTTATTCATAAGCCGTGGAAAGGGGCCTTGATTCTACGTCTACTGGGGAGATCTATTAGCCTTAATATGCTTGCTTCAAGGATTGATAATCTGTGGAAATTGAAGGGGGAATATGATTTGATTGAACTAGGGCATGGTTGTTTTGTTCTGAAACTCGAGGACGAAGCCTTGACAGAAGCAATACTGACGGAGGGGCCATGGATGGTTGCTAACCAATACTTGACAGTTCGAAAATGGTTCCCGAATTTTCGTCCTTCGATGGACAGGATTAATACTACTGTGGCTTGGGTTCGGGTGCCGGAACTAGCACTTGAATATTACAAGGAGAACATAATTTTTGGTATTGCGTCGTGTGTGGGGGATCCTATAAAGATTGATCATAATACGTATTGGGCAACCAGGGGTAAGTACGCTAGATTTTGTGTTCATATTAATTTAGATAAACCTTTGGTTGGAGCTGTGACTGTTCATAACATGCTTTTTCCGATAGAATATGAGAATCTACCTTCAATATGCTTCGAGTGTGGCAGGGTAGGACATAGAAGCATTGATTGTCCTGTTCGGAAAAACTCGGCTACATCACCAGAAAACTCAGAACCTTTCATTGCTCCGACCACCGCCGGCGAGGACCTGCAAAAACGTATTTCGGAGAAAAAATTTGGCGATTGGATGGTTGTTAAAAAAGGCAGGCTTAGGAGTGGCACTAATTACGGCTCTGGTCTTGGTAAGAGCAATCCACAACAGAACATATTTGCAAATCTTCATGTTGAGGAAGAAGAGGAATTAACGGCACAATTTGTTAGTAAAGATCCTGACATTAATTATGGTAACACACGTGTGAATCAAGGAAATTTAAACAAAGATATGGTACAAGAGTTGGGTCCAAGAAATGCTTCTGTTAACACTAGAGATAAAAGGAGTTTGGGCCAGACCTCTAGAAGGCCCATGAGCAATAAATTAGACCACCCACAAGCTGGACGGACCATAATTAATAGAGACCCAAACATGCCCAAGCCCATACTTGCAGATAGGTCCAATGACTCCAGAAACTCTGTAATAGCTAGTCCACCCACAATGGTTCAGCCCAACCCCCAAAGCAACATTGATCTTTCAATTAACCCCCATTCTTCAAAGCGTGTTAACAATAGACAGAGCAATTCACAGCCGGCGAATTTTGACACGGAAGTAGCGAGAATTAGAGATTATCTCGGGGGTAATAATGTGGAACAACACCCTGAACAGTCGCCGGAGCCACCTGATCCGCATCTATTGGCTGTGGAGACATGGATTGCGCAGGAAACGCCGCTCACTAGTCAGTCCTTGGCGGCGGGTTTGGGTTCGGAATCAGGGTCTGGTAACTTCACGACGACTGAAATTATGGATAGTGATTCGGAGATGGCCATTGACAATGCCACAGCGTGTGATCAGGGACATTGCCTGAACGGGTAACTTTCTTTTTGGTTACTTTTCTTCGTCTATTTTTATATGAAGATTCTTGCTTGGAATTGTCAGGGTGCAGGTAGCAATAACTTTAGAACTTGTTTTTCTGAAATTGTTCGGAATTGTAAACCAGATATTGTATTTTTATTTGAAACTAAACTTTCGGAGGATAGAGCTTCGAGTGTGTCCAGGGGTTTGGGTTTTTCAGGAGTATGTTGTGCTCCAACAGATGGTAGGTCTGGAGGGATTTGGATGCTTTGGGATATGCAGACTATATATGTGGATATTCTTTCGGTTGATAATCAGGTTATTCATGCGATTGTGGGTTCGAATAATGAAAATAAATGGCTTTGCTCAGGGGTTTATGCGAGTCCAAATGGGAGTTTGAGATCTGATCTTTGGAACTCCTTGTTGGGGTTGAGCTCTGTTGTGAATATTCCATGGATGCTAACCGGTGACTTTAATGATATCAGAGGTCCGAGTGAGAAACAAGGAGGTTCCGATATTAGTTGGCATCGTTGTAACAAATTTGTGGAAAGAATTGAAAATTGTTACCTTATGGATCTGGGGTTTGTTGGACCAAAGTTCACATGGTGCGGAACTCGGTACGGTGGCGTCAAAGTTAGGGAAAGGCTGGACCGTTCTCTTGCGAATGACCTCTGGAGAGAGATATTTTCGGATGCTTGTGTTCTACATTTACCTCGTTTTCATTCAGATCACAGTCCGATACTTACCAAGTGCTTTGATACCGACACGAGGCCTGCTATTAAACCTTTTCGTTTTGAGCTTTGCTGGACTTCACATCAGGATTGCAAGAGAATTTTGCAGGAAGTATGGAGCAACTCTTCCTCCTTGAATGAAGCCCTCAAGAATTTGCCGGTGGCGATGAGCTTGTGGAATAAGACGACGTTTGGGAATATTTTTATTAAGAAGAGAAAGCTTCTTGCACGTCTTGCCGGGTTTCAGAGAAAACTAGACCACGAGGAGAATCCTTTCCTTTTGGCTTTAGAAAATGATCTGATTACAGAGCTGAATACGATACTTACTCGGGAGGAGTCCCTTTGGTTCCAGAAATCGAGGATTAAGTGGCTGCAGTTTGGCGATCGTAATACTAAGTTTTTTCATCTTTCGACTATCACGCGAAGGAGGAGAAACAAGATCACGGCAATTAAGATTTTAGGAGAGTGGTGTTTTGATGCGACAGCTATTAAAGATCATGTTTGGAGTTTCTTCAATGGGTTGTTCAGTTTTGAAGTTTCAGATCATAATCCAGCAAGTATGAGCAGCCCTTTCCAAAGACACTTAGACGAAAATCAAAAGCTAGGCCTGTCAGCTCCTATATCTTTCGATGAGGTCACTAGTACAGTCAAACTTCTGAGTCCATATAAGGCGCCTGGCCCAGATGGTTGTCAGCCATTTGTCTTTCAAAAATACTGGAACATAGTGGGACAGTCTGTATTTAGTTTGGTGAACGATATATTTATGCACGGGGCTATACCACATGAGGTTGGGGAATCTTTTATTATTCTAATCCCGAAGACAGATTGCCCGGAAACCGTTACAGAGTTTCGACCTATTTCTCTTTGCAATACTAGCTATAAAATTGTCACAAAGTTGATTGCACAAAGATTGAAGTCTTTTATGTCAGATTTGGTTAGTCCGTTTCAGAGCAGTTTCATCCCAGGAAGGGGTACTCAGGATAACATTCTTATTGTCCAAGAGGTTGTTCACTCTTTACGTCGGTCTAGCAATAGGGAGGGCGGCATGATCCTTAAGATCGATTTGGAGAAAGCATATGACACCGTTAGATGGTCTTTTTTGGAGCAGACACTTGAATTCTTCGAGTTCCCGCCAAATATTGTTCGTCTCATTCTTAATTGTGTTCGATCATCTAAACCTAGGCTCATTTGGAATGGATAGCCCTTGGAGCCGTTCTCGCCCAACCGAGGTCTGAGACAAGGTGATCCTCTATCACCATACTTATTCGTTCTTTGCATGGAAAGACTTGGATATATGATTGAGGAAGCAGTTTCTGTCAATTCATGGAAACCTATTAGTCTGTGTCGGGGAGGGCCATCATTGTCGCACCTCTTCTTTGCTGATGATCTGCTTCATTTTGCGGCTTCTACCAGGAACAATGCCAGTTCTATCAAACATATTTTGGATGAGTTTAGTGGAGGTTCTGGGCTTCGTATTAACTTCAGCAAGTCCCGAATTTTTTTCAACCCAAGGACGCCTAGTGGGGTTAAAGAAGAGATCCTCAGTCTGTTACGATTCGGTTGCACACAGGATTTGGGAAAATATTTGGGGGTTCCTATTATTCATGGGCGAGCACGAGTATCTACTTTCAGTGGTCTCGTAGAAAAAGTTCAGAGGAGACTATCTGCATGGAAGGCCAAACACTTGAGCTTAGCAGGGCGTGCGACTCTTATTCAAGCAGTTACTTCGGCTATTCCAACTTATAACATGAAATCATCTTGGCTCCCGTCTTCTGTGTGTTCTCAGCTTGATAAAATGAATCGTAGTTTTTTGTGGGCTACCGACTCTAACTGTAGGAAGGTCCATTTGGTTAAATGGGACAAAGTTATCAAGCCTAAGTCTGAAGGAGGTCTGGGTTTGAGGGAAACAAGGAAAGCTAATATTGCTTTTCTAGCCAAAGTAGGTTGGCGTGTTCTCAATAATCACGAGTCCTTTTGGGGTGAAATTTACAGGAAGAAATATCTTAAGGGTGCTGATTTGCTGGAATATGGCATCAAAGGAGGTTAATCTAATGTTTGGAAGGGAATTGTGAGAAGCACGCGAGTAGTAGAAAACAATATCAGATGGCGTATTGGTAATGGAGAGCTTATCTCCTTCTGGTTCGATCGTTGGCTTGAGGACGGTGTCCTTTGCGATATTATTGAGGGGGATATAAGAAACGACGAACTTATGTTGAGTATTGCGGACCTAATCAGCGACACTGGTTGTTGGAACCTGGAAAGGGTCAGAACTCACATCCCGGACGCCATTAAATCCAATATCTTATCGATTCCCATTCCATTTGGAAGAGATAGGTTGGATGCGCGAGGTTGGTTTGGCTCGGCTAACGGGCAGTTTACCTGTAAGTCAGCATATAAATCACAAGAGACACAACTTTCGACTAACAGTAATAATTTCTCATGGATATGGAAGTTGAGGTGTCCTCATCGTTTGAAACTCTTTTTGTGGTTAATTGCACACGGTAGCTTATTGACAAATGCTCTCCGTTTCGATCGCCACTTTGCGAACTCTGATTTGTGCCCAAGATGCTGTTTGGCAAGGGAAGATGTGTTCCATCTTTTATTTGATTGTCCCTTTGCTAAGAAGGTTTGGGAAAAAGTGGCCTATCCTTCGGGCATCTTAACTCTCGGGAGTCTGAACAGATATGCATGGGTTCGGGAGGCTTGTATGCTTTCATTACAAAATTCAGTTCTTTTGAGTCATCAGTGGAGTTTGGTGTTTTTGGCTTCTATTTGGAACATATGGAAGGCTCGTAACACCCGCGTGTTTAACGGAATAGAGGAGGCTTTACAAGTAACTTTATTTAGGGTGAAACAATTGGCTCTTGATAGTCAGAGTTCCTTCTCTCTTCAAAGACGACATAAGTCCGTGGCGGTCCAAGTTTGGGAACGTCCTGAAAGAGGTTGGGCTAAATTGAATACGGATGGAAGTTGTAGGACTAATTTGAATTCCGCGGCAATTGGTGGGGTGGTGAGGAAGGATGATGGCAGTTGGGACTTCGGTTTTTGCCGGAAATTGGGGGCATGCTCTATTAATCAGACAAAACGTTTAGCTCTCCGGGATGGCCTTAAATTTGCGTGGGAGAAAAGGATTCGCAATCCTGTGGTGGAAATTGACTCTGAAGTCATTTACAATCTTATCAAGAAGACTGACACAAGGGATCACCCAATGGAGTTCATTTTAGAGGACTGCAGGAATTTGATTGCTAAACCATGGAATGTGGTCCTTCGACTTATTAGAAGATCCGCTAATTCGATGGCAGATGCTCTGGCAAAACTTGGTCATGTTTTGGGTGAAGGTTTGCATTGGTATGAAGAGCCACCGGACGTCCTTCAAGCACTTGTAGAGTTATAGGCATTGTTATGCCTCATTTGGATCAAAAAAAAAAAATTCTAGGTATGAGGTTGCTGTCCAGTTTTGTGCGTTAATGTTATTGACAATGATTTATTTTCATTTTGTATGGGATCATGCTTAATACATATATGTAATTTGTAATCTGAAATAGGTTTCCATGGCAGAGAAAATTAATGAAATTAGTTTGGGTACCCAAATTCCACTATGTAGGTACGTACCGTACAAATGAATAGTAGTCAAGCAATTTGTGTAAGTAGACAGATTTGGGGATCCATTTCTTAAAGAAGCCGATTTGCATATATATAAAAAAGTATCCTTATATATATACATTTGATAGTGGATAAAGAGCTTGCTAGCTCATACCCCATTTAATACCCAACTACAATTATCAATATCCCATCTGCAAGTTATCAAGAGTTAAAATTCATTAACATATATATTATGGGCCTTTTGTTAGTAAAAATATATTTCTTGCGACAAAAAGTGCAAAATAGAGACAATTCCATGGAACCAATAGTGCAAACATGAAATATTGAAAGTCGATTACCTGTTAAATCGGTTGAACTGATCGGTGATGTCCGATTTTAAAACTCGTATTACAAATATATATAAAATTCAATAACTACTAAGTTACAAAAAGAAATTGGTTTATAAAAAAAATACAAAGATTAGTAATAAACTAAAAAAAAAAGTATCCACACAAGTAAAAATCGAACTCAAAAACTCTTGATCTTGGGGGTAGACTTAGCCTTACCACTAGGCTATGGTGTCAATGGACAAAAATATAAAAAAATATGAGTGCAATGAAAATAGTATAAAACTATTTAGCCGAGCATAAAATAGAAATGCACCCGAACTATATTCCAATTAGAAAAATAATTAACACATTATCATTTATATTCGTTCTCCTTGCATCATTTAGATGGTTGACAAGGATTCTAAAAAAAATGATTGACAAGGAATAGAATACTAGCATATAACGTATTATCAATGCATGATTCATGATTCAACCTTTGAAGTTTATGAAAGATGACCAAGTTGAAGTTTAGCTTGATTTATTATGTTGGTGGGAACCATGACTCCTATCTTATGATTTGTTGACTTCTCACCTAATCCATTCCCATACATTAGCCATTTAGGAAACTTTATAATATTCTTCCACCTATTTTATGGATTTTTTTTCCAAGAAAATGATAGAAGGTGGTCAACCAGTTTCGTCTTAATTTGTATCCATATGATTGAGAAATATATATGTCAAAGGGAAATAGACAAAGTTGTTGTAGATCTCAAAGGGACTAATTAGTAAATACTCGGATTTTGAAGGGACTAATAATGAATGGTCCCTAAATACTAACAACTACAAGTACAATATTTGCCATGTTATATATGTAAAATATAGAGAGATATGACAGAAAATGAGAAAATACTGTATTGTATTCCATTCACTTATCTTGTAATTTATAGGCAGATTGCATAGTAAGACTTTGAAACTAACTAAAAGATTGGACTCTATTAGATTAGAAAGATCAAATATACAATATATAAGAGTTAGGATCTTTTTAAGTATTGGAAAAGACAAAAACTAAGGGTTTATTTGTCTGGTAATTGACAGAGTAATTTGAGAAAGTAGTGGACTTTTATGAAATAATATCAATTTGTGCAATGTTGTTTATTTGAGTTTTGATAAAGTAATGCTTTTTTGAAAGATTTTATGTTGAATGTGTAAGACTTTACTTCAAATCATGTTTGTTATGTGAGATAAATTGTATAAAAGATATGTTATTTTATGTCAAATCAATGTAGAGTTTCTGTAAGTTTTTTTTAGGAATAAAAAAATTATTGTTTGTTTGGTTTTGGAAAAGTAGCTTAAAAAATTGAGAGATGATAAATTTATTTTAGAAAATAGTAACTTATTTGTCTCGTTTTTCCCAAACATGAAATTATTTTGGAAAATGCGGGAGAAACATACCCTTAGTTTGTTGGACTCTTAATTCGTCCGATAATGTATTTTGTGCTTTTATAATAGTTATTACTTTTTATATGCTAAATTAATAATGATATTTATGAATTATTTAACTTTTGTTGAAAAAATGCAAACTAATAATTTATTTTCATATTTTTGTTTGAAGAGTATTAAAGACCCAACCGATCAAGTTCGGTTTCGTATTTCAAATATGATTTCTTGGAAAGTGGATTGAGTTATAAATTTTTTACTTTGACATGCACAAATGCTGATTTATTGTTTAAATGACTATATTTTTTTACGAATTAATAAACCTTTTAATTGTTATAATTCAAATTATCTCATTAGACTTAATTTGGACATGCATGGTTAAATACATATTAAATTTATTGTTGTGAAGATATAGGAGGTAAATAAAGGGGAATAGTAGCAAATATGCAATAATATAGGGAGTAAGGGAAAAAAAAGGATTACATAGGGAGGACAGTGGAATGTATATGGGCATGTTTGTTTGAGATCTCTAAAAAAAATTCGTGTTTGAGAAAAGCTAGATAAACACTATTTTTACTTTCTGAAATAAATTTATCATTTCTTAATTTTCACAAATTAATCTACCAAAAGCCAAAGGAACAACAATTTTCTTATTTCTGAAAAAAAAAATTACACAAACTCTATTTTAATTTGACATAAAACCACATAATAAATATGATTTGACAAACTACTATCTCAATCTCCAAACAAACAGGCCCTGTACCGTTGGAGCAAATTATGCGTCCCCACGAACAGAACGACCTTCTTTCTTCCTTCAAAAACGCTCTGCCTCTGTCAATTCTCTCACACTCTCTGAATTTCAATTACTCTCTTTCATTTTCAAGAAATTCGAATTCAATTTTGAAAATTAGACCGGAAATTAGTCGCGACGGCATGTCATTTTCCGATTCCGAGACCTCCTCCCACGGCGGAGAGTACAAGACTTTCCGCCAAACTAGCCGCGATCGTAAGCCCCGCCCTTTCTCTCACATGCATCGGAATGTTCTCCGGCCAACGCTGTTATATTTCTTACGATAATCTTCATTGCATTAGTATAATAGCCTATGAATATGATGAATGTGTACCTACATTTTTGTTTGATCACACATTTTACGTTTATATCATGAATGGGAACTCCTATTAAATGTTTCTGTTTTATTTTTTGAAAAAAAGAAAAAGAAACAAGATCAAATTATGCTGGACGAGAACCAAATTGTCTTTTGGGATTTGACTTAAGAAACTTATCTTTAGGAGTGTAATAATTCAAGTTTAATGTTCACCAAATCTTGTAATTACTAAGTACTAAATTATATATTGAAGAAACTGCAGATGTTGATGCTACGATAAGAAAATTTTATTGTTTTGAGGTTTAGTAATTTCACTGTTTTATTAAATTATGTTCCTCTCATTGTGAGAGATTGAATGTTGGTTATGAAATTTTATATGGGAGTAAGTACTATATGGATTGATAGTTAATATTATGCAGGTTTATTGTATGAAATGCTTCAAACATCCAAATCAGGAGATTCAAGATCTTCATGGAAGGTATACTATGTCTCATTTTGCAGTCCTACTATTAGATTTCAATTTGTGAGGCTTTATTGCAGCTAATTTTTTATCCTAAGTTACTACTTAAATGCTCTGGTTAAATTTGGTTTTATTTTTTACGGCTTTAATTCTGGATGATAGTTGCTTATCAGGGCCTTGAGTTGTAATACTTGCTTTTAGTACTCATTGGACATGCCATTGTATACGTGTACAGCTTTAAGAACTAATAAACATGGTTGCATATGAAATTGACTATTTTATTAATGCTTTTCTATTCTAATCCCCTGTCCCTTAGTTTTTGAGTTGCTCTCTCATCTACTTGATTTTAATCAGGTTCTCATCATGGATAAAGTCACAGTAAAAGTGATGTCGCACACATGCAAAATGGCGGATATCACAGACCAAGGAGTTTCATGTAAGCCGTTATATAAGTAGGTTACATAGCAAACCATATATGCTTTGCTTCATGTTAACCTATGTGAACCTGCTATTGCATCCGTAATGGGGTGTCTCTTTTATTACCAATGCATGACTACTATTTCACAGATTTACCTCAGAGAGCTTCTTTACCACATCTTTCTTATGTAATAGTAGAGTGCCTAACCCATATCAGAAGCCTGCTCATTATTCTTATATGTGATCTATTAGCATGTCCTTCTATTACTACACTATGGTGTGTATGTAGTATGGTTTGATTCAATCTGATATGAATACATCGTTGTACTAGTTGTTCAAAAACTTCGCTAAGGCAAGTAGTTTTTTTTTTTTTGTGTATTATAACATACATGTATCTTTCTCCATATTTCCAGTGGTGGAAGACCTTTTTAGAAGAAGACAACCTTTGCCTTCATTGGACGCAATATATTTCATTCAACCTTCGAAGGAAAAGTATGGTTAACCTTTATCTTTCTATATCTGTATGCTTTACTGTAGTGTGGAGAATAAAAACAGATTATATATGTTTCACTTTAATGTGTGTATATTTGGACTCTTTCAGATTCTTTATGAATGACTTGTAAGACTACAGGCTGACTATTTGTCTTTGTGTCCTTCTCAGCGTCGTCATGTTCTTGTCTGATATGTCAGGAAGGGAACCTTTATACAAGAAGTATGACCAACTTTTTTTTATTCCTATAACTAGTTGTCCTGCTTACCGTTTTTATTCTGAGTACCTCCATCTTATTAATCCTGTGGCTGCAGAGCACATGTATTCTTCAGTTCACCTGTTCCTAAAGACCTTGTTAATCGCATCAAGAATGATACCAGTGTGTTGCCACGTATTGGTGCACTGAGAGAGGTTCACATCTTATTTATGGCATCAAATAATTTTAAATATATTTCATTTTTTGATATGGCATCAAAAAATCTTCTTTTTTGATATGTTGACATTTGACAATTGGCAGATGAATTTGGAGTACTTTTCCATTGACAGTCAGGTAATTTATATTTCATTTTGTTAGATGCATTTTGATCATATCCTATTTGCAGTCTGGATGTATAAGAAGATAGAATCATCATAATTTTCTTAAGAAAATAAGTTTGTAATGGGTTGTGCTTTGGTGATCTCTAGTCTCACATTTAATCAAAAAACAGCCATCAGCAAGAAGTTTATATTTCATTTTTTTAGATGCATTTTGATCATATCCTATTTGCAGTCTGGATATATAAGAAGAAAGAATTATCCTAATTTGTTGAAGATAATAAGTTTGTAATGGATTGTGCTTCGGTGATTTCTAGTCTCACATTTAATCAAAAAACAACCATCAGCAAGTAATTTTGATTCCAGGGATTTATCACTGATCATGAAATGGCACTTGAAGAACTCTTCGGTGAAAATGCTGGAAATTCTCGCAGATTTGATGCGTGTTTAAATGTGATGGCCACAAGAATTGCTACTGTTTTTGCTTCATTGAAGGTATCGACAGAATCATCTTTGTAGTATTCCTAGATTCTTCAACCCTGCCCCTATACCACCTTGAGATATCCTTACAATTTGTCTTATTGCTATGTTTAGTAACTAATAATTATGGTAGGTGAGAGTATCATCTAAACTCTTGTAGGAAGAAATTCAACTTTAATATACTGGCCTTAAGTGTTTTCTTCTTGATTTTTTATTCTTGGCTAGACCACCTTATACTATTAACTTAAGTATATCTAAATATTCATGAGTTTAGCTGAAGAATAATTAATCATGGTGGAGTGCATGATTTAATTCTGGATTATTTTTTATTTTCTTGGGTTTGTGATATATCTGGATTCCGTAATGCAAAACATAATTTGTTGTCAGTTTTTAGCCTAAACTTTATGTAATTTCCTATTGCAGGAATTTCCTTTTGTACGGTATAAAGCTGCCAAGGGATTTGATGATGCCACAATGACTACATCTCGTGACTTAGTTCCTACAAAGTTAGCTGCAGCAATTTGGGACAATATTACGACATATAAATCTTCCATTCCTAACTTCCCGCAAACAGAAACATGTGAATTACTTATAGTGGACAGATCAGTTGATCAGGTGTCACACATCTACCTGATAGCTTTTACAACTTGATTATGCAGTTAAATTTTCAGCTTTAATCCTTTTACACTCATGATGAATTTATGTTCTAGATTGCTCCTGTTATTCACGAGTGGACCTATGATGCTATGTGTCATGATCTGCTTGATCTGGATGGAAATAAATATGTGCATGAGGTAAATGTTTTTGTCCAAGCTGTATATTGTGAGACTCTTGAGACTTTTCTGACGACATAATGGATGTAAGGTTCCTAGCAAATCAGGTGGTCAGCCTGAAAGAAAGGAAGTCCTTTTGGAAGATCATGATCCTGTCTGGCTTGAGCTCCGGCATGCCCACATAGCAGAGGTGTTTTTCATGTACACATTTTTCCTTGTAGTCACTTGAATTGCTGTATGTGAATGGTCATTTTCACTTATGTGCTCTGAATATCCTTTCTCACCTAAAATATTCAGGCTAGTGAACGGTTGCATGAGAAGATGACAAATTTTGTTTCTAAAAACAAAGCAGCACAATTACAGCAGAGGTCAGTGATATTAAAGTCATGTGCACTTGTTCTGTACTAAGCAGAGCTATAATATCTTGACATGGACATCACTAGACTGTGTTTGCATTTTATGTTATTGCACAACAACATTTTTTATCAGTAACTACAATCTGTAGAATTACTTTTTCTTTGTCATAGACCAGAATCTTTTCTGCATCCAGTTGAGCTTTGAGATGGCTTCATATGGCATCTCTTGTGGAACTAAAATTAATTCACAAATTACAATATAATTATATGGATAGTTAAGCAAACATGTTAGAGTTTAGAGTATCTGACACTATTTAGACCTAGAGCTATGCTGCACACTTGTGCTGATACAGCTTCTTGTAATCAAGATCTGTGAGCTTAGTACTAACATAATTTTCGTTCTTTTACAAGATTAGTTTTTCTTCTACATATCATTCAGCTTAAAATATTAGAAATGGTGGCTTGATGACAGCATTATAATTGCAAATAACCATTTTTGCTGTTTCTAACATTCAATTTTTTGCTTTTATGTAGAGATGGTAGTGAGTTGTCTACAAGAGACCTGCAGAAAATGGTTCAAGCTTTGCCTCAATATAATGAACAGATGGAGAAACTCTCTATCCATGTTGAGGTTGTTTCTTCTTTCACTAACGTGAAACTTTCTCATTTGGTCAAACCAGTAAGCACCTTAATGTATATCATGCGTCCTCGGAAACACCTCACGTTTCCACAGTTGTATTTTCTTGAAAGTCTGAAGCTGCCATGTTTTCCTTCTTGCTCTCATGTAATGTTAGACAGTGTCTGATTAATCAAATATGGGATTTAGGAGGACCAATTGATTGAAAAAAAATTAGAGGGATTATGAAGACTAAGAAAAATGTATACTTGCCAAAACATGCGAATTCTGATATTGTGCCTTTTCAAATCAGATTGCTGGTAAAATAAATAAAATTATCAGAGATGTGGGTCTTCGAGAACTTGGACAACTTGAGCAGGATCTTGTATTTGGTGATGCAGGGACAAAGGAAGTCATCAATTTTCTAAGAACGAAGCAGGTAATTAATATGCTATTGTCCATATCCAGAAATACACACTAGTACTGATATTCTAGTTCAGCTATGCCGTGGTAATAATCTTTTACTCCACAGGAAGGAATGTGCGAGAACAAATTGCGAGTTCTTATGATTTATGCTTCTGTTTATCCAGAAAAATTTGAGGGAGACAAAGCATTAAAACTCATGCAGGTTCTCTCTCTCTCTCTCTCTCTCTGTGTGTGTGTGCGTGTGTGTGTGTGTGTGTCTCTCTGTGTGAACAAATATATTTTTAACGTGAACACGTGGCCAGATTCTCAATGTTTTAACTATTTGCACCTCTCCTTTCATATTATTCTGAACGAAATCAGGGCTTGATGATCTAATCATTTTAAAATTTCTTGTTACAGTTGCAAAAGATTATCACAATCAACATAGTGCAAAATTAGTGCGTTTGGAACTTGGCACTTAATAGTAGTTGGCTACTACAGCTACAAAGTAACATGATAGAAGTTAAAATTACAACTGTAGAAAAAGAGTCCTGGTTCTAGTTTCATGAAATATACAATGGAGATCGATGCTTGTACACCTTGAACTTACAGGATCTTAACGTTGCCAGAATCTATTAGCTAATTGCAATATAGATGTTTTATCGAAGGTAATCAAGGAAACAGATAAACTGGACCTGTGGATACTATGTCTGCCTTTCTTGTTTGGAATGCCTTAAATCGGAGTCGATTTTGATTAATGGACATATAATATGATTTTATTTTGCCAAGCTTTCTAAAAAATAATACTCTAGATAACAAAAATTTATGCATATGGCTCGACTTGATGCAATAAATGGCATTCCCAAGAAGGTGAGACATGTTCTTTCGATTTAATATTTCAGTAAGCATATCCTCCTTTCTGAAGAAGATAATATATCCTATAAGTCCCTTTTCTTAGATTATGTGCTATGGAACTAATAATAGTAATAGCAATAGGCTGCTAGTTTAGAATATCAAAATGAGAAATTTTACATCAAATATATATTTCTTCACTTTGACCTAAACCACTGTTCCCAATTAAACCAAGAAATGCAATTGAAGTCGGAGTAATTATCATTGCCTTTTGCTCATAATTCTATGTACACTTGATCAATGGTTGGATTAAAAATGACTATTTTTAATTTAACATATAGAGTTTTAAAACAATGTCAAAGATTGATCCTGATTTTATGAATTAAAATCATTAGATATAAAATGGGCATTTTCTTATGCTGCTTCAGTTGGCAAAATTATCACCTGAAGACATGAAGGCAGTGAAAAATATGAAATTGCTTGAGGGATCAGATTCAAGAAAGGCTTCAAGTGGGACTTTCTCGCTCAAGTTTGATTCAGCAAAGGTAAATATTTCTATAAAAAGTGCTTATATTTATTTAAGAACCAAGTCATAGAACCTGAAGAGGCCTAATGGTTACTAATTTTGTTTGCTTATTAGAGGAAGCATGCAGCAAGAAAAGATCGAACCGGAGAGGAAGAGACATGGGCACTATTTCGGTTTTATCCCGTGATAGAGGTGATTTAAGATCATAAACATATGTTGCTTGAGTTTGAACTGCAACTTATTGCTAGATGAGTCTGTGGAAAATTGAAAATAATATTATCCTTGGACGTTCAAATTTAAACTTTGGTACTGGAGAGAAAGGAACACAAGTCTTCTATGCTTGTTTGGTTCTGGATTTTTAACAAGTAAAATGATAAGGAAAATGAAAATGACCAACAAATGAAGCTCAATGTTTCACCATTCGATGCATGAAGAAGTAATTTACGTAGAATTTTACTCACTAAAATCCAAGAACCAAACAAAGCATTAGTAAATTATTGGAATATGAGTAATAGTATCATAATTGTTGGATTATGAGTTATTATTATAAATTAGAAACTGGTCATGTTATCCTCCCAGAACCAAACGGAACTTTCAAATTCCTCGCATTTCCTGTCTGTTGGTTACATGAAATGAGAATAGTAACTTTGTTTCTTCCTCAGGAGTTAATTGAGAAGTTAAGTAAAGGAGACTTGCCAAAAGATGAGTACCAATGCATGAACAATCCTAGTCCTTCCAATGGTGGAAGCAAAAGGAGTACTGGAGCCTCACAGGCTGCACCGGTTAAAGCAGGCCAATCAACTGCTCCACACTCTATGAGGTCAAGACGAACTGCAACATGGGCTCGACCGCGTTCTTCTGATGATGGTTATTCAAGGTAAACCACCTGTCTGCTGGCATTTTTCTCCTGTTTCAAATATATTCTTGGTTTATCCTCAACTCAATATTTTCTTGTTAGAATCTTCTGACTTTGATCCATGTAATATCATTCGATTATTTGATAACCCTTCATATGGGGTAAATTAATACTGTAAATGCACTTATCCTTCTTATAATGACATATTCCTCCATTTCCTGGTCTTTATTACAAATTGAACTTTTTTCTAGTGAGACTTATATTGAAGTTCTTTTTTGTCCTGCTATGGCTTTCCAGTGATTCAGTCTTGAGAAACGCATCCAATGATTTTAAAAAGATGGGACAGAGAATGTTTGTATTCATAATTGGTGGAGCAACTAGATCTGAGGTAAAATTCTGGTTGTTTTCCTTCTCGACACTAAGGTTTACGGTGTTGGAATTGTGCACTTAACTCTGTTATTCCTTTTGTCCCTCAGCTTCGTGTTTGCCATAAACTTACAGCAAAATTAAGGAGGGAAGTAGTCCTTGGTACAACTAGTATGGATGATCCACCTCAATATCTTACGGTAAAAATCACAATCAACGATTTATGTCCTTGTCCTATCTGGCTTAAATAGTGCTACTGCTAATTATGAGTTATAATATTCGTCCAATTGCATTTATAGCCATGTAGAACTCTGGAAAAAGGATTATATATTGTGGGATTCAATTGAATAAGGATTTCTGGTTTTGAAATTCAGCTGAATTGCTATATTTGATGTTTTTGCTATTGTTTTAAAGAAGAAGACCTTGCACTTGGAAGTAAGACCACTTATAAAGTTTCTTCATTTAATTCCCTATACTTGTTGCACACATGTGATTACGCCTTTGTTGCATGGCATAGAAAAATTCCTTCACATACATGTTATTTCATCTTTCTTTTGCTTTTTGGATTGAGCCATCTTTTCCAGCTAGTATGTATGAGCCTTTGATTTCAATTTTTATTTGCCTTCCACTTCATTTACTCCATTGAAATATGACAATGATTATAATATAATTTTCTGCTTATTGTCTTTTGATGTTTTATGCAGAAACTTAAGCTCTTATCAGAAATGGATCTTTCAGTTGATAACAATAATAAATTTTGAAGGTATTTTTGGCATATAGTTCTGCCAAACGCCTGCAGGTTTGTACTATTTCATTCAAAATACATGGAAGTTCTCTAAATAATTCTATCAATAACTTTATTGTTTTCTTTCTAGTCTTGTGAAGCAGCCATGTGTTGGATGCTAGTATTGGTTTCTGAATCTTCCTGCTCAATCATATGTGATATGTATGGAAGAAATACATTTCATTTGGGGAGTGCCAAGAGATTATTGAAATCAATTTCTGGTAGAAGTGAAGTTGGCACTTGGTGACGCATTTAATTTTCATTTAGTTCCGGAGATTAATATGCTAGCTTACTCCCACATCTTGATGTAAATTTTTGTTTCTTGATATTAGATGTTTATGTTATATGTTGAATCAAGAATTTAGTTGTATTTTGATGCCATGACAGTGACTTTTTTAAGTTTGGTGTTTGAAATTCTATGCTTTAGCATTGTTTTTTCTAGTCATCATACATTTTTCAAGTTGAAACAAATTATTTTACTATTATTTAAAAAAAAAAAAAATATTGGTCTACTATTATTCATTTTATGGTATGTGAATCATGCAGAAGGTTGCTTTTAGGTTTTAGCCTACAATTTGTATGCTTTCACTGGGAGGGTAATCCGAAGGGTCAGTTTGGGTTTGAATGTGGTATATACAAAAATTAAATCCGAATTTTCCTAATTTTCTGAATTCAAATCAATCCAATTCTAAATTGGATTTAGAGGTGCGATGAACAATTGTTAGTAAATTGCAGTGTTGTAGTGTCAGAAAACTTTCATTTTTGCATTATTCCCCCTACAATTAAAAAAGCGTGTATATGCCCCTAGAAGTTGACAAATGTATGCACTTTGCCCTTGATCATTTTTCAGTAATTTTCAGAGGGTAAAGCAATAGCTAACAAAATTGGGATTAAGTGCACAAAATTTAAAATATCTAAATGTGACTTGCAAATTGAAAAAATAAAAAGTAATTAAAAAAATGTCTAATTATACTTTTGTACGAAAATTCAAGTTTACAGTTTTTTTTTAAAGAAAAAAGTACAAGTTCTTTTAACGAAAATTCCATTAGTTCTAACAATTTTTTATTTATTTATAAATTTATAAATAAATCATCTTTATACTAAAAATATTTTAATCAAATTAAAGAAATTTGAAAGTAATACAATAACAATAAAAAATTATAAGACTAAAATTAATTTAAGATGTTATTACCAAAGTAAGGAATTTTATGAAATTGTAGTTCGAAATGTTAATAATCAATATCTTAAATTAATAAAATTTGTGTACTTACCCTCAAAGTTTCAAATTACTGCACTAAACCCCAAAATTACATTTCTACCATTTGAAATCCAACAAAATATTGACCAGGGGCCAAAGGGCTATGCACTCACTTATCAACTTCTAGGGGCACTGTTATGTTTTTCTCCTTTTGGGGGGTGACATGCAAAAAATCTCTTTTTTATTTGATGTTGCACGAAAATGATCAAGGTATCTCCGGGATTGCCTCCTCCTATCTTGATCGTCTTCAAATCTCGTTATGACGTCACGGGACGAACTTCGAGGAAAATCTTTTACTACTCTTCTCCCTGTCTTCCACTTGTCTTTTCCAATGAGTATGATGACCTATTTATAGGGCCAAATGTAGGAGGGGAATAGTCACATAATTAATACCGTATACATAAATAGGGGTAAATTAGTCTTTCTTGAGAGTGCAATAAATATTACTCTTTTTAATTATTTTAATATTTAAGGGATTATGTTAATTACTAATATGCCCTTAAAACACAAATTATCACCATCATTATTCAATAAAATTTTCTCCTTTTTATGAATTAGATTCCTCACGGGCTCTTACTCCAGTTTATAACAACCGCCGTTAATTCTCAATTACTCTTGAAAGAGAAGGGGATTTGCATAAGAAATCTGATAACAGAAAAGAGTTTTTAAAATAAAAACATTCTAGAAGGTGTTACAAAATAAGCTAAAAGATAAACAAGTAAAGATTAAACTAAAGAGAATAAAGTAAGGGGAGAAAATTTTATTCATATTCTATCTCAAAATACATTACAAAGTATCACTATTTATAGGACTAATTGGGATACCCAAAAGTCATAAGTTACAATTTCAATGTGAATTATATCTAGAATTTAATGACTTCAATGTGACCTTTCAATGACATCCACTAACCTTAATATTTATAACACTCCCCCTTGGATGTTCATTGTTTATTGCCTCATTAAAAACCTTACTAGGAAAAACCCATTGGGATAAAAACCTAGTGAAGGAAAAAAGAGTGCAATATGTCTTTACTCCCCCTGATGACAAAATCACTTAACATCTTTAAGTCGACACATCCCAATTCCACTTATCAACTTCTCAAATCTGGCAGTCGGCAATGCCTTAGTTAATAAATCTGCCAAATTTTCACTTGAACGAATTTGTTGAACATCTATGTCACCATTCTTCTGAAGTTCATGAGTGAAGAAAAATTTTGGTGAAATATGTTTCGTTCTATCACCTTTGATGTACCCTTCTTTGAGTTGAGCTATGCAAGCTGCATTATCTTCATACAAAATTATTGGGGTATTTTTGTCAAATGATATACCACACATCCGTTGGATATGATGGGTTATTGATCTTAACCAAACACTCTCTCGACTTGCCTCATGCATTGCGATTATTTCTGCATGATTTGATGAAGTGGCAACTAAAGTTTGTTTATTAGAACGCCATGATATAGCAGTTCCATCGCTTGTAAACACATAGCCTGTTTGAGAGCGAGCTTTATGTGGATCAGATAAGTAACCTGCATCCGCATAGCCAACTAAGTATGATTTTGCATCATTTTGATAAAGTAACCCCATATCAATTGTTCCTCGGAGATATCGAAATATATGTTTAATTCCATTCCAATGTCGACGTGTCGGAGAAGAACTAAATCTTGCTAATAAACTTACAGCAAAAGATATATCAGGACGTGTACTATTAGCAAGATACATCAATGCTCCAATAGCACTGAGATATGGTACTTCAGGACCAAGGAGTTCTTCATTACTCTCACGAGGACGGAAAGGGTCCTTTTTTACATCCAGAGATCTTACAACCATTGGAGTACTTAAGGGATGTGCCTTATCCATATAGAATCGTTTCAAGATCTTTTGTATATAAGTTGATTGGTGAAGAAGAATTCTGTTTGATAGATGCTCGATCTGCAGGCCGAGACAAAATTTTGTTTTTCCAAGATCTTTCATTTCAAATTCTTTCCTTAAATAATCAACTGCTTTTTGAAGCTCTTCAGGAGTTCCAATAATATTTAAATCATCAACATATACAGCAATTATAACAAACTCCGATCCGGATTTCCTTATAAAAACACATGGGCAAACTGGATCACTTTTATAACCTTCTTTTGACAAGTATCCACTCAATCGATTGTACCACATACGCCCAGATTGTTTTAATCCATACAATGATTTACGCAAGCGTATTGAAT